>OX031009.1:84696305-85989805 GCA_943735925.1 Pollenia amentaria
TATGTATGCATGTATGTATGTATGTATGTATGTATGCATGTATGCATGTATGTAAGTATATACGATCGTAGAAGTAAATTGCGTTTTTATTTACGTCTGTTCTTCGACCTTTTCGAGTTATGTGTTCATATTAGCAACATATTATATAAATATACATATTATATTGGCCAACCTTTCCTCGATCAACTTGACCTTTTGAGCGGTAACTAAATCTGGAACTCAATTTATAAGCAAGCTCAAATCTCATCAGAAAATGGAAAAGCGTGAAGGTTGGAATCGGTGTTTCAAAAAATAAGTATAGTAGCACAAATTGCGTTCAATACAATCTGTTTCTTTGCTTCACTACGTCTCGTGATAGCTTTGGAATCTTCCACGAACAGCACTAATAATAATATATTTTTGAGATCTCTTATATTTTACTGTATATTTAAAATAAAAACTGTTATAAAGTTTTTATCTGCAATTTAATAACTTGGGATAAAAAATTTCCCTTCAACCCATAGGCAACTATGTTTGCTAAGCGAAATTGGAGACTTAGAGGCTACCCAGGAGGGCAATTTTTTTTTTTGATAACTACTATAAAGCCATAGATTGCGAAAAAAAACAAAAAAGTTAATCGGTTCAGGGGAAAAGGCAATGTTTAAACTCTAATAGATGACAAAACTCGCAAAACGGACAACCGGTAAGACTAAGAAAAAATAAAAAGTACAGTGCTAGGGAACAACGGGACAGTGATAGGGCATAGCAAGACGGATTACATCCATATTGACTCAGCGGGATTACATCTAGCTGGGTAGGAGTTTTAGAAAACAATAGGAGAGACTATATCCATCTGACTCAGCGGGATTACATCTAGCTGAAGAGGAGGGATTAGGGCATATCAGGCCGGTTTACATCCATCCTGACTCAGTAGGATTACATCTAGCTGGATAGGCGGAGTTAGGGCACTGGCTTAGGGTTCCAGAGGTAGAGGTCGCTATGGTTTAAACCCAGCAACGTAGGGTACTAGGTAGAGCCCTGAATACGAGTATTCTTTTGTTTACTTTTTTTTTGTAATTTTGTTGTCACAAAACTCTAAAGGCATTCGGAAGAAAGTAAATTTTGTATCTTTTCTTTTCACAAATTATCATTTGTCGCTCAGACGAGATCCAAATTTACTCACGCATGAACTTTTTAAATATATATTTACTAACAAATTTACACATTCACACATACATACACAAACACAATTAAAAAAAACCTTAATTAAAATAAAAAACTAACACACAAAAGTTCATCACAACGTAAAAGTAATTTGGGGGTAATTTTATTTAATTCTATTTCGTTTTGTACCAAAAATTAATTCAAGCCACAGCCACAATTATCAGATATTTTTCTTGTACATATTTGTAATAATTATTAATTACTTAAGTCACGAAATTATATATATGTATTTATCTTTATAAAAGTGTTTTCTTTCTAACAAGAGGGTATTAGCTCAATATTTTTATTTTTTCACTTTTTAGAAAAAATCGACACGAATATTCATACCTACAAACTGTAAAAAAATCTTGCTATTTTCAAATTTTTTGTAATGAGACGGTTGCTCTTTTTATTGACTTAACTGTAAAATTCAAAATTGTTTTGCTTATACTGAAAACTATGTAACTTCAATCGAAGGTTGTCAAAACAAAAAATTTTTTTTTTGAAATTTAAAACAAAAATAAATAAACGAAATAGGAATTAGATATTGGGAATTATTTCTTTTTCATAAGCAACTTTATTATATTCAACATTTTTTATTTTTCGAATTTATTCTATGAGTTAAATTTCAGTATCCACCACCTGGATAACTATCTTGCCGCGATGTGGTGGCTTAAGTGTCGGCTGTAGTGTCTGTCTTGGAACTTGAATCCGGACAGTTGAGTCGGAACAAGTTTAAAGGCAGACGCTTTAAGGCCAGCATGACCAAGGGTTATCCATTCCTCATCCTATTCCCTTCACCTACATTGCTTCCCCACCCCCCCTTGTTATTCCCACTTCCCCCACTTTTAAGGTCAAGGTGGTTGATAGCAGTGCCGAGGACCTGGATGACTAGTTAGTGGTTAAAGAAACTAGTCGCGAACAGCTTCCCTCTGACGCTGATGGCAAAGGTCAGTTGTAATTCTAGCCTAGTCCGTGCAAGCCGTCACTGCGCGAGATGGTCCTTTGTATACGTGCATACTCGTGGGATTGGAAACTGGACGATTTCAAGATAAAACAAAATACGGACATAGTGACAGAAGTTGGTGCAGGGAGTATCACTGACAACTCAACAGGCCCGTTGTCAGATTCAGACTCGGATCTGCTGGGTGTTCACAGGGATATTCTGCTGCAAGAAAGTCAGTTAATGACAGAACTGACAGAGACCAACTGGATGGGCTCGACAATGGACTCACTGACACGCTCTGGGGCCTCGGAAAGACTCGGTGATTTGACCTTGGACTCTGATGATGAGCACGAAATAGCTATGATTTCGGCTCATGGTCAGGACCAGAGGGTTGAACCATCGACTTTTGTGGCCACATTCGAGACAGAGAGCAAATTGGCGAGTACATCGAAATCCATTGTTCGGCAGGATGTGACAGAACAGGTCACATCGGAGAGCCGATCGAATCTAGGAAAAGCCAAGAGTGGTGGGAGAGTCTCTTTAGCCTTTCTAGAAAAGATAGCTAAGAAAGACTCTTCACTGCACGATGGGCGGGATAGGCATTTGCTGAGGATGCACCGGAAGAACACTGCTGGATTCGAAAGAATCCACGGTTCTTTCGATGTCATCCTAGGGCTTCCCTATCCTGCGGGGTATACAGCAGAGGCTGCTGAGGAATCAAAAGTTGTCAGTAAAGACAAAGGATCCTCACCAGATTCTGCTGGCGTATCCTCTTACAAGGAAGATAGAAGGAAGGAGGGTAAGAGTTCACCACCCAGCCCTCTTAATGGTGACAGATTGGTCACGGTTAAGGGAGCTAGGCCTATGGACGAATTACCCACAGTGGACCAAGAGTCTCTCAGGAAGTTGAAGTCGATGAGTGGGGTTGCGATATTTGGGTTGGGGTCTATCAGTTTTGGGTTTCCCAAAAATGATGGACCCTAAGAGGCTGAATGTGGTGCAGATAAACCTGCATCACTGTGAAGCAGCCTCAGCCGAATTAGTAACTCACCTCATCGATAACAACGTGGACGTAGCCTTAATCCAAGAGCCCTGGATCAACAACAACCGGGTAGTTGGATTAAAGGCCACGGGATATACACTGTTCGTACCCCACACGGATGAGAAGGTTCGGACTTGTATAATGGCAAGAAATGAGCTCAAATTTATGTTGTCTCATTCTTTCAGCAATGGAGACCTCACGGTTGTTACAGGTGAAGCTATGGACAAAACGGTCCTAGCACTGGCATCGGTATACTTACCATATGAGGCTACCGATCCACCTGGTGTGAAAGTACGTGAGTTGGTGGAGCACTCGAGCAGAAGTGGCTCGAGACTGGTACTAGGTTGTGACGCTAATGCACACCATACCCAATGGGGAAGTACCGACATCAACAAAAGGGGTGAGTCTATGTTTGATTTTATTATTGCTAGCAATCTTTACATCTGTAATAGGGGGAATACGCCAACATTCAGAACTAGAGATAGGGAGGCAGTAATAGATGTAACATTGACGAACTATAGAGACTTAGTAGATGATTGGAGGGTGGCTTTGGAATTTTCCTTCTCCGACCATGGTCGTATATCCTTTAATCTAAACTTCGAAAAGTCAAAAAGGCGTCCTTATAGGAATCCAAGGAGGACGAATTGGGATACCTTCTCGGGATTGGTGAATAGTAACCTTAGAGTTACACACGATTGGGGGTCGACTTCGGCCGGCGTGGAGCACATGGTGGGTACCTTTACGGAGGTGTTAACCAGTAGCTATGAGCGATCTTGTCCGTTAAATTTTCCGGGTAGGCGCTCGCAACCGAGATGGTGGACAGGTGAGTTGAGGACTCAAAGGACCACTGTCAGAAGGTTATTCAATAGAGCGAAGCATACGCGTAGGGATGAGGACTGGAGTAACTTTAGGATAAGTTATAATAGGTACAAGGGAGATATTAGAAGGGCTAAAAGGGACTCGTGGATCAAATTTAGCGAGTCAGTTGAATCTGTGAATGAGATGTCCAGGTTCAGAAGGATTTTATCCAAGGACCCTGTGGTCCCGGGATTTATTCAGAGACCGGACGACTCATGGACAGAATCTAGCTCCGAATCTCTCCGTTTGCTTATGGAGACTCACTTCCCGGGTTGTGTGGATCCGGGAACGGGGGAACAGGTGGGGTGTGGTAACCCCTTTTCTGGATCAGGCTCGGGGGGTGAGATAAGAGAGGCGGTGGGGGATATCATCACCTTGGATAAGGTTACATGGGCGGTTAATACTTTTGGGTCTTACAAATCGGCAGGACCAGATGGTATATTTCCGGCTATGCTACAGAATATCCAGGGATCATCACTCCTATTGCTGGTGGAACTATTTAGGGTATGTCTGCTAAATGGCTACATTCCTAGAGGGTGGAGAGAGGTCAGGGTTATCTTCATACCTAAGGCAGGTAGAACCGGTCACTCTAAACCCAAGGATTTTAGACCTATCAGCCTATCGTCTTTTCTTGTGAAGACATTAGAAAGACTGATTGATCTACATCTGAGGAGAGAGTGCGCTTCATGATGTGGTGGGTTATATAGAACGGGGATTGCGAGACAAGGAATACACCTTGGCGGCTTTCCTGGATATAGAGGGGGCCTTTAATAATGTGAAAATAGAGGCCATAAGGCAGGCACTGAGTGATTTAGGGGTTTCGTTATTCTTGGTCGAATGGATAACTCTGATGCTTAGCAGCAGAGTTATTCACTCGGACTGGGGAAACGAGCGCTTAAGGAAACTCGTGACTAGGGGGACACCACAAGGGGGAGTTCTCTCTCCCTTATTGTGGCTCTTGGTTGTCAATGTCGTTCTGGGACGTTTTGACAGGATAGGTCAGAAGGTCGTCGCCTACGCGGATGATGTAGTTATATTGGTATCGGGCAAGTTTCTGCCGACAATTAGCGATGTCATGCAAGGGGCGCTGGGCGAACTGTCAGCATGGGCGACTGATAAGGGCTTGGGAGTTAATCCGGAGAAGACAGAATTAGTTCTTTTCACTAGGAGGTACAAGGTGGAGAATTTTAGGCTGCCGGTACTAGGGGGAGTAGAGCTTAGGCTATCTGATAGTGCTAAGTATCTAGGAGTTTTTCTGGACAGTAAGCTGTCCTGGAGGAGGAATACTCAGGAGAGACTAAAGAGGGGTCTCAATGCTTTCTATGCTTGCAGATCGTCGATAGGTAGGAGTTGGGGACTCCAGCCGTCAGTTGTGGGATGGCTGTACACTTCGGTGGTTAGACCCATTCTTACGTATGGATGCTGTGTTTGGTGGGAGGCACGATGCTTAGTAGGTCAAATTCGGACGCGCTGCTGGGTAAGAGTAGGGCCTGCGTCAGGACCATGATAGGTATTATCACGGGCCACTGTATGATAGGCAGAATGGCGGTGAGAATGGGGTCTGGCTTATCGGATATATGTAGGCTGTGTGAGGACCCAGAGGAGCTGGAGACTGTTGAGCACTTTCTGTGCCACTGTCCCAGGCTACAGAACAGTAGGCTGAGGTGGCTAGGTAGCAGATTCCTGCACGAATTGGGAGATGTCTCGGGCTGCGGGCTCGAGAATCTGACGGGATTCGTAATGGGAATGACCTGGTTGCGCGGCAGGAGGCTGGGAAACATGTAGGGCAGTTTTTCCTGTTTGGTAGGGTTGTGTTTTGCTTGTTCTGTCCGATTTCTTATCTTCCACTATCTTCCTTCCCTGTGCTTTCATTATTACTTCTCCTACTCTGTCACACTAGATATCTTTCTCTTCTTTCTTTCTTTGTTTCACTAAATAAAGGCATCACAATGGACCATAATGGTCTCTGGGTGAGGGTGTGAAGTTTGCTTCACACCAGCCTTTCTAACCTAACCTAACCTAAATTTCAGTTATGTATTTTATAAAGCTTTTTGTAATTTAACTCATGGAACAAATTCGAAAAATAAAAAATGTTGAACAAACTAGGAATTGTTAAAATAATGAGACATTTTAAATTGTGGCTGGCTTTTGTATTCATTTCATTTTTAAGGCAAAAAACTTTCATTAATGTAAGAAGAATAGTTGAATTATGAACATGGCATGCAGAGCTGCCCTTTTATGTTATTTCTTACCAAAATTGGTAATTTTTTTCTCAATGTGAATATTTTTTTAATTTTGGTTACTTTTTTTCTAAAAAATAAAATACGTATAAATATGTTTAAATAAATATGTATGTACATAGGGTGTTATCGCGTGTTACGATTCGAAGGAAAATATTTACGACTTCGAATAATGTGTACTTTGAACTACGATTTTCTCATTATTTGTTTCAAATGAATGGAAGTTTCTGTTCCTTATCGAAAACTAAAAATCTTTTTCAAAACAGCTACCAGATAATTTTTCAAGAATTTTGTTAAGAAAACATTGCCAAATGTGATTTTTATATTAGAAACGGCAATGTTCTGAAATTGAAATCAAATGAAGTTTTAATCGATATACTTAATTTTCAATTATTTCTTTTAAATGAGTGTAATTTTTCCTGATTTTAATAGAAGTAAAGATAAGTGGTACTTAGAGTAGAAAGTGCATAATATCAAGCGGAATCGATTTCAGAAAATGACTGAAGAAGTAAATAAAAGTAGTTTTAATGTTTCTAAAACCTGGAATATCAGTAAAATGTTCTAAATTTACATTATTTCCATTAGTTTTTTTTAATAAATTGAAATAACCATGGGATTTTTAAAAAAATAAAATGATATATAATATATAATTTAAGAATTCATAGAAAATTGCGTGAATTTAAGAAATTTTACTTTTTATAACATGTCTGTATGTATATTTATTTAATGTTTTTAAGATAAAGATTTGGCAATATTTTTAATTTATAAAAAAAATTTTAGTGTCACTCATATACTTTTTGCCCATTGAATGTACGTTCTAAAATACAAACTTGTTTATATTCGCCATAATATTATTCAATGATTCACAAAATATTTCAAATAGAACATTTTTAAAGCAGTAATACTAACAGTTATAAATTTAAAATACAATTTACACACATGAGAAACAAGTTACATATACACATTTTTATAGTTTTTTAGATATATGTATGTCAATTAGAAAATATTCACATTTCGCCAACAGTTTCCAATTTAGCCAAAACTATCGCCAATCATAAATTGCAAAGGGATTACAAAATTGCCACATTTTACACTTAAAAAGCGGCAAACAATGTAATTTTTCCTTTTTTGGAATTTATAATTTCGTTTATTCAAAAAAATTAAATTTATTAACTTTCAATATACTAAATGTTTTATTGAAATTTGACGGGTTTAACTCTTATAAAAAAACATTTTTTTTGAATAAAGTCTCAAATAAATAAAAACTTTACACCCGTTGTTTTTTTAATTTGTATAAGCATTTCATTTCTTGTTTTGTTTTCTTAATTTGTAATTAATATTTTCTTATTAAGTGGAAATAATTATTGTCCTACAATATAATCTAAAATATATTATAATGCTGTTATCAATTAACAAAAGGAATTTCTAATTTGGTTATATTTTTCACATTTGCTTACTTTAATAAAAATTTTGGTTTAGTTTGGTTGGTTGTATAAATTGTATTAGATAGCATGTGAAGAGCGTAATTGATATTCGTATTTCAAAAGAGCAAACACCGTAAAATATCGTGCTAAGTCGAAGCGCGAAAAATGTAACTCGGTAAAGTTATACGATGCCAAGCCCTTCGCCACACAGAAAAAATTTTAGCCAATTGTTTTTCAATTAAACCATTAAAAAAAAAATTTTTTTTTCGTGCTAATGTCGAAGCGCGAAAAATGTAACCCGGTAAAGTTATACGATGCCAAGCCCTTCGCCACAGAAAAAATTTTAGCCAATTATTTTTAAATTAAACCATTAATAAAAAAAAAAAATTTTTTATATCCACCACCACCACTGTGGTGAATGAAGGCATACTAAGTTTGTCATTCCGTGTGAAACTTTTTTATTATACATCAAAGACCCCATAAAGTATATATATTCTGGCTCCTTGAGTAATTCTAAGTTTTAGCCATGTCCGTCTGTCCGTCTTAAAAAAACACGCTCACTTTTGAAAAATGCAAAAGAAAAGAACAAACTTGGTCTCAAATTGCTTGTAGTTATCCTAAGCAGTTTGGGATTGAAATCCAGCAACATCGGTTCAGTAGGATCAGAAATATGAATCAAAATGTCGAACCACCACCCTGAAAAAATTGATAATTTTGCTCGAATTTGGTTTGTACGACTGCAAATCATACTGGTAAATTTCGTGACGATCGGTCCATAATTTACCATAGGCCCCATATAATTACATCTCGGCGAAAACTGTTTAGTACGCCTTAAACCGTATTAAATAACGCTATCATACTAAAATTTGGTACGTCACAGTTTTATAGGACCAGAAATCACACTGTAACATTTTTTGAAGATCGGTCCATAATTTACACTAGTTCCCATATAAACCCTACTTCCGGCAAACAGTTTAGTACGCCTAAAACCGCAATAAATAAGGCTAGCATACATAAATTCGGTACGTCACAGTTTCATAGGACGAGAAATCACATTGGCAAATTTCGTGAAGGTTGGTCCATAATTTACCCTAGGCCACATATAAACCCTACTCTCGGAAAACAGTTTATTGCGTATAAAACCAAATAAAGCTCACTTTGGGAAAATAATAAAATTCGCCTTAAACCATCACAGATATAGATATTGCGGTAAAATGTCTTACTTAAATTCATATGGCCAGAAAAAATATCATGCAAATTTATGAAATTTTCTGTTTACGCTAAAACTTATTACACTACTGTATTGAAAGTTATTCTAATTTATTTTTTGTAATACTAGAAATCAGTCTTCAGAATTTTGGGATGATTGGGCCATAATTTACCATAGGTCCAATACAAATTACCCTCCTAAAAATTATTTTAGTTCGGCTAAAACTTTTACGAATCATGAAATTTTACTCAAGCATGTTCAAAGTTCTAACAAGCAACGCATAAAATTTTCTTATTGTCGGTCAATAATTTAATTCATGTCTAAACCGCAACTAATTTTAATGCTGACGCTCGTTTTTGTGAAGCTTAGTTAATAATATATGTATGTATATGTATTTATCATATAGAGCTCACTCCTGTCGGTGGAGGGTATCAAAGATTCGGCACAGCCGAATATAGCACTCTAACTTGTTTTAATATTTATTTATTGAATCTTCATATTTTAAATATGAACAAACAAGAATTAATCAAATCTTATTCTGTTTAAACTACTTTTCCAGTTCAAATATATGATCCTGCAAGTAACGACATGCTTCAAGACCAGCGTTACCGTTTGCCCGACTAAAGTCGCAATTTGACCCTTTTTAAGCGGTCTGCGACTTTTTGTGAGACTTTTTTTGTCACCGACTTTTGCGACTTTTTAATTTTGTTGCGACTTTTTACCCTTTTTTTGTAAAGGTTCTCACAAGCAGCATTTAATTTGCAGTAAATCGTTGATATGACAACACTTTTATCACTTTTTTGGAAACTTGTCATGTGTTTAACAAATTTTTTGCAAATTTTCAGTAAAAGTTTCAAAATAACGTTTTAGCAAAAAAGCTTTAAAAAAAATTGAAGTGTTTATTTTACAAAATTATTTTTAGCTTTCGAGTCAATGAAAGATGAAGTTTTCGTAAAACATGGACAGGTATGTACGAACATGAGAATATTTTGCTTTTACTTACAAAAATAAAACATGGAGTCAAAGCGGCCTTTTTGTAGTGCTTGTAAACAGCTTTTAGTGAACCAAAACAATCATCTTTAGAGACATGGAAAAACAAAAAAAAAAAAAAAACAAAAAAAAAACAGTAATAATAAGGGGTTTCATGGACAAACTTGACAGACTCATTTCAAGAACCGCCTTTTTAACTAGTGTGTAACTTTTTACAATTAATGCCAATATTTAAGAAACGCCAATACAAAAATAAATCAAATAATAAATTAAAATATAGTTGAAATTTGTGTCTATGAATGAAATTCGTGCTTAAAATATCTAGATAAAGCCAAAAGACTAATTTGCTCAGATTATTCCAAGAATTTGTCGTTTTAATTGTTGAATTTTTCATTTATAACGACGGTTATCATAAAAATAAAATAATAAAAAATGCACAATTGAACAGCTTAATTGTTAGGCAAATTTACGAAGTTTGTGTTATTGATTACTCATACAAATTTTCACAGTTCATATACAGTTTGCCCAGATTGCGAGACTTTTAAGCGATATCATGAAAACCCTTATGCAAAAGAGGCTTCTGAAAATTAAAAAGTGAAACTGACCGTTTTGTTGAATTTTTTTTTTGTTTTGTTATGCTTTTATTAACAAAAAAAATTTAAAAAAAAAAGATGTTCGACTTTTATTTTCTCAAACGACTTTTTTGTGCGACTTTATTTTTATGGAACGACCATTTGTGCGACTTTTCAAAAATTCCTAGCTTTAACCCTGTTCAAGACAGTTTTCGTGTGCGCTTAGAAAAGCAGTGTCATCCGCATTTGCTGAAGTTTGGGTGTAGATGTTTGTTGGCATGTCCGAAGTATAAATTAATTATATTAGAGGGCCCAGGACGCTGCCTTGTGGGACTCCAGCATCAATTGAATGAGGAGAACTTAAAAAATCGCCTTCCTTAATAATAAATTTACGACCTACTAAGTAGCTCTGTAATAGCTTGTGTGTGTTTGCTAGTAAGTTTTGCTTCAATTTATGTAAAAAGCATCCATACGAAACTTTATCAAAATCTTGCGAGAAATTTAAAATGGGCGTTAATTATGAACCTATTAGTTTTTCAAATAGCTTTGAAATATTAGATAATAAGCTAATCGGCCTGTATGACTCAACATTTGTGATAGCATTAAAAATAAAAAGAATAATTTTCTTTGCTATGCACGGTAACTCCAAAAGCATTTTGTTACTGATCTTATCAATACCGGGTGTCTTCTTGGTGTTTAAATCACAAATAGTCTCTTCGATTTCTCTTAACTCAAATCTTAGGAGAAGAGATGCTCTAAAATAACAGGCAGTAGATCGACTGTTATATCTTGAGATTTATTTGGGGTAAATGCGTTTTTCAAATTATTAACAAACAGATTTCCTTCTTCAATATCATTTCTTGCCCAGCTTTCATTCAGGTTTCCTAATGGTGACTTGCAGATAACTGGTCTCTTGAGATTTCTAGCTGCACGCCATAATGATTAGTCTGATTGTGGAGTTGCGTCGAGTTTCCTAAGATATTTTTCCAGGGAAGCCATTTTCTGAGACTGCAGTAACTTTCTTAGCCTTTTTGTGCACTATTGCCTTTTTGTGAGGGTATCTGTGCAATTGCCACTGTCTTCGAACTCTCATTTTTCCAGTCACGAGACGCTCGACAACTGTAGAACAAATTTTATTATTTTTGATTTTCTTAGGCTTTATGCTGGACTAGTGAGCAGCTAGTTTAAGATAACTGTAAAAATGTACAATAGAAAGATCCACATTCTCCGGTTACCAAGTGGAATATTTTCAGTGCAGTGGGTACTGAGAACATTTTTATATATTAACCAATTTTTTTGTGTGGCTATCTATTAGGGTTTGTTATAGTATGAATTGTAGGTGTGTGATCGGAAGATTACTCTAAGGAAGCTTCAACTTGAATCCTTTTTATGGGGATGTTTTTAACCACGCCAAAATCGATGACATGGAATTTTTTGCTTATCAGTAGGCCAATATGTTGGTTGTCCGCTCGCTACCACATTTAAATCCATATTAGAGATTGTCTTAAACAAAACACGACCCTTTGATGTTATAAGTCGTGACCCTCAGAAGGTACATTTAGCATTGTAATCGCCAGCGGCTAGGAAACAGGGTCCTAATGATTTATAATATTGGCTTTCTGATATTGAAAATCTAGGTGAAGAGTATAAAGATGAAATTACTATGATTCGATTTAGCTCTTCAACACAAATGTTCGTTCCTTGCAGATAATCTTCACAATTATCACACATTAAGTACTGTTTGATTCGGGCTTTTATCAAAATGGCAGAATCTTCACAAGCTCTATCTTGAGGGTCCTTAGTATCATAAAATATATAACCATTGATCTTTAACGTATTACTTGAGTTCAGAGAGTTTCAGAAACCATTATTACATCAATTTGTTTATTTTTAAGAAAGTATTCTAGCTCATTTTTATGTTAAATGCCGTTTGCGTTCCAAAAACAAATTTTTAAACAGTTCGTGGCTTGTAAAGTACAGCTTGCAAGAACATCGATTGCATTTTTAGCATTTCCTGCATCATATTACCCATTGTGTTCGTAAAGTTAATTACGGTTTTCACTAAGGTTTTTTCAAGCCGACTAAAATTAGAAATTGGAGGTTGACCATTAGTTGGCAAATCACCTTGCATTGGCATACGGCTCGATTTTAGGACATTAGCGTAGGAGGTTCTGTTATAACTATGGTACGGTACCTGAATGTTATTAGTGTTTACATTAATTGGTACCTGCGTTTGGAAAGGGATTAGGTTCCGAACGCTCAACGATGGAGTATACAGGGCATCCTCGACAGTGGCAGTGTGATTACCGCCGCAGTTACTACATTTTTTACGTTGGGGTCGTTTTAGACTATTCACACAAAACTGTACCCTGTAATTCACCACATACCACACAGACAAGGATTAAATGGCAGTATGCCTTAGTATGAGCAAATTCTTGGCAGTTTAAGCATTGGACGTGACCATTTATTTTGAAGCCCTTTTTTCTAAAAATATTTTTATTCCGTCTGGGTCAACGCATGAGTCAATGCCCTTAATCACTACCTGCAGAATTTTACTACTCTTCAGTTGGTATGTATACAAGTTTTTATTAAGTGCTTCAAATTGAGTTACTTCTTTGCGAAAATCATCCTCATGATTCAGCTTTATTTTTGTCTGATTTATACTACCCCACTTTATTGCAGCTACATAAAAGGTATTTTCACCTATCAACGAAATCAAGCTCTATATTAACTCATTTGATTTCTGCTCTCAAAGATATGTTGGGTGGGGCTTAGGCGATTTAATGACATTCGGTGCTTTAGAAAATTTTTCATCCAGAATTGAAAAACGATTTTGGAAATTTATTCTATCAAATACACCATCTTTTAATACTTTTGGAGCCGAAGCAACTGCGCAAGAGGTAGGACTGCAACCCCGTTTAAGCACTGTCAACTGGTACCTATCACTACCAACTTGTACTTGAGCCTTTTAAGTATTTTTTACTTGTGTTATTGAATTTTCCATTGCTGTTTTTTGGTTAACCATATCATCTTCTATTAAAATTGTTTTTGGTTCGGCAACGCTTGCAGGTAGCAGATTTGTTAGTGTATCAATATTACCAAGTTTTCTATTTACATATTTCTGCATTGCTTACATTCATTGTTACATGCATTTTCTTTATTTTGCTATATTGTCTTTTTATTATTTATTTTCTTAACTGTTTACTGTGGTCGTCTTATAATTTATTATGTTGTTGTAACACCGAAATAAAAAATTTTTTGTACAGATTATATGTATGTTCACAGAAAAAATTATTGCTAAAATATTTTCAATCAAACGCTTGTTTCAAAATTTTTTAAATTTCAACAAATTTTTTGCTGTTTCTATTAACATTTTTAATTGATTTTTATTATAGCAACAAAAATGTTGACAACTATGCAAATTTTTTTTTAATTTGTTAGTTAAATACATCAAATTCAGAAAATGAAAAGATGATGAAACCCATATCGGGTCGTAATGCTGCCTATTTTAATTGAGATTTCTTCTTCTGCAGCCGAGGAAAGGATACAGCGACAGTGAGAGAAAAACATTGTATACAACAAGCCTAATGGTATTAATGGTATTAGGAAATTATTAAAAAAAAAAAAATTTGTCCCAAGGCCAGCAGCTCTTCACTGATTCAGCAAAATTATTTTTTTTTGAAATTTTTAATAATTTCAGCAAATTTTTTTGTTTGACTCAGCTAAATTATTTTTTTGATATCAAACACAAATTTAACCAATAATAACAACTATTTGTTTGAAAAAATGCGAGCTTTTTTCAATAAACGAAATGCAAAATGAATTGTTTGAATATACAAATTTTTTGTTTTAAACAAAAAAGGTTTTGATTCTAAAATTTTTTTTTAATTGAAAAAAAAATTTTTTTAGTTTTAAAAAAAACACGTCTGTTCTCAACGTGCACGACCGACGGAAATATAAAATCAAGTGAATTAAACGTGTACTTATATTAACAACATAACTGATGAAAATTTTGTTAATATCAAAAAATATTTAATTGATACTATTAACCTGCTTACTTGTGCAAATTTAATTAATCTTTAAATTAATATCACAAATTTTTTAGTTGAAATCAATTTTTATTTTTTTCTGTGCAATGTGAAATGAAACGCAAAACGCACAATAAAATTATTACAGTAACTGACTGGGGGTTATTAAAAAAGTTTTTGAAATTTTTAATAATTTCAGCAAATTTTTTTGTTTGACTCAGCTAAATTATTTTTTTGATATCAAACACAAATTTAACCAATAATAACAACTATTTGTTTGAAAAAATCCGAGCTTTTTTCAATAAACGAAATGCAAAATGAATTGTTTGAATATACAAATTTGCTTGTAGGGCCTGTTTTAAACAAAAAAGGTTTTGATTCTAAAATTTTTTTTTAATTGAAAAAAAAATTTTTTTAGTTTTAAAAAAAAACACGTCTGTTCTTAACGTGCACGACCGACGGAAATATAAAATCAAGTGAATTAAACGTGTACTTATATTAACAACATAACTGATGAAAATTTTGTTAATATCAAAAAATATTTAATTGATACTATTAACCTGCTTACTTGTGCAAATTTAATTAATCTTTAAATTAATATCACAAATTTTTTAGTTGAAATCAATTTTTATTTTTTTCTGTGCAATGTGAAATGAAACGCAAAACGCACAATAAAATTATTACAGTAACTGACTGGGGGTTATTAAAAAAGTTTTTGAAATTTTTAATAATTTCAGCAAATTTTTTTGTTTGACTCAGCTAAATTATTTTTTTGATATCAAACACAAATTTAACCAATAATAACAACTATTTGTTTGAAAAAATCCGAGCTTTTTTCAATAAACGAAATGCAAAATGAATTGTTTGAATATACAAATTTGCTTGTAGGGCCTGTTTTAAACAAAAAAGGTTTTGATTCTAAAATTTTTTTTTAATTGAAAAAAAATTTTTTTTAGTTTAAAAAAAAACACGTCTGTTCTCAACGTGCACGACCGACGAAAATATAAAATCAAGTGAATTAAACGTGTACTTATATTAACAACATAACTGATGAAAATTTTGTTAATATCAAAAAATATTTAATTGATACTATTAACCTGCTTACTTGTGCAAATTTAATTAATCTTTAAATTAATATCACAAATTTTTTAGTTGAAATCAATTTTTATTTTTTTCTGTGCAATGTGAAATGAAACGCAAAACGCACAATAAAATTATTACAGTAACTGACTGGGGGTTATTAAAAAAGTTTTTCGTACTGTTTAATTTGAATATAGATCTAGTTATTTGATGAATAACTTTTTTTAACATTTATGTTTGCTATTAAAATAAAAAACTACCAAAAAATATTTTTTTAAATATTTTTTTTAAAGTAACAACTATTAAATTTTGTTTAATAAATTTCAATTTAAAAATAAATGTAAAATTAATTTATTTTAAATTAAATGTATATGAACCTTTTTTTAAATAAATTTTTAACTGTTTAAAATTAATTTTCTTTTGAACTTAGCTACATAATATTTTAAGTGCGGTAAAACAAGGGAGTGATAATGGCAATGGCGATCTGCCTCCCAGCTCAGAGCAGTTTTACGAATGATAGTATTTATTTAATAAAAATTTGATTTTGCTACCTTTGTGGTTAGCAGTGTTGCTAAATGCTCAAGACCAAGAATGTCTGACAAATTACTAAGCCAGATATTACAACTAAAATATAAATTATTAATTAGTGATATAGCAGATGCCGTTACCGATATATCTTGTAGGGATTTTTTCGGAAAATTTCAAGCGTATGACAGATTTTTGTTATTTTAAGGCAAATGTAGTTAATTTTCAAAATATTATCTCATTTTTAATATATTGTGTAAAAATACGTAAATATTCGTCTTATTTTCATTTAAAAATTCAAAATTTTCAAGTACAATAGGATTTAAGTACATATGCTGTATTTTTTTCAACAGAAACACTATTCTATGAGTCCTAACAGCCTGAAAATCGTCAACAAATTTTAAAACCGTGTTCCTGAATATTCGTCGCCCCCTAATGTATGATGAGGACGCGAAGAATATTCGGGTTCGCGTTTGCGAAATATTCTCTTATTTTTGCTATTTGCATTCGCACTCAGATTTGCTAAAATGTTTGCGAATATTAAAAGCGAATGTCTAATGAATAAACTTTCTACAAGAAAATTAATTTTGTAGCAAGAAAAAAATCAAACCCTCTAACTAAGAGAAATAAAACAATACAGTTTCGAATTTTTAAAAATTTCAAGGATAAGGAAGGATTTTTTTTTTTTTTTTTTTTCCGACTTTCAATTTATTTATTGAATCTTTCTATAATAAGAAAATAACAATAAGTATTAAAATCTTAAATTAATTAGTAATTTCTGGGTCTATTGCCGTTGCAATAGAAACTCCATTTTTGTTTCGTAAAGTTTCATCTTCCATGCATTTGCGCGAGGACCAACGTGTCGACCCTCTTGAGGCGAGTATGTCCATTATAAGACAGTAGATCCTGTGCAAGAGGATTCGGATGAGTTGCCAGTTTTCGTGCATATTTGGAGCAGAAGGTTTTTATTTCGTCGCGAACAAATGGAATCTTGAGGTCCTTATGAATATTTGCGTTTCTAATATACCACGGGTCACCAGTAATTTGTCGCAATATTTTATTTTGTCGTCTTTGTAATTTCTCTATATTGGAAGCAGAAGCTGTTCCCCATAGTTGGATACCATAGGTCCATATTGGCTTAATAATAGCTTTGTAGAGTAGAACCTTGTAGTTTAGGTTGAGAGCAGAATGAGAGCAAATAAGCCACTGAAGCTGTAGTGTTTTAAGTTTGAGCTGTGTGGATTTGGATTCAATATGTTGAGACCAGGTAAGGCGACGATCGAGGTGTATACCAAGATATTTTATATGATTTTGTTGAGGGATTTCGATGTTATTAATCTTAAGTTTGGGACAGTCGCCCTTTCTCAAGGTGAAAGTGACATGTGCACACTTTGTTGGATTTACTTTTATTTTCCATTTGTTAAGCCATTGTTCGAGTTCTTTAATATAAGTCTGCAGACAACTAGAAGCAGTTACTGGATTTTTATGTACGCTTATAAACGCTGTGTCGTCAGCAAAAGTTGACGTGTGTATCAGATTACTTGTGGGCATATCTGAGGTGTAAAGTATATACATAAGAGGACCAAGTATACTGCCTTGGGGAACTCCAGCTGCGATTCTTCTTGAGTCTGAGATATAGTCTTTATATTTTACTACAAACGAGCGATCTAATAAATAATTTCGCAGTAAGTTATGGGTATTTTGAGGTAACAAGGACCTTATTTTATATAAAAGCCCGTCGTGCCACACTTTGTCAAAGGCTTGAGAAATGTCTATGAAGAGTGATGAGCAATAGTGTTTGTCCTCAAAGCCTTTTCTGATAAGAGTAACTATGCGATGAACCTGTTCTATGGTGCTATGATCCTTTCGGAATCCAAACTGATGGACTGGAATGATGTGGCGGTCGTTTAAATATGGGGTCAATGCATTTAAAAATAACTTCTCAAAGAGCTTTGATAAAATTGAAAGTAAGCTTATCGGACGATAAGATGACACTTGACTAGCGTCCTTACCTGGCTTAGGTATCATGATTATTTCTGATATTTTCCATGATTTAGGGTAAAAACCGGTTCGCAGGATGGCATTGAAAATGAGTAAAATTAGCCTTAGGGCAGATGTTGGTAGTTCACGAATCATTTTTCCTGAAATTTTGTCCATGCCAGGCGATTTATTTGTTTTGATTTTTTTGATTGCTGAGTTTAAGGACGAGAAACGAATTTTCATTGGAGAAACAACACGGTCTTCAATAGCTGGTAAGGTTATGTCTGAGTCGGAAATATTAGGCGTAAACACTCTTTCGAGGTGATCGGCAAAAACTTCAGCTTTGTCTTTATTGGACCTAGCCCATTTGCCATCACTATAACGAATAGCATTCTCACATTTTATCGGGTTATTAATTTTTTTGGTGGCTTTCCAAAGACTATGATCCGTGGACATTGTTGGCTCTAGCCCTTCTAGATATGCCCTTAGAGCTGATTGTTTGTCCTCCAAGAGAGCACTATGAAGGGCTCTTTGGCAGTGGTTTAGTTGCATTTTCAAGGTAGGAGAGCGATGTAGTTGCCATTGTCTTCTAAGTTTTCTCTTTTCTTTTATAAGGTCTTGAATAGTTGTTGAGAATTCGTTTTTAGTGCCGTTGTAGTGTTTGAAAGGTGTCGCTACTTTAGCTGCAGTTGATAATGTTTCAGAGAATACGTTTATAGCATCTTGTATTTCATTATCGGATTTAAGCGAAATATTTTGCGATATGTGGGAGCTTATATACATTCGGTATTTGAGCCAGTTAGTATGTCTATTAGGGAAACAAAAGGGTTTTTCGATGTTTTGAAAATTTAACATTGATATAATAGTGGGAGAGTGATCTGAGGACAGGTCAAACAAAGAGGCTGTAGAAAGCTGATCGCGTCTGATGTTTTTAATGACTGCAAAATCTATTAAATCGGGAGTTTTTTTTAGATCTGAAGGCCAATAAGTGGGCTGTCCGTCAGATATAACGTTTAGCTTAAGAGATGATATAGCTTTAAATAGCTGTCTGCCCTTCGGAGTAGTGAGTCGTGAGCCCCAGAACGTGTGCTTTGCATTGTAATCTCCTGCTGCTATAAATTTATTGCCTAGAGTTTTGTAAAAAGTAATGAATTGATCATCAGTAATTTTGTGTCTTGGGGGACAGTATATAGAAGATATGGTGATATTTGAGGCCGGGAGGAATATTGATGAGGCCTGAATGTGATCAGTTTTATATTCCGGCATTAAGAAGTGGCTAATTTGATTCCTAATTATTATAGCTGCACCGCCACATGCTTTGCCACTGGGATGTTTTGTATCGTACGTAGAGTAACCTTTTATTCTAAAACAGTTTTTTAATGTAAAATGTGTTTCAGAAACCAGCAACATGTCAATAGACTGAGACTTTAGAAAACTTTCTACTTCTATCTTGTGTTGGCTTAAGCCGTTTGCATTCCAGTAACATATTCTTATCTGGTTCATTTTTTATAGGCGAATGCTTGAAGTAGCATACCCTGGTTTCTTAACAGTTCCTGCATCATGACTTGCATATTTGATATAAAGCTGTTCATAGTTTGTATCAGAAGCTCTAATGAGTTTTCTATGGGCGATTTCTGTGATGATTCTTTGGGAGTTCTAGATTCTGGGATCTTCTGAGCTGCTGATCGTATCAAAGGAATACTGTTGCATTGGGCAGCTTGAGCATACGACATTTTATTAGTAGGCATAGGACGTGGGTTGGCAGCGTTATTGGCGGAGTTATTATTGGTTTGACCAGAGGGCCTATAATGTGTGGAGATATTATTATTGTTGGATAAGTCTAGAAAGTCATTTGGTTGAAAGCGCCGTTGAGCGGGTTTATTTATAATGTTTTGCGTTATCTGTAAAAATACTGGACATCCCCTGTAGTTTGCGGTGTGATTACCACCACAGTTGCTACACTTTTTGTTTCTGGGGTCGCTTTTAATTTTCGTGCATTCAGAAGTTTTATGAACATCACCACAGATTACACATACTGATGGAAGCTTGCAATAACTTCTGGTGTGCCCGAATTCTTGGCAGTTTAAGCATTGTGGTGGGTCTTTTCGTTTGCGAGGTTCTTCTACAGAAATTCTTCGGTGAAGAAGGTATCGAAGGTTATAAATTGGGTGGGGGTCATTTCCCTTTAGTTTGCTAGATTCAAAAGCAATTTCGACTTTAAAAAGTGGTTGCGGTATTTTATCCCTATTATTTATGTTGTGTACTGACTTTACCTTGTAGCCTTCGTTTTCTATAGCATTTGCTATTTCGCTTGTTGGAACGTTGCTTTCAATGCCTTTTATGACGACTGATAAGCCTTTTGCGCTTTTAAGCTGATGGGTATAATAATTTTTATTTTCAGAATCGAGGTACGAAACAGTTTTACGGAAATTTGGTTCCGTAAACGTCTGAATTTTCGTTTCAAGAACGTTTCCTCTGCGCAGAGATTGTACAAAAAAGTTATCTTTTCCGACTGCTGCTGTTAAGGAATTCACTAGAACGTTGGAGTTTTGTTCACGTAGGAAAATTGCTGGGGGCTTGTGCTGTTTAACAGTTTCGACTGCATCTTCTTCGACATCGTTAGTTTCTAATAAAGAAAAACGATTTTGGCTCACCGTTTGAGTAATGCCTGCTTTTTTTGTTTGTTTTGGAGTGGGGTTATTTTTGGAGGAGTTGGGGCTACGTTTTCGCTTTAATATTGTAAAGTAACGATCAATACCTTTCAATGTGTTGTCGTTACCTTTTGCGGAATCTATTTTAATTGTTTTAGGTATAGCGCCCTTTGAGCCGACCATTACCAACTTATTTGAAGTAGCATCATTTTCTTGTATGTCCGATGTAAGAGAATTTTTAAGAGTTCCACTTGTTTGCTCGTTATTATTGTTAGTTTGTATGTTAGTTCTGTTTGTATTAGTGGGAGTACTAATGAGAGAGTTACATACCGATGAAGTTGACATTGTTGTTGTTGTGCATGCTGTTGATGTTACTGTTGAACAAGTATTTGTACTTGTTGTTGGTGTTTTACATTGAATAGCCCATGCCGCTTCATTAAATAGGGGGGTACTTACAATTTGCGCGGGTGAACACAGTAATTTTATTTTCTCATTTATTGTTGGCGGAGAATGCCCGATAGGCATTGTTTTTTGTTTTTAAGTATTTTCTTGTTTGTTTATTTTTTTTTTTTTTTTTTTTCTTAATTGTTTGTTATTTTATGTTTTTAATTTTTACAATTTTAATAAAAACTGTATACATATATGTGTACATAACACAGTTATTTATTTAAATTATGTTTTGTTTTTGATATTTTTTTTTTTATTGTTCACTACGAGGAGTTAAAAATAAAAACACGTCTGTTCGCAACAGAGTCTCGCGAAAGAAAATATATTATTTTAAAATTCTACCGATCCTTCTGTTTTATTTGTTACCAAGCTTGCTAAAAATGATTAGATAAGTATTCTTGAAAAATCTTAAGTTCTTTAAAAAGGACAAAAGATGAGGAAATGAAAAATCATAAACGAAGTTTGACTATATCTTTTCTCTAGATGAATGGATATATAGAACAAATTAAAATTTGTCACACAGTGTTATTTTAAATAAATTTTTATATTTGTGTGTATAGCATTTACATATTTATTTTGATTTTGTTTTCTTGTTCATAATAAATGTTTTACTTATAATATTTACAAAACTTTAACAAAATATGTGTTTGTTTGCGTGTTGCTAAAAACAATTAATTTGTAACGTAGGAAAAGTGTAGGGAACCTTTCTTTTGGGTGAAGGGAAAAAAGGAATTTTTTTACACACGGACTGATTTTTTGAAATTTCTTCTAGCAGCACTGTGGATAACACGATAATTAAACTAATTTTTAGACTTGTTTTTAACAAATAATTTAATTTCCAATGTTTGTTTTTGGTACCCTCAAGAATAGTCACCTTGACGCGATGCGAGGGCTTAAGTACTAGGACGTTTAGAGCCATACTGGCAGTAGTGACGTTGGTCAAGACCGGCAGGGGCTCCTATACCAGAAGGGTCTAAGCCGAGAACGAACCAATAACCACCCCCCCCCCCCCCCTCCTCTGGCTGGCGTGGTGTTGAATTTGGGTTCTCAGGGTTTGTTTCATATAAACTGTATGGGACACTTATGGCTAATAAATCAGTGAGTGTTTGTTTAACCGCTGGTTTAGTTGAACTAAACTAAAATTTATATGTAGTTTAAACTCAACAGTTGTTAATCAGTGTCCTATGTATTAAATGTAGTTTTAAAAGTAACATGTGATAGCACTACGATAAAGGTTGTAGCTTTGACGCCCATTTTATGCGTTTAAAGATGGTTTAGATGTTTACTGATTTGTTGGTTTAAAGACATTTTCAACCAAAAAGAGTTTAACTTGTTCTGATTTATTAGCCTTAAGCGTGTGAAGACATTTGAAAGCGGGCTAACAAGTTTTAGTATTTTTTGTTTTCAAAAGAAAGCACAAACAATTTTAACTTTTTGCATGCTTCGTTAGAACATGCAGGTACTTTGTAGCTAAAACAACAACCCCAAATGATTTTTTTTTAATTTTATTAAATTTTTGATGACAGCTTACACTTCAAAAGATACAGCTCATATCTTAATTTGGCCCTTGGATAACTCTGTTACTGTTAATAATGGAGCAAAGTGGAACATTTTTTCTTGTAATTTTACATTTTTAAAGTTGATTTTTGTATGTACGTTAAAATAAAAGTAAGCAATGCTCTTTCCTTCTTAGTTTTCATTGTAAATTAGCACGTTTTATTTAAACCTTGTTAGTAATTAATCATTTCATGTGATAATTGTGATATTGTTACCGTTATTTTTTTTGGATAAGTGAAGTGATTGTTAATTTAAAAATAAATAAAAGCTAAAGTAAGCCAAATTTAAAGAGACCATAACAATAAAGTTGCTGCTATTGGAAGTAAAGTGCTAATTACATCTACTACTGTAAAGTATCAAAAGTAAATATTATAAATTTCAGTTGCCACCACATGGAGAGTGATCATCGTTATTTTGTATGTAGACGGCCCTCCCGATTTGTAGATAAAATCTGTAGGGATTTTTGGATATTCAATTCATAAGGGGTTAGAAATGGGTAAGATCAGTAAGCTTACATCTCGTGGTCTAATTATTATTGAATCGAAAATGAAATTGACATGTGCTTGGCAGATTTTGGAAATTGTTAAATTTTGGGGACGAAAAAGCGTAAAAATAAATTTCAAGAACGTTTCTGGTAACCCATTTATCTTCTAAAGTAATAAATATAGAGAATGAAATTAAAATTGTGTTCTGCTCTCCCTAAGAAGTTTCCAAGTACAATTTGGTACTTTTCGGCAATTCGAATATATAAATGGGGGATTTCATGTCAAGTGACCCAACTTTTGAAATCGATGTCTTCCGATTTGGATGAAATTTGCACCAAGGTTAGTCCTATTGGATAGTAGTTTAGACACATATCGCACTCGCGGCCCAAATAGCGACCAGAACTAACTTAAAGGAAAACCCTAAGCTTTCTTTTGAGCAAAAAAAAAAATACCCGCTTCAAAAAAAATAAAAAATTAGTCTTAAATTTAAAAAAAAAAATTTCGAAAGCTTAAAGAAATAGCTATCTAATTTGTTTGAGACAAATTTTGCTAACACCAATAGAGAAGAAGTTACATGGATGAGAAAGAACACCTGTTTGTCAAATTTTGGCCCCTTTTAACTCAGAAACTAATTGACCGATCTTGTTGAAAATTTGCGTCTAAGCTACTAACCTTGGTGCAAATTTCATCCAAATCGGAAGACATCGATTTCAAAAGTTGGGTCACTTGACATGAAATACCCCATATGAAAACTCATTTTTACTACTGCACCAAAAGATGGCTACGTTCTTTTACTGATAAAAAATATTTTTTCCAGAAATATATAAAAATCTTTATATTTTCGAAAGAAAACCTTATGAATATGCTTGTAAAAGCAATTTTATTCAATTTGACATTTGTTTCTCCCACGTGCCCTATCCAGGAAAAAAAATAAATTAATTTAAGTACAAAATTCTAATAATTAAACACACCAATTTTTACAATATTAGGACAGTTTGTTTTCTAATATGTCCATAATTTTCTGGAAAATTCTGATCAATATCGATTGGTAAAATATTTTTTTAAAGCGTTTTCCCGGACTAGGGTTTTGGGGTATTTTTTAATCAAAAATGGGGATGCTTTTAACACCACTGTTTTAAGATCTTTCCGGTCTACATAACTTCATTGTGATATCTCCATCGATGTTCATGGAATGCCAAACATTAAAGTTATTATTTCTATACTGTAAATGAATGAAAGGGCTTTTAATATGAATAGAAAAATAGTAATTTAAAGGTTTGGTATTCTATAAATCTCACATTAATATATATATTATAATTAAATTTGGCAGTTATGTATATTAAAAAGTTCTTCAAACAGTGCACTTAAAAGAATCACCCTTTATAAATAAAAAAATAAAATAATTACCAATCTCAATCAAAAGCATTTTCATAATAAATGTTAAAAAAAACATCAAAAGTTCAACTTTGATGTTTAACAATGGCAATTTTATTAAAATAAAATTGAAACTAAAAAAAAGTTCAAGAAGTTTTCTCTCCAGCAAAAAAATTGCAATATTACGGTCTACCTTGCCTAATAACGTCTTAACTTATAAGTCTAGATATATCCTGCTTCAGTTTTTTATTTCCCGACTTATGCTCATTAATTTCTTCTTCAGCCAACCATTTTTTAATTTTAATTAAAAAACTTTGGTTTTTTTCTTGAAAAAATGTTCTATTTCAATTTCATGTTTTTTTTTCAAAGAAATTCTATGAAAGGTATAAAAATGCCTTTTAAAAACACTTTTCTTATTTGTTTTAAGTGTTTTATAACAAAATAGGCATTGCATGTTACCAAAAACATTTTTGTGCATAAGATATTTTTTACATGACACAATCAACTATTAATTTAGTTCAGTGCACCTACGAAAAATACAAATACAACAACTGAAAAAAATAGACAAGAGCAGAGCTGCCGTTTTTGGTTATTTCAAACCAAAATTGGTTATTTATTTTCTCAATGTGGAGATCTGAATATTCTTTTCATTTTGGTTACTTTTTTGAAAATATTCAAACGTATGAATATATTTTTCTTGATACACATTTATCAATTTATTTATTTATTTACTTTAATTTATCTGTATTTCCATACAACAAGACATACATCTTTTAATTATAGTATGGAACTAGAAGAAGTTATAGTTTAATACAATTTTACAAATTTAATACAATTTAAAAAGAAATATAAAAAATTCCAAAAATTTTAAAATTTTAAAAATCAAAAAAAAATTAAATTAAATTAAAATCAATTGAAAATCAACAACAATGACAAAATTTAACAATAGAGCAAATTAATTATTAGTTATCAAAAATACTTATAGTAAATACAATATTTAGTTTTAAGAGTGAAGTTACATTATATTATTGTTCAAATGTTTTGTTATTTTGGTTTTAAAAGAGTTCAAGTTGCTGTTTGTTTGAGCTTTATTCGGAAGTCTGTTCCATAGATGGATTGCGTTATATAAAAATTGCCATTCTGTTATCTTACTTCTGTGTGCCATTGGTATAACCTTATTCCCCGTATTGGAACTTGAAAAAGTTATCCGATCGTATAAATATGACGGCACTTTTGTGTACATGATTTTGTGCAGAAGCGTAAGTGTCCTGATGTTCACAAGATTATTAAAAGTCAAGTTGTAAAGTTTTTTACTTAAGGTTGCAATTCCATCAAGAGTTGGAACACCAAATACATATCTACCAATGTTGTTAAAAACAGTATTCAACTTCTTCTTACTAGTGGAATCACAATAAGCATAAACTTCGCATCCATATAGAAGTACCGGCATCAAATAAGTTTTAGCAATTAGCATTCTAATGTTAATAGGAGTACAAGAGTGTGTTGCCCAGAGAGTACGAAGCATTGAGTACGTTTTACCTACTACAATATTGACGTGATTATCCCAGCTGAGCGTACTGTTGAATGTAATGCCCAAATTCTTTGCTAAAGTTACGATTTCAATTTTTTCATTGTTAATACGAATGTCTACATTAATATTTTGTTTTAAAGATTTTTTACGAATTATTAAACATTTAGATTTTTGTGGGTTCAGGCATAGACCATTTTGTGATGCCCAGCAATATATGCTGTCAAGATCAGAATTAAGCTTACTAACATTTTCATTTATAGTCTTAAGCGATGTGTTGATGTATAGCTGTACGTCGCACAGTGGCGCGATTTGAGTTTTTTCGTTACAAAAATCATATCTTTTGAACCGAATAAGATAATTGAACAGTTTTAACAGCATATGATCGATAACTGTTCAGCCTATGAACTGAGCGTTTGGAAAGGGTGCTACGCTTTGTAGGGGCCTACTTATGGGTTATCAAAGTTAAAATTAGTAGAAAAATCAATTTTATGGTAACTAAAAAAAATTATTTTTACATTTTTAGATTGTTTTTATTTTTTTTCTTTAGGGTTTTATGTTTTAAATTATTACCCAACAAATTAAAAAAAAAATAATTTTTTTTTTTAAATTTATTCTTTCAATTTTCTGTAAAATATTCATCACAATTCGTAAGAGAAGGTATATCTAAAAGACTAACCATTTCTAAACTATAATTATTTTGTAACTCTATTCGTGACTTCACATGCCGCAGGGAAGAAATAAGTGGATCGGAAGATGCTGCCAACATGTTGAAGAGGTCCTCATTTTGCCTTACCCTTGATGCTTTGAATGTGTTCTGCAATCTATATTTTTTATAAAATTTGTTAAGAGACTCCTGTGGTTCTTCAGAAAGCTCTCCAATTGGCAAAGACTGGTACTCAATTATATCTTTGCCATGCGCCAATATTTTATGGACGGTCGGGGTCAACTTCTTCTGTGGATACATTTCTGCTAAAAGAGATGCAGTTTTCGATGCATATTCTCCATATTTTGTAGAATTGACATTTTCTTTGCAGTTTAAAACATCCAAGATCTTTTCCAATCTTTTCACGATTTGATTGTCAATTCCAATGATCTTAGTTACTGCCTCATCATTTTCAAAAAATCTCCTAGAAGTGTTTCCATCGTTTGAGTTACCGTATCCGTGCTTGGGACAGTCTACTTTTAGTCCAACTTGTTTAAAAAAAGCATCCTGTATTTGCTTCTTTCTGATCTTTTCCTTATCCTTTAATGATGTATTTTCATCGAAGTTTTCCTCCTCTTGTGGTAGGGTATATGCCAGTTTTAGCAAGAATTCCATACACCTTATCCTTGCGTGCAATGGTGACATTCCATATTCGTAATTCTCCTCATTTGTAGAATCGTTTAAATTACCAAAGTTCTTCTGACAAATAATAATATAAAATCGATAAAAAAAATATAAATATAAAACGAAAAAAGGGGTTTAAAGGTTTTTGCTAAATTTTTACCTCCAATATAATTCTGTCTATATATATGTATATGATAACTAATTGAAATATGTTATAATTAAGCAGAAAAAGATACTAATCTTAAACTCTTTACAACTAATTATATAAAATTGAGATGTAACATATTATATATGAAATAAATTGAATTGAATTGAAAAAAGTTCTTCTGACTCTTTTTGCAAATCGGGCATGACATTGTTGAGGTTGTTCCTGTCAGTTCGTTTACGACTTTTCCGTCAACCATGGTCAGGTGGAACTCGTAATTGCATTCAATATATTTTCCTTCTCCAATTTGCAGCTTTGTAGGCTTAATCTTGCTCATTTGTTCTTCAATGTCCTTCACCGTAGTCCTTATGAGTTCTGCCGATTCCCTTGCAAACTAAAACATTATTGGTCGGCAATAATGCACTGATGACGGACGTGGATTTTTCCAGTGTAGGGAATCATCCGATTTTAGCCGCAAAGGAACAACAGATGCCATAAACATATTTCCGTCCGATATTGTAGCGTCATCGGAAGATATCCTTTGCTTATAAACGCTTTGTCCGGATGATCCATCGCAGCCCCATTTGCATTTTCACTTCCGTAAAAAAACTTTGGTGTGGTTGACTTTCTAAACAGTTCAAATAATTTTAAATTGTTCAACGCCATGTTTTCAGTACTTAAATTGTTTAATGGTTTCAGTAATTGTTGCGCCAACTTTCAGGCGTAGACTAATCCAGGCATTATGCTTATTTTGCAATATATAGGCTTATGCTACCATGCCTAAAAATTTACCTGTTCCCTGCATACATATGGATTTAGGCTGAATAATGCAATTTTGATATTATGCACGTGTCCAAATAAGATTTGTGCCTACCTGTAGGACCATAAGTCAATATTGTTCCTGACCATTTGTACGCCAAAGTATTGTTTATGTGAGGTACGTACCTGTTAATTTCAATGAGTAGTTTTTTTCAAACTATTTGATCAAACTACTGTCAGTCAAAACATATAAGGGATGGACGCCATACAATTTCTGCAACCATGTCTTTTTAAACTTGTTTACCTCTAGTAGCCAAACGGGCACTTACGGGCAGATAAAACCTTTTGAATTATGTAAAGAAATAATCAAAGAACAGGTTTTGCAAATAAAGAAATATATAGTTTTTTTTTATTTTCCGTCAAAGTTGAAAAATAGTAAAAAAACGGATAGTTTTTAAATAGTGATTTACCAGGAGAAACACAAAGCAAACAGTTAATTTTTTTTTATCATTATACATTAAATAAATACATCAATCAATACAAACAAAAAATAAGGCGATTCGTTACCTATTTTTCGTGATATTACACCTGAAATCGCAACAAATTGACTAAAAATTGTGTGTTTTTTTGAAAACCGAAAGTCGGTCAACTTTGAACGGTTATATCTTCTAAACTGAAAATGTGATATTATTAAGAGTGGCATATTTGAAATCGTTGAAAAGTTTCCTATAACATGGGTTTATTCAAAACTTCGTCGGCACTCATGAAAATTTTGATTTTTGCAACCTCGCTTGCTCTACGGGCGCCACTGTGCGTCGTCAGCATATAAATGAATTTTACTATGGGATACAATATTAGGTAAA
Source organism: Pollenia amentaria (assembly GCA_943735925.1). Classification (NCBI taxonomy): domain Eukaryota; kingdom Metazoa; phylum Arthropoda; class Insecta; order Diptera; family Polleniidae; genus Pollenia; species Pollenia amentaria. The sequence goes on from OX031009.1 coordinate 84,725,522, forward strand.
TCATTAACGTACAAAGAAAATAACCAGAATTGAACCTTGTGGTACTCCTCGGGTAACAGATAAAGCTCCAGAATAACAGGCATTTAAGAACACGGATTGGGATCGACCCTCAAGGTACGATTTAACTAATGATACTGATGTGTCACAGAACGAGAATTGATGATAAAGTTTTGAACAAAGTAGGGAATGATCAACGAAATCAAAAGCTTTCGAGTGATCTAGCAGAACCAAAAGTGTTAAATTCCCACCGTCAATAGAACAACGTATATGTTCAGTAACATCAATTAAAACTGTGATGCAACTGTGTTTCTGTCGAAATCCTGATGGCCTGCTGGTGAGCAGATTATATTGGGATAGGTGCTCACTTATCTGTTTATGTATCATTTTCGCAAGAACTTTGGACAGAAATGGTAGAATTGCTATCGGCCTGAACTCAGAGTTAGACTTTGAAACTGGTATTATTTTCGCATGTTTCCAGTTAGTTGGAAACACACTAGTCATGAGTATAGTGTTAAATATGTGGGTGACGAATGGCAACAGCTGAGGAAGAAGGATTTTAAGAAATTTTGGGCTAATGTTATCATAGCCAATAGCATTTGACTTAATAGAAAGAATATTTTGTAAAACCTCGGGTTCATTTACACGGCAAAATTTAAAAATGTTAAGACGGTTCTGGTTGTTATCAAAATTATAGTTGTGCTGTCGAAGAGCAGGAATAGGTATTTTTGTAAAAACATCATTAAGTTCATCTGCACTATATTTCCGATAATGTTATTATTTTTGATCTTCCCAATACCAATGTCACGTATGGTTTTCCATTTACTTTTTCCATCAATTGCGTTACTAAAACGTCTAGCATAATATTCGGATTTAGCCTTTCTAATATTACGATTTACTTCTACTCTAACTCTACAAAATTCTTCTTTGAGTTCAGGTGTCTTAAATCTTTTCCAACGAGAGTAAGCTCTATTTCTTTTTTTCAATTAAAAGTTCAATAGACTTAGTAAACCAAGGTCTAGTAGTTTTCTTTGTTGTTCTTGTTTCTATGGGGACAACAAGATTATATATATGAAGAAGATTAGTTTCTAAAAAGCTCAGCTGATCATTTACTGACGGCATGTAAAAAATTGAACCCCAGTCAATATTATGAAAAATTTCAGTATAGATTATTGATATTTTTAAAATCACGATATGAAAAAGTTTCGACTTCATGTTTTAATTGAAAGTCATAAGTTATAAAAATTAAATCATGTCTAGAAAAGCATGATGCCGACAGTTGATCATATAACAGCACTTTGGACACATCATTTACAAAGAAGAGATAAAGAAGAGTATTCGAAGTGTTTGTGAAATGAGTAGGTAAGTTATAATTAACAGATGAAAGACCAAATTGTAACTGAATCAGACAGATTAGTGGTTTCAAGTAAATCTGAGTTGAAATCACCAGCAATTACTATATCAGTACAAGAAGTTGTTATTTTATTACATTCAATTTACATTTTTTGAACTCAACGTTTTTATTTACATGGGGGGTTATTGCCAATTTAAATTCGAATGCAATTATTTACGACTTATAATGTGTACCTTACACTTCGATTTCCTCATTATTTTTTTCAAATGAACGAAGGTTATCGCGTAAGCTACAAGAAAACTACACAAAAGTAATTTTTGTGTTTCTTTGATTAGAAGTAAAACGTTTTAAATTTAAATTATTTCCAGTAGTATATTTTAATATATTGAAATAAACATAGAAACTTTAAAGATATTTGAAAAATAAATTGATATAGAATATATAATTTTAGAATTTATGGAATTTATTTTAAGAAAATGGCGTGAACTTAAGAAATTTTAATAATTAATTCATTTATTGAAATTTTAAATTTAACTTTTTATAAGCTGTCCGTATAATTAGATAAGTATTTGGCAGTATTTTTAATTTATAAAGAAGATTTTGATAACAATCGCCATATTGCCAAACTTGAATTTCCATCACCAAAAGGATTAAAAATTAGCTTTATTTGACAGCCCTGCCACTGACAGTTAAAAAGCGGAAAACAATTTAATTTTACCTTTTTTGCTATTTATAAATGTAATGTACAAATTTCATTTATTGTACAGGACTTATTCAAAAAAATTTAATTTATTAACTTTCTGAATTTTATGAAAAAGGTCTCAAATATATAAAAAAATTTAATTTATTTTCTGTTATTTTTTTAATATGTACAATAATTACATTTCTTGTTTTGGTTTCTTAATTTGTAATTAATATTTTCCTATTTTCCTTAAGTTCTAATGTTTTTCTCAATTAACAAAAGGCATTTCTTTTTTGGTAATATTTTTTCACATTTGGTAACTTTTTCAAACATTTTGGTTGTAAAAATGTTATAAGCACTGGACAAGAGTCATACATCCAGAGGTGCCAGAAAATTTTGATAAAAAAATCTGCATATGTTCAAAAAAAAATCGGCATTATCGGCTCTTTAATTAAAAAAAAATCGGCACAAAATCGGCCAATTAATAATATCCATTTTAAGAACAATAAAACATATTTTTATTCACACAAAAAATAGCAAAACAGAATAATTCAGCATCAACTTACATATAAACCATATAAAAACATAAAAATTAATGAAAAAGAGAAAAGAGAAACAAAGAAAACATTGGAAACAATAATAACAGAACATAAAATGGACATAAACAAATTGAAGGAAAGTACAGCTTTAGCACAACACATAAAAAATACAAATCATACAGCAGATTTTGACAACGTACGAATATTGGATAGAGAAAAAATCGAAAAGAAAAGATTCACAATAGAGACGTTAAGGATACAACAGAAAATAAAAAAGACAATGAACTTAAAAGAAGACACACAAAACATTAATGCCAGTTACTGTGTTGCAATATCTAACCTGTGATATAATTTTTTAAGTTTGTGTTTAACTTAATATTTCATGTTTACTGCCAGTTCATCGATTTCGAAAGTTAACGTTCGCATAGAAAATTACATTTAAAACAGCAACAAAATTTTAAAATTTGTTTTTGTTTTAAATATTATTTTCTATGCGAACGTTAACGTTCGAAATCGTTGAACAGGCAGTTAATGTTTTTTATGTTTGTCTACAACAAATTATTGTTCAATGTAATAAAAAATTAATTTTTCTTATTGTAAGTCATAACTAATTGTTGAAAAATGTTATATTTTATGTTATATATTTTCTTTAATTTAAATAGATAAAGTGAACATAACATTCACGAAACGTTGGGAAAATATGGATTAAATGCATTTTTAATTACATATAGAACTTTAGGCCGTATTAGCTGAAATAAAATCTAATTTAATGAAAAAGAATATTTTTATAAATAAATTATAGTTAATTTAAATAAAATTTTGTACATTAGGTTAAAAACTGTTTTTATAGTTGAAAATTTTTTTTCAACATTTTATTTTAACTAATATTTTACAGATACATTTGAGTTATATAGTTTAATTTAATCTATTTTAATATCAACATCAAAACAGTTTGCCTTATTAAATGTTCTGTAATCTTTAGAAAAAAAAATTCCTTGCAAGGCTTAATTTTCCAGGGAACATCGAAATTTGGTTTTAATAATGTTTCCACATTTGCGGAAGAATGTGGAAGGATCATAATTTGTTGTACAAACTTTGACAGGACTGGAAAGGCATTCGTAGAATGCCCACGTTTTAAGTCTGAAATTTATTGCCAAAAAGTTTGCAAATTTACTTCAATTCCTTCTAAATCTTCTAAAAATTGTAAAAATTTTAACTCTCTAAATTCAGAGTCTAAGATTTGTTTTTCTTTTTCAGAAATAAAGCTGGGGAACTCCATCAGAATTTTCATAAAACAAATATTTTCCTTTTTTCATAATTTTGTTAGTGCTATCATATATAAAGATTTATTAGATTTTTGTTCAAAATCAAAACGTGGAGTATTAAATTTAAAAAATGAGCCAAATCAGTCCATAACTTCACCTTCACACCCCCCACACGAGGGAACTCTTAATCTCAACATCAAGGTTTTGGTACAATTTTTGTTTTTAAATTGACTTGACTCAAAATTTTGCTTTTGCCCTTAAATTTTTTTTGTGGAAAAGAGCAAAAATTTCTAGTATAAATTTATTTACAATAGGGATGAATATAAAAATTTAAGCTTTCTTGTTTACAAAAATGTTCTTTTCTTTCTGTGCTGCCAAACATCAAAAGAATTAAAATTGTCTTAGTTTGATGACTGAATAAAATCGTCACTTTTTAGAGAAAAATCAGCAAATCGGCACTTGGTAATTTCGAATAAGAATGTGTGTGATTTGATTTTGAACAATTGTTCTACGGCGTACGCATCACTGATTTACATGCAGCCATCGTTGTGCATATACCTACGAGTAGTAGGGAAATGGGGAGGCAGCAAAAATTCTGCCTCCCCATTCTATATCTTACAGAGGGAGCATCTTGCTTTTTATTTAAAGCAGCAAAATTCTGCCTCCCCATTCCATATACCACAGAGGGAGCATTTTTCTTTTTATTTAAAGCAGCAAAAATTCTGCCTACCCATTCCATATACCACAGAGGGAGCATTTTGCTTTTTATTTAAAGCCGCAAAAATTCTGCCTACCCATTAGTTTTTTTTCCCATATACCACAGAGGGAGCATTTTTTTGCTTTTTATTTAAAGCAGCAAAAATTCTGCCTAACCATTAGTTTTTTTCGCAATGTATTTTTCCATAAGGAGGAGTTTTGAATATAAATAAAACAAAGAATTTTTTGAGTAGTTTTAAATATAAAAAAGAGTAATATCAAGTTGATCATATTTATATTTTCTTAAATGAAGAGAAATTTAAAAAATTCTGTAATATGTTTTAATGTATTATTTGAGTATTTTAAAATAAGTGAGAGTAATATGTAATATAGTTTAAATATTCAACATATGTAAGTATATAAATTCAACATATGTAAGAATATAGCATATTTTGAAAAATGATCTATGGTTATTGAACTTTTTAGAACCTTCCGTTCAAAATATTTTTTAGTTTCAGCTCGTCAGATGTTTCCATTAGATCTTTAAATTTTGTTTTAATTTCATCATATTTGTTTTTAGATTCAATTTGCATGTTTGATGTATTTAAAAGTTTTGAAGTTTTATTAATATTTTTTAGTTTCAGCTCGTCAGATGTTTCCATTAGATCTTTAAATTTTGTTTTAATTTCATCATATTTGTTTTTAGATTCAATTTACATGTTTTTTTTTTTTTTTTTTTCGTTATTTATTTATTGAATCTTCATATATTTAATATGAACTAACAATAATTTATCAAATCTTAACCTAATACTTTATTTATGTCCTGCCAGTGCCAGACAAAAATTTTCTTCATCACGGGTTCTGTTCACTTATATAGGTGTTTATCTCTCATCTAGTTGGGTAAGTGCTGCAGTGTCTCTTCTCCTTAAGCGAGTGTGGCCGCCATGATTTAAAATATTTCGAGCTAAAGGATTTGGGTGTTGTTCAAGTCTTTTTAAATATTTTACTGCATATTTTGTAATCATAGTTTTTACTAATGGCACGTTGAGATCCTTATGAATGTTTGAGTTTTTAACATACCAGGGGGCGGCTGTGATTATACGAAGAAGTTTATTTTTGCGCCTTTGAATTTTTTCGATATTAGAGGCCGAGGCAGTGCCCCATAGTTGAATACCGTAGCACCAGATAGGCTTTAAGATAGAGTTGTAAAGTAGAAGCTTGCAATCGAGTCTAAGAACAGAATTTCTTCCAATAAGCCAATGAATTTGGATGGCTTTTAGTTTCATTTGAGTTAATTTTGCCTCTATATGGCATTTCCACGTTAATCGCCGATCCAGATGTATACCGAGATATTTTACATGCGAATGTTGAGGAATAATTTGATTATTGATTGTAATAGGGGGGCAAGATTCCCGGCGCAGGGTGAATGTTATATGTACGCATTTTTTCTCATTGACCATTATCCTCCATTGTCTTAGCCATATTTCTAGTTGAAATATATCATGCTGTAGGAAACGAGATGCTTCATAACGGTTTTCGTGGACGCTTAGAAAAGCTGTGTCGTCTGCAAATGTTGAAGTTTGGGTGCAGTTGTTTGTTGGCATGTCCGAAGTATAAATTAAGTATAATAGAGGGCCCAGGATGCTGCCCTGTGGGACTCCAGCGCCAATCGGCTGAGGTGAACTTAAGAAATTTCCTTCTTTAATAATAAATTGACGACCGACTAAGTAGCTTTCTAACAGTTTGTGTGTGTTTGCTGGTAAATTTTGCTTCAATTTGTGTAATAAGCCTTCATGCCAGACTTTGTCAAAAGCTTGCGAAACATCGATGAAGAGTGCTGAGCAATATTTTTTTTCTTCAAATGTTTTTCTTATGACATTTACTATTCGATGAGTTTGTTCAATTGTGCTGTGTTTTCTTCTAAATCCGAATTGATGGTTTGGAATACATCTATTTTCACTTAAAATCGGTGTTAATTTTGAAACTAATAATTTCTCAAATAGCTTTGACATATTTGATAATAAGCTAATAGGCCTATAAGACTCAACTTTCGTATGATCTTTACCTGGCTTTGGTATCATGGTAACTAAGGAAACCTTCCATTTTTGAGGAAAGTATTCAAGGCGTAAAATAGCATTAAAAATAAAAAGAATAATTTTCTTTGCTACGCGAGGTAGCTCTAATAGCATTTTATTGCTGATCTTATCAATGCCAGGTGCCTTCTTAGTGTTTAAGTCACATATAACCTTTTCGATTTCTCTCATCTCAAATCTTAGGGGAATAGCTGCTCTAGCATATTAGGTGTAAATACGTTTTTCAAGTGACTTACAAACAGATTTCTTTTTTCAACATCATTTCTTGCCCAACTTCCATTCAAGTTTCTTAATGGTGGTTTAGAGACAACTGGCCTTTTGAGGTTTCTAGCTGCACGCCATAATGAGTAGTCCGATTGTGGAGTTGCATCAAGTTCCTTAAGATATTTTTCCAGAGAAGCCGTTTTCTGAGTCTGCAATAACTTTCTTAATCTTTTTGTACACTCTTTTAGCAAGTTCTTAAGTTGAGGAGATCTGCCCTCCTTTTTTCAGACAAGAGACGCTCGACATCTGTGGAATATATTTTAATAGTTTTTGTTTTTTTGGGGGCAATATTGGAATGTTGAACAGCTAGTTTCAGAAAACTGTCAAAATTATCAATAGAGCGATCTACATACTCCGGTGTACTGAGCGGAATATTTTCTGTGCAATGGGCACTGAGATATTTTTTATATTTTAACCAATTTAGTTGTGTGGCTGACGTCGCTAGGTAACCAGTCGGAGATACAATTCTATTGGGGTTCATTATAGTAACAATTGTAGGTGTGTGGTCGGAAGATAATTCTAGGGAAGCTTCAACGTGAATCGTTTCTGTGGGGATGTTTTTAACCACGCCAAAATCGATGACATCTGGAATTTTTTGCGGGTCAGCAGGCCAATATGTTGGTTGGCCGCTCGCGACAACATTTAAATTCATTTTAGAGATTGTATTAAACAAAACACGACCCTTTGGTGTTATTAGTCGTGACCCCCAGAAGGTATGTTTAGCGTTATAATCGCCAGCGGCCAGGAAACAGGGTCCTAGTGATTTATAATATTCACAATATTGGCTTTCTGATAGTGAAAATCTAGGTGGAGAGTATAAAGATGAGATTACAATGCTACGATTCAGCTCTTCAACACAAATGTTCGTTGCTTGGAGATAATCCTCACGATGATCACACATTAGGTAGTGTTTGACTCGATTTTTTATCAAAATGGCAGAACCACCACAAGCTCTATCTCGAGGGTCCTTGGTATCATATAGTATATAACCATTGATGTTAAACGTATTTCTTGAGGTCAAATGAGTTTCAGAAACCATCATGACATCAATTTGTTTATTTTTAAGAAAGTATTCTAATTCATTTTTATGTTGGCGGATGCCGTTCGCGTTCCAAAAACAGATTTTTAAACAGTTCATGGCTTGTTAAGTACAGATTGCAATAACATCGATTGCATTCTAAGAATTTCCTGCATCATATTACCCATTGTGTTCATAAAATTAGTTACTGTTTGCACTAATGTTTCCATGGTTTTTTCTAGACGACTTAAATTTGAAACTGGAGTTTCATCATTACTTGGCGCAGCACCTTGCGTTGGCGCATGGTTTGATTTTACGACGTTAGCATAAGAGGTTCTGTTATTACTAGGCTGCGGGGCCTGAATGTCACCAGTGCTTACTTGATTTGTTACCTGCATTTGAGGGGGATTAGTTTTCGGTCCAACTGACTGCTTGACGATGGTATATACAGGGCATCCTCTATAATTGGCAGTGTGATTACCGCCACAGTTGCTACATTTTTTTTACGTTGGGGTCGGTTTTAGACTTATCGCAAAGATCTGTACCATGTAATTCACCACATACTACGCAAACAGGGGGTAAATAGCAATATGCCTTAGTATGACCATATTCTTGACAGTTTAAACACTGAACGGGACCATTTCTTTTGTGTGGCTCTTCTATAGTTACTCTTCTATAGAGAATATATTTCAAATTGTAAATAGGGTGCGTTTCATTTTTTTTAAGCTTTACGTCGCCGGGTTCAAACTCCACTCGAAAAAGTGGTTGGGGTTTTTTTTCTCTATTTTTTATATTTACTACATGTTTTATTTTGAAGCCTTTTTCTTCGAGGAATGTTTTTACCTCTTCTGGGTCCACACATGAGTCAATTCCCTTAATCACTACCTGGAGACCTTTACTGCTTTTCAGTTGGTATGTATAAAAGTTTTTTTTAAGTACTTCAAATTTGTTTATAATTTTGCGAAAATCATTCTCATTATTGACTTGTATTTTTGTCTCGTTTATACTACCACGCTTGATAGCAGCTACGTAAAACGAATTTTCACCTATCACCGATATCAAACTCTTTATGAGCTCATTTGAGTTTTGCTCCCTAAGATATATCGGGGGAGGCTTGGACGATTTTATGACGTTTGGTGCTTCAGAGGATTCATCCTCCAGAATTGCAAATCGATTTTGAGAATTTATTTTATCAAAAGATGGTACTTTTGAGGCCGAAGCAACTGCTGCAGAGGTAGGGCTGCGACCCCGTTTAAGCACTGTTATGTACCTGTCCATACCAACTTGTACTTGAGGCTTTTGACCACTTTTTACTTGTGGAGCTGAGTTTTCCATCATGCCTGATTTGAGGGTAATATTTTCATCACTTGTTAAAATCGTTTTTGCCGCTGAGGCACCGCTTGCAGGTTTTATATTTTTTATTGTATTAATATCAACCGTATTATTAGACACCGAAGGTGATACTGAGTTTTCTATTATGCCTGATTGGGGGTTAATATTTACATCACTTATTAAAATTGTTTTTGCTGTTGAGGCAACGCTAGCAGGTTTTGTATTTGTTATTGTATCAACCGTGTTATTAAATACAGACGGCGAGAGGGATCGCGTACGAGTAATAGGTTTAGCCGTTAGGTATTTGCTATCATCGATTCTTTTTTTTATTTCTGTATTTGTTTCGCTAACACTCACTGTGATATATGCATTTCTACTGTTTGCACTCATAAGAGTTTTTTTTTTTCCTTTTACTGTTTACAGTTGTGCTCTTCTTATTTGTTATTGTTTATCAACACCGAGAATGAAAAAATGTGTGTTTATGTATTTACATGTTTGATGTATTTAAAAGTTTTGAAGTTTTATTAATATTTTTTAGTTTTAGCTCGTCGGATGCTTTCATTAGTTCTTTAAATTTTGTTTTTATTTCATCATATTCATTATTAGAGTCAATTTTCAATGTTTTTACAGATTGATTATTAAAATTTGAAATGTTGCGTTTTTTACGTTTAAGTATATTTTGATTCATATTTAGTTGTTTATTCGTTATCGAAAAAGATATATCTGATAATCCGACTTCCCACTGGTCACTCATGGTAAGAGATTGCTTTAATAAATTTGTGAAAGTACTTGAAGTGTTTTTATATAAATTTACTGAATCGTTACTTAATAAAGTAACATAAATACTATTATCCTCTGTGCTTGAAGACATATTTATTAGAAATGTTAAATATTATAAGTTGTGTGTTATACATATATGAAAAATTTAGTTTATCAACTAAAATCTGTTTGATTAATCCATGAATTATATTCTTTTCCGAAACCCAACCATTTTACAAATAGTTTTTCACCTCTACGTTTTAAGATTTTTTCAACTAAAAAGATGTTAGGAACTTTAGTTTTTAATAACTCCTCTTGATAAAATCCGCCTTTAATTATATTTCCATTAAAATCTTTTAGCTGGTAGGTGACAGGGTTTGTTGCATTAATTTTATTTACTTTAAAAACTTCTGTAGACCAATTTGGTGTATATCCCTTTTCAAAAACATTTTTATATTTGCTTATGCGAACAAAATCGTTAATATTAAATTTCCCATTTTTAAAAACTTTTAAGTTATTATATACAGTTTTTAAAAGTTTTTTTTTCATTTCGCTTGTTAACTAAATTAGGTTTCATCTTTATTCTTCGATGATAAGATGAATTATATTCTTTCAACAGTTTATCTAATACATCTATCCAGTTATAGTTTCCTTGCATACTAAATTGTTTCCACATTTTATTTTTTAAAGTTCTATTAAATCGTTCAACTATTGACGCTTTTAAGTTTGAATATGTATGATAATGATTAATATTTAGCTCTTTCATAAGAGTTTTGAAATATTTGTTGTAAAATTCTTTTCCTTGATCTGAATGTAGGTTTTTAGGAGCTTTATTACTGTTTAACTTTATAATGCTTTTAAATGATTTTGAAACCTCAATTCCTGTTTTAGTTTTTAATGGCAGAGCGTAGGCATATTTTGAGAAAACATCTATTACAGTAAGCATATACTTGAAACCTTTATTAAATTTTGCATATGGTATCATCTCCACCAAGTCTATTTGCCAAGTATCTAAAATTCCCTTTTGAATAAACAGATTTAAACACATACCATAGAACATTAGCAAAAAATTCGTTTGAAAAAGATTTTTTCAAACGTCTTAACAATGCTGTTTATGGGAAAACCATGGAAAACGTTCTTAATCGTACAGATGTTAAAATAGTTAGTGATTGGGAAACTACAAATCGTAATCATTTAGGAGCTAGAGCACTAATTTCTAAGCCAAATTTCTCGAGTATTACACAATTTTCCAACAATATGTTTGCAATTCAATTAAAACTTATGCAAATAACTTACAACAAACCAATTTATTTAGGCTTTGCTGTGCTAGAACTCTCTAAATGGAAAATGTACGATTTTCATTATCAGTACATGAAGCCAAAATTTCAATCCAATTTAGCCTTAAATTATATGGATACAGATTCATTTATCTACACAATAAAAACAGAGGATTTTTATGCTGATATTTATGATGACATTGCTTCAAGGTTTGACACATCTGAGTATCATCCGAATAATATTTTTAACCTACCATTATTAAATAAAAAAGTTTTAGGTATGATGAAGGATGAAAATAGTGGAAAAATTATGAAAGAGTTTGTTGGACTTCGATCAAAAATGTATTCATTTAAAACAGTTGGTATGAATGAAATAAAAAAGTCTAAAGGTGTTAAAAAGTCGTGCATAAAAAACCTTTCAATGGCAGACTATAAAAAATCCTTGTTTGAAAAAGTAATACTCTCTGACACAATGAATACATTTAGATCTAAGTTTCATCAGCTGTATACTCAAAAATTACACAAGATTGTCTTGAGTTATGCGGATGACAAAAGAATTATCGCTTCGGACCAAATAAATACTTATGCAAGAGGGCATTTTAGACTTCAGTCTAACTTTGACAACTTGTTTACAGAAATAGACAATTTTTTAAATGACTCATCTGACGATGAATATTTAATGAACATAGATATTTAAATTAATATTTAATAATTATGATACCATATAAATGTACAAAATTTATATTACATACATATATAAAATAATTTTTGAGTATAAAAAAAAAAAATAAATAAAACAATATACATATGTTAATAAATATACTTTTATTAAAAAATTTGGAATTTTATTTCTAAAATAAATTTTTAAACATTTTGCCATATTACATTTTCAGTATCGTAATCTAATTTCTTTCGATTTCTTGTTACACGAGGAGAGTATTGATAAGGTAAAGTGGATTGTTTCATATTTGAATAGTTATCAGTTTTGGATAATATTCTAATTTTTGGAGTTCCTTTTTCCGAAAAGCTTTTAAGACGCTTAGCTACGGAAGATGCAGAAGAAGGATTTAATTTTTGTATTGTTGTATCCATATCGTTCTGGCCATCATAATTTGTGTAAATATCTTCAGGCAAATTCAAATCTGTTTGCAGTGCTATACTACTCGATTGAGGTGTAATTGTTTGAGTTTCAATATGCTTTTTATATACCTTTTTAGTTTGAGTTTCATTATCGCGCAAATTATACATTGTTGGTAGTTTATTCTGATTAGATGATCGTTGGGATCCAATTAAATATTTAGCAAGTTCTTGTTTAATGTAATACCATTTGTTTATATCCTTTAGTGTATGTGAACCATATATTGGTAAGAGTTTCCGATGTAAAAAATCTGAATCAGTATATTTAACTTTAAATTTTTCGTAAGTTGATGGATGAAGAACTATAAGTTTTGATAATTTATTTGACATTTTCTAAAATTTTTCCAATGACTCCACTTAATATTGATGTAATAATAATGGGTAAAAATCCTCTCTTTTGAATAAGATGTTTCCTCTTTTGACGCATAGAGGTTTGTGATGAGCAAACTTTCCTCAAAGTATTTTTATATGGTCTAAGTTTTTCAAACACATTTTTGTTTATTTTATTATTTCTGTTTATAATATTTAAAATAATTTCATTTAAAGTTTTGATAACAACATTGTCAACATTTTTCAAAATTGCATTTCGTAGTTTGTGATCCGCTTTTTTAAGAACATAGAGAATATGTTTGTTCACCTTCAGTAACTTCAGATTTGAAGTCATTGTTTATATTCGCATATATATAGTAATATGTATCAAAAATATTTGATCTAAATCTTAAAGCGTTAGGTATTTCTTGAGTGAGATCAACTATTAAATAACCATGAGCCTGTTGTGTACAATGATTATATACATCTACTAAAGATTTTGAGTTTTCTGGATAAACTTGACGAGCTAAATGTTGGAATTGTGTCTTATCTCTTGGATTTTTAAACATAACTATATATTTGGAGTTTAATGAAATATCTCTCGAATAAGTCCCTTTATGAAAAATATTTTGTGTAACTAAAATTACACTTAAGTTTCAATGATGAGATCCTTTTGTAAATAGTTCACAAACTTTCTTATTTGATGATTCAAGCATTAAATCATCCAATATAATTAAAGTAGAATCTTCGTCATTCGTATTGAAAGTCTCTGGAATTCCTTTAACAAACTCTACATTTTCTATATTTGGAAGTGAATTTTTTTCTGAATAACACCATATGATTCGGTCTATATCTTTAGATATTAAGTTTTGTTTTTTAATTAAATTTTTAATAAAAGTAGATTTTCCACAGCCTGAGGGACCACAAACCATCATTGTAAATGGGTATATAAACTGATGAAACATGTTTGCGCTCTTAAAAACCATTTGTTAATAAATTAAAAAGGAAGAATATTTTAATTAATATGACTAAAAAAAATCTTATTGACGAAATTCATAGTCAAGCTAGAAAAAACTTTAAGCGACGTAGGTTTATTCAAAAGGGAATTTTAGATACTTGGCAAATAGACTTGGTGGAGATGATACCATATGCAAAATTTAATAAAGGTTTCAAGTATATGCTTACTGTAATAGATGTTTTCTCAAAATATGCCTACGCTCTGCCATTAAAAACTAAAACAGGAATTGAGGTTTCAAAATCATTTAAAAGCATTATAAAGTTAAACAGTAATAAAGCTCCTAAAAACCTACATTCAGATCAAGGAAAAGAATTTTACAACAAATATTTCAAAACTCTTATGAAAGAGCTAAATATTAATCATTATCATACATATTCAAACTTAAAAGCGTCAATAGTTGAACGATTTAATAGAACTTTAAAAAATAAAATGTGGAAACAATTTAGTATGCAAGGAAACTATAACTGGATAGATGTATTAGATAAACTGTTGAAAGAATATAATTCATCTTATCATCGAAGAATAAAGATGAAACCTAATTTAGTTAACAAGCGAAATGAAAAAAAAACTTTTAAAAACTGTATATAATAACTTAAAAGTTTTTAAAAATGGGAAATTTAATATTAACGATTTTGTTCGCATAAGCAAATATAAAAATGTTTTTGAAAAGGGATATACACCAAATTGGTCTACAGAAGTTTTTAAAGTAAATAAAATTAATGCAACAAACCCTGTCACCTACCAGCTAAAAGATTTTAATGGAAATATAATTAAAGGCGGATTTTATCAAGAGGAGTTATTAAAAACTAAAGTTCCTAACATCTTTTTAGTTGAAAAAATCTTAAAACGTAGAGGTGAAAAACTATTTGTAAAATGGTTGGGTTTCGGAAAAGAATATAATTCATGGATTAATCAAACAGATTTTAGTTGATAAACTAAATTTTTCATATATGTATAACACACAACTTATAATATTTAACATTTCTAATAAATATGTCTTCAAGCACAGAGGATAATAGTATTTATGTTACTTTATTAAGTAACGATTCAGTAAATTTATATAAAAACACTTCAAGTACTTTCACAAATTTATTAAAGCAATCTCTTACCATGAGTAACCAGTGGGAAGTCGGATTATCAGATATATCTTTTTCGATAACGAATAAACAACTAAATATGAATCAAAATATACTTAAACGTAAAAAACGCAACATTTCAAATTTTAATAATCAATCTGTAAAAACATTGAAAATTGACTCTAATAATGAATATGATGAAATTAAAACAAAATTTAAAGAACTAATGAAAGCATCCGGCGAGCTAAAACTAAAAAATATTAATAAAACTTCAAAACTTTTAAATACATCAAACATGCAAATTGAATCTAAAAACAAATATGATGAAATTAAAACAAAATTTAAAGATCTAATGGAAACATCTGACGAGCTGAAACTAAAAAATATTTTGAACGGAAGGTTCTAAAAAGTTCAATAACCATAGATCATTTTTCAAAATATGCTATATTCTTACATATGTTGAATTTATATACTTACATATGTTGAATATTTAAACTATATTACATATTACCCTCACTTATTTTAAAATACTCAAATAATACATTAAAACATATTACAGAATTTTTTAAATTTCTCTTCATTTAAGAAAATATAAATATGATCAACTTGATATTACTCTTTTTTATATTTAAAACTACTCAAAAAATTCTTTATTTTATTTATATTCAAAACTCCTCCTTATGGAAAAATACATTGGGAAAAAAACTAATGGTTAGGCAGAATTTTTGCTGCTTTAAATAAAAAGCAAAAAAATGCTCCCTCTGTGGTATATGGGAAAAAAACTAATGGGTAGGCAGAATTTTTGCGGCTTTAAATAAAAAGCAAAATGCTCCCTCTGTGGTATATGGAATGGGTAGGCAGAATTTTTGCTGCTTTAAATAAAAAGAAAAATGCTCCCTCTGTGGTATATGGAATGGGGAGGCAGAATTTTGCTGCTTTAAATAAAAAGCAAAATGCTCCCTCTGTGGGATATAGAATGGGGAGGCAGAATTTTTGCTGCCTCCCCATTTCCCTACTACTCCTACGAATGAAAACACAAAGCGTGCTGACCGAGTATAGGTATCTCCGTACCAGCGTTACCATATATTTTAAAAAAAATCTTGTTATCTCAGAAAAAAAAAACTTGTTTTCGCAAGAAAAACTTTTTTTTTCAAAAGTGCCAAATTTTTAAAGAAAATACCAAAATGTATTAGGAATTTATTTCGTTATCCATCCTTTCAGTAAAATATGGCCATACCATGCTTTTACGTAGTTCCCAAGTTTCCTTTTCTTAGGTTTCGTTGAACAACTTGGAGTCTCCGGTTGATTTGTAGTGGTTTCTTTTCTCAAGACTAAAACAATATAAAAAACTTTATTTAAAAAAAGGCATAAATATTTTATTTATATTCTTACCATTTTTCGTTAAATATTTGTCCATGTTTTTTTAATGTCTTCCGCAATACAAAATTAACTTCAAACTTTCAATGTATAAAAACGACCTTGTTGTACTTAAGGCTAGTTTACACGGTAATACAATGTATTACGACATGCCAAAAAATGATGTAGAATTAGAAAAAATCTTACCATGTAAAAGCAAAATGTATTGAGTAAGAGAGAATACGGATACAAAATTTGACAAGCGGTCGGTAAATATTCATTTTCTAAACCATTTTAGAAAATTATGTATTATCATCACACCAGAGTCGCAATTTAACAGAATATATTGAAGGTGGTAACATTTTTATAAAATTACAAAAACACCAAAAATCAACGCAGGAAATTTTCATGTTGTTTTTGTAAATATTTAAAACTGCAACCATCATGTATTTAATTCGTGCTGAAAAACAAAACAAACATTCAATTAATAAAAATATTATATTATAAAAATTAAAGTAAAAAAACCATTTTCTAATAATTAACAATGGATCCTTTTGAATTCCAATCATTTACGCCAGTTAAGGTAAGTTTTATAATAACAAAATTCACTTTGCAAGGCTAATACACATGTAGTAGATTCTTTTATACAAATTTCCATGGTTTTTTGCAGATTGAATGGTGCCAAACTTTTGTAATGAAGTTAATAGAATATTGGGAGCAGAAGGAGTGTTTGTACAACACAAAAAGTGTGTTGTACCGCAACAAGCATGCCCGAACAGAAGCCTTGGAAACGATTGCAACTCAAATGCAAAATATGATACCCGGTGTTACTCAAGCGGACATAAAGGTATTTATAAAACTTCGGCTTTAATCTAGTTTACCAACGCAGCTACAAAAAAAGATGTACAAAGGGTGATAGAAAATTGAATTTTGTACATATGTACATACATCCCGAAAGATTTATTCAAAACTTTTCAAATGATACCAATATTGGCCACATTTGTTCAGAAATAAAATGGAAAATCGCATATACATATAAAAACTTCTGAGGTCCATAATTCGAAAACTATGTGTTTCCGAGAGTTTTTTCATAAAATGTTTTTTCTTATTTTTAAATTTTCTACTTTTTTTTGTTTGGAGCTGCGTTGGTAAACTAGATTTGTTCCATAACTTCTATCATAGGCCGAGTTCCAAAACCTCATAATACTTCGCAGTCAAAGTCAATTATTGCAGAAAGCATTTAAAACCCCGATTTTCTATACAACTGGCGTTTTGGAACTCAAACAAAATTAATATTGTACCCTTTCTAATTAATTTTTATATTAGACTAAAATTAATTATCTGCGATCCCAATATGGACGGGAGCTTTTAAAATTGCAAAATGCAACAAAAAGTGGAGCAGGCACTGACGATTTATACCAGCCATCTTCTTACTGGTTTGAACGATTGAGTTTTTTGAAAGATTTCGTATCAGTAAGAAAAGGGAAATGCAACCTTTCCTATGTAAGTAGGTATGTATATATATTTAATCAACAAGAGGATATTTACTCAAATTTTAAAACTGCTCAGTAGAAGCAAAACAATTTTATATTAAAGTCATATGAAAAAAAATTTTTAAACAAAACTTTTCATTACCAAAAAGTATGCAAAATAGCATAATTTTACAGCGGGTAAATATTAGACTTGGGCTTAAAAGTTCATTTTGGTGACCGGTCATTTTAGTTCATTTAAAAAAAAAAAAAATTCCTGGTTCGTTCTTTTAGTTCACCGGTCACTTTGTCTTTTGTCTTTTTCGTTCAGTAGTACACTTGTCTTGTCATCTTGGTCTTTACAATCGATGATGTGTTAAAAGAAACAAATATAGCATACTCGTGTAAAATACACTGAAAATATTATGTAGGTAAATTCAAAATAATATTAAGTTTAAAAACT
Source organism: Pollenia amentaria (assembly GCA_943735925.1). Taxonomy (NCBI): domain Eukaryota; kingdom Metazoa; phylum Arthropoda; class Insecta; order Diptera; family Polleniidae; genus Pollenia; species Pollenia amentaria. Next base: position 84,743,626 of record OX031009.1, read on the forward strand.
GAAAATGTAATTAGAAAACGGATCATTTCATTTTAAATAAAGGAATTTTACGGTTAATTTTATTAATGTTCATTTTATAACGTAGAAACTAATTAACTTTTCTCTTTATTTTAAATTAAAAAAATTTAAACTACAAAAACATATTCAAAGGCGTTTTCAGTTAATTTTAACTAAATTTAAATTACGTACTAAGACAGCTAAATCAGTATTTTAACCTGTCATTATTACCTACCAATATTTTTTGTTTTTTATTTTCTTTTATTTATGTACACATGTTTGTACACATTTGTTTCAGTATTATTTTATGCATAAATCTGAACATATTAACAGAAATAAAAATCAATTAGGGTTTTCATTATATCTCTTAAAAGTCTCGCAATCTGTGCAAACTGTGCATTTTTAAACCATCCAAAATGAACTGTCAAAAATTGTATGAGAATTCATTTACACAAACTTCGTAAATTTGCCCAACAATTCTGACCCGTAAACTTGTGCTGTTCAATTGTGCATTTATACAAACGAATTTTTTTAATTGCTTAAGTTGCATGTACACGACATGTTTTTTACATCTGACTTGTCACATTTCTCACTGCAAAATACATACATGTCGTGTGTTACCTTTAAAACATTGCATCTGACAAAATTTCAATTAGAGCGTGCTCTATTTTTTTCTGACAAACCATCTGACATCAGCTGTGTCAAAAATCTATGCCGGGAAGAAACCCGCAGCGGCGGTGCACCGTTCACGGAATCATTAGCCGGCTTAAGTTAATATTTAACAATACCGATATATGTATAATAATTTCACCATTGAATAGAAATTAAGTACATATATAAATAAAAACGCTTCATTATAATATCCTAAATTGGTATATTCGAATTTAAAGAACGAAAAAAAAAAATGTTTAGATGGCTGAACTTTTTTACGGCGCAAATAAAAATTTTTGTGCCGGCAGCACGCTATTTTGAAACCAAGAACTACTTTGTTTTATTCTTTAGCTACAGAGAAAAAACATAGACAATGTCAGAAGCAAATTACATGTACGTTTGTGACCAAATGTTATTAAACTTCTGTAAAACAGCAATTTTGACCGACATTCACAATTACATATGACTTGAAAAGTTGACAAGTCAGATGTAAAAAACATGTCGTCTACGGGCACCTTTGCCACCGTTTTCAATGAAAAAATTCAAATGTTAATAAAATCACCAACAATAAATTCTTACAATAATTTAAGCAAATTATTCTTTTTTTGCTTTCTTTATGCATGTTTAAAAAACAATTTTCACCTTTTATTCACAAATTTTAACTTTTATTTTTATAATTTATTTTTGTATTGACATTTCAGTTTGAAATGACATTAGTCGCTTAAAATTACACAAAAATTAAAAAGGGTATTTATGAAACGAGTCTCGCAAGTTTGTTCATTTGCACAAATGGTAATTTTAAGCGATATCCTGAAAACCCGTATTATTTTGTGTAGTTTGTTTTTGGAAAAATATGTTAAATTAGTTTAATTATATTTAATATAACAAAATTTTCATTAATTTTTTAACTTTACGCAAAACGATTTTAATAAATTACATTTAGTAACTGTAAAACTATTTTGAGTGTACCCAAGAATACAAAACAAGAAGCACATACCAAATTCGCAATTGTTTTTTTGTTCGGTTTCATATTATATACCAGGGATGTTAAAGTTGGTACAATTGTACTTTTTTTTGGTACATTTTGACCTTCCAAAGTACCGTGGTACTACCGTGACTCATTTGGTACAATTTTAAAATTTGTCATAGCTCCCCCTTTTTGCTTTTTTTGTATAACAAGCAAATTAATGAGTCCTTTTCATTGCATTTATGTTGTACAACAAATCGTTAATGTAATGGGTGCTTAAATATGCGACTAGTATTTTAGTGCATAGAGCACTTAGTCCCCTTTTATCGCCTACAAACTTCGCCTGTCTGCCTTTTACTTGCCACATTGTAAAAGGGAACTTATGGTACCCACAGACGAGGCAACATTAGTCAAATCCAGTGTTACTACCTTTGTTTCTTTTTTACCACAGACGATGGCACTATAAGCAAAACAGCAGTATTTTTTTTGGAATATAGAAGTACTACTTAACTTAACAAGTATATGCGAAAGACATCATCTTATCCTGCTTTTTTTGTTTTATTTTTATAACTTTCACTCTTTTTGTTATTTTAATATATTAAAAAAAAAATGGTTCCGTAAAAGTCAAAAAAGTACATTTTTTTGGAAGTTTGTACAAAATTTAAACCCCTTTTTAACATCCCTGTTGTATACCAAATAAGTGATTGACAAGAAACAACAATACTATTACGTTGCCTTTACACATGCAAGTAGTGGCATGCCACTGTTCTATACATATTATCAACGAAAAAGTGTTCGAAATAGTCGAATCTCATGCCATTGGCTTTTCTGTTTACACATGCCACTGCCAGTTCATTTTCAAAATGTCGTCGAAGCGTCAACTTGAGATAATTTGTTTACTTCTCAAATTAAAAAAGAAGTACTAGAAAACAAAAACGAGTTACCATCTTCATCACATAGTTTTAGTTTTGGGGAAATAGTTTACATTTATTTATATTAGCATTATTTTAGCAAAATTAATGCTCTATAATTAACAAACTTGCTTTTTTTAATGGGCGTTTCAAAACATGAATGATAATAATTCATTTAACAGTTAAAACTTTAAATAAAATTCGACAATAATCCAGTAAATTTGCATTATCTGGTTAACAGGGTAACATTGCTAATCGTTTTGACATTTAGTGGCATGCAAGTGCCAATTTTCCACTCGCATGCAATTTTTGTTGCCACTGGAGCTGCCATTGCGAAAAATGTGGGTGTATTAGTAAAAACTTGTGATTGTGTTGAGTTTTTCGAACTGGCAGTGGCATGTGTAAATGCTAGGTTACAGTGCTTATACTTTTTTCTTTAACACATTGCCAGTAGCGGTTTGCCACATTGTTTTAAAAAATTCATAGTACAATCTGGGCTGCCACATGTAGTGATTTTTCGCCAAACGTGGCGATTTTAAAACTTGTTTGGTGTTCTCATTTTCCATTTGTTTAAATAACTTCATTTTAATAGAAAGAAAAAAAATTTGTTGTGAGGCTTATTCAAAGTAAGAGCGCAATTCTTCAAAAATTAATTTAAACAAAAATAATGTAAGAAAAAATTTCGAATTTATGCCGTATTTTAAGAACAGAATACGTTTAAATTTAAACAAAAAATAAATAAAAATAGCAGCGATTGCACCAACGTTAAATATTAAAACAATGAACAAATAGCTATTAATTATTATTATTCATTATTATGTTATTATCATATTATTATGTTATGGGTATTATGTTTGTATTTTATAAAAATTAAAAAACCTTTTTTAAAATGCGCTAAAAAGAAAAAAATTAATAAACCTTTACTATCGACTTATAACGTCATTAATCTATTTATATGTATTTACATTGTTTGAAAATTTGTTTAGTTAAAATCAATCACATCAAGTTATATAATTTACTTGTTTGTCTACACAAGTTAATCTCGCTACAAGCTTGTATACCATACAAATTGTTTAATGACGTTATAAGTTGAAAGTAAAAGTTCTAATCTCAAATTTTCTTTTTAGAGCATTTAAATAAAAGTGTTTCTTTTAAAAAGGTTTCTTATTTTTAAAATATTTTTTTCTTTTCAGCGCATTTAAATAAAAGCTTGTTTTTTTTAAAAAAAGATTTTTTACTTTTAATTTATTTCATTCAAAACTTAGTCCGCCGCATTGGATCTAGAGTAACGTCACTTTATTTGTCGACCTTTTCTCAGCAAGCCCTTCCTTGTATACTCATATTGTAGGAATGCATTAAAAATAATTAGTCCAATATCTTGGGTGTCTTACCAAGCTGGATTAAGAATAACTTTACAAAGTTAACCGTGCATTATCAGCACAACTGAACGTATTTACAAAATGTCAGCTTAATCGGTTCAAGGTATCTGCTTCAAAATTAAGTTGCAAGATTTTACCCGAACAAATAAAAATTCCTTTGAAAGAGAGGAAAACTCATATATTTTATGCTTTATTTTATTTTTTAATAAAATGCTTAACTTAAAAATTTGTTGTTGATTTTTTACTTTAAAACTCGTTCCGCTAGAATTTTTTTTTAAAAGTTCGTCGATTCGAAGAAGAGTAACTTTATTTTACTTAAATGAAGAGTTACGTTTCATAAACGAATGCTTAAGTAATGTATACATTAAAAGCGGGTTTTCCATACTAATTTCGTGCTCTAAAACTCGACTAAGCTTTTAAAAATAAAGCTGTCGAATATCGAATTTGGTTAATTATTTATAGGTCTTATTTTAAAAAAATAAATTAAATAAATATGCACAAAATTTTTTGCACAAATGAAAAAATTTGCATTTGGCGGGTTTTATATTAATAACAACTGGCAGCGCCCATGTTAATTGTAGGAAAGTTGGGAACGGCAGCCAGAGTTGTCAGATTTTTTTTTTGCCAAATTTAATGTCAGAATCGCCAAAGCCTTTTTTTTTATTAGTTTTTGACAATAAAACATATATTTTTATTAAAAATATTTTTTATAAATCCTCGAAAATACGAAATCCGAATATGTACCTTTATTTCGACAAAAATATAAAAAAGTCGCCATGATATGAACAAAATAAAAATGAAAAATCCTCGTCTTGACCTAGAAATTATTTTTTTTTTTTTATACATAACCCACTCGCATCCCAAATAGCGACCATAACTAACTTAAAAGAAAAGACCTAAGCTTTATTTTGAGCAAAAAAAAAAAAAAAAAATACCCTTTTCAAAAAAAAATAAAAAATATGTTTTAAATTTAAAAAAAAAAAATTTTAAGAAATTTAAAAAAAAAAAACAAAAAAAATATTTTTTGAAAGCTTGAAAGCTATCTAATCTAATTGAAAGCTATCTAATTTGTTTTGGACAAATTTTGCTACCACCAATAGATTATAAGTTACATGGATGAGAAAGAACACCGGTTTGGCCAAAATGTCAAATTTTGACCCCCTCTAACTCAAAAATTTCATCCAAATCGGAAGACATCGATTCAAAAGTTTCACTTGACATGAAATCCCTCATATATCTATAACGGTATACATTTCAGCTGCAAGACAATTCTTATTGTTTTTTCAATACATTGTATAGGATTTTTTTGATTAATTATATTGCATATAATTTATAACTCGTAATAACTTTCAATATATAATGTAATAGGAACTTCGTATCATATATTGAAAGTGAGTTTTTGTGGAGTTCATTATTAATAAAACTCTTTCGACACAGGCATTAGCAGCTGAAATTATATGCATATAAAGACAGTCAAAGCAAGTTCTTTGAAATGGTACGTACCGGACGTATAGCTATAACATTTTAGTCAAAACTGATTTAAATTAGATCATTGAAATAATCTTTCCAAATAAAAAACGGAAAATTTTTTCAAAACAAATTTATGGCTTATCAAATAGGAAACAAAATCGACAAATATCTTATAAGCCGCAAAAAATCGTCACGTCGGCAAAAAGCTTGATAATCGCCGTTTGTCAAGAAATTATTATACTCGACAGCCCTGATTGTATTATGAAAATGTGTAAAGCAATGTGGCAATGAGTAACAGAAACAGCTCACAAGAATAAAAATACACAAGAATAGTATTGTTGTTTCTTTTCAATCAGTTATTCTATCGAGTAAGCAACAAAAACAGACAAAAAGTGAACTGACAAAAAAGACCAAAATTGTACTAACTGACAAAAAAAGACCGAAAGTGAACTGACAAAAAAAGACATACTGACCCAAAACGAACTAGTGAACTAAAACGTACGGTGATCCAAAAAGACCGGTCATCGTTCATCTGACTGAATAGTTCAATTGAACTAGTTCGTTCATCAACTACACAACTCTAGTAAATATGAATATTCCTTGTCGATTTCTTCCAAAAAGGAAAAAATAAAAATTTTTAGTTTATACTCTCTTGCTGATTAAGTGCTATATATATTTTCATGTAAATCATAGTATTATAAGTACAAGTAAGGTTCATTAGGGAGAGTTATTATTACTTACCCATGTCATGTGAAATTAATTTATTTCATTTTTGGCGCTTGTTTGAATTTTTTTCCATATTTTCTTTTGTTTGTAAGCGTAAATTTTGTTTTGAAACATCCTATAGTACTAATTTTGTTTAAGAGAAGTAAATAAAGAACTTATAAATGAGTTTTCGCAAAATTTTTAATTTGCTAGTTGTATGTTTTAAAATAAGATGTCCGTTTATTTGAATAATTGTATGTATGTTATTTATTGTAGTAAATTGTTACTATTATAACTTTTTTTTCTTTAGGCTTTTGAAGACATCTCATACGAGTTAGAAACTCCTCCAACAAAACTTAAAGAAGTAAGTAGCATTAACAGATATGTTAAGTTATTCAAACAATTCTTTTCAAAATAAAAATGTTTCAAAACGCTACTAATAATTTGCGTTAAATTAAATAATCAACTTACATATGTACATAAATTAAAAAAAAAAATAGGCAAGAATGAACATGTTGCTTCTTATATATGACTGTTAACTATAATTTTTTGTAATATTTTTATTATATATCTATATCTATATATATAAAATTGTAACGTTACTGACTGACTGACTGATTCATCATCGCACAGCCTAAACGCCTGAAGCTAAAAACTTTAAATTTGGACCAGGGGTTGGTCTCTCCCCAAATCGATCCACTAAGACGGGATTTTTGGAAATTCGAATGTTTAGGGGGTAAAAAAGGGCAAAAAACGGGTAAATTCGGTACCCTTATATCTCTAAAACTAAAAGAGATACAAAAAAAATTTAATACTTATCGTTGTTCTTTAGAAAAATAAGCGGACAGGTGTCTGGTACTTTTTGGAAATTCAGCCCTTTAACGGAGTAAACGGGTAAAACCTGTATTTTGGTACTTTTTTGTCACCCCATCTATCTTTTAAACCCATAAACATAGAAAGAAGGGTTATATCACATTTGAAACTTATCTAAAAAATCCAAATACGAATTCGGTACTTTTTCGAAATTCGGACGTTTAAGGGGTAAAAAGCGTAACTATTTTTGGTACTTTTTTTATAAAACATTATTTTTTTATTTATTGACATAAACGTATTAAATTATGGGCTCCCACTACAATATTGAAATTTTTCATGCTTCAATGGGGAGAAAAAAAGTACCAAAAAGGGGAAATACGGGAAATTTAATTTCTTACTTTAGCTTTTTGGTTCTACAACTGGCAATTTTTTTAATTATCGTTAATATTGGACCTAGAAACATAAACTTCAACATGCAATGTCCTGAGTGGATAAGAACCTATGAGGGTACTTTTTGTTACTTTTTGCTCTTCAATTGGTACTTTTGAATTTCCGTTAGTATTACCCCTAGAAACATAAAATTAAACATGCAAGGTCCTGAGTGAATGAGAATTCGTAAGAGGGGCTTTTTGGTACTTTATTGTCGTTAACCGGTACTACTTGAATTTCCGTTAGTATTGGACCTAGAATCAACATTAAATGTCGGGAGTTAACAAGAATCAATAAGAGGGATCTTTTTGGTACTTTTTCGTTTTTTAACTGGTACCTTTTTTAATTTTCGTTAATATTGAATCTACAAACATCAAATTAAGCATGCAATGCTTTGAGAGAATGAGAATCTGTAAGAGGGGCTTTTTGGAACTTTTTGTTCTTTACCTGGTACTTTTTGAATTTCCGTTAAAATTGTACATATAAACATAAAACTAAACATGCAAGTTCTCAAGTGAATGAGAATCTGTAAGGGGGATTTGTGGTACTTTTTGTTCTTCAACTGGTACTTTTTGAATTTCCGTTAGTATTAGTCCTAGAAACATAAAATTAAACATGCAAGTTCCTGAGTGAATGTAACGTTAACTTTGGCGTAAAAATAGGTCCACGAAAGAAAACGAGACGCTAACGAAGTGGCGGGTTAAATGCTAGTATACTTATATATATATAACTTTTTTCCTTACTTTAGGCTTTTGAAGAAACGTCACCCGAGTTAGGAATTCCTCTTACGTTTTCAAAACATAAAAAAGTAGTAGCATTGACACATATCTTCATAATATATCGTAACCTGAAACGCAAAAGGCCCTAACTTACCAAAAATTAAGAATCGACTTTTTCATTGATTGTGATGCATTGCATCAACACAAATGTCCACATTGGAATCTTTCGACAAAAATTTGCGAATTTATTAGCGAAAAACAAGAGGTCCTATCTACAAACGAGTATATGGTAAATTCTAAAAAGCCTAACTAATAGTTTGCTTAAAATGCAACATTGTCAATTGTCAAACAACTGGTAGGTTTTACAAAAAAATAGAAGTAAAATAAATGATTACCAGTTTTAGGCGATTTATCATTGGTTCTCCTGGTCCTTTTGCGTTTTAGGTGTCGATATATCGTTGCAACAAAAAGCCCACAACTGGTTTCTTAACGATTTATTTTGCAAATTTTCTTTCCTTTATATATCTAGGCAAGAATATAAATATTATTAAACAACTTTCTGTAATTTTAGGTTAAAGGAGAAATGGATTACTTAAGCAATGACATTCCAACTGCAGATGATGCTTTGAAAAAGTGTACTGATTTTCTGCAAAAACTTTCTGAGCCAGAACATTCAGAAGATGATGGGACAGCTAATTTCTTTCGTATTCAGCTAGGCGAAATAACAAAGACCTAAAAGATGAAGCTATTTCTAAAATCATGTTGTTACTATTTGAATATAAAAAAAAGAATAGAGATTTTGCTGCTTAAACCATTTTTCATATCTATATAAATATATAGAACTCTTGTTCCTTTTGATATACTTACGTATGCGTCTAAAGATATAGATTATAAATATATTTATAGAATTTTTGTTCCTTATTATACATATTTAATATGTATATAATATATTATACTTACGTATGTGCCTAAATTTTAGACTGCCAAATTTTTAATGAAATGACATTTAAATATTATTTTTTTTTTTTTATTTTAAAATAATATTAAAATTACTATGTACATAGCATGGTATAAACTAAATAATTAAATATTAATAACAATAAAAATTAATTGAAATATAAATCCGAAATTTAAAAAAAAAATTATTCAAAGGAATTTATTTACAACAAGAAAAAGTACTATATTCGGCTATGCCGAATCTTCTATCCCTTTACCATGGTTGTGAAACAACAGAAGTTTATATATATATATCGCACTTATCTCTCTCAAGAGATTCAACTCAAAATTTACACATTTTCACTTTCATCTACCCACTGTAAAAATTTTAGGTCAACTTCTCTAGTATTTTGCAAAAAAAAAAAAAAGAAAAAGAATACAATTGCAGCCCTCTTTGTTATATAAGAACTACATACAAAAAAATTTTTTTGTCTACTGAAAATTTATAAATTTTGAGTTAACCCCCTTTAGACGAACGAGTGCGATATATAATATAAAGCATTTTGGCAAAACATCTTAAGTCGAGATAAGATAGCAAAAAAGTTTTTAAAACAAACTCGGTGAAAAAAACATTTTTAATAAAAAATAACCTAACCCAAAATTAAAAAAAATTTCGTTTATAATACAAAATTTTAAAAACGTAAACAAAAATGTTTTTTTAATGAAAATTTGTATGATTAACAAAATATTTTCCACTTTTTAAATTTGACTTCAGATATTTTGTCAAAATGCCAAAGATATATTATAAATATATGTATATGTATGTATATTTAGTTTTGTACATATATTTTAACAAACTTAATTATTAAAAAAAGAGTAATTTTAAGGTTTTGAGCAATTTGATCATAACGGTCATTTTTTACTGATTCGACTGATTTGTACCACCACCTTGGATAACGATCTTGCAGCGATGTGGTGGCTGAGTCTAGGCTGTGGTTTGTATTTCAAGTACAGGTAACGCCACAAGCGGCGCCTGAGTTTGAGATACGGAACCTAAAAGCCTTGACGACGAAAGGTTATCCACCCCTAAACCGAGGTGTCATGCGACCCGTGCCTATCGGTCTGGTTTGCAGTCAGGGGTTACCGACTGTATTATCACGGAGCTTTGCTGATACCTGGGCACCTCAGCAAATAGACCACGCCCTTACCACGTTACTGGGGGCTATGACATGGCGGACTTTCAACTCCCCTACACTCGTGGGACTTTTAATGAACAACTCTAATCAACAACAACAAAAACAAACAACGGAAACTGATGACGGACAGGCGAGATTAAGGACAACGATTGACAGTAAAACGACAAAGCCAGGGACTGTAACAGTCCCGACGACCAAGGAAGATCGGCCTAGGCTGATCGGAAGTGGTAAGGCAGCTCGACCAGAAGGCGGCTGCTCTAAAAACTGCGGTGGGGTGCCTCTGTGCTTCAATCCAAGCACCTTCAAAGCCGCTTCTGCCCTTTCCGTCTCTGGAACGGATAAAACCCCTGCTTCGGGTGCTGCTAAGTTGGGAATGACAAAGTCGCCCAAAATTGCAGCTTCCCATGTGCCCATTGTGCAAGGAGGGATGGCGATGATAACATCCAATCCCAAGGTTGCACCTCCCCACGCCAAATTCGGCGACCGTAAAAAGTCCCCAAGGCACAAAAACCCTACAAAGAGGGCATCGAACACAAGGCGTGCCGCCTTGCGTTTCATTGAGCTTCTAGGCTCCAAAAAAGCTGAAGAGCTTTCCAGTGAACAATCAGCTTCACTGGCATGGGCAAGAGCCCACATAGCTGGGCTGCCAAGTGCTACTCCTTCAGTCCCTGCGAAGGTGACAATGCCTAAACGGCAACGTTCGGAGGAGGAAGCTGCAGCCGCGAAACAGCAACCAGGGACGAAACGTCCCAAGATTGCGCCGAAATCGATAAATAGGTCTTTCAGCGAGGTGGCCAAAGGTCACCTTGTACGGGCTGTTATCGATAGAGGTGTGGATAATGGTGCCATCTCCCATACCAAGTGGGACCTGGTTAAACAAAAATTAATGGGGGTGTTCTGGACGATCCTTAGGGAGAATCCAGGGCCACCCCCTCAATGCGATGATGCTGGCTGGTTCCAGGGTCACGTGAAGTTGATGGCTTGTGCAGATGAGCGCTCAGCGCTGCTTCTGAAGCGGGCCATCCAAATGCTAGGAGAGGTCTGGGAAGGTGCTAGGCTCGATGTGGTATTGGTTGATGAGATACCACGGAGACCTAGATCGACTGTCATCATCCCTGCCGAACCATCGGAACCTGAGGAGATCTTGAAGATCATTCAGTGCTGCAACCCTCAACTTCCCACGCAGGATTGGAAAGTTGTAAAGGTTTCGGCTGCTGAAGGGTCCTCGAGGACGGCGATTGTGGTGTTAAACCAGCAATCCTTGGAACCACTGAGGGAGAGACAGGGTAAGATCTACTATGGTTTTAGTACGATCTTGCTCCGTGTCTACCGAAGTGATAACAAGGGCAATCCGGCTCCTTCGGTTAGTGAGGCCAAGCAGCCTGAAGAGGGCTTGTCTGGTGACGATGCCGTAAGTTCAGGTGACAAAGAGGACACCCAGTCTATCTCCGGATTGGTGTCTGTCTTTGGGCACCTGGGTGATATGGTTGATGAGGACGTACTTCTGGAATCAGACCAGGAGGACGTCAACATCACAGTGGTCGCCAATATGGATAATGGTGAAGGTCCTGCAAATCAACCTCCACCACTCTAAAGCAGCATCTGCTGCATTGCTCCTGTGTGTGGTAGAAAAAGGGGAGGAGCTCGTAATGGTCCAAGAACCCTGGATTCATAAGGATCGGGTTTGCGGACTCAATCTCAAAGGCTATAAGCTTCTGTTTGCGAAAGGTACAGGTAACATAAGATCTTGTGTCTTAGCTAAAAATTCGTTGAATATCTTCATTCTCTCTGATTACAGTGATGAAGACACCACAACAGTTGCTCTCGAGACACAGGATGGTATAATCTGGATGGTCTCGGGATATATGGCGCATGATCACGGACAGGACCCACCCAATCGGCTCATCCGTGATGCAGTAACGAAGGCAGCAGGCACTGGAACGCCTATTATAATCTGTGCCGATGCTAATGCGCACCACACTATATGGGGTAGCACGAACACGAATATTAGAGGTGAGTCACTATTTTCCTTTATTATTAATTATAATTTAGGAATAGTAAATAGGGGCCGTGAGCCAACGTTTGTTGTAGCAAATAGGTGTGAGGTTCTTGATGTCACGCTGGTTAGCATTGACCACATTGACATGATCGAAAATTGGATGGTTTCTAATGATTGTTCACTTTCTGATCATAGATATGTGGAATTTAGTCTGGTACTTAGATCTGTAGGGTCGAGTGTTATGTTGAATAGGAAACGAACGAATTGGGGGATTCATTCATCCTCTCTGGTTCGGTCTCTATCTGATCCTCCCCGGGTTGATGATATAGGGGGGATCGATGCGGCAGTGGGTCTGCTTACAGACTCACTGCAGTTAGCGACTTCCTTGGCGTGCAAGCCAAGGATGTATAGGGGCAGGGATCGTCCACCGTGGTGGGATTCTGATATTGCGCAGGCAAGAAGAGACTGTCGTAGGTTGTTCAATATGGCTAAGCGCCATGGTAATTGGGCGGAGTACAAGTCTTCACTGAATAGATTCAGGAACTTGGTTAGATCGGCGAAAAGGAGTTCTTGGAAGAACTTCTGCAGCGGCGTGGAAGGATCCTCTGAGACAAACCGTTTACGTAAGATAATGGCCTCGAGCCCTGTTGTCCCGACCTATATCCGTAAATCGGACGGTTGCTTGACTACTACTAGTCAGGAAACACTCGAGGTGTTAATTGACACTCACTTTCCTGGAAACTTCCAAGGGAGCTTGCGGGATCAGGTTTGTGAGTCGATGCCCGGTCCTCTGTCCGTCCCAATGGACTACGACAGGATTAAATGGGCTGTCGACAGCTTTGACCCGTACAAATCTCCGGGTATGGATGGTATAATTCCGGCGGACCTGCAGAAGAATTCGAATGTGATAATACCCTGGCTGATGGCTATATACAGGGGATGCGTTAGATTTTCGTATGTACCTGTGAGCTGGACCTTGTGTAGAGTTGTCTTCATCCCCAAGGGAGGGAAGACTTCTCACACTGAGGCGAAGGATTACAGACCGATTAGTCTTGCATCCTTTCTTCTTAAGACTCTTGAAAGAGTTATCGACATTCACTTAAGGATGACCATCCCAAAGTGTTTACTCTCGACCTCTCAGCATGCCTACACAAAGGGTAGGTCTGTTGAGACGGCTCTTCACTCACTAGTTGGAACTATTGAGAGATCACTCGAATTCAAGGAGTGTGCTCTGGTGGCCTTTCTCGACATTGAAGGGGCCTTTAATAATGTCAACCCGGATTCTATCGTTGCATCCATGAGGAGTCTGGGGGTTGATGACGGTATATGTAGATTTGTGGATAATCTACTCAGGAACAGGGTCATCTGTTCCACGATAGGTGAAACCAGCGTTCAGAGGCTGGTAAACAGGGGTACTCCCCAAGGAGGAGTACTATCCCCACTATTGTGGAACCTGACTATGAATACCATGTTGACGAAAATGGACGACATGAGGTTTAAAACTGTGGCGTACGCTGACGATGTTGCAGTGGCCATCACGGGGAAGCATTTGAATATAATGTCTCAGTGTATGGAGGCTGCACTAAAGGTACTTAGCACCTGGAGCGTATCATGCGGCCTGGGTGTTAATCCGTCTAAGACGGAACTGGTTCTTTTCACGAGGAAGTATAGGACTGAGGCCATGAGACTTCCGAGGCTAAATGGGACTGAACTTAAGGTCTCTTAAAGCGCCAAGTATCTTGGCGTAATCTTGGACAGTAAGCTGTCATGGGGGCTGAACATCCGGACGAGGATGGAAAAGGCAATTGTTGCTATATATGCGTGCAGAGGTGCAATCGGCAAGAACTGGGGCATGGGCCCGAGATGTGTCAATTGGATCTTTGAAGCTGTAGTAAAGGCGACTCTGTATTACGGTGTTATCGTATGGTGGCCTGCGCTGGGCAAGGGCAGGAACCGTACGATGCTTGAGAAGGTTCACAGACTGGCCGCATTGATGATCACAGGATCAATGCGCTCCACTCCCACCAGGGCGCTGTTTACAATGCTAAACTGGCTGTCGGTGGACATCATGGCCAGACAGATGGCTCGTTGTTCGGCGATTCGGTTGAACGCGGCACACGGCTGGTCGAGCCGGGACTATGGACACTCCAGCATAATTGGATACTCGATTGTCTCTGAGGGAGTGGACTACTGCACCCCGGAGCCTTTCTTTAGTGCGAGGTATGCGACACATATAGTGCACGAAAGTGCTCCGTCGGTAATGGGCTCCTTCCATGGACCAGCCCTGGGGGTTTACACTGATGGTTCAAGGAAGGGGGAAAGAGTTGGCGGAGGTTTTTACATAGAGGAACTGGGCGTAAAAGTCTCCTTTCGCCTGCCGGATGAATGTAGTGTCCTGCAGGCGGAAATCTCGGCTATAAAGCGGGCAGCCAACTGGCTAAAGTATTATCGCGTATCGGGAGATATACGTATATTTACTGATAGCAAGGCTGCCATTGCCTCTCTTGCGGGTGTATATACGACATCTAGGTTAACTGTGGAATGCCGGATGTCTTTGAATGAGATTGCTGAACATTCAGAGTTAACGCTTATATGGATACCAGGGCACTCAAACTGCCCGGGAAACCAGATAGCAGATGAGCTGGCCAAGGAAGGTGGTCGTATGGATGAAGCATTCATTGATCAATTCATTGGCCTTCCAATGGCTCACTGTAAGTCACTCATTATGCGCGAGAATTATAGAATTGCGCAAGAGGGATGGACCCGTGAGTCCACCTGCTCCATATCCAGGGCCCTTTGGCCTGTATATGATGAACGGAGAACCAAATCTCTACTTGGGTTTAATAGGAACCAAATCAGGACCGTGGTGTCGGTCATAACTGGACACTGGCCTGTTGGGACTCATGCTAGAAGAATGGGTCTGGTATTCAATGACTACTGTAGAAGTTGTCATGATGAGGAGGAAGAGGAAACTGTGCTTCACTTTCTCTGTCAATGCCCTGGGCTGCGGGGCATCAGGGGAAAATACCTGGGAGAACCGGTGTTTTCCTGTTTGGAGGATCTATCGGAAATAGAACTAAAATTGCTTCTTCTCTTCATTAGGAAGACGAATTGGCTCAACACTGCAGTGACGCCATCTGAGTAACTGCTCTCTGGGATGGGCATTGGCGCTGGGTATCACAAAGGGACCGCTATAGGACCCAAGTGAGCTGTCTCTTGATGGCTGCCCATGGAACCTAACCTAACCTACACCGGTTCTTAAACTTCGAAACGGAAAGATATATGGTTCCCGGAAAAGGATATTTTTCAAAAGAAATGTTATATTTTGGTCATAACAGTTTTATTTGTTGAATTTAAAAATTAAACTTTGTTATTGCTTCATGTTGCCAGGAAAGAACATCAGTATTATTAAAAAAATCTTTACATTTATCTCTAACCTCAGAGCCTTCATTACTGCCTTTGTGGCTTTCGCATATTTGGATATTTGTAAGATTCGCAGTTTCACAAAACGAGTTTTCTTCCGTACCCAACAAATTATGAAGATCACAACAAGCCAGAACAATATATTCGACTTTTTCAACTGATAAATTTATTTCGCGCTGAAGAACTTGCAATCTATTTGCCAATATTCCAAAAGCGTTTTCAACTACTCGGCGTGCTCGTGACAGTCGATAATTAAAAATTTTGTTTTGCACCAAAGTTCTTTGTCCATACGGTTTCAAAATTCTGGACGATAAACGAAACGCATCATCGGAGACAAAAACGTAAGGCACCTATTAAAAATATAGTTAGGTAAACTTTTAAATTATTTAATGAAAAATTAATCGAAAATACCTTTATAGTTGTGCCAGGTAGCTCTTCATCTTCTGGGAAATTTAGTAGGTTGTTTTTAATGCAGTTAGCAATTTCTGAAAAATTGAAAGCTGCGGCATCATTGGCTCTACCATTTGTTCCAACGTCTATCATTATAAACTTATAATTAGCGTCAACTACGGCCATTAAAATCACACTGTTGTAACCTTTGTAATTATAATACACTGAGCCATCTTTAGATCGCGCCCTAAATGCAATGTGCTTGCCATCTGGATATGGTATGTATGCGTTATTAATAATAACAAAAAAATCATTTCTTTAAAACTTACCAATGGCTCCAAGACACATAGGAAAGTTCCACTTTTGATAAAAAGCTTCGGCAATATTCTTCCATTCCATCGTTGTTCTGCATCCCTAAAGTATACATACATGAATAGGTTATTTTGTTACAAATTATGAAAAAACATATATTGTGTACAATTTGAAACTTACATTTAAATGTTTCCTGGATAGTGCGCTGTAAATTGCTTTAACAGTTTCTGTGACAAGGAACGAAATGGCGGGCACAGATACACGAAATCCGTATGAAAGGTCTGTGTAAGAATTTCCAGTTGCCAAAAACCGGAGAGTAATCAACAGGCTGTAAATAAAAATAAATTTTGTTTAGGAAAAATACATACATAAGTATATGTATCTCTAAATTTAATAAACTTACCGTGTAGATGGTGAAATACACTCCCTCATGTTTGTATTTTGTTTTTGAATTTGAGGGCCAACAACAGACAACAGCTCTTCAAAAGTTACCTTAGACAGTCTGCAGAAGTTCTGGAAGGCTTTAGGATCTTCCAATTTCAATTCTTTCACTGCAATATGGGTTAGATCTTTCCCACTATTCCGTCGAAGTAGCCATTCACGACTCCAAATTCTTTTTCTCAACCTCTTTACTTTTTCTTTTTTTTTTATTTTTAATTGATATTACTGCAATAGCCATAACACAAACACAACATCCTTTTGCTTTTTGTTTAGCGTTCATTTTTTATTTGTTCTAATTTAATGTTTTTTAATATTTAGTTTTTCAAGTGCGCTTCTTTTTTTTTTTTTTTGCAATTTTTTATTATTAGCTCAGCTGTTTAATCTCTTTAATTTGATTTACTTATGTTTTCCCTCCGTGTAAACATAAAAAATACTTACAAAAGACTTTTGTTCTCTTTTTTAAACACGGAGAGAATTTCATAATATTTTGATTCTACAAAGTCGTAATACATTGTATTACCGTGTAAACTGGCCTTTACAGGGATTATACACAATTATACACTGTTGCACTAATAAAGGAGTGAGAAAATATAAAATCGTTTAATTGTCTAAAAACATCATTTAATATTTGTATCCAATAAACTGCAAAATTTAAGTTATGTATTTATAAAAAACTGGAAAAACTTTATGTATTTATAAAAAAAAACTTGAAAAACACTATATATTTATAAAAAACTTGAAAAAACTTTAAATAAATTAAAATTTTTTGGCATCTCAAAAAACTTGCAAAAAAGGGAAATCTTGACAAATGGCAACGCTGCTCCGTACCAAGACCCTTTCTTCTTTCTCTCTCCGAAAACACAAGAGCTGAGCATCAAGTTGAAACGTTTGAAAGTAAACCGCTTTAGACTACCGTAAACGTAATTAAATGCAATGTAACGTACCGTAACGTGCTGTAAGCTCGTTTGTGCACTTAAAGAACATGAAAGAACGTGTCATCTGTTTTTCAGAAACATAAACAAAAAAGCATTAGTATACATAAAACAACACACAAAGTGATGGGAATTTAAAATGTTCAAATGGTGACGGCTTTGCAGGAAAAGTACCAAGTGATTTAAATGGTATTAAAACAATATTTCGTGTATGTATAAATACCTACATAAATAATTTAATATTTGTTTTTTATATTATAGATTTTTAAGGTGCCCGTAGACGACATTTTTTTTACATCTGACTTGTCAACTTTTCAAGTCATATGTAATTGTGAATGTCTGTCAAAATTCCTGTTTAACAGAAGGTTAATAACATTTGGTCACAAACGTACATGTAATTTGCTTCTGACATAGTATATGTTCTTTCTCGGTAGTTATGAAATAAACCAAAGTAGTTCTTGGTTTCCAAATAGCGTGCTGCAGCCATAAAAATTTTTATTTGCGCCGTAAAAAAGTTCAGCCATCTAAACATTTTTTTTCTTTAAATTCCAAGATACCAATTTAGGATATTATATTGATGCGTTTTTTATTTACATATATATGTACATAATTTCTATTCATTGTGTTGCGGGTGGAAAAATTTAACATAGGCCCGCAAAAGCATACGTATGTGCACACCTCTGGCAACAAAAAAAAATATCGTGGCAGATCCTTGGAGACCAGTTAAGAGGGAGGCGGGGCGCTACGTGCCACTGAGTCCTCGATGGAATTATAAATTTTGTTGGCGTTTGGCGGGTAATTTATGGGACAAGGGCTAAATAGTAAGCGGAGCCACCACTCCAGCATAATTCCTGGTAGATTTGAATTTCAAAAACAAGCTGAAAAAGAAAGAAATTATATTTAGTATACTAGCATTTAACCCGCTACTTCGTTAGCGTCTCCTTTTCTTTTGTGGACATATTTTTACGCCAAAGTTTATGTTTCTAGGTTTCAACCCACTACTTTGTAATAGGTACAATTTTCACCCCTAAACGTTCGAATTTCGAAAATGTACCAAATTTTTATTTGTATTTTTTAGATACGTTACGAATGTGATATTTTTTTATTCCAAAGTTTATTGGTTTAAAAGATAGATTGAGTGGCAAAAAGTTTTAAAATACAGGTTTTACCCGTTTACTCCCCAAAAGGGTCGAACTTCAAAAAAGTACTAGACACCTATCCGCTTATTTTTTTGATGAACATGAGGTTAGGGAATTTACCCGTTTTTAGCTTTTTTAACCTCTAACCATAAACATTTTTAAAACTCCCATCCTAGGGAATCGATTTAGCGAGAGGCCAACCTCCCGGTCAAATTTCAACATTTTAGCTTCAGGCGTTTAGGACGTGCGTGACGTTACAATTTTATATATATAGATAGGTAGATGAAGAAAATGTTTTGAAACAAAAATAACAGAATTAGGTATAGATGGCATAGCAAAAAAGTTTTAAAATACAGGTTTTACCCGTTTACTCCCCAAAAGGCCGAATTTCGAAAAAGTACCAGGCACCTGTCCGCTTATTTTTTTTATTGAACAACAATAAAAACTAAATTTTTAATAAAAAAAAAAAAGTACCAAAAATAGTTACGCTTCTTACCCCTTTTTAGATAAGTTTCGAATGTGATATAACCCTTATTTCTATGTTTATGGGTTTAAAAGATAGTTGGGGTGACAAAAAAGTACCAAAATGCTGGTTTTACCCGTTTACTCCGTTAAAGGTCTGAATTTCCAAAAAGTACCAGACACCTGTCCGCTTATTTTTCTAAAGAACAACGATTAGTATTACATTTATTTTGCATCTCTATTAGTTTTGGAGATATAAGGTTACCGAATTTTCCCGTTTTTACCTTTTTTTACCCCCTAAGCATTCGAATTTCGAAAAATCCCATCTTAGTGGATCGATTTGGAGAGTGACCAATCGCTAGTCCAAATTTCAAGTTTCTAGGGTCAGCGGTTTGGGCTGGGTGATGATGAATGAGTCAGTTAGTCAGTCACTTACGCAACTCTTTTATATATATAGATAGAGCAAATCGAAAGAGAACGATAGGTGCGTATACCTGTAGTTTTTACCGGGAATTTTGGCCGAAAAGATACCTAAAAATATAAAAGAAAATAAATTACGAGCAGAAACTATAATACTTACATGACAAATGAGTTTACAACGTGTGGATAACAGCTGTTTTTTAGTGGGAAGAGTAGTGAAGCTATGTTCAATGAGCATAGTCATATTTTTATTTATTTATTTATTTAATTTTCCAGTCTATAGATTAAAAATCCTTACAGACATAAGTGCTTAAATTATAGTACATATAATAAATATATAATAATGATATTAACTAATTTGAATTTAAATAAACAAAAATTTTTCTTTTTAATGCATCATTACTATCAGAAAAGTCAATTAGATTATATAGATTATTAAATTTCAAGCAAATTTGACGAAAGGAGTCGTTGTTAGCGTACACAGAACAGTAATACGTTAAATTTAACGGCTGAAAATTTCGTGTAGGTCTCACTGGAACATTAAAGTTAATTTTGCTTAACAAGTAACCGGAATCGACATCACCGCGTATTAGACCCATTAAAAACGAAATACTAAGCATTGTTCTTCGGCTTTCTAACGTCGGTAACTTAATAAGACCAAGTCTGCTTTCATATGAAGGTAGTGCAAGCGAATTCCATCCAAGACCTCTTAGACAAAATAAAAGGAACTGTTTCTGTACAGATTCAATGCTGTTGATATATATATTAAAGTATGGATCCCACACAATTGATCCATATTCCAGGATAGGGCGAACCAGAGACGTATATAAGTGTTTAGTGACATATGGATCAGAAAACTCTTTTGACCAACGTTTCAAAAAACCAAGAACTCCATTAGCTTTATTGACCATTAATGAAATGTGATCACAGTATTTTAGTTTGTGATCCAATAAAATACCGAGATCACCAATAGTGTGAACTTTATCCAGTAATGTTCCATTTAGAAAATAGATAGTGTCAAGTTTAAATGAGCGGAAAAATGACATGTGTTTACATTTTTTTTATATTTAAATCCAATAAGTTGTAATTACACCATTGAGAGAAAAGTTCAATGTCAGACCGCAAAATAGATTGATCAATAATATCGTTAAAAGAATTAAAAATTTTGACATCATCAGCATACATGAGTATGTTAGAGTGCTGAACAACCGAAGGCAGATCGTTAATAAATAATGTAAATAAAACAGGACCAAGATGACTTCCTTGAGGCACACCCGAGAGAACATCGATGAATTTTGATGTAGCATTCTTAAATTTTACTTGTTGGGTTCTATCTAAAAGATATGATATAAGCCATAGTATTGCGTTGTTGCTAAATCCCATACGTGATAACTTGTAAAGTAAAATATCGTGGTTAACTTTATCAAATGCTTTGCTAAAATTCGTGTAAATAACGTCTGTTTGTTTATTATTAACAATAGTTGTTAATTGTAAAATGTTAGTAGCAGTGGAACGTGATTTCCTGAAACCATGTTGACAAGGTGATAAAAGGGAAGAGATTTGATGATATAAACTATCAGTTAATATTTTTTCTAAAAGTTTGGGAATCGCATTCAGCTTTGCAATTCCTCTATAATTCGATATTTCCAGTTTACTTCCACTTTTAAACAACGGAGTAACATAAGATTTTTTCCATTCAGGTGGTAAGTAACCAAGTTCAATAGATTTATTGAAGATAATTGTAAGAGGAACATATAAGGATTCTGCACAATTTTTTTAATAGTAGATGAAAATAGCAGGGCTGTATTTCCATTCATAATAACGTTATTTGAAATTAAAATATGAAAATTTTTTCAGTAATGAATGAAAGTAGTTCATTGAACGCCTGTTGTTATGTGGGATTGGGTTTAGTAAAAGCAGAGAAAAATGATGCTAAAAATGGCTGAAAGAGTTGAGTGGAGGTTAAGAGGGAAATGACCACGAAAAGTAAAGCTACCAAAAGTATTTATTGGAGCAATAAATAAATAAATAATAAGGGGAAATTAATCATTTATATATAAATTTTTTTATAATATGAAGGGGAAGGGAAAATGTGGTAAATAATATGGTCATGATGATAAATAAGGATCGGCGGAAAAATGTATTAACTAGATAGTATATATAGTATATAGAGCAGGAAAAGGTATAAAAGGAGGTAAAATGAGATGCTGAGGACAGAAAAGTTTAAGAGTGGCGACATAAAAGGTGAAATAGTGCAAATTTGTTAAGAGTGCGAAAAAAAAGTTTTTTTAAAAAAAAATACAAATGGTGAACGTTTGAACAAATTGGAAAAAGTAAAATTAGTTAATTATAAAACAAACAAAGAGCAAAATTAAATTGGAAAAGAAACTAGGAGTATATCATCGAGAGTTAAAACTAAAATAATTAGCAAAGTAGATTAATAACACTGTGCAAGAAATTGACACTTTTTTTTCGTGACAAGCTGGGCACCTGGCGTTTTTTAAGATTGGCTCTGGTTTTCGAGATATACCGTTATTTCGAAAATGAAGGAGGTTGCACAACATATGTTCGCATAACTCAAAAACGCTTTAGCTTATTCAAAAAACTTAAAAAACCGAAATTCCGCAATTTCCTTTAAGAAAAATAAAACTTCTTTCAAATATCCGCAGTCGTTTTAGAAACATTTTTTTTTTTTTGGGAAAAAAAATAATTTTGTTGCGGATATTAGAAAGAAGTTTTATTTTTCTTAAAGGAAATTTTATTGCGGAATTTCGGTTTTTTAAGTTTTTTGAATAAGCTAAAGCGTTTTTGAGTTACGCGAACATATGTTGTGCAACCTCCTCCATTTTCGAAATAACGGTATATCTCGAAAACCAGAGCCAATCTTAAAAAACCGCGGGCACCACTGGATTCAGCGTACCCGAATTATGTTAAAACGCCCGGCTTGTCTGTTTTTTCAACTTGCATAGTGTAATTGTTAAAAAAAAGGCGGAAATAAAACGTAAGTTATTAGAAAAGAGATAAGCAAATTAATTAAATATCTAGTGACATTCAAATTAAGATTTAAAATTTATGATTGTATAGTAAAGCAATGTCGTGATGGAAAATGTATTACAAAAGAAATTTTAAGTTTTGATAATGAATATGTAATACTAAATACGATATACTTACATATATATATAAATAACTTTGTGATTTGGTGTTTAACAAATAGCTGGCTATTACCTTGACAAGTGAAGGAGAGGCTCTGAAGCTTTGCCCCAGGTGGCGGCAAATGAAAAAAAAGAGGACCTAAAACACTGTAACGTAAGGAGTAGCTAGGTAATGCTAGTAGCTTAAATTTTGTTTTAAATTATCTAACGGCAAGCCATCCGGGGGATAAACGGACAAGAGAAAAAAATTTAAAAGCGGTAATCGTTCTTAGGAGGTGGTGCAGGACACTAACAAAAAAATATAACTTAACGAAAAATCAGAGAATGGAAAAAAAAACTTATTACTTTTAAAATTTTAAGAAAAGAAAAAAATCATAGGTCTTTAGATATAAGAATTTATAGATTAAGTAAGAAAAAGGAAAATAAGTGTTGTGATTTTGTGCAAAATTTGTGTGATTTATGAGAGTGTTTTGTTATGTGTATTTAAGCTTTTCGTAATATAACTATTTAAGGGATAGAGAAATAGCCGAAATAAGAAAATGAAGAAATATTTTTGGTAGATATAACTATCGAAGTTAACCAAAAAAAAAAAAAGATTAAATTGAATTTAGTGCTCAAATTAGAAACGGGAAAGAAGAAATAAATATTTAAAAGACTAAGGCATAATCTAATTTCAGGGAGCTCCTTTAAGTGTAATTGTTTATGCGCATAGAGAAATAGTAAAAAGTCGTTAAAGAAGGAAAATTAATAATTTGAGCTTTAGAGTTTTTTTTTAATATTAAACAATTTGTGTTTAGTCACACCGATGTAAACAAAAATTAACTTAAACATAGATATATTTTTACAGACACAAAAAGGAAGTCAAAAACGTGCAAAGAAAATAATTAACGGCTATAAGAGATAACATTGGAAGAAAAAATATAGAAAAAAAGGGAAAGTTATAGTTAAAAAAAAGAGGAAAAAAAATTAAATTTTTGTGTTTTAGTTTAAATTTTATTTATGTATTAATGTTAGTAGTAGTATTGTTTAGGTAATTAGGGTTCTTATTTATTTAAGTATTAAAGATTATTATTAATATTATTAAAGATTACTATTAATATTATTAAAGATTACTATTAATATTATTAAAGATTATTATTAATATGATTAAAGATTATTGTTAATATTATTATTGGCTTTATATTAATGGTGTTATAGATTTAGATTTAATGAAAATACATATATCTGTCAAATAGAGAAAAAAGAGATGAAAATATGACATGGTTGGGTGGGCAGTATCGGAGACCAACAGCTGTCTCAGGATTCCAGTGTGGTATAGGTTGAGTTTGTGGGTAGTTTTGTGTGAGTTTCAATATTTTTGTGTTGCTGTCGTCAAGCTGACGAGAGGGTTGGGACCTCCTGGGAAGTACCGAGTTAGCTGGTTGACTCGTCAGGCGTATAGGGACCGTAACATAAATGGCGCCCAATCTAAATGACACTCCTGATGTATTCTTAGATCCATTAGAGTTCATTAGGTGTAAGTAAGAAGAACATGTATGTACAGCTAGGCATTATCAATAGACCACAAAAGTAGTAAAAATAGCCCAGATGGAAATCCGTTAGAATGATGTGAATTTTTTGTAGCCTAGTATAAAAATGAAGCATTTGAATTACAGATTTCTATATAAATACTTACAGAGGGGATCAGTAGATTGACAGATGATTTTACTGTTTTAAATGTATTGAGTCCAATCTGATTTTTTGTTTTTCAATGTAAAGTTTCCAGTATCATGGTTTTTGTGATAGTGATGATGTTAGATAGCCTCTTTCGAAATTGTTTGTAAGGTATGTTGTATTTAGCATGGTTAACTGTATGTTGTAATCTCATTCTGAGCTTAGATAGGATGATGTATAATGGACCACAGAGCCAGATGACCGTATGTTGTAAAGTAATTTGAATTTATGCCACATTACGAATCCCACATTTTTGATAAAAGAACCGCACAACTATCGCCTCCGTTCGTCTTTGCCAGACGCTAGAAAAAAAAGATAAGCAGATAAAGTGAAAGATTTGCAAGCACGACTTTTATTATAAAGTATCGTTTTTTTTTATATATTAGTTTTTTTTTTAAATTTTTTTATAGTAGTTTAATTATTTGTTTATATTAAATTATTTAGGTATTTCAGTATTTTTATTAAGTGAATATTTTAATTTTGTCATTTATAAAATTTTTTTTTAGGTTGCTATATTTACGATTATTTCAAAATATTATATAGTGGTATTAATGGTATAGTGTTAAATAGTACAGTGTTCGAGATTCGATCTTAATATTATTTGGTGAATTTTTTTTTTGTGATTTTAGTAAATTACGTTTTATTTTTGCAGGAAGGGAAAATATTTTTTTTTATTTCTCGAGGTGAGATAATGAATATTGAGACCCGTTCGAAAACGAAAAAGGAAAGTAGAAAAAGAGACAGACAACCTTTGTTCGACTTTAACAGAACTATTCCACACGAGTTACCAAAAATTAGGAGAACAGATATTGAAGACAGAAGAATGTCAATCCCAACCGAGCCGAACCGAAATCAATTTATTAATTTGTCACAAACAATAAATACAGGTAATCAGGCTTCCAATATGGATATCAGTAGGGCTAGTGTATCTGCGAACAATGTATTGGACGAAAACATTACTCCGGAAGTCAGGGATATGGTCGCTGATGAGGCTTTAGTAGTACAAAGATCACTGGAAGATAAAGTGAGAGGAATGGTCCAGGAGGAGATGACCGAGGTTAGGAAAACTTTGGCAGATCTTACAAAGTGCGTATCAGAGCTGCACCACAGGTGCAAAACGCTGGAGCATCGACTTCGAACGTACCAAAGCCCAGGTTAGTGATAGCAATTTTCAAACGAATGGCAGATTTAATACAAGATTATACCCAGATAGTGACATGAGTAATACAGGGTATAATACGGGAAACGTAGCATTGCCTTTTCCAAGAGCCTTTGAAACAGTTAGAAATATGCAAAATTCAGAACAATTTCGAATTCGCGTTGACAAATTTGGAATAAATTTTAACGGTAATACAGCACAGCTTAGCATTGATGATTTCATTTTTCGCCTAGAACATCTTCAAGAACATTATCAGATTCCATGGTCTGAGGTGTTGAGAGATTTTCATCTTTTGGTATCGGGAATAGCGAGAGAGTGGTATTGGCTTTATGTCAGGACGCATAGGGTGTTAGACTGGCCAGGGTTACGTTATGCTTTAATGGCCCAGTATCAAACCTCCCGCTCCAATTTCGAGATAATGACCGAATTAGAAGAGCGAAAACAGCAAGGTGGCGAGACAATCGATAATTATTTCCAGGCAATGTTTCAGTTAAGGTCAAAGCTGGTACACCCAATACCTGAATATTATTTAATAAAGATTATAAAAAGGAATATAAAGGAAAATATTGGGAGAATAGTTTATCCTATTGCCGTTTCGTCTGTCGAACAATTGAGGGTAGAGTGTAATGAAGCGGAAAGGCATTTTCCGAGGCGTGAGGTCCGTAATATACAACCTATGATGCGAGCTGCTAAACATGTAAATGAAGTTTACTTTGAAGATGAAGATCGTCAATTACAACGGGAGACATGTCCGAGCGATTTCGAACAAATAGAAGCATTAAATCTGAATCAACAGGAAAGAAAACAGCCTATAATTTGATGGAATTGCAGACAACAGGGTCATGTTTTTATGGACTGCAATGTAGTGGAAAGGTCACTATTTTGTTATAGATGCGGTAGGCCAAATGTTATCACACCGAGATGCCCCAATTGTCAATCGGGAAACCAGTCCAAGAGCCAGGGCTTGAAGGGAGACCCTCGCTCAATTGGAAATAAACTCCCCCAACAATTTAGAAAGTCGTGTCAATGTTATGCCACGGATAAGACACTTGTTACCAGTAGACGTGAGACAAGAAAATTATGAAATAGTAAGGGCTAGAATTTTTGGAAACGATGGTAAGAAGGGACGTATATCTAATAGAATTCGTAAGGTTCGGGAAAAATTTAGGCAACGGCGCAAGACAAGGAGAATGATTGTAGAATCAATTAATAAAATAGGTCAGAATAGTTTGGATAACAGGTGTTTTGCTGATGTGACTATAGAAGGCAGGGTAATTAAGGGACTGTTAGACACCGGAGCTTCGGTCACTGTACTAGGAAAAGGGTGTAGGGAATTAGTTCAAGAATTAGATCTTAGTATTCGGCCAATATGGACAAATGTTAAAACTGCAAGTGGTAGATATCATCGAGTATTAGGCAAAGTAAAGGTATCTATAGGGTATAAGGATCAGGAGAACAGTATGCTTTGTATCTGTGTCCCGACTTGGAACAATCGCTTTACCTAGGGATCGATTTTTGGAAATTATTCGGGCTAGCCCCGGATATTATAGGAATGGATGAGATAGACATAGGGAAGGTTGCAAAGGATTTCGGGGTAACTGATGATGAGTATAGGCTGCGACCACATGTCTTAGATAAATAACAAGGGAAAACATTGGCTCTGGTCATAGGACAATTTGATACATTTGAGGAAAAAGGATTGGGGATGACTAGGGTGGAGAAACACACAATTAAGTTAATAGATGGTGCCTAGCCTATAAAGGACCGATACTATCCAATTTCTCCTGCAGTCCAGAAAATTACATATAATGAAATAGATACGATGTTGAAATTGAATGTTATCGAGGTGAGTAAAAGCCCCTGGTCGAATTGGACCACTATTGTAAGAAAACCAAAACCGTTTCTGTTTAGATGCGCGAAAATTAAACAGGTTAACTGTCAAAGACGCCTATCCACTCCAGAATATAGATAAAATTTTGAGTCGGATAGACGAAACATATTTCATTAGCAGTGTAGATTTAAAATATGCCTTCTGGCAAATCGAGCTAGATAGTGAGAGTAAAGCGTATACCGCATTTACAGTAGCGGGAAGACCAATTCCGAGTAATGCCCTTCGGCCTGTGCAATGCCGCGCAGAAACTCTGATGGACAAGGTCATACCAAACCACTTATGAGAAAATGTATTTATCTACTTGGATGATTTGTTGGTGATATCGAGCACATTTGAGGAGCATATGAAATTGTTAAGTGAGGTCGCAAGATGTTTGAGAGAGACTAATTTAACAATCGGCCTTAAAAAGTCTCAATTTTGTTTCCAAGAATTGAAATATCTAGGTTTTATAGTAGGAGGTGGTACGCTTAAAACTGACCCAGATAAGGTACAAGCGATTCGAAACATAAAACTGCCTAAAACAGTAAGGGAAGTAAGGAGCTTTCTGGGGACCGCCGGTTGGTATAGGCGATTTATTAAAGATTTTGCTTCTATAACCGCACCCTTGACCGACACCTTGAAAAAGTCAGCGAAATTCAATATGACACCTGAGGCAATAGAAGCGTTTGAAATGCTTAAAAAGGCTTTAACATCAGCGCCAGTTTTGCGTCATGCTGACTTTACAAAACGATTTTACATACAGTGTGATGCTTCTGATTGTGGAATAGGTGCAGTTTTATATAAATTAAGCGATAGAAATGATGAGCATCCGATAGCATTCTATTCACAGAAATTGAATCCGTGTCAGAAAAATTATACTGTGACAGAAAAGGAATGTTTAGCGGCAGTAATGGCGGTCAAAAAGTTTAGACCGTATGTAGAAATTATGCCGTTTACAATTATAACGGACCATGCTAGCCTTAAGTGGCTGATGACTCTCAAAGATTTAAATGGAAGACTGGCAAGATGGTCGTTGCAATTACAAGTTTTTGACTTCCAGATAGAGCATCGAAAAGGATCCAAAAATGTAGTGGCAGACATGTTATCTCGAATACCACAACAATATGTAGAGGAAATAAAAGCGGAGGATTTGTTAGATTTAGAAACAACGGAATTTGAATCTGAAGAGTATTTAGATTTAATGAACCAGATAAAAGAAAACAGTTCCCAACTTCCAGACTTAAAAGTAATAGATAGCCCAATTTTTAAGCGTACGATTTTTGACCTACATATGGAAGATCCGTATCAGTGGAAATTGTGGGTACCTCCTAATTTAACTCACGCGATAATAGGGAAAGTGCATAATTCGAGTACATCAGCTCATGGCGGAACAGCTTAAACAATCGAGCGTTTTAAAAGATTTTTCTATTGGCCTCGAATGATTGTTCAGATTAAAGAATATGTAAGAAATTGCAGAATATGCAAGGAAAACCCTCGAATATAAATATAATGCCAGAAATAGGACAAGAAGTGGTTACCGAGAGGCCCTTTCAGAAATTGTACATCGATTTCTTGGGAAAATACCCCAGATCCAAAAGTGGCAATTTTTACATATTTATAGTGATGGATCACTTCACAAAATTTATTTTTCTAAAGGTTATGAAAGAAGCCTCTACCGCAAATGTGGTGAAATTTCTAACGCAGGAAATATTTTATAAATTTGGGGTGCCGGAAATTATCCATAGCGATAATGGTTCCAAATTTGTTTCTAAGGCATTTCAAACCCTGGTAGAAACATTTGGTATCAAGCATATGAAAACAGCAGTTTACTCTCCGCAATCCAATGCCTCAGAAAGAGTAAACCAATCGGTTTTAGCTGCCATTCGGGCATTTTTAAATTAGGACCATAGGGACTGGGACCTATACTTAGCGGAAATAGAATGTGCCCTGAGAAACTCGGTTCATTCAGCCACCATATGTTTTCGAATGGGGCTGATTATAGACTTGCCAGAAAGCTAATTTCCCTAACGGATCATGAAATCGCGACTAATACCAATTCTGAAAAATTAGAACTAATTAGAGATAGGATCAGAAAAAACATGCACGATGCATATGAGAGAAGCGCGTCAAGATATAACAAAAGAACTAGGAATGTAAAACTATTGCCAGGACAGGAAGTGTTTCGCAGAAATACTATTTTAAGTGATTTCGGGAAAAACGTAAATGCTAAATTTTGTCGAAAATTTTTTAAATGTAGAATCGTAAAGCCCGTTGGGAATAATATGTACAAATTAGAAGACTTGAATGGCAAATCGATAGGTATATATCATCTGAAGGGTATTAAGGTTTAAATGCAATGGGATAAGTTTTTTTTACCGGTGATAGTTATGAGCTAGTGCAATATTAGGATAAGAACACAAATTATAAGCAGTTTTTTTTTTTGTGTATTACGCACATATATATATGTTTGTGTTGTCCGATACTGCCCTCGTACCTGATTTTTACTCTTAAGGCTTAAAAAAACTATCTGTGATAATGACAGGAATAAGTGCAATAATAGGATTAATAACAACGTTTACAACTCAAAATAGTATGAATATATGTTGTGATGTCCTAATATGTCACTTGTACCTGTTAGATTTTTGAACTTTGAAATCTTTCTGTGATATGTAACCTGACGGCAGGTTACCAATTTGACCATTTATTTATATCCAAATTTGTTTCAAGTTTGTAAAATTTGTAAACAAAAATTTTACAAATCGGTCATTAGGTGTGTGGTTACGTTTAACTTTTCATTTTTTGTTAACGCGAATGGCTAATGGCGAAAAAGAAACAAAAATCAAGTCTACCGATAAGTTCTGCTTTTCAATATTCGAAATTTTTTTTTATTTAGTTTTACGTTTCTAAAGGGGTATCAGTACAAACGGAATAACCTGGTAATTTTAATATTGGGGACTGCCAGGCTGACATATTTTTTACATATTACCGGGCATAATGTGTTTGTTAATTTTACGTTTGATGGTTAAATGAGGAATGAAATCTTGAATGGACTTACTGTGCATGAAATTTCGGTGCTGAGTTCACTCCTTTCTGTGAATGATGAAGATTGTAATGGAATAGTAGCCACTCTTCTATAAGGTCATTTACAGTCATGCGTATGTACAATGCTGCTTATAAAAGTTAGAAAGAACAAAGTAAAAATTCATAGAATAAATATATACATTAGGGTGGGTCACTGATGTATAAGAAAACATAAAACTTCTCGAATCATATTCTAATAGCAATATTTTGTTGTCTTACGTTAAAACAAATAAAAAATGCTAAAAAAAAGTTTAAAAAAGTCACATCTTAAGCCCGCGCCGGAGCTCCTAAGAATTAAGTATTTAAAAAAAAGCCATTTTTTAAATTTTAATATTTTATTTACTATAAATTATTTATTATTAATTAAAACTGAACACATAATCCATTCCAGTGGGCGCTGAAGTCTTTTTGCCAATACTCTTAATACTCCGTTAAATTTCCCAGTGTTAGTGACTGTACTATCACAACCAATTGCCATCAAATTTTCTTTATTCATTTTTTGAGACGAAGGTAGGGCAATAATTGACATTTTAATATTTTTAGAAGTACTTCGATCTGGTGTTGCATATGCAACATAAACTGAATCTGGCTCCTTAACAGATACTTACATGTTCCTCAATCACTATTTGTCTCTATTTCCTAGCTCCCTTTTAAATAATATTAAGCGTCTTATTTTTTCGGCTGTCAAAGTATAAAGCTTGTAGGTCTAGCTGCTTCTGGTCTTGAATACATTCATTACGTACTTTTTGTCTTTCCCGTCTTATTTTTGATTTATAAATTGGTTCACTGCTAGGAGAGATATCTTGCAATAAAGACGAAGCAATAGCAGCCGCTGCGCTATCGGAATCACTGTAACGTTTACAAGTTTTTGACAATATTGGCAAACAAAAATTTTTTTTCTTTCTGCCTTTGACGTGGAAAGTAAATTAAAAGAGTCGTCACAAGAAGCTCTAAAATTACTTACAGATAACTCCTGCTGTTTTAAGTTAATTTTGTCTCGACTTTTATTTTTTCTGTATTTGCTGCTTGGGTTGCTCTTTTTTGCAATTTAGTTGGAAGATCTCGAACTACTCCATCAATACGCATCTTTCTCGCCCTCGCTTCTCACTCAAAAATTGCTTGCTGTTCTTCTTTGGATACCTTATATTGCCTTGGACATCAAAAAAGCTCAATTTGTTTACATCTACAGGAACAAATATGAAACAAAACTCTGTCACGTCGGAGAAAATTTTCTTTCTAATAAACGAACATTTTTTTCAACGACTTTATGAAGTTTTTGTAATTTATATGATAACCGTTTATTACTTGTATGACTATTGTATTTGACACTGTAGGAAGAGACGAGATTCTCCTAACGCATTCTATCCTTTGAGCTACAAGTTTTGCAATATCTAAAAACGATGGTTCTTTGGTAGTATTCCTTGCTATTTTAAGTTGCTTCCTATTCCAATCATAGTCTTTCGTAACATATTTGTAAGTTGGTAAAACATTATCATTAATATCTTCTACATTTTCGAATCTCGTACAGAAATAATCTTGGCTTCTGGCTTCCATAATAACGGTTAGAGGTTAAAACAGTTCAAATAAAAAAATAAACACACAACTTCACTGTCCGCGTAGTATTATTTTATATGTATTCTATCAAAAATATTTCCTGGAAGAATATATACTTTTCAATGAATGAATTGCTTGTGTCTGAATCCTCGAGAACTTAAGAATCGTTAGGATACAGTAATATGCTTTTTTGCAATACAATTCTATTGCTGTTATAAAACAAATTTGACAAAATGAAGATCAAAGCGCGGGCTCTTACATTAAAAATAAATTAATAATATTTTACAGGGCTCTAATGCAGGCAAATATACAACATATTTGCGCTATTGGAAGTCGTTAAGAGAAAAAAATTTTTTTTGACCCACCCTAATATACATATATAGTACTTCCCGTGGTTCTGACAAGTGGGGAATAGAGTTCGGCGTGAGTACGATAGTCCCATGAGATATAGACGGCTAAAGTGTGAACGCAGGAACGGGGGTTTATAAATTAAATGTTGCCCGGCTTATGTTAGTGAGACTCGTTCCAGGGTGTGGGAGTTTCCCACGTTGCATATGGAAAAGGGAAACCCGCACACCGTCCTCTCAGCATTATCTGCGAGACCGGAGTTTTGTTGCGAGTGGAAAAATGTAACATAGGCCCGCAAAAGCATACGTATGTGCACACCTCTGGCAACAAAAAAAAATATATCGTGGCAGATCCTTGGAGACCAGCTAAGAGGGAGGCGGGGCGCTACGTGCCACTGAGTCCTCGATGGAATTATAATTTTTGTTGGCGTATAGCGGGTAATTTATGGGACAAGGGCTAAATAGTAAGCGGAGCCACCACTCCAGCCCAATTCCTGGTGGATTTGAATTTCAAAAACAAGCTGAAAAAGAAAAGAGTAGTGAAGCTATGTTTAATGAGCATAGTCATATAGTAGATGAAAATAGCAGGGCTGTATTTCCATTCATAATAACGTTATTTGAAATTAAAATATGAAATTTTTTTCAGCAATGAATGAAAGTAGTTCATTGCACTAAAAATTCTGAACGCCTGTTGTTATGTGGGATTGGGTTTAGTAAAAGATGCTAAAAATGGCTGAAAGAGTTGAGTGGAGGTTAAGAGGGAAATGACCACGAAAAGTATAGCTACCAAAAGTATTTATTGGAGCAATTAATAAATAAATAATAAGGGGAAATCGAAAAATTGCGGGAAAATTAATAATTTCTATATAAATTTTTTTATAATATGATGGGGAAGAGACATGGCGGGAAAATGGTAAGGGAAAATGTGGTAAATAATATGGTCATGATGATAAATAAGGATCGGCGGGAAAATGTATTAACTAGATAGTATACATAGTATATAGAGCAGGAAAAGGTATAAAAGGAGGTAAAATGAGATGTTGAGGACAGAAAAGTTTAAGAGTGGCGACATAAAAGGTGAAATAGTGCAAATTTGTTAAGAAAGCGAAAAAAAAGTTTTTAAAAAAAAATACAAATGGTGAACGTTTGAACAAATTGGAAAAAGTAAAATTAGTTAATTATAAAACAAACAAAGGGCAAAATTAAATTGGAAAAGAAACTAGGAGTATATCATCGAGATTTAAAACTAAAATAATTAGCAAAGTAGATTAATAATTGTTAAAAAAATGGCTGAAATAAAACGTAAGTTATTAGAAAAGAGATAAACAAATTAATTAAATATCTAGTGACATTCAAATCAAGATTTAAAATTTATGATTGTATAGTAAAGCAATGTCGTGATGGAAAATGTATTACAAAAGAAATTTTAAGTTTTGATAATGAATATGTAATACTAAATACGATATACTTACATATATATATAAATAACTTTGTGATTTGGTGTTTAACAAATAGTTGGCTATTACGTTGACAAGTGAAGGAGAGGCTCTGAAGCTTTGCCCCAGGAGGAGGCAAATAAAAAAAAGAGGACCTAAAACACTGTATCGTAAGGAGTAGCCAGGTAATGCTATTAGCTTAAATTTTGTATTAAATTATCTAACGGCTAGCCATCCGGGGGATAAACGGACAAGAGAAAAAAATTTAAAAGCGGTAATCGTTCTTAGGAGGTGGTGCAGGACACTAACAAAAAAATATAACTAAACGAAAAATCAGAGAAAGGAAAAAAAACTTATTACTTTTAAAATTTAAAAAAAAAAAAAAAAAAAAAAACATAGGTCTTTAGATATAAGAATTTATAGATTAACCGTACGATTCATAACCAGCAAAACTCCTTTAATTTCATAACCAGGTACCCGGGTACCCGAAGTAGGTTGTTTTGCGTTTATTGAAATAAAATAATATTTTCCTGTAAATATTTTTGTTGTTGATTATATTTTGCGTTCTCAACTGTACAAATTTGATATTTGGAAAAAAAAACTGGTTTCTGTTCGTATATAAGTACCTAAAGCGACACAAGTAGGCAGAAACTGGTTTTATGTAAGGGTTGTTTATTTGCTTATTTTCGGTACCTACTTGCTTAATTGCTTTTGAATTAGGTAGCAGATGTTCATTTGTGTCGTAAAATTGAAATATTTCATTTGCTTCGCCAGTCTGTGTTGAATATTTGAACAGTAAAGTTGGTGAAAAATGAGCCGCAACGACCGATATTTGTCTACAAGGGAATACTGGAATTTGAGTGATGAAGCAAGAAGCACATATATTCAACGTTTATTTGAGGAAGCGACTCAAGATGAGGACCTTGAAGTGGACCCTGTGGAAGACCAAAATGAAGAAAATGTGGCCTATACTGGCGAAGTTTCGGAATCAGAGAATGAAGATTTGAATGTTGACAACGCAAACGAAATTGCAGCTGCTATTGACGCACCAGAGGAAATTTTCTTTGATGATGAAAGTGAAGATGATGATATGCATGAAGATGCACCAACAACAAACCCAGCAGACTACATGACTGCACGTGACGGCACACAATGGCAGCGAACACCACGTAGTTGCCAACAAGTGAGAAGCCACAATATATTCAGAGACCGCTGTGGTCCAGCGCGGATTACTGAAAATATGACGCCTTTGCAGTGTTTCAAATCATACCTCACAGTGGAAATGGTGGATATAATAGTTCGCCACACAAATAGAAAAGCGCATGCCACATATAATGCGTACAATGAAGCGAATCCCAATAGACGTCAGTTGAAGTGGAAAGACACGACAATCAACGAAATTTATGCGTT
This sequence comes from Pollenia amentaria, assembly GCA_943735925.1. Lineage (NCBI taxonomy): Eukaryota > Metazoa > Arthropoda > Insecta > Diptera > Polleniidae > Pollenia > Pollenia amentaria. Next base: position 84,779,039 of record OX031009.1, read on the forward strand.
CATTGGAATGATTTTGATGGCTGGCACAAATTCTTATGACGAAAACGCAAGAGATTTGTGGACGTCACAGGCTCACCCAATATTCCGCGCCACCATGGGAATAAACAGGTTTTTCGATTTGCTGCGTTTTATGCGGTTTGACGACCCCAGAACACGGGTAGAGCGGCAGCGTCAAGACAAAGCGGCGCCAATTCGCGATATTTGGATAATGCTCAATGCAAATCTTGCCAGATATTATGTGCCATCAGAATATTTGACCATTGATGAACAATTATATCCATACCGTGGTAGAACCAAATTCACCCAATATATACCCTCGAAGCCAGCAAAATATGGCATAAAAGTATGGTGGATTTGCGATGCCAAAAACTCATATCCACTTCATGGCCAAATATATACTGGCAAACAAGAAACTGGTCGTGAAGTTGGTGTTGGCGAAAGAGTGGTGAGAGATTTAGTTGTGCCATACTACGGTAGCGGACGAAATATAACAATGGATAACTTTTTTACGACGCTGCCGTTGGCTAGGCAACTAAAAGTAGAAAAGCTCAGCATTGTGGGTACACTCCGCCGCAACAAAGCTTACATCCCTGCGGAGATGAAAGAAGACAAAAAAAAAAAGACGTTGGTTCAAGTTTATTTGGCTTCTACGACAACGTAACACTGCTCTCATATAAGCAGCGGAAGTCCAACTCGGTCATCCTTCTTTCTAGTATGCATGATGATGCACAAATTGACGAGAATGGGAAACCAGAAATTATAAATTTTTATAATCAAACAAAAGGTGGGGTGGACGTAATGGACCAAACGCTCCAAGAATACACGACCCAGCGACAAACAAGAAGATGGCCGATGGCATTTTTCTATAACAGCATTGATGTGAGCGCATTTGCATCACACATCATATATTATGGAAATAATCCAACTGCACGATACACCACGACGCGCAGGAAGAATTTCCTGCGTCAACTGGCAGAAAACCTGTGCATTCCTGTTATAGAAAATAGAATTTCAAATGTGCAAAGCGTGCGCCAATTTTCAACAAAAAATGAAATTGAAAGCATCATCGGAAGGCCGTTGGAGAGTGTGCTTTGTGCTGCAGGTCCGTCAGCATCTCCGTCAGCACGACAAAGGGGCAGAAAAGTACATACGGGCGTGTGCTACATGTGCAAACTTCTTCCAAATAAGCGCAGAAGAAAAACTAGAAAAAATTGCAGCATATGTAGCACGCCGATATGCGATGAGCACGCCATAACAATTACTAAATGCTACAATTGCCACAATAACAACGATAGTGATTCGGATGAATTATAATATAATATATATAAAATATGATAAAATAAATAAAAAAGACATTTATTTCCAATAAAAACAACACAAAAAAAACGTTTTTTCATTTACATGTCAGGCATTTACATAGGAATTGCATTAGGGTACCCGGGGACCTGGTTGTGTGTTTATGGGGGTAAAACATTTAAAATCATTTTTTAAAGAAAATATTGAAAATATTTTGAATTTTTTCGTATTTAAATCTTAGTTTAGCCAAAATCTCTCATGATTCGGAGTTTTATGTCCATATCTCAAAAATTATAGGCACAGCAGCACTTTAAAGTCAAAAAAGGTACACGGGTACCCGGTTATGAATCGTAGGGTTAAGTAAGAAAAAGGAAAATAAGTGTTGTGATTTTGTGCAAAATTTGTGTGATTTATGAGAGTGTTATGTTATGTCTATTTAAGCTTTTCGTAATATAACTATTTAAGGAATAGAGAAATAGCCGAAATTAGAAAATGAAGAAATATCGAAGTTAACCAAAAAATAAAAAGATTAAATTGAATTTAGTGCTCAAATTAGAAACGGGAAAGAAGAAGAAGAAATAAATATTTAAAAGACTAACCATAATCTAATTTCAGGGAGCTCCTTTAAGTGTAATTGTTTATGCGCATAGAGAAATAGTAAAAAGTCGTTAAAGAAGGAAAATAAATAATTTGAGCTCTAGAGTTTTTTTTTAATATTAAACAATTTGTATTTAGTCACACCGATGTAAACAAAAATTAACTTAAACATAGATATATTTATACAGACACAAAAAGGAAGTCAAAAACGTGAAAAGAAAATAATTAACGGCTATAAGAGATAACATTGGAAGAAAAAATATAGAAAAAAAGGGAAAGTTATAGTTAAAAAAAAGAGGAAAAAAAATTAAATTTTTGTGTTTTAGTTTCAATTTTATTTATGTATTAATGTTAGTAGTAGTATTGTTTAGGTAATTAGGGTTCTTATTTATTTAAGTATTAAAGATTATTATTAATATTATTAAAGATTACTATTAATATTATTAAAGATTATTATTCATATGAATAAAGATTATTGTTAATATTATTATTGGCTTTATATTAATGGTGTTATAGATTTAGATTTAATGAAAATACATATATTTGTCAAATAGAGAAAAAAGAGATGGAAATCATTGAGTAATTCCTTAAAGGTCTGGGCAAGGATGAGCTGGTGAGTGTGTAAGTTCGTTTGTGCGGAATTAGGGTCATAGGATTGAGAATGAAAGGGAGTACTAACTATGACATGGTTGGGTGGGCAGTATCGGAGAACAACAGCTGTCTGAGGATTCCAGTGTGGTATAGGTTGAGTTTGTGGGTAGTTTTGTGTGAGTTTAAATTTTTTTGTGTTGCTGTCGTCAAGCTGACGAGAGGGTTGGGACCTTCTGGGAAGTACCGAGTTAGCTCGTAGACTCGTCAGGCGTATAGGGACCGTAAGAATTGGTGAAATGATTATACATATATCGGTATTGTTAAATATTAACTTAAGCCGGCTAATGATTCCGTCAACAATGCGCCGCTGCGGGTTTCTTCCCGGCATATATTTCTGATACAGCTGATGTCAGATGGTTTGTCAACGCTCTAATTGAAATTTTGTCAGATTACTTTGTGGCTGACTTTTACAGATGCAATGTTTTAAATGTAACACAGGACATGTATGTATTTTGCAGTGGGAAATTTGGCAATTCAGATGTAAAAAACATGTCGTGTACATTCAACTTTAATAAACAAATATGTAGTCTAGCATATTCATACACGTTTACTTATATTATTTTGAAAATGTGCATACACAAAACTAAGTTTTGATACCATTGAAAACCACAGCTTTTATTGTTTGTGAATATATATGCATTTTTTATTTTATACATCTAAACATATATTTGTATAAACAATAATATGTATTTATTGTAAGTTATTTTATTAAAAGTCCACAGATATTATTACTGAAAAAGTACCAAAGAAAAAGAGTGAATTTACCCGCATTCCATTTAATATACAAGCAGCCCATCACTATCTACGACTGTAACGTAACCTCGTAATGAAATTCTATTTTCTACAGGTTGGCACGTTACGTTTAAGTTACATTACAGTCAGTTGAGCATTTGCATTGCTTTCTATATAAAAGAACCGATCAGCTGTTTACATAACATTTACATTTTTACATTTACGGTTGGCTAATGCGAAGACAATTAAATGTATGCGCAAGCAACTTGTTCTACCATCACGGAACTTTTTTCCACGAGTTCAAAGTTCATGCGAGAGATTAAGTCAGTTTGTTTACTTTTCCAGTAAAATTCAGTAGGTGAGTAAGTTTTGGGCAATTAGAAAATTTTACTCTCCATAATAGCTCTTGCACAAAAAAGTAAGCGAATAGAAAAATTGCAAAAACTTGCAGGTTAATAAAAACAGATGATCACAAAAGAGCTCATTGTTTTTTTTTTATTTTTCATTTAGACTACTTTAGTTTGTTTCACGTCGAAGATAATTTTGCTGCACTTTTAATTCAGTTTTGTTCTTTTAAATCTTTTTGTTACAAATTGTATGATATTTGTTTGCTTACTTTTGTTTGTTTACTTAGTGCCCATATAGACAGGGAAACATTTGGAAGGGAAACATTTTGTTTGGAGCAAATTACGGGTGGGGAAGAGAGAATAGTTTTTGTGTTCGGTACTCGGCGACACGCTTTGTTCTCATTTTCTTTGTTGACATTTGCTTTGCTTTTTGACAAAAAAAAGCAACAATAGTAACAGAATGTTGCCGGCAACATGTTCGTCTGTGTGACTGAGAATGAAAAAACAAAACAGAATTCCAGATGTTTTCCTTCCAAATGTTTCCCTATCTTAATGGGCACTTAACTGTATCCAGGGAGGCAAAAGTTGGTACAATTGTACTATTTTTGCTACAATCGAGTTTTAAAAAGTACAACGGTACACCAATTGCATATTTGGTACAATTTATAAAATTTTCCAGTCACTTTTCACTTTTCATCACTTTTATTTTACATATTATCATTAAAAACGTTTGAAAATTAAAGTATTTGTAATTTTAATAAGAAGGTTTCAACATTAAAAAGTTTATCAAACGAATTAATGATTGATGATCTATTAAAAGTTTCACATTTTCCATGTCAAAATAAAAGCTAAAGACAGATATAAGCTGTATGTTTCTAAAGTTTCGAACCATATATGTACAAAAGATTTGATACTGTGGTGACCAGAGAAGACAAAAAAAAGCAAAAAACAAAGTGTTTACAGCAAAAAAAATATATAAAAAAAGCACAAAAATTTAGAAAAAAAGCATTTTTATTTTTTTAATATATACATTTAAATATAAAAAATTACAGTTATTCTATTTCTTCAGATTCGTGAAAACAGTTACAATAACCAATCATGTGGGCTTTTATATTTGTAAACGTCATTTTTCTTCGTCTTTCTGTTAAAAGTGAATTGTATAAGTAGAAACTTCTTTGCACGTCAATGGATGTTGTTGGAGCAAATTTATATTTCAAAATTTCATTTCGTCATCAGGTTTAGCACCAGTTTGAAGAATGCTGTTTATTTGTAAAATTTGTTTGAACCCCGGATTTCTTTGAAATACATACTGCATTAAATTTCTTCATATATATTTTTTCATGTAGATTCTCAAGAGCTTTTCGTACATTTGACACAATATTTACACTTTCGTGAATAGCTAACCCAACTGTTTGTAGCTTTTTTTATAGCTTCCGTATACATTTGAGGTATGTATTTACCTCGAATAGAACTTTCGCTTGGAACTGAAAAATTGGCGTACTTTTGAAAGATGTTTTTGAAACTGGGATGGCTTACTTTTTTTACTGGTATATTGGTCTCCAACAAACATTTACATATATCTTCGTGAAATATATTAGCAGTAATAGTAACAGGAAATTCCGTTATAAGTTTTTGTGGACGATTTTCTTGGCAAGCAGCTAATTTGTGTTTTTTGTACTAAAATGTTGCTCCACATTGCACTTCTTTTCGCTATTAATTTTAATCGAACACAAAAAAGCCAATCTTTTTCAACTTTAAAAATTTCAGGATACAATTTTACCATTTTTAGCAAAAATAACATATCTGACTTTTCTTTCGGCATTTTTTTTTTATTATTTTTTCGTTCACAACGGCCGGCTTACTTATTTTGTTTTAAACTCAAATAAGTAACATGGCAGTTTTTTTTTGGGATGGTAAGTTTATTAATTTTAGTTGTAATAAAGCGCCCAAAAACGTTGAGCCCACAACTAACATATTTTTGTTTTAACCCAGAAAAAAGTTGTCAATTATTTTTTTTTCTCATGTTTTCTCAAAAAAATATTTTTACGTAAAAATTATGTTAAAAAAGCTATTTTACAGCAAAAACATAGGAAAAAAGCAAAATAAGCACCATAATAACAAAAACAGCAAAAAAAGCAAATATGGGCAAAAACAGCAAAAAAGAAGCAAAACAGCAAAAAAAGCAAATTGGTCTTCTCTGGTGATGACACATGGAATTTATAAAGTGGTTTGGTTAGTGTAGATAGCGGCTTAGACGTTTTTTCCTTTTGAATACTTCTACCATACTTCCCATCCCTGGCGATCGACTCGGGCGTAAATGTAGAGTTGAAATGGAACGTAGGAAGATAACAACTCTATAATTTACTCCACCATAACAGCCACTGTGGCACGCCGAAAAATTAAGATGAGGCGGTCTAAGATGGCGTGAAGACACGAGAAAGTTCTTTTTTCGTCAAGTGGCAGTGTAGTAAGGTTGGTGGCCCAAAGTTAAAAGAAAAATAAACAAAGAAGAAGAAAAAAACGTAAATTGTAAGAACAGGAAAAGTGTGGATTAACTAAAAGTGTCCATGGTAATTAAATTAACGAAAATTACACTAGTTTTTGTGCATTGACGCCAAAAATAATAATAAAACAAAAAAAAAAACTTAAAAAGAAAATTAACAAATAATTTCGTTTGGCCTAAAGAAAACTTCCAATCAAAAAAAAAAAAATTGCGTTTTTTTTGAACGACCTCGTGCTTTAGTGCTCCGTGATAGCGTGCGTAAATTTGTCGGTTGTAAACTTCTTACAAACTTACAGCTCAAATAATACATGGCCACCCAAAAGAAAACTACCCGTTGGACAAAGGCACATAACCAAGTACCAAGGCTTTGAAAGGGTGTAATAAAGTTAAAGCAAAAAAAAAAAAAAAATAATAAGAGCTTCCAAGCCAGTGATACAGTTCATGGAAAAGCACCTAGGAACCACAGAACATAGAAGACTTTTGAGTTCTGATTTTTTTGTTTTTTCCTAGAGAAAATTCGAAGATTGTGCAGACGCAACCGAACAAAAATGCTGAAATTCTACATTCCATAATGCAGGAAAAACGTCAAATGAACTCCAGGTAAAAAGAAGAAACCTCCCTATATGGTTACAACGGCATTAGCAACAGACACGAACCGCAGACCAACCAATCTTTGCACAACAACAATACCAGGCAAATTTACCACACACTGGCCCATCACCACACCAAACCAATCAACCAAAATCACCACACCAAACAAACCAACCAAAATAACAACACCAAATCAATCCACAACAAGTCAACATCGTTGCAACAACACCACAGCAAGATCCCAATAGTCAGAAAAACCAAAAGACAAGAGCTAAAGGATGCGCCAGGTAACATTTGTAACGTTGAAAAAATCATCCCATTTGAAATGACAAATTGTCTCTAATTATTTCCCCAGCTCTCGGTCAGCCTAATTTTTTTTAAATTTCAAAAGGATTATAATTAATAACCTTACCAGAAAATTATATTGATCCCTACCTATTATTAACTTAACTGCTATAACCCTTAACATTTTCGTTGTACTTATTATTCCACTATTCATGATTATTGAAGGAGAAACAAAGTCATTATCATTTAACTACTTAGCTATAAGAAACCAGCTCCTACGTTACTCAGGTTATCTTAGTCTACCTATACCTATATATCTGTTTACTTTAATAATTATTGCTGTAGTGTAGGAATGACTTAGAATATTCTCTCATTTTCTATTTTTGTACTACTATAAGCTGAATTAAGTATCTATTTTTTTTTAAACCTAAGTTCAGGATTAGGTAACTCAACTTCCATTAAGCTTATCAGTAATTTTTCGTTTAAATAATAGCTCTAAAAGTCATTAACTAAAATGTCCTCCGGAATATTGACTAAAAGCAAGGGTTTAGATATAAACATAGTATTATTTTTTATCGTTAAAACTAAAATTATGCAACTATCTTTAAACCTGAAATTAATTGCAAATCGGAGAGAAACGACGAAATTGGAAAAGCATAATTAAGAAAAGAATTTATTAATTATAGTAATAAATCTATTAAATAAATTCTCTAGGATCTAAATTGTCATTTTTTTATTTACTTAAACATCTTAAATACAGAGATAATCAAGTTTTTTTTTAATGTAGAACTTAAATAGGTTATTTACTAATTTTATAATTGACCACTTGTAGGTAGGGTTGCCATTCGTACTGTTTTTATCAGTACATGTACTGTTTTTTGTTTAAAGTACTGATTTATGCATTACAAGCAAATCAGTACGCAAATGTACTGATTTTTTCATTAATGTACTGTTTTTGTACTGTTTTTATAAATTTATTTTGTTCAGTATATAGTTTGAAATATTGTAAAATTGTTTGCAATACAAATATTAATATAGATGTTCTTATCGATGAGTTATTAACATTAAGGATTTTTGCCGAGTCAGTACGAAAAAAGAAGACAGTAGAAGAAAAATGGAAAGTGTTTCTCTATGGTGCTGCCCTTACGAATTTGAGGAAATGTGTAATTTTATTTCTTCCATTCCACATTCAAACGCTTTTACAGAACGAGCCTTTAGTTTTCAAAGTGGTGAAAAAAGAGAAACAGGCTCCTAATATAAAATCTAAAAAGTTAGTTGCAGATAAAGACAAACTTTGGTTATAGTTTTGAGTTTTACAATTTCTTGGAGACTGAAGACAGGAAACAAATTGTGGACAATTTACAAAAAGGCCATAAATATTTTTAACTTGTAACATTGTAAATATTTATGTCCATACATATGTATGTAAATATATTATTTTTAAAAATCTATAGTATAAGATCGTCTGAAAAACGATTGTGCCTTTTTCAATAATTAAAAATATTAATAGTAATTAGTTGTAAATCACTTTTAAATAATTTTTAATAATAATAAATACATAACAAGCTTCATTATTTCAAGTGTTTAATTTTTTTTTTAACATTTTGTCCTTATATTTGTAGCTTGGTGTTAAAAAGGCCAATGTCAAATAATTCATTTTTGAGATTCAGCATGTCCTTTTAATTGCAAAATTAAATTAATTATGCTGGTCGATATAGCAAAAAACTACATTTATTTAATTTTATGTTGAAATATATTCAACAAATATAATAGAATAAAGAAAATACAATTTTAGTTCACATGCTGGTCACGTTTTTTTAGTCAAATATTTGCTAAGTGTGACCGTAGCTTAAGAAAAGACCTGATGCAACAATTAACTCAAAACAGCAAAATATTGTCATTGGCCCTTCTAGTACCAAACTTCAGACATAATGAACTCAAATGTTGCTTTTAATAAGATTAATGTTTCTTTGGAAAATATTAAACCAAGTAGCTAACAAGAAATAAAAAATCGAATTTTTAATCACTTGTTGTGTTTTACATTTTTTTGTTATTCACTTTGTATTCCCGCTAAAAATATATACGGAATTTAATTATTGCTTTGAAAAAATTCAGTTTTGTTAATTAAATTTTGTCACTGTTCAAATTATAGAATGAATTCAAGTTTTGTTTTTAAACATTAAAGCTTTTTATGTTATTAATATGCAATTTTATATTAAAAGTATATGTACTGTTTTTTATAAAATTGTACTGATTTTTTTTCTCTTATGTACTGATTTCTCTGATTTCAAAACTGGCAACTCTACTTGTAGGCCGCTTTGAATAAATGAAACAATAATTAATTGAATTAATCAATAATTAGTTGAATTAATCTATAACTATTTGAAGTAAACAATAATTAACTTAATTAACTAGAAAATCAATCGAAAATTGGTTGAATTAATCGACGATTGATTAAATAATCCAAAAGTTAATAGAATCGAACAATGATTAATTGGATTGGTCAATGGTTGATTAAATCAATCAATAAGTAATTGATGTTATAAACAATAACGGGTCGATTTTTTTTTTTTTTTTTTTAAACATTGGTAAATCATTGTATTCATTTGGACCAGCAAAACAAATACGCTGCTTTGACAATTCAAGGCGGCATCTAGATGCAGACAAATTTTGGCTTTGTCTTGTTGAACATTCTGTTGGAATTGAACTGACGAATTTCTAAGACTTTAAATTGATTTTTTTTTTTTTTTTTTTTTTTTTTTTTTTCATTATTTATTTATTGAATCTTCATATATTAAATATGAACTAACAATAATTAATCAAATCTTATACTAATACTTTATTTTTGTCCTGCCAATGCTAGACGAAAATTTTTCTCTTCACGGTTTCTGTTCACATATGTAGATGTTTAGCGCTCTTCTTGTCTGATGAGTCCTGCTGTATCTCTTCTCCTTAATCTAGAGTGGCCGCTGTAATTTAAAATATTTCGAGCTAGTGGATTTGGGTGCGACTCAAGTCTTTTTAAATATTTTACTGCATAGTTCGTAATAATAGTTTTTACTAACGGCACATTGAGATCCTTGTGAATATTTGAGTTTTTAACATACCAGGGAGCGGCTGTGATTATTCGAAGAAGTTTATTTTGTCGCCTTTGAATTTTTTCGATATTAGAAGCCGAGGCAGTGCCCCATAACTGAATACCGTAGCACCAAATTGGTTTTAAGATAGAGTTGTAAAGTAGAAGTTTACAATCGAGACTAAGAACAGAGTTTCTTCCAATAAGCCAATTAAGTTGAATTGCTTTTAGTTTCATTTGTGTTAGTTTTGCTTCTATATGGCATTTCCATGTTAAACGCCGATCTAGATGAATTCCGAGATATTTTACATGCGATTGTTGGGGCACTAATTGATTATTGATTTTAATAGGGGAACATGACTCCCGACGCAAGGTGAATGTTATATGTACGCATTTTTGCTCATTAACCTTTATTCTCCATTGTTTTAACCACTTTTCCAGTTCAAATATATGATCCTGCAAGTAGCGAGAAGCTTCATGACAGTTTTCGTGCACGCTTAAAAAAGCTGTATCATCAGCAAATGTTGAAGTTAGGGTGTGGTTTTTTGTTGGCATGTCTGAGGTATATATTAGGTATAACAGTGGGCCCATGATGCTTCCCTGAGGGACTCCAGCGTCAATTGGCTGAGGAGAACTTATAAAAGCACCTTCTTTAATAATAAACTTTCGACCGACTAAGTAGCTTTCTAACAGCTTGTGTGTGTTTACTGGTAAATTTAGCTTCAATTTATGTAATAAGCCTTCATGCCAGACTTTATCAAAAGCTTGAGAAACATCGATGAAGAGGGCGGAACAATATTTTTTTTCTTCAAAGGTTTTTCTTATGGCGTTTACTATACGATGGGTTTGTTCAATTGTGCTATGTTCTCTTCTAAAGCCGAATTGATGGTTTGGAATACATCTATTTACATTTAAAATTGGGGTTAATTTTGACACTAACAGCTTCTCAAACAGCTTTGATATATTAGACAATAAGCTTATAGGTCTATATGACTCAACTTTTGTAGGATCCTTTCCTGATTTAGGTATCATGGTAACTAATGATACTTTCCATTTCTGAGGGTAGTATTCAAGGCGTAAAATAGCATTAAAAATAAAGAGAATAATTTTCTTTGCTATGCTGGGTAGCTCCAAAAGCATTTTGTTACTGATCTTATCAAAACCAGGGGCTTTCTTCGGGTTTAAATCATGAATAGCCTTTTCGATTTCTCTTATCTCAAATCTTAGTGGAACAGCTGCTCTAACAGCAACAGGTGGTAACTCGACCGCCATATCGAGAGATGTGTGAGCGGTAAATACGGTTTTCAAATGATTAACAAAAAGATTTCCTTTTTCTATATCATTTCTTGCCCAACTTCCGTTTAAGTTTCTTAATGGTGGTTTAGTGATAACTGGTCTTTTAAGATTTCTAGCTGCACGCCATAATGAGTAGTCTGATTGTGGAGTTGCATCAAGTTCCTTAAGATATTTTTCAAAGGATGCAGTTTTTTGGGACTGCAGTAACTTTCTTAGCCTTTTTGTGCAGTCTTTTAATAAAGTCTTAAGTTGGGGGGATCTGTGCAATTGCCACTCTCTTCGAACTCTCCTTTTTTCAGTCAATAGACGCTCGACATCTACAGAATATATGATATTGTTTTTGGTTTTTTTGAGGGTTGTGCTGGAATGTTGAACAGCTAGTTTGAGATAACTGTCAAAATTAACAATAGCGAGATCCACGCTCTCCGGTGTGCTAAGCGGAATATTTTCTGTGCAATGGGCACTAAGATATTTTTTATATTTTAACCAATTTATTTGTGAGGGTGATTTGGATAAGTACCCAGACGGCGATACGATTCTATTTGGAATCATTATAGTAACAATTGTAGGTGTGTGGTCGGAAGATAATTCTAAGGAAGCCTCAACATAAATCGTTTCTGCGGGGATGTTTTTAACCACTCCAAAATCTATGACATCTGGAACTTTTTGCTGATCAGTAGGCCAATATGTTGGTTCACCGCTCGCGATCACATTTAGATCCATTTTACGAATTGTGTTAAACAAAACACGACCCTTAGGCGTAATAAGTCGTGACCCCCAGAAAGTATGTTTAGCGTTATAATCGCCAGCAGCCAGGAAGCAGGGTCCTAATGCTTTGAAGTATTTATTATATTGGCTTTCTGATATTGAAAATCTAGGTGGTGAATATATTGATGAAATAACTAGGTTTCGATTTAATTCCTCGACGCAAATGGTCGTTGCTTGGAGATAATCTTCACGATGATCACACATTAAGTAGTGTTTTACTCGGTTTTTTATCAAAATGGCAGAACCTCCACAAGCTCTACCTCGAGGGTCCTTGGTATCATATAATATATAACCATTGATTTTAAACGTATTTCTCGAGGTCAGATGAGTTTCAGAAACCATCATAACATCGATTTGTTTATTTTTAAGGAAGTATTCTAGTTCATTTTTATGTTGGCGGATGCCGTTTGCGTTCCAAAAGCAAATTTTTAGACAGTTCATGGCTTATTTAGTACAGCTTGCAATAACATCGATTGCATTCTTAACATTTCTTGCATCATGTTACCCATTGTGTTGGTAAAATTGTTAACGGTTTGCACTAATGTTTCCATGGTTTTTTCTAGCCGAGTTAAATTAGAAGTGGGAATTTCGTCATTATTTGGTAAATCACCTTGCAATGGCATATGATTAGATTTTAAGACATTAGCGTACGAGGTTCTGTTATTATTTGGCTGCGGTATTTGAACGCCGTTAGTGTTTTCTTGATAAGTTGCCTGCGTTTGAGGGGGATTAAGTTTCTGTCCAACAGAACGCTTGACAATAGAATATACCGGACATCCTCTATAGTTGGCAGTGTGATTACCACCACAGTTGCTACATTTTTTTACATTAGGGTCATTTTTTGACTTATCACACTGAACGGTACCATGTAGTTCTCCACATACGACACAAACAGGGGGTAAATAGCAGTATGCCCTAGTATGACCAAATTCTTGGCAGTTTAAACACTGAACAGGCCCATTTCTTTTGTGCGGCTCTTCTATCGTTATTTTCCTGTACAGGATGTATTTTAAGCTGTAAATGGGATGCGTTTCATTTTTTTTTAGCTTAACGTCGCCGGGCTCTAACTCCACTCGAAATAGTGGTTGGGGATTTTTTTCCCTATTTTTAATATTTGTAACATTTTTAATTTTGAAACCCTTTTCTTCTAAAAATGTTTTTATTTCGTCTGGGTCCACGCATGAGTCAATGCCCTTTATCACAACCTGCAGACCTTTGCTGCTTTTCAGCTGGTAAGTATAGAAGCTTTTTTTAAGTGCTTCAAACTTATTAATTAATTTACGAAAATCATTCTCATTATTAATCTGTATTTTTGTTTCGTTAATATTACCACGCTTGATTGCAGCTACGTAAAACGAATTTTCACCTATCACCGATATTAAACTTTTTATTAGCTCACTTGAGTTTTGCTCTCTAAGATATATCGGGGGTGGCTTCGACGATTTTATGACGTTGGGTGTTTCAGAAGATTCATCCTCCAGAATTGCAAAACGATTTTGCGAGTTTATTCTATCAAAAGATGGAACTTTCGAGGCAGAGGCAACAGCTGAAGAGGCAGGGCTGCGACCACGTTTAAGCACTGTTATATACCTATCCATACCAACTTGCACTTGTGGTTTTTGACAACTTTTTTCTTGTTTGTTTAACATTTCGTCTATGTTTGGGATTATGGTAACAGCGGTAACGCTTGTATTGTTTTCTGTTGTTGTGTTTATTTCCACATTGCTTTCACTAGCATGAATATCATTTACTTTTGTTGTTGTTTCATTGTTATTACTCATATAGAGTTGTTTTTGTTTTTTTCACCGTTTTTTTATTTTTTTTATTTTTTTGTTTTTATTTTTTTTGTTGACTGTGCTCTTTTTATTATGTATAATGTTGTTACACCGAGATAATAAAAGAAAAAAAGAATAAATATTTTTTTGCACAGATTATTTGCAAGTATGTATGTGCGTACGTACATACATACATATGTAAGTATATTTTTTTTTACTTGTATTTTTTTTTTTCTTAATTTTTTTATAATTATTCTTTTGTTCACTTTTATATTGAGCGTCCAAATTCGCTTGTTACACTGATATTATTAATTAATTTATGTTAAAAAAAAAGAACCGTATGCGGAGTTAAAAGAAACACGTCTTTTCTCATCGAGCACGACCGACTGAATGTTGATTTAAAAACAAACTTTATTATTTGAATTTTATACAATGCTCTTACAGGTAAGACGTTTATAGCATAATTCTCAAAACGATCCAAAGTATAATATCTGATTGGCAGATTAAAAACCAACTTCAAGGACTTATTTTGCGCCGATTGTTAGCTCTTCAGCGAAGCATTATTCTTAAATCCATATATTATAGGAAGGTAAGTTAAGTGGCTATGTATCAAACTCTGATATATTAGCATTTTTGTTTTGACGTCAAATTTATTTTTGAATTTATATAAAACGCCAATAGCAGAAGATATTTTTGATTTAATGGAATCAATATGATTATCCCATTGTAAATTACTACAAAACAACATGCCTAGATACCGTATGGTATTGACTTCTTGGATTAACACACCATTAATATGAACTGCAGCTGTTTCATCGTTCTTTAAAATGTATGGTCTGCACCTTATAAACTTGGTCTTATCTGCGTTTAAAACAAGCTTGTTAAGTCTTATATATTCCGCTAATATTGCTGAATCATACTCTACATGAGTTTTTAACACCTGAGTATACTTATACCGATATAGCAAGCAAATATCATCCGCAAACATGAACAGTTTACCATTAAAGTTTATGTTGCCAATATCGTTTATAAAAATTTTGAATAAAAGTGGCCCAAGCACACTACCTTGAGGTACACCACATTTAACATCTAAAAAAGAACCAGGCAACTTCGATCATCCAGTAGAAACCAGGCCAGCAGCAATGACGAGGTTTCAACCACTACGACAACCACGGTAACCAATCAAAACTCAGCACCTATAGTTTCGACGAACGCGGTAACTCCATTACTGTCGATTAGATTCCCACCCGGACTTGGACCACAAACCCATTCGTCTCCTGATAGCTTTGATACTATACGTACACCGACCTACAGTAGCATAACTGCCAGGGAAATAAGCGGACAGACAGGCGACCAGGGTACCAGGCAACTTCGATCATCCAGTTGAAACCAGGCCAGCAGCAATGACGAGGTTCCAACCACTACGACAACCACGGTAACCAATCAAAACACAGCACCTATAGTTTCGACAAACGCGGTAACTCCATTACTGTCGATTAGATTCCCACCCGGATTAGGACCACAAATCCAGGGAAATAAGCGGACAGACAGGCGACCAGGGTACTCGTGATTTTGATTTGGGGAACATGTATAGAAATAATTTACCCCCTGTAGGCGAGAAAGTTGACCCTGAAATGGTTATTACCGAGGAAGGATTGACGCTGAGGGACTATGTCAGTGCATCGGTGGGAGCTGCGCAAGCTGCGATTATGAATGAGGTTTAGAATATGCAACTTATGCTACCTCAGTTGATAAGGGAGTCCTTGAGCTCCGAACGCGGCATCTCCTCGGAGAACGCGACGCTTCGTAATAATGGGCCAATGGACCCCACTCGACTTCATCAAACCCCTTTCAATAATAACAACAGTCCACCTCAAGCACCGCGTTTTTCGCAGAATAACCCTCAAGTGTTCCAACATCAACGGCAACGTCAACCCAGCACAACCAATATTCAATAACACACCTCAGAATTTTGCTGAACAATACCCGGGATTTGGAAATTCACCTCCGTACCAAGGTTTTAAACCGATAACTCCAAATCAACTGGAAAAATGGGGAATAAGATACGATGGTACTAACAAGTCGTTGACGGTGGAAGACTTTGCATTTCGGGCGAAGCATTGAAACACGATTATAACTGTTCATGGGAAGTTTTAATGAAAGGTTTTCATCATTTAGTCACGGGGGAGGCGAGCAACTGGTTCTGGTCCTTTAGAATGAAGCATCCGATATGCGACTGGCATACTTTTAAACACCATATGATAAAAAAATTCAGAAACTTCGAAAGTGACTTTGAGATTCCAAGGAAAATAATGGAGCGTAGGCAAGCGCCAAATGAATCTGCGGATATGTTAATAACCGAAATAGTCAAACATAAAAATCAAATGAGGGTAAGCGTGCTAGAGAGCGAGCTGGTAAAAATTGTTAAAGACAACTTCAAAGACGGATTGGCTCAACTGGTTTTCTCCATTAGGATTGACAGTCTAGATCAGCTACTGGAGGAGTGCAAAAGGGCAGAAAGGAAGCGATCTTCGAACCGTATGTCTTTAGGGCATTCTCGACGGGTGTATGAAATGGATTTGTGCGACCATGAGCAGATAGAAGAGCAGGCACAGCAGGTTGAGACACTTCAAAGGGATAATTTGCCAGCGAAACAGCTCACGTGTTGGAACTGTAAAGCACCTGGCCACTCTTTTATTGAATGTCCCGTTGTACAACGCAATGTGTTTTGCTACAAATGTGGGTTCGAGGACGTAACTAGCCCAAATTGCCCCAGATGTGCGAGAAACAGCAAATCGAACATGCGGAAAACTGGGGCGGAGCACAAAAAATATAAGGAGAGCTCGTAGAATGTTGAAATTTGGCACAGAGCCTTTGGTTAGCTCAATTAAGAAAAATATAAAGTTTCATCAAAATTGGCCACGCCCTCTACCCACCGCCCATGGAACCCAAAATTTATTTTTGGGCCAAAGTTTTTGAAATTTTGCTCTGAGATTTTATTACCTTTTATTACCACTCACTGCCCATATAACCCATATTATATTTTTTCCCATAACTTTTTGTTTCTTTACCAAAACTAATTATTTTATAAAAAAAAAATTTCAATACATGCATTTCAGTAACTATATCATCAAGTTTCGCTGGCCTATCGGATACCCTTCGTACCTATAGTACAAATTGAAGAATAATTTTATTTGAGTATAAACAAAATGAGTAAACTTTAAAACATCAATTATCATTTCTTTTACTACATCATCTAGTTCCAAAATATGTTTACGTGGTTGACGTCTTATACTACTTATATAGGGATCAGATGATGCAAGCAAACGATGCAAAACATCAGTATTTGTTGCAGTTCTACTAAATTTTCAGGAAAACATTAATCTATAATTTCTGTTATCCTTATTACGTGCTTCTTCCGCTTCCTCGGAGAGCATGCCTATAGGGAGCACTGCTGCTTTGATTATGTTATTTTCATGTATCAATATTTTATGGACAGTAGCTGGCATGAATACCAATTGTATTTACGAACGAATAGCTCTGCAGTATCCCACGAAAATTTCTTAAACTTCCCCGTATCAATTTTTTGCCCACATGTAATTATTTGGAGAATAATTCGGAAGCGATCTATTAGTTCTTCACTAATACCTGTTATATATGTAAAATTAAAAGCCTAAAAGTATACAAAACCTTTTATTGTAAATATGCATTGCAATTTATTGTAAATAATCATAAAAAATACGTGAGTTTTATCACAAAATTTATAAGTTTGTTCAGCGATCGCAAAAAGTCGCACAATTTTTTTTACATAAAATGAAAGAAAATATTCCAAACTTTCATTTAGTAGTAGTACTAACACGGAGGTAGACCGAGCTAACTTATATTTTTTTCTAATGAAAACTGCAAATGCTAAATTTATTGGAGTCATTTTGATTTGCTCAGATCTCTTAAACTATATATATAATTTAAATATTTTTTCTTTCCTGTTAAATTTAAAATACTATATTTTAATAAAAATGCTCTAAATCTATTGGTAGTTGAACCATATTTATTGTATAAACAACTGAAATGTATAAAATTTTTATCAGTTTTCGTTGTATAATATTTAGATATCTTTACCATACTCTTTTCTATACTAAATTTTATTTTTTTCGAAACCAAATCATGGTTTTCTACTAATGAAACATTTCTCTACAGAATTGCATCATTAGATTTCTAATAAATAACTGAAAAAAAATGAACTTTTTGCCAAACAAAATACCATTGTGCGTGTTCAAACCTAACTCCATCCCAGTAAAAGATAATTTTTTAAATTTAATGTTAACTGGACAAGATCAACCCAACGAAATGTTCGACTCAAGCTCAACCCTAGACAAAGTCCAACAGCCAGATAAAGAAAATTCCAAGACCAACGCTAAGGATGATGGAGACACAGAAACTAAAGGTACCAATGATTGTTTGAAAATAAATTATAACTCAAAGCCAAGCGGTCTCGATCCAAGTTTATCATATGAAGAGCGTCTGGAAAACTACAACCAAATTCGTTCCGAAATTTTTACAGATTATTTACCCATTGTTAGCAATAAAATCCGAAAAACCCGAGAATGATACGCCTCAAGAAAAGAAGAGAGGAAAGTAATAGCATCCACGGTGATAGGTAGCGAAGACGATATTATACCCTATATGACAGTCGAGATTAATGATTCTCAATATAAAGACCTGTTAGAGAGTGGAGCTTCTGTAAGTTGCCTTGGCCGAAACTGTATAGAAAACGTTAAACAAATGAACGCGAAAATACTTGACTTTAAATCGTCTGTGCGAACAGCGGATGGGAAACAACATTTGATTATTGGCAAAATCTTGGTAAAAGTTAAATATGGGAACAAATTTGTGGAAATGATGCTATATCTAGTTCCAAACTTAAGCCAGGAACTGATACTAGGTTATGATTTTTGAAAATAAAATATGTTTGAAGGTTTCTTTTGAAAATGATATGGTAAACGAAATTTCTCCCACTGATTCGGAAGAGTCCAAGATGCACCAATTAACGTCACGTCAACGAAGAACTTTAAAAAATGTAAAATTATCGTTTCGGTGTTACACACAGTATGGCTTGGGAAGGACGGGAATAGAAAAACACACGATAGACACTGGAGATGCACCGGCAAAAAAGATGAGACACTACCCCGTGAGCCCAGCAGTACAAAAACTTATCTACACTGAACTCGACATAATGATCGAACTGGACGTAATCGAAGTAGCCACCGGAGCAGAGTGGAACAATCGGATGACATTGGTCATTAAGCCCAACAAGAACCGACTTTGCCTTGACGACCGGGAGCTCAACAAGGTCACGAGAAAGAATGCATATCCTCTGCCCAACATAGATGGTTTATTGGCAAGACTAAGCGATACGCACTTTATCTCATCAATTGTCCTCAAAGATGCCTTCTGGCAAATCCCTCTGGATGAGGAAAGCAGACCAAAGACAGCATTCACGGGCCGGCCACAGTATGAATTCAAAATGATGCCATTTGGACTGTGCTACGCTGCCCAGAGGCTATGTCGATTGGACGATTTATTGGTAGTGTCCTCAAACTTTGAAGATCACATGGACATGCTTCCTATCGTGGGACAGAAATTAACGAATGCTGGCCTTACCATAAACATGCAGAAATCTAAATTTTGTTACCGGGAATTGAAGTACTTGGGTTATATAGTCGGCGGCGGAAAACTGAAACCAGACGAGGAGAAGGTAAGGGCTATTTTAGATATTAACCCTCCGAAGAACCAAAAAGAGGTTAGAAGATTTTTAGGCACAGTGAGGTGGTACCGGCGTACGACACCTTTGACATTTACACTTTAAAAAAAAATCCGAAATTCAATTTTACACCGGAGGCAACAACATCTTTTGAAGAGCTCAAGCGACGGTTAGTAACAAGTCCAATACTGTCCAGCCCGGATTTCGAAAGGCCATTCTTTGTTCAATGCGATGCGTAAAACGTAGGGGTAACGATGAGGTGGGCGAACACCCTATCGAATATTTTTCGAAGAAATTGAACCGGGCCCAGAAAAACTACTCTACGACTGAGAAGGAATGTCTCGCGGTCGTGTTGGCCATAGAAAAGTTTCGCCAATATATCGAATTGATGGACTTCACTGTCATTACGTACCATTTCAGTCTGAAATGGCTGATGCGTCAGCAAGATTTGAACGGGAGACTTGCTCGATGGAGTTTAAAGCTTCAAG
The DNA here is from genome assembly GCA_943735925.1 of Pollenia amentaria. Taxonomy (NCBI): domain Eukaryota; kingdom Metazoa; phylum Arthropoda; class Insecta; order Diptera; family Polleniidae; genus Pollenia; species Pollenia amentaria. The sequence continues at coordinate 84,799,205 of OX031009.1, forward strand.
ACTTTAAATTCAACATAGAGCACAGGAAAGGAACAAAATTGTCCCCGATATGCTTTCGCGTCAAGACATGGAGGAGGTGGTTTTGAATAGTAGCCCAGTGATAGATATTAACTCTGAAGCATTAAAAAATAAGGACTATTTAGCTCTAATAGACACCGTGGAACAAAATAAGGACCGGCTACCCGATTTGAGGGTGGAGGATGGCATCGTATATAAAAAAGTAAAATTCAACAGAGACGACCTAGTCAATGAGGCAGAATGCTGGAAGATATGGGTACCAGATGATTTAACCGACAGCTTGATTAGTAAATCCCATGTAGACAACACCTCGCACGGAGGCATAGCAAAAACGTTATATAATATTCGCGAGTATTTTTATTTGCCTTCTATGGTAAAACAGATTAGGGATTTTGTTAGAAAATGTGGCACGTGTAAAGAGATAAAGCACCCAAAGCAAACCTTACGACCACCCATGGGCTATGAAGTTAGGACTCAAAGGCCGTACCCCCATATACTCACCGCAATCGAACGCTAGTGAGAGGGTAAACCAGACTATACTTAGCTCGATTCGAAGTTTTTTGGACCAGGATCAATCAAAACGGGACGAAAACCTATCCAAAATCGAATGTTCCCTAAGATCAACCATTCACTCTTCCACGGGCGTGACTCCCTATTTTTCGATAACCGGCTACAACATGATTACTCACGCTGACGCATATGTCATTCTGAGAAAATTAAAGTCTACCGAAGAGGGAGAAATGCTAATACTACCGAAATCCTCACAAATGCAACTTATGCACCAGAAAGTTAGTGAGAAGCTGCATGATGCCTACCTAAGAAACGTAAAATCCTACAATCTTAAGAGCCGAATCATAAAGTATACCCCAGGTCAGGAGGTTTATAGAAAGAATTTTATACAAAGTAAATTTTCTAAGGGCATAAATGCTAAGCTTTGTAGGCCCTGGCTGAGGTGTAGAATAAGAAGAGCAATAGGTAATAGTCAGTACGAGATAGAAAATCTCAAGGGACAGTTAATAGGAATAATACACGCACAGCACTTAAAACAATAGAATATTTGTGGTTTAAAAGTAATATTGGTCATGGTAGGTTAGAATTTAAAATGCGGACAATTTGTTAGAAATATCGTTTTATTGCCAAATGATCTTGATTTACACCTGTAAAATTGGGAGAATATTGTTAGTTTTTTTGTAGACTTAAAAGGGTACCTAATTTGCATTTTTTTTTTTGGCATAAATTGAACACTTTACGTAGGCGGCAAAAAAAAGTCTAAAACTTTGCGATTCCCGCTAGGATTCGTTTATTATCAGTAAAGTTACGTCGAAACTCTTCCCACATTTACTTTTAAATATTCTCCGAAGCTTTTACTCAATTAAATGCAAGCAAAATAACGGAGTCGTAAACCAAGTGATCTATTTGATCATTGCTAGACGACTTAAGATCTTACAAATAATTCATAAATGCTTAACAAGTTAGTTCTCTTTAAAAGGCGAGGCGTTAATTGCATAATTTAAATGCCAGCTTAATCGATTAAGTGTAGTTTAAGTGAGGGGTGCTACACCAAAAGGTATACGTTGTACACAAGTTGGTGTGAATGCAAGCGTATCTGCCAATTACCTACAACGCCGAAAATAAATAAAATTCCACGCACCTTTGCTGACTCGGAGTCAGTCAAAACGTTTCTTTTGAACCTGGTTCTTTTCGAACTCGGGTCGAGATTCACCCATCACAGCGGTCTTGTGTTGGTTTCTGACAGCAAGTTCGGTTCCTTTTGGCATCGTCTATTAGGGAAACAATATGAGGCCCTCGGCTCGTGTGGTGATGCACTCTGTTAACATACCTAATAAATCACTGTCCAGAGCGAAACGGAAAGAAAAATATATTTTTTTTAGTAATGAACATTTTCACTGAACCCGGTCTCTAATGAATTGGTGTGCACTCCCGCAACGCACTAGTTGAAAAGAAAGCATGGCCGGATAAAGAGTTGTGTAAGAGCAGACGATGTCGAACATTGTAGGCCGTTAGTACTCTTCCGGTGGTCATGGAAAAAAAAGGAAATGGACGTTGCCAGGACAACTGGTTTTCCCAACTCTTTTCGCATCGCAAGCAATGTGAAAAGAGCTGGCTTTGTGACGACACATGGAATTTATAAAGTGGTTTGGTTAGTGTAGATAGCGGCTTAGGCGTTTTTATCCTTTTGAATACTTCTACCATACTTCCCATCCCTGGTGATCGACTCGGGCGTAAATGTAGAGTTGAAATGAAACATAAGAAGATAACAACTCTACCATTTACTCCACCATAACAGCAACTGTGGCACGCGTAGTGGCAGTGTAGTAAGGTTGGTGGTCCAAAGTTACAAAAAAAGAAAAAAGAAGAAAAAAAAAACTAAAATTGTAAGAAAAGGAAAAGTGTGGATTAACCAAAAGTGTCCATGGTAACTAAATTAACGAAAATTACACTAGTTTTTGTGCAGCGGCGCCAAAAATAATAATAAAACAACAAAAAAACTTAAAAAGAAAATTAACATAAATTAAACAAATAATTTCATTTGGCCTAAAGAAAAAAAAACTCCCAATCAACGACCTCGTGCTTTAGTGCTCCGTGATAGCGTGCGTAAATTTGTCGGTTGTAAAAGAACACTACCCGTTGGACAAAGGCACATAACCAAGTACCAAGGCTTTGAAAGGGTGTAATAAAGTTAAAGCAAAAAAAAAATAATAAGAGCTTCGAAGCCAGTGATACAGTTCATGGAAAAGCACCTAGGAAACACAGAACATAGAAGACTTTTGAGTTTTGATTTTTTTGTTCTTTCCTAGAGAAATTTCGAAGATTGTGCAGACGTAACCGAACAAAAATGCTGAAATTCTACATTCCATAATGCAGGAAAAACGTCGAATGAACTCCAGGTAAAAAGAAGAAACCTCCCTATATGGTTACAACGGCATTAGCAACAGACACGAACCGCAGACCAACCAATCTTTGCACAAAAACAATACCAGACACATTTACCACACACTGGCCCATCACCACACCAAACCAATCAACCAAAATCACCACACCAAACAAACCAACCAAAATAACAACACCAAATCAATCCACAACAAGTCAACATCGTTGCAACAACACCACAGCAAGATCCCAATAGTCAGAAAAACCAAAAGACAAGAGCTAAAGGATAAGCCAGGTAACATTTGTAACGTTGAAAAAATCATCCCATTTGAAATGATAAATTGTCTCTAATTATTTCCCCAGCTCTCGGTCAGCCTAACTTTTTTTTAAATTTCAAAAGGATTATAATTAATAACTTTACCAGATAATTATATTGATCCATATCTTAACTATTATTAACTTACCTGCTATAACTGTTTACGCGCATAGTGTAAACGGGCCCTAATTATTGTTTACTGTTTTTCGTTAAGTTAAAGTTGTTGTTATTTGTGTCTTTGTTATTATTATTATTTATGTATACTAACTTACTTACTTTTGTAAACCCAAAGTGTACGGTACGTTCTGCTAGAGAAAAAACCCAAGCCAATTAAAATAAATAAAACCCCAATAATTTGTAAACCCACAAAATTAACCCCGTGTTTTTCTCATCTTTTCCCTTATTTTCGAGAAAATATTTCAAGGAAACAATAACCCTTGACATTTTCGTTGTACTTATTAATCCACTATTCATGATTATTGAAGGAGAATCAAAGTCATTATCATTTAACTACTTAGCTATAAGAAACTAGCTCCTACGTTACTCAGGTTATCTTAGTCTACCTATACCTATATATCTGTTTACTTTAATAATTATTGCTGTAGTGTAGGAATGACTTAGAATATTCTCTCATTTTCTATTTTTGTACTACTATAAGCTGAATTAAGTATCTATTTTTTTTTAAACCTAAGTTCAGGATTAGGTAACTCAACTTCCATTAAGCTTATCAGTAATTTTTCGTTTAAATAATAGCTCTAAAAGTCATTAACTAAAATGTCCTCCGGAATATTGACTAAAAGCAAGGGTTTAGATATAAACATAGTATTATTTTTTATCGTTAAAACTAAAATTATGCAACTATCTTTAAACCTGAAATTAATTGCAAATCGGAGAGAAACGACGAAATTGGAAAAGCATAATTAAGAAAAGAATTTATTAATTATAGTAATAAATCTATTAAATAAATTCTCTAGGATCTAAATTGTCATTTTTTTATTTACTTAAACATCTTAAATACAGAGATAATCAAATAAATACCTCAATAGTTAACTAATAAATACCTAATGGAATAAAGTTTTTTTTTAATGTAGAACTTAAATAGGTTATTTACTAATTTTATAATTGACCACTTGTAGGTAGGGTTGCCATTCGTACTGTTTTTATCAGTACATGTACTGTTTTTTGTTTAAAGTACTGATTTATGCATTACAAGCAAATCAGTACGCAAATGTACTGATTTTTTCATTAATGTACTGTTTTTGTACTGTTTTTATAAATTTATTTTGTTCAGTATATAGTTTGAAATATTGTAAAATTGTTTGCAATACAAATATTAATATAGATGTTCTTATCGATGAGTTATTAACATTAAGGATTTTTGCCGAGTCAGTACGAAAAAAGAAGACAGTAGAAGAAAAATGGAAAGTGTTTCTCTATGGTGCTGCCCTTACAAATTTGAGGAAATGTGTAATTTTATTTCTTCCATTCCACATTCAAACGCTTTTACAGAACGAGCCTTTAGTTTTCAAAGTGGTGAAAAAAGAGAAACAGGCTCCTAATATAAAATCTAAAAAGTTAGTTGCAGATAAAGACAAACTTTGGTTATAGTTTTGAGTTTTACAATTACTTGGAGACTGAAGACAGGAAACAAATTGTGGACAATTTACAAAAAGGCCATAAATATTTTTAACTTGTAACATTGTAAATATTTATGTCCATACATATGTATGTAAATATATTATTTTTAAAAATCTATAGTATAAGATCGTCTGAAAAACGATTGTGCCTTTTTCAATAATTAAAAATATTAATAGTAATTAGTTGTAAATCACTTTTAAATAATTTTTAATAATAATAAATACATAACAAGCTTCATTATTTCAAGTGTTTAATTTTTTTTTTAACATTTTGTCCTTATATTTGTAGCTTGGTGTTAAAAAGGCCAATGTCAAATAATTCATTTTTGAGATTCAGCATGTCCTTTTAATTGCAAAATTAAATTAATTATGCTGGTCGATATAGCAAAAAACTACATTTATTTAATTTTATGTTGAAATATATTCAACAAATATAATAGAATAAAGAAAATACAATTTTAGTTCACATGCTGGTCACGTTTTTTTAGTCAAATATTTGCTAAGTGTGACCGTAGCTTAAGAAAAGACCTGATGCAACAATTAACTCAAAACAGCAAAATATTGTCATTGGCCCTTCTAGTACCAAACTTCAGACATAATGAACTCAAATGTTGCTTTTAATAAGATTAATGTTTCTTTGGAAAATATTAAACCAAGTAGCTAACAAGAAATAAAAAATCGAATTTTTAATCACTTGTTGTGTTTTACATTTTTTTGTTATTCACTTTGTATTCCCGCTAAAAATATATACGGAATTTAATTATTGCTTTGAAAAAATTCAGTTTTGTTAATTAAATTTTGTCACTGTTCAAATTATAGAATGAATTCAAGTTTTGTTTTTAAACATTAAAGCTTTTTATGTTATTAATATGCAATTTTATATTAAAAGTATATGTACTGTTTTTTATAAAATTGTACTGATTTTTTTTCTCTTATGTACTGATTTCTCTGATTTCAAAACTGGCAACTCTACTTGTAGGCCGCTTTGAATAAATGAAACAATAATTAATTGAATTAATCAATAATTAGTTGAATTAATCTATAACTATTTGAAGTAAACAATAATTAACTTAATTAACTAGAAAATCAATCGAAAATTGGTTGAATTAATCGACGATTGATTAAATAATCCAAAAGTTAATAGAATCGAACAATGATTAATTGGATTGGTCAATGGTTGATTAAATCAATCAATAAGTAATTGATGTTATAAACAATAACGGGTCGATTTTTTTTTTTTTTTTTTTTTTTTTTTTTTTTAAACATTGGTAAATCATTGTATTCATTTGGACCAGCAAAACAAATACGCTGCTTTGACAATTCAAGGCGGCATCTAGATGCAGACAAATTTTGGCTTTGTCTTGTTAACCTTTGTGTTATTTGAACATTCTGTTGGAATTGAACTGACGAATTTCTAAGACTTTAAATTGCTTTAAAAACAAACTTTATTATTTGAATTTTATACAATGCTCTTACAGGTAAGACGTTTATAGCATAATTCTCCAAACGATCCAAAGTATAATATCTGATTGGCAGATTAAAAACCAACTTCAAGGACTTATTTTGCGCCGATTGTTAGCTCTTCAGCGAAGCATTATTCTTAAATCCATATATTATAGGAAGGTAAGTTAAGTGGCTATGTATCAAACTCTGATATATTAGCATTTTTGTTTTGACGTCAAATTTATTTTTGAATTTATATAAAACGCCAATAGCAGAAGATATTTTTGATTTAATGGAATCAATATGATTATCCCATTGTAAATTACTACAAAACAACATGCCTAGATACCGTATGGTATTGACTTCTTGGATTAACACACCATTAATATGAACTGCAGCTGTTTCATCGTTCTTTAAAATGTATGGTCTGCACCTTATAAACTTGGTCTTATCTGCGTTTAAAACAAGCTTGTTAAGTCTTATATATTCCGCTAATATTGCTGAATCATACTCTACATGAGTTTTTAACACCTGAGTATACTTATACCGATACAGCAAGCAATTATCATCCGCAAACATGAACAGTTTACCATTAAAGTTTATGTTGCCAATATCGTTTATAAAATTTTTGAATAAAAGTGGCCCAAGCACACTACCTTGAGGTACACCACATTTAACATCTAAAAAAGAACCAGGCAACTTCGATCATCCAGTAGAAACCAGGCCAGCAGCAATGACGAGGTTTCAACCACTACGACAACCACGGTAACCAATCAAAACACAGCACCTATAGTTTCGACGAACGCGGTAACTCCATTACTGTCGATTAGATTCCCACCCGGACTTGGACCACAAACCCATTCGTCTCCTGATAGCTTTGATACTATACGTACACCGACCTACAGTAGCATAACTGCCAGGGAAATAAGCGGACAGACAGGCGACCAGGGTACCAGGCAACTTCGATCATCCAGTTGAAACCAGGCCAGCAGCAATGACGAGGTTCCAACCACTACGACAACCACGGTAACCAATCAAAACACAGCACCTATAGTTTCGACAAACGCGGTAACTCCATTACTGTCGATTAGATTCCCACCCGGATTAGGACCACAAATCCAGGGAAATAAGCGGACAGACAGGCGACCAGGGTACTCGTGATTTTGATTTGGGGAACATGTATAGAAATAATTTACCCCCTGTAGGCGAGAAAGTTGACCCTGAAATGGTTATTACCGAAGAAGGATTGACGCTGAGGGACTATGTCAGTGCATCGGTGGGAGCTGCGCAAGCTGCGATTATGAATGAGGTTTAGAATATGCAACTTATGCTACCTCAGTTGATAAGGGAGTCCTTGAGCTCCGAACGCGGCATCTCCTCGGAGAACGCGACGCTTCGTAATAATGGGCCAATGGACCCCACTCGACTTCATCAAACCCCTTTCAATAATAACAACAGTCCACCTCAAGCACCGCGTTTTTCGCAGAATAACCCTCAAGTGTTCCAACATCAACGGCAACGTCAACCCAGCACAACTAATATTCAATAACACACCTCAGAATTTTGCTGAACAATACCCGGGACTTGGAAATTCACCTCCGTACCAAGGTTTTAAACCGATAACTCCAAATCAACTGGAAAAATGGGGAATAAGATACGATGGTACTAACAAGTCGTTGACGGTGGAAGACTTTGCATTTCGGGCGAAGCATTGAAACACGATTATAACTGTTCATGGGAAGTTTTAATGAAAGGTTTTCATCATTTAGTCACGGGGGAGGCGAGCAACTGGTTCTGGTCCTTTAGAATGAAGCATCCGATATGCGACTGGCATACTTTTAAACACCATATGATAAAAAAATTCAGAAACTTCGAAAGTGACTTTGAGATTCCAAGGAAAATAATGGAGCGTAGGCAAGCGCCAAATGAATCTGCGGATATGTTTATAACCGAAATAGTCAAACATAAAAATCAAATGAGGGTAAGCGTGCTAGAGAGCGAGCTGGTAAAAATTGTTAAAGACAACTTCAAAGACGGATTGGCTCAACTGGTTTTCTCCATTAGGATTGACAGTCTAGATCAGCTACTGGAGGAGTGCAAAAGGGCAGAAAGGAAGCGATCTTCGAACCGTATGTCTTTAGGGCATTCTCGACGGGTGTATGAAATGGATTTGTGCGACCATGAGCAGATAGAAGAGCAGGCACAGCAGGTTGAGACACTTCAAAGGGATAATTTGCCAGCGAAACAGCTCACGTGTTGGAACTGTAAAGCACCTGGCCACTCTTTTATTGAATGTCCCGTTGTACAACGCAATGTGTTTTGCTACAAATGTGGGTTCGAGGACGTAACTAGCCCAAATTGCCCCAGATGTGCGAGAAACAGCAAATCGAACATGCGGAAAACTGGGGCGGAGCACAAAAAATATAAGGAGAGCTCGTAGAATGTTGAAATTTGGCACAGAGCCAAATTTCATCAAAATTGGCCACTTCCTCTACCCACCGCCCATGGAACCCAAAATTTATTTTTGGGCCAAAGTTTTTGAAATTTTGCTCTGAGATTTTATTACCTTTTATTACCACTCACTGCCCATATAACCCATATTATATTTTTTCCCATAACTTTTTGTTTCTTTACCAAAACTAATTATTTTATAAAAAAAAAATTTCAATACATGCATTTCAGTAACTATATCATCAAGTTTCGCTGGCCTATCGGATACCCTTCGTACCTATAGTACAAATTGAAGAATAATTTTATTTGAGTATAAACAAAATGAGTAAACTTTAAAACATCAATTATCATTTCTTTTACTACATCATCTAGTTCCAAAATATGTTTACGTGGTTGACGTCTTATACTACTTATATAGGGATCAGATGATGCAAGCAAACGATGCAAAACATCAGTATTTGTTGCAGTTCTACTAAATTTTCAGGAAAACATTAATCTATAATTTCTGTTATCCTTATTACGTGCTTCTTCCGCTTCCTCGGAGAGCATGCCTATAGGGAGCACTGCTGCTTTGATTATGTTATTTTCATGTATCAATATTTTATGGACAGTAGCTGGCATGAATACCAATTGTATTTACGAACGAATAGCTCTGCAGTATCCCACGAAAATTTCTTAAACTTCCCCGTATCAATTTTTTGCCCACATGTAATTATTTGGAGAATAATTCGGAAGCGATCTATTAGTTCTTCACTAATACCTGTTATATATGTAAAATTAAAAGCCTAAAAGTATACAAAACCTTTTATTGTAAATATGCATTGCAATTTATTGTAAATAATCATAAAAAATACGTGAGTTTTATCACAAAATTTATAAGTTTGTTCAGCGATCGCAAAAAGTCGCACAATTTTTTTTACATAAAATGAAAGAAAATATTCCAAACTTTCATTTAGTAGTAGTACTAACACGGAGGTAGACCGAGCTAACTTATATTTTTTTCTAATGAAAACTGCAAATGCTAAATTTATTGGAGTCATTTTGATTTGCTCAGATCTCTTAAACTATATATATAATTTAAATATTTTTTCTTTCCTGTTAAATTTAAAATACTATATTTTAATAAAAATGCTCTAAATCTATTGGTAGTTGAACCATATTTATTGTATAAACAACTGAAATGTATAAAATTTTTATCAGTTTTCGTTGTATAATATTTAGATATCTTTACCATACTCTTTTCTATACTAAATTTTATTTTTTTCGAAACCAAATCATGGTTTTCTACTAATGAAACATTTCTCTACAGAATTGCATCATTAGATTTCTAATAAATAACTGAAAAAAAATGAACTTTTTGCCAAACAAAATACCATTGTGCGTGTTCAAACCTAACTCCATCCCAGTAAAAGATAATTTTTTAAATTTAATGTTAACTGGACAAGATCAACCCAACGAAATGTTCGACTCAAGCTCAACCCTAGACAAAGTCCAACAGCCAGATAAAGAAAATTCCAAGACCAACGCTAAGGATGATGGAGACACAGAAACTAAAGGTACCAATGATTGTTTGAAAATAAATTATAACTCAAAGCCAAGCGGTCTCGATCCAAGTTTATCATATGAAGAGCGTCTGGAAAACTACAACCAAATTCGTTCCGAAATTTTTACAGATTATTTACCCATTGTTAGCAATAAAATCCGAAAAACCCGAGAATGATACGCCTCAAGAAAAGAAGAGAGGAAAGTAATAGCATCCACGGTGATAGGTAGCGAAGACGATATTATACCCTATATGACAGTCGAGATTAATGATTCTCAATATAAAGACCTGTTAGAGAGTGGAGCTTCTGTAAGTTGCCTTGGCCGAAACTGTATAGAAAACGTTAAACAAATGAACGCGAAAATACTTGACTTTAAATCGTCTGTGCGAACAGCGGATGGGAAACAACATTTGATTATTGGCAAAATCTTGGTAAAAGTTAAATATGGGAACAAATTTGTGGAAATGATGCTATATCTAGTTCCAAACTTAAGCCAGGAACTGATACTAGGTTATGATTTTTGAAAATAAAATATGTTTGAAGGTTTCTTTTGAAAATGATATGGTAAACGAAATTTCTCCCACTGATTCGGAAGAGTCCAAGATGCACCAATTAACGTCACGTCAACGAAGAACTTTAAAAAATGTAAAATTATCGTTTCGGTGTTACACACAGTATGGCTTGGGAAGGACGGGAATAGAAAAACACACGATAGACACTGGAGATGCACCGGCAAAAAAGATGAGACACTACCCCGTGAGCCCAGCAGTACAAAAACTTATCTACACTGAACTCGACATAATGATCGAACTGGACGTAATCGAAGTAGCCACCGGAGCAGAGTGGAACAATCGGATGACATTGGTCATTAAGCCCAACAAGAACCGACTTTGCCTTGACGACCGGGAGCTCAACAAGGTCACGAGAAAGAATGCATATCCTCTGCCCAACATAGATGGTTTATTGGCAAGACTAAGCGATACGCACTTTATCTCATCAATTGTCCTCAAAGATGCCTTCTGGCAAATCCCTCTGGATGAGGAAAGCAGACCAAAGACAGCATTCACGGGCCGGCCACAGTATGAATTCAAAATGATGCCATTTGGACTGTGCAACGCTGCCCAGAGGCTATGTCGATTGGACGATTTATTGGTAGTGTCCTCAAACTTTGAAGATCACATGGACATGCTTCGTATCGTGGGACAGAAATTAACGAATGCTGGCCTTACCAAAAACATGCAGAAATCTAAATTTTGTTACCGGGAATTGAAGTACTTGGGTTATATAGTCGGCGGCGGAAAACTGAAACCAGACGAGGAGAAGGTAAGGGCTATTTTAGATATTAGCCCTCCGAAGAACCAAAAAGAGGTTAGAAGATTTTTAGGCACAGTGAGGTGGTACCGGCGTACGACACCTTTGACATTTACACTTTAAAAAAAATCCGAAATTCAATTTTACACCGGAGGCAACAACATCTTTTGAAGAGCTCAAGCAACGGTTAGTAACAAGTCCAATACTGTCCAGCCCGGATTTCGAAAGGCCATTCTTTGTTCAATGCGATGCGTAAAACGTAGGGGTAACGATGAGGTGGGCGAACACCCTATCGAATATTTTTCGAAGAAATTGAACCGGGCCCAGAAAAACTACTCTACGACTGAGAAGGAATGTCTCGCGGTCGTGTTGGCCATAGAAAAGTTTCGCCAATATATCGAATTGATGGACTTCACTGTCATTACGTACCATTTCAGTCTGAAATGGCTGATGCGTCAGCAAGATTTGAACGGGAGACTTGCACGATGGAGTTTAAAGCTTCAAGGCTTTAAATTCAACATAGAGCACAGGAAAGGAACAAAATTGTCCCCGATATGCTTTCGCGTCAAGACATGGAGGAGGTGGTTTTGAATAGTAGCCCAGTGATAGATATTAACTCTGAAGCATTCAAAAATAAGGACTATTTAGATCTAATAGACACCGTGTAACAAAATAAGGACCGGCTACCCGATTTGAGGGTGGAGGATGGCATCGTATATAAAAAAGTAAAATTCAACAGAGACGACCTAGTCAATGAGGCAGAATGCTGGAAGATATGGGTACCAGATGATTTAACCGACAGCTTGATTAGTAAATCCCATGTAGACAACACCTCGCACGGAGGCATAGCAAAAACGTTATATAATATTCGCGAGTATTTTTATTTGCCTTCTATGGTAAAACAGATTAAGGATTTTGTTAGAGAATGTGGCACGTGTAAAGAGATAAAGCACCCAAAGCAAACCTTACGACCACCCATGGGCTATGAAGTTAGGACTCAAAGGCCGTACCCCCATATACTCACCGCAATCGAACGCTAGTGAGAGGGTAAACCAGACTATACTTAGCTCGATTCGAAGTTTTTTGGACCAGGATCAATCAAAACGGGACGAAAACCTATCCAAAATCGAATGTTCCCTAAGATCAACCATTCACTCTTCCACGGGCGTGACTCCCTATTTTTCGATAACCGGCTACAACATGATTACTCACGCCGACGCATATGTCATTCTGAGAAAATTAAAGTCTACCGAAGAGGGAGAAATGCTAATACTACCGAAATCCTCACAAATGCAACTTATGCACCAGAAAGTTAGTGAGAAGCTGCATGATGCCTACCTAAGAAACGTAAAATCCTACAATCTTAAGAGCCGAATCATAAAGTATACCCCAGGTCAGGAGGTTTATAGAAAGAATTTTATACAAAGTAAATTTTCTAAGGGCATAAATGCTAAGCTTTGTAGGCCCTGGCTGAGGTGTAGAATAAGAAGAGCAATAGGTAATAGTCAGTACGAGATAGAAAATCTCAAGGGACAGTTAATAGGAATAATACACGCACAGCACTTAAAACAATAGAATATTTGTGGTTTAAAAGTAATATTGGTCATGGTAGGTTAGAATTTAAAATGCGGACAATTTGTTAGAAATATCGTTTTATTGCCAAATGATCTTGATTTACACCTGTAAAATTGGGAGAATATTGTTAGTTTTTTTGTAGACTTAAAAGGGTACCTAATTTGCATTTTTTTTTTGGCATAAATTGAACACTTTACGTAGGCGGCAAAAAAAAGTCTAAAACTTTGCGATTCCCGCTAGGATTCGTTTATTATCAGTAAAGTTACGTCGAAACTCTTCCCACATTTACTTTTAAATATTCTCCGAAGCTTTTACTCAATTAAATGCAAGCAAAATAACGGAGTCGTAAACCAAGTGATCTATTTGATCATTGCTAGACGACTTAAGATCTTACAAATAATTCATAAATGCTTAACAAGTTAGTTCTCTTTAAAAGGCGAGGCGTTAATTGCATAATTTAAATGCCAGCTTAATCGATTAAGTGTAGTTTAAGTGAGGGGTGCTACACCAAAAGGTATACGTTGTACACAAGTTGGTGTGAATGCAAGCGTATCTGCCAATTACCTACAACCCCGAAAATAAATAAAATGCCACGCACCTTTGCTGACTCGGGGTCAGTCAAAACGTTTCTTTTGAACCTGGTTCTTTTCGAACTCGGGTCGAGATTCACCCATCACAGCTGTCTTGTGTTGGTTTCTGACAGCAAGTTCGGTTCCTTTTGGCATCGTCTATTAGGGAAACAATATGAGGCCCTCGGCTCGTGTGGTGATGCACTCTGTTAACATACCTAATAAATCACTGTCCAGAGCGAAACGGAAAGAAAAATATATTTTTTTTAGTAATGAACATTTTCACTGAACCCGGTCTCTAATGAATTGGTGTGCACTCCCGCAACGCACTAGTTGAAAAGAAAGCATGGCCGGATAAAGAGTTGTGTAAGAGCAGACGATGTCGAACATTGTAGGCCGTTAGTACTCTTCCGGTGGTCATGGAAAAAAAAGGAAATGGACGTTGCCAGGACAACTGGTTTTCCCAACTCTTTTCGCATCGCAAGCAATGTGAAAAGAGCTGGCTTTGTGACGACACATGGAATTTATAAAGTGGTTTGGTTAGTGTAGATAGCGGCTTAGGCGTTTTTATCCTTTTGAATACTTCTACCATACTTCCCATCCCTGGTGATCGACTCGGGCGTAAATGTAGAGTTGAAATGAAACGTAAGAAGATAACAACTCTACCATTTACTCCACCATAACAGCAACTGTGGCACGCGTAGTGGCAGTGTAGTAAGGTTGGTGGTCCAAAGTTACAAAAAAAGAAAAAAGAAGAAAAAAAAAACTTAAATTGTAAGAAAAGGAAAAGTGTGGATTAACCAAAAGTGTCCATGGTAACTAAATTAAGGAAAATTACACTAGTTTTTGTGCAGCGGCGCCAAAAATAATAATAAAACAAAAAAAAAACTTAAAAAGAAAATTAACATAAATTTAACAAATAATTTCATTTGGCCTAAAGAAAAAAAAACTCCCAATCAACGACCTCGTGCTTTAGTGCTCCGTGATAGCGTGCGTAAATTTGTCGGTTGTAAAAGAACACTACCCGTTGGACAAAGGCACATAACCAAGTACCAAGGCTTTGAAAGGGTGTAATAAAGTTAAAGCAAAAAATAATAATAAGAGCTTCGAAGCCAGTGATACAGTTCATGGAAAAGCACCTAGGAAACACAGAACATAGAAGACTTTTGAGTTTTGATTTTTTTGTTCTTTCCTAGTGAAATTTCGAAGATTGTGCAGACGTAACCGAACAAAAATGCTGAAATTCTACATTCCATAATGCAGGAAAAACGTCGAATGAACTCCAGGTAAAAAGAAGAAACCTCCCTATATGGTTACAACGGCATTAGCAACAGACACGAACCGCAGACCAACCAATCTTTGCACAAAACAATACCAGACACATTTACCACACACTGGCCCATCACCACACCAAACCAATCAACCAAAATCACCACACCAAACAAACCAACCAAAATAACAACACCAAATCAATCCACAACAAGTCAACATCGTTGCAACAACACCACAGCAAGATCCCAATAGTCAGAAAAACCAAAAGACAAGAGCTAAAGGATAAGCCAGGTAACATTTGTAACGTTGAAAAAATCATCCCATTTGAAATGATAAATTTTCTCTAATTATTTCCCCAGCTCTCGGTCAGCCTAACTTTTTTTTAAATTTCAAAAGGATTATAATTAATAACTTTACCAGATAATTATATTGATCCATATCTTAACTATTATTAACTTACCTGCTATAACTGTTTACGCGCATAGTGTAAACGGGCCCTAATTATTGTTTACTGTTTTTCGTTAAGTTAAAGTTGTTGTTATTTGTGTCTTTGTTATTATTATTATTTATGTATACTAACTTACTTACTTTTGTAAACCCAAAGTGTACGGTACGTTCTGCTAGAGAAAAAACCCAAGCCAATTAAAATAAATAAAACCCCAATAATTTGTAAACCCACAAAATTAACCCCGTGTTTTTCTCATCTTTTCCCTTATTTTCGAGAAAATATTTCAAGGAAACAATAACCCTTGACATTTTCGTTGTACTTATTAATCCACTATTCATGATTATTGAAGGAGAAACAAAGTCATTATCATTTAACTACTTAGCTATAAGAAACTAGCTCCTACGTTACTTAGGTTATCTTAGTCTACCTATACCTATATATCTGTTAACTTTAATAATTATTGCTGTAGTGTAGGAATGACTTAGAATATTCTCTCATTTTCTATTTTTGTACTACTATAAGCTGAATTAAGTATCTATTTTTTTTAAACCTAAGTTCAGGATTAGGTAACTCAACTTCCATTAAGCTTATCAGTAATTTTTCGTTTAAATAATAGCTCTAAAAGTCATTAACTAAAATGTCCTCCGGAATATTGACTAAAAGCAAGGGTTTAGATATAAACATAGTATTATTTTTTATCGTTAAAACTAAAATTATGCAACTATCTTTAAACCTGAAATTAATTGCAAATCGGAGAGAAACGACGAAATTGGAAAAGCATAATTAAGAAAAAAATTTATTAATTATAGTTATAAATCTATTAAATAAATTCTCTAGGATCTAAATTGTCATTTTTTTATTTACTTAAACATCTTAAATACAGAGATAATCAAATAAATACCTCAATAGTTAACTAATAAATACCTAATGGAATAAAATTTTTTTTTAATCTAGAACTTAAATAGGTTATTTACTAATTTTATAATTGATCACTTGTAGGCCGCTTTAAATAAATGAAACAATAATTAATTGAATTAATCAATAATTTGAATTAATCTATAACTATTTGAAGTAATTAACAATTAACTTAATTAACTAGAAAAATCAATCGAAAATTGGTTGAATTAATCGACGATTGATTAAATAATCCAAAAGTTAATAGAATCGAACAATGATTAATTGGATTGGTGATGTTACAAACAATAACGGGTCGAGTTGATTGATGAATTTGACAAATATTAACTTTAATTGAGTTAATCCATAATTAATTAAAGTCATCAATAATCAATTTTATCAACAATTAAATAAAACAGTCGATAAACCAATAAAGAAATAATAGTAATAAATAATTAAAGCTAAATAACAAAAACAAAATAAACAAATAGCGTGCACTAAACAAATGATTATATCTTGATAAATAAATAAGAATAACTAAAAAAATACCCGAATATTCCAATAGATAACCGAATATAAACAAACAAGTAACGTGGAATAACTAAATTAAATCTTGAGTAGTTCAATTTATAAATTCTTATATGCACACACTCGACTTCTATTAAATTATCTTAATGCAATATGTATTTAAATCACCAAACAAACTTTAAATCCTAAACAAGGTTAAAATTTAAATTTAGGTGAATTTAAATTCCAATTCAAATATTTAAACTACATTCGAATTTAAATACTTGAATCTGAATACCTGAACTAAAAGTAAACCCAAACTCGAATACTTAGACAACATTTTTGAATGACATATCTACTCTAAATTTAGTTTATTAATTTAAAAAATTACAGACTAATTCCAGGTTTACCTGCTTAAATTAAATTCATATTTAAACAAGTCCAAATAAAATTATATATTTGGAACACATTTTAGTATCTAGCCAGAATGTAACGGCTTGAACTAAATTGGAATTTAATCTACAAAAAAAAAAAACCTTAGGTACTTATGTAATAAATAATTAAATAAATACCTAAATAAATAATTTAATAAATAATTTAATAAATACCTAAATAAATAATTTAATAAATACCTAAGTAAATAATTTAATAAATACCTAAATAAATAATTTAATAAATACCTAAATAAATAATTTAATAAATATCTAAGTAAATAATTCAATAATAGTATATATATAGGTTAAATAAATACCTGAATTGATTAATTGATAAATACCTAGATGAATGAATAAATTATTTTATAAATAAGTAAATGAATAATTTAATACATAGCGAACCAACTAATAAAATATAATAATAATTAACTTAATGTATAATAAATACTTAAAAGGCCGAAAATAAGAAATTAAATGGGTACCGGAAAAATTAAATAGATTACTAAAAACCTTAAACTAAATACGTTAAATAACTTGAATAACTTTTTTTAATATAAGAAAGATTCCTGGCATGAAAGTTTGCAAATTTGGGTATTCTCCACAAAAACAAAAGGAAATTTCAAGACCAAAAAAAATAGGTAAACCAATGATTTTCTTTTGACAAGAAAAAATTATAGGGTGACCCACATAAACATTGTAAATAAGTAAAAATAGAAAAAACAACCAAACCGAAGAACAATTAACAATGTTGCCAGGTTTTTTAATCGCTTGCTATAAATATTCTTATTACAGAGCTGGCATTTCGTTTAAAGTAAAATATTCCTAAATAGTATAATAGTGTAATCTAGCCTACACTATCTCACAAGCCTTACGTATTCCATAATACTTTGTGAGATGGAAATCTAGTGAATCTTATGTAACATTACAGTTTCTAGTCACTCTATCACACATGAACATGCTTTTGTTAAAATGCAGCCCTGATCCAATGAAAAGTATTAGCGTTTAGAAATTTTTCAAAAAACGATTAAGTCGTATGGGATGTCAAACTTTTTTCGTAATACTTGTGACACATTGCATTCACACTATCACACTTTGTCATATTACTTGAGTTTTTGACATGTATTAATACAAAGTATAATAGTGTAATCTAGCCTTTAATAGTTATTTATATAATATAAGAATTAACTCTTAAAAGCCTAATCTTTCAAATTTAAAAAAAACAAAAAAAAAAAAGGATAAAATCAATGTAGATAATGTAAATAAACATATAATTGTAAAAATTAAGCAAGTATCATTTTTGAAACTATTATAATTTTATCTATTTTTTGCTTGACAAAATGAAAGGCAAAAGGGGTTTGAATTTAAAGTCCGTTATCCAAATTTGAAACGACAGCCATTTAAGGATTAAAATGAATAAACTTGTATTTATGTATTAATTTTTTTTTTTTCGTATTACTAATACTATTTAACCTATAATTGTTAAATTTAAGTATAAATAAGTCAAATAAAAATTTATTGTACTTTTTTTTGGAAATGATAAGAAAAATTTAAAATGTTTTAATTGGATCAAATTTGGTTGAAAGGTAACAGACGTATGGCGAAGTGGTAAGTAACGTTTAGGGGCATTACTCCAATTACGTTTTTTTTTTCAGGCAATGAGTAGTGCCACGGAGGTGGTTTTGAATAGTAGCCCAGTGATAGATATTAACTCTGAAGCATTCAAAAATAAGGACTATTTAGCTCTAATAGACACCGTGGAACAAAATAAGGACCGGCTACCCGATTTGAGGGTGGAGGATGGCATCGTATATAAAAAAGTAAAATTCAACAGAGACGACCTAGTCAATGAGGCAGAATGCTGGAAGATATGGGTACCAGATGATTTAACCGACAGCTTGATTAGTAAATCCCATGTAGACAACGCCTCGCACGGAGGCATAGCAAAAACGCTATATAAAATTCACGAGTATTTTTATTTGCCTTCTATGGTAAAACAGATTAGGGATTTTGTTAGAGAATGTGGCACGTGTAAAGAGATAAAGCACCCAAAGCAAACCTTACGACCACCCATGGGCTATGAAGTTAGGACTCAAAGGCCGTACCCCCATATACTAGTGAGAGGGTAAACCAGACTATACTTAGCTCGATTCGAAGTTTTTTGGACCAGGATCAATCAAAACGGGACGAAAACCTATCCAAAATCGAATGTTCCCTAAGATCAACCATTCACTCTTCCACGGGCGTGACTCCCTATTTTTCGATAACCGGCTACAACATGATTACTCACGCCGACGCATATGTCATTCTGAGAAAATTAAAGTCTACCGAAGAGGGAGAAATGCTAATACTACCGAAATCCTCACAAATGCATCAGAAAGTTAGTGAGAAGCTGCATGATGCCTACCTAAGAAACGTAAAATCCTACAATCTTAAGAGCCGAATCATAAAGTATACCCCAGGTCAGGAGGTTTATAGAAAGAATTTTATACAAAGTAAATTTTCTAAGGGCATAAATGCTAAGCTTTGTAGGCCCTGGCTGAGGTGTAGAATAAGAAGAGCCAGTACGAGATAGAAAATCTCAAGGGACAGTTAATAGGAATAATACACGCACAGCACTTAAAACAATAGAATATTTGTGGTTTAAAAGTAATATTGGTCATGGTAGGCTAGAATTTAAAATGCGGACAATTTGTTAGAAATATCGTTTTATTGCCAAATGATCTTGATTTACACCTGTAAAATTGGGAGAATATTGTTAGTTTTTTTGTAGACTTAAAAGGGTACCTAATTTGCATTTTTTTTTGGCATAAATTGAACACTTTACGTAGGCGGCAAAAAAAAGTCTAAAACTTTGCGATTCCCGCTAGGATTCGTTTATTATCAGTAAAGTTACGTCGAAACTCTTCCCACATTTACTTTTAAATATTCTCCGAAGCTTTTACTCAATTAAATGCAAGCAAAATAACGGAGTCGTAAACCAAGTGATCTATTTGATCATTGCTAGACGACTTAAGATCTTACAAATAATTCATAAATGCTTAACAAGTTAGTTCTCTTTAAAAGGCGAGGCGTTAATTGCATAATTTAAATGCCAGCTTAATCGATTAAGTGTAGTTTAAGTGAGGGGTGCTACACCAAAAGGTATACGTTGTACACAAGTTGGTGTAAATGCAAGCGTATCTGCCAATTACCTACAACGCCGAAAATAAATAAAATGCCACGCACCTTTGCTGACTCGGGGTCAGTCAAAACGTTTCTTTTGAACCTGGTTCTTTTCGAACTCGGGTCGAGATTCACCCATCACAGCTGTCTTGTGTTGGTTTCTGACAGCAAGTTCGGTTCCTTTTGGCATCGTCTATTAGGGAAACAATATGAGGCCCTCGGCTCGTGTGGTGATGCACTCTGTTAACATACCTAATAAATCACTGTCCAGAGCGAAACGGAAAGAAAAATATATTTTTTTTAGTAATGAACATTTTCACTGAACCCGGTCTCTAATGAATTGGTGTGCACTCCCGCAACGCACTAGTTGAAAAGAAAGCATGGCCGGATAAAGAGTTGTGTAAGAGCAGACGATGTCGAACATTGTAGGCCGTTAGTACTCTTCCGGTGGTCATGGAAAAAAAAGGAAATGGACGTTGCCAGGACAACTGGTTTTCCCAACTCTTTTCGCATCGCAAGCAATGTGAAAAGAGCTGGCTTTGTGACGACACATGGAATTTATAAAGTGGTTTGGTTAGTGTAGATAGCGGCTTAGGCGTTTTTATCCTTTTGAATACTTCTACCATACTTCCCATCCCTGGTGATCGACTCGGGCGTAAATGTAGAGTTGAAATGAAACGTAAGAAGATAACAACTCTACCATTTACTCCACCATAACAGCAACTGTGGCACGCGTAGTGGCAGTGTAGTAAGGTTGGTGGTCCAAAGTTACAAAAAAAGAAAAAAGAAGAAAAAAAAAACTTAAATTGTAAGAAAAGGAAAAGTGTGGATTAACCAAAAGTGTCCATGGTAACTAAATTAAGGAAAATTACACTAGTTTTTGTGCAGCGGCGCCAAAAATAATAATAAAACAAAAAAAAAACTTAAAAAGAAAATTAACATAAATTTAACAAATAATTTCATTTGGCCTAAAGAAAAAAAAACTCCCAATCAACGACCTCGTGCTTTAGTGCTCCGTGATAGCGTGCGTAAATTTGTCGGTTGTAAAAGAACACTACCCGTTGGACAAAGGCACATAACCAAGTACCAAGGCTTTGAAAGGGTGTAATAAAGTTAAAGCAAAAAATAATAATAAGAGCTTCGAAGCCAGTGATACAGTTCATGGAAAAGCACCTAGGAAACACAGAACATAGAAGACTTTTGAGTTTTGATTTTTTTGTTCTTTCCTAGTGAAATTTCGAAGATTGTGCAGACGTAACCGAACAAAAATGCTGAAATTCTACATTCCATAATGCAGGAAAAACGTCGAATGAACTCCAGGTAAAAAGAAGAAACCTCCCTATATGGTTACAACGGCATTAGCAACAGACACGAACCGCAGACCAACCAATCTTTGCACAAAACAATACCAGACACATTTACCACACACTGGCCCATCACCACACCAAACCAATCAACCAAAATCACCACACCAAACAAACCAACCAAAATAACAACACCAAATCAATCCACAACAAGTCAACATCGTTGCAACAACACCACAGCAAGATCCCAATAGTCAGAAAAACCAAAAGACAAGAGCTAAAGGATAAGCCAGGTAACATTTGTAACGTTGAAAAAATCATCCCATTTGAAATGATAAATTTTCTCTAATTATTTCCCCAGCTCTCGGTCAGCCTAACTTTTTTTTAAATTTCAAAAGGATTATAATTAATAACTTTACCAGATAATTATATTGATCCATATCTTAACTATTATTAACTTACCTGCTATAACTGTTTACGCGCATAGTGTAAACGGGCCCTAATTATTGTTTACTGTTTTTCGTTAAGTTAAAGTTGTTGTTATTTGTGCCTTTGTTATTATTATTATTTATGTATACTAACTTACTTACTTTTGTAAACCCAAAGTGTACGGTACGTTCTGCTAGAGAAAAAACCCAAACCAATTAAAATAAATAAAACCCCAATAATTTGTAAACCCACAAGATTAACCCCGTGTTTTTCTCATCTTTTCCCTTATTTTCGAGAAAATATTTCAAGGAAACAATAACCCTTGACATTTTCGTTGTACTTATTAATCCACTATTCATGATTATTGAAGGAGAAACAAAGTCATTATCATTTAACTACTTAGCTATAAGAAACTAGCTCCTACGTTACTCAGGTTATCTTAGTCTACCTATACCTATATATCTGTTAACTTTAATAATTATTGCTGTAGTGTAGGAATGACTTAGAATATTCTCTCATTTTCTATTTTTGTACTACTATAAGCTGAATTAAGTATCTATTTTTTTTAAACCTAAGTTCAGGATTAGGTAACTCAACTTCCATTAAGCTTATCAGTAATTTTTCGTTTAAATAATAGCTCTAAAAGTCATTAACTAAAATGTCCTCCGGAATATTGACTAAAAGCAAGGGTTTAGATATAAACATAGTATTATTTTTTATCGTTAAAACTAAAATTATGCAACTATCTTTAAACCTGAAATTAATTGCAAATCGGAGAGAAACGACGAAATTGGAAAAGCATAATTAAGAAAAATATGTATTAATTATAGTTATAAATCTATTAAATCAATTCTCTAGGATCTAAATTGTCATTTTTTTATTTACTTAAACATCTTAAATACAGAGATAATTAAATAAATACCTCAATAGTTAACTAATAAATACCTAATGGAATAAAGTTTTTTTTTAATCTAGAACTTAAATAGGTTATTTACTAATTTTATAATTGATCACTTGTAGGCCGCTTTAAATAAATGAAACAATAATTAATTGAATTAATCAATAATTTGAATTAATCTATAACTATTTGAAGTAATTAACAATTAACTTAATTAACTAGAAAAATCAATCGAAAATTGGTTGAATTAATCGACGATTGATTAAATAATCCAAAAGTTAATAGAATCGAACAATGATTAATTGGATTGGTGATGTTACAAACAATAACGGGTCGAGTTGATTGATGAATTTGACAAATATTAACTTTAATTGAGTTAATCCATAATTAATTAAAGTCATCAATAATCCATTTTATCAACAATTAAATAAAACAGTCGATAAACCAATAAAGAAATAATAGTAATAAATAATTAAAGCTAAATAACAAAAACAAAATAAACAAATAGCGTGCACTAAACAAATGATTATATCTTGATAAATAAATAAGAATAACTAAAAAAATACCCGAATATTCCAATAGATAACCGAATATAAACAAACAAGTAACGTGGAATAACTAAATTAAATCTTGAGTAGTTCAATTTATAAATTCTTATATGCACACACTCGACTTCTATTAAATTATCTTAATGCAATATGTATTTAAATCACCAAACAAACTTTAAATCCTAAACAAGGTTAAAATTTGAATTTAGGTGAATTTAAATCCCAATTCAAATATTTAAACTACATTCGAATTTAAATACTTGAATCTGAATACCTGAACTAAAAGTAAACCCAAACTCGAATACTTAGACAACATTTTTGAATGACATATCTACTCTAAATTTAGTTTATTAATTTTAAAAATTACAGACTAATTCCAGGTTTACCTGCTTAAATTAAATTCATATTTAAACAAGTCCAAATAAAATTATATATTTGGAACACATTTTAGTATCTAGCCAGAATGTAACGGCTTGAACTAAATTGGAATTTAATCTACAAAAAAAAAAAAAAACCTTAGGTACTTATGTAATAAATAATTAAATAAATACCTACATAAATAATTTAATAAATAATTTAATAAATACCTAAATAAATAATTTAATAAATACCTAAGTAAATAATTTAATAAATACCTAAATAAATAATTTAATAAATACCTAAATAAATAATTTAATAAATATCTAAGTAAATAATTCAATAATAGTATATATATAGGTTAAATAAATACCTGAATTGATTAATTGATAAATACCTAGATGAATGAATAAATTATTTTATAAATAAGTAAATGAATAATTTAATACATAGCGAACCAACTAATAAAATATAATAATAATTAACTTAATGTATAATAAATACTTAAAAGGCCGAAAATAAGAAATTAAATGGGTACCGGAAAAATTAAATAGATTACTAAAAACCTTAAACTAAATACGTTAAATAACTTGAATAACTTTTTTTAATATAAATAAATAATCAGTTAAATTTGCAAGTATGGTCAATCCTGCTGCAAAATGGAAAGAAATTAGAACATCTAAAGCAATAAATATTGAATAAACTTACCAAATTTTTTTCAACTCAGTCTGCTGATATTGTTTTTTTTTTGTCCAACGTCCCGAATTAAGACTTAAAGGGGGTCGAAAGATTCCTGGCATGAAAGTTTGCAAATTTGGGTATTCTCCACAAAAACAAAAAGAAATTTCAAGACATAGGTAAACCAATGATTTTCTTTTGACAAGAAAAAATTATAGGGTGACCCACATAAACATTGTAAATAAGTAAAAATAGAAAAAACAACCAAACCGAAGAACAATTAACAATGTTGCCAGGTTTTTTAATCCCTTGCTATAAATATTCTTATTACAGAGCTGGCATTTCGTTTAAAGAAAAATATTCCTAAATAGTATAATAGTGTAATCTAGCCTACACTATCTCACAAGCCTTACGTATTCCATAATACTTTGTGAGATGGAAATCTAGTGAGTTTTGTTGTGACTGTTAAAAAATCTTATGTTACATTACAGTTTCTAGTCACACTATCACACATGAACATGCTTTTGTTAAAATGCAGCCCTGATCCAATGAAAAGTATTAGCGTTTAGAAATTTTTCAAAAAACGATTAAGTCGTATGGGATGTCAAACTTTTTTCGTAATACTTGTGACACATTGCATTCACACTATCACACTTTGTCATATTACTTGAGTTTTTGACATGTATTAATACAAAGTATAATAGTGTAATCTAGCCTTTAATAGTTATTTATATAATATAAGAATTAACCCTTAAAAGCCTAATCTTTCAAATTAAAAAAAAACAAAAAAAAAAAGGATAAAATCAATGTAGATAATGTAAATAAACATATAATTGTAAAAATTAAGCAAGTATCATTTTTGAAACTATTATAATTTGATCTATTTTTTGCTTGACAAAATGAAAGGCAAAAGGGGTTTGAATTTAAAGTCCGTTATCCAAATTTGAAACGACAGCCATTTAAGGATTAAAATGAATAAACTTGTATTTATGTATTAATTTTTTTTTTTCGTATTACTAATACTATTTAACCTATAATTGTTAAATTTAAGTATAAATAAGTCAAATAAAAATTTATTGTACTTTTTTTTGGAAATGATAAGAAAAATTTAAAATGTTTTAATTGGATCAAATTTGGTTGAAAGGTAACAGACGTATGGCGAAGTGGTAAGTAACGTTTAGGGGCATTACTCCAATTACGTTTTTTTTTCAGGCAATGAGTAGTGCCACGGATGGCAGTAAAATGCCATATGGGGTGGGCCGCCTGTCCAGGACATGAACATTTGGTCCTGAAGACTCGAGGCAATCTTGTCGAAAACTGCGGTTAAGTTTTCAATAATATCAATCAACAATCGGTCTTTGTTCAATGTTTTTTTTTTCTTTTCTATCGCTTCGGTATATCAACAGCTTTCGTTTTTTTAGACACGAATTAGATTGTGTATGTGCGAGTAGATGGACGCGAACCCCCCATTTCCGATTGATTGATCTCAATTGTCAGACGTTTTTTAACTTTTAATTATTTAAAAATTTAAGATATCCATATATATAAATATTTATATTTTCGCTTTTTATGTTCTTTTAACTACATGTTTTGTTAATTTTATTTAAATATGTTAAAGCTATTAGTTTTTATTAATAATATAAATAAATGTGTTAGTAAATTGTTATGCACGAAGTGTTTGTTGTTAAAAAAAAAAAATAAAAAAAAATTACACAAAAATTCTTTTATTACAATTGGGGTCCATAAAGTACAATTCCATTAACATAACATATTGGTACAATTTAAGAATTCTAATTTTGCAACCCTGATTGTATCATATGTTTTTGTTTTATACTGGATTTTACTGGCAAACATTTTTTTTATTAAATATTTGCAGGGGCTTAGTCTGACAACTGTCACTTTACCCTCTCAGTAGATGCTGTCTTTTGTAGATTTATGTGTAAACGAACGCAGGTTATTAAAATCCAGTACAAATTTGTAAACATTTTTGAGTTAACAAGCACAGTTATTATAATAATTTTTCGTATGTTGTCGGTTTGATGTCAAGGGTATTTTACTTTAGTTGCATGAGAACTTAAAATTATAATACAAGACAAAAATATTGTTGAAATGAAATTATTTTTATTATAATCTAGTAGATAATTTCATGGCTTGTATGTTTTATATATGATTTACTCCACATATGCCCGCCACCGGATGTGAGGTACATGGTCAATTCCATCAACCCAATATTGAACTACTTTTTCTAATAAATGGTGGCTTGAATACTGGCTTCCAATGCTTCAAGAGTTGCTCGTTTGTCGGCATAAACCAATGACTTAACATAGCCCCATAAAAAAATATACAGAGGCGTCAAATCGCATAAGCGATATGGCCAGTGAACAGGGCCACTTCTGGAAATTAAGTTGTCACCAACTTTTGCAAGTTAATCCGTATTCTTTAATCAATTGTTGTTGATGTTTGGCTGAATAATTTTTGGAAACAAAAATTCAATCAGCCTAGCTAGATGGCGCCCGCAATCCCCGTAATGGCAGCTCCTTGCTCACGTCGAACGAGTGTGGTAAGTGCAATAAACAGTCAATTTTAATGGATTTAATGGTGATTCCTTAACGGCTTAAGGATGGTCCTCCCTCCAAATATGTAAATTTTGCTTATTGACGAGGCCAGTTAACCAGAAATGAGCTTCGTGAAGTTTACGAAGTACTGTAGTGCTTTTTTAAAATACATTTTCGCCAAACGTTTCTGAACAGAAAAGTCAACACAGTTTGACATTCTCAGCTGTCAAACCATAGTTGCCGATATCGACAGTTCTCATGTAGTTAAAAAACACCCTATAAATATTTGTACGTATTATGAAAATATGAATCGAGTGCACAATAACACTGTGCAAATTTAAAAAAAACAGACAAGCCGGCCACTTGGCGTTTAATTCTAATTCGGGTACGGTGAATCCAGAGGTGCTTACCGTTTTTTAGATTAGCTCTTGTTTTCGAGATATACTGTTATTTTTAAAATAGAGGAGGTTGCACAACATATATTCGCGTAACTCAAAAACGGTTTAGTTTATTGAACAAACTAATAAACCGAAATAACGCAATAAACTTTACTTTAAGTAAGACTAAACTTTTTTCTAATATACGCAGTCATTTTAGCAACAATTTTTTATGACCAAAAAAATAATTTAAATAATAATAAACGACTGCGCATATTAGAAAAAGGTTAACCTTGACTAAAGGAAATTTTATTCCGTAATTTCGGTTTCCTAGTTTGTTCAATAAACGGTTTTGAGTTACGTGAATATATGTTGTGCAACCTCCTCTATTTTCGAAATAGCGGTATATTTTGAAAACAAGAGCTGACCCAAAAAAAGCGGTTATCACCACTGGATTCAGCGTACCCAAATTACGTTAAAACGCCAGGTGCCCCGCTTGTCACAAAAAAAAATAAAATTCTAGCACAGTGTTATGTTTACCACTAATCTGAACCAATAAGCAAATGGTTTCACAACACAATTTTATTTTGCATACCTCGCATAGAATAATTCATTGAGAACGAGGATCTACAGTCACATGTTGCGTGCATATGATACATAGGTGACATAAATTATATGACAGTTGTATAATTGAATACATAAACAATTGCGTGAGTATTTATGTGTACATATGTAGATACATTTTAACTTTTGTATTTATTTTAATTAAATAAATAGTTATATTACATTTATTTTTTACCTGGATTTATTGAACGAATGTTAAGTCAAGTGAATCATTAAGAAGATTTTTTTTAAATAATTACTTTCTTCCTGTATTCAGTTCTAACCACAAGTGTTGCACGATGTTCTTCCACTTAAAACAACATCTATATACTACATTTAAAGGTAACTAAAGAACATAAAAATCTGGCAGAAATAGGTTAAAACAGTTGAACATATTACATATCGTCACATTAAAAGGCACTTAAATTTTTTAAAGGAGAAGCAAAAAACGTTTGAATTTGTTTTATAAAGTTATCGTTTTTAATCGCAGGGGTCTGAAAATATGAGCGGACATGTAGTTTAATGAAACAAGCCATAATAATCGTATTGTGTTGGGTATAAACATTTACTTATATGCGGATCCCGCATTAATGCGCCACAATGTAATAAGGGATGTATTTTTTAGAGGCATACCTAAAACTGATTTAAAAATAAAACAACAAATTTAATGATATTACCAAAATTTTGGTTTAGTTAGCTTACAAATGGCATTTAATATTTAAAAATAATATCTGGTATATGCCCCCACGACAAGGCCATATGAACGCTATCCTTTCAATTTTGCACCAATTTTCCGAGCATACCTGTAGCTCGTTTCTGTATTTCTCGCATCGCAAAATTTCTCACATTAAGTGTGAAACAAAAAATTCCATCGTTTCTCGATTTGTGATAAAAAAAGTGTCTCTGTATTTGTTTTAGTTCAATATGATATTTGTGTGATTTAAAAAAAAACAATCTGAAATTTTAAATTGTTATCGGATTAAAGAAAAACTAAAAGAAATAATTTTATTTAAATAGACCTCAAGCTTAAGTATGTATGTATGTATAAAATATGTATTTTACCCATGAACTTTTTTTTTTTTTTATTATTATGTTTTAATAAAAATCGTACAAAATTTGTCAAAATTAATTTTAAATTGTCCGATTTTTTAAAACAAAATAGACGATTTTATTTATTTTTTCTTAGGAAATTAACGATATTTTTACAAATAATCTGGCAGCCCAGCATAAAACAAAAACAGTGAAACCCTTCAAAAAAATTAAAATAAAAAAATATAACAATTGTGTTTCATCATTTAAATTCTTTCTCTTCAAATAAGAAAACATTAATACACATTCTTGTGTACATACATATGTACATACATAATTTGTGCTCCATTTTTTGAAATTTTATTTTTCTCGCATCAATTTCAAATGTTACTTATTTTGACAGTTCTTGTGAGAAACGTTTAGCAAAATATTGATGCAGAAACACTTTTTCTCACATCCTTCCAATAATTGCTGGAAAATTATTTAATTGACAGACAATTCTCCCAAAGTAAAGATACAGAAACACTTATGTGAGAAAAACGATTTTTTGTTTCATATTGCACTGTTTTTGTCATAATTCACTTGTTTCATACGGGAAATTATACGATGCGAGAAATACAGAAACAGGCTACTGGTTATATCAACAAAGTAATGCTTTTACGCGTTGTATGGCATGTTGTGCGGTCTTGTTAGACCAATGTCCACTCGAAATGATTTGCAATGAAATGGAATTAGAAAAAGCACGAGTCATTTACCTGTATTGTACACCATTCACGGTAATGTTGGCGCTGGTTTCGGATTTAAAGACAAATGGGCCACCAAACACTTGATTTTTCGGGATGTAATAGAGTCTCAAGAGCATCGCTGTGAAGCATTTTTTTTTAGGAAAATCGTCAAAATTATACACAGAAATCGTAACAAACTTTTAAGGAAATCGTCACAAATTAATATATAAAAAATCAGACAAAATAAAATTTTATTTTTAAGGAGCATTTTTTCTACATTCATACATATGTACAAAAAATACAATATGCGTGTTTATTTACTTTACTAGCAGAAACTTGTAACGAGAAAGTAAATTTAAATTTTATAAAATTTTTCTCCCAATTATTAAAAAAAAAAACAACAAAAAAACGCTTTACCAGCAAAACCTAGCATGTTAGGAATACTGACACCAATAAGCTATAAGATACAAGATTATTTCTTAATAAAATCATTTGTTTTTAACTAATTGATTTTATTGAAATACTTTGAAATATTAGGAAAATTATTATTGTTTTGTAAACAAAAACTTAAAACAGGAGGTTGAATAATTCTTGCTAGTAAAAATTTTACTATCAGAAATTTTCAACAAATTTTTTATCTCTCAAATTTGTATGCTCTTTTTCACTCACTCGCTGCAAGTTTTTCGAATACGTGAGCACTTACTAGTAACAATTATTGAAAATAAGCAATAATTTTCTGTAAATAAACACACCTCATACCTTTATTTTATTTAAATGACATTTAAAAATATATAAATTATTTAATAAATACAAGTTAATACAATTATTACATGCTTTGTTAGTTAGTCATACAAATTAGTTGTGCAGTGTTGTTAATCAAATTTTAGGTAATATTTACATTAAAGCAATTTGACAAATTATTTCATATAGTCTTCTGCAAGCAAAATTGCTTAAAATAAATTTGATTTTCTAATGTTTGATTAATATTTGATTACAAATTCAATAAACATGATTGAATTTGTAATCAAATAAATTTATCAAATAAAAAATGATTTTGGTAAAGGTCATTAATAAAATTACATTAGTTTGCAGATGCAAGTTTATTGATTGATAAAGAGATGGATATTGTATTTGAACAATAAAATTATATATATATATAAATTAATTCTGTTACCAATTTTAATTGGATAATAGTAAATTATTATTATTCTTTAACATTGAAATTACTTATTAGATTTTTTTTTTTAATTTTGTTTTTTTTTTTCTATCCTCTTACAACTACAATTCGTGTTGGAAAAAACCAGCCAATTGTAGGGGAATGTAAGAAAGAAAAATTGACGGTTTATTGTTGTGTCTTTGTTAAAGCTTTGATATTGTTAAATGCGCATAGAAACTAGCTTTCCCACAACAATTAATTTCAGTGTTTTCATTCAAAAATTGGGATTATTAGCACATCATTAATAAATGAATTAATTAATAGATTAATCTTCGGTAAAAGTAGATTTAGGATTTATGGTTTAAATTTTTAAAAAGTAACGGAGAGATTTAAAATAAATTAAATTAAAAAGATAACTTATTAATCAAATATAAGGAACATTAGAATTAGCTCAGATTACTTCCCTAGATTCTGGAAATATGGATACCAGTACCGTTCAGGCTTTGCTAAACACTGCTTTGATTCAGGCAACTGAGTAGGTGCGTCGGGATTTTCAGTGCACGATTTATGACCTGACCAAAAGATTATCCGTCTTGGAAAATCACATTCAGGTTGAAGAATATAGCTATCAGGAAAGGTAAAAGATGTAGCGAATCTCTTGATACAGAAAAATATATTCCAGACTTCAGTGGGGATGCGATTAAGTATATGTCGCACACTGGTTTAGGAGCGGCATTAATTATTTTTTTCATGTCTGCTGATCTAACTGTTTTTTCCTTAGTTTGTAATAAACACTCTAATTATCTTGTATCCTAAATATTTGGCTTATATCTTTATTACTTTTTTGTCCAGAGACATTCAAAGTTGACCTAAGTGAATGCGTTTGAAATGGCCGTATTTTATATGCTACCTTCAATCGCTTCATGTTTTTAAAATACTCTTGTAATGACACTATAATGTTTTATTTTTAACAATTGGATGTTATAAATTTTATATATGCAAATAAAACAATTTTGAAAATTAAAACCAAAAATTTCTTTTACTACTATAAATTATCCAATTAAAATTGGTAACAAAATTAATTTATATGTGACAGCGCATAGAAAAAGGGACCTAAGGGTAAAAACCAATTAAAACCATTTTAAAGATTTAGATACGTGTATCTTTGGTGTACCATCACTGAGCGTGTTGGTATTGGTCTCATTTGAAAGCGACACATCTCATGACGTCAGGAACGTGTTGGTCAACCTTGAAAACGCGCTCAGATGTTGTCCACATCAAAAAAAAGAAGTGAAAATTTAATTTTTTTTTTACCCTTAGGTCCCTTTCTCTATGCGCTGTCACAAATATATATATATATATATATATATATATATATATATATATATATATATATATATATATATATATATGTATATATATATATTTATATATATATATGTATATTTAAGATAAAAAAAACTTGAATCCTAAAACTAATCTACAGGAGATAAAATATTGTTGATATGCTGATATTGCAACAACTGACATCTTTGGAAATTGCATTTAAGTCGTCGTAATTTTTCATCAACTATTTCGATATTGCTTATGTATTGCAGTCTCCAAGTTGAAAAGAGGTTGTACATCATTTTGAGTAACTTATTTTACTTATTCAGATCATAAAACATTATTGAGTGAAATATAACTTTCACATTATAATTTTATTATCGCAGCTTAGTTTTGGTTTTCTCTTAAAAAAAGGATATAATATTCTTGTAACTTTGTTGATTTTGTTGACGGTATCAGAAATATGTTCTTTGAAGTTTAATTTTGAGTCCAATATGACTCCAAGATACTTAACTTTTGATTCCGAAGGAATATCAGATGTTTGAAATTGTAGACATCGTTGTGGGGTGCAGGCGCGGAAACAGCTTGAGTCTTAGGGGGGGAAATTTTTTATGGTACAAAACAAGTAAAAAATTTGTTTTTAAAAGTTTATTAAAAAAGATATGCTTATATTATATTAAAAAAAAACTCAACAATAAGATAATATAGAATATAAGATCAGTTCAATATAAATTAAAATAAATTAATCTTTTTAAATAACGTTTTGGCTATAAAAATAATTTTATTTATTTTTATATTTTTTTTATTTGAAACAATTTATTTGACTACATCATACTAAATTGTTTGACCAATTTTTCGACAAAAAAAAAAAAAAAACATGCAATTGTTAACAAAATTTTGGAAGAAGGAATATGCTTCACTAATTTTAAAATTAAGTAATGAATTTAAGTCGAACTGTTTGGGTTTTAATCTAAAGATAAATATATAATTATTCTGGTTTAAGTTGATTACAGCTAATTTTTTTATTTAAATTATTTTTATTTAGAAAGGAATTTTAAAGCTTATAACAATGGAAAGACAAAAATAATTTTGGCTGCACATACATACGTACATATGTACCTTCAGCCGTAAATGTGCTAATGCCACAATTTTTGAAAATTAAGTTTTTGATGCAGTTCAATAGAGTTAACAAAAATACATCGTTTGCAGAAAAAATACAAATATTTTTTTCTAGTTCTTGTTTTGGAACGATATTTATATCCAAATGCTAAAGATGTAATTCCAAAAATGCTAAAGAAAAAGCGCTAGGGCCCATTGAAATGTGAAAATAAAAAAAAAAATTGTTAATATTTGTTAATAGTCAACATTGAAATTAATAAAATAATTTTATAGTATATTTTATTTTTTGCAAATTGACATGCTAAAATGTACATTAAAAGTATAAAATATATAATAGAAAAGATGATAAGTCACAAAAAGCTATGTAAAACATAAATGTATTTTTTTTAGTTGGTTTGCAAGCCAATAAAGAGTAATCAATGAAGCAAAACTGGATTTACAGACTTCAAATATATTCAGAACTAAAGACCTTAGAAAATTTTTTCTCTCTCCTATAAAATTTATACATTGTACTACATCCTTTTCGACTGAAGGATATATACTTATATAGGTACATTATATTAAAAAAAAAAATTACGGACTCACCATTGTTTCACTAATTTTTATGTATTTTTGTATATCAAAGAACTTTTCTTATTAATGCACTTGAAATTTGACAGTTATATAATTCTTCTTTGGTGAACTTTTACTAGACCAATACATATATTCATATGTATATATGGGAAGGTAGAATGACAATGCATATAAAATTCCAATTCAAATCCTACTATTATGAAAATATGATACGAAAAACGGTTATATTCAAATGTATATAGAAAATAATTATCATAGCACAAATAAAAATATTGAATATACTAAGGCTTATAAATAATTCAACCGCTCGCATATTCAACCCAAACGTTTATTTTTCGGAAATAGATGGCACTTGCTGGGATTGAATGTAGAATAATATGTATTTAAATACAGTAAACTAGATGTTTCATTGGAAATATATAATAAATTACTATTAGGATAAATACTTGGATACTTATTGAAAATTTGATTAGAGATTCTATAAAAAACAAAAAAAAAAAACTTGATGGGATTTTCAAAAATTTAACATTCCTTTCTTTTTCTAGTGAAATATATGGCCCGAGTTTTGGAGCAATTAAGACTTATTTTCCATTTAGTGAAATAATTACACACAATTTCTAACGAGGATTGAAGATTGGTAATTATATCCTCTGCTAGCTCTCCTGAGCATAGTAAAGCTGTATCGTCAGCAAATATGGATGTATTACAGCCATGAAGAACAGGGAAATCAGAAGTGTAGATGTTATATAAAATGGGTGAGAGACAGGAACCTTGTGGACAACCAGCAAAGGTTTTGACTTTATCTGATTAAAAAATTTCCTACCTTAAATTCCTGATTTTAAGAAAACTTTTTATTATTTTAATTACGTGTGTGGGAAAGTTAGCATTTCCCATTTTAAAAAGGAGGGCATCGTGCCAAACTGTGTCGAATGCAACTTTTACATCTAATAAAATCATACCCGTAGAAATGACATTATTAAAATTTGACTTGATTATGTCCTTGATTCTTAATATTTCATGGAAGCCAAACTGTTGCGGAGGGACTGTCATTATCATTAATAAAGGTGATTTTCTTTTATAATTTTTTCCAAAACTTTACTAACTACTGGTAAAAGACTAATAGGGCGGTAAGAAAGGGGGTTATTGTTGGGATTTTTAGGCTTGACAATTGGTATAATTTTTGCTTCTTTCCAACAGCTTGGAAAATAATAATTTTTTAGACAAGAATTAATTATTGACGTTAGAAGTATAATACCATTCTGTGAAAGGTTTTTAATATATAAGTTATTGATTTCATCAGTACTTGATGCTTTCTTATTTTTTAAACTGTTGATTACACACTTTATTTGTGATTCTTTAATTAAAGGATCAGGATAGTCAACATTACCTTTGTTTTCAAGATTTTGATTGTAATTGTTTACTTCTAGTGTGATTTACGCTTAGATTTACTGAGAGAGAGTTATTATTTTTGAACGTTTCTGCTAGGATATTGCATTTTTCGACACACTATGCATATTGTGTTCCATTGTTGATATGTGTTGGTATTTGTTTAGACTTCCTTTTTTAAACTTTTGTAATATTCCAAAAGGGAAAAGTCTTTTTCTAGAGTTGACAAATAATTATTCCCAGATGAATTTCTAAGTTGAAAGATTTCTTCCTGAATAGTTTTGTTAATAAGTCTCATTTCTACTTTGTCTATAATACGTCTGTACGTCTCCTTCTGAAGTAGTTTCTGGTAGCAGTGAGGTTTTGAATTTGTATTCGTAAAGGTGTGTGATGATATGATATCTGGGAACACTTACATCAATGGCGCTTTAAATTGAATTATTCAAGGATAGAATCATATCATCAATGGTATCGGTATCCGCCGATATATTATAATTATAGCTTCTGAGGAGCATATATACGTCAGTTAGCCTTAGTGTTTAATGTAGATTAAACACTTTAATAATATTCATATGAATTGGAGAATATAATTTTCTATTACTCAAACGTAATATAAGTTTCCATCCCTGAATTTATTTAGTACTCGTTTGAAATTCTAAATGTCACTTTTATAGAAATGTAGTAAACCATAAGAAAATGAAGTAACGCACTTTTAAAAGATACAAAAATCAAACACTTGCTTGTACGAACTCAACTTAGCCAGTAGCGATAAGTTCTACACCCAGCGCTCAATTTAGTAAGTGTCCCCTGCAAAAGGTAAGCATCTATAACTTAACTCCCGCATAAAAGAAAGGTCTTAACCCCCCTCCTCTTTCTTTTAAACATTTCCGGTTACAATTATGTGAGAGCAATTGTAATCGGTCACCTTCCTCAAAGATTGGCAACCTTGTTAATTCTAGCTAAAACCCGTAGCCAACCTAGAAGAAGCTTTTAATAAGTGGTCACCCGTACAAACACTTATTTATGGTCCTATGGAGAACAAAAAGAAGCAACAAGTGAGAACAGTTTGTATACTCAACAAAAAACAGAATGAGGTAAATGAAAAAACACAAATATCAAATACATCAGTCAGTATTAACACCTGAAAGCGTAAGTGGCAATCAAAATACAAGTAATTTAAAAACTAGTGAAAAATCTATATTGATAAAACGAGTTAAGATTAAAATCGTTAGAAGTTATAGAGAGAATAGTGTAGGAAAATTGTGCAAATAAAAAGAAACGGCTTATGGGAAAAAACCCTACATAAAAAATTTACCGCCTTAGATACAAAAAGATTTTTATGTCAAAGAAAAATAAAAATCAAAAAAAAAAAAACCTAAAATTTATTCAGTTAGATATACCCATAACGGAAATTTACGGTACTTACATATTTAATTCGGTGTTTAAATGCTACATCAGTGCAAAAACCGGTTTAAATAACTTCCCCAATTACCTACATACATGGGTACATAAGTATGTATAAAGTTTGTGTGTAAAATACTTAATACGGTACTTCTTTTTAATTTGTAATAATTAATGTTTTAACAAGAATAAAAAAAAATCTATGAAGTATTCATTTCCCATTTGTTTTATACATAGCCCATAAATGAACAAATGTACCTAGGTGTACAAAGCGTTAGAGGGTGTATAAGTACAAGATTAAATAATATATGGTACATATGTACATAAATAGTGCAAAATTATATTGTGCAAGATAATACAATTTGAAGGTTTACCCTATGGGAAAAGAAATACATACCCAGCAAAAACTTGGTAATGACTTGCAATTACTGAACAACTTACTTTTCAATGACTACTTCTTACCATCTGCATTACATAGAAGTAGTTGAGTAATGGCTGACATATAATCTGTTACATAAGTACTTGTTTATAAGTTGATTATGGAAATTTATAATTCATTCATAATAAATTGCATCTACGGTTTAATTTTTTTCAAATCTAATACAAATTGGTTTTTAATATTTATTCTTACAATTTGTTTTTTTTTTTTTTTTATTACACTGAAAGAAAAATGCTTCATATATTTAATGAATCATTTTCATAAAAAAATTTTCCTTGGGTAAATGAAAATTTTCATAGTCTAAATGGAATTTCATAGTTAGAATGAAGTATTTTCGTTAAAATCGCTTCATTGGATTT
Source organism: Pollenia amentaria (assembly GCA_943735925.1). Lineage (NCBI taxonomy): Eukaryota > Metazoa > Arthropoda > Insecta > Diptera > Polleniidae > Pollenia > Pollenia amentaria. Next base: position 84,836,940 of record OX031009.1, read on the forward strand.
CGTAATTACGTTAAAAATTTTCATTGGATATATGAAAACTTAAGTTTGTCCAAGTTAAACAAAAAATTTTAATTGGGAACATAAAAAAACAATATACAAACATAACTATATTCATAAATTAATACAAAATTATAGTTTCCTTAAAAAAATGTTTAATTGTTAATTAAAAAAATGTAAGATTTAATTATTTCATACATCTAATGTTACATGTTTGCCATTAATTTTATGAAATCAAAAAATTTTTTATAAAAGCAACATATTTCAATAATTGCCTTCATAAATTTAAATTTTCATTATGACAATAAAAATGTCATTTTAGTAATGAAACAAAAACTTTCAATCCACTTTCAATCAGCGTTTTTATTGTTATTATGGATAATTTAATCTCATATTTACGCTCTTAATAATTGAGTAAAAAACATAGTTTTTTTATGCAAAAACTACAATGCCCCAGTAGACAAGCTGGTAGTGAGCTAGTCTATCAGCACCGAGGTTGCGCGATCGAATCCCGCCAGAGGCAGAAAAAAAAACAAAGTAAAAAAAAAAACAAAGTAAAATAAAATAAGAAAAAATAGAAAAAAAAAATAATTAAAAAAAAATAATAAAAAAAAATTTTTTTTTAAGTCATTATTTAAGTCCCTATTTGTAAGCGAATGTGGTAATGACTTATTTAACTCCCTATTTGTAAGCGAGGGTGGTAAGTACTTGCCTCCAATGACATCACCGTGTTAAAATAATGAGTTAAAATGCCAATGTATAAGTAGTGATGAGTCGTTATATTAGCTTTTTAACCCATTACTTTGCAATGTAAGTTTTTGCTGGGTAGTTACAAAAAACGAGGGAAATATTAAAAAGGAAAGAATAAGAAAAGTCCCGTTAATTTGTTATATACTCATATTCATACTTCTTATTTAATATTGTGAATCGGCTTAAAGTGGAGAAATTAAAATTTTTGCAATAAATTAAAAATTGAGAGTTCTGTTCCCACTCTGTTCCACCCGGTAAAAATTCTCTAATGTTCGAAAGCTCTTGCATCTAAAGTTGTAAATAAGGAGAACAAGAGACATAAATCGAGAACAAAGAATAAAAGGAGTGAATAAAGGGGAAAAGGGATCATAATATAAAAAAAAATACACAAAGCTTTATTGCCCCTCTTTTGCATATGTACAAAGCGATCAGTGCGCCAAAACGAAGTTGAAACAGTTTAGTCTTAAAGTTCCAGGAATCAGAAGAAAAATAACAACAATGTAAATGGAAAGAGAAAATAAACAGGTACACATTTAATAAATTACTTTATACGTAACAAAACGTAATTTGTAAATAAAATTCTAACGTAACAAGGTGGGGTTAATATCCCAGCAAAAACTTGGTAATGACTTGCAATTACTGAACAACTTACTTTTCAATGACTACTTCATACCATCTGCATTACATAGAAGTAGTTGAGTAATGGCTGACATATAATCTGTTACATAAGTACTTGTTTATAAGTTGATTATGGAAATTTATAATTCATTCATAATAAATTGCATCTACGGTTTAATTTTTTTCAAATCTAATACAAATTGATTTTAAATATTTATTCTTACAATTTGTTTTTTTTTTTTTATTACACTGAAAGAAAAATGCTTCATATATTTAATGAATAATTTTCATAAAAAAATTTTCCTTGGGTAAATGAAAATTTTCATAGTCTAAATGGAATTTCATAGTTAGAATGAAGTATTTTCGTTAAAATCGCTTCATTGGATTTCGTAATTACGTTAAAAATTTTCATTGGATATATGAAAACTTAAGTTTGTCCAAGTTAAACAAAAAATTTTAATTGGGAACATAAAAAAACAATATACAAACATAACTATACATATTCATAAATTAATACAAAATTATAGTTTCCTTAAAAAAATGTTTAATTGTTAATTAAAAAAATGTAAGATTTAATTATTTCATACATCTAATGTTACATGTTTGCCATTAATTTTATGAAATCAAAAAATTTTTTATAAAAGCAACATATTTCAATAATTGCCTTCATAAATTTAAATTTTCATTATGACAATAAAAATGTCATTTTAGTAATGAAACAAAAACTTTCAATCCACTTTCAATCAGCGTTTTTATTGTTATTATGGATAATTTAATCTCATATTTACGCTCTTAATAATTGAGTAAAAAACATAGTTTTTTTATGCAAAAACTACAATGCCCCAGTAGACAAGCTGGTAGTGAGCTAGTCTATCAGCACCGAGGTTGCGCGATCGAATCCCGCCAGAGGCAGAAAAAAAAAACAAAGTAAAAAAAAACAAAGTAAAATAAAATAAGAAAAAATAGAAAAACAAATAAAATAAGGTAAAATAAATAAAATAAGAAAAAATAGAAAAAAAAAATAATTAAAAAAAAATAATAAAAAAAATTTTTTTTTAAAGTCATTATTTAAGTCCCTATTTGTAAGCGAATGTGGTAATGACTTATTTAACTCCCTATTTGTAAGCGAATGTGGTAATGACTTATTTAACTCCCTATTTGTAAGCGAAGGTGGTAAGTACTTGCCTCCAATGACATCACCGTGTTAAAATAATGAGTTAAAATGCCAATGTAGAAGTAGTGATGAGTCGTTATATTAGCTTTTTAACTCATTACTTTTCAATGTAAGTTTTTGCTGGGATATTGATTAAATTTGTAAAATAAATGCACTCTTCAGTACCCATATAAGGCAAGAAGAGAAACTCAATCTTTACTTCTTGAACTATTAAAAGATATACATACGTTGAAGGGGTCGAGTGTTGAAAAGCTTTCGGTTAAATTAAAATTTAAATGAGCAAAGCGACTTCTAGTAAAAGGAGTATCGAAGAATAAACACAGTGTCAAACAAAATTATAGCAGTTTCAAATAGAACAATTTCAAGGAAAAGTAAAGGGTCAAATTTAATGTTCACAGAGTGTTAGGAAAAAGAGTAAAGTTAAAAAAGGAACATTTTTTTTATAAAATTGGAACTAAATTTTAATCGTATAAAAATTGTCTCATAATAACTTACATATACATTGCATTACTTACATATACATTGCGTTAATTATAAATTCATTTAAACAATAAGTGGAGATCGCCTGGTTCAATTTAATGGATTTATTTAAAAGTTTTTTTCTTTAAAGCTCGTATGTTGGTATTAAATTCTGTTTTAACAACCGAAATTTAAAGTAGTATAGTTGTGTAATTGACGCTAAAGGTGTGCTCTTTATTAGTAAGAGAAAAAATTTTTTTGGGTTTAAGCAAGGCTCTTTGTACTTATATAAAAAGCTCTCTTGAATTTAATTTTATTATAAAAAGTTGTATTGAGTTGTGCTCTTTCTTATATATAAAAAAAAAAAAGCTTTTAGGAATTCTGTATAGTGATCGAAGTTCTGCATAACGCAATACATACTTAAAACCACCATTTGGCTTCTTAGTTGTGCTCTGGAGGTATAAAACTTCGGGGTTTAAAGTTACGCTCTTTAGCACTTGAAATATTAAAGGGCAAGAATAGTAAAATTGCACATACATAAAAAAAGAAAAGGGAAAGATTTGATACAGTCCATTACCAACAAAAATTCCATTGGAGATAGAAACTGAAAGAGACCTGAAAACAAAAAGAGAATAATAGTTAAGTAAAATAAAAAAGAGCAATCGAAGTTCTGCATAACGCAATACATACTTAAAACCACCATTCAGTGGTTCCCATACGTTTGCTTACCTAATCCCGTGTTTTATTTGGGAACAATTATTTAAGTTAAATGTGATATAAAAATTAATAAACATTTATTGCTATTATTTACATATCTATTTATTATAAAATAAATAAATCCCACATATATAAATAGATATATATTTTTCTCGATACACAAAGTGGGTTTTATTCAAATAAAACATATTTTGTTCATGTTTTTTGCCCCAGGGAACAAAATGGAAACACTAGTGAACTTAATTTATCTTCTTTTTCTTCAATACTCGTAGGGAACTTTGAACCTAGTCTAATTACGCAAAATTGTTGATAACTTTACTATACTTGCAATTTAACTCGTAGCGGAACATTGAGCTTAGTTAACCTTTGAAGCCCAATTTTTATAATATATTCTAGACATTCCCAAATAGAACTGAATTTATTCTTTAATCTATATTATTTATTTACTTTGATACTAGATAACCCTTATCTTGTGCTATATAATAGCCCTTGTCCCCATAAATAATATAGATAGGAGAATCTTCGACTTATAGTACCTTTACATTTGATACTAGATTGCCCTTATCTAGTGCTGAATATTCAGATTCTGTTCTCAAAAATTTGGTGTATTAATCGAGTACGTCTCAAAATTCTTGAACAATTGTTACGAAAAATCTCTTAACTAGGCTATTCGCAAGCATATAAATATTCCTTTGCGTAGAATTAAAGCCTTAGTGGGCTTAAATACATAGTGTCTGTAACTCTTACATATTTAAATTTCATACTATAAATATGACTTCCACAACTGAAACGGTGCCTTTAATGTTCTTTATAAGGAGCAATTTCTCTTTGATTGTGGGCATTTACTAGGGAGATCGAACGGATATTATTCGACCGGTTTTAACCGGTTAGATTCAGTTTGCCCAAGTCGGTTATTTTAAAATGTCCATTTTTCGAATATCGAATAAACCGGTTATTTTGGTATAATTAACCGGTTATTTTAGTAATGTGTAATTTATATACATTTTCCTTACTCTTTTTGTAGATGTACCCGTAATTTAAATATTTTCTAATTGAATATTGCCTAAACTTAAACTTTTTATGAAGAATGTCAAAACAAAATGTAACAAAGGTCAAAAAATATTACGAACACTGTAAATACAAATCGCTTATAAAAGCGTGTGTTTTTATAGAAAAAAAACCAAAAACTATTCAAAATACTACAAAAACGTGTTCAGTTAAAAAGTAAATAGTAATTTGTGCAAGAGTATTCTAAATATTAAATATATTTTTATATAAATGATATCTCTAGATATTTTTCGAATTCGATTAAAAAGACAAAGTTAAGTGCTTGTTGAAGTGCCCTAAAATGATAAGTTACAAAGGTTCTTCCATGTCACGACTTATTAATCACCTTTCATTAGTGTACATGCTTGACATTCAATGTGATCCAAATGAAACTTAACTCCGTTCGAAGAAGTTCTAAAAAATCGACAAATAATACTTTACCTAAATACGCTGCAAAAAATGAATTATTGGGTGAAATATAAGCCAGTTGTGTTGCCGAGGACGAAATGCCCGATAATGCACTCAAAACTCTTAAGTAGTTCTAGCATCTCTTCATGCTGAAAACTACAACATTACGGCGGAATCAACGATATGGGAAAAAATTCTACCAGTTTTATTTATTAAAACACCAAGAACTAAAAAACAAAATTGAAGAAATCAAATAATGTCATGGATTGTTTAAAATTGTAGTCGACGAGTTGACCAATATTTTACACAAAAAAATGTTCAGTTCACTATTCGTTTCTATAATGCTGAAACAAAATAATTTGAAATAGATAATAGATCCTGGCTAAGAGGCTTTGTTTGCAATTTTTAAAAAATTTGGTTGATTAATATAGATAGCTTAACCACCAACAAATTAAAATTCATTTAAAATAAATTTGAGAGAATGTTTCAAAAAATAACTTTATAAAATTCCTATAATTTATTTGCTTTTGCAAAACGTTTGTCTAGATCAAATATCATTCAACCGTTTCTTAATTACATTATAAAAATATTTTCTTACAAATTAAGTTTAGTAAATCAATAACAAATATCGTAAAATATTTGTTAGGTCTGATCTAAGTCATATTTATGTATTTTGTGGCACCTTACCTTTGCAAATTGTTTTATTTTTATTCAAATTAACGTTTTATTTTAAAAACTTATTTGATTTTTGAGTTTTTAAGTATTCGAATTAAAACCGGTTAACCGGTTATTTAAAAATTGCTTAACCGAAAACCGGGTTTTTTAAAATAGCAACTATTCGTAATATTCGAAAACCGGTTATTGAAAAAAGTCGAATAATCGATCTCCCTAGCATTTACTCCAATTTTGTGAGAAAGTGGATGATAACACAGTGTCAAATGAGTCAATTCTGGAAACTGTACAAAAGGAATTGGACTCGAGATGGGCAAGATTAGACGCTACTTACCAAAAGGTAATGGTATCTCTAGGTGAGTCAATTGACATGGAATTCAAAAATCGAGCTCGAGGTGAATTCGATTCGTGCTCAGATGCATATATCCACACCGCTTCTCAAATTTCGGAATTACTAAAGCTTAGTCGAATAGAATCGGCCCAAGTTCCCATCTTCCAATAGACATCTCGCTTCTCTGTCTCGCATCAAAATTATGTGCCGGATAACTCGAGTAATCTCATAAAACTTCCTCCCTGTGATACAGAGGTTTTCAAGGGCAGCTACGAGCAATGGCCCTCATTCCGGGATACGTTCACAGCATTATATATTAACCACTCGACTATCTCCGGTTACTAAACTCTATCACCTTCGTAATAAAACGAAGGGTGAGGCGGGGGCTATAGTCAAAAGGTACCCGCTTTAACATGAGAACTTTGAACTGGCATGGGATGCGTTAAAATCTCGCTACGAAAACAAGCGTGTTCTCGTAGATAACCAGATAAAAATTCTGTTTGATATTCCTCCCGCCGCCAATGAAGACAGCGAATCGATTCGAGCAATACAATCTGCAGTAAACGATTTTTTAGCTACCCTGAGGACTCTAGGGGTAGCGGTTGAAAGTTGGGATCCGATCCTTATTCGTCTCATTTCGACTAAATTGCCAGATGTTAAGCTATCTCTTTGGGAACAGTCTCTTACATCGCCTCGAGAGCTTCCAAAATGGGCGCAAATGTCCCAATTTCTTGTGGACAGATATGAATCTGTTGAGCGACTGACGAGTATTAGAAATCATAGAGATGGTTTAAAACTCACCCGATCATCTCAACATAGCATCCAAACGTATGCTTCACATGAAAATGTGAATTTAAGGTGTAAATTATGCAATAAGGAACATACTTTTAGAATATGTTCGAAGTTCCTAGCCTTTACCGTGCAACAAAGGATTGATTATGTTTTTCAAAACAAGTTGTGCAATAATTGCCTAGGAACATCGCACCTCAAAGCGAATTGCAAAAGTAAGCACACCTGTATATACTGTAAAAAATCTCATCACACGTTATTGCACATGCCAAGAAAGCCTCAAAGTTCAACTCAGAGCACTGAAAACCTTCAGAAAGTGAATGTTAAGGTGGGAGCTAATACTTCGTCAACAGCTAATACTCCGCAAACAGTCGAAGAGAATAGTCATATCGAACTTCCTACCACATCCAGCACAATTCAAGCCAACTGCTCAACTAGTAGTGAAAATATTCTGCTACGCACTGCACTGCTGCAAATTGAGCATAGAGGTGAATGTTTTACAATTAGAGCTCTAATTGACCCTGGATCTCAACGAACATTTCTGGCGGAAAAGGTTAGAACTCGTCTTCAGATCCCATAAGAAATCCCTATTCGAGATTGGTGGTATTGGTGGGCAGAAACAATCTGCCAGTAAAGAATGCGATCTTACACTTTATGCAAAGAGATCGAATGCCAGAATCCCGATAAAAGCTATATTCTTGCCAAAGGTCACGAAGCAACTCCCGACTTTACTAGGAGGTACAGGGTAGAGAATTTTAGGCTGCCGGTACTAGGAGGAGTAGAGCTTAGACTATCTGATAGCGCTAAGTATCTAGGAGTTTTTCTGGACAGCAAGCTGTCGTGGGGAAGGAATACTCAGGAGAGACTTAAGAGAGGCCTCAATGCCTACTATGCTTGCAGATCATCGATAGGTAAGAGTTGGGGACTCCGGCCGTCAGTAGTGGGATGGCTGTACACTTCGGTGGTTAGACCCATTCTTACATATGGATGCTGTGTTTGGTGGGAGTCATTGAGAGTGGCTTGTCGAAGGAACCTTCTGTCTAAGGCTCAGAGGTGTGCTTCAATCGGCATGACAGGTGCCATGAGAAGTACACCTCAAGCGGCACTGGATGTCATTCTACATCTTCTGCCCATTGAGCAGTATGTTATGGGAATGGCAGCCAGAAGCATTCTTAGACTGAGGGAACTAGGATTGATTAGGGATTTCACGCAGGGTCACTCACGGATCTTGAGTGAGATCGAAGCTGGAGGTTACTGCCTGGGATCACCCGGCTCCACGGATTTCGTGGGCACCAGGGTGGATTTCGGACGGTTGCCGGAGGTGGTAACGCCTTCTAGGGAGAGATGGTCAGGTAGGAGCAGATTATTTAATGGATTTGCTATTTTCACTGACGGCTCGAAGATGAGAGGCACGGGTGCGGGGGTCTACATTGAGGATCTGGATATCAGAATGTCATATAGGCTTCCGGACGACTGCAGTGTTTTTCAGGCGGAAGTTCTGGGGGTCTTGAGGGCCGTGGAACTGATGAGGGACAACATTGATAGGGGCTCGGAGGTCACTATATATGTCGACAGCCAGGCGGCCCTTATGGCCGTAAGGGGCTGTTACGTGAAATCCAAGCTAGTTGACGGTTGCAGGAGGGCTCTGGAGGGAGCCTTAGGAGAGTATATGTTGAGATTGTGCTGGGTGCCTGGTCACTGCAACATAAGCGGCAACGAGATTGCTGATGAGTTGGCGAGACAGGGCTCAGAGATGGAGGATCCTAATCACATAGAGGCAATTAGGCCTCCAATAGGATTCTACTTTGGGAAGATTAGGGAATGGATTCTGGGCGCGACCAATAGGGCCTGGGGGAACCGAACGGACTGCCGGGTATCACGGACGATGTGGCCGGTGCTCAGGAAGTCCGACTCGGAGTTGTTGCTGGGCAGAAGCAGGGTCTGCGTGAGGACAATAATAGGAATCATCACGGGTCATTGCATGATAGGCAGGATGGCGATGAGGTTAGGATCCGACGTGTCGGATATGTGCGGGTTGTGTGAGGACCCGGAGGAGCTGGAGACGGTTGAGCACATTTTGTGCCGCTGTCCCAGGCTACAGGGCAGCAGGCTGAGGTGGCTGGGCAACAGATTCCTAGGCGAATTAGGGGACGTCCCGGGCTGTGGGCTCGAGAGTCTGATAGGATTCGTAATGGGGATGGCCTGGCTGCGCAGCAGGAGACTGGGAGCTAGCCGCACATAGGGCGGATTGGTGTTGTGTTGAGTGAGGCTTTTCTCTCGGGTTTGGTCAGAACTTCCTTTTCTCATCTATTCTTATCTGTTCTTATCTTTTCTGATTCTTTTGCTGTTTCTCTTCACCTTCTTTTTTTTTTCAGCTTCTTAAATATAAACAAGGCATCACAATGGACCGTATTGGTCTCTGGGTGAGGGTGTGAAGGAGACTTCACACCAGCCTTTCTACCTACCTACCTACCTAACTCCCGACTTGTTCCTTTGAAGTACCTTATTCTAAAGAACTTGAAGAATTAGATCTAGCTGACCCTACGTTTAATAAAGCCTCACAAATAGATCTAATTCTAGGCAATGACTATGAGGGTTTCATAAATATTGAGGGCATAAAGAAAAACATTTGCGGCCAAACGTCGGCATATAACACTATATTTGGTTGGGTTCTAAGGGGTCCAATTCAGTCACAACCCATACAAGCTTTTACAACCTCAGTGGTTGAATCCGAAATCTCTGAGCTCACTACCCGTTTAAAAAAGTTTTGGGAAGGCGAAGAAATCCCCACAAGTCAAGCAAAATCGGCAGAAGATTAATTCTGCGAAGAGTTTTATGCGCAAACGACAACACGACTGGAAAATGGGTGATTTATGGTAAGGTTACCTTTTAAACCAGATTTTCCCGAAAAAGTCTTCCTCGGATCATCCCGGTATATAGCTCTGGCGCAATACGCCAGAATGGAGAAAACTCTCTCTAAAAACCAAGAACTCAAATCCAAATATATCGATGTTTTAAAAGAGTATTTAACGCTGGAACACATGGAAGAAACTTCTTCCCAAGAAGTAGTATCTCAAACTAAATTTGGGTCATTTTATTTGCCTCATCATGCGGTGGTAAGCCCGGAACACAAAACTACTAAAGTAAGGGTCGTATTTAATGCTTCGAGGAAAACAAAGTCTCAATTTTCCCTGAATGATATCCTCTACACAGGTCCAACGTTGCAAAGCGATTTTATGGCAACGATTCTTAGTTGGAGGAAATATAGATATGTGTTCAATGGCGATATTCAAAAAATGTATCGCCAGATTTTAGTTCACCCCAATGATAGACCGTTTCAGAGAATATTGTTTCAAACCCAGGCTGATGGGCCTATTAAAGATTTCCAGTTGAACACAGTCATTTTCGGGGTAAATTGTGCTCCTTATCTCGCTATTAGAACTCTTCTGTAACTTGCATCAGAGTCTGAAGATGACTTCCCTAGGGCGGCCTCAATACTGCGAGAAGAGACTTATGTGGATGACATTCTCTCAGGGGGTCATTCGATAGAAGAAGCTCTCTCTGCTCGGGATCAACTCATTTGTACACTAAAGTCCGCTGGATTCCCTTTAAAGAAAATTACGGCAAATCATTCGCAATTACTTGCACAATTACCGAAAGAAGACCTCTATGACCCAGATTTTCTTAGATTTCACGAAGCAAGCAACGCGAAGACCCTTGGAATCCGGTGGAATGCACTCACAGATGCATTCAGTTATAGGTATACTCCAATAGATCTCCCCGGGAAGCTAACAAAACGCAAAATTCTATCTTCAGTTGCCAGGCTTTTTGACCCGGCAGGATGGCTGGCTCCCATTGTCATCAGAGCAAAGATACTCATGCAACAGCTATGGTTACAAGGACTGGAATGGGATGACGATGTTCCTTTACAATCCCGCCAGGATTGGAAGGATTTGTTTCATGATCTTCCCACAATTAACACTATCTCAATACCACGTTGTATGCGGTATACACCTTCCGACACTGTCCAAGTTCACGGATTTTGTGACGCTTCCAAGGTTGCTTATTGCGCAGCAGTTTACATACGATGCCAAACTGAGAAACACGAGATTTTCTCGAATTTATTAGTGGCAAAAAGCAAAGTGGCTCCGGTTCAAACTGTTTGTCTCCCACGGTTAGAGCTTAATGGCGCAAGATTATTGGCGAATCTCGTGAATTATGTAACCTCTTCTCTTAAATTGGAAAATGTAGAATTGTTTCTCTGGACTGATTCCTCTATAGTCCTCGGTTGGCTCTCGAAAACACCTTCATCATGGGAAACCTATGTTGCGAATAGGGCTGCGTAGATTCACCGATTAGTACCGAATATAAGGTGGCGCCATGTTCCAACGCGTGACAACCCAGCAGATCTCGGGACGCGTGGATGCAAGCCACAAGAGCTCACACATAACTCATTATGGTGATGTGGACCATCCTGGTTAAAGAACCCCTCTTCTGAATGGCCAAAGAGAAGCCCGCTAAATTTGGCCCAAGAATCGAAAGAGATTCAGGTCTTACACTCAGTAGCTCAAGATGATGATATTCTGAAAAGGTTTTCGTCATACAATAGAGCCTTACGGGTTATCTGTTATATTTTTAGATTTTTCTATAATTGTAGAGACAATAAGGGATCTACTACAAAAAATCTCACCCAAAAGGATCTAACCCAGTCTGAAATGAGATCCGTTAGGATCCGACTTATTCACTTGTCTCAAAAGGTATTGTATGCTGAAGAATACAAATGTTTATTTCAAAATCGAAATGTACCTAGTAAAAGTACCATTAAAACATTAAACCCATTTCTTGATTCGAACGCCCTTATACGAGTTAATGGTAGATTATCCTAATCTTCACTCCCATACAATGAGCTTTACCCTATTATAATGCCAGCAAACTCTCAATTTTGCCAACTGTACCTAAATCACTTACACTATTTCCTCTGTCACGCAGAATGCAGACTAATGTACCGAATGGTACAAACGGAATTTTATATTTTCCGTCTCAAAACTCGGGTAAAAAAGATAATACGCCATTGTAAAATTTGTATTATATATAAACAGAAGCCATGCTCTCAGATAATGGCGCCGTTACCTCCTGAGAGGTGTACGTTATCGCCGCCGTTTCAAATCACGGGCATTGACTTTGCTGGCCCGTTTGACTTGAAAATCTCACACTTACGAAATTCTACCTCGGTAAAGTCATATGTCAGTGTATTTGTTTGCTTCAGCACAAAAGCAGTTCATTTGGAGCTATGCTATGATTTATCCTCAGCGGCATTTCAAGCCGCATTCGCTCGATTCGTTGGGAGGCGGCGGCTTCCCCAAAAGGTGGTAACTGACAATGGCAGGAATTTCCTTGGGGCTAGTAGAACACTCGAACGAGATTTTAATACGTTTGTTTAAGGCGCAGCCGAGGACATAGCACAGAAGTATATCATTCAAGGATTCGAGTGGAAGTTCATACCACCACATGCACCTCACATGGGCGGCTTGTGGGAAGCCGCGGTAAAAAGTTTTAAGTTTCACTTGAAACGAATAGCTGGTTCTCAAAAGTTTACCTTCGAGGAGCTATCCACTATTTTGACACGGATAAACTCTCGACCGTTATCTGCCTTATCCGAGGATCCATCGGATTTAACGGCACTGACCCCTGGTCATTTTTTAGGAGGTGCTCCCCTGATGACTTTTCCTGAGCAAAACTACCAGAATATGTCTCTGATCAATCGATGGGAAAAGCTTAAGGCCCTTCATCATCAATTCTCAATCCTCTGGAAAGAGGACTACCTAAAAGCACTACAAAGACGCTATAAGTGGAAGATTTCCGTTCCCAATATCAAGATAGGAGATTTAGTGGTCGTGATGGATGATCTGCAACCACCACACGAGTGGCGGTTGGGAAGAGTAGAGAGGACTTACTCCGGCTCAGATAAAAATGTGCGAACCGCGGAACTGGAATAATTACTCGACCCAAAGTAAAGTTATGCTATATCCCATTTAAGGATGATGGGGACTCTGCACAAACGTAACTTTCGAAGCTAATGAAATTTTTATTACAACCTTATCACTTGTTTCCTAGCACTAGTCCTTCTCAGAATGGTTTAAAACATCTCAACTATTCACAAGTCCTTTTAATAACATTTGTCTTCGCTTTTACTTCCCTTTTTCCTAGGCCTAACAGAAGACTTACAGCTACGCGTCGCCACCAAGAAGTCACCGATAGACGCCAACCCCATCACCAGGAAGCCACCAATCGACGTCGAAACCGACACCGTCATTCCGGCCAGAGGCTTATGAACCGTGCACAAAGGCATCACCACGACGCATCACGTTGTGATCCGGACATTTATCAATGCCGGATCTGCAAACGATTCCACGCACTGCGGTTTTGTTTCAAATTCTTAAGGATGTCCGTGACTAAAAGACAAGAGATGGTGGACAAACATCGCTACTGTGAGAACTGCCTAGCAGCAAGCCATGACCTGCGCGCGTGCTCATCGTTGGATACTTGCAAGACGTGCGATAGTTACCATCATACCCTTTTACACCCAAAGCCTGAGGGTAACCGTCAGCAGAATCGTGTCCAGACAAATCAGCCACATGTACCACAACCGACTAGAGGAGCAGGTGCCGTAAAGCCGACCGTGACCTCTTCCCCAGACGCCAAGATTATTGTGGAGGCAATTAAATCGCTAGCGCAAGTGCTATGCACTACGTCTCCGGAAAGTGCAGCTGTTGCGTAAACCGCAAGGCCGGCGCCATGTTTAATGTAGATTAAACACTTTAATTATATTCATATGAATTGGAGAAAATAATTTTCTATTACTCAAACGTAATATAAGTTTCCATCCCTGAATTTATTTAGTACTCGTTGGAAATTCTAAATGTCACTTTTATAGAAATGTAGTAAACCATAAGAAAATGAAGTAACGCACTTTTAAAAGATACAAAAACCAAACACTTGCTTGTACGAACTCTACTTAGCCAGTAGCGATAAGTTCTACACCTCTTCGTTAATAAATTTAATCAAACCGTTGCCATACTAGTGTATTTGGTTTTACAAAAGATACTTAGCTCAACTTTACTTGCTGTGGATAAGTATACATCAACCTCCGTGTGAGCTACCTATAGAAGATAAACACTCACCTTAATATAAACCCCAGCGCTCAATTTAGTAAGTGTCCCCTGCAAAAGGTAAGCATCTATAACTTAACTCCCGCATAAAAGAAAGGTCTTAACCCCCCTCCTCTTTCTTTTACACATTTCCCTCCGGTTACAATTATGTGAGAGCAATTGTAATCGGTCACCTTCCTCAAAGATTGGCAACCTTGTTAATTCTAACTAAAACCCATAGCCATAAACATATGTAAAGTCTTCGTGGTTGGGGGGGCCAAAGTAGCTTAAAGATCTTCTTACAGGTAGGTGATATGAACCTAGATTATTCAAAACCTCTACTGCAGATAGAATTTGTGGTGTATTTGTTAAAAAATAATCAAGAGTAGAAGGTTGACTACTTGCCGATGATGGTATATGCGTTGCATCGGGTTAATATTTAATATAAAAGTCTCTAATTGTCAATTTATCATGGAGAATATTGCCCCAGCAATTTGATCTTAGGCAACCCCATGCTTGGTTCCTACAGTTTAAATCACCTTAAGAGTTTTTCCATATCTGCTGCAAACATCGCTTTTCTTGAATTATCATAACCTGCAGCCCCTCCAGGAAAAAACAAGGAAAATACTTACGTAACCATTATTTGTCATTAATTTAATGCCAACATTCTCAATTAAATGGGAAGCGCTTGATGAGTAATGTTTTTTCTGACAATAACAGCCACGCCTCTAGAGTCTCTATTACGACGGTAACAACAAAAGGCACCATTATTTACATTACCATTAATAAATTATATAAAAATAAACATAAAGAGAGTTACAGCTTGGTTTTTTTACAAAATCGTCAGCTGAAAGATAATGATTTTGTTTTGTTTTTTTTTTCAAAAATTGAATTCTGCTATTTTTTTTCCTCTATTTTTTTAGAGCAACTTTTACATAGTTATAAAGGCTTCACCAATCAGAAACTTCATCGCCATTTGAAATATTAATCATTTGTTGTTCTTTTATAAATGTATTGCAAAAGTACCGCATTCTTATTTCATTTAACACTGGACACCGGCCCAAAAAATATTATACTGTTTCCTTCTGTCTAAGGTTGCCCAAGGAACAAGTACAATCATCCCGTACTTGGTAAGATGTTCCGTTTAGCCGAAAAACACCTCCCCTCACTTTCATAATTAATGATTGTTTGAATTGCCTAAATAACTCATTGCAATACGTTAAACTTTTTGAAGTCTAAGCAACGATTTATTCTATCTTGACTTTGGGAGGCTTTATTGACGTATTAATGGTATGCATATTTTTTCATTTTCTCCATCAAAAGTATGTTCGCTTTGTTCCATAGCATTTTGTTTGGTTCAATCTGGCTGTGCTCTACGTTATACTATAAAAGACAGTCTTTAAGTTTTTGTACCAAGAGATATTTTTAAATATTACTTTTCTTGATGACAGGTGCGGTAATCTATAATTTTCATAATCGAAAATAGAAAATATATTTTAAGTGCAGAGCAAGCGTGTAGCAGTGACCATCTTCTTGATTTGTTTCTAACGCAATTACGTAATTTGGTGTGTTGGTTTGGTAGTTTAAGGATTCTTTGCGTAAAATATCTATTCAATTTATTTACACCTTCGAAGTTTGAGTATCCCTAAATTTGAGCCCCGTAAGATTGAATTGACCTACATACTGCGAGGAAGATTTTCCATTTTGCTTTAATTGCGAAATCTTTTTTTCACTGCTACAGTTTTTCCAGTTAACATTTAGACAAGATTTTGCAGCATCTGTTTTTTGATTCATGTGTTTTGCAATGTGTTTTTGTTATATTCTCCTTTTATATTCTCCTTTAAACGTCCACTTTTCACTTGAACCAAGTCTTCCTGCTTTTCTGAAAACCATTATTTCCCATATCGTTAGATTTACTTCTATTGCCCACATATGTCAGTATTGTTCTAGTTTATCAATAATTTTTTGCAAAACACTTACTTCGTCGGCAATCAAGACTATATCGTCCACATACATTAAAACTCTTATATTGATTTCGTCTATAAATAAACCACCACTAAGAAACTCATGCAGATCGTTTAAGTATAATGCAAACATAAGCGGAGATAACAAGCAACTTTGTTTAAGGCCTGAGCATGTTTCAAAAGAAGTACCTGTCAGTACCTGTCCATACAGTTGCCTTTGTATTTTGGTATATATTTAAAATAAAATTTATAATCTTAGTTGACAGTCCAATTTGGTGAAGCTGGTATATTAACATTTTTCTGGGTATTCGATCAAAAGCTGCGCTAAAATCTACAAAGATGGCGTACACTTTTTGGTTCTCAACGAGTTGTATATTAACTATTGCAGATAAAGTATATAGGTTGTCGATAGCTCAGTAACATTTGCGGAAACCAGCCTGATACTCGTTTAAAATGTGATATCTATTCCCCCATTCTGATATTCTATAATTTATCGAGCCCATCATAATTTTTGCCATAGAATTCATTAATGCTATTCCTCTATAATTGTTAACTTGGTTTAAGTCACCTTTTTTAAGTATATGGAAGATAATACTTTTTCTAAAAACTTCGTTATCATTGCAGCCTTCTAAGATTTGGGTAAATCCATCTGTTAGCATTTTCAAATAATTTCACTTGCATTTTTAAAAAATTCGTGTGGAATACGGTCTGCTCCAGGAGCCTTATTTAGTTAAGCTTTCGTAAGTTGTTGTTTAATTTCTTGTAGTGTAAATTATCTGGCTATATTTTCATTTGTAACAAAGATTGATGCATAAAAAATTTCAAATGCCGTGGTATTTGGATTCAACAGCCTTTGGAAATAGTCTCTTCAACTGTCTGAACTGATTGTTCAGCCAATATGGGTTTCCCGATTTCTTATTTCCTTTGCTATTTGCCACCACTGCTTGCTATCAGAAAATAAATCTAATTTACGTTCTAGATTTTCATAATAATCTTTCTTTTTACTTTTACAGAGAGTTTGATACTCACTTCTTTTCTCAATATACATTTGCTTATCACCAAGACATTTGGTAACTCTGAAAATATTCAAGCATTCCATTGACTTCTCTCTAGCTTTGTTACATTGCTTATCAAACCATTTATTTTTAAAATCGATAGTCTTTTTTGTTATTCTTGGCTGGATATATAATTTTAGAATCACGTTTTAAAGATCATGTAAGCATAAAAAACCTCTTTGATACGTAGTTTGCTTCTTTTAGTATTAAGTTCAATCTAATAGGAAGATGATCGGAAAATATTTGGTTTTATACTACAAAACTCTCTACATATTTTAAAACATTAACCGCTACTGCACATATGTCATTAACGGAACTTCCATTGTAAATTATACAAGTAAAACAACATTCCCCCTCACCAACTGTTCTGCTATTTGGGATCAATAGTCCATACATTTTACAAAATTCTAAAAATGCATTGGCATGTGAAAGAGCTGTTTTGTCCATCGACTTTCGTTATTCTAAACCAGCGGGAAACATTGATTCAATTAATCCTTCCAAGTACTGTTGTTGGAGTGAATCTATTCTCACATTTAGATCACCCATTATTATTGGATTAATCAGGTCATTTTCGAAAATATGTTTTAATTGCTGAAAATCATGGTTCAAATTCGCCCCTCTAAGATAAGAGGGTATAATTTCTAAGTCCAGTTCATTTATTTTTAATTTTATTGTTAATGATTAGCTTTTAAATATATGTTTTATACCAATTTTATGTATATCTTTTCGCACACCACATACACAGCCACACATAGCACTACCAAATCTACTATTTCCCATTTCTGACTTCCAAAAGACTTTCTAAGCTTTGTATCAAATTGGAAAAAATTGTTGCCTTCAACATGAGTTGCTAATAAGATAATATATGAGTGTCCTTTATTTATATGAATCAGTAATATGATTGACCTCGCATGGAAGAAATGAAGATTTTCATGAGAAAAATTATATTCCATTGTCAATTTATTGCAAGCTAACGTTGTTACATGAAACGTGGTATTTGCATATTAAACTTAATTAATTAATTAAACATTTTTAATGTTTTATTTTTTGTAAAATTTAAGGTAACAGTTAATGTAGATGATGGTAGAAATTGTTTTGAGGATACTATTGAATGTAAATAGATGCCATAAAAGAGTTTGAGATCTGTATTTAATTAAATATTCAAATCATGTGTGCTAAAGCATTTTTAAAAAGTTTATCAACATCATGTAGACTGTCACGTGTTACATAGTTTTTTTAAATGATTAATGTTTTATTACAAGTACAATTTCTAAGCTGATAAATAAACATCCAAATTTGAATTTACTGCCTAATAACACTCGTTCTTATCTAAAATAAAAATGATTCTTTATAACGAAAATTCCAGTTTAACGAAAGCGTCTAACATTATTTCATTCACAATACCGGGCTTCGACTGTATTTTTATTTAACTTGCAATTGAGTCTGAACTGAGTTTAATAGATTATACAACACTGAGATAAAACGAATCCATCAAGACATGGTTATTTTCCAATTTTGAGTAGTATTTTTTTAAGTGTGTGCATACTTTGTACATAAATATTTATTAGGCAAATATTGACAGAATCAGTAATTATGATGGCGTTGGTGATGGAATGGCTTTTTTGTGATGTGTTAAGATAAAGATCATAAAAATAAACAGAAGAGTCAGATATGTTGTAAAATAAATTATATTTATGTAAACACATGTGTAGCTGGCAAGTATCATAAATTTTTCATAGAGCTTACGTGATGTTATTACTGTCACGTCCTTCGAATTAATAAAATACTCGCATTTATCATACTCCAAATACAAAATTTAAATTAATCGTAGACACACAATTGCACCTATAACTAAATCTAAATCATCATATGGCTCATTTACTTCAATAGTGAAATAACTCAAAAAATTAAATTTTGGAGTAAGTGATGTTCGCTATGTTTTTCCTTATATTGTGTATAAAATCTGTATATCTTTTATACTTTTCCCGTTTGAAGAGAATATGTCGTTATTTTTTTTTAAGTGGTTAGAGTAAATTAAAAACTTTAAACGAGTTTATCTCGAAATTGATTTTTTTTAGTTATGTCACTATTGAAGTACATGAGCGATATGTATGTAGCATGTATGTATTTTAAATATTTGTTATATTTACTGTGTACGTACATGTTTAATTTTTTTAAACATAAAATGTGTGTAAATTAGTGTTATAAAATTTCCATACTTTTAAAAACTCTATACTACTCGATACTTTAGAAGTATTGACTCAATACTTTAGTTAAGGAAAATAATAAAAAGAAACTTAAACAAATTTAATTTTTTTTATTCTGTATCATTTCTACAAATAGAAATCTAGCTTTTTATATAAATCTATGGTGTAAATGCTGCCAATTTCAAAAGAAAACTTAAGGTTAAAACACGTAGGATAAATAAACGTTGAAATAGGTAAATTAACTGTTAGGTGCGAAGATGACCCCAGATATCAATAAGATTTCTCTATGACGTGCTTAATACCCAATCTTTATTTTTGATACATACACTTAAATTTATTGTTGAGGAAAAGCTAATTTATATGCGCATTTCAGTGAATGCCTAGGCTAGATCATCAGGAAACCTTTTTCCACAGACTTTAGAAAAGCTAAAAATATTATACAAATAAAACTGTACAGCGAATTAGAATTTTAAGCACTCAGGTTTTACTTGTTACAATATCAAAGCCTAAACAAAACCACAACAATAAACAGTGAGTTTATCTTTTCTTATATTCCAGCCAGTGATGCAAAATGTGGCACAATTGTGCCATTTGTGGCACTTTTGATTGTTCGATGGACCGGTGAAAATCTATTTTGGCCCTTTCTGTAATAAGTCTGGCAACTCACAAGAAGTTGTGCTAAATTTTTGTAACCTGGCATCACCAACTTTATGTATAAGAAAAGCATTGTAAAAAAAGTAGTAAAGACACGTGGGTGTAAAAGATAAAAAAGTTTATTAAATAAATGCACTAGCCACATAACAAACTTGTCTTTTACTGACATATAGTACATGGTGTCAGAAGTGAAAGATACTTCTGAAAAAAACAGTAAACATGGATTCTCGTTTGCCACAACCACTAGACTGCTCAAATTTGCCAAAAGAATGGCCCAATTGGAAGCAGCAGTTTTTCATTTACATGCTTGCAAACAACAAAAACAACGAGCCACAGCCTAGTAAAATTGCAACACTTTTGTGGCTAATTGGAAAGCGTGGTATGGAAATATATAACTCCCTATTTCCTTACAGTGGTAATTTGGAAAGTATGTTCGAGGTCGCTACTGGAACTATAGCAGCACCCGACGTTAACGTCGCTGCAAACCAGCAGCAAAGCAGCAGAACCGGCCAGGAGGTGACAAGTGGCAATGTAGGTGATAATACTGATGCAGCCGTCCCAGAGCGTGTAGTACGCAAATTTAATATGATTGTACAGAAAGAAAAACAATCATTTGGCGAGTTCGAAACAGAGCTTCGCACGCAGCTACAATATTGTGAATTTAGTTGTGCGTCATGCCACTCATCGTATGCTGATCGGATTCTACGTGACCACATCATTGTTGGCGTACAAGATAAAAAGCTCCAACTAAAACTTTTAGATGGAAAAGATGACCCGTTGTCAAAAATTATTCAAATATGTAAAACATTTGAAACTGCTGCTGAAAACAAACAACTTCTAGATGGAAAAATCATGAAGACCGAGGTTAATGCCATCGCTGCTGAAGATTCAAAAACAGGTGATGAGGTTGCGGTTATTAGAGCACCAAGTTGTTTCAACTGTGGACAGCCATTCAATGAACGTCATCGTCGTATATGTCCAGCAAACAACGTGACATGCAACTCATGTGGGCGCCGTGGACATTTTGCTAGATTTTGTAAGTCGTTTTCGAAACAACATGATGTTAGAGGAAAGAAGCCAGTCGACAGAAAACGTGTGGAAAACAACAGCAGCGGCCGAAACACAGTTTATAAGGTGAACTATTCTGATTTAGGTAATTCTAGTGATAGTAGCGTTAGGTATTTTAAGGTATCTCCTGTTGAAATTAATAATTGTTATTGTAGAGTATATGCGAGTAGTGTCGGTGTAAATAAGGGAAGATGGAAGAAACGATACCTGATTCAAAATCTGCCAATTGAATTTAAACTGGATACGGGGGCAGATATTTAACTGCATACCAATGAATTTTATGAAAAAGTTAAATGTTCCCTTTTCTCGTATTGATAATATTAGAGTTACAGATTATAATTCTAATAAAATAAACATTCATGGTGAAGTTAGGCTAACGTGTTTTGATGAGGAAAGCGGTATAAGTCATGTGGCCAAATTTCTGGTTGTGGATGAGTATTTTGAGCCATTGCTGGGACTCGAGGCGTGTGTATCGTTTGACTTGATAAGGCGTATAAATGCAGTTGGGGCTGCTAGTGTATTTTCTTCTGAAGTGGGTGAGTTTATAAAAAGGGAGAAGGATGTTTTTTTTGATGGGGTGGGGAAATTTCCTGGCACTTGCTCAATTGTTTTGAAGGACGGTTCTATTCCGGTATTGCACTATAAGAAACGGATTCCTATGGCACTACATGATGGGCTAAGGGCCGAATTGAATAAACTGGAAAGGGGCGGGATTATTAGTTCTGTTGACTATCCTACGAATTGGGTAAACAACATTCAGATTGTGGAGAAGCCCAATGGGGCACTACGTGTTTGTCTTGACCCAAGACCACTCAATAAGTGCATTAGGAGGGAACATTTTCTTATTCCGAGGTCTGAGGACATCTTAAGTCGTTTTTCGGGCAAACATATATTCACCGTTCTTGATTTAAGGAACGGATTTTGGCAGGTTGAACTTGACCGACAAAGCTCGGATCTAACAACATTTATGACTCCATTTGGGAGATATAGGTGGAATAGGTTGCCTTTTGGCATAAATAGTGCACCGGAAATGTTCCAGCGTCGAATGGTCCAAATATTTGGGGATATCCCTGGTGTCGAGATATATTTCGACGACATGTCAATAGCGGGCAGGGATCATGAGGATCATGATAGAACTCTTGCCATTGTTTTGGAACGGGCTCGGGAGAATAATATTAGGTTTAATCCCGACAAGATACAGTATAGAACGGGTAAGGTTAAGTTTATGGGATACATCATTTCTAATAACTGTGTTAAACCGGATAGATGTTATATTGAGGCGATTACTAATATGCCGACACCGCGGAATAGGGGAGATGTCTTGAGACTGCTTGGGTTGTATAAATTTTTGGGTAAGTTCATCCCGAATTTGTCGATGCGTACGGCTGGTTATGAAACCTCTCAAGGAATGACGTTGAGTGGAGTTGGTCGGATGAACATGATAGGGAAGTGAGGGAGCTTTCTGAGTCTACAACGAGTGGCCCTGTTTTGCCACTATACGACCCTGATCAACCAATTTTTATTCAGACCGATGCGTCAAAGGATGGCCTTGGTAGTGTGTTATTGCAAAACGATATGCCTGTAGCGTTCGCATCTCGCACTCTATCGAAGAGCGAGCAAAAATGGGCGCAAATCGAGAAGGAGCTACTGGCAATCGTGTTTGCGTGTGAACAATTCCATTATTTTTTATATGGTCGGGAATTTGTTGTACATTCGGATCACAAGCCACTTGAGTCTTTAATGAAGCGGGACATTGACGACGTAACTCCACGTCTTCGTAGGATGTTCATGTATTTGCTCAAGTACCCTTCTATGTCCATTGTGTATAAGCCGGGGAAACAGATGTTGGTCGCGGATTGTTTGTCGCGGGCTCCTCTGGCGGAAAGTACAGATATGAGAGAGGAATTGTTGGGTATGATTCACTTATTATCGCGTAAGGTTTGCATGTCGCCTGAGAACAGTAGTAGTTACGAGAATTTTTTGAGGGCAGACGAGCGTTATAGTCGTATTGTCAAATACGTGGAATCGGGTTAGCCACAATATCATCAGCTCGATGATTTTAGTCGGTTGTTTCATAAGTACAGGGCAGAGTTACATTTCGAGAATGGCCTTTTGCTCAAGGACCATCGTCTGGTGATTCCAGCGAACATGCAGGGGACTATCGGTAAGTTGTTGCATGAATCACATCTCGGAATTGCGAAGACATTGGCGCGTGCGCGCACGCAATTTTTCTGGCCGGGCATGACGGCTGATCTGACGGAAATTGTTAAGGGTTGTAACACGGAACATCCAAAAGGAGCCCCTAGTACAGGATACTGTGCCAGAGTATCCATTTCATAGAGTGGGTACTGATATTTATGAATACGCAGGTCATTACTACATAGTTCTGATTGACGCGTATTCGGGTTTCATTTGCTCTAGGAGGTTAGTTGAGAAATCCGCTCGTCAGTGTATCAGCGCACTTGATGAAATATTTTGCGAGTACGGGTACCCGACCCAGATAAGGGGCGATAATAATCCATTCAACTCAAGGGAGTTTGATCAGTATGCCAATGAGCACAATATAGAGCTGGTATTTTCCAGTTCCCGGTATTCTCAGAGTAATGGATTGGCTGAGAAGGGGGTGGCCATAGCTAAGGGTATTTTGAAACGGTGTTTCGAGTCAGCAGAGGTTGTGAGGTTTCAATATCGTCTATTGGAATATAACGCCACTCCGGTTGCCAGCATGGCAACCGTAATGCCAGACAATTGTCAGTTTTGAATCCGGGTGATCGTATAATGTTCAGGAAAAATTCTAGGGATTGGCAGTATGGGAAAATTGTTAGAAGATTTAATGATCGCTCATATATTGTAGTCGATAATTATGATAATCACTTCCGCCGTAATAGACGGTTTATTACTACGACTAGTAACAATGAGTATAATGCAAGTGATTTGTTGTATGAGGATCATGTTACAAGTCACAGGGATAATATTGGGAGGTCTATTATCAATTTGCCAGTTGGTAATACGCGACGCGGAACACTTCCATCGGGTGGGCGTAGAGATAGTCATTGTGGTGGTAATGAAATAACCGATCAATCAGCTGGGGAGTCGTCAGATTCGTCCGTTTATCATGAAGCTGATTCTGATAGTTATAGATCTGCGAGTGACCCTGAAGATTGTAACACTCATAGAAACTCGGGGGTTATAGAAACATTGCCAACTCATTTGACTGTTAATTCTCCATATAGAACCCGTAGTGGTCGAACAGTTCGACCTCCGAGGAAATATATGTGTGAATGAAAAAAAGGCATGTAATAAGTCTGTCAACTCACAAGAAGTTGTGCTAAATTTTTGTAACCTGGCATCACCAACTTTATGTATAAGAAAAGCATTGTAAAAAAAGTAGTAAAGACACGTGGGTGTAAAAGATAAAAAAGTTTATTAA
Source organism: Pollenia amentaria (assembly GCA_943735925.1). Classification (NCBI taxonomy): domain Eukaryota; kingdom Metazoa; phylum Arthropoda; class Insecta; order Diptera; family Polleniidae; genus Pollenia; species Pollenia amentaria. Next base: position 84,861,428 of record OX031009.1, read on the forward strand.
ATAAATGCACTAGCCACATAACAAACTTGTCTTTTACTAACATATAGTACACTTTCAGGTCAAAGTTTAACTTACTAATTTTAATCGTTCTATAAATTTTTTAATGTTATTTTTCACTCTTTCTTTCATACTTTTATTTAAGAAGTTCTTTTGATTGTTCAGGGCCAAATAAACAACACAAGCGGTTGGATCTATGATATAAAGAAACATCTAAAGCATGTTTGTATAAAATCAACTTTTCTTGCAGATATCTTTAAGACGTCGGACTGTTTTGCTGACTGGTTTCAAATGAAACAAAAATGGACAAAAATACTTTAGAACAAGTAAGAGGGCTATATTCGGCTGTGCCGAATCGTTGATATCCTCCAACGACAGTTAGAATACTTTAGCAGTGCGCTTTATATGGGGCCTATAGTAAATAATGGAGCGATCTTCAAAAATTTGACGCTGTGATTTCTAGTCATATATAACCGTGACGGGCCAACATTCATTACAATAGCATTATTCGTTACGGTTTTAGGCGTACTATAGTATTTTCCTATGGTAAATTATGGACCGGTCTTCATGAAATTTTGTGGTATATGTTTAAACGAATTTGTTCAAAATCTTATTTCAATATGTGCATATTCCTTCACTACTTATGCTTGTTTTTGTAAAAAAAATTATCAGATTTATAACTCTTTGTCTACTGAACCGATTTTGCTGAATTTCAATCCCAAACTGCTTAGGAGAAACCATTTGGTATCAATATTGTTCTTTTCTTTTATATTGTATGTACAGAAAAATTTACAATTATTGAACACCAGCAGAATGTAAAGCATTTTTTGTAGTTCTGATGATCTTGTTTGCTTTTTAGGTTGTTCATATTCATGTTCTGAGTCTGCATCATCATCCGAGTTAGACATAATCGACAACTTTGCTTCAGACACAAAAGACATATTCCGTACGGTATACCGAGGTATAACCGTGTTAAAATATACAAAAACTGTAAAAATCCACCTTAAGTAAAAAAACAAAATAAATTATTAATAGAGCCAACTTAACAAAACTAATGATGCATAATTTCTTATTTTTGGGGCTACTTTCACGTGCAATTGACAGAATTGATTCCCAAAATTATGTGTTGTACTGTGTAATAATAAAGTATATTAAGCATTTTTGGCCCTATTAAAGATATTTTGGCCTTTTCAAATCGTTAATTTGGCCCAAAACAAAAAAACTCAAAATGCATCACTAATCCCAGATGTAATATTTAAAAAATAGATATTGTAAATTTTAAAGGTGTGTGTTAACTATTTTTTTAATAATATTAGTATTGTTGTTATTTCATTGAACAGTTAATGGTTTTTTATCCAAATTTAGATATTTTTAATTAGGCTTAAGTTCATTGAATTTAATTTTCATTAAATTATTTTTATGAAGACAGGAATTTTTACAACATGAAATTAATTAAATTTTTTATTGATAATTTTTCATTCTTGACTGAACTGAGATTTGAACCCAGGCTTTCACGGACAGGTTGCCCATAGTTTCGTTTGTAACCACACAATCTCGTCAGTGGGGTTTGCCGTTTTTCTCACTCGGCTATTGAAGCCAGATGACGTCAATAGTCAAACATCAATCCTTAAACCAAATGGAATTTCACTTTGGTAGATCGAAATTTGCTTTTGAATGATTGATTATCAATTTTAATTGATTTACATGTTCTTCCTAACTTCTGTTTTTTCGTACTTTTTGTCAAGAATTCTTCTTGAAATCCAAAGTACATTTTGGTTTTTCATGTTTTTGTCTTTCTTTTTTCTTGTTGATCTTTTTCAGCACAACTTGAAGGACAAATGTAAACATAGCTCGTGCCGTAGCTGTTAACAATATTAGTATTGTGGTTATTTTATTGAACTGTTAATGGTTTTTTATCCAAATTTAGATATTTTTAATTATGTTTACTCTTACTAAGCTTCACAAAAACGAACATCAGCATTAAAATTGGTTGCGGTTTAGATCTTTATTAAATTATTGACCGACAATAAGAAAGTTTTATGAGTTTCTTGTTAGAACTTTGAACTGGCGTGAGTAAAATATCAGGATTTGTAACAGTTTTAGCCGAACTAAAATGATTTTTAGGAGGGTAATTTGTATTGGACATATGGTAAATTATAGACCAATCATCCCAAAATTCTAGACTGATTTCTGGTATTACAAAAAAAAAAATTTGAATAAATTTCAATACAGCCGTGTTAGTTTTGACAGTAAATTTCACAAATTTTCATGATATTTTTTCTGGCCATATGAATTTAAGTAAGAAATTTTACCGCGAATTTAATTATTTTCCCAAAGTTGCCCTTATTTGGTTTTAGCCACAATAAACTTTTTTCCGGGAGTAGGGTTTATATGGGGCATAGTGTAAATTATGGACCGATCTTCAAAAAATTTTACAGTATAATTTCTGGTCTTATAAAACTGTGACGTACCAAATATAATTATGATAACATTATTTATTACGGTTTTAGGCGGACTAAAATATTTTTCAGGTGTGGGGTTTATATGGGGTCTAGGATTAATTATGGACCGACCTCACGAAATTTAGCAGTGTGATTTCTAGTCCTACAAAACTGTACCGTATCAACTTGTTGTATGATATCGTTATTTTTTACAGTTTTAGGCGTACTATACTGTTTGCCGAGAGTAGGGTTTATATGGGCCCTATGGTCAATTATAGACCGATCTTCACGAAATTTAACAGTATGATTTGCAGTTGTATAAAACGAAGTCGTACAAACTTTTATATCATTCCGTGCATTATCCCACTATTTATGTTAGTTGTTTTATCAAAATTATCAATTTTTTTAGGGTGGCGGTTCCACATTTTGATTCATAGTTCTGATCCTACTTAACCGAGGTTGCTGGACTTAAATCGCAAACTGCTTAGGATACCCACAAACAATTTGAGACCAAGTTTGTTCTTATGGTGGTGGTAGAGGGTATAAAAAGAAAACTCAAATGTTGTATTTGGTTATTTTTTTACCCTTTCATTGTTTTTGCTTTTCACAGGGTTGCCGTACTTGGTATTATCCGACCAAATTTAGTCGGGTATGTTTCGTTTGGTCCGATGGTAGGCTAAACTTTATTTTGGTCGGTTTGGGAAAATGTACCATATTTATTTTAAGAAATTTAGAACACTGATCGCAATGCAGATAATGCAGATGACTACCCTCGCGAATGGGCCATCTTGCCGCGACGCGAGGGCTTAAGTACAAGGACGTTTAGAGTCATGCTGGCGGTAGTGACATCAGTCAAGACCGGTAGGGCCTCCCATGCCAGAAGGGTCTAAACCGAGTACGAACCAAGAATTACCCCCTGTCTATTAGCGTCTGTTTCCCCTAGTTGGAGCGGCTAATGACTAGGTCCGCTGGCCTCTTACGGTCAATTGTTAGGCCTTCTGAAGGCTGTCGGTCCGCAATAAAATCCATCAGCGTCTGTTCTCAGTGAGCGGATGATGGTCTACGTCTGTCTCCAGAGGAGCGGCAGGTATAATTTCGCCTGGCAGTAGGCATAAAATGCAACCCCACCACACCCCTCACGAAATGTCCGAAAATTCACACCCTACGTATCCGGCAAAGGGCTTCATAATCCCCGGAGACCCTACTACTACAGCGTCGGTATCAGGCCGTAGTATGTCGAATGCTACTGAGACCTAGCAAGGGGGTTGCGCCAGGCCCTGCTAGACGGTTAGCTACTAGTGAGCAAAAACAGGTCACGACTAAGCCTTCAGGCGGTCGTAAACCAAGCTTGGTGCAGGGTTCTTCGAAACCAGGTACCTCTAAGGCTTCCCAGGTCCGGACGGGAGAAAATCCTGTCAAAACCCCTTCCTCGGGTGCTGAATCGACGGTGCAGACTCAGTCTGCCGGAAATCCAGTTTCCCATGTGCCGAAACCTGTGCAAAGAGAGCACACGAAGAAAGATTCGATGCCCTCTGATGCACCTCCCTCAGCCTCTACGGCACCTATTAAAAAACCCCAAAGGCACATAAATGCATCGAAACGGGCCTTCATAGCCAGGCGCTCCGCCTATAAAATCATTAGCCGACTAGGTGAAAACCCGGTTGGTGAGCTCACGGAGCAGGATATATCCTCTCTCCAGTGGGCAAAAACCCATATTGAGGGTTTAAAACGTGCACCTCCCTCTGCAGAGGAAGGCAATCCTGAACGGAAGCCAACCGAAGCAGCGCCTAAACGGAAACGGTCGGGGGAGGACACCCTTACTGGGACTAAAAGGTCCAAATATACGCCTCAACGGCCGCAAAACAGGTCGTACAAAGATGTGGCTAAAGACGACCTCATTTGGGCGATCATTGACCGCAACGCAAGTGACCGCACCATTTCCTCCAAGAACTGGAAGCTGGTTGTCGTCGCACTTAGTAGGGCGTTCTTGAGCGTCTTAAGGGGTAACCCTGGACCACCACCACAATGTGAAGATGCCGGCTGGTATCAGGGTCACATCAAATTGATAGCGTGTGCAGATGAGCGTTCAGCTGATATAAAAATGTTACAGGGAAACACAACAATTTAAACTATTTATCCACTTTTTGTTATTTATTTCTATTATCTGCTGAACAGTCGCTTGTGCGACTGTTCTGTTTGAGAAGTTATTTAATATTTATTTTACATATTAATTCTTAAGACTAAGCACTTAAGAATACTCTAATACTAATGCATACAAAATGCAACTTAAGCATTAAATTTTAAGTGATCGCTGAGAATATGCTGACTCACATATTCTCAGCGATGGGATTGGCTGATATGGACTTTTTAGCTTCAAGCAAAGTGTGAAGCTCGTGTTACATACAGAAGGTATGGCAACAACGACTAGTCAAACATACTACACCTCCCTTTTTCGGAAAAGAATAATCAATCATAGGTTGATTATTCTTTTATATAATATAACGATGAAATATATACAAAAATTTTTTTTTCTTAGAATAGGGGACAGTATGGTCCAGTTCTAATTTTGACCTATTCCCTTCCCTTTTTATAGGTAAGAAATTTGAAGAAATTTGTTTAGGTTCATTAGTGAACCAAAGTGTCTTTCTAAAAAAATAACGGAAAATAATTTCCTGAATTAATAAAATATAGGTTAAAGTAAAAAAAATGTTTTCTAAAAAAACAACAGAAAATAATTTCCTGAATTAATAAAAATATAGGCTAAAGTAAAAAAAAATGTATTCTTTTTGGTAGAAAGAATAAAAATTATTGAGTAATTTTAAAAGTATTTCCATTTGTTACATATATACGTTTGGTGATCAATCACTTAACATAACTTGGTGTATGCAATTATTCAAGATTAGAAAACAATCAGTTTGTGTGCTGCTTTGTTTATATTTTCACAACATTATTCAAATTACGATAGTCGGTTGCAAGTGCCGCTCTATCCATTATTGTGAATTGCAATAAGGAAACTCTTAAATTAAACATAAAATTTCATAAAAGTATAATTATATGAAAAATGAAGAAATAAATATACAAAGAAACTTATTTGGCTCTTTTGCCATAAAATAATTTCATTGATTTAATACAATATTTGTTACAGCAAAGCGACTTTTTCTCTCGGTTATTAATTGGGAAGTCTTTTGACTCTATTCTTATGGACAGTAAAAAGTTTACCCTGGGTGTCCATTAATGTGACATTGTTAAAAATATCAATTTCTTTTACTATGAAGGGTCCTTTGTAGACCGCATCTAGTTTGTGTCCTGCTTCGTTGCGGACTAGAACAGAATCATTTACATAGAGTGTGATAGGGTTGGCATTATCATTGGATATCTTCTGTCTAAGAAGTTTAGCATTTTCAATCAGACTAGCGGCTCTACGTTGGGCTACTTGGAGTCTAAATTTAACTTCCTTTTCGTAAGCATCAACGTTGTAAAGGGGTTCTATGCGGTTGTTATTGGTAAAATCTAACTCTTTTGGAATTTTTCCATAGATTAATTCAAATGGACAATATCCGTGAGCTGTTGAGGGAATTGTATTGTAACAATATACAAAAAATTTTAACCAATTATCCCAATCAGATTTGTCTGATGAAACATAAGATCTTAAATACTCGTTAAAAGTTCTGTGAGATCTCTCAACAGTACCGAGTGTCTCATGATGATAGGCAATAGAATGTAGTTTCTCTATCTTCATCAGTTTGCATAGTTCCGTGAGTACTTGATTCATGTATTCAGTACCCTGGTCCGTTACAATGGTATTCATTGGACCGTATATTAAGATAAAATTTTCCATAATGGCTTTCGCAACATTTCTGGCTGATTTATTTATTACTGGGATTGCCACTAGATATTTGGTTAAATCGCACATAATGGTTACAGCGTATTCGTTCTGTGAATCAGACCGTGGAAGAGGTCCTATTGTGTCGATTATTACTCTTTGAAAAGCTTTTAGAGGAGTTGGTGTTAAAACGAGGGACTCCTTGCCTTTAACCGTGGTTTTGTTGGTTTGGCATTCAAGGCATTTTTTTGACGTATCTAGAGATGTCTCTAGTCATGCCTTTCCAATGATATTGAAGTCTTATTTTCTTAATCATACGAGTAATGCCTGGATGTCCACCAGTAATTGGATCATCATGATATTTTTGCATAATTCGCAGTTTATCAGAATCAGCTGAAACTTTAATAAGTTTCGGTACGAGCACTATTGTTAAATTAGAATCTTGCAAGATTTCATTACCTTTACTTTTGAAGGTATTAATATCAATTCCTAGGTAAGTAAGCATACTGTCATCTAGTGAGAGTAGCAATGTTGTAAGGCCTTTATTATTAGCTATTTTTTCAAGCTTTAGAAAGAGGTGACCTAGGTCGACTTTTCTATTAATAATGAGGTCTTTCAACTTAAATTCGGAAATAACTTGCTTTCCCTTATGGATAATCGCATTATCCTTAGTAAAATACAATCGAGGTATTTTACGGTGCTCATGGGCATTTATAGCCTCATATATGTTTAACTTGGGCGATTCTGTAAGCGATGGAGCAGTTTTACTAGCACTTGCTCCGCTTGTTTTTGTCTGAAGTCTGGTTGTAACCTTCAGTACTGTATTGACTTCAATGTTCTTTATATCCTGAAACTCTATGCGTGACAGTGCGTCTGCCACTAATATACTGACCCCTAATATACTCGACTACAAAGTCGTATTCCTCGAGGTCGAGTCTCATACGGGTGAGCTTTGAAGAGGGATTCTTTAGTGAAAATAGGTAGGTAAGTGGTCTGTGATCACTTTGGATTACAAACTTTTTGCCGTAAATGTATGGTCTAAAATATTTTATAGCCCAATGTATTGCAGTGAGTTCCTGCTCTATGGTAGATTTGTTGCTTTCACCCTTAGTGAAGGATCTAGAAGCGTATGAAATTGGCATTAGAATACCTTGTTTTTCTTGGCTAAGGACAGCACCACAAGCATGTTTGCTTGCGTCTGTAGTAATAAAAAATTCTTTAGAAAAATCAGGGTATTGTAAAATTTTCGGGCTTAGTAATTGGGATTTGAGGTACTGGAAAGATTTTTCACAATCTTTGTTCCATTCAAAAGGTACATTTTTTCTTGACAATCTGGTGATATGTCGGGATGATTCTGCAAAATTTGGTATGAACCTTCGGTAATAGTTACAAAAGGCTACGAAGCGTTTAGCTTCATCACCATTTTTTGGTGTAGGATAGTTTTGTACTATAGAAAACTTGCTATCATCAGGCAGAATACCTTGATCGGTACATTTGTGGCCTAAAAATGTTACTTGTGTACAGAAAAATGAACATTTATCTGGGTGTAACTTCAGATTATATTTTCTGCATAACTCAAATACGTTTTTTAGATTACGTAGCATATGTTCTTTGGAACAACCAATTACTACTAGGTCATCCATATACACGAATGCTTGTGCTGGAGATAGACCTGAGAAGGCTAATGACATCATACGTTGGAAAGAATTAGGAGCTATTTTAATACCATACGGCAATCTTTTAAATCTGAAGGATCCTTTATCCGTGGAAAAGGATGTAACATCTCTAGATTCTTCTTCAAGTTCTATTTGATGAAAACCTGACATCAGGTCAAGACAAGAGAAGAATTTAGCTCTACCTAACTGATCAAGAATATCGTCTATTCGAGGTAAAGGGAATTTATCGGCTACCAGTTTTTTGTTTACTGCTCTGTAGTCTACCACTAATCCCCATCTCTTTTGTGTGGTACCGGGTAAAGGTTTCTTTAGTACTAAGAGTATGGGGCTATTGTGATCTGAAATCGATGGTTCAACAATATCGTCTTTAATGAGCTTATCAACCTGATTATTGACTTCCTCTTTTTGGGAATGAGGTATTCTATAGTTTTTGATATAGACAGGTTGTGTGTTATTTACTTTAAGCTTTTGTTTGTAGAAATTATTGACTGTTATGTTTTCAGATTCTAATGCAAAAATATCTATGAATTCTTTACATAGGGATTTCAAATCAGTTTCAACGAATGATGGAAAGTTTCTTGAAAGTCTTTCCAATTTCTCTTTGGAGTTGGCAGGCATAAAATTTTGTTTGGCTATCTTGTAATCTTTAAGATTTTCAGTAACAAGTTTAATATCAGTAATTATTAAATCTTGTTCAGTAGTATTAATTATTTTTACTAAAGGATTTGAAGTGGAAGTTATGGTATTTGCGACGTAAACGCCATTTTGAATGGTTTGATAAGGAATTAAAACATTTTGTTCTGATGATTCTATTGGTACGGTTCTTATTACTTCAGATCTGGCAGGGATTGATATAGAATTTATAGTTGGGCCATTGCTAAGTGGTATTCCAATATCATGATCAATTTCATTTGATCGAAGGATAAGTAAGTCTTTATCATTGGAATGTTGTAGGATGCAATTATACTTTCGTATGAAATCCATTCCAATAATTCCATCTACCTGTATTTGAAAATCATCTTTTACTACCTGAAAAACATGTTTAATTAAGTATCGGTCTACTTTTAGTTCTGATTTTACACTACCTAGTGTTGTGATTATGCCTTGGCTAATGCCATTTAGATTTTTTCTATTGTAAACATTTACAGATTCATTTAAGACCTGATTGTGTTTGATAATTGAGATATCAGCGCCAGTATCTATTAAAAAGGTTGAAGTGGTATCATTTAGCGTAGTTCTACAGCGCAGGTAGCTACATAGATTTAAATTAATATTGTAGGTTTTAGACCCTACTGAGTATTTAGGGGTGTTTCCCCGTTTCCCGAGTTGTCTGTTGCTGTTACATTTATATTTCTATGTGGTAAGTTATTGCGATTAGAAATACGGTTTCTGTTATCGTTATTATTACGATATGAACCAGAATTATTGTTATAGTTACGGTTGCTATTGTTATTATTATAGGATCCGTTACTGTTCCTATTGTGGTTGAAGTAGCTTCTATTTGTTGGGGCATTTCTAGGTTGGTTGATATTTGGGTTTCTACGATTACCTTGGTTACTATTATTGTTATTGTAGCCTTGGCGTTTGAAACCATAAGACAGAATAGAATTTTCCTGACCATATATTTCAGTGCAACTGCTTATAAATTTAGTTAAAACTTCATTCATATTATTAAATGTTCCTGATTCCATGATCAGCTTGACTCTATCATTAGAAGCGTTTTTAGTTATTGCCGTTACGGCTGAGCGGGTGGCGTATTTATTGGCTACCTCATGAGGTAATCCATCTCTGATATACGCTGTTTCAAGTTTTTTCGTCAAGTCTTCCATTTCTTTTGCATAGGAGTTGACATTCTTTCCGCTTTGTCTAACGCTCATAAGTTTTGCGTTAATAACATCTACAGATTCTCCTTTAACTGTTGTTTTAAGTTTGTAAATTATATCAGCTAAAGTTGTTTCTGAAGAAATTAAGTTTCTTGCTGTTCCTTTTAGTTTTGTTTTAATAAGGTTTACAGCTACTGACTCGTGAGTTTCCTTTATCGAATCTACGAGGTTGGTAGCATCGATAAAGCTCTGTAGGTTTTCAGAATTTCCATCGAAATCTGGGATTAACCTTGAGGCAGTATTTAAAAATTCTATGAGTGTCTGTGGCATGGTGGATTTTTGTTTTTGTTCTATTTCGGGTAGTCGATTGAACACTATTGGTTCATGAAGAGAATGTGGAACAAAAACTTTAATATTTTTTCTATAACTTACGGAAATTAATTTTTCACGTAGGTCAGAATAAAAGTTTTCAGCAGATGTTTGATGTGCTTTTGTTAACCTACTATAATTGGTATTTAGTAGTACTCTAAGTTTTTCTAATTGATGTTGGAGAATGTTTATATGCTTATTGACAGTTTCGGGTTTTGTATCCCTGTCAACATTTAAGCATTTATGGGATTTAAGAAATTCCTCTCTTATTGCTTTAGCTTTAAATACAATTGTTTCCCATTCCATGAATTAGGAAAATGTTAAGCAAATTGCATAAGAGGGTTACACGACTGGAACGTGGAATAAAATTTAAAATTGTATATTTCTTTCAATGTATTTAAAAGTTTATTTTAGGATGACGGAAAGAAATATAATAGTTAGACTTTGTCCAAATTAGTAGCTAAGGATGCTGCTCTAGTGTAAGACTTTCTCAAAGATCTTTTGTGTAATTGGTATAGAGTAACTAAGAGTTGCATAGCTATAAGGCAGATAATTATTATAAAATAAACGGCTGGGAATTCAACTTTGACTACGATGTCATTTACGACATTAGCGTTAGGTTTTTCAACCTTTGAATCAGTACCACCCGTTTTAAATAGAAAAAATAATCAACAGAAATAAAACGAGATTGTCTTTTAATTTAAAAAGTGCATTAATCACTTAATATTTCAGGGCAAACCTTTTAAAATTTTATATTTTCAGTGGTTTTATAAAATATTTTTAACTTTTCATGAAATAACTAGAGATAAAGATTTTTAGTTTCTTTAGTATTTTCTTTAAATACATATATATTTTAAAAATATAATTGTGTACTTCTACTTATTAATAAAATGGATTTATTTCATAAAATATTAAACATGTATTTTTAAGAAAACGATTTTGGTGGTTTATATAAATTAGTTTAGCAACTATAGTACTATAGAAAACGTCTACCAGCACGTTGTAACAGAGTTAGTACTATAGGTGATTTTGCTAACAATAATTTAAGGAGATGTTGAAATCCAAAATTATGTTGTATTGTTAAAAATAATGAATTAAATAAAAATGAAGGTAAAATTCTTAGTACTTGAATATTTTTGAAATTGTTTTACAATGTTTGTAAAATTAGATAAGTCTCTTAGGGTATTATGTTCTAAAATCTAGAGTTTTTCTAATTTAATAAAGAAATTAATGAGAATAAGATGAGGATATCCAACCAAAGAGTTCGAAGAAACAAGTGAACCTGACAAGGCCTATAATTAAGATCCTAGGAATAAATATTGAAATTCTTAAAGGTAATAAGGTAAATAAACCATAGTGTTTTTGTAATAGTTATTTAAATTCCTTAATAAAACCTCAATTTACAAAGAAAAACTTATCCAATTAGGCAGTAATAAGGTAAAATATAGATGTGCTCCTTACTAAAACTACTTTCATCAAGATCCGATATCTCGCTCATATATATATATAACTTATTCAAAATTTCTACTTGTCCACTTAATGAATATATTTGAATTTTTATTTATATTTATATTCATCTACTTATTGGTATTTTGTGAAAAAAATTACCCAAGATAGGTGGTCTTAAGTTTAAAGTAATAACAAAGTTATTTAAACTTTTAAATCTAACCAATGATAATGACGATGAATTAAACTAAAAAAAAAATTCTAATTTAAAGAAGGTATTAAAACTAAAGATCTTAGCCTAGTGATTATGCTCCAAATCGAGCAGAGGATTAACTGCAGCAAATTAATTTGTATGCCAAAAACATACGTGGTAAAATGTTTTTGGCCGTTTCTTGTTTTAGTTAGGCAAAAGAACGCGGTCAAAGAAAACTAAAATAAATTAAATTTTTGTTACGCAACTTGAGCGTGTATTAATTTTATTCTGTAATTTATAACATGAATGAACAACTAAAAACACAAAGAATTCTTCGCAATTACAAGAAACTATTTTGAAGGATTGGAATAAGCTTTTTTAGAACTGTTACGTTCGTTAGTAGCTTGACCGTTTACAATTACAAAAGGCAAGTTTACAATAGGTTTTACTTAAATTAAGTTTACACGGCCAGCGACTTGTTAGTATGTCTTTTTCGTCCTGGGGCGTGTTAATACTTATATTTTAAGGGAACTTATGTCATTACGACCGTCACCATTGTTGCAGGGTGAGTAGTGGTAATGGCATACGTCGGTCATCACCAATTGATGATCGAAACGGTTTAGTCCTTTTATGTTATACCACTGCACGTATGTATACAGCGGTGATTTAGTTTTTAGTATAATATTATTTAATTATGTAATTTTATTTTTATTATACCACTTTGCTAGTGGTTATTTATTAGTTATGTTATTTTTTTTTTGTTAATGTTAGTTATTATATTAAGTTCTTAAGATAAAATTTTAATTAAAAAAAAAATTTTTTTTTCATATATTTTTAATTTAATTTCCAAAAAAAAATCAAAAAATAAAAAACTTGTATATTTTAATACAATGAAATGCTCATAAAAGTTTTTATCCTGATTGGATAATATTTTTTTTTCTTTTCATTAAATAAAGATTTTTTTTCTTTTTTTTTTTCTTTCACTAACTATTTTGGAAATTCAACATTTATACCTTTGCTTCCTTGATGTGGTGTTTTATTCAAAAGTAAAGGTGTTTTATTTAAAAGTAGAGATGTTTGGTCCTTGGCCGACCATCTTCCTTCAAAGTTATATCTTATATTTATATAGTTGTTTCAAAAGTAGAGGTGTTTCAAAAGTAGAGGTGTTTGGTCCTTGGCCGACCATCTTCCTTCCTTGGTTTTGTTTTTAGTGCGCCTGCATGCGTGTTAAATAATTAATTTTATCGTTGTTAATTTGTTGGTTGTTGTTTTATTTTAGACAAATAACACTTTTTGTAAATTAAACACTAAGCTTTAAGTTTCTTTTTTTTTTTTTTACTTAAAGAAACTGGCAGGATCGCCATGATATAAAAAAATGTTACAGGGAAACACAACAATTTAAACTATTTATCCACTTTTTGTTATTTATTTCTATTATCTGCTGAACAGTCGCTTGTGCGACTGTTCTGTTTACATATTAATTCTTAAGACTAAGCACTTAAGAATACTCTAATACTAATGCATACAAAATGCAACTTAAGCATTAAATTTTAAGTGATCGCTGAGAATATGCTGACTCACATATTCTCGGCGATGGGATTGGCTGATATGGACTTTTTAGCTTCAAGCAAAGTGTGAAGCTCGTGTTACATACAGAAGGTATGGCAACAACGACTAGGCAAACATACTACACAGCGCTGCTGTACAAGGATGCCGTGGAGTCCCTGGGGGAAGTTTAGCAGGGCGCGAAGATTGAGGCAATACCTTTGGCCGATGTACCGCAAAGGCCCAGATCTATTGCCAAGATCCCCGCTGAGCCATCCGACCCCAAGGAGATCCTGGAAATAATACAGATCAGTAACCCCCAGCTACCCACACAGGACTGGAAAGAAGTGAGGGTTTCTGAATCTGTTCAAGAGTCCAGGAAGGCCACTGTTATAATAAACAGTGACTCTCTGCCGTCACTTCGGAAGACACAGGGGAAGATATTCTATGGATTTGGAACTATCTTCCTCCAAATCTACAAAGGTGATGACAAAGGGAATCCTCAAGCTCCGGTGACTACCACCATAACAACAGCATCAACGGAGCTTTTGGAAGACGACTCTGCTACGTCAACGACAAATGAAGACACCCAATCGGTCAGCGGACTTGTGGGTGACTTCCTTGGTAAGTTAGAAGTGGCGGACGATGAGGACATCCTTATGGAATCGGACGACGACCCAGAGGATGCCAACGTCACAGTCGTCCATAGCGATGAGCTATGATGAAGGTTACGCAGATCAACCTTCATCACTCTAAAGCGGCGTCAGCTGCCCTTCTTCTCCGATTGGCTTCAGGCACGGAGGAGCTTATATGTATCCAAGAACCATTGTTGTATAGAGACAGGGTTTGCGGCCTCAGTTTAGACGGCTATTGTACTCTGTACGCAGCCGATCAAGGTTAGACCAGGGTTTGTGTTTTGGTCAAAAACATCCTTAAAGCTTTCATTCTTTCTGATTTTAGCGATAAGGATACATGCACTGTCGCAGTAGAATGCAAAACCAGTACAGTTTGGTTTATGAGCTGCTACATGGCACATGACCAGGGTGCCAATCCCCCAAACTCCACAACCAGGAAGGCGATGTCGTATGCTAACACAACATCCCCCTAATAATATGTGCTGATGCTAATGCACATCATACCGTCTGGGGAAGCTCGGATGTCAATCCACGAGGTGAGTCGCTTTTGGACTTCATAGTAGAAAACGAACTAACAGTAGTTAAAGGGGTAGTGAGCCCACCTTTATTGTGACTAACAGAAGGGAGGTTCTAGATATTACGCTTATTAGTGATAAGTTCGCGGATATGATCAGCGATTTGAACGTGTCAAAGGACTGTTCCTTCTCTGATCACATGTATGTTGATTTCAATTTTTCCTTTAGAGTTGATTCAGTTAAACCCTACACGAACAGAAGAAGGACCAACTGGTCTATCTATGCAAGTGTACTCGGGGACAAGCTGCCTATGTGCCCGGTTCTCATAGACAGTGTGTCCATGCTCGACTCCGCAGTGGAGTCATTGACTGGTGTCTTAATGGAGGTAACAAACGAAGCCTGTAAAATAATTGACAGGAGGGGCAAAGCTAAGCCCATATGGTGGAATGCGGAAATTGCTGAAAAACGCAAGGAAAGCAGGAAGCTCTTTAATGAGGCAAAATGTAATGGTGTCTGGAACAATTACAAGTCCTCAGTAAATGGATTCAAAAATCTTATCAGGAAGGCCAAGAGACAGTCATGGAGGAAATTCTGCAGTGACGTGGAAAACTCCTCGGAGACAAGTCGGCTACGTAAGATTTTATCCTCTAAACCAGCTATTCCAAAAGATGGATTCATCCTGGATCGCAAACAGTCGGGACACCCTTGAGGTCCTGATGAACACACACTTCCCAGGTTGCACTGATGATGTGCCTAGGGAGGAAACATTAAGTGGCGCTCGGGATATCTCTAATATTCCGATAACTCGCCATCGTGTGGAATGGGCGGTCAAAAGCTTCCATCCCTTTAAATCTCCAGGCCCGGATGACATTATCCCAGCGGACCTACAAAAGAACCTGGGAATATTGATGCCATGGCTCTTGGCAATATTTAGAGCCTGCCTGAGTCTCTCACATGTCCCATCAACTTGGGCAACATATAAGATCGTCTTCATCCCCAAGAGTGGGAAGACATCTCACACTTTGGCTAAAGACTTTAGACCAATTAGTCTATCCTCCTTTCTACTGAAAACACTAGAGAGGATTTTAGATATTCATATTCGATCAACGTTAGGACACAATTCCCTGTCACTGGCTCAGCACGCCTACACGAAGGGAAGGTCCACTGAAACTGCGCTCCACTCATTAGTGGGCCACATAGAGAGATCCCTGCATTACAAGGAATTTGCTTTAGTTGCATTCCTGGATATTGAGGGCACCTTCAACAACGTTAAACCTAAATCGGTCATTAACGCTATGAGACATTTGGAAATCGACCCAGCGATCATTCAGTTCGTCAGCAGTATCTTGCACTTCAGGCGTATCGAATCCAACTTGGGCGCCTCGAACATTTCAAAGGTTGCGACTAGGGGCACCCTAGGTGGTGCACTGTCACCTTTACTTTGGAATCTAGATATAAATACCCTACTCAGAGCCGTGGAAAGGACGGGCTGCAGAACGGTTGCATATGCGGATGACGTCGCAGTTGTGGCTATGGGTAAAGATCCCAGACTATTGTCTGAACTAATGGAGTCCGCATTGGACGTCCTTACAAAATGGTGCCAGGGATGTGGACTGGATGTAAATCCTGCCAAAACAGAACAGGTACTTTTCACAAGGAGATACAAAATTCCCAAATTTAATACCCCGAGCATAAAGGGGGTGTCACTGGAACTGTCTGACAGCGCCAAGTATATTGGGCTAATATTGGACAGCAAACTGAACTGGAAGATGAACACCATTTCCAGGACTAATAAGGCGGCTACTGCATTATATTGCTGCTGTGTATTAAGTTTATTCTGTAATTTATAACATGAATGAAGAACTAAAAACACAAAGAATTCTTCGCAATTACAAGAAACTATTTTGAAGGATTGGAATAAGCTTTTTTAGAACTGTTACGTTCGTTAGTAGCTTGGCCGTTTACAATTACAAAAGGCAAGTTTACAATAGGTTTTACTTAAATTAAGTTTACACGGCCAGCGACTTGTTAGTATGTGTTTTTCGTCCTGGGGCGTGTTAATACTAATATTTTAAGGGAACTTATGTCATTACGACCGTCACCATTGTTGCAGGGTGAGTAGTGGTAATGGCACACGTCGGTCATCACCAATTGATGATCGAAACGGTTAAGTCCTTTTATGTTATACCACTGCAGGGACACGTATGTATACAGCGGTGATTTAGTTTTTAGTATAATATTATTTAATTATGTAATTTTATTTTTATTATACCACTTTGCTAGTGGTTATTTATTAGTTATGTTATTATTTTTTTTTGTTAATGTTAGTTATTATATTAAGTTCTTAAGATAAAATTTTAATTAAAAAAAAATTTTTTTTTCATATATTTTTAATTTAATTTCCAAAAAAAAATCAAAAAATAAAAAACTTGTATATTTTAATACAATGAAATGCTCATAAAAGTTTTTATCCTGATTGGATAATATTTTTTTTTCTTTTCATTAAATAAAGATTTTTTTTCTTTTTTTTTTCTTTCACTAACTATTTTGGAAATTCAACATTTATACCTTTGCTTCCTTGATGTGGTGTTTTATTCAAAAGTAAAGGTGTTTTATTTAAAAGTAAAGATGTTTGGTCCTTGGCCGACCATCTTCCTTCAAAGTTATATCTTATATTTATATAGTTGTTTCAAAAGTAGAGGTGTTTCAAAAGTAGAGGTGTTTGGTCCTTGGCCGACCATCTTCCTTCCTTGGTTTTGTTTTTAGTGCGCCTGCATGCGTGTTAAATAATTAATTTTATCGTTGTTAATTTGTTGGTTGTTGTTTTATTTTAGACAAATAACACTTTTTGTAAATTAAACACTAAGCTTTAAGTTTCTTTTTTTTTTTTTACTTAAAGAAACTGGCAGGATCGCCATGATATAAAAAAATGTTACAGGGAAACACAACAATTTAAACTATTTATCCACTTTTTGTTATTTATTTCTATTATCTGCTGAACAGTCGCTTGTGCGACTGTTCTGTTTGAGAAGTTATTTAATATTTATTTTACATATTAATTCTTAAGACTAAGCACTTAAGAATACTCTAATACTAATGCATACAAAATGCAACTTAAGCATTAAATTTTAAGTGATTGCTGAGAATATGCTGACTCACATATTCTCAAGGTAAGACCAGGGTTTGTGTTTTGGTCAAAAACATCCTTAAAGCTTTCATTCTTTCTGATTTTAGCGATAAGGATACATGCACTGTCGCAGTAGAATGCAAAACCAGTACAGTTTGGTTTATGAGCTGCTACATGGCACATGACCAGGGTGCCAATCCCCCAAACTCCACAACCAGGAAGGCGATGTCGTATGCTAACAGGCACAACATCCCCCTAATAATATGTGCTGATGCTAATGCACATCATACCGTCTGGGGAAGCTCGGATGTCAATCCACGAGGTTAGTCGCTTTTGGACTTCATAGTAGAAAACGAACTAACAGTAGTTAAAGGGGTAGTGAGCCCACCTTTATTGTGACTAACAGAAGGGAGGTTCTAGATATTACGCTTATTAGTGATAAGTTCGCGGATATGATCAGCGATTTGAACGTGTCAAAGGACTGTTCCTTCTCTGATCACATGTATGTTGATTTCAATTTTTCCTTTAGAGTTGATTCAGTTAAACCCTACACGAACAGAAGAAGGACCAACTGGTCTATCTATGCAAGTGTACTCGGAGACAAGCTGCCTATGTGCCCGGTTCTCATAGACAGTGTGTCCATGCTCGACTCCGCAGTGGAGTCATTGACTGGTGTCTTAATGGAGGTAACAAACGAAGCCTGTAAAATAATTGACAGGAGGGGCAAAGCTAAGCCCATATGGTGGAATGCGGAAATTGCTGAAAAACGCAAGGAAAGCAGGAAGCTCTTTAATGAGGCAAAATGTAATGGTGTCTGGAACAATTACAAGTCCTCAGTAAATGGATTCAAAAATCATATCAGGAAGGCCAAGAGACAGTCATGGAGGAAATTCTGCAGTGACGTGGAAAACTCCTCGGAGACAAGTCGGCTACGTAAGATTTTATCCTCTAAACCAGCTATTCCAAAAGATGGATTCATCCTGGATCGCAAACAGTCGGGACGACTCTGCTACGTCAACGACAAATGAAGACACCCAATCGGTCAGCGGACTTGTGGGTGACTTCCTTGGTAAGTTAGAAGTGGCGGACGATGAGGACATCCTTCTGGAATCGGACGACGACCCAGAGGATGCCAACGTCACAGTCGTCCATAGCGATGAGCTATGATGAAGGTTACGCAGATCAACCTTCATCACTCTAAAGCGGCGTCAGCTGCCCTTCTTCTCCGATTGGCTTCAGGCACGGAGGAGCTTATATGTATCCAAGAACCATTGTTGTATAGAGACAGGGTTTGCGGCCTCAGTTTAGACGGCTATTGTACTCTGTACGCAGCCGATCAAGGTTAGACCAGGGTTTGTGTTTTGGTCAAAAACATCCTTAAAGCTTTCATTCTTTCTGATTTTAGCGATAAGGATACATGCACTGTCGCAGTAGAATGCAAAACCAGTACAGTTTGGTTTATGAGCTGCTACATGGCACATGACCAGGGTGCCAATCCCCCAAACTCCACAACCAGGAAGGCGATGTCGTATGCTAACAGGCACAACATCCCCCTAATAATATGTGCTGATGCTAATGCACATCATACCGTCTGGGGAAGCTCGGATGTCAATCCACGAGGTGAGTCGCTTTTGGACTTCATAGTAGAAAACGAACTAACAGTAGTTAAAGGGGTAGTGAGCCCACCTTTATTGTGACTAACAGAAGGGAGGTTCTAGATATTACGCTTATTAGTGATAAGTTCGCGGATATGATCAGCGATTTGAACGTGTCAAAGGACTGTTCCTTCTCTGATCACATGTATGTTGATTTCAATTTTTCCTTTAGAGTTGATTCAGTTAAACCCTACACGAACAGAAGAAGGACCAACTGGTCTATCTATGCAAGTGTACTCGGGGACAAGCTGCCTATGTGCCCGGTTCTCATAGACAGTGTGTCCATGCTCGACTCCGCAGTGGAGTCATTGACTGGTGTCTTAATGGAGGTAACAAACGAAGCCTGTAAAATAATTGACAGGAGGGGCAAAGCTAAGCCCATATGGTGGAATGCGGAAATTGCTGAAAAACGCAAGGAAAGCAGGAAGCTCTTTAATGAGGCAAAATGTAATGGTGTCTGGAACAATTACAAGTCCTCAGTAAATGGATTCAAAAATCTTATCAGGAAGGCAAGAGACAGTCATGGAGGAAATTCTGCAGTGACGTGGAAAACTCCTCGGAGACAAGTCGGCTACGTAAGATTTTATCCTCTAAACCAGCTATTCCAAAAGATGGATTCATCCTGGATCGCAAACAGTCGGGACACCCTTGAGGTCCTGATGAACACACACTTCCCAGGTTGCACTGATGATGTGCCTAGGGAGGAAACATTAAGTGGCGCTCGGGATATCTCTAATATTCCGATAACTCGCCATCGTGTGGAATGGGCGGTCAAAAGCTTCCATCCCTTTAAATCTCCAGGCCCGGATGACATTATCCCAGCGGACCTACAAAAGAACCTGGGAATATTGATGCCATGGCTCTTGGCAATATTTAGAGCCTGCCTGAGTCTCTCACATGTCCCATCAACTTGGGCAACATATAAGATCGTCTTCATCCCCAAGAGTGGGAAGACATCTCACACTTTGGCTAAAGACTTTAGACCAATTAGTCTATCCTCCTTTCTACTGAAAACACTAGAGAGGATTTTAGATATTCATATTCGATCAACGTTAGGACACAATTCCCTGTCACTGGCTCAGCACGCCTACACGAAGGGAAGGTCCACTGAAACTGCGCTCCACTCATTAGTGGGCCACATAGAGAGATCCCTGCATTACAAGGAATTTGCTTTAGTTGCATTCCTGGATATTGAGGGCACCTTCAACAACGTTAAACCTAAATCGGTCATTAACGCTATGAGACATTTGGAAATCGACCCAGCGATCATTCAGTTCGTCAGCAGTATCTTGCACTTCAGGCGTATCGAATCCAACTTGGGCGCCTCGAACATTTCAAAGGTTGCGACTAGGGGCACCCTAGGTGGTGCACTGTCACCTTTACTTTGGAATCTAGATATAAATACCCTACTCAGAGCCGTGGAAAGGACGGGCTGCAGAACGGTTGCATATGCGGATGACGTCGCAGTTGTGGCTATGGGTAAAGATCCCAGACTATTGTCTGAACTAATGGAGTCCGCATTGGACGTCCTTACAAAATGGTGCCAGGGATGTGGACTGGATGTAAATCCTGCCAAAACAGAACAGGTACTTTTCACAAGGAGATACAAAATTCCCAAATTTAATACCCCGAGCATAAAGGGGGTGTCACTGGAACTGTCTGACAGCGCCAAGTATATTGGGCTAATATTGGACAGCAAACTGAACTGGAAGATGAACACCATTTCCAGGACTAATAAGGCGGCTACTGCATTATATTGCTGCTGTGTATTAAGTTTATTCTGTAATTTATAACATGAATGAAGAACTAAAAACACAAAGAATTCTTCGCAATTACAAGAAACTATTTTGAAGGATTGGAATAAGCTTTTTTAGAACTGTTACGTTCGTTAGTAGCTTGACCGTTTACAATTACAAAAGGCAAGTTTACAATAGGTTTTACTTAAATTAAGTTTACACGGCCAGCGACTTGTTAGTATGTGTTTTTCGTCCTGGGGCGTGTTAATACTAATATTTTAAGGGAACTTATGTCATTACGACCGTCACCATTGTTGCAGGGTGAGTAGTGGTAATGGCACACGTCGGTCATCACCAATTGATGATCGAAACGGTTAAGTCCTTTTATGTTATACCACTGCAGGGACACGTATGTATACAGCGGTGATTTAGTTTTTAGTATAATATTATTTAATTATGTAATTTTATTTTTATTATACCACTTTGCTAGTGGTTATTTATTAGTTATGTTATTATTTTTTTTTGTTAATGTTAGTTATTATATTAAGTTCTTAAGATAAAATTTTAATTAAAAAAAAATTTTTTTTTCATATATTTTTAATTTAATTTCCAAAAAAAAATCAAAAAATAAAAAACTTGTATATTTTAATACAATGAAATGCTCATAAAAGTTTTTATCCTGATTGGATAATATTTTTTTTTCTTTTCATTAAATAAAGATTTTTTTTCTTTTTTTTTTCTTTCACTAACTATTTTGGAAATTCAACATTTATACCTTTGCTTCCTTGATGTGGTGTTTTATTCAAAAGTAAAGGTGTTTTATTTAAAAGTAAAGATGTTTGGTCCTTGGCCGACCATCTTCCTTCAAAGTTATATCTTATATTTATATAGTTGTTTCAAAAGTAGAGGTGTTTCAAAAGTAGAGGTGTTTGGTCCTTGGCCGACCATCTTCCTTCCTTGGTTTTGTTTTTAGTGCGCCTGCATGCGTGTTAAATAATTAATTTTATCGTTGTTAATTTGTTGGTTGTTGTTTTATTTTAGACAAATAACACTTTTTGTAAATTAAACACTAAGCTTTAAGTTTCTTTTTTTTTTTTTACTTAAAGAAACTGGCAGGATCGCCATGATATAAAAAAATGTTACAGGGAAACACAACAATTTAAACTATTTATCCACTTTTTGTTATTTATTTCTATTATCTGCTGAACAGTCGCTTGTGCGACTGTTCTGTTTGAGAAGTTATTTAATATTTATTTTACATATTAATTCTTAAGACTAAGCACTTAAGAATACTCTAATACTAATGCATACAAAATGCAACTTAAGCATTAAATTTTAAGTGATTGCTGAGAATATGCTGACTCACATATTCTCAAGGTAAGACCAGGGTTTGTGTTTTGGTCAAAAACATCCTTAAAGCTTTCATTCTTTCTGATTTTAGCGATAAGGATACATGCACTGTCGCAGTAGAATGCAAAACCAGTACAGTTTGGTTTATGAGCTGCTACATGGCACATGACCAGGGTGCCAATCCCCCAAACTCCACAACCAGGAAGGCGATGTCGTATGCTAACAGGCACAACATCCCCCTAATAATATGTGCTGATGCTAATGCACATCATACCGTCTGGGGAAGCTCGGATGTCAATCCACGAGGTTAGTCGCTTTTGGACTTCATAGTAGAAAACGAACTAACAGTAGTTAAAGGGGTAGTGAGCCCACCTTTATTGTGACTAACAGAAGGGAGGTTCTAGATATTACGCTTATTAGTGATAAGTTCGCGGATATGATCAGCGATTTGAACGTGTCAAAGGACTGTTCCTTCTCTGATCACATGTATGTTGATTTCAATTTTTCCTTTAGAGTTGATTCAGTTAAACCCTACACGAACAGAAGAAGGACCAACTGGTCTATCTATGCAAGTGTACTCGGAGACAAGCTGCCTATGTGCCCGGTTCTCATAGACAGTGTGTCCATGCTCGACTCCGCAGTGGAGTCATTGACTGGTGTCTTAATGGAGGTAACAAACGAAGCCTGTAAAATAATTGACAGGAGGGGCAAAGCTAAGCCCATATGGTGGAATGCGGAAATTGCTGAAAAACGCAAGGAAAGCAGGAAGCTCTTTAATGAGGCAAAATGTAATGGTGTCTGGAACAATTACAAGTCCTCAGTAAATGGATTCAAAAATCATATCAGGAAGGCCAAGAGACAGTCATGGAGGAAATTCTGCAGTGACGTGGAAAACTCCTCGGAGACAAGTCGGCTACGTAAGATTTTATCCTCTAAACCAGCTATTCCAAAAGATGGATTCATCCTGGATCGCAAACAGTCGGGACACCCTTGAGGTCCTGATGAATACACACTTCCCAGGTTGCACTGATGATGTGCCTAGGGAGGAAACATTAAGTGGCGCTCGGGATATCTCTAATATTCCGATAACTCGCCATCGTGTGGAATGGGCGGTCAAAAGCTTCCATCCCTTTAAATCTCCAGGCCCGGATGACATTATCCCAGCGGACCTACAAAAGAACCTGGGAATATTGATGCCATGGCTCTTGGCAATATTTAGAGCCTGCCTGAGTCTCTCATGTCCCATCAACTTGGGCAACATATAAGATCGTCTTCATCCCCAAGAGTGGGAAGACATCTCACACTATGGCTAAAGACTTTAGACCAATTAGTCTATCCTCCTTTCTACTGAAAACACTAGAGAGGATTTTAGATATTCATATTAGATCAACGTTAGGACACAATTCCCTGTCACTGGCTCAGCACGCC
Source organism: Pollenia amentaria (assembly GCA_943735925.1). NCBI lineage: Eukaryota > Metazoa > Arthropoda > Insecta > Diptera > Polleniidae > Pollenia > Pollenia amentaria. Next base: position 84,885,187 of record OX031009.1, read on the forward strand.
TACACGAAGGGAAGGTCCACTGAAACTGCGCTCCACTCATTAGTGGGCCACATAGAGAGATCCCTGCATTACAAGGAATTTGCTTTAGTTGCATTCCTGGATATTGAGGGCACCTTCAACAACGTTAAACCTAAATCGGTCATTAACGCTATGAGACATTTGGAAATCGACCCAGCGATCATTCAGTTTGTCAGCAGTATCTTGCACTTCAGGCGTATCGAATCCAACTTGGGCGCCTCGAACATTTCAAAGGTTGCGACTAGGGGCACCCTAGGTGGTGCACTGTCACCTTTACTTTGGAATCTAGATATAAATACCCTACTCAGAGCCGTGGAAAGGACGGGCTGCAGAACGGTTGCATATGCGGATGACGTCGCAGTTGTGGCTATGGGTAAAGATCCCAGACTATTGTCTGAACTAATGGAGTCCGCATTGGACGTCCTTACAAAATGGTGCCAGGGATGTGGACTGGATGTGAATCCTGCCAAAACAGAACAGGTACTTTTCACAAGGAGATACAAAATTCCCAAATTTAATACCCCGAGCATAAAGGGGGTGTCACTGGAACTGTCTGACAGCGCCAAGTATATTGGGCTAATATTGGACAGCAAACTGAACTGGAAGATGAACACCATTTCCAGGACTAATAAGGCGGCTACTGCATTATATTGCTGCTAAAGGGCCATTGGCCTAAACTGGGGAATTTACCCGAGGAATGTATACTGGCTATACGAATGTGTCATTAAATCCATTCATTTCTACGGGGCAGCTGTTTGGTGGCCGGCGCTCAAGGTGAGGAGTCATCAAACCAGGGTTGAACGTACCATGAGAATGGTGGCGATAGCGGTAACAGGTGCCATTAGAACAACCCCCTCTAAGGCACTGTTTACTATTTTAAACTGGTTACCACCAGACAACTGGTTACCAGCGAAAAGGATAGCTGCGAACGCGGCGGTAAGACTAAGGGCCACCGGAGCATGGAGGGATGACAATATCGGACATGCTAACATTCTGAACGATATTAATTGGCACATGGATGTTGATTATGTCACACCCGAGCCAATCTTTGATCCTGGCTTCACCGTAAGCATTTTGGATAACGTGGTCCTGCAAATTCCCGCGAATGCGATTCGAATCTTCATGGACGGGTCTAAAACACTGTATGGTGTCGGTTCTGGCATATACTCCGAGCAGCTAAACTGGAGCATTCCTATAAGGCTGCCGGACCACTGCAGTATCATCCAGGCCGAGATAATGGCCATCCACACAGCCGCCAGACGCATCCGGTACTGTGAAATATCTGGAAGGGATATTCACATTATTACCGATAGCAAGGCGGCCATAAGATCCCTGGGGAATGTGTTCATCACATCGAGAATTGTCCGAGAATGCCGGATGTCTCTGGAGGAGATAGCGAGACATTCACTGGTCACCCTTAATTGGGTCCCCGGACACGGGGACATACATGGGAACTGCATGGCGGATTCGTTGGCGTATGCTGGTTCCCCCTTGAATCGGGACGGTTCCACATATTATGTAGGTGCTTCACTCCCAAGGTGTAAGCAACTTATAGCGCAGAAGTTTCATCTTACCGCCAGTCAGAGGTGGCACGATGAAATTACCTGTGGGGAAACCAGGAAAATCTGGCCCATCATAGATGAAAAAAGGACACGGCGAGCATTACAGCTGTCCAGACATCATCTGAGAAACCTAATTGCGGTTATAACTGGCCACTGGCCCATTGGGAGGCACGCCCAGAGGCTGGGGCTCCCTTATAATGACTTGTGTAGAAGTTGCGCGATGAGGAGGAGGAAGAGTCAACGGAACATCTTCTCTGTAATTGCCCGGCATTCGGAGACTTAAGACTCGAAATGTTTGGTCGAAGAGCCCTTGGGGACAAAACTTGTCTCTCTGATGTTGATGTTAACAGGATCCACTCCTTTATTGAATCGACCGGATGGCTGCATGGGAATACTAGCAGCCAGATTTCATAGGACCCATGGAAGATGGCGTGACACAACGGGAACTAATTAATGGACCCACGTGAGCTGTGCTTGATCACGGCTGCCAATGGAACCTAACCTAACCTAATGCAGATAAGTGCAAATCGAATATTTTTTTACAAAACGAAAATTTTCTTTGACGAAATGAAGGTACCTACATAACTTTAGTAGCAAGTTACTTTGACGGTGTTAGTTTCATAAAGAAAAGTTGTGTTACCATATTTGAACGTACCAGCCAGATGCCGTTCAAAATTTTTTTTCGGACTAGCATGTCTCGGCGTGTATTGGATTGTAATGTGGGTAAGCTTAAAACTTTGTTCACCAATGAAATTTACTTATTTTACATTAAAAGAATAACTGAAGTAAAAGATGTAACACCCCAAAAAATATTAGATGTTTCTAGTACAAGATTGCACAATTATATCGCTAATGTAAATGTGATATTCGTTTTGCCATATTTAAACTCAAGTTTAATGTCTATTTTTTACATATTCTAAGTATTTTTTTAAAAAATATATGATGATACTTAAGTCGATTTCAATAATAGAAATAATCATATTGATGTTTAAAGAACACAAAAAATCCAAATTCAAACGACGATTTATAATACCGTGTTCAGTTATGCACCTTTATTGAGTTTTACGCAATAAATGCCATTATTGAGCTCAATATTCCATATAAAATTGCAATAAATTTATTGCTCAATTAATACGAAATTGTTATAATATTGAGTAAAAATTCAAATGCAACACTGTCACAAGTATGTTCAGTGAGCCCAAAGCGAATTTAAATTCGCCTTGAATGACTGCACAAAACATTTTTTTTACTGTTTTAACATTTGGCAGGTAAAATGTCAGAAAAAGAAAACAAAAAAAAAGCAAAAAATGTCGCGTCCAGTTGAAGGTAAGTTTAAATATTAAATTTTTTATTTAAAATTAAAATCAAATAAAAACCAATTTCTTTTTATTATCCACAGATGTAAAAATAAAGAAAAGAAGAATGGGGTGGAATGAAGCCAGCGAAGCCGCCCTATTGGATATGTGGCCCACCAAAATGGATGGTCTTCGTGGGCAACGAAAAAACGGCCACATCTATGCTGAAATGGCAGATGAGCTGAAACAGCAAGGCCATTCTTGTAGCCCAAGAGACATTCAAGTAAAGTTACAAAATTTTACACAGCGCTACAGGTAATTATGTACATGTATATATGTCTGGATAAAGGAAACAAATTTCCGGGTGTTACTGTTTCGCTGCTGTGAAAAAATGTGTAAAACAGGATGGGTTTATAGCACCAATTATAAAATATTATCCCCTATTGTGCTCACTAAATAGTTTGTGCGTCCACCTGTCACTTTGCGGCAAAATACTAACAATCGGAAAATGCATTAACAAATTGTTTTAATGTTAACATTTTTGCAGAAAAGAATAGGCGGCTATGGGAGTATCAGGTGGATCACCTTCTACATGGCCTCTCTATGCAACGGTGCATCAGATTATTGGAGGTTTTAAGGTGAACTTGTTTGCGGAATTGGCGCTGGAAAGCATTGATGGTATGTTTTTTGTTATGTTACCGTATTGCAGAATTGCAGCAAACTATAAAATGTACAACCTCTTTTAAAACAGCCAGAATTCCTTAACGTCATTTGCAAAGCATAAAAAAAAGCGTGGGATTTTCAAGCCCAACCGTGCGAACTCTAATAGTGCCTTGTATTACATAGTGCATTATTTAAACTATTCATGGGTTAATATAATATTTGACAGTGATGCAAAGCAAAATGACATTTAGGAATTAAACAATACATACAATTTAAAGAAACTGTTTGTTTTTGGTTGAGCCAAAACAATGCCAGAGAAAAAGCGTAGGGTTTCATTAAAGTGGTTGAAAATTTAAATGCTGAGTCTCCCAAAATGCATATTGGCATTTGGATACCACATATTTCTTTTTTATTGGCTTGCAATATTTCGCTCTCATCAAGCACTTTCTTTAATAGTGATGAATTAAAGATTTGGGAATCATTGCAACGTCCAGGAGCACCAATGTTTATATATAAAAACCGGTATCTGTATGATATGTATAAAGTTTAAATATAATAAACCAAAAAGTATATGTTCTTCTACCTGTAGTCCACAAGAGCCAAAAGTACCATAGAATACCATCCCTTGTAATTATAGAAGTCGGTGGAATCGTTTTGGTTTGGCTTAATTTCGATGTGGCACCCATCTGTTAATATAAATTGAAATTTTAGATCGGTTTTCAGCATAACATTTATGTTGTATATTAAAAGTTATTAGATCCATATAAGGTTACCAATATTTAAAAAAAAATTTCAAACTTACCAATGGCCCCAAGACACTGTGGAAAACCAAGACTTTGAAAACCATCAACACATTCATTTGCAAGCTCTTGTGACGGAGGCATCTTCTTCATATACTGCGTGGACAACACCTGCCATACTTCCTCACAAAATTCAATTAAAATTGTGCACACAGTGGATTTCCCAACACCAAACAGCTCAGAATCTACTCCATACTCTCCAGATGAACTGAGTGTAAATAAAGCGATGGCTACGCGCTTTTGCAGTGGTATTGCTTTTTGCCACTTTGTATCGACTTTATTTAATTTTTCTAACAAGCCACAGAGGACGTCAAAACTGGCACGGGTCATACGAAAATGCCTCTTAAAAAACTGATCATCATTGCGGCTGCAATTGAATTCCCAGAATGTAGATTGGCGATTCTGCAAATTACAAAAGTAGAACCTATTTGTTTCAAAAAAAAATAGTTAACATTGTACTTACCAACTTCCATAAAGACCTTTGACTTGCGCTTTGCTCTAATATTTCAAAAAGCAAAAGCTGCTGTTTCCTCAAACTTTGCAGAATTTCCAAATTCTTTTTTCTTCTTTTAATAAGTAAAGCCACTTTTGAATCAAAACTTGAAAGCACTAACTGCAACTGCGTAGTATTTCTTTTATAAATTAGCAAAATGTTTTTAAAATCAGAATTTTTTCCCATTTTTGTAAATTTAAAAACACAATTCTCGTGACCAAAATATAAACAATATTATTTTTTATTAGCTGTCAAACGTTAATTGAGTTAGCTAAATTGTGTATATGTGAACAGAAAGATAATTTTGTCAATAAACAGAATATTAACTCAATAAAATATGTATATCTGAACACGGTATAAGGCAAACAAGATATATTTAAATTTTTTTTGAGGTTCTTAACCAAATAAAATCTGAGTTTAACTTCACGCGCGAAGACATTAAAATGTTACACTTAATCACACCTTCTAAAGAGTTGTCGAAAAATTGCTTGGCTATATGGTCCCTAATTCATATATGATCGCTCATATTTAACCATTCATGAATTTTTTCATTGATGAGGAATTTAAAACGTGTAATTTTTTTTAAGGCATGAATGAATTGTGAATTTTTCGACAATTCATTTATGAGGGTGAGGAAAAATAATTTTTTTTTATTAATTTAGATATTAAAGCAATTTTAAATATTTAGGATAAAAATGCGATAACCAATTTATTTTTGAGGGAAAAATATTATTTTTATTGTTATTTATTTAGTTATGTGTGTTACGTTATTTTAATCTGTAATTCTCTGAAACAAAACGACGTGTCATCAACGAAAGTATGATACACGCAGAGAAAAAACATGATAAATGAATGGTTACTACGACCATTTTTGCTCATACTTGCCTAATATGTTTACCCTAATAAATTAATTATAGTCCTAATATAACTTGAAAAAGTGTTTTTTGTCCTTAACATTTTTAAATTCGATATAATATGGTCTTTTACACCTAAAATGTTACTCTGATCCAGCTTAACATATTAAATTATTTGATATGTTAGCTACTATAATATATATATTTCCAACTATACAGTTACAATCAGTATATTAGTTGAACACAAAAGGTATGTTTAATACCATAATTTTTGTTTGCTTGAAAACACATTCTCTTAAGGAGCAAACATTTATTGTCAAAACAAACAGTGTGTGCATATACAGAAAATGACATTTTCTCCGACTGCGAGCGTCAGTTAATCAGGAAACACGAATGATGACAGCATAATTAAAACATTTTTCGGGGAGAAAAATGCCATGCTGCCTTGCAAAACTAACGATGAAAATTATTATACGTTTATTGAAACAGGTAAGTTATTTAAATATAATTATAAAAACTTATTTTGTCTTTCTTGCAGCCAAAAAAAAAAAACCTATAACAAATTTTGACAAATAATTTTGTCATTAGCTCCGAATTTTTTTCAAAAACTGTTCAACAGTATATCAATATATGTAGTTGATTTCATAAAAGAAATAAAAGGTAAGTTTGTGTTTGGCTTTTCTTAGAAGTCTTAAGTGAACGGAATTCTTATTTTTTTGGATGTATTTGAACCACACAACGTAATAAAAAATTTATAAATTAAAACACATACACTGGTATATAAATATGTGTACTTAATTTTATTTTAAATAAATGCTATATTTTATTTATTATATTCGTAATAAAACATAAATTTTTAAATTACATTTTTATTGTTTTTATTGTAAGAACCATATAAACTTGTGAAATAGACATTTTGTATGGTGTTGGGAAATATAGAAAAATGGTTTGAAAGATCGTGCGCATTTTTCTTCTGAGCATAATAATATGTTGGAGACAACAATTCTCTAAAATCATTATTACCGATCATATATTGTTGCTTAATATGTGTTTTACACAATTATAACCACAAACATTAATGATAGTTTGCGATTGTGATTGTATCAACTATGTTTTTATCTTTGCGTGTAGTATTAAGTTAAACAAACATTTAAAATATTGAAATATATAAATATTTTTGGTAAATAGAATATAAAGATAAAGTACATGGTTATAAATGCAATACTGCGTTTAATCAATAAATTTAAATGTTGTTAAATGCACCAATAAAAATGATAATCACAAAATTAATATGTAGCATCATTAGGTTTGAGTTGACATGGTGAAACAAGTTGGATTTTCTGATGCAGCGCATTTGAGAACGTAGGGAAATTATATTATTATAGATCTTATGACTTATTATGTATAATTTTTATTGATTTTAATTGATTATTAGAAGTGGATTAAACTAAAAAATTTACTTCATTAAATTTAACTATAAATTGATTTTAAAAAGCGAACTTTTCCCTTATAAATCAAGTGTATTTTGATCTCCTTATAATGCGTTTTTTTAAAAATGTTACCTACTTAAGAAAAGTGTGCTCAACAAAAAAACCCAAAGTTTTAATTGGTAGTCCAAACTTTTTTACAAGAACAAAATATACGTTCTCCGTTCTTGTTGTTATTGTTTTCAATAATTTTTAAGAAAAAAAAAAACTCACCTGTTTTAAAGCACTACAGCAAAATGTATTAACAATATATTATTAGTACATTCTGGCATTCAAGAATTTTTTACAATAACAAAATACATATCGTTTGCTAAAACGCAAGACCATGTATCATAATACAAATAAACATTATTATAAATGACGTATCATCAAGTAAATAATTTTCTTAAACAACATAATGTATCTGATATTCTTTTAAGAACACATAAATTTTTTTAAACTTCAAGTCTGGTTTTCTGTTTCATACTCTGTGGTTAACTGTTACCATGGTGTTAGTGGAATTAGTGATCAAACTAAAAGTTATTGCATAAGTATTACAAACCCTTTATTAAGTATTACTATCAGCTTCTCCACATAGGACTATTAGAAATTTTGCGGCCTAACCCATTGCACGCTAAGAGTTTCCAAGAATAAATGGCAACATCTGCATGTCCTAAGATAATTTCTACCATCAGACTTTCAGTATTTTAATGATAGAATACCTTATGAGTTAATATATGTACAGTACTTTTCGTTTATAGTCACATTAGCGATATAGTCCATTTTACCTTTATTTTCTGCCACTATAAGCAAATTTAGTAGAAATTAAGTATTTCCGTTATAGACCGCTTATTAACATAAGCACATTTGACATATATCAATCTGCGGGTAGTAAAGGCAAACGAAAAGCAAATTATTAGCGGTATATGGTCACATAAGCTCATTTTAGTTTTTGAAGCCAAGAACCATATAAAGGATATAATACTTAAATTGCTTAATTTTTGTCATCAGCTCTCCACTCTAAAAAAAAGTTTTTAGGGATAAAATATTTCATTTTTTATACAGAAAAATAAGCTGCGGTCGTGTAATAATTATGAATTTTTTTTTTCTCTATTCTTATAAATTGATTATATTCGAACTCGCTAATATACCTCATAGGGACATATATAGTCGGTTATCATGGCACGATAACGGTCCGAGTTGCTGCGAACGGCGCCGAATCGACACTCCATTTTTGATATTCGGTACACTACCGTAAACTAGCTTAGTTAAGAAAAATATGAATTTTTGGGAAAATCGGCCCAAGGACACGCCTACCTCCCATGTGTCCTGAAATTGAAAAATATAATTTTAGCTTCAATAATGCCCACAAAATTACAAAAACTGGTCATGCTGATACATATGCAACTAGCAACGTGTGTGTAAATTTTTATTTAAATCAGACTAAGGACTCAAGGTCCTGACATATATCCTCTTTATTAAAAACAAAAATTGTCCGATCGTAATAAATTTTGGTATGTGAATTGATATTTACAAGATATATCCCAGCAAAAACTTGGTAATGACTTGCAATTACTGAACAACTTACTTTTCAATGACTACTTCTTACCATCTGCATTACATAGAAGTAGTTGAGTAATGGCTGACATATAATCTGTTACATAAGTACTTGTTTATAAGTTGATTATGGAAATTTATAATTCATTCATAATAAATTGCATCTACGGTTTAATTTTTTTCAAATCTAATACAAATTGGTTTTTAATATTTATTCTTACAATTTGTTTTTTTTTTTTTTATTACACTGAAAGAAAAATGCTTCATATATTTAATGAATAATTTTCATAAAAAAATTTTCCTTGGGTAAATGAAAATTTTCATAGTCTAAATGGAATTTCATAGTTAGAATGAAGTATTTTCGTTAAAATCGCTTCATTGGATTTCGTAATTACGTTAAAAATTTTCATTGGATATATGAAAACTTAAGTTTGTACAAGTTAAACAAAAAATTTTAATTGGGAACATAAAAAAACAATATACAAACATAACTATATTCATAAATTAATACAAAATTATAGTTTCCTTAAAAAAATGTTTAATTGTTAATTAAAAAAATGTAAGATTTAATTATTTCATACATCTAATGTTACATGTTTGCCATTAATTTTATGAAATCAAAAAATGTTTTTATAAAAGAAACATATTTCAATAATTGCCTTCATAAATTTAAATTTTCATTATGACAATAAAAATGTCATTTTAGTAATGAAACAAAAACTTTCAATCCACTTTCAATCAGCGTTTTTATTGTTATTATGGATAATTTAATCTCATATTTACGCTCTTAATAATTGAGTAAAAAACATAGTTTTTTTAAGCAAAAACTACAATGCCCCAGTAGACAAGCTGGTAGTGAGCTAGTCTATCAGCACCGAGGTTGCGCGATCGAATCCCGCCAGAGGCAGAAAAAAAACAAAGTAAAAAAAAAAACAAAGTAAAATAAAATAAGAAAAAATAGAAAAAAAAAAATAATTAAAAAAAAATAATAAAAAAAAATTTTTTTTAAGTCATTATTTAAGTCCCTATTTGTAAGCGAATGTGGTAATGACTTATTTAACTCCCTATTTGTAAGCGAATGTGGTAATGACTTATTTAACTCCCTATTTGTAAGCGAGGGTGGTAAGTACTTGCCTCCAATGACATCACCGTGTTAAAATAATGAGTTAAAATGCCAATGTATAAGTAGTGATGAGTCGTTATATTAGCTTTTTAACCCATTACTTTGCAATGTAAGTTTTTGCTGGGTAGTTACAAAAAACGAGGGAAATATTAAAAAGGAAAGAATAAGAAAAGTCCCGTTAATTTGTTATATACTCATATTCATACTTCTTATTTAATATTGTGAATCGGCTTAAAGTGGAGAAATTAAAATTTTTGCAATAAATTAAAAATTGAGAGTTCTGTTCCCACTCTGTTCCACCCGGTAAAAATTCTCTAATGTTCGAAAGCTCTTGCATCTAAAGTTGTTAATAAGGAGAACAAGAGACATAAATCGAGAACAAAGAATAAAAGGAGTGAATAAAGGGGAAAAGGGATCATAATATAAAAAAAAATACACAAAGCTTTATTGCCCCTCTTTTGCATATGTACAAAGCGATCAGTGCGCCAAAACGAAGTTGAAACAGTTTAGTCTTAAAGTTCCAGGAATCAGAAGAAAAATAACAACAATGTAAATGGAAAGAGAAAATAAACAGGTACACATTTAATAAATTACTTTATACGTAACAAAACGTAATTTGTAAATAAAATTCTAACGTAACAAGGTGGGGTTAATATCCCAGCAAAAACTTGGTAATGACTTGCAATTACTGAACAACTTACTTTTCAATGACTACTTCATACCATCTGCATTACATAGAAGTAGTTGAGTAATGGCTGACATATAATCTGTTACATAAGTACTTGATTATAAGTTGATTATGGAAATTTATAATTCATTCATAATAAATTGCATCTACGGCTTAATTTTTTTCAAATCTAATACAAATTGATTTTAAATATTTATTCTTACAATTTGTTTTTTTTTTTTTATTACACTGAAAGAAAAATGCTTCATATATTTAATGAATAATTTTCATAAAAAAATTTTCCTTGGGTAAATGAAAATTTTCATAGTCTAAATGGAATTTCATAGTTAGAATGAAGTATTTTCGTTAAAATCGCTTCATTGGATTTCGTAATTACGTTAAAAATTTTCATTGGATATATGAAAACTTAAGTTTGTCCAAGTTAAACAAAAAATTTTAATTGGGAACATAAAAAAACAATATACAAACATAACTATATTCATAAATTAATACAAAATTATAGTTTCCTTAAAAAAATGTTTAATTGTTAATTAAAAAAATGTAAGATTTAATTATTTCATACATCTAATGTTACATGTTTGCCATTAATTTTATGAAATCAAAAAATGTTTTTATAAAAGAAACATATTTCAATAATTGCCTTCATAAATTTAAATTTTCATTATGACAATAAAAATGTCATTTTAGTAATGAAACAAAAACTTTCAATCCACTTTCAATCAGCGTTTTTATTGTTATTATGGATAATTTAATCTCATATTTACGCTCTTAATAATTGAGTAAAAAACATAGTTTTTTAAGCAAAAACTACAATGCCCCAGTAGACAAGCTGGTAGTGAGCTAGTCTATCAGCACCGAGGTTGCGCGATCGAATCCCGCCAGAGGCAGAAAAAAAACAAAGTAAAAAAAAAACAAAGTAAAATAAAATAAGAAAAAATAGAAAAAAAAAATAATTAAAAAAAAATAATAAAAAAAAATTTTCTTTTAAGTCATTATTTAAGTCCCTATTTGTAAGCGAATGTGGTAATGACTTATTTAACTCCCTATTTGTAAGCGAATGTGGTAATGACTTATTTAACTCCCTATTTGTAAGCGAGGGTGGTAAGTACTTGCCTCCAATGACATCACCGTGTTAAAATAATGAGTTAAAATGCCAATGTATAAGTAGTGATGAGTCGTTATATTAGCTTTTTAACCCATTACTTTGCAATGTAAGTTTTTGCTGGGATATTTATGCCAAATTAAAGTAGAATTGGATTATCAATGTGGAAAATACAAAAACATCACTAATTGAAAAATAGGCTAAAACGGTTAGAATACTCTTGAAAAAATAAAACTATAAGGATATTTGAAAGATAACATAAATGAAAAAATTAAAGAGGAAAACTAGGAATGTTAACGTCATTAAAAAATGATGAAAAAATCATATCGCACTTGATCCATCTAATTTTTTTTTTTCACTTTTCAAAAAAAATCGACGCGTAGTATTAATATCCGCTGTAAAAATATCGTGCTATTTTGCCTACTTTTTGTTAATAAAATGGTTGGTTTAAAAATTCTTTTTCATATGCCTTTAATATTAAATTTAAAACTGTTTTGCTTCTACTGAACATTTTGACTTTATATCATCCTGTTGATTAAGTGCGATATATTTTGATAAAAAAATTAAAATTTTGGATTTTGAAACCAAAATTATAATAGCTTAACTTAATAATTATATTTTATAACTCCTAAAATAAAAAACGTTAAAAAAATATATAATTTATTTTTTAAACCTTGTTTACATTACAAATAGAGATGGACCCGTTAGTATTTCCATCCACTAGCACTCACGATCACTTATGTTAAAGGCAATTAAATTTGTAACACTTACGGTTTTTATACAATAGAAATTTTTATAGAAAATAAAAATTTTTCTCGCATTTCCGAAAATTTAATAAATAGTCGTATTACCGCTGCTGGAATATAGTTACAATCACACACGTATTATAGTTACAAATGTGTCACGCTATCATCTCTAATTTGAAAAATATAAATAACGGCAAATAATATGATAAAGCAAAACAAAAATATGAAACAAAAAAAACTTCAAAATCGAAGTCAATCGCAACTAACACTTTACAATAGTAATTTAAATAATAAAAATAGGAGTCATTTAATCCAAAAATGGGAGATAGAGGGTTAGATAATATGTTAAGCTCAAAAGTAGATTTATTACATTGTTTCGAATTATTTCACACGACTTTGCTGAAACACAATTTAATAATAATAATTGATTACCTACAATTTTACTGTTTTAAGCATTTTGCTTATATCACTTATGGTCTTTTACAACCCCTAGTGAAATTCGATGCAGAAAATTGATGTAGAATTTTTTAACCCTTTCAACGCACGTGTTAGTGGTGTACTGTGCGGAGGGGCTGAAATGGCCCCTAAAATGGCTGAAATGACCCCTAATATTATTTAGCTCAGAATTAGATTTAATACATTTTTTTGACTTACTCAAAACGCCTTTAAAAAAAAATTAAAAACTTCAGTGGGCCATAAAAAGAGAACTCGAGCTAAATTTTGAAAATGCTTCAGTGGTTTTGGTCTTCTATTGCTATAAGTATTTTTTTTATTTTTTACCATTCAAAATATAAAACGTGTTACGCAGTGATATTAAACACTCTTAAATGCCTAATATTTGAGTTAAAATCATAAAATTAGGCATTTCAAAAAACGCATTTTTTTAAGTTGTGGTAAAAAATAGGCACTAATTTTTGAATACCCTGTTAGCTAAGGCTATAAACTTACAAAAACAGAAAAAAAAATATCTAATTTAATATAATTTTTTTTTATACTCCATCAAACTTAAGTATTTTTTGGATTTTCAACAAAAAGAATGTGTTTTTCAGAGCAATAAAAAAAAGTTATTTTGTAAAAAAATTATAACATTTTTGACAACGTAAAATTTTGACAAAGAAAAGAATAATTGTTTTCTGACACTTCTTAACAGAAGTCTAAGGTCGCAAGTTCTTGGCGGCGGCGGTTCTGCAAAAAGCCGGTAGTGGATCACCTGATATAAGAACTAGTTACTTAAAATCTAAATATTATCTATCTATTACAATTTGTTATTATTTTAAATATACATATGTATTTGTTGTTAATATAAATATATTTTAACCAGACTTCAAAAAAGAATGAGGGTTTCAACTCGATTGTATGCTGATTTTTTTTTTGCATTTTAACAAATTTTTAGAATTCGCGCTTACTTTTAATATGATTTGCTAGCAGGTTGCAACTGTGAACAAATTTTGAGAAATTCGCTTTTTCAAAATTTTTGTTTTAATTTTTGACGTTGGAACCATAAACAGATATGCTTTTTTTTAACTTTTAGGAAATTTCTCATTTTATTATATTTTTTTTTTAAACCTTCGCGAATTGCGCCTTTTAGGTAACCCAAATCCTAATAAGCTGATTATGAGATTAATGATCAAAAGAACCTTATTTATCCTGTTTTTTTATTTGGATTACCTCTCAATCGAATATATTTCCATGTTATTGTGATTGGTTTCTTTCAATTACACTTACATAAGATTTCTTTTTCCTTGGTAATATAGCAAAATGCTCGTATTGTAAATGTAATTAGCGTTCTGTAGTCTATTACTAAAATTTAAATTTATTTAAAAAAAAGTATTTTACATATATCAGACACTGATGTCAACATGCACAAATTATAATAACAAACACATTATTAATAACAAAAATTAAATATGTACATAGTTTTTTTTGATCTTATAAAAGCTTTTATAAATACATATGTAACACGGCTAAAAAGAAAAGTTTGACCAAAAAATTATTGTAAATATGCCTTTCAATCCGGCGGCGACTTAAACTCAAAATTTAAATTCGGCGGCGGCTAAGAGGCGACTTTGAGCTGCATGACCTGAGAGTGTGTCTGATAATTGTGTGGTTGTCAAAAATTTCTACACTAATGTCAAAATTTATACTCCCCCTGGGCTAGTGAAATTTTATTCACCTAAACAGTGTCAACATTTTACTTTTATGAGTACTTTGCTACCGTTTCACACACGCCCTAAGTACAAATATAATTTCCTTAATCAACATAATGAATAATCTTAATTAAAACTAATTAACAGAGTATTTTATATAGTTTTACGAACACATTAGTTTTTTTACGTCAAAAATGGGTATTCTGTTTCAAACTCTAAACGTCTTAGTGGAATAAGTGATCAAACTGCAAATTATTGCATAAGCAAAAAGAACAACAGTACTGTAAAATAATTATAAACCGAATCCATATATATAAGTAATAAAAAGATGATTTGCTTATGGTTAAGCGGTGAGTTTATTTTCGTTTTTATTCTTTCAAATCTTAAAATAAACAACTTTAAAAAGCAAAAACTATTAAGCAGCCCCATACCCAAATACTGCTGAGTTTGCGTCTGGTGTTCTGTTTCTTTATAATTGTTTACTTCAACAGTGTGTGGAATAATGCTGATTGCTGTTGGGAATTCAGAGTTGTGTTAACTTCTCCCTCACTTGAATGAGGGGCGTCCCAACACTTCTTCAGATCTTCAATAGCAGTTTGAATGATGCGTTTCTGATGGGGTTTCCTTATCTTCTGATGAGCCCTAAAGAAGAGAAAACCAATGGTTAGGATAACGAAAATAAAAGTAGTTCAAACAAAGGTCCATCAATTAATCTTAGTTTTATGTTTTCTATATGACGCAAGTTTTCAGCGTTTACTCTTTGAAGATATAGCAAACTCAATATTTCCTGATGGTCCGTAATGTTGAGAAGAGCAGATGTTGGGGATCCTGGTAACTTTTCTACAATATTTCTTTAGTTTCTATATGGGGATCCATTAATTTTAACTTCATCACTAAATGTGAGTAGAAATGTACCACCATTAATTGTTGCTATAGTGACAGTTTGATCATTGATAATGACAATCCCTTCGTCGATAACTGTGAGGGCTTCTAGATGAGAAGGACGAGTGGTGCAATATGCACGACCACCAGAGTGAAGTTGTTGAGCGCATGTTGGATAATCCAATCTTTTGACAAATGATGTTGTCAGAGTAGCACGGCAATTTCCGATAGCCGGAATTTGATTTCCACATTCCGCCACACCGTCTGCTTCATCAAAATGAAGAATTGTGTTATTGTGTTGAAAAGGGTACAGGGTTACTTTTCTACAAACTAAATCTGGTTTTGGATACTTAATTCAAAATGTAAAAATGTATCATCCAACAAGACTCTTATATAAGCAACTTCCACTAGATCTGTTACAGTTACATTTGCAAAGTGCTCATTTATCATACTATTCAAATCGTTAGGTTCAAGAATTTGCGAGTTAACAATACCGACCTTTGTGAGGGTAATTGAAAGCATTAGGCTTTCTAGTTCTGAGATTAAAATTATATTTCTCGCAAGTAAAGTCTCATACAAATGCTCTGTATCTATTACTTTAGCTTTTGCTTTGTCAACAATAATATTAACTATATCTGTTAAGTTGTTTATTTGCTGTTGCACCCTTGTATTTATAAGAACCAGCCTATTTTCCGCGTCAATGAGCTCTCGTTATCTAAACTATAAATTTTCGAAGTCGTAATGGTCCGGTGTCCCGGCGACTATCTTAAGGGCTGTACCAAGAACGTTTATACTCCTTGCGTTCCTGTGGTGAACATTAATTGCAGCAAGCAATGTGTTTATGTGGCCTATGTTCGCGTCTAGTATCATTTTCATATGTGACTGCGGAAAATGGCCCCTCAATAATATTGTTTTCTCAACCATCTCCGCATACATTGAAAGATTTGTAGTATGCCGTAAGTATTCAAAGTTTTGCCAAATCATCGCGGAACCGTCCGAAATAGGGATATAATCCGATCCAGAATAGTCAGTTAGTTTTGCAGTTGCTGATACAACAAAAAGTAGCATCATAGGTTTATATAAAACCAAAATCAATAAAACTGAGTTATCTTAAATTGTCCTCTTAATAAGAACCGTTGTCCCTAGATCGGCTTCAACAGTCCCTTCTACATTTGAAGGTGTAATCTTATTGCCTAATCTCCTATTTATCTTCACGAGGACTTCTTCGCCTACTTCGAACACCCTATTATGCCTTTTGTCATTTAGTCGCTGTAATTGAATTTCCTGTGCTCTTTGTTCCCTAGTTTTCATATCGTTCTCAAGTTCTGGCGGTGTTGACTGAATAACGTCAATAGGTCGTTTATTTGTAACGGTATGAATTGTTTTATTATAATCAATGGTAGCCAGAAGTATCAATTATAGTGTATGATTGATAGATTTTTCAAGTTTGTGACACCGGGCAATTTATAAAAGGATACTATGTATTCTTCCTACCTGCCCATCTGATGAACTGTGAAGAGGCGGTGCATTTGCTATTTGCACATCAAAGTTGTTCACCAGGAGCGACCTAATTCTTTCTGAATTCAAAGAGGGTTCATTGTCGCAAAACATTGTTCTTGTACGAGGATAAAAATTCATAAGTTGGAGAATTGCTGGTTCAATATCTACAAAAGTTCTTGATGCTATAGGTTGGGCAATTTCAAACTTAGACAGTTTGTCAACATATGTTAGAAAATATTTTTTATCCGTGGAAAATATATCCACATGCAGAGTTTCCCCAACACACAAAGGAACAGGCGTTTTACCGATTAGATGTTTTTATGGATGACGATTTTATTTTGCTTTTTTGCAAATTTTACAATTTGCGACGACCTCATTTGCTAAATGGGTCATCTTTGGAAAAAAGTAATTTCATTTCATTTTTTAGTTTGTTAAGTTTTAATTTTTCTTGTATGAAAAATAAAATAATAAATTTGTGAGTTCAGTTTTAACTTTGATAATATAAAAACCAATATTGGTGACCTCCGACAATATCTAAATTTTTATAATTATTTTATTAACGATGTCAACTTCAGAAGAATTTGGATCTGCCGCTTCTTCAATTTCATCCGAAATCTCGCGAGTTACTCTACGCGTTCCTCCATTTTGGCGTCAGAACCCAAAACCATGGTTTCGTCAATTGGAATCACAATTTGTAACTTCTGCTATAACTTCAGATGCGACGAAGTACCATACATTGGTTGGCTTTATTGAAAACAGCAAACCATGTTAGTCATATTGTGGAAGACCCGCCGGCTGAAAACAAATATGAAACCCTTAAATTGGCATTGTTAAATGAGTTTATTGAATCTGAGGAAAAGAGACTTCGCCAGCTTCTTGAAAATGTAACCGTTGGTGACAAGAAACCATCCACTTTTAAGAGAAATGCGTGAATTTGCTTCCGGAAAAGTTTCTGAAGATTTACTCAAAACATTGTGATTTCAACGTGTTCCAAATACAACTAAAGCTGTTCTATCGGTTAGTAATGATACAATCGATAGTCAACGCAGTCTCCACAAATGGTGATGATCGGATAAGTGTTATAGAGAAAAAAAATGCTGATGTCATTCCTAGAATAGAATCTTTATCTATTGGTAACCAATGCCATCATAGAAGCGCATCAAGGACTTCATCCCGTAGTCGAACCCATTCAACTTCTGTACACCCATTTTGTTGGTACCACAACAAATTTGGTTCTCGAGCGACAAAATGCCGTTCACCATGTTCTTTCAAGCCATCGGAAAACAATTAGGCACTTCATCAATGGTGACGGGTGAGGGATGCCAACAAATAAGTTCCCTGTTCATTCAAGATTCTGAGACAAAGTTCAGGTACCTTATCGATACAAGTGCAGACTTATCCGTATATTCTGCTACAGGCGAAGAAAAATCAAAAACCCCAACTTCATTTGTTCTCTACGCTGCAAACAACACAAAAATTCGAATATATGGAAATATAATTATCAACTGCAAGATTGGTCTAAGACGAAGATTCCGTTGGTCTTTTATTGTGGCTGACGTAACACGCCCAATAATAGGATCAGATTTACTTAGGCATTATGGACTCCTAGTTGATATGAAGAAAAACTGCTTAGCCGATTCTACAACAAACCTTAAAACGTTCGGCGATTGTTCAGTTCCGCAGAATTTAAGTGCGTTTCAAAAGAACCTGGTAAGTTTCAGTCAATCCTTTTAGAATTCGCTGACGTCACAGTTCCTAGTGAAAAATTGCCACAAGTTAAACATTCTGTAATCCATCAAATTGAAACAAATGGAACGAAAGTCTATGCAAAACCACGTAGACTTTCTCCAGAAAAATTAAAAGTGGCAAAGCAAGAATTCGAATACATGCTTGAGTTTGTCATTTGTAATGGAATGGTTTGTGGCGTCCCTGCGGGGATTATAGAGCACTAAACAATATAACAGTTCCCGATCGTTATCCTGTTCCGCACATCCACGATTTCGCATACATGCTTGCCGGTAAGAAAGTATTTTCGAAAATTGATTTAGTCAAAGCATATTTTCAAATACCAGTTAAGGAGAGTGATATCCCTAAAACCGCAATAATAAGCCCATTTGGGTTATTCGAATTCACAAGAATGACTTTTGGCCTCTGTAATGCGGCGCAGACATTCCAACAATATATAAAAACGAAGTTTTACGTGGTTTAGACTTCTGATTTGCTTATATTGATGACATTATTGTAGCATCTGAAAATGACGAAGAACACGAGGATCATTTACGGCAAATATTTTCAAGATTACGTGAGTACGGAGTTACAATTATTTGTGACAAATGTGAATTTGGAAAGTCTTCTTTAAATTTTTTGGGTTACCTGATAACGGAAGATTGTGTTATACCTAATCCAGAACGTGTTGATGCTATTCAACAATGCAAGGTGCCAAAAACTGTGAACGATCTAAGTCGATTTTTGGGAACACTAAATTTTTATCGTCGCTTTATACCCAAAGCTGCTAGTGCTCAATCTAGTTTGAACGCTCTGAAAACTGGTCAAAAGAAAAACGATAAAAGAATAATTCAATGGACCCCAGAACTTTCATCCGTTCATCCTTTGAAGAATGCAAAAATCAGTTGGCAAATGCTGCTCTTCTCGCATATCCCATTGATTCTGCAGAAAAATTTTTTTATGGGTAGACGCATCCGATGTTGGAATGGGTGCTGTACTTCAACAACGTATCAATGGCTCATGGAAGCCTTTAGGATTTTAATCCAAGAAACTTTCAGACACACAAAAGCGATATAGTGCATATGATCGTGAACTTCTTGCTGTTTAATCTGGTCTTAAATACAGTTTTGTAATTACACAGACCCCTGGTTTCGCAGCTTCCAGAGAAAGCATCACCAAGACAATTGCGGCATCTCGACTATATAGGTCAAAACACATTCGTCATGTATCCGGAGAGGATAATATACCCGCTGATGCTTTATCGCGACTAGATGTAATTTCAATGCCATGTGCTTTAGAATTTACACTTTTAGCTAAGGACCAGAAGACAGATTCCGAGCTTGAATCTTTTAAAAAAACATCAACATCAAGTTTTGTTCTTAAATCGTTTGAAATTCCAAATACTAATATTGACGTTTTTTGTGATATATCGACAGGGAAAATTAGACCTTTCATCACGAAAAAATTTCGCAAAATCGTTTTTGATTCCATACACAACGTATCTCATCCTGGATCTAAATCTTCAATCAAGCTTATTTCTGATAGATTTGTATGGCCTGGTATGCGTAAGGATATTTCAATTTTGTCAAAATCTTGCATCAAATGCCAACAATGTAAAGTGCAACGCCCACTTGGAGAATTTCCTGTTCCAGATAAAAGATTTAAGTTTGTTAGCATTGACATCATTGGACCACTACCCCTAACAGGTGAATATAAGTATTGCCTGACGTGCATTGATAGATTTACACGCTGGCCTGAGGCAATACCATTGAGTGATATCAAGGCAGAATCGGCTGCCAAAGCTTTCCTCAATGGATGGGCATCACGATTTGGTTTACCTAACCAACTTATTACTGACCAAGGACGTCAATTTGAATCCTCGTTATTCAGGGAATTTTGTAAACTTTTGGGAATACGTATAACACATACCACACCCTACCATCCACAGGCGAAAGGACAAATTGAACATTGGCATCGGACGCTTAAATCAGCGATTATGTGCCATACAAATTCACATTAGTTAGATGTTTTACCAATAGTTTTATTGGGTTTAAGATCTTCTATCAATCATGATTTTAACGTATCACCTGCTGGATCAGTGTATGGTAAGGACTTGGCGTTGCCCGGAGAATTTTTTACTGATTTCAAACAAAAGAACATTAACTCTGAATGGGTTAATAAACTTAAAGAGAACATGGAAAATGTTAAGGCCAAAACGATAGTAAGACATGGGGATACGCAGATATATGTACCCAAAGAATTAAATCAATCATCATTTTTTTTATTCGGGATGACGCTGTGCGTCCACCACTTCAACCTCCTTATAAAGGACCGTTCTCAGTCGTTTCAAGCAATGAGAAAACTTACGTTGTTAATGTTAATGGTAAACATAAAACAATATTAATTGATCGATTAAAACCTGCTATAGTTTTAAGTAGTCTTAATGAAAATGGTCCTGCAAAAACGTCATATGCTTCACCTTCTGAAATACAAACTCGTGTACTTCGATCTGGAAAAACTGTTCGAATTAATATCTGACGTTATCACTGGAGGAGGAGTACTTATATATATTTCTACTTTGAAAATTAGTTTTAATATAATCGATAGTTCATTTTTTAGTTTGTTAAGTTTTAATTTTATTGTATGTAAAATAAAATAATAAATTTGTGAGTTGAGTTTTAACTTTGATAATATAAAAACCAACATGTTCTAATGCTACAATTTCTCTTTGTTCGTCTTTGTTAATTACATCAGTAACCATATTCTTTGCATAACGAAACGTTGTTGATGGAATTGCTTCAATCAACCTATGCTGTAAGAATGCCAAAATGGGTAGTTCACAATGAATTGCGTTTACCACGTCTTCTTTTATTACATTAAATACTCTTTCTCTTAAAGTTCTTCTATCCGAATAATTTATGAGGTGTCTGGGTTTCTTCCCAAAAAGATGAATGTACGTGTTGGTTATACTATTCCTTCCTCAATTACTATCTGAAACAATTGAGAGGCCTGTCTGTAGATTCAATAGTATAAGATAAAGAAACTTCGCTATGTATCGTAGCAATGCCAGAATTCGAATTACTTCTCACTGCGTAGTCGTCTTGCAACGCAACATTCTGCAAGGCATGAACCTTTTGCCGCGATAGTTTTCTTTGCCTGGTTTGTAAAATATTTTTGCGTTGTGCTCATCTATTAAGGCTTTCCACCTTTTTATTTTTGCATTTGAATTTCGGTCAGAAACCGCAAATGTTAGAGGCTGATGATCTGTTAAGATATTTTAATCTTTTACACCATAGAGATAATTTCTAGGGCTCTTTAGAGCCCAAACAATTGCAAGCATTTCGCGCTCGTTAGTTGCAAAATTTGATTCATTTTCTTTAAGAGTTCTCGAAATCATCGTAATAGGCTTTCTATCCTGGGACAAAACTGACCCAAGCCATTAGACGAGGCATCAGTTGAAAGATCGAACGGTTTTATATAGTCAGGATACAGTAGCATTACATCCTCGGATGTTAAGACCTCTTTAAGTCTGCTAAAAGCTTGAAGTTGTGACTCATTAAATTTTATTTTAATATTTTTGGATTGGCTGGCACCAACTTTGCCATTGTCTCCTTTGAGGATGTTTGTCAAAGGCCTTGCTATTGAAGCAAAGTCTTTAATGAAGGATCTATAATAACTTGCAAGTCCAATAAATGATCTAAGACCGAAAAGTGTACTAGGCTGTTCATAGTTCTGTATTGCTTTTACCTTATCGGGGCTGGTTAAAATTCCCCCTCGAGATACCACAAGCCCAAGAATTCCACGTTTTCTTTAAAGAAATTAGACTTTTCGCGAGAAACTATCATATTGGCTTCATACAATCTATCCAAGACGCAAGCGATGTGTTCAACGTGGTCTTTGTAACAAAATGATACAGTCATCAATGTAAACATAGCATGACTTTCCTATTCTTTCTCTGAGCACGTCATCGATGGCTTGGTGCATTTTTCAGACCAAAGGACAGTCTGCAAAACTCATTTTCCATTTTCGACTGAAAAGGCAGTTTTTTTCAATCCCCCTCAGCCAGCTAAATCTGGTGGAATCCTGATTTAAGGTCCAATGTGGAGAAGTATTTTGCCTTCCCCAGGTTTGACAAAATTACATTCACATTTGGAATGGGATATTTGTCAGAAATTGTTTTAGAGTTTAATTTTCTAAAATCTATAACAAGTATCTTTTTTTATTTCCAAAGTCGTCAGTACCTTTTTTTTCAACCACCCATACAGGGTTATTGTAGGGTGATCTAGATGTTCGGATTATGCCATCTTTTAAAAGGTTTCGAACTTCCGTATTCACAAAATCCACTACACCCATTGGATATGGATATAGCTTCGATTATATAGGATCTACATTTTCTGTACGAATCGTTAAGACAATATTTGTATTAAAGGGCAATGCCTCGTTTGGCTCAGCAAAAACACCCATTCTTCTGTCAATAATTCTTCGAAACTCCTCAGATATAGCCTGAGGTACATTGAACATTTCGAAATTGACATTTTAACATTTAGGAAACTGAATCTGTTCTGACCCAGTAATAGTTTCTAGCTTTGTGATTTTAAAATCTAATTTTGAATTAGTTTCTATTAGCAAATCGAGTCCAATTATTCCATCAAACTTTTCAAGATTAGGTAGAATAAAAAAAAACGCATGAGTATAGAAAATATTTAAAACACATTTTTGTGTAATTGTATTGAAGCCATGTAGTGACTTCACCAAAAAGTGTTGATCAACATTTTTTATGTGTTTTAATTCTTTCAATGGCTTTATATAATTCTTTGACGTACCTGTGTCTATTAATAATTTGATAACTCTCCCTGCTATTGCTCTTTCGATGAACGGAAGCAGGGAGTTATTTCTAAAAAATGTATTTGATTAAACTCCAAAAATTCACTATCTATGTTTTCGACTTCTGTATCTGCCTCAGTTATATAATTGAATTCCTCCTGGTCATATGAATTTTCATTTTGTGTCAAGTGATTAATCCTCTGCTGTTTTGGCCCTGTAAATCTTGCTGTGCCACTGTTTGGCCGTTTTATTGCAGGATTTATTTTATTTTGTGGCTGTTTTCGCCACTGATTACTGAATTGTTTGGGCTGTGTGAACCGTGATGATGAATCAATATCCATTGGTTCTACTTGTTGTTCTTGTTGATTTTTATTCGCGGTTTGCCAGCTAAAATATGGGTTCTTATTTTGTATCTGTTGCCCTTGTTGAGCTTTATCCTTTATGAAACGAACACTCGTAAAGCATCCGTTCTGTATTTTTCATTAAGAGAAGCAGCCAGAGCATTATCGTATGTCATTATTGTTTTGTTAGTGAGAAGTGTGAGTTTTTTTCAACTTCTTCATAGAATTGTAAAAGTGTTTTATTTCCCTGTCGCAGGTTGGAAAGTTCCTGTTCTATCAGGTATATTGGTCGCTTGTCAGCGTACGTAAAATCAAGTCTATTTATAATAGCCTTAGCCGGAAAACCGTTTAGTACGCCTAAAACCGTAATAAAAAATGCTATCAAATTGAAGTTCGGTACGTCACAGTTTTATAGGACGAGAAATCACACTGCCAAATTTCGTGAAGATTTTTCCATAATTTACCATATGCCCCATATAAACCCTACTCTTGGAAAACAGTTTATTGCGCCTAAAACCAAATAAATCCCACTTTGGGAAAATAATTAAATTCACCTAAAACCGTCACAGATATAGATATTGCGTTGAAATTTTTTACTAAAATTCATATGGCCAGAAAAAATATCATGCAAATTTGTGAAATTTACTGTTAACGCTAAAACTAATTACACTGCTATATTGAAATTTATTCTAACTTATTTCTTGTAATACCAAAAATCAGTCTTCAGAATTTTGGGAAGATTGGTCCATAATTTACCATAGGTCCAATACAAATAACGCTCCTAAAAATTATTTTAGTTCGGCTAAAACTTTTACGAATCATGATATTTTACTGAAGCCAGTTCAAAGTTCTAACAAGAAACGCTTAACATTTTCTTATTGTCGGTTTAATAATTTAATTCAGGTCTTAACCGCAACCAATTTTAATGCTGACGTTCGTTTTTGTTAAGCTTAGTTAAAAATATACATATATGTATTTATCATATAGAGCCGACTCCTGTCGGTGGAGGGTATCAAAGATTCGGCACAGCCTAATATAGCACTCTAACTTGTTTTTTTTTTTAACAAATGTATTGAAAGGGAAAGTTATTGACACCATGAAAAATTACGAATTCTTTTGATAATAAAAGTTTACTCCTCTATGAATTCTATAATAAATTCTATTAAATTATCAGTTACACCTTCCATTATTCCAAAATTGTTTTTATTTAATAAACATATTAGCACAACAGATGATAAAAAAACGCATTGCATGTAACTTGAGTATCATACGCATCTACACCAGGGATGTCAGCGTCATACACAATTGTGTCAGCAAAACTCACATGTACGCTTACGCTCTTTTATTTTGCGAGCGTAAAATATAATTGCTTACTGCAAAACACCCTCATTCAGCGGGAAATATCGCACGATCGCACGGCCTGTTTTGAGGCCTCTAAACAGAAATAATATATTTATTATATATTATCTTTGTTTCTGTTTTGTTTTATTTCTGTTTTTAACATTGTACAATGATTTTAAAAAAACAAATTGCTTGTGGTTTTTGTACGAGGTGTAGTGTACTTGTTGTAGTATCAATAATAACTGTGATGAATTCGCCTTGATGTTGTGCTTATTGAGCTTCTGTAAACTTCAAATTTGAATTTTATTAATTAGTCTTGTAGACAGCGATAACGAGCCTACAAGCGGATGAGTTTATTAAAAATTTAATCATCCAGATAGGGAAAATATTATTGAGTTCTGGAAAAATTTAGACGGGGCACTATATCCTGTATTAAAAAAAAAATCCTTCAAATGTTTGTCGCTTTTTTTCCTCAATATATCTTTGCGAACAACTATTTTCCGATTTGAAATACATTTGCTCAAAACAACGCAATACATTAACGACCGCAAACCTAAAAAATGTTTTGTTGTTTCGAAACTGCAATATAAATTTAGAAGATATTATTGGTAAATAAAAGTATATTTCTATAGGCTAGTAAAATCTTCTCATTTTATAATGGTGGTTAATAATTATAGAATATTTTTAAACTTAATGGGGTTATTATTTGCATTAGTATGTGCAAATGAATTTTCATTGTTGGCACCAAATTAAAAATTTTGGAAAGAATTGTATAAGGTTGTAAAAAGACTTCAAATATTGTCAAATGCTCAATTTTTCCAAAAAATAAGCAAAGTTTCTGCGAAATGCAGGTTCCAAATTAAATTTATTTAAATAATAACTGATTGTGTCTGTCCATAACTCAACATTTTTTTATAATTGTATTATTATTAATTGCTCTAAAGTCTTCATAGCAAAATATGTATGTTAACTAGGCCCTGTAATAGGCCTCGCAACCGCAGATTCCTCCCGCTGGTAATGTAAGAGACAAGAGTATTCGCACCAACACAATCCTAATTGACACCACTGATCTACACATAAACGCATGGTGTGGACCTTCAGCTTAAGGGAGTTTTTTATAAACATGCGCATCTTACTCACATTTAGCGTTGCCAGAATGATAGTTTTATAATATTTTTCATGATTTTTTTTTACCAAAATATCATTGGACGAAATAAAAGAATTTTTAGAAATTACGATTTTTACTTTAAAATTGTTTGTACAAAATACACAATTTATTTTCACTTTTTTAAACAGACATTTTTAAAACAATGAAGTTTTCTATCACCTGAAAAATTATCAATAAAAAAGTAACAGTTATTTTTCTGAAAAAAGTAAAAAAATTAAAGTATTTTAAGTATTTTATTCATTGGCTAATAACGATCACAATGCTATCCTCAAATAACGTATAGACAAATTCTTTCTGTCAGATTTTTTGAACTGTAATTTTGACAATAACTGTTATTTTCGATACCTGATTTTTCTAAAATTTCATATATTAAAAAATAAAAAAATTCATTTATTTAGTACCAAAAGGTAAAACTAATGAAACTTATAAAGCTTTTAGATGAAAATTCCGCATTCCATGTTTATGAAATTTTAAACGAAGCATATATTGAGTGCTCAAGAATATCTTTAAAAAAGTGTACCAACATTATTTTTACATCTATTCCAATTAAGAACACTTAAGATTTCATATGATGTATGAGCTTCATAGCTCCCACACTAAAATCTTCTTGCCCAAAATGCATATATAACTAATTTTAAACGTTCTTATTTGTTAGTCATTAAATGTCTTTTTTGAAAAAAATTTTATGATAGAAAAAACTTAAGCACAATTTAAACTATTGAATTATGTATACATATATACCTCAGTTATGTATGTATGTATATCTGAAATTCAATTTAAATAGTTTCCATAATAAGAAGTATGTTTATATAAAAATTAATCATTTTTATTTTTTTATATAACAAAAATTTGAAGATTATTCTCTTCAAAAAATGAATTTGTTTCGCCAAATAAAGATTTTCCTTCCAAATCTTCTGGCAACGCTGCTCACATTACTCGATTTCTTTTAAGTTTTCTCTCTCTCTTGCTCTTGCGTTTTTTGTTCACAATTACATTCAAGGCAGCGACCAGGGTTGTCAGATTGATTTTGAACTTTTTCGCCAAATTCAATGTCAAAAATCGCCAAAATCGCAAAATCATTTAATTTTTAGTTTTTGACAATAATATACGTATTTTAAGAATAATTAAAAATATTTTTTTATAAATCCCAAAAAAAAATTTGTTCCGTATCGCTAAAATCCGCCAAAAATTAAAAAAAAAGTCGCCATGATATATTTTGCTTAATTTTTATTTACAACAAAGTAAAAATGATAAGTGAACACATAAAAGCTGCAATGTTTAAAATTATTTATAATAGTCTACTTAGAGCAACAAAAAAAGAATTTTTGCGGTAAGTATTAAACAAATATTGGATATACAATACATTTGTATATAGTTGCAGTTCTTTTATATATCCAAAACGCTATATATCGTACTTCACCGAGAAGACTCCCCTTTTGTCTTCTTTTTTGGAATACATTGTGAAGGTACAAAAGAAATGCAACATGTACAATTTACATTCATAATTTATAACTCGTAAAAACGTGTCGAAAACTTCATATCGCATTCTACTTCGAAGGCGAGTTTAAGTGGAATTCATTATTTCAACACAGGCATTACTACAAGTTGCAATAACCAACATATAAAGAACAGCCAATGCGTACCTACCATATCCTTGTAGCTATAAATTGTTGGCCTAAGCTGATTTAAATTAGATTGTGTTTCATTAACATCCAAAGGTACGTTAGGATTCATAAAAATCTTTAAAATATCTTTAACACCAACGTATTTATTTGTGATAATTTGTCACATTTTATAATGGAAAAATGTTCATAAACTTTAATTATATTCATTTTTTAAAGAATTCTACTTATTACTTCTTTCAAGAGCACATTAAATGTAAAAAAAAAAATTCTCGAAGATTTTCATTATCTTCATCAGCCATTTCAACATAATTTAGTTTTAAATACTGGTCATACCTATGAATGCATCAAATTTCATACATTGAAATACTGAAAAAAAAAATTATTTCTTCGTATGGAGAGTTGAACAAATTTCAAAACAAATTCATGGCTCATCAAATATAGCCAACAAAATCGCCAACTATTTTATAAATCGCCAAAAAATCGCCATGTCGCCAAATCGAAAATTAGGTCGCCAAACAAGTTTGAAAATCGCCACGTTTGGCGAGAAATCGCCACATCTGACAGCCCTGGCAGCGACCGTAAGCAAATTGAAAAAAGGTAAGTAGAGTTTATATTTTTACGCCTGCTGCTTTTATCGTTGTAATTCGTTAAATATGTAGTTGCAAAATATATGTAAAAATAACTGTTAAAATTTTGTGTATTTAACGCCGTGGTTAACAAAAGAATTCTAACAAGTGAATATATCATTGTAAGTCAAAATGATTAACAGTTAGGGAGATAGTGAAAGTGCAAGTGAAAAATTAGAAAATCATAACTAAAAATATTTTTAAGGTTCATAAAACAGGATATAGGTATAACATACATGTATTTTAAAAGTATGTGTATATGGAATACTATAGTCCCAGCTAGCATTTTTTAAAACCAGAATATGCGCTCATTTTCCGATCATAAATGATACTTTCGTCGGGAGAAAATGGTACCCTACATGCGATTCTTCTTGATGAGTCATTTATGACTCGTTTTTCTATTAGTTAAGAGTCATTTTTGATTCTTTTGTAATGGTATTTATAGTCATTTTCGGATAGTTTTCTAGTCATTTATCAGTATTTTCTAACTTCATTTCTGATTCTTTTTCGATTCATTTATTACTCATATTTCTAATCGCTAAAGAGTAATTTTTCTATTCATTTAAGAGTCTTTTTCGCGTTATTTGCGATCATTTTTCCAGTCATTTATATATTACTAGCGGGCCCGTTGCCTGCTTCGCACGGCAAAACAAAATAAGAAAAGAAACACACTTGTCACCAATGACGTCCAAAGAGAAAAGAGAAATGATAACAAATTGCTATTTGCATCACTCCGTGCAATGCTCTCCAATACACAAACGACCAAAATGTATTCAATACTAATGAATGCTGTATGCGGTACAAAAAATGCCTGCGTTATCGGATTTCAACCAAACTTCATATAATTTTCATATACACTGCCTACGTAGTGTATAAGTTTGGTTGAAATCGCACGACGCGTTTATGATTAGTTCGGCGACGTACATATACGGACTTATTTTTATATATATAGATTTATTTATTAATGTGATCATAAACAACAAAAAAGTAATCACTATTCAAACGCCTGTATAATCAGTTTTCGATCAACCAGTTTACAACCTTCTAGCTGCTCGGAATTTGATTATAAATAATGGATGAAAAACTCGCATATTAAGCGCCTAGATGATATATTTGCGATTTCCATACGATTTGTTATTGCATTTTAAATCAAACACCTTAGAATTATAACCATGAGTCATTTGCGAGTCGTTTTTTAAGCGTGTAACTGATTTATCAGTTTTTGATCACCAAAACTAATCGAAAAGACTCATTAATCAGATTTTTCAAAAAACAATCTTCCAAATGCTAGCAGGGAATATATTTAAAATCCAACTTGTTTATTATTTTTTATATAAACGCAAACTTTATTAACGCCAATAACTAGCTTCGTTCAAGCCAAAGCTCAACCATACAATCGAAATACATATTACAAAAGCATTTTTGTAAACACAGTATTTTTTACAACATTATGCTATCGGTTTATAATTGACCATAGGCCCCATATAAACCCTTCTCGCGGAAAAACAGTTTAGTACGCCTAAAACCACAATAAATAACGCTAGCATACTTAAATTTGGTACGTCACAGTTTTATAATACCGCAAATCACACCACCACCTTGGATAACGATCTTGCAGCGATGGGGTGGCGTCATAAGCGGCGCCTGGGATGGAGATTCTGAACTTAAAAGCCTTGACGACGAAAGGTTATCCACCCCTAAACCGAGGTGTCATGCGACCCGTGCCTATCGGTCTGGTTTGCAGTCAGGGGTTACCGACTGTATTATCACGGAGCTTTGCTGATACCTGGGCACCTCAGCAAATAGACCACGCCCTTACCACGTTAATGGGGGCTATGACGTGGCGGACCTTTCAACTCCCCTACACTCGTGGGACCAAAGTTATAATGAACACATCAAAAGACGAAAAACAACAACAAACACAAATACCGGAAACTGATGACGTACAGGCAAGAACAAGGACAACGTTGGACGGCAATACGAAAAAGCCAGGGACTGTAACAGTCCCGGCAACCAAAGAAGATCGGCCTAGGCTAATCGGAAGTGGCAAGGCAGCTCGACCAGAAGGCGGCTGCTCTAAAAACTGCGGCGGGGTACCTCTGCACTTCAATCGAAGTACCTCCAAAGCCGCATTAGCCCTTTCCGTACTTCGAACGGATAAAACCCCTGCTTCGGGTGCTGCTAAGTTGGGAATGACAAAGTCGCCCAACATTGCAGCTTCCCATGTGCCCATTGTGCAAGGAGGGATGGCGATGAAAACATCCAATCCCAAGGTTGCACCACCCCACGCCAAATGCGGCGTAAAAAGTCCCCAAGGCACAAAAACCCTACAAAGAGGGCATCCAACACAAGGCGTGCCGCCTTGCGTTTCATTAAGCTTCTAGGCTCCAAAAAAGCTGAAGAGCTCACCAGTGAGCAAAAAGCTTCACTGGCATGGGCAAGAGCCCATATAGCTGGGCTGCCAAGTGCTACTCCTTCAGTCCCTGCGAAGGTGACGATGCCTAAACGGCAACGTTCGGAGGAGGAAGCTGCAGCCGTAAAACAGCAACCAGGGACGAAACGTCCCAAAATTGGGAGAACCGGTGTTTTCCTGTTTGGAGGATCTATCAAAAATAGAACTAAGATTGCTTCTTCTCGTCATTAGGAAGACGAATTGGCTCAACCTTGCAGTGACGCCATCTGAGTAGCTGCTCTTTGGGATGGGCATTGGCGCTGGGTATCACAAAGGGACCGCTAAAGGACCCAAGTGTGCTGTCTCTCGATGGCTGCCCATGGAACCTACCTACCTACCTATCACCTGAAAAATTATCAATAAAAAAGTAACAGTTATTTTTCTGAAAAAAGTAAAAAAATTAAAGTATTTTAAGTATTTTATTCCTTGGCTAATAACCATCACAATGCTATCCTCAAATAACGTATAGACAAATTCTTTCTGTCAGATTTTTTGAACTGAAATTTTGATAATAATTGTTATTTTCGATACCTGATTTTTCTAAAGTTTCATATATTAAAAAATAAAAAAAATTAAGGTATTTAGTACCAAAAGGTAAAACTAATGAAACTTAAGAACTTTTAGATGAAAATTCCGCATTCCATGTTTATGAAATTTTAAACGAAGCATATATTGAGTGCTCAAGAATATCTTTAAAAAAGTGTACCAACATTATTTTTACATCTGTTCCATTATTAATATATTTTCAATGAGTTGTTTTTAATGCAATTTTCCCAAAATGTCTTCGATATAAACACGATATAATATTCATTATATTTAATTAAGAACATTTAAGATTTCATATGATGTATGAGCTTCATAGCTCCCACACTAAAATCTTTTTGCCCAAAATGTATATACAACTAATTTTTAACGTTCTTATTTGTTAGTCATTAAATGTCTTTTTTGAAAAAAATTTTATGATAAAAAAACTTAAGCACAATTTAAACTATTGAATTATGTATACATATATACCTCAGTTATGTATGTATGTATATCTGAAATTCAATTTAAATAGTTTCCATAATAAGAAGTATGTTTATATAAAAATTAATCATTTTTATTTTTTTATATAACAAAAATTTGAAGATTATTCTCTTCAAAAAATGAATTTGTTTCGCCAAATAAAGATTTTCCTTCCAAATCTTCTGGCAACGCTGCTCACATTACTCGATTTCTTTTCTTATTTGGAAAAAATTCATAGTGAGAAGAATTTAAGTTTTCTCTCTCTCTCTTGCTCTTGCGTTTTTTTGTTCACAATTACATTCAAGGCAGCGACCGTAAGCAAATTGAAAAAAGGTAAGTAGAGCTTATATTTTTACGCCTGCTGCTTTTAGCGCTGATTGTAATTCGTGAAATATGTAGTTGCAAGATATATGTAAAAATAACTATTAAAATTTTGTGTATTCAACGCGGTGTTTAACAAAAGAATTCTAACAAGTGAATATATGTATCATTGTAAGTCAAAATGATTAACAGTTAAGGAGATAGTGAAAGTGCAAGTGAAAAATTATAAAATCATAACTTAAAATATTTTTAAGGTTAATAAAACAGGATTTAGGTATAACATATATTTTAAAAGTATGTGTATATGTAATACTATAATAGATTTAAAATCCAATTTGTTTATTATTTTTTATATAAACGGAAATTTGTTAACGCCAATAACTAGCTTCGTTCAAACCAAAGCTCAACCATACAATCGAAATACATCCTACAAAAGCATTTTTGTAAACACAGTAGTTTTTACAACATTATGCTAGGAACACATCTGGGACAAACGAAGAATTTCGCCCAACACGTGGAATTTTTCTGTAAAAATTCGCTGAGTAAATTCGTCGTATGAAGCACAATATTGACGAATAGCTGGCAGCTTTTATAATTGAGAAAGTTGATTACTGTTTGTGCAAAGAGAGAGAAATAGTGTGACCATATTCAAAAAAATAATGCTAAAAAAAAAACAATCAAAAATACAACTAAAAACTATTTTCATAGCAAAATACTTTGTATACTTATTTTATCTGTTATACAATTAAAAAAAAAACAATTATTAAAGTAAAAAGTAACTTTATTTACTAAACTACTTCTTAACTAAAACCAAACATGGTCATCTAGTAATGATTTGTTAGTCGCTATTATTGTGTGTATTTTCATATACACCAATATGTTTTATTTTTGGCGACGAATATTCGCGGCCAAAAATTCGTCGTTCGTCTCAGTTGTGTCTAGCATTAAATCGAGTGTAAAGTGATTGTATGGCCGAACTGTGGTTTAGTGCAAGACTAGTTGATGTTTATAACGGGCCTATTAAGGATATCAACCAAAGTTCAGTGGTTTGAAATCAGGCAACGCTGGTGATGTTAAAAATAAAAAAAATTTTTTGAATTTATTCTATAAGTTAAATTTCAGTTATGTATTTTATAAAGCTTTTTGTAATAGTTATATTCCTTAAATTTTTAGGAATGACTTTATACACTACCAGACCATTATCCTGTATTTACTTGTTACATTTTACCTTAGCTATCCGTTGGATAGCAATGAAGTATATTGTATGTACAGAAAAATTTACAATTATTAGACACCAGCAGAATGTAATGCATTTTCTGGCCCGCTACGGCCTTCGTCAGCATTCTTTGTGTCACTCTGAATAGTGATACTTTATAAATTGAATGTATTTAACTCAACTATATTAACAAATAGATATTGGGAATTATTTCTTTTCATAAGCAACTTTATTATATTCAACATTTTTTATTTTTCGAATTTTTTCTATGAGTTAAATTTCAGTTATGTATTTTATAAAGCTTTTTGTAATTGAATTTTTAGGAATGACTTTATACACTATCAGACTATTATCTTGTATTTTCTTGTTACATTTTACCTTAGCTATCCGTTGGATAGCAATGAAGTATATTGTATGGAAGCCGTAGCGGGCCAGAAAATGCATTACATTCTGCTGGTGTCTAATAATTGTAAATTTTTCTGTACAGACAATATACGAAATATAGTTTTTAAAGAAATATTAACATTATTTATTAGAACGCTTAAGAAATTCTATTAAATAGCGTGCACCCTCTCCCAATTTATTCGTCGTTCGTTTGCGTAAGAAATAGAAACCCTGTCTAATTTTTATTAGCTAGCTCAACATTCAGTTGACTTTTAGCTAACTTATTTACAACTGACTAGTAAACTAACTCATAATTGGTGCAGATTTGAGTCAGTTGTGTTTTGTGCGACTGACTTCTTCTCGATAAGTATTGAACTAGCTTTTGGCTAACTCAAATGTTATGCAGAGATTAGTGAGTTGTGTTTTGTGCGACTGACTTCTTCTCGATAACTATTGAACTAGCGGCTGGCTAACTCAAAGCTGATGCAGTAGACTTTGGTAAAAAAACGTTTTGCTTGTTTTGTGTACTTTTTCAAACTTCAATTATAAGCCAAAGTTCCCATATTCTATTTGTTAATATCATTTAGTTAAATACATCTCATTTCAAAGCAGAATTATTATGAGAACCATATCGGGCATGCTGCTGGTGTCTTATAATTGAGAGTTTTTCTGTAGACAAAGGGGCAATACAACAAAAGTGAAAGAAAACATCCCTGTCGGAAAATGAGTTAGCTCAAAGTTAACTCATGGTTAATCAGAAGTTAGTCACAGTTGACTCACAAGCTAACTCATTTACATGGTTAAAGCTATTCAGTTTTTACTGACTCGTACTGCGGACATTGCGTGTAAAAACTGAATAGCTTTAACCATGTAAATGAGTTAGCTTGTGAGTCACCTCTGACTAACTTCTGATATACCATGAGTTAACTTTAAGCTAACTCATTTTTCGACAGGGAATAAACCTATCGCAGAGTTCGTTACGGACGACTTTCGGTCTACGCAATGATCGTGTGTATTTTCATATCCACCAATGTATTATATTTCTGCCGACGAATATTCGTTGCGAATAATTTTTAGTTCTTCCAAGTTGTATTTCTAGCATAAGCCTATAGATATATATTTATATATAATAAGAAATGATTCTACCAGAATATCTTGTATCTTTGGTTAGTAATTACATAAGTAAATTTTTTATGTACAGAAAATTTGTGAAATTTGAAGGAAGAGGTATATAAAATTTATTTTATTGCTTAAAAAAGATTTAAAATAATGGTACGTATGTATGTATTGTATGTAGATACATGCTTTTGGGTCAGAAATCTGACAACATTTATATACGATGCCATCTTTTTTGTAGACGCTTTTCTCAGATATCTGAAAGACGTCGGACTATTTTGCTGGCTTGATTATATGCAGACATACATATGTACTAAATAAAGTATAAAACTTAAACATGTTTTTCGTTTTAATGTTGATATGAATTTTACAATAAAATATCCGATGGCAACAAATTTACATGAGATGATCTCAATATGGGAATAAAATATTGGTATTATTAAAACCAAAAATTACAATTGCTCAAATATCCAAACGACTTCAAAGTATTGACTGCACGAACCAACGTAAATAAATATGCATTTTAAATGAAAAATATTTATTTAATAAATTTATGCTCACTTTAACTGCAGAATCCAAATTTATGTTCTTCATAACCTTCTTCCATCACAGCAAATACTTTGTGAAGAGCCCAGGGGATCAAAAATTCGGAAAACATATTCAATCAAGAAGGATTTGCAGTATTTGCCACAACTAATGAAGAATTGGAAGCAAATGGGAAGCTTCTCAAGTTGCAAAATTGTAACATCCAATTGACATATTGCCGAAGTAAAGTAACCAATTTTACATTTTTAAATTAAGATATTCTTTTTATTTAATCTCAAATATCCTGAGGATTCTAACATTTTTTAACTTTATACAAAGTTTTTTATGATATTCCTACAACAAAAAAAAAAAAAAAAAAAAAAATAATAGAATCTCGACTATTAAACAGGAAATATTAAATTTCATCTGTTTTTTTTCTAGAAAAATTCGTTATTTTCGCTTAATGTTTTTGCAGCTTTAAAGTCTAATTATATTTACTTTTTAAACGATAATTAAATATTTTGAAATATGCAATGTAATTTAAACTTTAATGCAAATTATGTACATATGTATGTATGTAGCTTTTTACTTTTTTTACGCTTACATTACACATATTTTATTTATTTCTTCAAGCATTGCAACACAAAGCCTTAAAGATCAAAAATTAAATGTATAACATAGTAATATTTTATTTATTTATTCAAGCATTGCAACACAAAGCCTTAAAGATCAAAAATAAAATGTATAACATAGTAATATTTTATTTATTTATTCAAGCATTGCAACACAAAGCCTTAAAGATCAAAAATAAAATGTATAACATAGTAATAAAGTGCCTGAGTCTTAAAAAAGGCATACATATGTACATAACTAAAACTTTTTTTTAATATTTAATAAAAAAAATAAATAAGTCACAATTCCAAAAAGGTTTATTTGTCACAGGACTCGTACGAAACTTATTTGTTTCATTCAGCAAAATTATTTGTATGTAATTTTTCATTAATTTCAATAAAATTTGTTGTTTGATTCAGCGAAATTATTTGTTAAAAATTAATCTTTAATTTTAATAAAGGTTATTGTTTGATTCAGCGAAATTATTTGTTTAAAATTTATTTTGAATGTAAGTAAAGTTGTTGCTTGCACAGTATACAACTAGTATGCTGGCTCTTTGACAGGTACATAACTCAATTGCCAATGGAACCTAATTTATGTTTGTATTAGTAAGGCATAGTTTACACGGAGTCTTTTCAGACATGTCTTTTTGACATTTTCTTTTGAACATGCTACCAAACCCTTTTGTCTTTTCACGATGTCTATCCAAACATGTCTGTTTTTATGTATAATTGTCTAATCTTCTTCATATACATTTTCGTAACTTTAAAGTAATTCTTATTTCAGTCGAAATAAAAATCTATATTGAACAAATTTAAAATAAGTTTTTATTTAAATTTATTTAAATTTTTATTTCCAATATTTCATGTCACCTCGAATGAAAAAAGAGAAAAAGGCAACACAAGAAGAAGAAAAAAAAGTACAAAAAGAAATACGATTAACAAACATGAAAACTCATTTCGTGTTTGTTTGGCAACCCCTCTTTCTTCTCTACCCCGATCGCCAACAAACAAAACAGACGTGTTTGTCAGACATGTCTGAATAGACACCGTGTAAACTCCCTCTAAGATTTTTTTAAATGTATTGGTGAATAAAACTATTTCCACCACTTAACATAGTTGCATAAAATCGTATAGAATGTGGCAACAATTTTTTTCCAAAATAAAATTTTAGTAGCTCCATAAATTTTCAATTTATTAAATGCTGGCTGCATTTCTAAACTTTTAAAAACATTGTTTGCAAAATTTTCGTAAAATATTTAAATAATTTATTATTTCAAATATTATTTTCATACCACAAAATGCTACTCTGCTGGCTTTAATAATATTAACAACAGAAAAAATTTAATGTCAAATAAATTTATTTAAAAATTTTTAGTTTGTGAAAAATAAAAACATTTTGCAAAAGCAAATGAGCAAAATGTATTGGAAAAAATTATTAATTATGTGTTTATGTCATAAAATTTAACATAAAGTGTTATATAGTGAAAAATTTTATATTGAAAAATTTAAAATTTTGTTTTGTTTTTGTTGGTCTTATGTGTGTTGAATTCACACAGAACCTATATGTATGAGGGGTGAACTAAAAAATTGAGAACACTATCTCGAGTTGGCATACTAGTTCTATACTATGGTTGCTTGTTTCAGTGAAATTATTTGTTTGAAATTTATTCTGAATTTCAGTTAAGTTTGTTGTTTGATTCAGTAAAATTATTTGTTTGAAATTTATTTTGAATTTCAGTAAACTTTTCTGTATGATATAGCAAAATTATTTGTTTGAAAATTTTTTTAAATATCAAAAATAAATTTAACCAATTATCACAATAATTTATTTGAAAAAATCTGAATATTTTTTCAATAAACTAAATGCAAGATAATTCTTTGAATATGCAAATTTGTTTATAGGGCCGAGTTCAAACCAAATTTTATTTAATTCTACAAATTTTTTGTTTGAATTGAAC
Source organism: Pollenia amentaria (assembly GCA_943735925.1). Lineage (NCBI taxonomy): Eukaryota > Metazoa > Arthropoda > Insecta > Diptera > Polleniidae > Pollenia > Pollenia amentaria. The sequence continues at coordinate 84,923,324 of OX031009.1, forward strand.
AAATAATTTTTTCTGTGTATAACACTTAAAGATTCGCCTGTAAATGATAAAGATATAACAAAACAACTTAGAGTGCTATATTCGGCTGTGCCGAATCTTTGATACCTTACACCGACAGGAGTAGGCTTTAATGATAAATACATATATATTATTAACTAAGCTTCACATAAACGTACGTCAGCATTAAAATTGGTTGCGGTTTAGACCTGAATTAAATTATAAACCGACAATAAGAAAGTTTTAAGTTATGCGTTTTTTGTTAGAACTTTGAACTGGCTTGAGTAAAATATCAGGATTTGTAACAGCTTTAGCCGAACTAAAATGATTTTTAGGAGAGTAATTTGTATTGGACATATGCTAAAGATTGATTTCTGGTATTCCAAAAAATAAATTAGAATAAATTTCAATACAGCAGTGTAATTAGTTTTAGCGTTAACAGTGAATTTCAAAAATTTGCATGATATTTTTTCTGGCCATATGAATCTAAGTTGGAAGAAATTTTACCGTAATATCTATATCTGTTTGGTTTTAGACGAATTTAATAATTTTCCCAAAGCGGCTTAGGCGTAAAATTCACGAAATTTTACAGTATGATTTAAGGTCCTATAAAACTGTGACGTACCAGATTTTAGTATGATTGCGTTATTTTTTACGGTCTTAGGCGTACTAAACTGATTTCCGAGAGTAAGGTTTATATGGGGTCTAGGGATAATTATGGACCGATCTTTACGAAATTAAGCAGTGCGATTTCTAGTCCTACAAAACTGTACCGCACAGAATTTAATTATGATAGCATTATTTATTACGGTTTTAGGCACAATAAACTGTTTGCCGGGTGTGGGGTTTATATGGGGCCGAGGGGAAATAACGGACCGGTGTTCACGAAATTTGACAGATTTATAGTCTTATAAAACTGTGATATGCCAAATTTTATTATGATAGCCTTATTAATTATGGTTTTAGGCGCACTAAACTGTTTTCCGCGGGTAGATTATATGGGGCCTATGGTCAAATATGGACCGATCTTCACGAAATTTAAAACAACATTTTTTTTGAAATCGCCTTGCAAAATGCTTTATATTATTTTTTTTTTTTTTTTTTTTGGCTATAAGTTGGTTCTTGATAATTCTAAGAAATATCCGAATATCTGTCTGTCCATCTGTTGAATTTATTCATTTTCGAACCACTCAAAAGAAAGGTAAAAACAAATGTTGGTGTCAAATTGTTTCTAGTTCTCTTAAGAAGCTTAGGATTGAAAACTAGCACAACCGGTCCAGCAGGAAAAGAGTTATGAACACCAATGTGAAACGGTCACCGTAAAAAATTTATATGCAGTCGAAGCCGGGTCTAACAAACTCGCCCGATAAAATCCGATATAAAGAATTACTAAGTTTTTCCATTAGCTGTCTTATATTACGAATGGGCAACATATTTTACGAACGGTCTAGCAAATGTTGCAGAAAAATAAAAACCAAAAGTCTTAAAAATGCTGTTAGGTTTTCTCCTGGTTTTTGTTTGCAAGTTTTACTTGAAAAAGCTGAATATCCTACAATGGAAAAAGACCAAGAAACAATCATATTCCGGTTAATTGGATTGTGTCAAAAACAGGAGCATTAGAAATAAAATAAAAAAGTTCGTCGCTCCAGAGTTCATGCAAGTGATGCCTGGCGAATACGTTTCAATAGGCCATGTGCAATAAACATCTTTTTGCTCGACATGATTTGGTGGAGAAGCTTAAAAATAAATTTAAAAGTGTGTTGGCCCTGAATGCTTAATGTAAGTCATTTCATAAATAAAATAAAAAACAAAACCAATATAAATGTTTTTTTTTTTTTTTAATTAATTCATTTATTAATGATGTGCTAATAATCCCAATTTATGATTAAAAACACTGAAATTTATTGTTGTGGGAAAGCTAGTTTCTATGCGCATTTCGCTGGTTGCTTAGGCCAGCTCGTCAGGAAACTTTTTCCAAATACTTTATGCTAGGAACACAACTGGGGCGAACGACGAATTTTTGGCCGCGAATATTCGTCGCCAAAAATAAAAGACGTTTGAGTATATGAAAATGCACACAATCAGGGCGCCGGCGAAAATTCGCCAGACGCGGCGAACTTTAAATAGATTTAATTCTATTTCAGACGCCGGCGAACGACGAACAAATCAGTACTATGTGACCATGTTTGGTTTTAGTTAAGAAGTAGTTTAGTAAATAAAGTTACTTGTTACTTTAATAATTGTTTTTTTATTATTGTATAACACATAAAATAAGTATACAAAGTATTTTGCTATAAAAATAATTTTGGGTTGTGTTTTTGATTATGTTTTTATTTTTAAGCATTATTTTTTTGAATATGGTCACACTATTTCTCTCTCTTTACACAAACAGCATTCAACTCTCTCAATTATAAAAGCTGCTTTTTATTCGTCGGTATTGTGCTTCATACGACGAATTTACTCAGCGAATTTTTACGGAGAGTTCGTCGTGTTGGGCGAAATTCGTCGTTCGTCTCAGTTGTGTTCCTAGCATTAGAAAAGCTAAAAATATTATACAAGTAAGACCATAAAGTGAATAAGAATTTTAAACACTCAGCTCTACTTGTAACAATATCAAAGCTTCAACAAAGACACAACAATAAATAGTGAATTTTTTCTTTCTTACATTCCCCTACAATTGGCTGGGTTTTTTCCAACACGAATTGTAGTTGTAAAAGGATAGAAAAAAACAAAATTAAAAAAAACAAGTTGCTAAATAAAGCAGCTTGCCATTTCAGTTTTTTATTTGCCGGGCACATGCAAATTTATTATCAAAAATTATTTTCGGGAATGAAATATTTATTAATTAATTCATTTATTAATGATGTGCTAATAATCCCAATTTATGACAAAAAACACTGAAATTTATTGTTGTGGGAAAGCTAGTTTCTATGCGCATTTCGCTGGTTGCTTAGGCAACCAGTTTTTATATAAAGCGTGATCTATTTAGAGGTTCCCTACTTTTGTAAAGAAAAAAATACAGAAAATTCAAATTTAATGGGGAATGTTTATTATCATTTTAAAGAACATTCTTTGGCATTTATTTTATGAAGATAATGTCTATCAAATGTTGGCCGTTGCTACGTCGAAGATGGTCCATCCGTTGAGTCCAATTTTCGATGACTCGTTCGAGCATATCGACTGGTAACTGGCGAATGACACGGGTGATGTTTTCCTCCATGGCCTGAATCGAAGCGGGTTTGTCCACATAAACTTTAGACTTTACATATCCCCACAGGAAAAAATCTAACGGTGTGATATCACACGACCTTGGAGGCCAATCGACCGGCGCAAAACGTGAAATTATGTGCTCACCGAAGTGTTCTCCCAATAAATCCTTTGATTGATGCGATGTGTGGGAAGTGGGGCCATCTTGCTGAAACCAAATGTCGCCGAGATCACGAGCTTCAATTTCAGGCATCATAATAGCCTCATCGCTGAACAAAATTAAAGTGGAGGGCAGTGTTACGAAATTAGATTTGTCTAAGAATTATTTATGGTTTTAGTTATAAGTTATCTTGTTAATTATAGTTTTATGTCATATAAGTTTCTATTTTTATGAACGCAACTGTAATTAAATTTTCTAGCAATTGTAATTGTAGACTTTAGATTTAAAAATAATTCGAACATAATTTTCTAGAAAATGCTAGACGGTTCTTGAATCAACTAGGAATAGTTTTGAACTATAAATACAGGCTGACTCAAGAAAGTTTAGTTTAGTTTGATTGGAGACATTAAACGGTTCAAATCGATACTTACAATAGTGTTTAAAATTTGTGAACATTATAATTAATTTCAATAAAGTTTGTTAAGTTGAATTCGCGTGTGTATTTATTTTTATTTGCAATTAAAAGAACTCAAAGGTTAAAAACCTTAACGCGTTTATTAGAAACGTAATTATGTGTTTGGATATATCACTTAAAACGTGATTTTTTCTAAAAACTATTTGTCCCTCGGAAAAAAATATTGGCCTACTTCGAAGATTGTATGTTCGTGATGACTTTTCGTGAGCCATGTTAGGATTTTCCCTTATTTCATGACTTATTTTACCCAATTTGTCAAAATTTTCTGCTATACAAAAATCTTTCCCGGAACCGCATTCCAATTTGTCTAGGATTTTATATGTTGAGTCGTGTTAAGTCATATTTTGGCCAAATGTTGCAAAATATGGAGAACATTTGACTTCTAATAATGGCCAGAACTTGGGGAATATACTCATCCCAATTTCTGTGCTCCTGCTGATACCTCAGAAAACACCTAGTTTTTGTAACTATTTCCCTATTAGGTCACTCGGAGGCATTGGAATGTGGGGCATAAAATCCCGTCGTTATGTGTGTGATGCTATACAGCTTAAAAAATCTGTAATTTCTTTTGAAATGAACTGTTTCCCATTGTCACTGTGAATAATACGTGGTACTCCAAATGTTGGAAAAATTTCAGTTTGGAAGAACAAAATTACGTTGGCAGAAGTTGCAGATTTTAGGGCCTTAAGGAAAATAAATTTTGTTAGGTGATCTAGGCATATGAAAATTACAGAATTCATTGCCTTGGTAAAAGGATATGGACCAAGAAAATCACAGTAGAAACGTTCAAATGGTCTATTTGTAATAAATGGGTTTCCCATTGTTGGCCGAGTAATTTGGTTATTCGATTTAACACTTTTACATATTTCAAAATTTTTTATGTAAGACTTGATGTCATTCACCATATTGGGTCAAAAATATCTTTGTCTTATTCTATTTAAGGTTTTTAAAAATCCACCATGGCATGAATTATCAGAGTCATGTGCCGCTTTAATCATATCAGCAATTAAAGATTTGGGAATCCAGAGACGCCAAAGGCTGTCCTCTTCGTGTGCAACTCCTTGCCTAAATCTTACTCGTTTCAGTACAAATTTTCCCGAAATGCAAGAATCTGGTAAATTTTTGCTATTTTCATTTATGGCCTTTTTAAGTTGTTCGTATTCTTCATCATCAAACTGTGTATAACTCAAATCAATTTCAAAATTTTCGTTTAAAATTACTTCATCAACATCTAGTCGTGATAAGCAGTCTGGTACTGTGTTTGAGGAGCCCTTCCTGTGTTCAATTCTAAAATCGAACCTTTGCAACTTAAGGCTCCATCGAGCCAAGCTACCGCTCAGGTCCTTTTGGTTCATTAACCATTTCAGTGAGGCGTAATCCGTAATTATTTTAAAAGGTAACCCATCAGAATAAGGACGAAACTTATTGACACAAACTACAACCGCCATACACTCGAGTTCCATCACAGTGTTATTTTGTTGTGCTCTATTTATCTTTTGTAAGACATAGGCTATTGGGTGGTCCCCACCATGCTCATCACACTGAAACAAAGCTCCTCCTACGCCAATTTTTGATGCATCGCACTGAATAATAAATTCCCTGGAAAAATCTGGTTGTGCCAAAACGGGTGCAGATGAAAGGGCCTCTTTAAGTGTTTCAAACGATTCTTTTGCTGCGTTAGTTAATGAAAATAATTTTTGTGTCTTTCTCAGAGAGTGTTAACGGTCCAGAAAGTTCAGCAAAGTTTTGAATAAATGACCTATACCAATTAGCCATTCCTATGAACCGACGAACCTGTCTTGGAGTTTTAGGGAGTGGAAAGTCTTTTATCGACTGCACCTTGTCCGTGTCAACTTTTAGACACCCATTACCAACAATGTACCCAAGATACCTTCTTTCTCGTGGGCAAAATTTGCTTTTACCAACATTTATTGTTAATTTTGCTAGTTTAAGACACTCGGCAACTTTGGACAAAAGCTTCATATGTGATGCGAAATCCGAGCTACAAACCAGTAAGTCATCTAAATATATGAAGACATTTTCCCTAAAGCGCGACGGAATGACCTTGTCCATTAGACGACTCATTGTTTGAGGGCCATTACAAAGGCCGAAAGGTATATACTTGTAGTGGTAAAGTGGCTTGCCTGGTATAGCGAAGGCGGTTTTTTCCTTTGATGACTCTGAAAGTTTAATTTGTAGGAATGCATCTTTTAAATCAATGACACTTATATAAATGGTATCTTTTAGCCGACTAAGTATGCCATTAATGTGTGGCAATGGGTACGAATCTTTCTTGGTCAATGCATTTAACTTTCTACAGTCTATGCACAACCGAACTTTTCCTGGTTTCCTCACCAATATGGCAGGAGAGCAACAAGGTGAGTAAGACTCTTCGATTACGCCCATACTTAACAAACGGTCAATTTCCTGTTAGGCATCTTCCTGACACGGGGGAGAGAATGGATAATGTCTACATTTAATTGGGACAGCGTCCCCAGTATCAATATGATGTTCCAATAAATTGGTACATCCTAACCCTACCTTTTCATACGAAGGAAACTTAAGAATTGTTTGTTCAAGAACTAATTTTTGTTCTGGTGATAGTTCATGAAACTTAACATTAAAATCAGATTTTTTCGATAGTTCCGCTATGGAGTTCAAATCTTTATGAAATAGCTCGGAAGCTATTGCAAATTCCCGCCAGAAGTTCGTGCCAAAATATGCTCGTTGGTTTAGCGATGGAACCAAGTAGAAATCAATAATTTTGGTTACGCCCTTATATTGTATAGGTAAACTACAGAAACCAACTACATTCTGTTTTGCACCAGAATCAGTTGAAATGGAGGAATCTATTAATTTATGAGTAATATTATTCTTTTTTAGAAAGGATAAACAATCGTGGCCTAAAACCGACACATTTGCTCCCGAGTCCAGTAACCCTACAAAAGTTTCCCCGTGAATCTTTACTTTGGCAAACGTCGAGAATAGTTGATTCCAAGATTTTCCGGAAATATTTTCGCTTTTTATATCGCAATCGACACTTTAAAATTTTATCGCTAATAAGTTTTTCCGGAGACTTGAATGTATAGGTTGGTTTAAAGGACATGCGCCAAATTCATCTGATTGTGTTGAAATATCTGAGGTATTATAAATTTTATGCGTGCATTCAGAGTATTTATTAAAAGATTTAGAAATTAAATCGATCTTAGAGGAAACTAATTCGAACTCGGGGTTTGTAGGGATGGACGAGTGTCCCCGGTAGCCAGATCGCCCATTTTCTGATTTCCCTGTGATGTATGACTATTAGGACAGTTAGCGGTTAAAACGCCCTTATGTCCGCATTTGAAACAGAAAGGGTTTTCAATAAATTTTTAACAATAAATATAGGAATGGCCATATTGCAAACAATTCCAACATTTGTAATGTTAAAATATTGTTGTTGAGAAAAAAAAATTTTCTTTCTTGTGTTTTATTTTTTTAATTTAAGTTCCCTGAACAATAAATGTATGCAGAGAACTCTAGAAAGGTTATGGTCGGCGGGACCCATTAACTATGCTAGCTCTCCTCGGCCGGGGTTGGTTCTTGACCACACCAATCTAACTCACACTACAAAATTTCTTTTAGAGTCCCTATATAATTTCCTTTACAAATGAATAATCAAAACCCCGAATAGAAAACCGGTAACTAGACTATGGATCTAACAATTTTATGCAACAAATTTATGCAAGTATGCTGAAATAGAGATATAGACGTTTTCAACGGGCTGATGTTCACCCGCGAGCTCTTAACCCACCCGACCATGTTCCACATAGCACAAAAATATTTCCATGGAACCCTGAGTACAAAGTTATCCTGACATTACCCTAAGAAAACCCGTTTACTTTTTAGCTTGCCATAATAAAATTTATTACTTTTAATTTTCTGGTTTCAATTATTCATATCAAATTTTGAACAACAGTTTTTTTTTTTTGTTTAACAAAATTACATTAAAGTTACTTCTAGATGTTTTTTTTTCCAATTAATTCACTCTATTTTAAGATTCAATAAAAATATTATAACTAAACAAGATTAAACATTTTCTTTCTTTTTGTTTTTTTTTTTTTTTATATATAGACGTATCGTTGGGATATTTAGGTCAAAAGAAAATTTTAAAACATTGCAAAATGGCACATAACGACGTTACCGATGTCTACTTATGTACATATTTTTTTTCCGAAAGTTAAGAAAAATTTTAGACAATATCAACGAAAAAACAATATTTTAATCAAATATTTTTAATTTTTCGATAAAAATTTATATTATTATGGGGTTTTGATATCAATGATTTAAGGGTGTAAAATAGAACATTATTAGAGTTATTTATTTTATATTTTCTTACAGTGGGTGACAATTCAATGTATGATGTTTTTTATTTTTTTTTTTTTTAATTTTTTTATTGGGTTTGTTATATTTTTTTTTTTTTCTTTATCTTTCCTTTCCTGTCCTTTGATTTAATTTTGCTTCACTACGTTTGGATCGGATTATTACCCACTGTTACCACAGCAAATAATAATAAAATATGAGAAAAAAGATCAAACTTACGTGTACACTGCGTGATGAAAGGCCTTCCACCGATGCGGGTGTAGACGAAATGTTGTAGAGTTTACAAGTTAGGTAATAATTCGTTGAACTGTTGATTTTGAAGATTTATCTCTCTTATTTATATATACGTTGTTTTCTATTTTACACACTTTTTAATTCTCTTGTTTCAAAATACCGTATTTCGAGACTTAAATTTTTTTTGTTTTCTTTTTTTCTTTTTTTTTTGTTTTTTATTTCATAATCGCATCTGTGTTCTTTTCCATATTGCTTTGCACTTTCCTTTACTTTTATTTTCTTTAATTACTTTGATAGTTATGATGTTATTGCAAAGTCAACCAAAATGTATTAACTTGATATTCGTTTTTTTTTTTTTTTTGGTAGAAATTATGGAAATAGTTAATATTAATATAAATTATATTTAATTCAAAAATACCAAATTTATAATTATTATGATTATTATGACTTGGTTTTCTATAAGGTCAAAATTCAAGCCGAGCCACTGTGCAATGTTATTTTTTTAAAAATTTTATTTTTTATTTTGTTTAATTTTTTTCTTTCTTTTGATTTTATTTTCACGATTTTTTTTTTTCTGCTTATATTAAACTTATCAACACACCGAGCTTTAGATTCTTTTATTTTTTTTTTTGGTTTCTTTAACTTCCTTAATAATAATTTTTTTTTCTTTTCTGGGTATTATTTCTTTTTCTTTTTAGTTTTTAGTTTAGATTTAACTTCAATTTTGGAACTTTGATCTTCTTGCGTTGTCGAACACATTTGCCATATAAATGAGGAGATATTAAAATGAGATCACCAATCTACTAAAAATTTATTGTTACTTCCAAGCTTCCAGTGATTCCAATGTAATCAATCCTAGCAAAGAGAACGTTTTTGGGGGTTTTTTTTTTTTTTTTTTAAAAAATAAAGGAGACAAAAAAAATTAATTCCAATTACAGCCTTACCTCTTCTAGCAAATATAATAGACGATAATAGTTCCCGTTTTTACCAGACAACTCTACTCCCACAAAACTTTCCTAAGACTTTAGATTTTTTTTATAATTGGTTTTCCAGCGCCCCGATGTTATTGTAGATTTATAGGAATTAGTTATGTTTGTTTCTCCAAAATTAAATAGTAGTAGATGAAGAAAATGTATGGGAGTCTTTCCGTATAAGGAGGTAGTTTGAAAAAAAATAAAAAAAACTTTATTCTTCTTTTCTTTGGTGAAACAATACTCCGAATGAATAAAACTAATTAAAATTCGGATGACTTAGATAATACAAGTTTTTTTTTTTATTATTTATTTTTATGTATTATCATACAATTGATACTTAGGTCGAATTTAACGAAATATACTTCTTACCCTTTTAATTTTTCCTATAACCTTGATGAATATCAATTTCGCCGCCTGCAGTCTTGAGAATTAAAAACGGAAAGACCGAGGTACTTCCTTTTTTGAGGTAACTTGAGTTCGTGAGAATCACTAGTAGGAACTTTTCGAACACTACTGTCAAAAAAAACTGACTATCCGAGTTAGGTAGTTACCATCACCCTAAAAACAGGGCCGCCAAATTCAAAGTACTATGATCAACTACTATTTAGAACATGACTGTTACAGCTACGTATATACAAAAAACTTCCCAATTATTACGTTAAATTTAAAAAACTTTATTGGAGATAATTGAACATTACAAAATCGTATAATCTAATAAGTTTACGGAAATAGATTAGGCGGAAAAGAGGACATCATGGCTTTATGTTCTTTGCGTGATACGTTCCAGTACTTCCTGTTTCAACATCTTCCAAAAGGTAGTAACTGGTACCCAGTTGTTTTCGTACTCTACTTTTAATAAAATTAGGGCACAATTTTGCATTCAGTTGCCTTGTTGCATCACTTTGGACAAAATTTCTACGAAAAACTATTTGATCTTCATTAAAAACGACTGGCCTAGCCCGTAAATCATATGTTTTAACATTCGTTTCATAAGCTTTACGTAAGTTTTCAGAAATTTGCTTTCTTAACAAACTTAGCTTATCATCATTATTTATTGAAATGCCTGATTCTTCCAAGCATCTGAGGGATCTGAGTAGTTTATATGAGGTGGCATGAGTAATTATGTCAAATCCATAAATAGCATGGTAAGGTGTTAAACCAATGGATTGGTTAAAAGAATTGCGAAGGGCACAGCTAATTGCTGATAGATTACTATCCCATTCCCGGTGATCTTTCTTCAAATATGCCCTTATGGCCGCAATTATTGAACGATTAACCCTCTCAGAAGCATTGCTTTGAGGGGAATAAAATGCTGTGTATGTATGATTTACACCGTATTGTGTCAAGAAGGCATTAAAATCATTGGCCTTAAACTGACTTCCATTGTCACTAACAACACATTCAGGCACGCCATAATGATGAAAGATTTGCGTTTCTAAAAATTCGGTAATATTTTTGCTGGTAAATTTGCGTAAAGGACATAACCAATGATACTTTGAGAAGTGATCTAAAACGATAAGAAGGCCTATATATCCTTTCTTGCTCCTGGGGTAAGGACCTAATATATCCACATATAATTTTTGAAAGGGTCTAACAGAGACAGCCATTTGTCCCATTGGTGGCCTCAAAATTTTGTTAGTTGGTTTTGTGGCCTTACAAATCTCACATTTCGCTATATATTCACGAACGTCTGAGACTAATCTAGGCCAATAAAAATGTCTCCTTACCAGTTCTAATGTTTTAGAAATGCCTCCATGAGCAGCTATAACCGAATCATGGAATCGTTTTATTATATCCTGCCGAAGTTCCTCGGGAATCCAAAGCTTCCATGAATTTTGATCAATTTCGTCCACACCTGTTGCAAACTTTAATCGAATATAAATATAGTTCTCACAAATTTTTATATCTGGAAATTTTTCTACATTTTCTAAAAAATTTTTCTTCAATTGCGTATAGGATTTACTAAGGAAATGAACGGACTCTAAATCGACCTCTGGCCCGATCAATTCAAGTGTTGAGATCTCCGCCTCATGCATTCTGCTTAAGGCATCAGGTACAATATGTTCCTTACCTTTTCGGTGACTTATTGAAAATGTATAGCTTTGCAATTTTAAAGCCCACCTGGCCAACCTACCCTTCAAATTTGCCTGCTTCATTAACCAAGTTAAACTACTATGATAACACTCTTTTTCTGTTACTGAGTAATTCCTCTGCGCCGAATTTAGTTTTCTTGACATAAAAGCAATTGGATACTCATTATTTTCATCGTCTACTTGCACTAATACTGCCCCCACCCCAAAATCACTGGCGTCGCAATGCACATAGAACTTTTGTGAAAAATCTGGATTTTTCAAAACTGGTGCTGTGGTTAATAATATTTTTATTTTCTTAAATGCTGCATCTGCCTCTTCCGTCCACACGAACTTCTTCTTTTTCGTTAAGGTGTCACTAATGGGATAAGTAACATCTGCAAAATTACAGATAAAGCGCCTATACCATCCGGTAAGTCCAAGAAAACCTCGTACTTGTTTAAGAGTTTTCGGCGTTGGCCAGTTTAGAATACTCTCAATTTTTTCCGGATCCGTAGATATCCCTCCATCTCCTATTATATAGCCAAGGTATTTGACCTGCTTTACACAGAATTTACTTTTATTAATGTTTAGGGTTAAGTTTGCGTTTTTGAATGCCTCCGCCAATCTTACTAACACTGTTATATGCGAGTCGAACGAATCGGATACAACACACACGTCATCTAAGTAGCCAAATACACACTGTTTTAAATCTGCTGGAATAATTTCGTCAATAAGACGACACATGGTTTGTGGGGCATTGCATAACCCGAATGGCATAACGGTAAACTGATATAAGGGGCGCCCAGGGATAGTAAATGCGGTAATAGCTTTCGACTCGTCGTCTAAAGGAACTTGCCAATATGCATCCTTAAGGTCAATTTTCGATAGGATGTTAGCCTTGGGCAGACGCGAAAATATTCCCTCAATATTTGGAAGCGGGTAGGCATCCTTCAACGTTACCTCATTAATTTTTCTGGCATCTAAACATAATCTTATTTTTCCAGGTTTGATCACCAACCTCATGGGCGAACTCCATGGACTAGAACTAGGTTCAATAACCCCTAAATTAAGCATGCGGTCTACTTCCGAAAACATTAACCTTTCGACAGCTGGTGAAACGGGATAAAAGCGTTGCTTCACGGGACGAGCATTGCCCACATCGATAGTGTGCTTGATGAGCGCCGTTTTACCTAGACCTTGTAGATCAAAACTGGGATATAAAGACTTAACAATCTCAAGTTGTTGTTGTTGTTCTAAAGTAAGAGGATATTGTTCCAAATCTACCGACTCAACAATAGTGGCTTTATTTTGGAGAAGATTATCTGAAATACAACCGTGGATTAGGCCAAACATTTTCCAAAAATCAAGGCCCAGAATAAGTCTTTGATTTAGGCTAGGGACGACATAAAAACACATTTTTTCAGTTTTATTTCGGTAAGAAACTTCAACTTCTAAAAGACCGGTAACACTTTGGGCTGTTCCATCTGCGGTACGTACCGACGAGTTAATTTTTTTAAAACCTTTAATGGAAGAAAAATCTTTTTCTGCTAAATCGTTCCCTATGCAGCTGATATTGGCTCCCGTGTCAAGCAATCCTAATTCCAGTTGATCCATAATTCTAACTTCAGCATATAATCTTCCGTCTTTTTCCGAATTTATAATTGAAGAAACTATTAATTTTTGAGAATTCTTAATTCTTTTACGGTGGATCGCCTGTATTTTCTTACTAAATTTTTATCCAGTTTAGAATCAGAAAATAATTTTGTTCTAAGTTTCATGTACTCTCGCAAGCGTTCATGGAATGGTTTTATATCTCTTGGATTTCTCACATTTGTATCTACATTGGCAATTTTATTCAAAATCTTACAGTTATTGTTATTTAATGGTATTTCTGGATTTTTTATATGGCTAGTTTCATTATCCAAGTTATAAGGTGAAATTTCTGTGTTTTTAGACATTATCTGTGTTGCAGAGGATTCATTTGTCCTCTGGCTGTTTGGAAGTTTTTTGTACAATTAGGACATTGCGGTTTGTATATATTTTTCATGCCACACCCATAGCAAAATTTTTTCCGTTCCTTTAGGCACATATCCCACACATGTCCCTCTTCTTCACAATTCCAACACCGTGGGATCCTTTCCGTCTGGTGAATTGCATTTACTACCAACTCATCACTTTGGGCATCCATGCTGGGCTTAGTCAATTTTCCTTCATCAAAATCACTAGATTCAATTGCAGCAATTCTACGAGAGGAAAATCCACGAACTAAATTATTTCTCCTGATCGTCGTAAGTTCCTGCTGATAATTTCAATGATTTCCTGATCACTTAGTGGCGTTGACAGTTGGTCTAAAATTTCAATAATACTATCATAAAATGCCTCAAAGGATTCGTTAGGCTTTCCGATTATATAGTTCCTCCCGGATATCAAACGAAGTCCTGTAATCTTTATATTGCCTTCTAAATGCGGTGATAAAACTTTCCCACTCTATGTTTTCCACAGACTTATGGTATCGCCAATACCATTCTTTTGCCTTTCCGGTCAACAAAATGTGAAGGTTGCGACATATTCCCTCAAAATGTCCATTAAAGTTTTCCCTGGTTAAACATTTTATACGATAAATAAATTCTTCACAACGTAACCCCTTTAGGGAACCATCGAAACGCACGTTCCAACTTTGAATAGTGGAAGTGATCTTATCAGGATTCATAGGAAATACATTGGTTATAGAATTTTGATTATCACGCCTTTGCCCGGCATGGGAAACGTTTGGGGATACAGTTCTTGGGAACACCTGAGGTTCAAATTGCTCGTGACCAGTCCTGCCTGGCGGTTGATTTGTAGGTTGAATATTCATATGGGAGAATGCCAGTTGAATAGAAGAGTTAATCATTTGAGATATTTGATCATAATCCACCAGGTGCCTTCGATTATTACGCCGACGATTAGCTTGTAGATTCGAATTTAAAGACAGAGGATTGTGCAATCTTACCGACTCGTGAGTTTCATTTAAGTGTAAAAGAGACTCATTAGCATTTTCATTAGCGTTGTTTCCCAAATGTTTCCCATTAAGATCATCAGGGTGGTTACCTATTAGTGAAATATTTTCCCCTTCTTCCAAAATTTGGCGTCGGGTATTATTACGTTTTGTGGTGGACTCACGACCCCTACCTAAAATTGTTTTGGCCATATTACCAGATTTATTTTCCGCCCCTATCAAATCACGGGCATGGCAAAGTTTCTGACAATTGGGACATTCGGATGAACTACCCAGCCAGTTGGTGATACAAGATTTGTGAAATGTGTGATTACATTTGGTAGACAAGCAGTTCTGCAAACTTTCGATTTCCTTTTCACAAAGTGAACAAGCTAAGCCTAATGGAGTATCTGCTAAAGCTGGCAAATTTTCGTCACTTCGCACGACTGCCATTTCAGAAAAAAATAGCTCAATCAATTTATATAAAATTCGAAATTCTATGAAATAATACAATAGGTCAAATTGAAAGATAATTTCCTCTTTTATTCCACACTCGGTTTTTCAAACACTACGATGCGTGCTATTTATTCTAGCAGCCCCGTAAAATTGCTACGGTAAAAAGGCAGTCCAATATTGAGTTTTTTATTTTTTTTTTTTTTTTTTTTTTACTTTAACTTTAATGTAAGAAGTAAAAAACACAAGCAACGTACTAAATTTATAAATACATATTTTGGCTTTTCTTTACTAGGAATAATGACAGATAACCTAAAAACATTCCCTGTTATCAGAAAAATCGTATTTTCATCAAATGTAGGAATATCATCCATAAATATGAACAAGGCTTATTTATTTAACGAAAAAACAAACTTTCCCTCTATTTGGCATACAATGAAAACGAAAAAGAACCGGGCTATTGTTAGTCAATTTTCTTCATTTTATTCCACTTCATCTACACTAAGTCAATAATTTATGAGGGATTAAACAACGTTTTAGACAACACCGATTTAATATTTCCACTCCAAATCAATCCACCTAGCCTCAATGAACTAAAATACAATCAATAAAATTTAGAAAAAATGTTGACGAAATAATTTACAAAAGATTTAAATAAAAACCATACTAAGAGCTTTCGGGTCGATATCTAACCGTTCGAATAACTGACAGTTAGTCGAATTCCACAAAAGAGTTAATATTTATTTTATGAAAATATTTGAAATTAATTTAAAATCAAAAAAAACTGGTTAAGGAGTATGGGTGAGTTCCGAAACGTCAAGTGCAAAGCAACTCGCTTTTTTAAATGCGTTTTGCAATGTTGCCGTGTAGAATTTTTCAATGGTATCTGTCCCAATGTGCACGACAAAAATTATCGATGCGTACACAATAAGCAAACAGCGCATTGTTAAAATTTATGATACATTTTTGACTTTTTCCGCCAAGTATTATGAGGTTCTGGAACTCAGCCTATTATAAGTCCATAAATTTGAGCAAAAAAAAAAAAAAAGGAGACATTTTTGAGACCTGACACATCGCCAAAATTATGCGTAGTTGTAAACATAATCCCTCGACGCAATCAGGCCCCACGTTGGGCGCCATTTTCTGTAATGTTAAAATATTGTTGTTGAGAAAAAAAAATTTTCTTTCTTGTGTTTTATTTTTTTAATTTAAGTTCCCTGAACAATAAATGTATGCAGAGAACTCTAGAAAGGTTATGGTCGGCGGGACCCATTAACTATGCTAGCTCTCCTCGGCCGGGGTTGGTTCTTGACCACACCAATCTAACTCACACTACAAAATTTCTTTTAGAGTCCCTATATAATTTCCTTTACAAATGAACAATCAAAACCCCGAATAGAAAACCGGTAACTAGACTATGGATCTAACAATTTTATGCAACAAATTTATGCTAGTATGCTGAAATAGAGATATAGACGTTTTCAACGGGCTGATGTTCACCCGCGAGCTCTTAACCCACCCGACCATGTTCCACATAGCACAAAAATATTTCCATGGAACCCTGAGTACAAAGTTATCCTGACATTACCCTAAGAAAACCCGTTCACTTTTTAGCTTGCCATAATAAAATTTATTACTTTTAATTTTCTCGTTTCAATTATTCATATCAAATTTTGAACAAAAGTTTTTTTTTTTGTTTAACAAAATTACATTAAAGTTACTTCTAGATGTTTTTTTTCCAATTAATTCACTCTATTTTAAGATTCAATAAAAATATTATAACTAAACAAGATTAAACATTTTCTTTCTTTTTGTTTTTTTTTTTTTTTTATATATATACGTATCGTTGGGATATTTAGGTCAAAAGAAAATTTTAAAACATTGCAAAATAGCACATAACGACGTTACCGATGTCTACTTATGTACATATTTTTTTTCCGAAAGTTAAGAAAAATTTTAGACAATATCAACGAAAAAAACAATATTTTAATCAAATATTTTTAATTTTTCGATAAAAATTTATATTATTATGGGGTTTTGATTTCAATGATTTAAGGGTGTAAAATAGAACATTATTAGAGTTATTTATTTTATATTTTCTTACAGTGGGTGACAATTCAATATATGATGTTTTTTTTTTTTTTTTTTTTTTTTTATTTTTTTATTGGGTTTGTTATATTTTTTTTTTTTTCTTTATCTTTCCTTTCCTTTCCTGTCCTTTGATTTAATTTTGCTTCACTACGTTTGGATCGGATTATTACCCACTGTTACCACAGCAAATAATAATAAAATATGAGAAAAAAGATCAAACTTACGTGTACACTGCGTGATGAAAGGCCTTCCACCGATGCGGGTGTAGACGAAATGTTGTAGAGTTTACAAGTTAGGTAATAATTCGTTGAACTGTTGATTTTGAAGATTTATCTCTCTTATTTATATATACGTTGTTTTCTATTTTACACACTTTTTAATTCTCTTGTTTCAAAATACCGTATTTCGAGACTTAAATTTTTTTTGTTTTCTTTTTTTCTTTTTTTTTTTGTTTTTTATTTCATAATCGCATCTGTGTTCTTTTCCATATTGCTTTGCACTTTCCTTTACTTTTATTTTCTTTAATTACTTTGATAGTCATGATGTTATTGCAAAGTCAACCAAAATGTATTAACTTGATATTCGTTTTTTTTTTTTTTGGTAGAAATTATGGAAATAGTTAATATTAATAGAAATTATATTTAATTCAAAAATACCGAATTTATAATTATTATGATTATTATGACTTGGTTTTCTATAAGGTCAAAATTCAAGCCGAGCCACTGTGCAATGTTATTTTTTTAAAAATTTTATTTTTTATTTTGTTTAATTTTTTTCTTTCTTTTGATTTTATTTTCACGATTTTTTTTTCTGCTTATATTAAACTTATCAACATACCGAGCTTTAGATTCTTTTATTTTTTTTTTGGTTTCTTTAACTTCCTTAATAATAATTTTTTTTTTCTTTTCTGGGTATTATTTTTTTTTCTTTTTAGTTTTTAGTTTAGATTTAACTTCAATTTTGGAACTTTGATCTTCTTGCGTTGTCGAACACATTTGCCATATAAATGAGGAGATATTAAAATGAGATCACCAATCTACTAAAAATTCATTGTTACTTCCAAGCTTCCAGTGATTCCAATGTAATCAATCCTAGCAAAGAGAACGTTTTTGGGGGTTTTTTTTTTTTTTTTTTTTAAAAATAAAGGAGACAAAAAAAATTAATTCCAATTACAGCCTTACCTCTTCTAGCAAATATAATAGACGATAATAGTTCCCGTTTTTACCAGGCAACTCTACTCCCACAAAACTTTCCTAAGACTTTAGATTTTTTTATAATTGGTTTTCCAGCGCCCCGATGTTATTGTAGATTTATAGGAATTAGTTATGTTTGTTTCTCCAAAATTAAATAGTAGTAGATGAAGAAAATGTATGGGAGTCTTTCCGTATAAGGAGGTAGTTTGAAAAAAAATAAAAAAAACTTTATTCTTCTTTTCTTTGGTGAAACAATACTCCGAATGAATAAAACTAATTAAAATTCGGATGACTTAGATAATACAAGTTTTTTTTTTTATTATTTATTTTTATGTATTATCATACAATTGATACTTAGGTCGAATTTAACGAAATAAACTTCTTACCCTTTTAATTTTTCCTATAACCTTGATGAATATCAATTTCGCCGCCTGCAGTCTTGAGAATTAAAAACGGAAAGACCGAGGTACTTCCTTTTTTGAGGTAACTTGAGTTCGTGAGAATCACTAGTAGGAACTTTTCGAACACTACTGTCAAAAAAAACTGACTATCCGAGTTAGGTAGTTACCATCACCCTAAAAACAGGGCCGCCAAATTCAAAGTACTATGATCAACTACTATTTAGAACATGACTGTTACGTATATACAAAAAACTTCCCAATTATTACGTTAAATTTAAAAAACTTTATTGGAGATAATTGAACATTACACATTGTATTTTAGAAAAATCATATTTATTTGGCTTAGAAAATTTTAGGGCTTCAATTTGGGGTCTTCTGCTTTATTGCTATTAACTTTATCAGCTAAAATTTCGACTTCGCTAACATTACGTGGTTGCCTCATAGAAAAGTTTTGCAATTTCGTGTCCCGAAGAAGTTTCTCTGCCTTTCGTGCAACGTGCCTAAGTTCGTTCAAATCCGTAGAATCTGTATTAAATAAGAGAAACCGTGAGACTAGGGCCGTATAAAAATCGCATAACTTTCTTTATACAATTGTTTACGTAAAGATATTTTTAAAATAACTTCGTGATCTGACTCAATGTGGCCAAACTCCTTTGTTAAGGCATGACGAAGTTAGTGGTATGTGACAGTTCGGTTTTGCTTGGTAAAAAGCCAATACCACTGTTCGGCTTATCCACTCAGAAGGACATGGAAGTTTGACAATAAATGCTCATCTGAGCATCTGGATCTATTTGAAAGTGTTTCCACTTTAAAAATAAAGTCAGACACCGATCCGGTGCCATCAAAGGAAATCTTCCATTTTTCTAGCTTCATGTTATTTTGTGTATTAACGTATAAATTTTGTTGTCCGTTTAATGAACGATTATCATTTACATTAGGAGCATTCAAATTTGGTATAAAAGGTAAAAATTCAGGTTGTCTGATTGGAATATTTACATTGCCTATCTTAGAAATACTATCTCTAATTGAATTTAGCTCTCTACGAAACTCTTCTCTAGTATTTCTCAAGGTTTGCTCCATTAAAGCCATAAGAGAATCGAATGCATTACCATTATTTGGACCTGAAACTACAGGGTTATTATCAGTCCTGCAAGTCGGCAATTCTAATCAGGGAATTATATTCGGGTTTTGATTTAAATTACTGCCGCTAGGTGGCATTAAAGGCGGAGGCCGTGAAAAAATTCCTGGTCTTCGATGATTTGAATATCCTGGAAAACGGATTGTGAGGGTATACTACTTAAACTTGAAGTTCGTTGTACCTTTTCTGTTTCTTTAACAGTAGGAGAGGGTACTACTTTAGATTTTGCTTTAGAATTATTTTTGTTATCGCCTAAGTCTATTGAAATATTATTAAGAGAGGGTGACGAACCTCTAGGTCCACGGCCCTTATTAAACGAACTATTCTTTTGACCCACTGACGAACTTCTTGTATTCATTACTAATTTTGTAATTATAAATATGTCAACAAAAGCATAAAAAAAAATTTAAAAAAATAAAAATATAAAAATTAAATATATAAATATAAAAAAAATTAAAAAAATAGATATATGGTTTTTTATTCAATGTACTTTGTATAAATGAATGTATCTTTTAATATAATATGGAAAAGATAAACCGAAAAAAAAAATGCTGATAGTAAATCATGTCATTATAATGAAAAGTGCAACGTTAAGCTACCATGGCAGATCAACGCACGACATCATTTAGAAATTAAAACTAATGAACAAATTCCTAATGGACCCGTGTCACAACTAAACCAGTGTTTTGAATGCAACTTCCTAATATCTCCAATACACAAATAAGACTATTCAAAACAAAATAAGTGTATGTTGGTTAAAATAAATAATAATTAACATCTATATATCGCAAATAGTCTCTCAGAATATTTTCCTTTCCTAAAAGCTTTGACTTACATAATCTCGTTAACAATCAGGTGAAATTCGAAATTTAAAACATATGTTTGCACTAACCAACCAACAAAGTCAGTCAAATTATTATTTACACAAATATCTTTTCATCTACAGTTTAACTTGACCTAATAATGACCTCACTTGGCCCCACGTTGGGCGCCATATATGTTATGCGCCGCTTCATTTTTAGAATAATAAAAATTGGTTATTTTCACAGCTATTAATTTACCGGAGTAAAATAAACGTAGGTTAAGGGCATGAAAAGATGTCCCAGTTAGCCCTAACCCGTATTTTACAACGCATAATCATATAAAACAGTCTACAAGCCACAATTACCCTAGACTGTGAAAAAAAAATCAAGTCAAAGGTAATACAGCCAAACAATGTGACGACCAGATGGTATGTAGTGTAGGGTATAATGTTCCCACCCATTATGACAATTCATCACACTCCATGACAGAGTAATTATCCTACCAAATTTTATATATGTCCCTTAAAAAAAAATGACACGAATTACCTATACAACATTTCAATTCTTATGTTGGCCATCCTTCCCATATCTTTAAAAAAATTACAAATACATTTTTTGTTAATATTTTACAATTTTACAATTCTAAATAAGGTTTATTGATGTATAAAATATTAAAATGGACGAAATAAAGAAAAATAAAAAGACAATTATGAAATAATAATAACACATATCAAAAAAAAAAAAAAAAAATTGGAGTAAGAGAGTACAAAATAGCTGATCATTCATAAGCTTAATGATTAATGAATGAAAGTAAATAAAGAAAAATAATTTTTAGTAGAAGGACAATTTGGAATCGGACCGACAATAAGTAGTAATGATAAGAATTAAGAATTATATAGTCAATTCACAAGGTATCCTAACATGTCATATTGTCAAAATGTCCTAATATTTCACAATGGTTTAAAAATATTGTTGTTGGTTTGTTAACAAAAAGTGTCTTAAATAAATAGAACGTTGCTTGCTGTGAAAAGTCCAGCGCTGATCGGCTGAGCCGTACAACAATATTTTTAAACCATTGTGAAATATTAGGACATTTTGACAATATGACATGTTAGGATACCTTGTGAATTGACTAATAGTAATATTGTAGATATGTAAATTGAGTGTTAAAATATTTCAGACTTACTAGAACAAATGCATGATGATTCCACATGAATGAATTGTTGGGCCCAGCAGTCAATCAGTGCTGTTGTTGTTTTTTTTCTTTTTGAAGACTAATTACGCAGATGACCTAGGCTTAATTGAAACAAAATTATGATATGTTAACACTCAAGAAACTAATGTTAGTAACTTACAAAGTTATTATAAAATAATTTGGTACGAAAATGTACATTGTTGTAATTCAATAAAGGTAACTTTAAAAATTACGGTACATCAAAAGTTGCTTAAATTAGTTAATATTAAGGTATGAAATATGTAGCTATGGTTTAATTCCTATTTTTTTTTTTTTTTTTTTTTTATTTAAAGAAAAATTTATGTTATGATTAGTAATTTGCGAAAGTAAATACCTAAAATTAAGTAGTTTTAATAAATTTTTTTCTTTTAAGTTCTCCAAATATTGGAATAGTTAATTATATTGGATGAGATCAGGTTAGCAATTTTATGGTTTAGTATTAGAATATTTCAAAATGTTGTTTATTAGTGAGTTTATTTTCTATTTGTATGATCTGGACATTATTGCTGAGGTTAGGTGTTAAGGTTTCACAAAGTTTTAAACCAATAAATTTTGATATTAAGGTGTTGTAATTTGTTTTTGGTTTTATACTAAATAAGTTGTTAGGGAACTATTCATCTAGAAAAGGTTTTTTTGATTTTAATTTTGAATTGTATGTTTTAATTAACATGCTTAAATGTTCATACAATGAGGTACGTTATTAACTTAGAAAAAAATCTATTATTTGTCCAAAATATTTTAGCTTATTTAGGCGAGTTTTAGATTTCAGCTTATACTTAGGCTCGGAATAGGTTTAAGAAAATTAGCATGATGTTCGGCAGTGAGTATGCTTTAGGATGATGGTTTTGTGGTTATGTAAAACCATGTAGCCGGTCTTGGCCCACATGTCCTGTTACGAAATTTACGTTACTTTACCAAATAACTAGCTAGTCAGGAGCCAAAAGTAAACTTTATTTCCTTAGAACAATGTTCTCCTTGGAATTTTCCCAAAGGATTATTCAATAACCCTGTGATGTAAATCATCAATTGGTGCCTGTAGATACAAGACTCCTGTAATTTTCTGAGGAAACCTTAAAACCTGGAGGTTTTTTTTTACTCATACCTGTAATTTTTGGAATGACATTCGTAGAAAATTTAATTTAAATTGAAATTCGCTGCAAACATTTTTCACTTTAGCTAGGAAATTTTAAATATGATGTAATTAGTTATCACTAAAACACACACTTAGTTTTTCTTCTTCTCTCTTTTTAAGATGCGACTTGTTTAAATAACTTCTTCTCTAATAATGAAATTTTGTCGCAAAGAATATTTAATAACTACCTCGTGTTATTGCGTTTTAATAAAAAAAAAAATAGGTTTTCAATGAAATGATTATGAATGAAAAAGAAAGACAACCAGAGGGAAGCATCTTTAAAGACTGCATAGTAATAAAACTGCAAAAATAAAAAACATCGCATGTAATAAATGAGGGAGGTATACCTAATTTAAATAGGGTGGTTATTAAGTTATTTAGAATTACCAAGGTGATAAAAAAAATTAAACGTTAAAAAAAGAAATCGTAACAACAGTTAGTTAAATCTTTGTAACCACCACCTTATTTCTAGCTATTTTATATACTATCCTAACTCCTTCACAAGGTTCGGCCAACAACTGCCTTCAATACAGCCCTCGGTTGTTGATTTACTGCTCTCAAACTCAAGCTTACTCATTCGCCGATTAGAACTCCTGAGGTCGCACTTGTCTCTGATCATGTTCCCTTCACATGCTCTATTCTTGGTTCCACTATTGTAAAGCCATCCAAAGTTCCATTGTATAACAAAGCGAACTGAAATTTTATAAAAAAAGCTGGGTAGAAGGTGATCTCCAAAGCCATGAATTACACAATGTAATTGTTACACTAACTAACATTGAAGACATTATCAGCAAGTAGACAAATATTGTGCGGAGAAATCCAAACTTGACAGAGAAAATTGTTGGATCTTACAATATATCTAATTGGCCAAAGGAAAAAATACCGTCGTATATTTCAAAGATGTAATAATCGAATTGAAAAAATCACAATTGCAGCAATATTAAAACAACTGAGATTGTAAATTGATTACCATGTGCGCAAAGACCGTAATAACAGCTGGTCGCGATTACTCCAGAAGTTGCCACATGGCAAGAAAAAATTCTGGTTATTAGCGAAAGCAATTAAGGGTAAAAATTTAACCATTGACCAATTGGTAATAGATGGCTCTGTTGTGTTTAACAGTGTCGAAAAAGCAAATGAAATTGCTAAAGTTTCTGAAGAACATCACGAAACAACCCACAAGATGGTGTCATCCTCAGAGCGAACTGTTTTAAAACATATTTAATGACTTGATAACCAAGTTGTTCACGAGGATACTGTAGCTGATGTAGGAAGTAAAGTTCTTTATAGCCAAATTAAGAAACTCGAAGGCACCGGGAATTGACGGTATCGAACCAATTATTTTAAAGAAAATGCATGATTTATTTTACTCTGCAGTAACAAACATTTGCAATTGGTGCCTTAAAAATGGATGTTATCCTTAACTCTTAGAACATACCAAGGTGATTCCTATTCTAAAACAGGGCTGAACTGTCTGGGCAACATTTTTTAAAAAATTATTCTACAAAGAATGATGGAGTTTACGGAAAGCAACGCTATTTTGACAGAAGAACAATTTTGATTTCGAAAACAACACTCAACTGTTCATCAAGTTAAGAGAATTGTAAGCCTAGTCAGGAACAATAAACAGCAACGCAAAAGTACAGGAACTGTTTTTATAGATATAGAAAAGGCATTTGATTCCATTTGGCATAAAGGTCTCGCATAGTATAAACTGAACAAATTTGGGCATCCGGTTTATATCCAAAAAAATTATCTATACTTTTCTCTCTGACAGATCATTTGCAGTAAGCATTGAAAATATTATGTCTTCCACAAAACACATTACTGCTGACGTACCTGAAGGCTCTCTCTTGTCACCGTTACTATACTCAATATTCACATCTGATTTTAAAAACCTTATAAGATACGTTACAGCACTCTACGCCGACGATACTGCTATTATAACAAATGGAAAAGTTTCAAATTCAACCATCAAAAATATGAAAGCGTCGCTTGCTCATGTTGAAAAATATTTTAGAAAATGGAAAATAAAAAATAACAATGAAAAAACACAAGCTATAATTTTCCCATTTAATAAATCACCAAAGAGAAATCCTACAATTCCACTGACGATGCAAGATACAGCTATAACAATGCAGTCTTCGATAAAATATATCGGCATAGTCCTTGATAAAAATTGAACATTTAAAGATAGTATGCAACAAGGCCGTAAGATGTGGCAGGGCTCTCTCTCCTTTTGTTAATCGGAAATCCACCTTAAATACAAAAGGTAAACTTTGTTAATATAGAACTTGCATACGACCTATCATGACGAATGGATGCCATGTTAAAAAATGCAGATTATTCAAAACAAAAACTTAAGGATTATTTACAATCTAAATAGACAATTCTCTACTGCTATTCTTCACAGGAAATACAAACAAGATTTGTTTGAAACTTTAATCAGTAAACTGACACATAGATTCGAAAATCGAAACAGAACTTCAAACTACCAAATACTAAGAAATTTGCACAATTGACTGCTTTAAAAATTTCTTAAATTAAAATCGATAAAAGCGGTTAATATTAAAATTTCTTAAAACAGACTTCTTGTTCTTATATGGGGGGGTTTTGCCTATCTTTTTTCCTCTACTTTTGTTTTAAAATATTTTTTTGTTTTAATTAGAATGTAAAAAATGGCTGTTTGTTGCTGCAATACTTATTTTTAAGTTCAACCTCAAACATTGTAAGTATATCAGAGTTCCGAAAAATTCATATATGATCGCTCATATTTAACCATTCATGAATTTTTTCATGAATG
Source organism: Pollenia amentaria (assembly GCA_943735925.1). Lineage (NCBI taxonomy): Eukaryota > Metazoa > Arthropoda > Insecta > Diptera > Polleniidae > Pollenia > Pollenia amentaria. The sequence goes on from OX031009.1 coordinate 84,949,030, forward strand.
AGGAATTTAAAACGTGTAATTTTTTTCACAACCATGAATGAATTGTGAATTTTTTTGCCAATTCATTCATGAGCGTGAGGAAAAATAAATTTTTGCCTTTCCTCAGTCATGAAAAATGAGGAAACAAAAAATTTTCTTAACGCTCCTCACCAGTAATGTTGTTGTTGTTCGACAGTTTGCATGACCACAGCACGAAATGTCTTTGTGTGTATTTTGTTTTTGTTAAAGGCAACGAGCCAAAGTGTGTGTTGAATTTTTTGTAGGCAAATATTATTTTAAAAAAAAAAAACTAAAAGAACTGCACATATCGTCATCTTAAATGCAGAATAATATAACATCACAGTTTTCAGAAGAAGCAAAAAACGTTGTAAAATGGAAATTATATGAGATATTAGAGTAATATTAAATATTTAGAATAAAAATGCGATTACCAGTTTTTTATTGATAAAAAAATATTATTTTTACTGTTATTTATTTAGTTATGTGTGTTACGTTATTTTAATTTGTAATTCTATGAAGCAAAACGACGAATCATCAACGAAAGTATGATAGTATTAAGTTAAACAATCATTTAAAACATTAAATAATTAAATATTTCTGTTAAGTTACAGGTATAATAGAATATAAATATAATGTACATGGTTATAAATGCAATACTGCGTTTAAACAATAAATTTAAATATAAATATGCAGCATCATTAGGATTGCGTTGACATGGTGAAATAAGTTTGCTTTTCTGATGCAGTGCAGGCAGTACTGCATTCGTACTGTTTTTATCAGTACATATACTGTTTTTTGTTTAAAGTACTGATTTATGCATTACAAGCAAATCAGTACGCAAATGTACTGATTCTGTCATTAATCTACTGTTTCTGTACTGTTATTATATATTAACTGGGCTCAGTATATAGTTTGTCATGTTGTCAAATTGCGATACAAATATTAATATAGATGTTCTTATCGATGAGTTCATAACAATAAAAAATAAAAAAAATAAAAAAACAATAAAAAAAAAACCATTGTGAAATATTAGGACATTTTGACAATATGACATGTTAGGATACCTTGTGAATTGACTAATAGTAATATTGTAGATATGTAAATTGAGTGTTAAAATATTTCAGACTTACTAGAACAAATGCATGATGATTCCACATGAATGAATTGTTGGGCCCAGCAGTCAATCAGTGCTGTTGTTGTTTTTTTTCTTTTTGAAGACTAATTACGCAGATGACCTAGGCTTAATTGAAACAAAATTATGATATGTTAACACTCAAGAAACTAATGTTAGTAACTTACAAAGTTATTATAAAATAATTTGGTACGAAAATGTACATTGTTGTAATTCAATAAAGGTAACTTTAAAAATTACGGTACATCAAAAGTTGCTTAAATTAGTTAATATTAAGGTATGAAATATGTAGCTATGGTTTAATTCCTATTTTTTTTTTTTTTTTTTTTTTATTTAAAGAAAAATTTATGTTATGATTAGTAATTTGCGAAAGTAAATACCTAAAATTAAGTAGTTTTAATAAATTTTTTTCTTTTAAGTTCTCCAAATATTGGAATAGTTAATTATATTGGATGAGATCAGGTTAGCAATTTTATGGTTTAGTATTAGAATATTTCAAAATGTTGTTTATTAGTGAGTTTATTTTCTATTTGTATGATCTGGACATTATTGCTGAGGTTAGGTGTTAAGGTTTCACAAAGTTTTAAACCAATAAATTTTGATATTAAGGTGTTGTAATTTGTTTTTGGTTTTATACTAAATAAGTTGTTAGGGAACTATTCATCTAGAAAAGGTTTTTTTGATTTTAATTTTGAATTGTATGTTTTAATTAACATGCTTAAATGTTCATACAATGAGGTACGTTATTAACTTAGAAAAAAATCTATTATTTGTCCAAAATATTTTAGCTTATTTAGGCGAGTTTTAGATTTCAGCTTATACTTAGGCTCGGAATAGGTTTAAGAAAATTAGCATGATGTTCGGCAGTGAGTATGCTTTAGGATGATGGTTTTGTGGTTATGTAAAACCATGTAGCCGGTCTTGGCCCACATGTCCTGTTACGAAATTTACGTTACTTTACCAAATAACTAGCTAGTCAGGAGCCAAAAGTAAACTTTATTTCCTTAGAACAATGTTCTCCTTGGAATTTTCCCAAAGGATTATTCAATAACCCTGTGATGTAAATCATCAATTGGTGCCTGTAGATACAAGACTCCTGTAATTTTCTGAGGAAACCTTAAAACCTGGAGGTTTTTTTTTACTCATACCTGTAATTTTTGGAATGACATTCGTAGAAAATTTAATTTAAATTGAAATTCGCTGCAAACATTTTTCACTTTAGCTAGGAAATTTTAAATATGATGTAATTAGTTATCACTAAAACACACACTTAGTTTTTCTTCTTCTCTCTTTTTAAGATGCGACTTGTTTAAATAACTTCTTCTCTAATAATGAAATTTTGTCGCAAAGAATATTTAATAACTACCTCGTGTTATTGCGTTTTAATAAAAAAAAAATATGTTTTCAATGAAATGATTATGAATGAAAAAGAAAGACAACCAGAGGGAAGCATCTTTAAAGACTGCATAGTAATAAAACTGCAAAAATAAAAAACATCGCATGTAATAAATGAGGGAGGTATACCTAATTTAAATAGGGTGGTTATTAAGTTATTTAGAATTACCAAGGTGATAAAAAAAATTAAACGTTAAAAAAAGAAATCATAACAACAGTTAGTTAAATCTTTGTAACCACCACCTTATTTCTAGCTATTTTATATACTATCCTAACTCCTTCACAAGGTTCGGCCAACAACTGCCTTCAATACAGCCCTCGGTTGTTGATTTACTGCTCTCAAACTCAAGCTTACTCATTCGCCGATTAGAACTCCTGAGGTCGCACTTGTCTCTGATCATGTTCCCTTCACATGCTCTATTCTTGGTTCCACTATTGTAAAGCCATCCAAAGTTCCATTGTATAACAAAGCGAACTGAAATTTTATAAAAAAAAGCTGGGTAGAAGGTGATCTCCAAAGCCATGAATTACACAATGTAATTGTTACACTAACTAACATTGAAGACATTATCAGCAAGTAGACAAATATTGTGCGGAGAAATCCAAACTTGACAGAGAAAATTGTTGGATCTTACAATATATCTAATTGGCCAAAGGAAAAAATACCGTCGTATATTTCAAAGATGTAATAATCGAATTGAAAAAATCACAATTGCAGCAATATTAAAACAACTGAGATTGTAAATTGATTACCATGTGCGCAAAGACCGTAATAACAGCTGGTCGCGATTACTCCAGAAGTTGCCACATGGCAAGAAAAAATTCTGGTTATTAGCGAAAGCAATTAAGGGTAAAAATTTAACCATTGACCAATTGGTAATAGATGGCTCTGTTGTGTTTAACAGTGTCGAAAAAGCAAATGAAATTGCTAAAGTTTCTGAAGAACATCACGAAACAACCCACAAGATGGTGTCATCCTCAGAGCGAACTGTTTTAAAACATATTTAATGACTTGATAACCAAGTTGTTCACGAGGATACTGTAGCTGATGTAGGAAGTAAAGTTCTTTATAGCCAAATTAAGAAACTCGAAGGCACCGGGAATTGACGGTATCGAACCAATTATTTTAAAGAAAATGCATGATTTATTTTACTCTGCAGTAACAAACATTTGCAATTGGTGCCTTAAAAATGGATGTTATCCTTAACTCTTAGAACATACCAAGGTGATTCCTATTCTAAAACAGGGCTGAACTGTCTGGGCAACATTTTTTAAAAAATTATTCTACAAAGAATGATGGAGTTTACGGAAAGCAACGCTATTTTGACAGAAGAACAATTTTGATTTCGAAAACAACACTCAACTGTTCATCAAGTTAAGAGAATTGTAAGCCTAGTCAGGAACAATAAACAGCAACGCAAAAGTACAGGAACTGTTTTTATAGATATAGAAAAGGCATTTGATTCCATTTGGCATAAAGGTCTCGCATAGTATAAACTGAACAAATTTGGGCATCCGGTTTATATCCAAAAAAATTATCTATACTTTTCTCTCTGACAGATCATTTGCAGTAAGCATTGAAAATATTATGTCTTCCACAAAACACATTACTGCTGACGTACCTGAAGGCTCTCTCTTGTCACCGTTACTATACTCAATATTCACATCTGATTTTAAAAACCTTATAAGATACGTTACAGCACTCTACGCCGACGATACTGCTATTATAACAAATGGAAAAGTTTCAAATTCAACCATCAAAAATATGAAAGCGTCGCTTGCTCATGTTGAAAAATATTTTAGAAAATGGAAAATAAAAAATAACAATGAAAAAACACAAGCTATAATTTTCCCATTTAATAAATCACCAAAGAGAAATCCTACAATTCCACTGACGATGCAAGATACAGCTATAACAATGCAGTCTTCGATAAAATATATCGGCATAGTCCTTGATAAAAATTGAACATTTAAAGATAGTATGCAACAAGGCCGTAAGATGTGGCAGGGCTCTCTCTCCTTTTGTTAATCGGAAATCCACCTTAAATACAAAAGGTAAACTTTGTTAATATAGAACTTGCATACGACCTATCATGACGAATGGATGCCATGTTAAAAAATGCAGATTATTCAAAACAAAAACTTAAGGATTATTTACAATCTAAATAGACAATTCTCTACTGCTATTCTTCACAGGAAATACAAACAAGATTTGTTTGAAACTTTAATCAGTAAACTGACACATAGATTCGAAAATCGAAACAGAACTTCAAACTACCAAATACTAAGAAATTTGCACAATTGACTGCTTTAAAAATTTCTTAAATTAAAATCGATAAAAGCGGTTAATATTAAAATTTCTTAAAACAGACTTCTTGTTCTTATATGGGGGGGTTTTGCCTATCTTTTTTCCTCTACTTTTGTTTTAAAATATTTTTTTGTTTTAATTAGAATGTAAAAAATGGCTGTTTGTTGCTGCAATACTTATTTTTAAGTTCAACCTCAAACATTGTAAGTATATCAGAGTTCCGAAAAATTCATATATGATCGCTCATATTTAACCATTCATGAATTTTTTCATGAATGAGGAATTTAAAACGTGTAATTTTTTTCACAACCATGAATGAATTGTGAATTTTTTTGCCAATTCATTCATGAGCGTGAGGAAAAATAAATTTTTGCCTTTCCTCAGTCATGAAAAATGAGGAAACAAAAAATTTTCTTAACGCTCCTCACCAGTAATGTTGTTGTTGTTCGACAGTTTGCATGACCACAGCACGAAATGTCTTTGTGTGTATTTTGTTTTTGTTAAAGGCAACGAGCCAAAGTGTGTGTTGAATTTTTTGTAGGCAAATATTATTTAAAAAAAAAAAAACTAAAAGAACTGCACATATCGTCATCTTAAATGCAGAATAATATAACATCACAGTTTTCAGAAGAAGCAAAAAACGTTGTAAAATGGAAATTATATGAGATATTAGAGTAATATTAAATATTTAGAATAAAAATGCGATTACCAGTTTTTTATTGATAAAAAAATATTATTTTTACTGTTATTTATTTAGTTATGTGTGTTACGTAATTTTAATTTGTAATTCTATGAAGCAAAACGACGAATCATCAACGAAAGTATGATAGTATTAAGTTAAACAATCATTTAAAACATTAAATAATTAAATATTTCTGTTAAGTTACAGGTATAATAGAATATAAATATAATGTACATGGTTATAAATGCAATACTGCGTTTAAACAATAAATTTAAATATAAATATGCAGCATCATTAGGATTGCGTTGACATGGTGAAATAAGTTTGCTTTTCTGATGCAGTGCAGGCAGTACTGCATTCGTACTGTTTTTATCAGTACATATACTGTTTTTTGTTTAAAGTACTGATTTATGCATTACAAGCAAATCAGTACGCAAATGTACTGATTCTGTCATTAATCTACTGTTTCTGTACTGTTATTATATATTAACTGGGCTCAGTATATAGTTTGTCATGTTGTCAAATTGCGATACAAATATTAATATAGATGTTCTTATCGATGAGTTCATAACAATAAAAAATAAAAAAACAATAAAAAAAAAACCATTGTGAAATATTAGGACATTTTGACAATATGACATGTTAGGATACCTTGTGAATTGACTAATAGTAATATTGTAGATATGTAAATTGAGTGTTAAAATATTTCAGACTTACTAGAACAAATGCATGATGATTCCACATGAATGAATTGTTGGGCCCAGCAGTCAATCAGTGCTGTTGTTGTTTTTTTTCTTTTTGAAGACTAATTACGCAGATGACCTAGGCTTAATTGAAACAAAATTATGATATGTTAACACTCAAGAAACTAATGTTAGTAACTTACAAAGTTATTATAAAATAATTTGGTACGAAAATGTACATTGTTGTAATTCAATAAAGGTAACTTTAAAAATTACGGTACATCAAAAGTTGCTTAAATTAGTTAATATTAAGGTATGAAATATGTAGCTATGGTTTAATTCCTATTTTTTTTTTTTTTTTTTTTTTATTTAAAGAAAAATTTATGTTATGATTAGTAATTTGCGAAAGTAAATACCTAAAATTAAGTAGTTTTAATAAATTTTTTTCTTTTAAGTTCTCCAAATATTGGAATAGTTAATTATATTGGATGAGATCAGGTTAGCAATTTTATGGTTTAGTATTAGAATATTTCAAAATGTTGTTTATTAGTGAGTTTATTTTCTATTTGTATGATCTGGACATTATTGCTGAGGTTAGGTGTTAAGGTTTCACAAAGTTTTAAACCAATAAATTTTGATATTAAGGTGTTGTAATTTGTTTTTGGTTTTATACTAAATAAGTTGTTAGGGAACTATTCATCTAGAAAAGGTTTTTTTGATTTTAATTTTGAATTGTATGTTTTAATTAACATGCTTAAATGTTCATACAATGAGGTACGTTATTAACTTAGAAAAAAATCTATTATTTGTCCAAAATATTTTAGCTTATTTAGGCGAGTTTTAGATTTCAGCTTATACTTAGGCTCGGAATAGGTTTAAGAAAATTAGCATGATGTTCGGCAGTGAGTATGCTTTAGGATGATGGTTTTGTGGTTATGTAAAACCATGTAGCCGGTCTTGGCCCACATGTCCTGTTACGAAATTTACGTTACTTTACCAAATAACTAGCTAGTCAGGAGCCAAAAGTAAACTTTATTTCCTTAGAACAATGTTCTCCTTGGAATTTTCCCAAAGGATTATTCAATAACCCTGTGATGTAAATCATCAATTGGTGCCTGTAGATACAAGACTCCTGTAATTTTCTGAGGAAACCTTAAAACCTGGAGGTTTTTTTTTACTCATACCTGTAATTTTTGGAATGACATTCGTAGAAAATTTAATTTAAATTGAAATTCGCTGCAAACATTTTTCACTTTAGCTAGGAAATTTTAAATATGATGTAATTAGTTATCACTAAAACACACACTTAGTTTTTCTTCTTCTCTCTTTTTAAGATGCGACTTGTTTAAATAACTTCTTCTCTAATAATGAAATTTTGTCGCAAAGAATATTTAATAACTACCTCGTGTTATTGCGTTTTAATAAAAAAAAAAAATATGTTTTCAATGAAATGATTATGAATGAAAAAGAAAGACAACCAGAGGGAAGCATCTTTAAAGACTGCATAGTAATAAAACTGCAAAAATAAAAAACATCGCATGTAATAAATGAGGGAGGTATACCTAATTTAAATAGGGTGGTTATTAAGTTATTTAGAATTACCAAGGTGATAAAAAAAATTAAACGTTAAAAAAAGAAATCGTAACAACAGTTAGTTAAATCTTTGTAACCACCACCTTATTTCTAGCTATTTTATATACTATCCTAACTCCTTCACAAGGTTCGGCCAACAACTGCCTTCAATACAGCCCTCGGTTGTTGATTTACTGCTCTCAAACTCAAGCTTACTCATTCGCCGATTAGAACTCCTGAGGTCGCACTTGTCTCTGATCATGTTCCCTTCACATGCTCTATTCTTGGTTCCACTATTGTAAAGCCATCCAAAGTTCCATTGTATAACAAAGCGAACTGAAATTTTATAAAAAAAGCTGGGTAGAAGGTGATCTCCAAAGCCATGAATTACACAATGTAATTGTTACACTAACTAACATTGAAGACATTATCAGCAAGTAGACAAATATTGTGCGGAGAAATCCAAACTTGACAGAGAAAATTGTTGGATCTTACAATATATCTAATTGGCCAAAGGAAAAAATACCGTCGTATATTTCAAAGATGTAATAATCGAATTGAAAAAATCACAATTGCAGCAATATTAAAACAACTGAGATTGTAAATTGATTACCATGTGCGCAAAGACCGTAATAACAGCTGGTCGCGATTACTCCAGAAGTTGCCACATGGCAAGAAAAAATTCTGGTTATTAGCGAAAGCAATTAAGGGTAAAAATTTAACCATTGACCAATTGGTAATAGATGGCTCTGTTGTGTTTAACAGTGTCGAAAAAGCAAATGAAATTGCTAAAGTTTCTGAAGAACATCACGAAACAACCCACAAGATGGTGTCATCCTCAGAGCGAACTGTTTTAAAACATATTTAATGACTTGATAACCAAGTTGTTCACGAGGATACTGTAGCTGATGTAGGAAGTAAAGTTCTTTATAGCCAAATTAAGAAACTCGAAGGCACCGGGAATTGACGGTATCGAACCAATTATTTTAAAGAAAATGCATGATTTATTTTACTCTGCAGTAACAAACATTTGCAATTGGTGCCTTAAAAATGGATGTTATCCTTAACTCTTAGAACATACCAAGGTGATTCCTATTCTAAAACAGGGCTGAACTGTCTGGGCAACATTTTTTAAAAAATTATTCTACAAAGAATGATGGAGTTTACGGAAAGCAACGCTATTTTGACAGAAGAACAATTTTGATTTCGAAAACAACACTCAACTGTTCATCAAGTTAAGAGAATTGTAAGCCTAGTCAGGAACAATAAACAGCAACGCAAAAGTACAGGAACTGTTTTTATAGATATAGAAAAGGCATTTGATTCCATTTGGCATAAAGGTCTCGCATAGTATAAACTGAACAAATTTGGGCATCCGGTTTATATCCAAAAAAATTATCTATACTTTTCTCTCTGACAGATCATTTGCAGTAAGCATTGAAAATATTATGTCTTCCACAAAACACATTACTGCTGACGTACCTGAAGGCTCTCTCTTGTCACCGTTACTATACTCAATATTCACATCTGATTTTAAAAACCTTATAAGATACGTTACAGCACTCTACGCCGACGATACTGCTATTATAACAAATGGAAAAGTTTCAAATTCAACCATCAAAAATATGAAAGCGTCGCTTGCTCATGTTGAAAAATATTTTAGAAAATGGAAAATAAAAAATAACAATGAAAAAACACAAGCTATAATTTTCCCATTTAATAAATCACCAAAGAGAAATCCTACAATTCCACTGACGATGCAAGATACAGCTATAACAATGCAGTCTTCGATAAAATATATCGGCATAGTCCTTGATAAAAATTGAACATTTAAAGATAGTATGCAACAAGGCCGTAAGATGTGGCAGGGCTCTCTCTCCTTTTGTTAATCGGAAATCCACCTTAAATACAAAAGGTAAACTTTGTTAATATAGAACTTGCATACGACCTATCATGACGAATGGATGCCATGTTAAAAAATGCAGATTATTCAAAACAAAAACTTAAGGATTATTTACAATCTAAATAGACAATTCTCTACTGCTATTCTTCACAGGAAATACAAACAAGATTTGTTTGAAACTTTAATCAGTAAACTGACACATAGATTCGAAAATCGAAACAGAACTTCAAACTACCAAATACTAAGAAATTTGCACAATTGACTGCTTTAAAAATTTCTTAAATTAAAATCGATAAAAGCGGTTAATATTAAAATTTCTTAAAACAGACTTCTTGTTCTTATATGGGGGGGTTTTGCCTATCTTTTTTCCTCTACTTTTGTTTTAAAATATTTTTTTGTTTTAATTAGAATGTAAAAAATGGCTGTTTGTTGCTGCAATACTTATTTTTAAGTTCAACCTCAAACATTGTAAGTATATCAGAGTTCCGAAAAATTCATATATGATCGCTCATATTTAACCATTCATGAATTTTTTCATGAATGAGGAATTTAAAACGTGTAATTTTTTTCACAACCATGAATGAATTGTGAATTTTTTTGCCAATTCATTCATGAGCGTGAGGAAAAATAAATTTTTGCCTTTCCTCAGTCATGAAAAATGAGGAAACAAAAAATTTTCTTAACGCTCCTCACCAGTAATGTTGTTGTTGTTCGACAGTTTGCATGACCACAGCACGAAATGTCTTTGTGTGTATTTTGTTTTTGTTAAAGGCAACGAGCCAAAGTGTGTGTTGAATTTTTTGTAGGCAAATATTATTTAAAAAAAAAAAAACTAAAAGAACTGCACATATCGTCATCTTAAATGCAGAATAATATAACATCACAGTTTTCAGAAGAAGCAAAAAACGTTGTAAAATGGAAATTATATGAGATATTAGAGTAATATTAAATATTTAGAATAAAAATGCGATTACCAGTTTTTTATTGATAAAAAAATATTATTTTTACTGTTATTTATTTAGTTATGTGTGTTACGTTATTTTAATTTGTAATTCTATGAAGCAAAACGACGAATCATCAACGAAAGTATGATAGTATTAAGTTAAACAATCATTTAAAACATTAAATAATTAAATATTTCTGTTAAGTTACAGGTATAATAGAATATAAATATAATGTACATGGTTATAAATGCAATACTGCGTTTAAACAATAAATTTAAATATAAATATGCAGCATCATTAGGATTGCGTTGACATGGTGAAATAAGTTTGCTTTTCTGATGCAGTGCAGGCAGTACTGCATTCGTACTGTTTTTATCAGTACATATACTGTTTTTTGTTTAAAGTACTGATTTATGCATTACAAGCAAATCAGTACGCAAATGTACTGATTCTGTCATTAATCTACTGTTTCTGTACTGTTATTATATATTAACTGGGCTCAGTATATAGTTTGTCATGTTGTCAAATTGCGATACAAATATTAATATAGATGTTCTTATCGATGAGTTCATAACAATAAAGATTTTTGCCGCGTCAGTACGAAAAAAGATGACAGTAGAATAAAAATGGAAAGTGTTTCTAAACGGTGGTGCGTTTACGAATTTGAGGAAATGTGTAATTTTATTTCTTTCATTCCACATTCAAACGATTTTACAGAACGAATCTTTAGTTTTAAAAGTGGAGAAAAGAAAGAAACGGGCTCCTAATATAAAACCTAGAAAGTGAGTTGCAGATAAAGACAAACTTTGGTTGTTGTTGTAATGAGTTTTACAATTTCTTGATGACAGGAAATAAATTGTGGAAAGGCCATAAATATGAAAATATATTATTTATAAAAATCTATAGTATAAGATCGTCTAAAAAACGATTGTGCCCTTTGCAATAATTAAAGGTTATTAGTTGTAAATCACTTTAAAATTATTTTAAAGATAAATACATAACAAGCTTCGTTATTTCAAGTGTTGATTTTGTCTTTTAACATTGTTGTCCTTATATCTAAAGCTTTGTGCTAAAAAGGCCAATGTCAAATAATTAATTTTAGAGAAAATTTAAATTTTAGTTTTTTATAGAAGAGTTCTAAGTGAAATTGGCTCAAAACTCTTTTGAAGCTGTTCTCGATTAAATTAGACATTGGCTGTTTCCGCAAAATAAAAGACATTCAGCATGACCTTTTAATTGCAAAATGAAATTATTTATGCTGGTAGATATAGCAAAGAAATACTTTTATGTAATTTTTCTTTAATTTTATGTGACCTATATTCAAAAAATATAATAGAATAAAGGAAATACAATTTTAGTTCACATGTTAGTCAAGTTTTTTTTCCTCAAATATTTGCTAGGTGTGACCGTAACTTGTGTTTTAGATTTTTTTATTATTCACTTTGTATTCCCGCTTAAAAATATATACGGAATTGAGTTATTGTTTGAAAAAATTCGGTTTTATTAATTAAATTTTGTCACTGTTCAAATTATAGAATGAATTCAAGTTTTGTTTTAAAAAAGATTATAACTTTTTATGTTATTAATATGCAATTTTATATTAAAAAAGTAAATGTGCTGTTTTTTATTCAATTGAACTGATTTTTTTCTCTTATGTACTGATTTCTCTGATTTAAAAACTGGCAACCCTAACTGCACTTGAGAACGTAGAGATGTTATATTATTAGAGATATAATTATGACATATTATTTATAGTTTTTTATTTCTAATTAGAAGTGGATTAAACTAAATGTACTTCATTAAATTTAAATATAAATTGATTTTAGAAATCCAACTTTTCCATTATAACTTACGTGTATTTTGATCTCTTTATAATGAATTTTCTCAATGGAATTTTTCTTTACAATAAACAAGTTTTGTAAAAAATTTGACTCATATACATATATGCCTATTTGTCTCCATATAAGGAATTATTTCGAAAAAACTTCTGCAAGAAGTAAATTTTAATTAGTTAATTTCTGAAAAATTTAAATAAGAAGAATGAAAGAGTTTTTCAATTAAAAGTAGTATTGATAGCAGCCCGCGTATTCAGTGAAAGAAAATGTTGTATAAAGAAGCACTTATCCTAAAAAAATACTATTAGTATTTAATAAAGCTGTAAAAGGATTAACACAAAATTTAGCTAAACAATTTATATTCCAGCACTTTATAAGAAATGCTATTATTCTAAAGATGTAGAAGACAAGTAATTTATTATTTAACACAAAAGGCCTTATAACAGTCTTTTTGAGGATATTGATGAAGGACGACTTGGAAGAATGCAATCCTAACAAAAAATACCATATTATTTTAAATAAACGTCGAAAAAATATTTCTATTGTACATATTATAAACTTTCTATATTAATAATGAAGATATATTCTGATCCAATAGCAACAGATTCATTATAGGGAAATTCGACTGTATTAACATTTATTAAAAACTATATACATATGTACATATATAAACTCATAAGGTTGGAAAACGAAATAAATGATGGAAAAATCATATCATAAAAATAATGGCAGTCTGCTAGAAGCAAAAACTAAGGACCTGCAGATGGTACTATTTATTCTTGGAAATTCATAGCGTATGGGAGTGCAATGGGTTAAGCTGTGAAATTTCTAACAGTCCAATGTAGAAGAAGCTAATAGTCATACTTAATATAGGTTTTTCAATACATATATATATATATGGATTCGGTTTATATTAATTTTACAGCACTGTTTTTCTTTTTGCTTATGCAATAATGTGCAGTTTGATCACTTATTCCACTAACACGTTCAGAGTATGAAACAGAATACCCATTTTTGACGTAAAAAAAATGAATGTGTTCGTAAAAATATATCAAATACTCTGCTTATTTTTTTTTAATTAAGATTATTCATTATGTTTTTTAAGGAAATTATTTACTTAATGATAAGCCATTTTTGATTTTGTTAATAGCTTGGATATTTTTTAAGGTGGAAGTTTAAAATTTTTTTTAAATATTTAACGTGAATCGTAATCAATAAACAGTCTATTTCAAAATTTTAAATGATAGATTGCTTTGCATTTTCGCAAACGATATTTATACTGTTGTAAAAAATTCTTTGATGCTTTTAAAAGGGAACGTTTTTTTCTTAAGCAGACATAAAGGCAAAACTCATTGAAAAAAAATTCCAAGTACTCAATACGTGTTGTTGTTGTAATACAGTTTTGGTTTTACCAACCAAAACGGTTGTTCGTTGATAACATTTTTCTTAAGTAGGTAACAAATATGTATTTGAAATTAAAGTAAAAAAGGCTTGTTTTGCTAAAAATTATGTGTAAAAGCAAATGTGACAGCAGGTACAATCGAACTTCCCTATAATAAAACTGCATGGGAACATAAAATCACTTCATTTACGTTAAAAAAGCAACAATTTTACAACTTTGGTTTTTGTTCAAATATATTTTACTTGTAGATTTGTAATTTGTAGTTTTGAGAAACAGCGCCCACGTTTCTATACTTGCTCATGGAGTTTTTTTTCAATAAGTTTTGCCTTTATGTCTGCTTAAGAAAAGGACCGACCCTTTTTAAAGCATCAAAGAATTTTTTACAACAGTATAAATATCGTTTGCTAAAATGCAAAGCAATGTATCATTGAACATTTTGAAATAGACTTTTTTATTGATTACGATTCACGTTAAATATTTAAAAAAATTTTTAAGCTTCCACCTTAAAAAATATCCTAGCTATTAACAAAATCAAAAATGGCTTATTGCAAAACCTATATTAAGTATGACTATCAGCTTCTTCTACATTGGACTGTTCGAAATTTCACAGCTTAACCCATTGCACTTCCATATGCTAAGAATTTCCAAGAATAAATAGTACCATCTGCAGGTCCTTAGTTTTTTGCTTCCAGCAGACTGTCATTATTTTTATGATATGATTTTTCCATCACATATGTATATACTTTTTAATAAATTTTTATACAGTCGAATTCCCCTATAATAAATCTGTTACTATTGGACCAGAATATTTCTTCATTATTAATATAGAATGTTTATAATACAATAGAAATATTTTTTCCACGTTTATTTAAAATAATCTGGTATTTTTGTTAGGATTGCATTCTTCCAAGTCGTCCTTCATCAATAGCCTCAAAAAGACTGTTATAAGGCCTTTTGTGTTAAATAATAAATTACTTGTCTTCTACATCTTTAGAATAATAGCATTTCTAAAGATGTAGGATCGAAACAACATAAACATAAGAATCTTATAAAGTGCTGGAATATAAATTGTTTAGCTAAATTTTGTGTTAATCCTTTTACGGCTTTATTAAATACTAATAGTATTTTTTTTAGGATAAGTGCTTCTTTATACAACATTTTCTTTCACTAAATACTTCTTCTTATTTAAATTTTTCAGAAATTAACTAATTAAAATTTACTTCTTGCAGAAGTTTTTTCGAAATAATTCCTTATATGGAGACAAATATGTATGCATATATGTATATGATACAAATTTTTTACAAAACTTGTTTATTGTAAAGAAAAATTCAATTGAGAAAATTCATTATAAGGACATCAAAATACGGTGGGGTGCTTTAAAACCATGGGAGATAAGGCCATGATGACTTTATTGCTCAATTGAATGGGAGATAAAGCCATAATGGCCTTATTGCCCAACCATTGAGAGATAATGTCATATTTAAAATTTTGCGAAATGAGAGATATAGCCATATTTTTTTTCGCAAATGAGAGATAAAACCATATTTTCTCAGAATATTGTTATGCATGGTGTAAACATTCTGTAAAAGGGAAAATCCTTAGTTATCATTGAAAAAATAACAACTAAGAATTAATATTTTAAATTCATTTCTTATATGTCAATTTAAAAAATGCGTTCCTAATCACATGTGTGTTATCAGTTACTATTTATCAATCATACAGCCACGCAGAAAAACTTTAGTATGCGAAGCCAGATTCCAATACTTTACTTTAGTGTTTCCGAGAAAAGACATTTTTTTATTCTTGTGACGCACGCAGGAAAACTTTATTCAGCGAAGCCACGTGCCGTGTCCTACTGGAGGGAAAAACCCCTAAGCGCGGCCGCAGGCCGCCACGCAGAAAAACTTTGGTATGCGAAGCCAGATTTCAATACTTGACTTTAGTGTTTCCGGAAGTGAAAACGATTAATAGTTTGTAAATGTAAATTGCAAAAGTTCTTCAAAACTGAAATGAGAGATAAAGCCATTTTCTAATATCGCTAATGTGAGCTGATGCCATTATGGCTTTATCTCCCATTCAAATGAACAAAAATAAATAAAAGACTTTATCTCCCTTTTGAATGAGAGATAAAGTCATCATGGCCTTATCTCCCATGGTTTTAAAGCACCCCACCTCAAAATACACGTTAGTTATAATGGAAAAGTTGGATTTTTAAAATTAATTTAAATTTAATGAAGTACTTTTTTTTAGTTTAATCCACTTCTAATTAGAAATGAAAAACTATAAATAATATGTCATAATAATATCTCTAATAATATAACATCTCTACGTTCTCAAATGCAGTACTGCCTGCACTGCATCAGAAAAACAAACTTATTTCACCATGTCAACGCATTCCTAATAAGTTAATTTTTATATGTGCATTTAACCATATTTAAATTTATTGTTTAAACGCAGTATTGCATTTATAACCATGTACATTATATTTATATTCTATTATACCTGTAACTTAACAGAAATATTTAATTATTTAATGTTTTAAATGATTGTTTAACTTAATATTATCATACTTTCGTTGATGATTCGTCGTTTTGCTTCATAGAATTACAAATTAAAATAACGTAACACACATAACTAAATAAATTACAGTTAAAATAACATTTTTGTATCAAAAAAAAAAAAACTGGTTATCGCATTTTTATTCTAAATATTTAATATTACTCTAATATCTCATATAATTTTCATTTTACAACGTTTTTTGCTTCTCATGTAAACTTATGAAATTTGATGTTACAATATTCTGCATTTAAGATGACGATATGTGCAGTTCTCTTATTTTTTTTTCAATAATATTTGCCTACAAAAATAAAAAACAACACACACATTTTGGTTCACCAGTCAAGAAATAATTTTACAAAAAAAATACACACAGACTAAACGTGCTGCCCAGCGGGGAAAACTGCAAGCGAATCACTTTTTAGGCCTTTAAGAATGTTTACAATTGAATTTTTAGTAATCTTTTACTTATTCCACTCTGCCTTTTTTGAAAAGGTCTTTTAAAAAGGTTTTTATTTAATATTTTACAAATTCAAATTTTCTATTCTAAGATAAGGCCTGTCGCAATCGTTTTATTAGTAGTTATGTTAGAACGTGTTGCAAGTTTAGTTATTAATTTACTCACTTCGTATTATTAGCCACAACAATTAAACTTGGATAAAGCTTTATTCTTAAATCTTTTTAGAACCCCTTCCAGAAGAGTTTAACATATATGCAAAAGTGCAAGGTGTTGGTCTCCAATGACACACCTTGCTAATTGGTAATAAAGTTGGAATGCGGCTGGGAGATCTTATGTCTGCAAAAAGGCCTTCTATAAGGCCTCTTTACTACTTGATTTTCCCGCTGGAAATCGTTGGGAAAATCGCTTTTTTTTCCTTGTGAAGAATTTTAACGTGAATTTTTTCAAATTTTTCATATCTGTAAAATCACATATGAATTTTTTGTTTTTGCTCACTCCTCATGAGCGAGGAAAATCAAAATAGTTTTTTTCCTCACCCTCATGAGGATGAATTTCCAGAAAATTTTTTAAATTTTCACGCTCGCTCATGAATGAAGAATGAGCGAGCGTTTCGGAACTCTGAAGTATATATATAATATAACTATCGGTAGAACACTAATAAAAAAAACAATTTTTCGATTAATCGACTTAAATTATTCGAATTATTGGTTTTTCGAAAATAAGCAATTTTAAATTATTATACCAAAATTAATCGATTAATCGAACAACGGTTAATCGAATGAATACACTAGTAGGTAGATCCATTGTTGAAAACGTCATTTGGATCAGTCAGTGTTAGTGAAACTTGTTATTCGTTTAAAAAATCCATTACGCCACTAGTTATTAGTAAATCCTAGGGTATTCATTTAATCGGCCTTATGCTTTAATCGGTTAATTGCTCGATTAATTAACCGAGGTTCTTGTTTAATCGGTTAATATTCGGATTTTATTAGTAAAAAAAAAATCAAAAACATAACAATTCTTGAACTAAAACGAGCAAACAAAAGAATAATTTTAAATATGTAATACATATTTTTTAATTAATATATATTATGCATTTATTAAACAATAAACTAGATATTAGTTATTAGTTATTTCAATTGTTTAAGAAAATCTTATAAAATAATCTTAAATACAAATAATTTGGTTTAAATGTTTAGGATTAAAGCGTTTATTTTTTTAGTTTTGATAAAACTTGACTTTAAAAAAGTTCTTTCATTTGTCGTAAATGTTGGAGAAATCAAAGGCAGCCCATAACACAGAATATCTAGTTTCTCAGTCCTCTTCCTGGATTTTCCTAAACATATAAAATCTTCCATTTAGTCAATAGAGTTATGTGTGTCACTGAACACCTTCTTTGTTTGTATGAAAAAATATTTTCTAAAGACATGCCTTTCGTATATGTGACGAAACAATTATTTAAAAACAAAAAAAAAGTAATAATACTACGGAGAGTTAAAAATGTTGTTACATCGGTTAATCGACTGAAATTAATCGGTTTAATCGTTAATCGGATATAGGCAATTTTAAATGAACCGAATAGTTAATCGGGATGTTATTAACAAATAAACGGTTAACCGAATAAATACCCTAGTACTTACATTAATACTTACATGTGTATGTATGTTGTTGTGTACTCCAAAACATATGTTGGTATGCTGCTATCATCACAGCCATCAATTTTATCGAAACAACATAAACGACAATTTACATTATCATCGTCATTGATTTGCCGTAATAAACATTATTCTCACGGAATTTAAAAAAATATAGTTGTATATATTCCTATTAAATTCGACGTAAATGTAAAGCATGTTTCAATGCACAAACTCCCTCCACTATGGAGATACGCTTGCACGTATTATTGTTGTAGATGTACTTAGGAGGAAAAACCTACGGATAGATGAATGAATGCAAGATTGGAACTCGTAAAAGGTGCCAAAAGGCAAAACATAATTTATAGATCCTTTTTGTTAAGCGATATATTTGATTAAGTGCCTGTGATTTGTCAAAATATTTTATGGTCTACTACTTTGGTTGCTGTTACTTTGAATGCTTTTATTTGTAGTAATATGTCAATCTATGTGTGCGTGTGTGTGCACGAGTTCACCCAAGAACGACGAATATAAAAACATTCGATAACAAAAAAATTCATCATCTTCTACTGCAGCAAATATGCCCTCATTAAAGACTGTATCTTTATAAAATATTTGTTGTTGTCTGAGAAGCAAGTGGCTGTTCGCTCTCACTTGGCTGCCCTCTGCTAGCCTTGGGAAAATAAGAATTTAACGACGAGAACAAAGAGTCCGTCTGTCTTCAATACTTTTATTATACTAATATGTGTTTTGTTCTTGGCAGATTAATTTTGCTACCTGTATGTTGTTTTCAATCGCTGTTTTCCAATAAAAAATCAATCGTTAAGAAAAATGTCAAATATGCGTTGCAATGATTCCATAACACCTTATCAGAGAAAAGTGACATTTGACAAAAGGCATTTAGTTTTAAATTTTTAAATGTTATGCCTGCCACATAAAAAGGATTAATGCGTTTTATGGATACATTCATATTCATCCACATATTGAACTCACCTACGTTCATCCTTTGTCGATTTTGGTGTCAGTTCTAAGGTATTTTAAAAATTTCGTTACTATTGAATAGAACTAAATGAAAAATTGTACAATTTGTTATTGTATTCATTGGAGGGACTTTTCTTAGCTCTTAACAGTAACCTAAATCATCTTAAATAAATTGCACATAATTCATCAATTGCTTGAAAACCAAACAACTGTTTTGAATTCCTATTAACTTGGAGGATTACACTTAAATTTTAAATTTAAAAGATATTAGAGACCAATTGTAACAACATAAAAACACTTAAAGCCAACGCAATAAAAAGCCCGTATATCGCTCAGTGTTGCGATTACTTAAAAATAAATACTATTTTTATGCAAAAAAAAAAAAAAATCTTAAAAAATTGCTAAGAAATATCATATAAAAACCCAAAGAAAACACGGGCATGGTATAAAACGCCCATGTAACTAGTATTTAGTTGGCTTTTACAATTTTATTGAAAAATAAATTGAAAATTTAAGAAATGAGTTATATTCAGCTGTGCCGAATCTTTGGTACCCTCTACCAAGAGTTCGATTGGCTCAGGATTGGGCTTTATATGGGATATATAAATAATAAGGTAATCCTCATTAAACCTGGCCTCATAGAATAATTTAAATAAAATATCATGATTTGTTTCAGATATATTATTAGATGTATTAAAGTAATTTTTAGGAGGTGATTTTATATCGGACCGATCGTGAATTATGGATCGTTTATTACAAATATTAAAAAAACTTAAATTTTACCAAATTTCAATACATTAATACAAAAGTTTTAAAATTTAATGCTTCTTAAAATGCTTCTAGGAAGGCCGCTTTTAATCGGGCACATCGTAAATTATGAACAAAATTTTAGGGCGATTTCCAGTTGTACAAAACGTGCACAATATAATGAGAATCGGTGCATACTGTCACCAATTTATGTAAATTTTTGTGACAGAAATATCAATTTATTAGGAAAGTTGTTCCAAATTTTGGTTCATAGCTCTTTTTCTATTGAAATGATTATGCTAGATTTCAATCCCAAGCTGCTTAAGAGGACAAGAAAGAATTCGGCACAAATATTGTTCTTTTGTGTTCAGCTTTCAAAGGTATGCGTGTTTTTTAAATATATAGACAGGCAGCTTTAAAAAATTCTTTTTGAATCACATTTAAAACTGTTTTTGGTCTAAACAATAAAATTCCATTACGTTTGCAATAGGGGAATTCATTCGTAGTAGTAAGCTGGCATTGTAGACCTAGAAGATATTGTGGATATAGTAAATAGACCACGGTGTACAATACCACAACAACAAAATGCATCAAACTGTAATTTACCACATTGTTGTTAAAGTACTTTACAAAAAACTCTTACTGCTTACTGCAAAAATTTTCTGTAAAAAAAGAAGAAAATTTAAGTCTTCAGTAAATTTTTACTGATTACTGAAGTAATGTAGTAATCATAAAATTTTTTTTATCAAAATATAAAAAAAAAATTAAAAAATCCAAATAAAGAAAGTAATCAGTAATGAAATGTATTTTGTTGCAAAAATTTTAAAATTTCGCTGCTTATAACGGTATTTTTGTATTAGAAATAATGGTAAATAAAAGAATGCTATCAACAATGCGTTCCCAGTTGGCCATGTGTACTAGAGATGAGCGATATTTCTGTACCTGTGATTTAATCACTGCTGAAAAATCACGAATCACAGTTGTGACCAAATTTGTCAAGTAACAGGTACTTTCTAAGTCGTTCTTTTAGTATTTTGTTACATATACAAATTAATGATATTTCACTGTTTGTGTGGGTAATAGCGTTTTTTGAATGAAATGGCGAATAATATTGCTGTTCCTTTCATTCTCTCTTCTATCTTATTATTATTTTTTTAAGCCAAAGTTTATTTGTTCAAGTATGTATGTATAAGTAAACAGATTTGAAAGCTCTTACAATTTGTTGTTGTTTCTTTGCAAAGTGCTTACAAAAGCTCTTGCGAAAGCTCGCGCATTGTACATAAAGCTTGGCCGCAATTGCTATAAAAGAACAGAAAACTGATAAACCGTGATCACAATAACATTTTAAAGGAGCAGTGATTTTTAAATCACGTTCACTAATCACGGTGATCTTTGAAAATCACAGAATCGCTCATCTCTAATGTGGATGTCGGGCGCAAAGTTAGTATGCATTTCTTAATTTTATGTTGAAAAAATTTGCCTTCAGAATCTTATTTTAATTTCCTATACCGCAGTCGGTATATGCCATTTGATTATTCTGCAATTTGGCGTAAACCTACGAACTACGACGGTGACTATTATTTTTGCTTAGCCAAGGTAGAGCAAAATGGACGTCATAAGTCTGTGCAATATGCAGATGTAAACTCATTCACAAACCAAATCCTCATATGCCTGAATTAAATTAATATTCATTTTTATATCTTACTTAAAAAGGAGCCAATATGTCTTTAAAAACACAACTTCCTACAAATAACCTTGGCGATGAAAGTGACGAGCATGGTGAGCGCTTTCACGAATAAATACAAAAAAAGGAGCGTAGGTATCAAGGGGCATATGATGAGACGATGTTGGGCGACTATTATTAGTTCCTTGTGCGAGAGACAGAAAATAATCACAATAGGCAAACCATTGAACAGTTTTAAGCCATTTTTAATATTAATTGTTACTACCATTAGCTTTGTATATTTACTGTTCTGTTTTTTTTTTTATATGATAAAAATCGAAAAGTGGGATAATTTAATTAATCTACTGTAACTTGCCATTTTTGCACCGATCTAGATCCTATGGGGCACAAAATGTTCGTATTGAAATAAACTAACGTAATAAGTGATAACACTTAAGAAAATTCATTGTTTGGTTTAAAAAAAAAGTTGAAAAAAGCTGAATTCCAAAAAATCATTAAAATTTTTGTGAAATTTTAAATTTGGTCCACTGTAAGTAAGTAATTTCTTAACCAATATTTACAAACGACTTATGGTTGTTTTGGTAATTTTGTTATCTCTCAACAACAAAAAAAAAAAAACAAATAAAACAGCTATGGAATATTTTCGAAGATATTTTTATGAAAGTGACATCATCTTTTTTAAAAATGCAAATATCAATATCTCGAAAACTGTTCTACTTTTGACCATTCTGATTCGGATTCAGCGTACAATTTAACGTAAGGATTAGCTGTCAGATTCATTTGGTCACGACTTTGTTGAAAATTTGTGACATAGTGTAATCAATGTTATAGTAATGATTCTGAATCTGAAACTGATTTTTTTAAATAAAAGTACACAAGAATTTTAGCCAATGAAGAATTGATTGGTGTCAACAAAATTCTATTTAGTGACGAATATTATAAAATTGTTGAAAGGGTAAGTTAAATATTTTTATATAAGGAAGGTGTGATGCTAAATATTCAAAACAATTAAATATTTGAGAAATATTTTCTGATGTTGCCTGATGCGTGGGATTCTATCATTGCCGCATATGTATTCCTTAAATTAAACTAAGATTCGTAAAACCTCTCCTAGAAACAGCATCAACGCAAAAGGAAGATGACGTAAAGAAATGTTTAACACATATGTGATGGCGGCCCTATGCTCCTTGTAGGAGTAAAAGGAACAAATATATATATATATGATGAAATGTGTCAAAGTTCCCGATGAGGAAACTCGTGCTCTACCCCAAACACCGAAAAGTCTTTCTCAGATTTCTGGGAAGATAGTGATAGTAAAAATTTTTTATATTTACATTAGGGATGCCAAACAGAAAAGATAAAACTCATCACTGCTTTATTGTTTGGTATTTTGTTTAAGCTTTGATATCGTTGCAAACAAGACTTTTTGAGTGTTTGTAGGTAATTCTCATTCCCTCTGTAGTTTTGTTTGCTGATAGCTTTGGCTTTTCTAAAATTATTTAGGAGAACGTTTCCTGATGATCTGGCCTAAGCAACCAGTGAAATGCGCATAGGAACAGCTTATCCTCCAACAATAAATTTCAGTATTTCTTATCAATTATTTAAAAAGGGAATTAAGCACAACAAACAAAATCTTTTAATAAATAATAGTATTCCCGCAAACAACTTTGATAATATATTATATTTTAGCTATATTTTTTATTGCAAAGAATTCTTATTTTTGAGTTTAATTTTTGTTTTTGGCACACAGCGAGTATTTAAAATTTTTAATTTTTGCTTGATATATGACGACTATTTCAGGATTTTTTATTTTGCATAATAAAAACCATTATTTTAAGAAGAAACGGTATTGGAAAATTCACATCTCAAGCCTTTTTTACAATTACGTTTAGCAAGTTCAGCTTTGGCTTAAGACATAATACCAAAATAAAAATGATTATTTTTATGCAAAATATAGAAATCAAGAAATAATTGTTATATATCAACAAAAAAAAATAAAAATTATTCACGATCCAATTAAAGGAAACTTAAGAATAAAAGTTGATATAATTATAACAATTAAGTCGTAATATTGATGCTATTTCATCATATTCATCATATTCCTTCAGGTCCAAAAATAATAAAAAATTTGCTTAAAAAACATACGGTAACTAAAATAATTTTTTTTATAAATAAACACTATCTGACGTATTCATCAAAAAATTATTTAAACTTGAAATCTGTTTTAAGAAACATTTGTATAAACATTTTGTTTTAAAATAATTTTCAAACGTACTTAAATTATTGAATATGAATCTCGCCCTCACCCTGGAGGTGTACTGCACTGCAGTCGACATAGTTTTACAGAGGGACAACACTTTGCAGTGTATGAATGTCGTCACAACTTAATTCACCACAATACTAATTATTAAAAATTGATTTAGAAAAACTAAGAGATACGCATATTTTTTTAAGCTTTTTTCAGAACCTGATCAGCTTGATCATTGGTGAAGCCAGTTTATAAACATATGTATAAAATAAATTGTTTTGTTGTTTTAATTTTTAATAGTTAATGAAAATTTATTTATGTTATTCCGGGATTTTCAAAAATCAGTCCCGGTTGGCATCCCAAATATACATGCGTCGTTAAATGAAATCTCAAAGTCAAAACTTTTTAATATAAATATAATTTCGCTTCTGACAAATAAATGACACATATTTTTTAAATGCGTGCTTTTTGGATTTTAGCTGACGATACTCTAATGAATATAATTTCATTTTTAATTTTGTTCAACAGATGCTAGCACCCGTTCTGTTTCTAGTAATCCGAAATATTATCTTCAGGAAGCAATTTTATACCTGGCCGATGCAGACATAACAACAAATTGTGAACGTATTTCTCCAATTCAACACTCTACTACCGTATCTGCTTCTGTAGAACGGCTGTTCTCATTTGCTTTTATTGTGAACAACTCAAGAGGGCAAAAACTTAGCGACTCAAATTTTGCTTGTTTTAAGAATATCTAATTGTAATAATTAAGTTGTTGTCAATTTATTTAACGAAAAAGAATTTTTTCCCAAAAGAAAAATTGATAATGTTTTATTTTTGAAGACAATTTTAATTAAAAACAAAATGTTCCTATTGTAAATACATACATAAATATAAAAGAATAAAATAACCAAATAAACCAAAGGTAAACGAAATATCGATAAAAATAAATAATTTTAATCTTTTATAAATAAAAAGACCTCAAGCTTAACCAATAAAAAAATAATTATAAAAAAAAGGTCAAATAAGACTAAATAACATTTAAATAACAATAAAAAAAAGTTAATTTTTTAGATAATTTTTAGGTAAAATATATTTTTTGCATTTGTTTCAGCTGCAATTTTTTAATCAGTAAATTTGAAATTTTTAATGCATTATTTTTTTAATGCAGTACGACCATGTATTGTAATAATAGAATGCACTAAACCAGACATGACCCAATTAATAACATTAAAGTATCCAGTATTTAAATTTAATTTAAGATTTAAAAAAAGTATTATTGTATATCATATTATATATAAGTATTATTGTAATTTTTAACCCTCAAGACAAAGTATGACACACTTATTTGAGACTAGATCGTATGAAAAAGATAACAAAATATTTTTTATACATATAAAATTTATTAATTATTGAAACTAAAATAGAAGAAATATGATAACTAAAACAGTTTAAACAACAATTTTAAAACAAACAATTCACAAAGAATTTACGTTAGTCATACTTAGAATGGTTACATATTATTCTGTATAAATATCAAAACAAAATTTTAAATAGGGCAGAATCTTTTGATTCCCCACGTTCTGACTGAGCACCTTAAACAGTCATCGATGATTTCAAAAATGTTAATGCTATTCAATAGCAAACATATTAAAACTAAGGTACATATGTAAAAAACTGTATTAATATATTCGTAAATTGTGGCTATGGCATGCTGCTGGAAGCAAATATGTTATGTTGTTTTAGAAAAAATTTCATGTTTGTAAATTTGATCAGAACTAAATTATGATTTCAAGAAAACTGTTATCAATAATGGGCCGAATTTTAGTTTAGTTTTTAGAATAGTGGGATGGTAGTCTTTAAGAAATAGTTCATTACATCACTGTATCATTTATACCTGATGTGTTATTAAATGTTTCCCCAGGTTCTATATATTAGTTAAATCCGAATTTCAGAGGAGCTGTTAGGGCCAAAAGGGGTTAAAGAGATTTTAGTACCATCAGAAAGCTGAAAGTGTCATCTTTAACCCCATAAATACTTGAGCAGCTGTTTGGAACCGCAAATTTTTCTCTCTTTTAATTTTATTGAAACATAACACAATGGTTAACGAACGTTTTGTTTCGAAAAATAATTTTGCAACTAAAGCAATTCTTGAAACTGTCATAGCAGAGCCTTTGAGTTGATTTGAAAGAGCACGGGTCCATAGATAGTCGGGAGAGTGACTTGTGGACCTCTACAATTGGTATCCAAACCTTTAAAAATTCGGAAAAAATATATATGTTTATGGATAACAAAATAATTAGACTTAAGCTGACCTTAAAGATATTGCCTTTAGAGATATTCGGATAAAACGGATTTTTTGGGTTGATTTCTTAACGAATTTTTCGAGTTTTTTAATCGGGTGGATTATGTTTAATAAAAAAATGTTATCAATAGTGCGCTAAGCATTTTTTATATTGGTAGGAAAGCAGGCTTTAATTAATGGTATGTTGTATTCTTAAATGCTTATGCATTATTCTATAAGTTTAGTGGGATATTCAAGGCGAATGTGCATATGCGTATTAAGGTAATACATATAAATACTCATTTTTACTATTTCACCGAAAGATGGCTATGTTCTTTCGCTGATAAAAAATATTTTCTTCAGATATATATAAAAATGTTTTTTTATATTTTTCGAAAGAAAACGTTAGGAGTATGCTTGTAAAAGCAATTTCTAGTCAATTTGACATTTATTTCTCCCACATGCCCTTTCAAAACAAAAAAAAAAACATCAAATTTTTCAAATAAAAAATTCATATATAATTGTGAATGTCTGTCAAAATTGCTGTCTTACAGAAGGTTTATAATATTTGGCCACAAACGTACATTCAATTTGCTTCCGACATTGTCTCTGTTGTTTTTGCAGAAACAAAAGTAGTTATTTGTTTCAAAATAACGTGCTGCCGCCACAAAAGTTATTAATTGCACCGTTAAAGAGTTCAGCCATCTTAACATTTTTTCTTTAAATTCGAAGAAACCAATTTAGGATATTATAATAAAACGTTTTTTATATATATACAAACATAATTTCCATTCCATACATATATCGGTATTGCAAAATATTAACTTAACGCCGCTGCCGGTCTCTTCCCGCAAGAGATTTCTGACCCAGCTGATGTCAGAAGGTTTTTCAGAAGAAAATATATCACGCTCTAATTTAAATTTTGTCAGATGACTTTGTGTCAGAATTTTACAGAAGCAATGTTTTAGTGGCAATACACGACATGTATGTATTTTGCAGTGAGATATTTGACAAGTCAGATGTAAAAAACATGTCGTGTACATGCACCTTTAGTAAAATATTTTCAGATCTTTTAGGTCTACATAACTTGATATTACATTGTGATATCTCTATCCATGTCAGATTCATGGAATGTTAAAAATTAAATTTATTATTTGTATAGTTTAAATGAATGAAAGGGATTTCAATATGAGTAAAAATAGTCATTTTAAGGTTTGACATTAAAAAATCTGAATTTAATAAAGATATCATAATGAAAGTTGACAGTTTTGTAGATTAAAAAGTTCAATTAAACAATTATTCTCAATCTCAATCAAAATTTTGACTTTAAATTTCTCCACAATTGCTAAGCTGATTTTAATAAAATTAAAATTGTAGGAAAGTTGAAGAAGTCTTTATTCTCTTTTTTTTAGTATTTGTTTATTGAATCTTCATATATTAAATATGAACTATGAACTAACAATAATTAATCAAATCTTATCCTAATATTTACTTTATGTCCTGCCAGTGCTAGACAAAAAAGATTTAGTTATCACGGTTTCTGTTCACATAGGAAGGTGTTTATCGCTCATCTGATTGGGTGAGTGCTGCAGTGTCTCTTCTTCTTAAGCGAGTGTGGCCGCCATAATTTAAAATGCTTCTAGCTAATGGATTTGGGTGCAGTTCCAGCCTTTTTAAATATTTTACTGCATATTTCGTTATCATAGTTTTTACTAATGGCACATTGAGATCCTTGTGGATATTTGAGTTTTTGGCGTACCAGGGGGCGGCTGTGATTATTCGAAGAAGTTTGTTTTGGCGCCTTTGTATTTTTTCGATGTTAGAAGCCGAGGCAGTGCCCCATAACTGAATACCGTAGCACCAAATTGGCTTTTAGATAGAGTTGTAGAGTAGAAGTTTGCAATCGAGACTAAGAACAGAATTCCTTCCAATAAGCCAATTAATTTGGATTGCTTTTAGTTTAATTTGAGTTAATTTAGCTTCTATATGCCATTTCCACGTTAAACGCCGATCTAGATGTATACCGAGGTATTTTACATTCGAGTGTTGGGGTATTATTTGATTATTGATTTTAATAGGGGGCATGTTTCCCGACGCAATGTGAATGTTATATGTGAGCATTTTTGCTCGTTGATCTTTATCCTCTATTTTTTTAACCACCTTTCCAGTTCAAATATATGATCCTGTAAGTAACGAGATGCTTCTTGACAGTTTGCGTGTACGCTTAGAAAAGCTGTATCGTCCGCAAATGTTGAGGTATGGGTGCAGCTGTTTGTAGGCAAGTCCGAAGTATAAATTAAGTATAATAGAGGGCCCAGGATGCTGCCTTGTTGGACTCCAGCGTTAATTGGCTGAGGAGAACTTAAAAAATCGCCTTCTTTAATAATAAATTGCCGACCGACTAAGTAGCTTTCTAACAGCTTGTGTATGTTTGCTGGTAAGTTTTGCTGCAATTTCAGCCAGACTTTATCAAAAGCTTGAGACACATCGATGAAGAGTGCTGAACAATATTTTTTTTCTTCAAAGGCTTTTCTTATGACATTTACTATTCGATGAGTTTGTTCAATTGTGCTGTGTTTTCTTCTAAAACCGAATTGATGATTGGGAATACATCTGTTTTCACTTAAAATCGGTGTTATTTTTGACACTAGTAGTTTCTCAAATAGCTTTGATATATTAGACAATAAGCTTATAGGTCTATATGACTCAACTTTTGTGGGATCCTTTCCTGGTTTAGGTATCATGGTAACTAAGGATACTTTCCACTCTTGTGGGTAGTATTCAAGGCGTAAAATAGCCTTAAAAATTAGTAGAATAATTTTCTTTGCTATGCTGGGTAGCTCCAAAAGCATTTTGTTACTGATCAAAACCAGGGGCTTTCTTGGGGTTTCAATCATGAATAGCCTTCTCGATTTCTCTTATCTCAAATCTTTGGTGTAATGAGCCTTGACCCCCAGAAGGTATGTTTAGCGTTGTAATCGCCAGCGGCTAGGAAACAGGGTCCTAATGATTTAAAATATTTAAATATTGGCTTTCTGATATTGAAAATCTAGGTGGAGAGTAGAAAGATGACAGTACTAAGTTTCGATTTAACTCTTCAACACAAATGTTCGTTGCTTGCAGATAATCTTCACGATGATCACATATTAAGTAGTGTTTGATTCGGGCTTTTATCAAAATAGCAGAACCTCCACAAGCTCTATCTCGAGGGTCCTTGGTATCATATAATATATAACCATTAATTTTAAAAGTATTTCTTGAGGTCAAATGAGTTTCAGAAACCATCATTACATCAATTTGTTTACTTTTAAGAAAGTATTCTATTTCTTTTTTATGTTGGCGAATGCCGTTTGCGTTCCAAAAACAAATTTTTAAACAATTCATGGCTTGTTAAGTACAGCTGGCAATAACCTCGATTGCATTCTTAACATTTACTGCATCATATTACCCATTGTGTTCGTAAAGTTAGTTACTGTTTGCACTAGTGTTTCTATGGTCTTTTCTAGACGACTTAAATTAGAAATTGGTGTCTCCTCATTATTTGGCAAATCACCTTGCATTGGCATATGGTTTGATTTAAGGACGTAAGCGTAGGATGTTCTGTTATTACTAGGCTGCGGTACCTGAATGCCATTAGTGTTAACTTGATGTGTTACCTGAATTTGAGGGGGATTAGGTTTCGGTCCAACCGAGCGCTTGACGATAGAGTATACAGGGCATCCTCTATAGTTGGCAGTGTGATTACCACCACAGTTGCTGCATTTGTTTACATTAGGGTCGTTTTTAGACTTATCGCAGAGAGCTGTACCATGCAATTCTCCACATACAACGCAAACAGGGGTTAAATGACAGTATGCCTTAGTCTGACCAAATTCTTGGCAGTTTAAACATTGCACGGGACCGTTCCTTTTGTGCGGCTCCTCTATCGTTATTTTCCTATACAGTAGCCCGTTTCTGTATTTCTCGCATCGTAAAATTTCCCGCATGAAACAAGTGAATTATAACAAAAACAGTGCAATATGAAACAAAAAATGGTTTTTCTCACATAAGTGTTTCTGTATTTTTACTTTGCGAGAATTATCTGCCATTTAAATAATTTTCCAGCAATTATTGGAAGGATGCGAGAAAAGTGTTTCTGTAACAATATTTTGCAAAATGTTTCTCACAAGAACTGTCAAAATAAGTTACATTTAAAATTGATGCGAGAAAAACAAAATTTAAAAAAATGGAGCACAAATTATGTATCTATGTACGCAAGTATGTGTATTATTTTTTTTTTATTTGAAGGGAAAGAATTTTAATGATGAAAATAAATAAAACACAATTGTTAAATTTTGTTATTTTAATTTTTTTAAGCCCTTCATTGCTTTCGTTTTATGCAGGGCTGCCAGATAAATTTTTGAAAAAATCGTTAATTTCCTAAGAAAGAATAAAAAAAATCGGCTAATTTGTTTAAAAAAATCGGACAATTTAAAATTAATTTTGACAAATTTTGTTCGATTTTTATTAAAACATAATCAAAAAAATTGGTAAAGTTAATGGGTAAAATACATATATTATACATATATACATACATACTTAAACTTGAGGTCTATTTAAATAAAATTATTTATTTTATTTTTCTCTTTAATCCGATAACAATTTAAAATTTCAGACTGTTTTTTTCCTGAAAATATCGCTTAAAGGCGTAACAAAATATCATATTGAACTTGCCAAAAAAAAAGGCCAAAATTTCCTATAGTGCATTGATTAAAAATGGTGTAATAGTTTAATGTATTGATCACATAAACAAATGTATTAAATAATCTAAGGAAATAAAAAATTAACAGTTTTCCTTCGAAATTTTGATTTTGCCCATAAATTGTTAAGCTGCCATGTTTTTAAAGATATCGTTTTTCTGTGGTGCTGAATATATAATCATACTAAACTAATTAAAATTATTTTATTTCGAAGACTGAATAATATCTTCACCAGAAAAAATCAGCAAATCGGCACCTTGCCAATTTTGGAACAAAAAATCGTCAAAATGACGATAGATCGACAAATCTGGGAGCCCTATTTTTATTATATCTATTTCTTGCGTTGACGTTTCGCTTGCATTTGACACTTAATTACTGGAAGTATTCCAGTTAAAATAGAATCTGTGTTGTCTGTTCTCACAATCAAATACAGAAACACTTTTTTTCTCACAAATCGAGAAACGATGGAATTTTTTGTTTCACACTTAATGTGAGAAATTTTGCAATGCGAGAAATACAGAAACGAGCTACAGGATATACTTCAGATTGTAAATGGGATGAGTTTCGTTTTTTTTAAGCTTCACGTCGCCGGGTTCTAACTCCACTCGAAATAGTGGCTGGGGATTTTTTCTCTATTTTTAATATTTATTACGTTTTTTATTTTAAAGCCCTTCTCTTCTAAAAACGTTTTTATCTCACCTGGGTCTACGCATGAATCAATGCCCTTTATCACTACCTGTAGACCGTTACTGCTCTTCAGTTATTACATATGTATAAAAGTTTTTTTTAATTGCTTCTAATTTAGTTATTACTTTACGAAAATCATCTTCACGATTAACTTGTATTTTTGTTTCATTAATACTACCACGTTTTATTGCAGCTATATAAAAAGAATTTTCACCTATTACCGAGATCCAATTCTTTATTAAATCACTTGAGTTTTGCTCTCTAAGATATATCGGGGCTGCCTTAGAAGATTTGCTAACGTTTTGTGCTTTCGAGGATTCCTCTTCCAAAATTGCAAACCGATTTTGAGAACTTATTCTATCCGATGTACCCTCTTTTAAAACTTTTGGGCCCGAAGCAACTGCAGAAGAGGTTGGGCTGCGACCCCGTTTTAGCACTGTTATGTACCTATCCATTCCAACTTGTACTTGAGGCTTGAGACTACTTTTTACCTGTGATACTGAGTTTTCCAACATGCTTGATTTGGGGGTAATCTTTTCATCACTTGTGAAAATCGTTTCTGCCACTGAGGCACCGCTTGCAGGTTTTATATTTTTTATTGTATTAAAATCAACCGTATTATTAGACACAGAAGGTGATACTGAGTTTTCTATTATGCCTGATTTGGGATTAATATTTTGATCACTTATTAAAATTGTTTATGCCGCTGAGGCATCGCTTGCAGGTTTAATTTTTTTATTGTATTCAAATTAACCGTATTATTAGACAGAGAAGGTGATACTGATTTTTCTATTATGCCCGATTTGGGGTTAATATTTTCATCACTTATTAAAATTGCTTTTGCCGTTGAGGCAACGATTGCAGGTTTTATATTTGTTAGTGCATCAACATTATTATTAAATACAGTGGGTGAGAGGGATCGCGTGCGAGTAATAGGTTTAGCCGTTTGGTATTTGCTATCATCGATTCTTTTTTTTATTTCTGCATTTGTTTCGTTAACACTCCCTGTGATATATGCATTTCTATCATTATGTTTAATGGTTTTTGCACTGTTTGCACTCATAAGAGTTTTTTTTTACTGTTTACAGTTGCGATCTTCTTATTTGTTATTGTTTATCAACACCGAGAATAAAAAATGTGTATGTTTATGTATGTATGTACATATATGTATTTTTTTTTCTTTTATTTACTTTTTTTTAATACTTTATTTGTTCACGTTTTTATAAAAAAAAATAAACCGTATGCCGAACTTAGAAAACACGTCTATCTTCAACGAGCGCGACAGACAGAATGTGTCTTTTATTCTCGAAAAAAAAAATTTCAAAATGATCTATATCGGTTCAAAAGTTACAGATTTTTGGCCGACGGAAAACGATTTTCAGCCACTGTGCGTCGCACTATGCTTCGTTCCCATATAACGAAGGGACAAAAATAGAAGGAGTTGTCAGATATTTTTGAAATTTGGTACACTAGCATAAACTAGCGTAGTTAAGAAAAATATGAATTTTTGGAAAAATCGGCCCAAGGACACGCCTACCTCCCATGTGTCCTAAAATTGAAAAATATAATTTTAGCTTCAATAATGCCCACAAAATTACAAAAAGTGGTCATGCTGATACATATGCAACTAGCAACGTGTGTGTATATTTTTATTTAAATCGGACTAAGGACTCAAGGTCCTTCCATATATCGTCTTTATTAAAAACGCTATCACTCCCACAAAAATTGTCCGATCGTAATAAATTTTGGTATGTTAATTGATATTTGCAAGATATATATTTATGCCAAATTTGGGTAGAATTGGATTATCAATGTGGAAAATGCAAAAACATCATTAATTGAAAAATAGGCTAAAACGGTTAAAATACTCTTGCAAAAATAAAACTATAAGGATATTTGAAAGATAACATAAATGAAAAAATTAAAGAGGAAAACTAGCAATGTTAACGTCATTAAAAAATGATGAAAAAATCATATCGCACTTGATCCATCCAAATTTTTATTTTTTCACTTTTCAAAAAAAAAAGTCTACGCGTAGTATTAATATCCGCTGTAAAAATATCGTGATATTTTGCCTACTTTTTGTTAATAAAATGGTTGGTTTAAAAATTCTTTTTCATATGCCTTTAATATTAAATTTAAAACTATTTTGCTTCTACTTAACATTTCGACTTAATACCCTCCTGTTGATCAAGTGCGATATATTTTGATAAAAAAATTAAAATGTTGGATTTTGAAACAAAAATTATAATAGCTTAACTTAAAAATTATATTTTATATTTAACATATAAAGACAAACTTATAACAAAGCATCATCGCTACTTGATTCTTCCCAAAACCAATTTTCGCTTAACGAAGAACTCATCTCGTCTTCTATTATCTCATCTTCGATTTCAACATTTTCTCCAAGAATATATTTTCCAATTTCAGCATCTATTTATTTTTAATCTGAATGTTTCTCTTTGATGATAATACGGGATCTGAAGACAACAACAAATATGTCATTAAATCTTTATTTGTGTTTTCTCGAGACGTTTTTCTAGTATGAGACAATCGCACTTTCCTCACATTTTTATGGTTGGCTTCCAATGCTTCTTCAGACAAACATCCTGGACTGAAAAAAAGCTAATAAGTTTTTTATTTAATTTTTTGTCAGTAAAATAAAATGTGTAGATACCAATTGGTAAATTGAAAAAGTCGATAACATCACATCCATGAACTAAAACCTTATGAACTGTGCTAGGCATATAATACCATTCATAGTGTATTAAATACATATTTCTAGTGATTATTAGTAGCTCCTTAAAGGTTTGTACATTAATTGGCGATCCACAAGAAAACACTCTCCATAGAATGGCAAAATTATCAATAAGTCGCACATCAATTCCTGTAATTCCGGCCGCGAACAGTGAAGTGTTCGAAAAAAATCGGCGTGACGTATTTCCATCGTTAGTATTGCCAAATCCAAACTTAACTTGGTCTATTATTAATCCTGTTCTTATTTTGAAATCATTTTGAATTCTTTTTTTGTTTTCCAAAAACTGTTTGTTGTTTTCTTTATATACCCGCCGATTTAGTAGGGATTCGGTAAAGCCTATAGTACACGGCATGTAAAAAGACACATGCGCATGTGGTTCTGACGTCATCACACAACACGCAATGTTTATTGTGGCTTTGCATTGACGTCAAAATTACGTCAGAACTACATGCGCATGTGTCTTTTTACATGCCGTGTACTATAGGCTTAAGCAATATGCCGCAAACATTCAAAATATCTTATCCAACAATGAAGCGTAGAAAGTCCATAACTGTAATTGTCTACATTTGGAGTTTTTGAAAGGTTTATGTTGTTCATCTCTGTCGGACTTGCATTGCAAATATAACACCTACTTGATGCATTTGTATACATAGCTTAAAATATTTACAACTGCACCATCTATCATTGTAAAATGCATTTCGTAAGAAACTTCTACAACTGCACCTTTCATTTCAATGACATCACATTCCATATTTTTAATTTTTTGATCAACTTCGCTGAAAACATTCTTAACTAGATCAGGCTTCTCTTTTTGTAAAACAAATTTAATAGGCCTACAGTACAACGTTGAAGATGGTGTTTTATTACACCATATTATTTTTTTTTGATGTCAAGTTTAGCATTCTTGAAAATAGAAATTAATTTAAAAATTTATTAAAATAGCACATATATTTAACTAAGTATTTATGAACTTACCCTAGTGGAACAAATGCTATGAAAAACATAAACTCATCCGTATGGTTTTCGTTTTGAAATTTTTGTTTGTAGCTGCTATGACCGGAGCTACCATCCATACCCCACTTACAAATTAACGATATTTTACTTATATCTTCTTGAACATCACAAAGTTCAAATATACTTGCTGCTGTTCTACGCATTATGCTTTTTAAGTCCACTTCCGCTCAAATTTCCGTTGTTAATTGTCGGGATCAAGAAAAGTATAACTTAACCATTTAGAATTTTTTTTTTCAAAATAACTTCAATTATATCTGCTTTCCCTTCATAACTTATTCACTTTACTATTAAAAAACTGAATACTTTGTATTAAGTATTTTTTGTTAAAATATGAATCGCATATCGTGTGTTTTACATATTTATACACCTCTGATATTTTATTGTTTGAGGATGCTGCTATCCAACAATCAATTATATCGGAATTTTATAAATATTTGCCATCACCACAGATTAGTTACATTAATTTATAAATTTATTTTTTAAACCTGGTTTACATTAAAAATAGAGATGGACCCGTTAGTATTATATGTAATTATATCATTAGTAGATTTAAAACTCCGAAAGTTCTTAAAAACTTAGCTCGAGTTATTTTTTTATGGCCCACTGAACTTTTTAATTTTTTTAAAGGTGTTTGGAATGTGTAAAAAAAACTATTTTATGTTTGTAGAACATTTTAATCCTTTAAACACACGTTTTAAAGGTTTTCAATAAGAATATTTAAATAAGAGACTTAAATGACTCCTAAAAATAGGGGTCATTTAATCCTAAAAATGGGAGATAGAGGGTTAGATAATATGTTAAGCTCAAAAGTAGATTTATTTCATTTTTTCGAATTATTTCACACGACTTTGCTGAAACACAATTTAATAATAATATATGATTATTTACAATTTTACTGTTTTAAGCATTTTACTTATATCACACGAACTTATGGTCTTTTACAACTCCTAGTGAAATTCGATGCAGAAAATTGTTGTAGAATATTTTAACCCTTTAAACGTACGTATAAGTGGTGTTCTGTGCGGAGGCGCTGAAATGACCACTAAAAATGGCAGATAGAGGGTTAATTAGTTCTATGAAAAGAACCGTCATCAAATTTTATTAAAATCATCTATTAATCTTATTTAGCTGAGAATTAGATTTAATAAATTTTTTTGACTTACTCAAAACGCCTTTGAAAAAAATTAAAAACTTCAGTGGGCCATAAAAAAAGAACTCGAGCTAAATTTTGAAAATGCTTAAGTGGCTTTGGTCTACTAATGCTATAATTAATTTTTTTTATTTTTTACCATTCAAAATATAAAACGTGTTACGCAATGATATTAAACACTCTTAAATGCCTAATATTTTAGTAAAAATCATAAAATTAGGCATTTCAAAAAACGCATTTTTTTTTAAGTTGTGGTAAAAAATAGGCACTAATTTTTGAATACCCTGTTAGCTAAGAGTATAAACTTACAAAAACAGAAAAAAAATATCTAATTTTATATAATTTTTTTTTTATACTCCATCAAACTTAAGTAATTTTTGGATTTTCAACAAAAAGAATGTGTTTTTCAGAGCAATAAAGAAAAGTTATTTTGTAAATAAATACTAAATTCTAAATTTTAGTTCAACTGCAAATATATCAAAGTACCTGAAAACCAAATTTCGAGTGACTTTTAAAAAAAATGAATTTTTCAGAATTATTTTTGTGAAACAACTAAAACCTTTTTTTCTGTTAAGTAATTTTTGCAAAAAATTATCTGATTTTAGCAATCAGAAAATTTTTTTTGTTAACATTTATTTAACTGCCTATTTCACTAAATGCGAACGAACGCTTTCTTTCGCACAAATACATGTAAAACAAAAAAAAATTCTCAAAAATTTGTTTTTGTTTCATATGTATTTGTGCGAAAGAAAGCGTTCTTTCGACATCGTGAAATTGGCAGTAAGATACCTTATTATCTTTCAAAAAATCTGTATTTAAAAACAATTTGAGACAAAATTTTTTTTTTTGATTTTTGTCTATGGGTCGAAGCATAGTGCGTCGTCCCCATACAGCTTCTATTATAGCTTCATCGTACAACGGGGTCAGTTTGTTTCCCAGCCTTCTGTTCTTCCTAACGAAAACGTTTTCTCCTACCAAGAAAACTCTGTTCTGACGGTTTCTGTCAAAATGCTCGATTCTATATTTCTAATTTAAAATCGGTAGTATCAATGGGTCTCTTGTCAGTAACAATATGAACTGTTCTATTATACTCCATAGTTGCTTGCAATATGAGTTTAGCTGTGTCATCCATTTTCCTTTCAAATTTTAGGCATCGTGCTATTTCAGCAAGAGTACTATGAAATCGTTCGACCTATCCGTTGGAGGTGCTGTGTAATGGTGGGCGTTAATTATTTGCACGTTGAATTGGTTTTGCAAAATTCTCCTAATGGCCTTTGAATTCAATGTCGCAAAATATAATTTTAATCTGGGGAAAAATATTCATCAACTGAAGAAAAGGTCTCTTTACATCGATGATTGTCCTAGATTGTATCGGTTGTACGACTGCAAACTTAGAAAACTTTTGTAGACAGGTCAAAAAAAAATTCCTATCGGTGGAATAAACACCGAAAATTTACATTTAATGAGAGGTGATTTTCCTTCTGTATTTTCTCCCGCTGAATTCGAAAATTAAGGTTAAATTTTTATGGAACAGTTTTTGAGATATTGTAATTATTAATTTTGTCGACCTTTTTTCACTTGACAAATCATATCAAGATTGCGCCGTTCTTGGTACCCAAATGCAAGGTATTGAGATGAACAAATATGTGTAATCGGATCTTTGATTGGTAAAGCGGTTCAAAATTTATCGATGAAAATAGGGCACATTTTCAAAAAAACATATTTTACGGTGATTCTGTGCCGACGGAAAAGTACAAATCGTTGAAAAAACGTCTTGTGTCTCTTCATGTACGTAGAGATGATACTTTTACGTAAGAACTAACATCAACCAGAACTAACATCCCATATTTTCTAAATTTTTTCTTTTATTCGACAATTTATTGGGTTTAAACGCTTGCAATACATTCTTGACATTTTTGTGTGTGAGAAATAGTTGTGGCTCTTACTTTGTCTTCGATTGCTTTTGGGGTTTGTTTCTCTAGTGAGAAAACATACATAGTCTCCCAACATTGCTGCATCCCAAAATCCTTGATAGCGCCGCCCAATAACAGGATTTTATGGATTCAATATTGAGCAATGTTATTTAAACATTATTCATTTAAAATTAATATGAAACAATGACAATTTTAAATAAAATCCGTATTTTAGCCGAAATTGACTATGATTTTCAAGCAACATTGCGCCTTGTTGATTTGACATTTGTATTTTTTCTGTGTGCATGTATAAACATATACTTTCTAGAATTGTATAAATCTTAACCCATTGGAAGCCGCCTCCATTTTTTGCAAAGTTTGAAAGCATCTTTTTATTTTCGTTTTTCATTCCCGAACAAGAAGTTTATTACATATTTTCTAGTGGTGTTCAAAATATGTTTGTTAACTATTGGTGACTAAAAATATATTATACTGTTATCAAAACCATGAAGTTGAAACGCATTTAAAATGACATTGGTGCTAAAAGAATATCAATATTTTTGCTACAAAAACATGAACGAACGACAACAATAAATTGTATGTGTATCCTGTATATAATTGGCCGTTAAAATATTTTGTCAATGTTTAAAAAAAGTCACCCTGGATTTCTTTACAAGGAAGCATAAAAAGAAAAGAGTACTAAAACTGACGTGGGGGTACTGTGGTATTTATGAAAAGAAAAAGTACTGAAAATAGTGCCATAGTACTGAATTTTCCATCACTGGTCTACATCCTTAACAAATTTTACAGGCAGATACTTGTTTTTGCTACATTCTGATATAAATTGTGGCTAAAAATCGAATCTTTTAATTCAGGCTGCATTGGAGGTAGACATATCCTTGCACCGAATTTTCTCAAGGTTCAGATTTTTCTTAGCTTAGACATTTCATTAATATGCGTAATTTGGTCATTCTGCGATAAGAACTCTAGTTTTTCCGATTCACTATGTAAGGACAGAGAACCCTGCGGCGGTGACATATTATAACGTATTAATTCTGTGTTTGGTGTTAGGAAATGCTGCTGGCAAGTCGGAGGAATATTCTGTCTCAGGCTCAGAAGTGTTCTTCGTTCGGCATTACAGGGACCATGAGAAGTACTTCTCAAGAGGCATTGGATGTTATTCCATATTTTCTGCATATTGCGCAGTAAGTGATGGGAATAGCAGCTAGAGGTCTTCTAAGGCTAAGGGAACGGGGACTGTTAGGACATTTCGCGATAGCTCTTTTACGGATCTTGGATTAGAATTGCTTTGGTGGACAGTAGTTTCGATTTTGGGCACTTGCCGAGAGTGGAATTA
This sequence comes from Pollenia amentaria, assembly GCA_943735925.1. NCBI lineage: Eukaryota > Metazoa > Arthropoda > Insecta > Diptera > Polleniidae > Pollenia > Pollenia amentaria. Next base: position 84,989,098 of record OX031009.1, read on the forward strand.
CCGTCTAGATCAGGGCAGATTGTATGAAGTAATTGCTTTTTTACTGCTGGCTCGTGGACAAGGGGCACTGCTGCAGGGGTCTACGTTCAGGATATAGATGTTATAAGGTTATATAGACTTAGTGACGACCGCAGTGTTTTTCAGGTAGAGGCTCTATGGAATTTGGATGCCGTAGAATTGATAAGGGGTAGCATTGCTGGGGGCTCTGAAGTCACTATATATGTGGACAGCCAGGTGGCTCTTAAGGCCTTGATGGGCTGTTTTGTGAACTTCAAGCTAGAAGATGATTGTAGCAGAGCTCTGAGGGAAGCTTTAGGGGAGTATGTATTGAGAAATTTTACCGGGTCACTACAAGATCACCGTTAATTAAATCGCCGAGACTCTGCTCGGAAATGGAGGATCCTAACTGTGTGATTAGGGTATTGGTCCTTAACGGAATTAGTCGGATCCGGAGGAGTAGAACGGATTGTAGAGCATCGCTGACGTAATGAAAATTGCTTAGGAAGTCCTATTCTAGGTTTGCGTTGGTACTATGAAAGGTATAATCGCGGGCCACTGCATGACAGGCAGAATGACGGTGGTAATGAGATCTGACTCGTCGGATTTATGTAAATTAAGCGAGAAAACAGAGGAGATAAAGATATATGAAGAAATGCTGCGTCACTGTCCTAGGCCAGAGATCAGCAGACTGAATTCGAATCGGGATTTTAACGAGATTGGTAACTGACATTACCTGGCATTATATGTAGGATAATCTTCAACTATTTTTTATGGTTTCACTCTTTTCTTTCTTCTTAGTCTTCTTTTATATCATAAGAGCACTGTACATAGGTTAAAAAGGTGACTTGTGAGAAAGGCCAAAATCGAAGAAAAAGACAGAAAGCGCTTTTTTTGGCAGTTAATTGGCACTTACAATGTAAAAAACGCATAAGTTAAACAAACATTTGGTTTTGTGCAAAAAATGTATTTAGTAGGCAGATCGAACGGTTATTATTCGACCGGTTTTGACCGGTTATTTTAGTTTTGCACAACCCGGTTATGTTAAAATGTCCACTTTTCGACTATCGAATAAACCAGTTATCTTGGTAAAATAAACCGGTTATTTCGGTTATATAAAACGGCTATTTTATTAATGTGTAATTCATATAAGTTTTTCTTACTCTTGTTGTAAATGTACCCGTAATTTAAGTATTTTTCGAAATGAAGTATTGGGCACATTTAAATTTTTTATGAAGAATGTCAAAACAAAATGTAACAAAAGTCAAAGAAAATTACAAACAATGTAAATACAAATCGCCTATAAATGCGTGTATTCTTGTAAAACCCAAAAACAGTTCAAAATACTACACAAAAGTGTTAAGTTAAAAAGTAAATAGAAATTTGTGCGAGAGTATTCTAGATATTAAATATATTTAGAATACTCACGCACAAATATAGGTGGCTGAAGTGCCCTAAAATGATATGTTCTGCGTTCGAAGTAGTTATAAAGAGAGTTCATATTACTATTCGTCTCTATAATGCTGGAACGAAATAATTTAAAAAATATAATCCTAGCTAAGAGGTTTTGCTTGCAACTTTTCAAAAATATGGTTGAAGTCTACTTATTCATATAGAAATGCTAAACCAAGAACAAATAAAAGCTCACTTAAAATAAATTTTGGAGCATATCTCAACTAATAAATTTATTAAATTTCTATAATTTTTTATTTGCTTTTGCAAAACGATGGTCTAGATCAAACAACATTTAACAGTTTCTAAATTACATTAAACAATTATCGTCTTACAAATAAAGTTTAGTAAATAAATAGAAATTGTTATAAATAAAGCTTAAGTTTGATCAATTAACTGGTCACACTTTTCCTGAGTTTTATCGTCAAATATTTGTTAAGTCTTAAAATACCGTAAGTCGTATATGTGTTTTGTTGGTTCCTTACTTTTGTGAAATGTTTTGTTTTTGTTCAAATTAACTTTTTATTACAAAAATCAATTGTATTTATGTGTTTTTATTGTATTCGATTTAAAACCGGTTAACCGGTTATTTTAACTATGCTTAACCGAAAACTCGATCGAATAATCAATCTCCCTACACGCAAAGAAAAAACATGGTTGATGCAATCACAATGGTTATGATTGTGTCGAACACGTCTTAACCGACAATATATGTTCAGACAGAATGTTTTAAGCTAATTATTGGCTCAACCATATTATTATGTTCAGAAGAATAACGCAAACGATCTTTCAAACCAAGTTTCTATATTTCCCAAAACCATGCAAAATGCCTTGTTCCACATGTTATATAGTTCTCACAATAAAAACAATAACAAACTTAATATCAATAATTTATGTTTTATTACAAATATACAGCATATATTAATAAATAAAACATATTAAAAAATTAAATTAAATACACTCATTTATATACATGTGTGTGTGTTTTAATTTATAAGTTTTATATTATGTTTTGTGGTACAAATATATCCAAAAAATAAGAAATCTATGTAGCCTTACTTCGGCTGCAATAACACAGACTTAACTTTTATTTCTTTTATAAAATCTACTATATCAATATACTATTAAGCAGCTATTGAAAACAAATTGGAGCTAATGACAAAACTTTGTGTCAAAATTTCTATATCGGGTTCAATGTTGTAGGTTTTTTTTTTGGCTGCAAGAAAGGCAAAGTAATTGCACATTTATATATTTTTATAATAATTTATTTCGCTAGTTTTGCGGGGAGCCTTTTTGTTCCCGAAAAATGTTTTAATGAATTTGTAATCATTCATGATTAACTAACGCTCGCGGACGGAGAAAATTTTATATTTTCTTTATAAGCACACACTGCTTGTTTCGACAATAAATGTTTGCTCACTAAGAGAATGTGTTTTAAAGCAAACAAACATTATGGTATAAAAAATATCTTTTGTGTGCAACTAATATTATGATTTTAATTGTATAGTTGAAAATATATATATTATAGTAGCAAACATATCAAATAATTTAATATGTTTAGCTGGATCAGAGTAACTTTTTAGGTATTAAAGACCATATAATATTATTATATCGAATTTAAAAATGTTAAGGACAAAAAACACTTTTTCAAGTTATATTAGGACTATAATTAATTTATTATGGTAAACATTTTAGGCAAATATGAATAAAAATGGTCGTAGTGACCTTTCCTTAATCATGTTTTTTCTCGCGTGTATTTTTAGTTCTAAACATAGCCAGATAAGACTTCTTCTATGTGCCCCACTGGAAGTGCGAGTAGCCGTATATACTTTTTTTCCTACGCTAATCCCGCGAAGCTCTTCGCTTGTTTGCAGGAGACCACAGTCAATGGCGGGAATCGAACCCGCAATCCCGTTACTGATAGACTAGCTCACTACCAGATAGCCTACCGGGGCGGGCACCCATACTCTAAAACTAATAAATTTTTTTTAGATAACACGATGCTAAAAGTTGTTTTAATGCCGAACTAAAGCCTAAAATGAAAATTACCAAGAATTTAAAAGATATTTATAAAAAAAATAACTTGTTCAAGCTCAAGGTCTGTTTTTATTCGTATGATTCTTTATTTTGTAATATTTCGAGATCCTTTGCATGTAATCTTCAGGAATCCTAAAATAATTATAAGAAAACATACATAAATCATATTTCTATGAACAAATTATTAATTTTATAAATTATAATAATAAAAGGTCGAATAACTAAGAAACTTAAACTAACTTTAATTAGAAATTAAAAGAATTTTTGTTTAAAATCTAATACCTATAAAGAACGTTTAATAAAAAAAAAAACAAATAAATGAAAATTTTACGAAAAAAGGAGACTCTATCTGTAAGTTGAAATACACGAACTCACGCACTTATACACGTTTCAGGAAGCAAATGTTTTGATCACGCAATAATTATTTGAAAATGAGCTCTGCTCGTAAAGAGAAACAGTAGATAAAAGATTCATCAAACAGGTGATGCCTCAAATTAGTGCTAACAATTGTTGTTTGTGCTACAATTATAGTTTCTTCAGATTTCATTTAAAAACAAAGTAAAACGAATCAAGAACTGTATTGTTTGCAATTAGAAATGTGAGTAATAGAATTTAAATAAAACTAATAATTTGTAGTTACTGCAATGTAGATGGTACATTTGTATATGCATGCAAGCAGTAGATACACATACATACATACATACATTCTTATGTAGATACAAATGATGCTTGTAGCTATTTGTGGCACGCAATTGATTAGAAATAAAAGGAAAGAGGAAAGCAATAACAAAAGAGGTTTATAAGCATTTAATTTCCTATTAAATAAAAGTTTGGCGCTTTGTTTTTTATTTTTTCAAATACCGAATCAATTAAATTGACGTATATACATCCCTCTTCCCAAGTAACATTTATCTGTCCATCAACAATCACCTGTCTTCGGTGTGCGGCATTTTATAAACATGTCTTTTTCTTAATGTACATTCGCTATTTGGTATCGATCTAACCAGGCTGGTCGATAGTTCTATTTAATTTATTCTGTTGTGACCTTGTTTTAGCCCTAATTTTCGAGCCTACTCCAACACTATCCTTTCGATCTTTAAAAATGTTCTCGCCCTCCATCCTGCCAATCAAGAGTTAATTTTTGATGAATTGATGAAGGGGTATGGAATATTTTTTATGCACTCGTTCTTACGTAAAAATTTACATTCCTCAACCATTTTAGCGTTTAGCCAGAATAATACGTTGTCTGTTAATTTGGGCCTTTAAAAAAAACGAACAACCCTAACAGTAACGTTCCTAAAATTTTTGTTTTCAAATTAGAATGTGTCAGAAAACCCTTTTTCATAAATACATATTTGAAAATATTTTTGTTCTCGATGCATTATCTCTAAAAAACCGAATATTAATGCTGTGTGTGTGTGCAGTTTTCTAAAACGAATAAAAAATTTTTGAATTAATTTAAATCTTTAATAATGAAAGGGTGCCTCTGACGGCTGAATTTTTGGATGGATAGATGGTCAAGTAGATGTTGTGCATGGATGCATAAACACGTGCAAATGCATCATGCATAGATTACAATTTCCACCTGCTCCAAAAATTTTCCAGAAGCTACAATGTATTCATTCCATGTGCATATGTATGTAAATGATTATTAAAAATTGTTTGGCTCTTTATTGTGTGTTTAAGTTTAAGGAAAGAAATTTAAGTCATTTAATAATGCAAATCATTCGAATTTATTTTATGAATACGTACATCTGAGCACCTTCAACTTTGTTCGAAAAAGGAAAAGTTAATAGTTCACCTTGTATTCATTAATCATTTTGGAAGCCTAAGGTAAAACAGATCTAATTTGGTGACGACATTTTGTAAAATAACATTGAAAGTAATTAATAATTTAAAACAATGCGCAAACTTAAATGGAGCAATAGTTAAAACTCGTATTATATTTTCTCATAACCTCATCATAAAATCGGGAAAGTTTTCTCAACAAAATTAAAAAAAATAATTTTACAAATCTACATTGTTTTATAAAACAATAAGTCTTATTAAGGTTCTTGATCTCGTAAACGACTAAGTCGTTTTTTGTAATAGATTAACGTTACATACAACATGTGTTCTTTAATCTACACAAAAAACGACTTGGTCGTTTACGAAAACATAACGGTAATACATATGCTTGTGACGCTATGACCTCTCGTAACAAACTTGAGCAATTAACATCAACAAGGTCACATTTCAGTTTTTGTTTGGCATTCCTCTTGTACATGTGGTTTTCTTTGTAGCAAAAAAGAAACATTTGATTTTATAACTGTATTTTAGTGAAAGAGAAGGTAAAAAATAATAGGTTGGAATCTTAAAAAGGCTCTCCTGTAAAGTTTCAAATTTTGAGTTGTGACGGTCTTGCACGAAATGAGCGACATTGTTTTGATGTTATATGTAGTATATTCCTGATCCAAAATTAATTCACTACAGTCAGCAGCAAAATTAGGGGCATGTTAAATTAAAATGATAATTATCTTAAGTAACAAATTTTTCCGCAGACCCCTAAACGTAATTTGGTTTCAATATTTATAAAGAAATATTTGTCAAAATTAACGCATACAGTTCTCTCAGCCAATACTTTTTTGTGTATATATGCCTTTTAAAAGATTTAAAAATAAAAAAAAGTTTTCCTAAAAATCTTATACGAATTTCAGGATGACGACCCATTTGGGAACCGTTACAAATAAAATTTGAATTTTTTGAATTAATCAATTAAACTTTTACGGTATACACAGAAGTAAATATTATTTTAGATATTCGAGTTAAACATGTTACTGAATTACATAAGATAACGGAACATTTATTTGTTTTTACGGAATTTGTCGGTTATTTTTTGATAGTTAAATTACATATATAAAATAACTGAAAATGTATTTGTTTTGACGGAATTTGTGGTTAATTTTTTATGGAATTCGCGGTTAAATTTTTGACAGTAAAAACTAAATTAACTTTTCGTTAAAATTTAATGCTAAATAAGTAGTTCGGGGTTTAAGTAAATTAGCAATTGTTTTAAATTTAATTTTCATTTGATTTTACATACAGAATACTTTTACTTAATTAACAGACAATATTAAATGCAACCGAAAATCGGTATTAATGTGCACTTAGTTTTTTGAATGAATGTTAGAATCAGTTAAAAATTAATTTGCGTGGAATTTTAAATTTTTATTAATTTTAAAATGACTTCTTGAATAACCTACAGTCCATTACTATAATAATATTGTGAGTGCAGCGTCGGAATTTCTGAAAAGTCTAAACATAATTTGGTAGCAAAAAAGGGAGTTAGTTTCCTATATCTCTTCTATTTATGAACCGTTGTATGTTATTGTTACTACCAATATTGCTCCAATTCTACTAAGCTTATTTCACGTTTAAGTGCAACAATAAGGTCAACAAATTATCATAGCAATTATAAATTTTATATAAACTTAAAAAAATTAAGTTTTATAAAAGTTTTGGGCAATAGTGGTTGTTTGCTCATAACTCAGCCTTTTATGTACCGATCTGGCTGAATTAAAGTACGAGTAACTACCTATTCCAGACTATATTTTATATAAACTAAGAATATGTCTTGGTCTTTGAACGGACAGACGGAAGGCGTTAAATCATATACCCTACTCATAAGGAGCCCGAATATATTATTTATTATCTATATTTATTCGGGAGATCGAACGGTTATTATTCGACTGGCTTTAACCGATTGTTTTAGTTTTGCCCAAGCCGGTTATTTTAAAATGTCCATTTTTCAAATATCGAATAAACCAGTTATTTTAATAATGTGTAATTCACATACGTTTTCCTTACTCTTGTGGTACATGAACCCGTAATTTAAGTATTTTTCGAATTAAATATAGGCCAAACTTTAACTTTTTATGAAGAATGTCAAAATAAAATGTAACAAAAGTCAAAAACCATTATGAACAATGTAAATACAAATCTCTTATTAAAGCGTACGTACTTTTTAATAAAAAAAGCAAAATAATCCAAAACATTCCGAGGACGGAATGTCCGTAAACGCACTAAAAACTCTTAAGTAGTTCTAGCATATCTTTATGCCTAAAACTACAACATTGGTATCAACGATATGGAAAAAAATTCATCAGTTTATATTATAATAACACCAAGATATAAAATAATGTCATGGGAGTTTTAAATTGTGGTCGACCATTTGGCAAATATTTCATACATTCTATAATACAGAAATAAATCATTTGAAATATATAATCCTGGCTAAGGGGTTAAGTCTATTGATTCATATAGACAGGCTTAATCACCAACAAATAAAAACTAATTTAACATTAATATGGGAGAACATCTCAAAAATTAAATTCCTAAGTTTCATTGAATTTAATTTTCATTAAGTTATTTTTATGAAAACAGGAATTTTACAATATGAAATTAAATAAAATTTTTTTGATAATTTTTCATTCTTGACTGCGCTGAGAATTGAACCCAAAAAATATCAAAATTTGAAATAAAAACCATTACCAGTTTAATAAAATAACCACAATACTAATTATTCCTAAAATTTTTTATTTGCTTTTGCAAAACGATTGTCTAGATCAAACATCATTTAACAGTTTCTAAATTACATAATAATAATAAGTGTATACATACTTCGAAATAAAGTTAAGTAAATAAATAGAAATTGTACAAAATAATCACGTCAAGCTTTTTTTTGGATTTTACCGTCAAATATATGTTGGGTCTGAACACATACCTTAAGTCATATCTATGTATGTACATATTTTGTTGGTTCTTTACTTTTGTGAATTGATTTGTTTTTATTCAATAAACGTTTTAATACAAAAACTTATTTGATTTTTACGTTTTTATGTTTTGGAATTAAAACCGGTTAACTGGTTTTTTTAAAAACGGAATATTCAAAAACCGGTTTTTGAAAACAGTCGAATAATCGATTTCCCTAATTATATAAAAATTAATGTATGTATGTTTATTTCTTTGTTTGTTTGTACCTTATAGCCGCCAAAACCGCTAAACCAATCTTCATGAGCTTTTACCGATGGTCTGATAGGATATATGTATATGATATATATTTTTTTGAAATTTTGTGTAGGCGGAAAATCTCCCATACAACGGCAATATAAATTTCAATATATCTGGAGAACGGAAAGACCTTATTAGTACAATCATCTTAGTTATCAAAACACAACATCTGACTAAATATGGGCGCTATTGGAGAACTGGGCGTGGCACAAAATATATTTTATTTATATCTCAAGAACGGTAACAGAAGAAAAAGTCCAAATTTATTATAAATATTATATCTGGGCTATCAACACACATCCTATTTTGGAGAAGTGGGCGTGACACCTCCCATGCAAAAACATCCTAGATTTCTGTATATATGGTGAACGGTAAGAGCCAAATTTTCCCAATTAGGTTAAACCATCTTAGTTATCAATACACAACAACCGACAAAGTGTGGACGGGATCGGGCGATTAGATTAGCGGGCGTGGTACAAAATAGAATCCTGTATATTTGAAGAACAGTAAGTGTAAAATTTTCTAAATTTGGTACATTTAGAATGGCTATAAATATACAGACAGCAAGAAATGTGCGGTATTGGAAAAGTCGGCGTGGATCAAACTAAATTTCTGTATAAGTGCTGAACTGTCTCTAACTCCTCTGGCTCCTCACACAACCTACACCCCTTTCTCAGATTCCATTCTCACCGCAATCCGGCCTATTATACTGAGGCCCGTGACAATAGCTATCATGGTTCTGTCACAGGCCTTACTCTTGCCCAGCAACGCGTCCGAGTTCAATCTACTAAGCATCGGACACAGCATGCGCGACACCCGGCAGTCTGTTCGGCCCCGCCAAGCCCGATTAGTCCCGCTCAGAACCCATTCCCTAATTCTTCCATAGTAGAAGCCCATTGGAGGCGTGGCCACCTGAAAACTGTCAGGATCCCCCATTTCCGAGACCAGTCTCACTCACTCATCATCTATTGCGTTGCCGATGATGTTGCAGTGACCCGGTACCCAGCAGAGCCTCACAACATTATTCCCTAAAACCCTCCTCCAATCGTCCACTAGCCTGGAGTTCATATAACAGCCCATCAAGGCCCTAAGAGCCGCCTTGCTGTTCACATAATAGTGACCTACGAGCCCTTGGCAATGTTGGCCCCTTCCAATTCCACGGCCCTGAGAACCCCCAGAACCTCCACCTAAAATACACTACAGTCGTCGGGAAGTCTATATGACCTTCTGATGTCCAGATCCTCAGTGTGGACCCTCGAACACGTGTCTTTTATATGCGAGCCGTTAGTGAAAATAGCAAATCCCCTATACGATCTGCCCTGACCTGACCAGATCTCCCTATACGGCAAAATCACCTTTGGCAAACGCCCAACATCGACCCTAGTGCCCAAATAGTCCGTAGAAGCGGACGAGCCCAGGTGATAACCACTAGTACTAATTTTTCCCAAGACCCGCGAGTGACTCTTCGTGAAATTGCCTAGCAGTCCTAACTCCCTCAGAATAAGAATGCTCCTGGCTGCCATTCCTATCACATACCGCTCTATACGCAGAAGATGTAGAATAACATACAGGGCCGCCTGAGGTATATGATATTTTACTTAAATTAATTCAAATTAAGTTTTGTATGGCAAGAAATAACAGCATAAAGCTTTTTGATTGTCGGCCAATAACACTTTTTTTCGTGACAAGCTGGGCACCTAGCGTTTTAACATAATTCAGGTACGCTGAATCCAGTGGTGCCCGCGGTTTTTTAAGATTGGCTCTGGTTTTCGAGATATACCGTTATTTCGAAAATAGAGTAGGTTGCACAACATATGCTCGCGTAACTCAAAAACCCTTTAGCTAATTGAAAAAACTTAAAAAACCCTTTAAGAAAAGAAAAACTTCTTTCTTATATCCGCCGTCGTTTTAGAAACATAATTTTTTTTTTTGGAGAAATAAATAATTTGTTTAACAAAATTTCGAAATTTTTGTTTTTTAAAACTTCATAAAAAATTGGAAAATGCAGCTATGCTTCTAATATAAAATGACGTATATAAAATGAAATTCTAAACAAAACAAGCCATAAATGATTAAAATCTGTTTGCAACTTTTGATTTTATTCACAAAAGTCGACAAATTTTAATTAGTTTAAGAATTTCATAAAACGCAATATTTGTATGGAAGCCCCCCTAAGGCATGGTGATAAAGGGAAAGTATAATTTGAGAAAATGTTAACAACACTATATGGAAGTCAGTCATACATTTTATCCCCCTAGGGGCAACTCCTGGGCTTTATGGGACTTTTTCTTCAATATATTTCTAGTCTGCATTGAACATTTTGTATGGAAGCCCCCTTAAGGAATGGAGATAGCGGGTGGGTATGTTAGAAATATATGATTGAGATGAAAAATAAAGTGGAGTTGGTCATACATTTGACCCATCTAGGGGCATCCTAGGCGCTGCAGGGGCCAAATTTAAGAATTTCATTAAACGGCCATATTTGTATGGGAGCTCCCCCTAAGGGGTGGAGATATATGGCAACTATGTTTTAAGAAAATGTTAAGAACAAAAAACATTGGAGGTCGGTCATACATTTTATCTCCCTAGGAGTGAATCCTAGGCCTTAGAAACAAATGATGGGAATGAAAAATAAAGTTGCGCTGGTCATACATTTGGCCCGTCTAGGGGTATCGCAGGCGCTGCAGCTACAAAATTTAAGGCTAGGGTTCTACGCGTATAAAAAACAAAGTTCCAAACAAAATAAGCTATAGGTGATTAAAGTCTGTCTACAACTTTTGATTTTTTCAGAAAAGATGAAATTTTTTTATTTTTTATAATAACCAAACTTAAAAATTTCAAAACATTTATTTTTGTTGTTAATTAGTTAAAGTTTTTATTTAGAAATTTATTCTTCTTTCTCCTGCAGATTCCAACAAATATCCCCTAATAGCGAATCAAGTTCTTAGCCGCTACACCAGTGTTCGAGCCTGGCGGTTACTTGGTGAAATCTCTCGCCATGTTCATCAGACTCGGCTGGTGATTGTTCATTAAATTTTTCGGCCTGGTAATACAAAAAGAGTATTTTCAATGACATTCTAACGTTGAAGTTTTTAAATGCGGTTGGCATATTTTTGAGTAAAATTCGCCAGTTTTCAGACCGATGATTTCCTAATACATTTTCTATTACTGATTTCACACAATTCCAGGCTAATAGCTCGATATCATTCAATGCAACCTCAAATTGATGGTCCTTCATAAGACGACGAATGTCCGGTCCATTAAGAATTCCTGTAAAATAAAAACATTAAGATATCAAATATAAATCTAATTTAATAAAGTAGTTAGAGTTCATACCTTCTTTTACTTTCATGCCGCTTAATCGTGAAAAAATCCGGCGCAATTCGGTAAAAGCAACACCATCTGGGCTCAATGCTTTTATAAAATTTTTTACAATACGCAGTTTGATGTGGAACATTTATGACTTTATTTCTTAATTCTAAGAATTTTTTTATCGGTAACTATGGATTTTCCAAAATTCCTACCGCAAAATGAAAGTGTGGTAATAAGGCATACATATTTCTTTGGAATAGCATAAATTTGAATATTTGTTCTTTTGTTTTATATTGTAAATGGCACACCACATTATTAGCTAGTAGGCGGCCCTATGTTCCACTGTGAGCTAAAGCATTAAATACATTTGCTCAGCGTTTTTGAGTTATGACTCTATTGCAGCAAAGGCTCGATATATACATTATGTTGAATAAAGAATTTAATAGTTAAAAAAATCCTATGAAATGCTCCATATAAATTATATTCTTCATATATATTGAAGAAAAAGTCCCATAAATTCCCAGAAGTCGCCCCTAGTGGTATATAATGTATGACCGACCTGAATTAATTTTTTGTCCTTAACATTTTCTCAAGACATACTTGCCCCTTATCGGCACTTCTTAGGGGGGCTCCCATACAAATGTTGCATTTTATGAAATTTTAAATTAATTAAAATTTGTCGACTTTTGTGAATAAAATCAAAAGTTGCTAACAGATTTTAATTATTTATGGCTTGTTTTGTTTGCAGCTTCGTTTTTGATATGTCTGCAAAAAATTAGAAGCCTAGCTGCATTTTTTATGAATTTTTAAAAAACAAAAATTTCAAAATTTTGATAAAAAAAAATTAATTTTTCTTTCAAAAAAAATTATGTTTCAATAACAACTACTCATATTAGAAAAAAGGTTTTATTTTTCTTAAATGAAATTTTATGGCGGAATTTCGGTTGTTTTAGTAATTTCAATAAACTAAACTGTTTTTGAGTTACGCGAATATATGTTGTGCAACCTCCTCCATTTTCGAAATAACGGTATATCTCGAAAACCAGAGCCAATCTTAAAAAACCGTGGGCATCACTGGATTTAGCGTACCTGAATTATGTTAAAACACCATGTGCCCGGCTTGTCTGTTTTTTCAACTAGCATAGTGTAATTTAACATATGTAGGTCTAAACCGCCACGAATTTTAATACTGACGTCCGTTTTTATAAAGATTAATTATTAATTTATTGAACCCACGCCTTAAATATTCTTACTGTCGCTGGAGGGTATCAAAGATTTGAATAAATCACTCCTACTTTTATTTAATTAATTTTAATTTAAATCTGTCGAAGAATTATTAAAACCATATTATTTTCACGACAGAACTTGCACTATTGGTTTAAATCTGTTAGTTTATTCAAAATCTACTACAATAATGGATGCGGCAGTTTCTGGATCCGAAAAAAATCTTCTGGCGTTATTGCCGTCATTGATGTTTCTTTCTCCTTGTTTTGTCGGGCGATTATTCGGCCAAGTTCTAAGTATTTTGGTTTTATTAACCTTTTCTTTAGATTCATTTTACCTTGGTTGTTGGAATTTTTGCAAACAGTTACTCCATTCGAACCAAAATGTAGATTAAAGCCCAATTAAAGTATATGTTCCCTAAAGCGAATTCTTGTCTGAAGCGGGGATAATCCATATTCGTAGCTTCTTTAAAAAACTCGTCTTCTGATGGAGTTTGTTGTAGCTGACTTCAAGTTTTTTTTTACATATTATTTTATTATTTCTTCATATATCGTAGATGTTGAGAAGTCGAAAGCTACCCATAATACAGAATATCTCATTTCTCAGTCCTTTTCCTGCATTTCTTTAAACATATAAAATCTTCCATTATACCATTAGAGTCCTGTTTAAACTTTTTCAAAGTTTTAAAAATTCAAATTGCTTCGGTAAATTCTGTCCAACGGTTGATATGAGAAGAAACAACCCAGCGGGAAAACTCAGAAGTCCTTCTTACTTCAGGGCTTATTGAAAGCCTGCTTAGATATTGTTTTTATTGGATAACAATTCTAACATAACTGCAAATAGAAGGCATCGCCTCTTCCGTCTCTTCTATTAGAAGGGAGAAGATCGTCGACGAGTGCATTTTTCATCGAAGAAGATTCCACGCACGGGAGAAACTGTTACACATTCTGATTCCTCTGTAAGATAATTCTACAGCGCCGCGAAAGACGCTTTTATTAATCGTAGAGGGAGTCGTTTGTCATGTGTGTAAAGATTATTTGAATGTCAGGTATCGTATGAGACTCGTATAACTGAGCTACCTAAATAAGAGCGTCGAACTTCTTTTTTTTGTCAAAACTTCTTTTTTTCATACAATTAATATGAAACAAACCTTAACATCGTGAATTCAACACCATTCTGTTGAAAAATTATTTTTGGCAGATCCTTGGGTCGCGGTTGGTTTGTTTTATTAAAACTGTATTGACAATAGAATTTTCATGTTTCAAAAACGCTCGTATTTTGGTGGCTCAGTAATTGCTGTACGACTCATACAGAGAGTCGCAAAGGGTTCATTTCAAGATTAAAAGACGAGCGTGTCCGAAAATGTATAAAAAAGAAATAAATAAAAAAATTTAAATGTTTTTGTAATTGTTACTCGTTCAATAATCATCAGAAGATTCTTTTAGTATTTGTATTGTTGACAACAAACACGTCTTTAAAATGAAGATCCCTGAATACCTTCTTTGTTTGTGTGATAAAATATTTTACAAAAACACTTCCCTTGGTAAATTAGACGAAACAAATACTTAAAAACACAAAACAATATGTTGTTATACTACAAAAAGTTAAAAACTTTGATACATCGATTAATCGGTTAATCGACTCAAATTTACCGATTTAATCATTAATCGAAAAAAAGCCAATTTTAAATCAACCGATCAGTCAATCGGGTAGTTTTTTTTTTACAAAAAAGTGAACCAATACATCGTTTTGTTTTAATTTCGAACGATTTTTTTTTCATAAAAATTTTAATTAATATTATAACTGCTTTACACTATCACACAATTCTTACGTATTTTGAAAAAAAAATACAAACCTGTCCTGATAAGTTGTCAGGGAAGCATTTTCGAAAAATACTTAAGACTTTCTTTGGCGAAATACCCCTATGTGACCTGTATCTGTATGAGATTAAAGTGCCTTTCGGGAGTATAGGGAGGGCTATGGTCCAATGTGGACCGATTGTTATAAAATTAAGTGTAATACTATGTTTCCAATATGAGCAAAACAACTTGTTTTGAGCAAAACATGTGAAAGTGTTTCCATTATGTTAAAGTGGTTTTGGCTTTCGAGTTTCCGAAATTAATTTGAAATTTGTGTTGCAAACAAACATGAAAGCTAAACAAAATATGTGTTGAAAAAAAAATATATTTCTTTAGCATGGAATTTCCTTGTTTGTTTTTCAATGCACAGATATACATATATGTACGTATGTATATAAAAGCATATAATTTACTACGTTTTTATTAATTTATTTTATGCTGAAAAAAAAAAATCAGCTGGAAATTGCATAAGCCTATTTAATAAGTCTGGTTATTTTGGTAAATATGTCACTTTTTTCGAACTAGTCAATCACCAATAATGGATAACCTTGAGTTGTATTCATGATTTTCGACAATTTTCGAAATGTTTTTGAGCTAAACTAGTTTTTGTTTGAGGTTTTTGAACACGAAAAATTGTGGGAAAACAAGTAGAAAAATAGTTGTATTTTATGCTGCAAAAAAAAAATCAGCTGGAAATTGCATAAGCCTATTTAATAAGTCTGGTTATTTTGGTAAATATGTCACTTTTTTCGAACTAGTCAATCACCAATAATGGATAACCTTGAGTTGTATTCATGATTTTCGACAATTTTCGAAATGTTTTGGAGCGAAACTAGTTTTTGTTTGAGTTTTTTGAATACGAAAAATATAGGGAAAACAAGTAGCAAAATAGTTGTTTTGCTGCAAAATTAGTTCTGTGGCCCAAACCATGTAAGGGGAAACGTACTATAATATTTGATGTTTGTAGGCGAGTTCTTTTGGCTTAATTTGATCGTTACATCTGTTTTATCTGGACATTTATAAGCGTTTAATTGATTTCCGGAAGGTAATTTGTATGGGAGGTACCCGAAAAAGTGGACCGACATAAGTCAAAGTCAACAAGGTTCGTTCTTGCTAAACAGAAATTAGAGTATACAACATTTAATAGAATTCCGTTGAAAATTGCGACCTTGTTTACAAGAATGCATTTAAAATAAACAACATTTATGGTGGTATAGAGTATAGATCAGACTTTAGCCAGAAAAATTGATCAAGCTCCACACCAACAAAACAAAATGGGTATGTAAATGAAGGAGAGAGTACGTACTTTAAAATGGTACTATTTTTTAGGAAATATTAGGAATTTACCTAAGGTTCTATCAAACCTTAAATTTATGTTAAATTTAACACAATTTTTAAAAATAATATGATTACGATTTCAAAGGTGGTGGAAACATATATCTTCATTTTCATTAAAGCTAAGAACCCTTTAACGAAAAGAGTTAATTTAAAAAAAAAAATTTTTAAATAAAAAGTTATAAGGGATGGAATTTTCAAAATTTCATACTTTTCAATCAGATAATTAAAAGGTGCATACTAAATTACCCTGTTTATAGGGAAAATGTTTACGTATATCTCTGAATTTTTGGCTTCTCAGGTACTCAGTTGTTTACTTTAATATGAGTATTTAAAATTAAAAATTGGTAGCAAAAAAAGACTTTTGGCCGCAATTTCAAAAATAGCAACACTGTGCAGTGGTCCACTATTGACGGAATCATTTGCCGGCAGAAGTTAATAATTTACAATATGTATGTATGTATGCTCATTTTACCGTTAATTACATACATATATATCCTAAGTTGGTATCTTCACATTTAAAGTAAAACGGCGCAAGTAATATTTTGTGGTGGCAGCACGCTATTTTGGAACCAAGAACTACTTGTATATTTTTGTTTGCGTTTTTGGGTTTTTGTCACGCATACATAGTTTTTCCTTATGTTTTCGCTATGTAGTTGTAAGCTTTTAACAACGAAGAGGAATTTTCCACAAACAAAATACCTGTGGTTTTTTGTATTGTTGTAGAGGTTATCTATTAAATAGCCCTTGCATGTACGCATGATTGAATAAGGAGGTGAGCTCACTAGTGTTTGAAATTGCCCAGTAAAAACTTCGCTTACCTTTTCCAAAATAAATAACTCCTTTCACTCATTATTTAGTATATTTCTTCTATAAATATGTTTAGCTTTAACTACTTCTTTAACTAGTTATTTTCCAGATGTATGCAGGTAAAAATTAATGATTAACTTTTGAATGCATCCATTTTGGGACTTCCCTTGTAAAATTCATTGGTTCTTTCAGTAGAATCGCATGTAGCCTTTTTACTTTTTCCTGATTACCCAACACATTATTTTGTAGCGAAGTTTTTACTGAGTAGATTGTCAAATATTTTGTTGCTTACATTTTTTTGCCTTCGTTCTAATTGATGTCTCATATTATCATAGTTGGGGGTAGTGCACTAAATATTGATTTAAATCAGCTGTGCACTATCACTAAATAAAATTGCAAAAAAATTAGCTTGCACTCTTTCTTTTACCAGATTTAGCGATGACTGATATTTTTTTTAACTGCCACAAAAAAAAATTGTGATATTGCAAATTTTTTCACTATAACTAAACAAAGATTGAATGCAAAAATCTGCACTCAATTTAAATAGTGCAAAATTTGTACTTGCAATCAAAAAAGTTGCATATAAACAGACTCTCACTAAAATTTGAAAAATGTAATTTTGTATGAGCATAATTTTTGATTCTTTTTATGATATGCCTAAGAAAGGAAATTAAGCAATATGTCAATAATTTGTCAATAACGGAATATCTCATGAAAAACAAGTTTATGTTTGTTAATTTAGTGCAAAATTTTAAGTTGCACTCAAATGAGTGAAGAGCAAAAAGTCGCAATTAACTGATGATTGCTTTTTCAAATCGTCTCTCAACACCAACAAAATGATTGCAATACTTTTTCACTATCACTAACTGTGAGTTGAAACTGCAAAATGAGTGCACTACCCCCAACTATGCAAATTATACAATGTCAACTCCACGCTTTTCATACTGTTCTTTTTGCTTTTTGAATTTTGCGAAGCGAAAAATTCTTTAGTCAGTGATTTGTGTTATTTTCTAGATCTTTTCTATTTTCGGTGGCACTAAATCTAATTTCATTACAACATTTAATGAATTTTTTGGTCGAAGGGCGTGTGGGACTAGGTATCAAAGATTTATGGTAAAAATATTTCTCTATAGGGAAGAAATTTCATGCTTTTGCTATGAGATATTCTACCTTTTTTGACGATAAAAATTTTTGACGTTTGGGAAAATTGTAAAAAGATATATATATAATGAATAATTTAAAATAAATATTTATATGTTTAATTTTTTTTTTTTTTTTTTTTTTTTTTAAAAAATAATAATAAAATAAAAATAAATAATTACGTATTTTAGTTATTGATTTTAAAGTTTATTTTCCAAAAAAAATATATTTGAAAAAAGTACCAAAATGTTGAAAAAAGTGCTCTTTTGCTTGGTGGTCAGTACCATCTAAATTTTTCAATTTTCCATCACTGGTATATGGGTACCCATGTACCCCGGGTGCTAAACAATGTGCATAAAGTTGGGTATTAACACAAGGGTTAAATGCCAAACGTTGGATGAAGGTGATTAGTAAGTCGTGACTTGGAAACCCCTTTGCATCTTATCATTTTAGGGCACTTGAAGCACTTTACTTTGTCTTTTGAAGCCTGTGCGAAATATCTCCAGAAGTAACATCTATATAAAAATATATTTAATATTTAGAATACTCTCGCACAAATTACTATTTATTTTTTAACTGAAAACGTTTTTGTAGTATATTTGATTGTTTATGGTAAAGAGCAACGCTTTAAAAAGCGATTTGTATTTACAGTGTTCATAATGGTTTTTTTTTCACTTCAGTTACATTTTGTTTTGATATTCTTCATAAAATGTTTAATGCCAAAAAGTTAATCATTTGGTGAAATATTAACCCGTTATCTTGCTGAGCACGGAATGCCCGTTAAGGCATTAAAAACTCTAAAGTAGTTCCAGCATATATTTTTGCTTAAAACTACGATATTGAAAAAAATTCATCAGTTTTATTTATTAAAACACCAAGAACTAAAAAACAAAACTGTAGAAATCAAACACTATAATAGAAGTTTTCAGGGTTCCCAGTTTTATTTTATACCTAATCCCCAATTTACTTATCACCACAGATCCTAAAAAATAAGATAATTTTATGTCAAAGGGGAAATATGCATACATTTTATTCTTTAATAAAATTCACTTGTGTAATATTATTTAAACTAATTTTATTTGTACTTTGAGTTCTGAACACAACCTACGTACACACGTATATAAAAAGAGTAACTCGAAAAGACACACAAGAAAAATAATTATGCATCAATGTTCATCAGCCATTGTAATTTTTATTTGCCCAATAAATAATGGAGCATCGAACGAACCATTTTTGTAAGGGAGAAAAGTAAAAGTTTAGCCTACCATAGCGCCACTTTGAAGCAATACATTTTTGACACAGAAAGCGTTTTATTCAACGCATATAAAAATTGTTGATGTTAACGATCAGCTTTACACACTGAATTTGTTGTAACCGTTATTCTTTAATACCGCTATAGTCACGTTATTGCAAATATCATCATTATTTCAAATTCTATGGTAAGGTTTTTTCTAAAAATTAAGATTTGTAAAGAGCAGCTTTACTTCCTAGCGTAACTTTGGAACGACATACCCGATTTTGTTATGCAATCCGTTAAAACATTTTAAATTTACGCCCGATTTCAGTTTCTCTAATATCATTTGTTAATTTAGCCATTATTTTTTGAGTTATTGAGGCCTAAGTGGCAAAAATAATATTTTTTGTTGATTTTTTAATAAAATTTTTGAATTAAAAAAATTGAAATCAACAAATACTTACCAGTTTTAGTACTTAAGCTCAAAGCTGCATATATTAGAAGTAAAATAAATTTTATTTCTTGAAAATCCATAGATAAATTCCTGTTTTATTCCCGATAAAGTGAAAATACCTACTTTGACATTGTTATACCCTTCACCGAAGATAAAAGGGTATATATAACGTTGTCATTCCGTTTGTAATTTCTACAATATTGATCTAAGACCATATAAAGTATATGAGAAGGGAAGCTCAAATCCGGTTGTCCGTCTGTCCGTCAGTTGACATGGGTTTTCCGAAGACCCCAGATATGATGGAGGCTAGGTTTTTATACATTTATGTCACATATAGTCCGGAATTGTTTGCTATTGAAATTCAGGAAGATCGGTCCATAAATGGCTGAGATATGAGCAAAAAACCACGACTACCTGAAATTTTTCCATAAATCCCATGTTGTTGTTGTTTTTTTAATTCTTTTTTCTGCATATCTCGAGAGCGGCAAAAGCTACGGCTTTCAAATTTAGTAAAAACATGTTGCTTGCCAATACACAAACTCTCTAAAAAAATGGGCGGGATTGGAGAAGTGGGTGTGGCACTTCCCATACAAAGACGTTATACATTTCTGTATATCTGGAGAACGAAACGAGCTTAAGTTCCCAAATTAGGTACAAACATATCGGTTATCAATGACCCCTTTCAGACAAGCAAAGTTTACTTTGCAAAGTCTTGAGTTTATAGAAGAGAAGGGAAAAGAGCATAGCGGGGGAGTACATACTTTGCTGTACTCACAAATTCGTTTTGTTTTTCGTTCGTAGATTATACCTGAAGTTGGCTGCAACTTTGAATTTATATACAGCGTTACCAGAATCTTTGGAATGAAAATTGTCATATGGCGAAAGAAATCTTATTTTGAAGAGGAAAATCTAAAATTAAATTTAAATTTTTTCTTCTTAATTTCAATTTTTTAAAACAAGGGCAAAATAGTAAGAATTATTAATTTTTTATAAAAACATACTTCTTATTATTTAAATTGAAATACAGAAAAACATAATTCGTCAGTATATGAAACTTTAAAAAAATACATTTTTTATTTTCACAAATATTTTTTTTTATCAATATTCTAACTGCCTATTTCCGATGTGCGAAAGAATTATTAACTTCGTACAAATACATTTAAAACAAAAACAAAGTTTTTAGAATTTGTTTTTGTTTTAAATGTAGTTGTTCGAAAGAAGGAATTCTTTCGCACATTGGAAATAGGTTATAATATGCATTTTTTTTATTTTTTATGTCCAGAAATAATGATGCAAATTTGTGTATTCTAGATACTGGGTACAAAAGTGTGCATCACCAATGCGCATCAAGCTGATGCAAAACTTCATTGTTTTAAAAAGTGACTGTTTAAATAATCGTGTATTTTGTAAAAGCAAAATTAAAGTAAAAATCAGAAATTCTAAAAATATAAAATCATCATTTGAGAAAAAAAATCTTTAATCATATTTTTGTTTAAAAAAATAATCCAAAATATGATAAAATCATAATTCTGGCAACGCTGTTTATATATTATATTCAAACAAGAGAAAACAAAAATTTGTCAAATTAAACTTTGTGTGTCTGAGCACCAAACAAAGTTTAAAAGAGAATTCAACAGACTTTGTCAAAGTAAACTTTGCCCGTCTAAAAGGGGACAATACACAGTATCCCACAAAATATGGGCACGATTGGAAAAGTGGGCGTGGTACCTCCCGTACAAAGACATTATTGAAAATACTCAACATTTTAAATTTTAGGGCTCTAGTATGACATACGAACACGTCTAATATACCAAAATATCAATTTGTAGCAGCATATATTTCCCGAAAACCCTGAAACTTTTCTCCCAAAAATGGAAGAGTAAGGCTAGATTTACACGATTGAAATTTTCTTCAAAATTGCTCTTCAAAATACTTCAAACTCGTGTAAACAGCAAAATTTCTTCAAAATTTATTGATCAAAATTTATTTCAATAATATTGATCAATAAATTTTGAAGAAATTTTGCTCGTGTAAATCTAGCTTAATGCCCAAAATAAAAATTTTTTTTTTAAACATACCCATTTTCGGCAACAATAGATCTTCCCGAGTCCAAGTTTTATAATCTAGCTTATATGAAAAAAATATTCCACGGCCTATTTACTTATATTAAAGTTAAGTTCGCATGCGTAACAGTGGTCGAGTGGTCTAGCCGTTATGTCACAAGTAATCGTCTGAGTGTTGACGGGTTCAAATCACATTCGATAAATTTTTTTTTCTCTTGGTATTCATAAATTATTTTTAATAAATAAAAAATATATCAGTTTTTGCTATTTTTACTTTTATATCTTTTAAAAAACACTTTTTTTTACAAAATTTAGAGTTTTGTTCTAAATAAATGCGCATTTTTTTGTGGCTAATAATTTTATATAAAAACCAAACAATTTATTTTTGGTAAAACCCTTAATATCTCAAAACAAGAAATTCCGACTTAAGCCATTATTATTTAATGCCACAGATATATTATATATGTAGATCATTCGTATCGCCCCATGGTGAAGGTTATATAAGATTCGGCATAGCCGAATATAGCACTATTACTTGTTTAATCGCAAATTTGTGTAGAGCTAAAACTTTTGTGGTTTTTTACGGTTTTACCATGTTTATTAAACAGTATTTCTTTAATCCTTTATTTTGATTATTTTTTCATAAAGCTGCATATATTAGAAAAAAAATATATTTTATTGCATGAAAATCCATGGATAAATTCCTGTTTTATTCCCGATAAAGTGAAAGTAAAAACAAAGTTATCAAGTAGTTATTTTTTAAGCAACAAGATTTACAAAGCATAATCTAAAAATAATTTCGACCAAATAAAATCTCCCATAATATTTTCATTCCATAGTCCCTGATAACGTTGCTCCATGGTCTTAAGTTGTTGTGGAAATCGTATGTCGCACAGAGGAGTATTTGGCCTGAAAAGCTGGCCAAAAAGGCAAAACTGAATTTTAAGAAATCTTAAGAACTAAGTACGCAGCTCGACAGACAACAATATTTTACATTATATTGTAAATTTTGAAGACTTTTAGTTGCGATTTGTAGCTCTGAGACCCTGCTAAAGTCAGGAAAGTGAAGAAAATTGTATGAGATTTAAATGTTTTTTTTTCTGGATGTTTATATGATATTTTTTTTGCGGCTAAACGAATAAAGGTTTACAAAAGAAAAAAAAATTTTAAATATGTTGAATATTCATGTTGAAACAATTCGTTCAAAAGCTAAAAAAAAAACAAATTATACACTTTTTTTTTGCAAAAAACGGAAAAGAAGAGGTTTTTAAAAGTGAGGTTAGCATGTCTACGAATTATGTTTGATACCACAATAAAATTTGGAATCTCTAATTTTAGAAACCAAAAAAAAGTGTGCGCAAGTTTGCGCCATTATTTTTGACGATTTTTTTAAATTTTCACATTTCTCCTATTTTTGCTCATCGGGCACTTTTTCTTATACCTTTTTATCGTCATAAACTTTTATGTATTTTGAATTATTGATTTCAACTGTTATTCACATCACTTTTAACACTTCACAATATTAATACCTGCCTATATGAAATTATAAATTGCAAAAATTCTTAATTATCCATAATAGTTTTAAGGGAATGTCCCACAAATCCCCATAAAAGATATTTTTATATACCTGCTCTACAAAACATTATTTGTTAAAAAAATAAATATATGTATGAAAAATTTCAAAAATTGTTTCAAAAGATATTCAAAAGATACATGCACGCATACGCTTTTTAGAACCGATACTTCATCTCTCATATAAACTGCCAATTAAAAAGTGGCAAGCAAGGAGCGATGAATATAAAGCAATTGTTAAAGAGAGGAAGATATTCATCCAAAAAAGACTTAAGCCTATAGTACACGGCATGTAAAAATACACATGCGCATGTGGTTCTGACGTAATTTTGACGTCAATGCAAAGCCACAATAAACATTGCGTGTTGTGTGATGACGTCAAAATTACGTCAGAACCACATGCGCATGTGTCTTTTTACATGCCGTGTACTATAGGCCTTAAAGACGAGATAGGAATACTTGTAGATGTTCCAAAACCAGGATACGGTAGCACTAATGATGGCAACACATCAAGAAGATTTTTTTCGGACCCAGCAACTGCATCGAAAATCACTGGAATAAATGAAGAATTAATCAACCGCCTGAAAATAATATTGGAAGCAATAACTAGCGGACACCGAATTAATATTGAGAAATTTGAGTAATATGCACATAAAACTGCCGAAATATATGTGCAACTTTACAACTGGCACCCAATGAGTCCTACGATGCACAAGATTCTTATTCATGGCGGTAGTGTTATAAAGCAAGCAATCTTGCCAATTGGACAATTGTCAGAAGAAGCTGCCGAGGCCAGAAATAAGCACTTACGATTATATCGTACGAATTATTCGAGGAAATTCAGCAGAAGCAATACAAATCGAGATGTCTTGAATGGGTTATTTCTTAGCAGTGACCCTTTTGTAAGCTGCAGTACGCAAAGAGAACGGAATAATAAAAAAGCTTTTTCATCAGAAACCATCACACTTCTTCTTCCTGACACCGATGACGCAGCTAATGAGGATACACATACGACATAATAATTAGTAAGGAATTTTTATTAGTTTAACTTTTCGTTTATAAAGTATTAAATAATATAAAATAAATATAATAAAGCCTTTTTTCATAAAAAAAAATATTGTTTTATAAGAGCCTTACAATTTTAAAAAAAATTTTTTTAATTAGACTGTAAATCATATGTATGTATGTACGTACAGTCTGTCAAGAATGAGTTTAAACCTTTAAAATCAACATTTGTTAATTGAGTTTTGCGAATTATACCAACTTTTATTCCTTAGGAATGTGGCTTTTTGAAAAATCTTAAAAATTTAAACTTTTTGGTTCTTAAATTTTTTTTATTGCATTTTGAAAACAAAAAATTTTACGCATTTTGCATCTAAATTTTTTTTTCGCCATTAAATTTTTAATAACTCCAAAATAGTAATAGATATAAAATAAATGTGTATGGTTAGTTTAAGCAGAATTTTCCGGTGCATCTTCTGATCCTCCTGCTATTGAATTGGAGAACACGTTTTCAAGTTATGGCAAAATATATAAGGCAACCCAACGATTTAGGGGGTGAAGTATGCCACGCCTTTAAAAGAAAATCCTTACGTACTAGAGAAAAACGGAAAACAGATTTGAATTAAGGGTATCAAAATCCATATAGTCCACATACTTTTATTTCTAGGGTAGAGAAAATTTTTTTTGTTGCGCAGTGTACTTTTGTTGCGCAATGTAATTTTTTCAAAATCTGCCACTAGACTTTTTATATCATACTACACCTAAAACTATCAAAAAACTAAAACTTTTAATTCAAAAAACACGTTTAATAATTTTGGCCAGCTTTTCAGGCCAAATACTCCTCAGTGCGTCGCTTACGGCACTAAGGTTTTCCGGAACAAAGACCAGATGCGAGTGCAATAAATGTATTTTTAGTGACATATTTACACCTTAAATAATAAATTAGGAAAATAAGCAAATATGAATAAGAAAATTCATGGAATATTTACCGATTTTTTAATAGTTTCCAAGCAAATCACGGACGATTTCTTTGTAATTAAACTCCTGATATTTCCTAGAAATTAAGAAGCAGTTTGTCGAAATGAATTCCACGCAGCTTTCTTATCTGCTGATAACACTGTGCAAGAAATTGACACTTTTTTTTCGTGACAAGCTGGGCACCTGGCGTTTTAACATAATTCGGGTATGCTAAATCCAGTGGTTACCACACTTTCACTTTGCGGTAGGAATTTTGAAAAATCCTCAGTTACCGATTAAAAAATTATTTTCTGAAAAAATCAAAAGTTGTAGACAGACTGTAATCACTTATAGCTTATTTTGTTTGAAAATTTGTTTTTTTATGCGCGTAGAACCCTAGCCTTAAATTGTGCAGCTGCAGCGCCTGCGATACCCCTAGACGGGCCAAATGTATGACCAGCGCAACTTTATTTTCCATTCCCATCATTTGTTTCTAAGGCCTAGGATTCAATCCTAGGGGGATAAAATGTATGACCGACCTATAATGTTTATTGTTCTTAACATTTTCTTAAAACATTGCCATATATCTCCACCCCTTAGGGGGGCTCCCATACAAATATGGCCGTTTAATGAAATTCTTGAATTTGGCCCCTGCAGCGCCTAGGATGCCCCTAGATGGGTCAAATGTATGACCAACCCCACTTTATTTTTCATCTCAATCATTTATTTTTAACATAACCACCCGCTATCTCCATTCCTTAAGGGGGCTTCCATATAAATGTTCAATGCAGACTAGAAATATATTGAAGAAAAAGTCCCATAAATGCCCAGGAGTCGCCCCTAGGGTGATAAAATGTATGACTGACCTCCATTAGTTATTTTTTTTTTCTTAACATTTTCTCAAATTATACTTTCCCTTTATCACCATCCCTTAGGGGGCTCCCATACAAATATTGCGTTTTATGAAATTCTTAAATTAATTAAAATTTGTCGACTTTTGTGAATAAAATCAAAAGTTGCAAACAGATTTTAATCATTTATGGCTTGTTTTATTTGCAGCTACGTTTTGCAAAAAATTAGATGCCTAGCTGCATTTTTTAATTTTTTATGAATTTTTAAAAAACAAAAATTTCGAAATTTTGTTAAAAAAATTATTTTTTTTTCCGAAAAAAAATTCTGTTTCTAAAACGACTGTGGATATTAGAAAGAGGTTTTACTTTTCTTAAAGGAAATTTTATTCTGGAATTTCGGTTTTTCAAGTTTTTTTCAATAAGCTAAAGCGTTTTTGAGTTACGCGAACATGTGTTGTGCAACCTCCTCCATTTTCGAAATAACGGTATATCTCGAAAACCAGAGCCAATCTTAAAAAACCGCGGGCACCACTGGATTCAGCGTACCCGAATTATGTTAAAACGCTATGTGCCTGGCTTGTCTGTTTTTTCGACTAGCATAGTGTAATCAGCGTTACCGTTCAGCGTTACTAAAGTAGCAAATTTACACTTGACTGCTGGGACGCTATTTTGCTACTTTTACAAAATGCACCCAAAAGTGACACTTTTTGTAATTCTTGCCACTTTTTAATACTTTTTACTTAATGTAGAGACACTTTTTGTACCTTCTCTTTACTAAAACTCCTAGCTTTAATGTAAGTTATACTGTTTTTGTATATATGTAAGAAAGCGTAAATCTTTTATTACACACTTGGTTTAAAGGCGAATTCACTAAAAGGCGGGGTCAAGTCAACAACTGGGTTTTTTCGGTGATTGGGTTGTCAAAGTTTGTATACAAACCAAAGTTTTTTCATATAAACACACATCTTTATTTACTAGTAATTTTGAAAATCGGACCACAAAAGCAGTGTTGTTTTAGATCTGATTTCACTTAAAGAACTCGCTTTGCTTACTTTAATACGTGTACCATGATAAAATAAATACCTATACCATGGTGTATAGAATACGTATGCCATGGTGTATGGAATACACTATAAAATTATGTCGGTTTGAATCAGGGTTTAGAGATTTTTCCAACTTAGTCGCCAATTTATAAACCGAAAATCGGCAAATTGAATTTTCTTTCGAATTTTGTTAGTCATCGTCCAGACTTGCTATTTTTGTTGCAGCAATTCTTGAGTTTATTGGTGTGAGGGATGAAAAAATTGGGGAGAGGTACTCAGATTAATGTACTCTGCAGTACCGTTTTTTTTTTTTTTATTCTCACACTTTTTGGCGTGAAATTAACTGTGGGTGTATTTATATATAAAATATAAAAGGGAGAAGAGGAAAGACAAGATAACGCAAAAATTGCAAAACTATAATTTGACAATATAAACACTAATGCAATTTCAATACAGATTGCAAGTCTGGACGATAACTTAAGAAAAATTAGACCGAAATCGCAATATTTTATTTTTTTATAACACTGCTTTTAAACATGAAAGTACATACATGGAATTTCTGTATACGTATCTATATATATAAAAATGAATTATGTATGTTTGTTTGTCGCTTTATAGACTCCGAAACTACTGAACCGATTTTCCTGAAATTTTTACAGTAACATCACGTGAGCAATAAAAATAAAATAGGCTACTTATTTTTTCGATAGGGGCAGGGGAATTGGTACCCCGCATAGGATGCCAATGTTCGATTTTCCTGAAATTTTTACAGTAACATCACGTGAGCCCTAAAAATAAAATAGGCTACTTATTTTTTCGATAGGGGCAGGGGAATTGCTACCCCCCATAGGATGCCAATATTAATTATCGCATATCTTAAGAGCCGCTGCACGCATTTTGCTGAACTTTTTGTAGTAGGATCTTCTGAGCCCCGGAATTGAAATAAAATAGCAGCGGGGGTATAGGAATACCCCATAGGACGCCAATGTTTAACATCGCATATCTTAAGAACTGTAATAGTGAGAATGTTCAAACTTTCTAAAAGTCACTCTTATGGTATACTACACTTTTGAAAATAAAAATAAAGCGGGTAGGCGCAGGGGGGGAAATACCTCCCATAGGATGCATACATTAAATATCGCTCAACTGAAGAACTATTAAAGGGAGAGTCTTCAAACGTGGTTAAAGCTACTATTATAGTAAACTATAAATTTCAATATAAAAATGTGCGGGGTAGACAGAGTAGGAGCAGTACCCCTCATAGAAGACATATTAAATACCATATATCTGAACACAAGAGCTATCAACCAAATTTGAAATTTTTATTCTTATAATTTTTTTTGAATTAATTTTTGAAAACAAAAATAATATTCATTTTTCTTTAAAAAAATCTGTACTATTCCAAACTGGTAAAAAAAAAAATTAAAAAACTTATGTAAAGTGGCTTAAAGGGAATATATATCATTCGCTGTTAATTGTATCCAAACCGGACCAATCGTTCGCAAGTCAAGGTGAAATGCATTAGCATAATCGACTTATTTGTCTTACGACATTCATGATATATGTATGTCGTTTTTTATTCGTAATATACCTGGCTTTCAAAACAATGATGAAAAATTTAAAATGTTTGCCCGTATAATTTTTGTATGACAAATGGTACTAATTTTGCAAAAAAAGAATATCGTCCCTAGTTTCTGAATAACTCTGAAATGGTTCAAAATATCCAATCGTTCTAAAGTTATGATAAAATGTATTAGCATAACCGGCTTATTTCGGGCGAAATATTGGTTTAGGCCGAAATTGAACCAATCTGTAAAGATCACAAAATTCTTGCCTCCGACTTTTTTTCCTATCAGTGTTAATATATAATGTTATCTTAATTGTTTGTTATCTAATTTTTTAAATAAATTAATAAAAATACGTGGAAAAACGTAATTTGGTGTAGTTATTTTGGTTTTAAAAGAGGCTATAAAAGGTTTGTAAAAGGTAAGTACATGGTATATCACACGGATTTTCAAGAAGTGACTATATATCTTGATGTAAAACGGGAAGTGTAAATCCACCTGCAGAAATGGTGGGGTAGGACCATTGCATATGTTTTCCAAACCCGCTTTTAATACTTAAACAAAAATAGCAATCAGATTCATGGCTCGATGTTTCTCTCTACAGCATAGGCTGTATAGCTTTCTTGTGTGTTCTATAAGTAGGAAAAAGTAACAGTATACACATATTTAAGACTTTACTTAAAAGTACTTACTGAGAGACCGATGAAGATTGATTTTTTAAAATAACTCTGAAAATTTCACATATTGAACTGGGGGTCCTGTATTGGTCAATGTTTTCTACCTTTATTTGAAAATAATCTTCGTATTTAATTTGGTACACAATTGAGAAATTCGGCTCATTTTTACACGACATTTTTCTAAGTTTTTTGCTGATTTTTATTTTTATACTTTAAATTAATACTTTTCTAGTCTACAATCACTTGTTTGGTAATGCAGATTGTGCAAGGTTTTGCCTTTATATACCTTTTTAAGATTTTTTCACAAATAGGTAGTTTTACTTTATCGATCATAAAATAATTAATAACCCATCGATTTTCATGTAGCAATCAGAAAAAATAATAAAACTATTAAATATGTAGTATGTACCTGATTTTCATTAGCCCAATAAAAATGAAAATAAAATAGGCTTAAGCCTCTAGTACACGGAATGTAAAAAGCCACATGCGCATGTGGTTCTGACGTAATTTTGACGTCAATGCAAAGCCACAATAAGCATTTCGTCTTGTGTGATGACGTCAAAATTACGTAGGAACCACATGCGCATGTGGCTTTTTACATGCCGTGTACTAGAGGCTTAATAATTAAAATTATTAACTGAAGTATCACAATTAACTGTGATAACTAAATTTATTTCTTCAAAAGCTGTTTTAATTAACATTATTCCTTTCATATTTTATTTTTAATTTCCAACACCTTCTCAATTAAAACTTCTTAGTTAAATTAAGCTGCAAACAGTTCCGGAAAGAAAATGGCATAGAGAAGGTGTTTATAGTCTCTCCAAAAATAATATGTTTGTATGTTTAAAATGGAGAAGAATGCTTTAAAAAAAGCCAAACAGAATGATCGTAACAAACAAATGCAGTATTCATATATACTAGGGAGATCGAACGGTTATTATTCGACCGGTTTTAACCGCTTATTTTAGCTTTGCCCAAGTCGGTTATTTTAAAATGCCCATTTTTCGAATATCGAATAAACCGGTTATTTTGGTATAATAAACCGGTTATTTTAGTAATGTGTAATTTATATACATTTTCCTTACTCTTGTTGTAGATGTACCCGTAATATAAGTATTTTCTAATTGAATATTGGCCAAACTTAAACTTTTTATGAAGAATATCAAAACAACGTAACAAAGGTCAAAAAACATAATGAACACTGTAAATACAAATCGTTTATAAAAGCGTGTGTTCTTGTAGAAAAAAAAAACAAAAAACTATTAAAAATACTACAAAAACATGTGCAGTTAAAAAGTAAATAGTAATATGTGCAAGAGTATTCTAAATATTAAATATATTTTTATATAAATATTTTTCGAACGCGATTAAAACGACAAAGTTAAGCCTATAGTACACGGCATGTAAAAATACACATGCGCATGTGGTTCTGACGTAATTTTGACGTCAATGCAAAGCCACAATAAACATTGCGTGTTGTGTGATGACGTCAAAATTACGTCAGAACCACATGCGCATGTGTATTTTTACATGCCGTGTACTATAGGCTTTAGTTGCTTGCAGTGCCCTTAAATGATAAGTTGCAAAGGTTTTTCCCCGTCACGACTTATTAATCACCTTTAATTAGTCCACATGCTTGACAATAATGTGATCCAAATGAAACTTAACTTCGTTCGAAGTAGGAAACTATAAATAATACTTTATTAAAATACTCTGCAAAAAATGAATCATTGGGTGAAATATTAGCCCGTTGTATTGCCGAGGACGAAATGCCCGTTAAGGCACTAAAAACTCTTAAAGCCTATAGTACACGGCATGTAAAAAGACACATTCGCATGTGGTTCTGACGTAATTTTGACGTCATCACACAACACGCAATGTTTATTGTGGCTTAGCATTGACGTCAAAATTACGTCAGAACCACATGCGCATGTGTCTTTTTACATGCCGTGTACTATAGGCTTAAGTAGTTCTAGCATCTCTTTATACTGAAAACTGCAACATTACGCCGGAATCAACGATATGGGAAACATTTCTACCAGTTTTATTTATTAAAACACCAAGAACTAAAAAACAAAATTGAAGAAATCAAACAATGTCATGAAATGTTTTAAGTTGTAGTCGACGAATTGACAAATATTTAACAAAAAAAGAATGTTCAGTTCACTTTTCGTTTCTATAATGCTGAAACAAAATAATTTGAAATAGATAATCCTGGCTAAGAGGTTTTGTTTGCAACTTTTGAAAAATATGGTTGAAGTCTACTGATTCTTATAGATATGCTTAACCACCAACAAATTAAGACTCATTCAAAATAAATTTGAGAGAATATTTCAAATAATAACTTTATAAAATTCTTACAATTTATTTGCTTTTGCAAAACGTATGTCTACAAATACCTTCTTACAAATAAAGTCTAATAAATCAATAAAAAATTGTCAAAAATTAAGCTAAAGTTTTATCAATTTACTGGTCCCACTTTTCTTGGAATTTATCGTAAAATATTTGTTAGGACTGATCTAAGTCATATCTATGTATTTTTTTGGTTCCTTACCTTTGCAAATTGTTTTGTTTTTATTCAAATTAAGGTTTTATTTTAAAAACTTATTTGATTTTTGTGTTTTTAAATATTCGAATTAAAACCGGTTAACCGGTTATTTA
This sequence comes from Pollenia amentaria, assembly GCA_943735925.1. Lineage (NCBI taxonomy): Eukaryota > Metazoa > Arthropoda > Insecta > Diptera > Polleniidae > Pollenia > Pollenia amentaria. The sequence goes on from OX031009.1 coordinate 85,021,392, forward strand.
AAAATTGCTTAACCGAAAACCGGGGTTTTTAAAATAGCAACTATTCGTAATATTCGAAAACCGGTTATTGAAAAAAGTCGAATAATCGATCTCCCTAATATATACTTACCAGCAATATATGTTTGACATAACATGTACATTTTTGTAATTTAGTTAGAAGAAAAAAAAAAATAATCAAAATTACCACTGTTAATATTTTTATGCAAATAATGTTATTTTTTTTTTTGTATATTATAGATACCTACGTGGGTATAACATATCGACGCCTCCATTCTATAACGTTCTAAGTGTACTTCCTACGTTCTCTAATTTAAATACTGTCAAAATTTGGTTAAGATGGGCCGATCCGTTCCAAAGTTATAGGCATAAATATACTTAGACTACACACATAGTCGTAAAAATTTTCCATTCTAAAATGTAGTAAGTACACTTAGAATACTTTTGCTTGGACAATTTTAAGTTGACTTGAAAACTAAGTTGACTTAGTATGTTATGGAAGGGACATTTCTTAACGTTGTGTTTTCTATGTGTATTTGGTATGTTCAGTGTGCTTTTTTAGTGTCTGTAAGTGTAGTTAAAAGGTTTTTTCCCGAATTAAAAAAAGAATTTTGTGCGTGTAAGTGTACATAAGATGTTCTAGTTTGGAAAAAGTAGTCAACCAAATCGGACGCCTAATTTTTATATTTTCGGATATAAAATGATTTCGAGTGCAAGAAAAATGATAAATTTAGCACAAAAAAAGCGAGAGGTATTATTTATTAGATTTCCATATTATATAAAATAATTAATAAGTTTTTTATTAGCAAAAGGTGAATCAAAAAGTATCAGTTCAATGTCATATAATCGTGAGGAAAGTGTTGGTAAGAAATTCACGACTTAAGTTAAATGTTGTGCTTATTTATATTGGATTTTTTTGACCGGAAATAAAGAGAAAACTAGTCCAGCAAACGAAAAATCGTCTAAATTTGATAATGAAAACAGTGAAAATTCTGATTTACTAGGTATGTGATATATATATATTAATATATTTAAATTTTTTTATATTAAGTAATTGATTTTTTAGAAGCATATCCCGGGAGTGACTGCGAATATAACACATCGAATAATTCATCTGCAATAGGTATGTTTATAGACACTTTTTTATATAATTTATTTTAAGTATCGCTTCAACTTTTAGAGCCATTTACCGGCAGTTGCAGTGAATATAATCCGTCAAGTTATTCGTCGGAAGCAGAATCAAATCCAGAGTTAAGTCCAATAACTCCTAAATTAAAAAAGAAAGAATTAAATCCGGAATTTGATACACCACCCGAAAACTTTTGCAAAAGACATAGACGTCCATCCGAGTGGAACAAAAATATAGCAAAATATTTAAAAAACCATGGAGAGGATCATTATAATAAAAAGGTCAGTTTGTACCAAAGAAAGAGTTAAAAGAAGGTTGCAAAGAATCTTGTAGAATGAGATGTTCACAAAAGCTGTCTAAAGATACAAGAACACAAATTTTTCAAAATTTTTATAAAAATGGCAGCAAGGAACATCAATGGGCTTTTATAGCAAATTTAACAACACTGCACAAGAAAATTCGCGAAAAAATGAGTCAAGAAAGTATTTTCTAAGTTATGAAGAAAATGGGAATGAAATAAGAGAACAAGTCTGCAAACCCATGTTTATAAATACATTGTCAATATCTCATCAGACAATTCTAATGCGGGATTTATATCACACGACAAAAGAGGAAAGCATTCTATGGCAAATAAAACTTTAAGTAGAATAAGAGACATAGTTATAGAGCATGTTAATGAGTTTCCTTTAGTAGTATCACACTACTGTCGCCAATGAGTACAAAAAAGTACTTGGATGGTGAAATATCGTCGGTTACTGAAATGTATCGTTTATATGAAATTTGGTTCTCCAAAAAGTCAATTGATATCAGCTTAAAAGCGACATTAAGACAATATCGCGATGTTTTGAAAGATTCTTTCAATATTTCATACTATATTCCAAAAAAGGATTTATGCGACTTATGCGAAAAGTTCAAGAACTCTAATGAAGAAGGAAAAAAGCTCATTGAATTTCAATTCAATCACCATTTATTTTCTAAACAAAAATCTAGAGAACTGAAAGATATCGACAAAAAAGAGTGTATTGAAAACGATAATGTTATTACAGTTTGCTTTGATTTTCAAAAAAAATTTTCATCACCTTGTGCTGAAGTGAGCACTTTTTACTACAAAAGAAAATTACATGCTTATAACTTCACAATTTTCGAGCTTGGTTCCAATATAGCATCTTGTTTTGTATGGGATGAAACAATTGCAAAGAAAGGTGCGATAGAAGTAGCCACATGTTTATTTCAATTTATATCAACAAAACATAAAGAATTCGGCATAACTAAGTTAATTTATGGTCTGACAATTGTGGAGGTCAAAACAAAAATAAAATTGTATTCTCTATGTATGTATGGATTGCAGGAAAACTACAAATCGATATTAGTCACAAATTTTATAGAAAAGGGTCATACTCAAAACGAAGGCGATGGTGTTCATGTACTTATAGAGAAGTGCAAGAAAAATAAAAGAATATACACGCCGATAGAATGGTACTCCGTGATAAGAAATGCTAAGAAAACACCGCCATTATACAATGTAATTGAAATGGACCAAGATGATTTTTTGGATTTCAAGCAATTTGCTTCTGTAACAAATTGGACAAAAAATATACAAAATGAAAAATTATATCTAACAAAAATCCGAGAAATAAGAGTTTATAAAGAACAAAATTATAAATTATTTTATAAATATGAATTTGATGAGAATTTCAAAGAAATAAAGATATATGATGAAACTAGGAAGAGAAGAAAAGAAAATAAAATTGTTATTGAAGAAATACCAAAAGCATACATATAGGGATTTCCTATAACGGAAGAAAAACGAAAAGATCTTTTATATCTGTGTGATCAAAATTTAATTCCAAAATTTTACCAAAATTTCTACAGACAACTTAATGGTTTTAATGGAAAAGAATATGTAGTCGTGTCAGATAATGACGACTAAATAATACAATATAGTTTCTACTTATTTTATGTTATACTGAATTAATACTGTTTCTGTTATCTTTATTCTTATAATTATTTTTAAGTAACCTTGAATTTATGTTATAACTACGTTTTGTTTGCACTGAATTATTATACATATTTAATTTTCTTTTTTGTTTTACGAATAAAATTAATTTAAAAAGAAGATAATAGTTTTTTTTGTATAACATTTTAAATAAAAATTCGTCTATGTAGGAAAATATAATTTTCTAAAATTTTTGTCCAAACTAAAATATTATATGTATACTTAGCTGATTAACTTAAAACCAATAGACCTATCAAAAACATGCTAAGTACACTTAGACGACCAATAGCCAATGTTTTCACCGTGCAAAAACATTTTATATCATTTTTAGCTATGATCCAATTAAAATTTGCAAATTCAGAAAATACTATAAAAATTCTACTCAAATTCTACTAAAAACAGTGAAAGAACCAATGGCGTATCTTATATAGTTTATGAGATATCGCGTGAAAACTTTGAGAGCTCGTAACTCAAAACTCACATTTTCGACTTAGAATGTTATAGAATGGAGGCGTTGATATATGTAATTTATTTACCATTACACGTTTTAGTTTTAATATTTTTTACATAAACAAAAGAAGAAAATACATACATACATACATGTAACTAGATACATACTTACATATAGATACATTCGTCACAAAAGTTGATATATCAATTAATCATATTCACTTTCTAAAAATGTTCTTAGTTATTTATTTTCACTTTAAAAAAATATTTTTAGTTCTTTTTCTTTTTTACACAATAAATTACATTGTATGTTTGCATATTTTTAATTAAATGTTTTTAATTTATATGTAGGAACTACACATTATTATTTTAGTTTTGTTAATACCACCAAATTAAAGTTTTATGAATCGGGATCTTGTAGTACGTATGTACAAAATTTTATAATGATCAACACAAAAATTATATTTTCAAAGCCAATTTACATAAAAAATACTTGAATTCTGGTTGCCATGTCCGTCGGCAAAGAACATTAATTAATTGTATGGATAATTTCGCAATCATATTTTTTCTTTGCGTGTAATAGCCATAAAGAAATACTAGTTTCATTTGAGAAATAAGTAAATAAATAATTAAAAGATTGGGAGCGGGAATCCCGGGAATTTGATTTTTATTTCCCGCTTTCCCGGGAATCCAAAAAGGGTGGGAATAAGTAAACTCTAATGTAAAGAGGTTTTTGCTTCTCCTGTAAAATTTGTTCAACGGACACATTCATAAGACGCAACAGTAACTTCTTATGAATGTGCACAATGTACCTTAGGGCTTTTTTGAAATTATATGACGATATATTTGCTTTTAAATATTTAAAAAAATTTGGTCGGTTTCAAAAGATTTTGGTAGGTTCTGCAAACAATTTTGGTCGGATAAACGGCAACCCTGATGCTTGCATAAAATATAATAATAATATCACCGATTTTGCTACTTTTGTTTGGTGTATTTGATGTGATTCGGTGTAGTTAGTGTGATTTGTTTTGCTTCGTTGTTGTGTGGAGTCTATTTTTTACTCTTTACACTTCTTATTTGGTCGTTTATAACACACTAATTAATTAAAAGCCATTTGCACTTGTGTGTTTATATATATTTTTTTGTCATATTTGTGTTTTTCACATTATAGTATTTGATTCGTTAGCAAAAAAATGATCGACAATTAGTATTTAAAATAAAAACGAATGTCTTAAAACGACATTTAAATGCATTTGTGCAGGGCTTTAGTGTTAACGTATAAAAAATAACTTAAGTGCTCTAGGGTTAATATCCGCTAGCTATTCTAGCCACTTTAATGTATGAGTGTGAATTATTTTCCAGTTGTGTTTATGTAAGCAAGAATAAGCTCAACGTGACCTACAACAGCATTGCGAGAAATATATTTGGATGTACAAGATGTAGAAGTATATCTCAGTTTTCAAACAAAATCTTTAATGTATCTTTTGAAAATCTATTAAAATGCCGTACACCAATATTCTTACATAAACTTATAAAGAGTGGTCCAACCATAATGAATGATGTTAATTATTTAATTTAATTTGATTTTTCTTTGTTTCAGTGTTTAACAAATTCAATTATGGAGAGGAACACAATTAAGCAGCGCGATAAGGTTGTTGAAGCCTTTTACGAAAATCGGCGTTCAAATGAATATGCATTTCGTCGACTTCGTGATTTTTTTCGGTCCGCATAATCGACCTCAGTTGATGCGTTAACAAGCAGAATTGCCGCATTTGGGTAAATGAGATTCCTCGAGTGAGTCTTGAAAAGCCGATGCATCCACAAAGAAGGACTGTTTGGTGCGGTTTATGGGCTAGCGGCGTCATCGGGCCGTACTTCTTCGCAAATGAGGTCGACCAAGCAGTTACCGTGAATGGTGTCCACTATCGGACGATAACGGACTTCTTGTGGTCAGAAATTGAGCATATGGACCTGGATGATGAGTGGTTCCAACAGGATGGTGCCACTTACACAGCCAACGAAGCAATGGATCTTTTGCGCGAGAAATTCAATGGCCATGCTATCTCACGTCGTGCGATGCTAATTGGTCGCCACGATCATGTGATTTGACGCTGTTGGCCTTCTTTCTTTAGGGATAATTAAAAGAAAAACTGTACGTCAATAAGCTAAAGCTATGTTCACACCTATTAAATATTTGACATCCGTCACGTAACCACTAATTTTATTTAAAAATTGTTTGCTTATGCAAAACGTTTGCTGAATCAAATATCATTTAACAGTTTCTGAATTGAGTTATACAATTATTTTGCTACAAAAAAAGATAAGGAATTCAATAAAAATTGTAAAAACTAAAGCTAAAGTTTGATCGATTTGCTGGTTATGCTTTTTTTGGATTTTTTCGTCAAATATTTGTTAGGTCTGAACATACCTTAAGATCGACTCAAGAGCTAAATGATGAGAGAATTCGGCACATTAACGACATTGAACCTCAATTATGTATCATAGTCATTGATATATGGACCATCGGATAGATTTCCTTCTATTATAATAAAAAAATTAAGATAATTCTCTAAAAACTTTTTGTTTTAATAACAATTAACAGCGTGCGTTTTGGTTGCACCACCATTTATTTAAAAGACAACCTATATATCTGTACAAAAAAAATACTATTTTCTAGATCGAATCGGGGCAATAAAATGAACTCCATAAGATACCGCAAGCAAATATCTAAATGACACTTTTGGTAATGCCATTAGTCTCTCAAGCAGCCTTCTGAAATTCACTGTAATCGCCAAACCTTATTTTACTGCTGTATCAAAATTTATTCTAATATATGTTTTTTAATGTACAGTATCATTGGTCCAATATAAATTCCTCCAGAAAATTATTTTAGTTCGGCTTAACCTGTTACTAATCATGATATATTACACAAACTAGTTTAAATATCAAAAAAGAAAAGCATTCAACTTACTGATTGTCGGTCAATAATTTAATATAGGTCTAAACCGGAACCAATTTTACTGCTGACGACGCACAGTGGCGCCCGTAGAGCAAGCGAGGTTGCAAAAATCAAAATTTTCATGAGTGCCGACAAAGTTTTGAATAAACCCATATTATAGGAAACTTTTCAACGATTTCAAATATGCCACTCTTAATAATATTACATTTTTAGTTTAGAAGATATAACCGTTCAAAGTTGACCGACTTTCGGTTTTCAAAAAAACACACAATTTTTAGTCAATTTGTTGCGATTTCAGGTGTAATATCACGAAAAATAGGTAACGAATCGCCTTATTTTTTGTTTGTATTGATTGATGTATTTATTAAATGTATAATGATAAAAAAAAATTAACTGTTTGCTTTGTGTTTCTCCTGGTAAATCACTATTTAAAAACTATCCGTTTTTTCACTATTTTTCAACTTTGACGGAAAATAAAAAAAAACTATATTTTTCTATATTTGCCATATTTGCAAAACCTGTTCTTTGATTATTTCTTTACATAATTCAAAAGGTTTTATCTGCCCGTACGTGCCCGTTTGGCTTCTAGAGGTAAAAAAGTTTAAAAAGACATGGTTGCAGAAATTGTATGGCGTCCATCCCTTATATGTTTTGACTGACAGTAGTTTGATCTAATAGTTTGAAAAAAACTACTCATTGAAATTAGCAGGTACGTACCTCACATAAACAATACTTTGGCGTAAAAATGGTCAGGAACAATATTGACTTATGGTCCCTACAGGTAGGCACAAATCTTATTTGGACACGTGCATAATATCAAAATTGCATTATTCAGCCTAAATCCATATGTATGCAGGGAACAGGTAAATTTTTAGGCATAGTAGCATAAGCCTATGTATTGCAAAATAAGCATAATGCCTGGATAGTCTACGCTTGAAAGTTGGCGCAACAATTACTGAAACCATTAAACAATTTAAGTATTGAAAACATGGCGTTGAACTGTTTATAAAGTCAACCACACCAAAGTTTTTCACGGAAGTGAAAATTCTTCCTGAGAAGTTGACATTGATCAGCAAATGGGGCTGCGATGGATCATCCGGACAAAGCGTTTATAAGCAAAGGATATCTTCCGATGACGCTACAATATCGGACGGAAATATGTTTATGGCATCTGTTGTTCATTTGCGGCTAAAATCGGATGATTCCCTACACTGGAAAAATCCACGTCCGTCATCAGTGCATTATTGCCGACCACTAATGTTTCAGTTTGCAAGAGAATCGGCAGAACTCATAAGGACTACGGTGAAGGACATTGAAGAACAAATAAGCAAGATTAAGCCTACAAAGCTGCAAATTGGAGAAGGAAAATATATTGAATGCAATTACGAGTTCCACCTGACCATGGTTGACGGAAAAGTCGTAAACGAACTGACAGGAACAACCTCAACAATGTCATGCCCGATTTGCAAAAAGAGTCAGAAGAACTTTTTTCAATTCAATTAAATTTATTTCATATATAATATGTTACATCTCAATTTTATATAATTAGTTGTAAAGAGTTTAAGATTAGTATCTTTTTCTGCTTAATTATAACATATTTCAATTAGTTATCATATACATATATATAGACAGAATTATATTGGAGGAAAAATTTAGCAAAAACCTATTTAAACCCCTTTTTTCGTTTTATTTTTATATTTTTTATTATCGATTTTTTATTATTATTTGTCAGAAGAACTTTGGTAATTTAAACGATTCTACAAATTAGGAGAATTACGAATATGGAATGTCACCATTGCACGCAAGAGTGAGTCTTGAAAAGCCGATGCATCCACAAAGAAGGACTGTTTGGTGCGGTTTATGGGCTAGCGGCGTCATCGGGCCGTACTTCTTCGCAAATGAGGTCGACCAAGCAGTTACCGTGAATGGTGTCCACTATCGGACGATAACGGACTTCTTGTGGCCAGAAATTGAGCATATGGACCTGGATGATGAGTGGTTCCAACAGGATGGTGCCACTTACACAGCCAACGAAGCAATGGATCTTTTGCGCGAGAAATTCAATGGCCATGCTATCTCACGTCGTGCGATGCTAATTGGTCGCCACGATCATGTGATTTGACGCTGTTGGCCTTCTTTCTTTAGGGATAATTAAAAGAAAAACTGTACGTCAATAAGCTAAAGCTATGTTCACACCTATTAAATATTTGACATCCGTCACGTAACCACTAATTTTATTTAAAAATTGTTTGCTTATGCAAAACGTTTGCTGAATCAAATATCATTTAACAGTTTCTGAATTGAGTTATACAATTATTTTGCTACAAAAAAAGATAAGGAATTCAATAAAAATTGTAAAAACTAAAGCTAAAGTTTGATCGATTTGCTGGTTATGCTTTTTTTGGATTTTTTCGTCAAATATTTGTTAGGTCTGAACATACCTTAAGATCGACTCAAGAGCTAAATGATGAGAGAATTCGGCACATTAACGACATTGAACCTCAATTATGTATCATAGTCATTGATATATGGACCATCGGATAGATTTCCTTCTATTATAATAAAAAAATTAAGATAATTCTCTAAAAACTTTTTGTTTTAATAACAATTAACAGCGTGCGTTTTGGTTGCACCACCATTTATTTAAAAGACAACCTATATATCTGTACAAAAAAAATACTATTTTCTAGATCGAATCGGGGCAATAAAATGAACTCCATAAGATACCGCAAGCAAATATCTAAATGACACTTTTGGTAATGCCATTAGTCTCTCAAGCAGCCTTCTGAAATTCACTGTAATCGCCAAACCTTATTTTACTGCTGTATCAAAATTTATTCTAATATATGTTTTTTAATGTACAGTATCATTGGTCCAATATAAATTCCTCCAGAAAATTATTTTAGTTCGGCTTAACCTGTTACTAATCATGATATATTACACAAACTAGTTTAAATATCAAAAAAGAAAAGCATTCAACTTACTGATTGTCGGTCAATAATTTAATATAGGTCTAAACCGGAACCAATTTTACTGCTGACGACGCACAGTGGCGCCCGTAGAGCAAGCGAGGTTGCAAAAATCAAAATTTTCATGAGTGCCGACAAAGTTTTGAATAAACCCATATTATAGGAAACTTTTCAACGATTTCAAATATGCCACTCTTAATAATATTACATTTTTAGTTTAGAAGATATAACCGTTCAAAGTTGACCGACTTTCGGTTTTCAAAAAAACACACAATTTTTAGTCAATTTGTTGCGATTTCAGGTGTAATATCACGAAAAATAGGTAACGAATCGCCTTATTTTTTGTTTGTATTGATTGATGTATTTATTAAATGTATAATGATAAAAAAAAATTAACTGTTTGCTTTGTGTTTCTCCTGGTAAATCACTATTTAAAAACTATCCGTTTTTTCACTATTTTTCAACTTTGACGGAAAATAAAAAAAAACTATATTTTTCTATATTTGCCATATTTGCAAAACCTGTTCTTTGATTATTTCTTTACATAATTCAAAAGGTTTTATCTGCCCGTACGTGCCCGTTTGGCTTCTAGAGGTAAAAAAGTTTAAAAAGACATGGTTGCAGAAATTGTATGGCGTCCATCCCTTATATGTTTTGACTGACAGTAGTTTGATCTAATAGTTTGAAAAAAACTACTCATTGAAATTAGCAGGTACGTACCTCACATAAACAATACTTTGGCGTAAAAATGGTCAGGAACAATATTGACTTATGGTCCCTACAGGTAGGCACAAATCTTATTTGGACACGTGCATAATATCAAAATTGCATTATTCAGCCTAAATCCATATGTATGCAGGGAACAGGTAAATTTTTAGGCATAGTAGCATAAGCCTATGTATTGCAAAATAAGCATAATGCCTGGATAGTCTACGCTTGAAAGTTGGCGCAACAATTACTGAAACCATTAAACAATTTAAGTATTGAAAACATGGCGTTGAACTGTTTATAAAGTCAACCACACCAAAGTTTTTCACGGAAGTGAAAATTCTTCCTGAGAAGTTGACATTGATCAGCAAATGGGGCTGCGATGGATCATCCGGACAAAGCGTTTATAAGCAAAGGATATCTTCCGATGACGCTACAATATCGGACGGAAATATGTTTATGGCATCTGTTGTTCATTTGCGGCTAAAATCGGATGATTCCCTACACTGGAAAAATCCACGTCCGTCATCAGTGCATTATTGCCGACCACTAATGTTTCAGTTTGCAAGAGAATCGGCAGAACTCATAAGGACTACGGTGAAGGACATTGAAGAACAAATAAGCAAGATTAAGCCTACAAAGCTGCAAATTGGAGAAGGAAAATATATTGAATGCAATTACGAGTTCCACCTGACCATGGTTGACGGAAAAGTCGTAAACGAACTGACAGGAACAACCTCAACAATGTCATGCCCGATTTGCAAAAAGAGTCAGAAGAACTTTTTTCAATTCAATTAAATTTATTTCATATATAATATGTTACATCTCAATTTTATATAATTAGTTGTAAAGAGTTTAAGATTAGTATCTTTTTCTGCTTAATTATAACATATTTCAATTAGTTATCATATACATATATATAGACAGAATTATATTGGAGGAAAAATTTAGCAAAAACCTATTTAAACCCCTTTTTTCGTTTTATTTTTATATTTTTTATTATCGATTTTTTATTATTATTTGTCAGAAGAACTTTGGTAATTTAAACGATTCTACAAATTAGGAGAATTACGAATATGGAATGTCACCATTGCACGCAAGGATAAGGTGTATGGAATTCTTGCTAAAACTGGCATATACCCTACCACAAGAGGAGGAAAACTTCGATGAAAATACATCAATAAAGGATAAGGAAAAGATCAAAAAGAAGCAAATACAGGATGCTTTTTTTAAACAAGTTGGACTAAAAGTAGACTGTCCCAAGCACGGATACGGTAACTCAAACGATGGAAACACTTCTAGGAGATTTTTTGAAAATGATGAGGCAGTAACTAGAATCATTGGAATTGACAATCAAATCGTGAAAATTGAGTACCAGTCTTTGCCAATTGGAGAGCTTTCTGAAGAAGCACAGGAGTCTCTTAACAAATTTTATAAAAAATATAGATTGCAGAACACATTCAAAGCATCAAGGGTAAGGCAAAATGAGGACCTCTTCAACATGTTGGCAGCATCTTCCGATCCACTTATTTCTTCCCTGCGGCATGTGAAGTCACGAATAGAGTAACAAAATAATTATAGTTTAGAAATGGTTAGTCTTTTAGATATACCTTCTCCTACGAATTGTGATGAATATTTTACAGAAAATTGAAAAAATAAATTTAAAAAAAAAAATTATTTTTTTTTTAATTTGTTGGGTAATAATTTAAAACATAAAACCCTAAAGAAAAAAAATAAAAACAATCTAAAAATGTAAAAATAATTTTTTTTAGTTACCACAAAATTGATTTTTCTACTAATTTTAACTTTGATAACCCATAAGTAGGCCCCTACAAAGCGTAGTACCCTTTCCAAACGCTCATTTCATAGGCTGAACAGTTATCTATCATATGCTGTTTAAACTGTTCAATTATCTTATTCGGTTCAATAGATATGATTTTTGCAACGAAAAAACTCAAATGGCGCCACTGTGCGACGGTTTTTATAAAGATTAATTAATAATAGATAGATATCATATAGAGCTCACTTCTGAAATATTCGAGCTGTCGGTGGAGGGCATCAAAGATTCGGCACAGCCGAATATAGCACTCTAAATTGTTATTTTTTTATTAAAACATTTTTTAATTATATTTAAATCATTAATTTTTAATTTGTTTTTAAACTTATTTTAGACTTTATATAATCCTTTATAAATGTAAATATGTAACGCGCCTTTATCTCCCCAGTACTATAAAATAAGATTTTGTATTGTTGTACTGTTAATTTTTTAAATAAAAAAATAAATAAGATAAAAAATTAAGAATTGCTTTTGAATCAATGTGTTGAAATTACAAAATAAAAATTTATCGGTTCTTTTCTTTCACATGCATTTTCTTATATCGAAATTTTTAACAAGAACTTAATAAAATTACAACGGGTTCCCAAGACACGAACATCGGCCAAGGAATGTAAGCTCAGTAACACCTGTTCTTAAGGGCTCGGTGCTACAGCAAGAATACCGCGTTAAGTTTTTTCTAAAATAAACGATTACTGAACAATTTGGGATGTTTTGTTTTTAACAGTGATGTATTTAAAAATGCTAAAAAAAACTAAAATCGACTTAATGCTCACATGTTGAGAGATAACCTACGCATTTTAAGAGTTGATTGTCCCGTTATATTGTGGGTGCTTTGCGTGAAAGCTTATCCGTTAGAGAAGACGTAAAAAAAGTTCAAAATATTAGGAATAAAATATTGATTAAAAAACTTAGCGAATATTTTTACCGAAATCTTGATATTTTAACGTTGACCAAGTCAAAAAACCACATATGAATATTTTCATAAAAGCTAAACCGATGATATCTATGTGAACTAATATTACGAAAGTTTGCGCAAGTTACACACTTGATGTGGAACGTATATTTCCAATATATTCTACGGTTTTGTGTGACTTGAAAACATATGATAATAGGTGTGTTCGTTGCAAGGAGAGAGTAAATTTAAAATTTACAAAATGTTTCTTAAAATTACTCAAAAAATAAAAAATTCAATTGATTTCAACTATTGGCGCAAGAATATTGTTCTTACATTTTTGAAAAATAAATATCCTATTTTATTGAAAATTTTTTAATATAAAAATTGTGAAAATTACACTGCGTGACAGTTTTTTGACCAAATGAATCTGATACCAAATCTTTATGTAAAATTGTCCGCTGAATTCGAATATGAAGTCAGAATTGTCAATAGTAGAACAGTTTTCGAGATATTCCGAAAAACCGTTATTTGTGTTTTAAAAAAAGATGATGTCACTTAAATGCAAAAAAGTTAGACGGATTGTGTATTTATTTGGATTTTGTGAAAGACAATTAAATTCCTAAAATAACCACGGGTCGCTTCTAAACATTGGTCAAGAAATGACAGAGTTACATTGGACAAAATTGGAAAATTTATGAAAAATTTAAAGATTTTTTGCAGTTTTATTATTTTGAAGTTATTTTTTTAAAACCAAGCAAATGAAAAGTTTAATGTTTTATTACATGGGACAATTTCGCTTTTTATCGAATAAAAAACGCAAAGGTAGTAAAAACGCAAAATTTGAAACCCGAACGCTGTAAATATTAGAAACATTGAATTTTGTAAAAAATATCACAAAAAAAAACTTATGTTAATAAAAATGATGCGCGAGAAAATATTTCTAAGAATTTATCTGCAAGAACAATCCAAACAAGTTTTGTTATGCTTGTGGAGTTTATAGTTTTGCGCAGCCATCAAATTTTTCAAGGCAATTACAAAATGACTTTTGGCTGTAATTTAAAGACAATCCGGAAAATAATTCGAAATCTTGGATCCCAAATACTTTATGCAATTCATGCAAAACTCATTTAACTATGTGGATTAGAGATGAAAAATATTTCTGTACCTGTGATTTAATCAATGTTACTGAAAAGTCAAGAATCACAGTTATGCCCAAATTTTTCAAGTAACAGGTTCTTTCTAAGTCGTTCTTTTTGTATTTTGTTACATATACAAATTTATGATATTTCACTGTTTGTGTGGGTAATAGCGTTTTTTGAATGAAATTGCTGTTCTTTTCATTCTCTCTTCTATCTTATTAGTATTTTTTTTAAGCCAATGTTTATTTGTTCAAGTATGTGTCAGGGATGTTAAAAGGTGTTTTGAATTTTGTACCAATTTCCAAAAAAAAAAAAAAATGTACTTTAATGTATTAAAACAACAAAAAAAGTACATAAAAATTCAATTGTACATAGGAATGTGGAATGGATAAAATTCCAGCAACGACTCTAGAAATGTCAAGAAACATATGGACATTGTAAAAGGGGACTAAGCGCTCTAAACACCACAATACTAGTCGCATATTTAAGCGCCCATTACATTAACGATTTGTTGTACAACACAAATGCAATGAAAAAGACTCAATAATTTGTTTGCTATACTAAAAATTCAAAAAGGGGGAACTATGGCAAATTTTTAAATTATACCAAATGAGTCACGGTAGTACCACGCTACCTGAGAAGGTCAAAATGTACCAAAAAAAGTACAATTGTACCAATTTTAGCATCCCTGAAGAGCTTTGAAAGCTCTTACAATTTGTTGTTGTTTTTTTTTTTCTTAAAAGAACAGAAAACTGATAAAACGTGATCACAATAACAGTTTAAAGAAGCAGTGATTTTTAAATCACTTTCACTAATCACGATGATCTTTGAAAATCACGGAATCGCTCATCTCTATTGTGGATGTCGGGCGCAAGGTTAGTATGCATTTCTTAATTTTATGTTTAAAAAATTTGCCTTCAGAATCTTATGTTTATTTCCTATACCTAAGACGGTATATGCCATTTGATTATTCTGCAATTTGGCGTAAGCCCACGAACTACGACGGTGACTATTATTTTTGCTTAGCCAAGGTAAAGCAAAATGGACGTCATAAGTCTGTGCAAATTTCCCCCCCCCCTAAATTATAAAAATATCTTAGCAAAAGTTCAAAAAGAAGAATTATATAACTGTCAAATTTCAAGTGCATTAATAAGAAGAGATCTTTGATATACAAAAATACATAAAAATTAGTGAAACAATGGTGAGTCCGTATTTTTTTTTTAATATAATGTACCTATATAAGTATATATCATTACCTTCAGTCGTAAAGGATGTAGTCCAATTTATAAGTTTTATAGGAGAGAGAAAAAACTTTCTAAGGTTTTTAGTTCTGAATATATTTTAAGTCTGTAAATTTGCTTCATTGCCGACTCTTTATTGGCTTGCAAACCAACTAAAAATAATACATTTATGTTCTACATAGCTTTTTGTGACTTATCACCTTTTCCATTATATATTTTATACTTTTAATGTACATTTGAGTACGTCAATTTGCAAAAAATAAAATATACTATAAAATTATTTTATTTATTTCAATGTTGACTATTAACAAATATTAACAAATTTTTTTTTAAATTTTCACATTTTTATGAGCCCTAGCGCTTTTTCTTTAGCATTTTTGGACTTTACATATCGTGGCAAAACAAGAACTAGAAAAAAATATATGTATTTTTTCAGTAAACGATGTATTTTTGTTTACTCTATTGAACTGCATCAAAAACTTAATTTTCAAAAATTATGGCATTAGCGCATTTACGACTGAAGGTACATACATATGTATGTATGTATGTGCAGCCAAAATTATTTTTGTCTTTCCATTGTTATAAGCTTTAAAATTCCTTTCTAAATAAAAATAATTTGAATAAAAAAATTAGCTGTAATCAACTTAAACCAGAATAATTATATATGTATCTTTAGATTAAAACCCAAACAATTCGACTAAAATTCATAACTTGATTTTAAAATTAGTGAAGCATATTCCGTCTTTCAAATGTTGTTAACAATTGCATATGTATTTTTTTTTGGTCGAAAAATTGGTCAAACAATTTAGTAAGATGTAGTCAAATAAATTGTTTCAAATAAAAAAAAACATTAAAAATAAATATAATTATTTTTATAGCCAAAACGTTATTTTAAAAGATTAATTTATTTTAATTTATATTGAACTGATCTTATATTATCAGCCATGTCACAGAGTACAATATATGGGAGTTTTCTGTATCTCAAAGACCAAAAAACTATCAAAATATACTTTCTATCAATAAACAAATATGTTTTCTTCAATTCCGAACGGAATCATTCCGAACGGAATTGTACTCTGTGACATGGCTGTATATTTTACCTTATTGTTGAGTTTTTTATACCCTCCACCACCACTGTGGTGAATGAGGGTATACTAAGTTTGTCACTCCGTGTGAAACTTTTTTATAAATTATCTAAGACCCCATAAAGTATATATATTCTGGCTCCTTGAGTAATTCTAAGTCGATTTAGCCATGTCCATCTGTCTGTCCATCTGTCTGTCTGTTGAAAACACGCCCACTTTCGAAAAACGCAAAAGCAAAGAACAAACTTGGTCTCAAATTGCTTGTAGTTATCCCAAGCAGCTTGGGATTGAAATCCAGCAACATCGGTTCAGTAGGATCAGAACTATGAATCAAAATGTGGAACCACTACCCAAAAAAAATTGATAATTTTGATACAAAAACTAACATAAATGGTTTATTAATGCGGCTGCAAATCATACTGTTAAATTTCGTGAAGATCGGTCCATAATTGACCATAGGCCCCATATAAACCCTTCTCGCGGAAAACAGTTTAGTACGCATAAAACCGCAATAAATAACGCAAGCATATTAAAATTTGGTACGTCACAGTTTTATAGGACCAGAAATCACACTGTAAAATTTTTTGAAGATCGGTCCATAATTTACACTATGCCCCATATAAACCCTACTCCCGGAAAACAGTTTAGTAAGCCTAAAACCGTAATAAATAACGCTATCATATTAAAATTTGGTACGTCACAGTTTTATAGGACCAGAAATCACACTGTAAAATTTTTTGAAGATTGGTCCAAAATTTACAATAGGTCCCATATAAACCCTACTCCCGAAAAACAGTTTAGTACTCCTAAAACCGCAATAAATAACGCTATCATATTAAAATTTGGTACGTCACAGTTTTATAGGACCAGAAATCACACTGTAAAATTTTTTGAAGATCGTTCCATAATTTACACTATGCCCCATATAAACCCTACTCCCGGAAAACATTTTATTGCGCCTAAAACCGTAATAAATAACGCTATCATACTAAAATTTGGTACGTCAGAGTTTTATAAGCCCAGAAATCACACTGTAAAATTTGTTGAAGATCGGTCCATAATTTACATTAGGCCCCATATAAACCCTTCTCCCGGAAAACAGCTTAGTACGCCTAAACCCGTAATAAATAATGCTATAATACCAAAATTTGGTACGTTACTGTTTTAAAGGTCCAGAAATCAAACTGTAAAATTTTTTGGAGATCGGTCCATAATTTACACTAGGCCTCATATAAACCCTACTCCCGGAAAACATTTTATTGCGCCTAAAGCCGTAATAAATAATTCGTTTTTGTGAAGCTTAGTTAATAATATATATGTATTAATCATATAGAGCCCACTCTTGTCGGTGGAGGGTATCAAAGATTCGGCACAGCCGAATATAGCACTCTAACTTGTTTTTTAATATAATATAAACATACCTATTAGAGATGAGCGATCCCGTGATTTTTAAATATCATCGTGATTAGTGAACGTGATTTAAAAATCACTGCTCCTTTAAACTGTTATTGTGATCACGGTTTATCAGTTTTCTATTCTTTTATAGCAATTGCGGCCAAGCTATATGTACAATGCGCGAGCTTTCCCAAGAGCTTTTGTAAGCACTTTGCAAAGAAACAACAACAAATTGTAAGAGCTTGCAAATCTTTTTACTTATACATACATACTTGAACAAATAAACTTTGGCTTAAAAAAATTCTTATAAGATAGAAGAGAGAATGAAAGGAACATCAATATTATTCGCCATTTCATTCAAAAAACGCTATTACCCACACAAACAGTGAAATATCATAAATTTGTATATGTAAGAAAATACAAAAAGAACGACTTACAAAGAACCTGTTACTTGACATATTTGGTCACAACTGTGATTCGTGATTTCTCAGTAACATTGATTAAATCACAGGTACATAAATATCGTTCATCTCTAATACCTATACAGCCGTATTCATAACGAAAATTTGGCATGAAGTTAGCACAAAGTTCATTTATAATACACTAACCAAACTCTGGCTAACGATTTGCTAAACTCTTGTTAACGAGCTGCAAGGTGGCAAACGACCTTGTGAAAAACAGGAGTTTAATGTTGAATAAGTTTGATTTTTTTTTTTAATTCACTGCCTTTTTTTTTTAATTAAGTCCTTTTTTAAATTTATTTTAATTTAAAAACATTTAACATTTTTATGTGGGGAGGCAAAAACAAAAAAATAAAAAAATTATGAAATGAAATGACAAAATCAGCGATGATTAATGCAAAACGTGTTGCATTTTTCAGCACTAAAATGTGGTATCATTAATATTCAGAGTTGATTTATTAAAAGTTAGCCGACGGATAAAATTCGTTATAAATAAACTCTGTACTAACAAGCTGCTAAGCTTAATCGGCATTCTAGTCAGCAGCTCGTTGTACGTAGTGTACAAACTGTGGCTAACTTTTTGTTATGAATACGGCTGATAGTTTTTAATAAACTTTTAAAAACAAATTTTATACTTGTTTTGTATCATATAAAAAAAAGTTCGTTATTATCTCACGGTAGCGAACACCATTCACAGTAACTGCCTGACCGGCCTCATTTTGGAAAAAATACGGCCTGATGATGCCGCCAGCCCATTTACCGCACCAAACAGTCACTCTTTGTAGGTGCATTGGCTTTTCGACAATCACTCTTGAATTATCATTCGCCCAAATGCGGCTATTCTGCTTATTGAGGAATCAACTGATTTGAAAATGTGCCTCATCACTGAAGATGATTTTCACTATAGGCATTTGAACGCCCATTTTCATAATAGCCTGAATAATTTTAACGCATTGCGTATCGTTCCATGCATATCTTCCCATGGTTCAAATTGAGTTAGTCTGAAATTTAGAAATGTTAAATGAAATACAGAAAAAAACTTGACGTTTAGGTGTGGTTCACATTCAACATCGGCCCTTAAAATTTAACCACCCGTTACTTAAATATTCAGTTTTTTGTGCTAGTATTTTTGTGTAAAAATCAATAAAAATTAAAATAAACAAAGACTTATAATTTTGCTACCTGTAAGAAATTGGTTTGTTACATGAAGCTTAAAAGAGATATTGCGAGATAACTGCCTTAATGCCATTCATATCACTGTTTTACAGCCAAAAAATACCAAGAACGCCACATGCCTAGATAAGTTAATTTGGACCTCCTGAACACGAAAAACGCTGTAATTTTTTTTTTCTAAGTACCGTTTTTTAGATAACGGTACTTTTGTGTTTTTCGGTGTATGGTCCCACTCAAACCCTTGTGGATTTTGGATTTTGTGGAACGACAATATTTTCATCTTCATTGCTCACACACTATATTCGGCGTCCATCAGTTTTGGAATTTTGTTATGTTTGTGGTGTTCTTGTGAAAAAGAAATCACAACATTTGATGCGAAAAATTTATCTGAAGCGTATAAGAAGTATTTCGGCTTTCGACCTGCGTCTCTCGACAAACCGTGGACACCGAATAGTGCATGTAACAACTGCCGAACAATATTAAATAAAATTGGTAAGGGTCAAGAGTGTTTCTTCACATTTGGAAAGTCAATGCAATGGAGAAACCAGATCAACCATACAACAGATTGTTATTTCTGTTTAACGGAAAAGGCTATCGGACGTAGAATTGAACCAGTTTATCCAGTTGTTAGCTCGGTGACGCTACCAGTGCCGCACTCAGTATCGTGCCCTAAACCGCAGCTGATTGTAGCGGGCCCCACAGAAATACGAAAAAGAACCATAAAAAATGATTCATCAGATGAGTGCAGTGAAGCAGAAATGCAATCAAATAAGAAACCCCATTTACTTACTCAGGCCGAGCTCAATTATTTGTGCCGAGATTTGTATTTGCCGAAATCGAAATCTGAATTACTTGCATCACGATTACAAGAGTGGGGATATTGTGCTCCTGAGACACGTGTTACATATTACCGTGATCGCAGCAAACAACTTGCACTTTTCTTCGCAAAAACGGCAAACTTTTGTTTTTGTGCCAACATATGTGGTCTTTTCAATGCTCTTCAACAAAATTATGACCCAGAAGAATGGCGTCTTTTTATGGATGGAGGCAAGGATAGTTTGAAGGCAGTCTTGCTTCGTAAAGGGAATACGAAACCATCAATTCCAATCGGATATGGAAAATACATAAATGAAACATATGAAGCAATGAAAGAACTTCTCGATCTCATACATTATAACCAACATCAATGGAAAGTTTGCTCTGATTTACAATTAGTTGCCATACTATCTGGATTGCAAGGGGGCAATACGAAGTTTCCCTGTTTTCTATGTCTATGGGACAGCCGTGATCGTCAGAATCACTACACCCGAAAAGTTTGGCCCGAGCGAAGTGGACGTACGCAAGGAGTGTACAATATCAAAAATGACCCACTCATTCCTCTGGAGAAGATAATACTTCCTCCATTACCTATTATGCTTGGGTTATTTACAAATATTGTGAAAAAGTTGCCAAAAGACAGTCTTGCCATGATTTACCTTAAACAAAAATTTCCGAGAGCCACAGCGAGCAAAATTGAAGCTGGTATATTTGATGGACCTCAAATTCGGGCTCTGTACGGTGACCAAGCATTTAATGAGTGTTTAGGTCCAGCTCATTTGGAGGCATGGGAAGCATTCCAGGACATCGTTCACAACTTTTTGGGAAACTACAGAAGTCCTGATTACGCAGAGAAGATCGATACATTACGGCAAAAATTCAATGCCATTGGTAAGCGTTGAGTGAAAACATGTATATCAAAAAGGCCGTTATCATTTTAAAATTTATTCTTTTTAACCTTTAGGTTCAAATATGACACCTAAATTACACTTCTTATTCAGTCATTTGGATATTTTCCCCACGAACTTGGGCTCCGAAAGTGATGAACAAGGTGAAAGATTTCACCAAGAAATGGAAGAAATCGAGAGAAGTTACAAAGGCTGGTGGGACGACGAAATGATGGCGGACTATTGTTGGTTCCTCATTCGCGAAGATCCATCCGAAAAAAACGCAACAGTTCAAGTCGCTCGTCATTTAAATTTAAATTTTTTGAATTTACCCCGAATATAGTGTGTGAGCAATGAAGATGAAAATATTGTCGTTCCACAAAATCCTTAATAAAAACTTTATTTTTCATCCGATTTTTCTCAAATTACACTTAAAATGTTGGTAATTAAACTATAAACTATTAGGTAAAAAGATAAAACATTCCAGATCTTTACTATAACGTAGAAAAAAAACGAAATAAAAATAAAAAATTTTGAAAAAAACGTAAAAAATAGGCAAATTTTGAATTTTGAGGTACCATAACTCAGCCAGTTCTTATCAGATAGAAATTTGCGGTATATCAACAAAAAAGGTATTCACCTTTGCAACGATATGCCATTTATCTCGATCGGATTTCTCGGCTGGGCTCCACAAGGGTTTGAGTGGGACCATACACCGAAAAACACAAAAGTACCGTTATCTAAAAAACGTCCTTGGTATTTTTCCAAATTAAAAATTTGTAAAGCAGTGTATTTAGCTTTTATATTGGACAACAAATGGGGGTATAACGGGCAATACAGCATAAGGGGCGATATTTATGGGCGTAGCAACAATTGAAGCACAGCAGCGAATAACGTTGTAAGTTACAAAATAATTATTTTTCAGGAGAACAAAAAAACATTTTTAACAGGCAGAATTTTTTTTTTAATTTTTCTTTTTAGATTATCAAAAATGATGACAATAAAAACTATTATGCAAAATATCAAGAAAATCGAATTTTAAATTTCATGCTCAATTGCAGTTTATAATTTTTTTTAGTGGAAAAACGTTTCATATCCATAATCGCGATGTCATTTAAAACGGGTTTCCACTACGCAAGCGGCTTTAAAAACGTTATTCCACGTTACAAAGCCATTTCGTTTGTAGAAATTAGATTGTAACTTACAACGTTCTTTTATTGCCTGACTCTTTGTATCGCATTTTTTACGGCTTTAAGGTGCATAATTTTGGACGATTTTATATTTAAACAGTGTAAGAGAGTAATGTTAAAGGTAATCTGCAAAAAAACAGTTTTTGCAAAATGTGGCCTTTACAACGTTATTTGCTTCCATTTTAAAACGTTAATATAACAGCCCACGTACTAAGTTTTATTTAAAAAAAAAAATAAACTTTAATTATAAACATATTTCTATATGCAAGTTGGATAACGTATGACTCATTAACATAATCTTTGTATTAGTTTAGGTAACTTCGGCGTAGTGCAGGAACACAACTGTTATATAATATCAGAGTATTATTACAATTGTTACATGACATATGTATGTTGGTATGTACAATGTACATATGTACAAAACAGTTGTTATAATTAAAATATCAATAAAAGTTTAACATTGAAAACTTTTCCCTAAATGGCTTAAACGAAAATATTTTATTCTACTAGCTGAAAAAAACATTGTTTAAAAACAACCAGGCGACCAAAAAGTATTCAACAACTTTAATTAGCTGCCCGCAAAAAAAGGTAGTGGAATTTGAAATATGTAAATTGGAATAAATTGTTTTTGTTTCCATTTACAAATTTGCATTTCTAATGAATGGTTCAACATTTGTTTGAACTCTGCCAAGAAACTAAAACAAAAAATTTAAATAACATGTAACATTTCCCATTTGTTTTTCTATATGCCAAAGCACATTTTGTTGCTCAAGCATTTATGAAGAGCTACACTTAAAAAACTGCATGGGTTAAAGCCATAGTAATGTCGAAATCCCTATAAAAACCATTAGCCCGTTTCTGTACTTCTCGCATCGCAAACTTTCCCGCAAACTAGTGATTCGGGACAAAAACAGAGCAATATGAAACAAAAAATGTGTTTTCTCACATAAGTGTTTCTGTATCTTTACTTTGCCAGAATTATGTGTCATTTAAATAATTTTCCAGCAATTATTGGAAGAATGTGAGAAAAAGTGTTTCTGTAACAATATTTTGCGAAAAGTTTCTCACAAGAACTGTCAAAATAAGTCACATTTCATGAAATTGGGCTCCATCTGAAAAAATAATTATGTATATACATACATATATGTACATAAGAATGTTTATTATTATTTTTTTTAATTTGAAAAGAAAGAATTTAAGATGAAAATTAATTTGGTTTAGCCTTATATTGTTTTTGTTTTATGCAGGGCTGCCAGATAAATTTGTAAAAAAATCGTTAATTTCCTAAGAAAAAATCGTATTTTTTTTTTATTGACAAATTTTATTCGATTTTTATTTAAACATAATCAAAAAAAATAAACATAGTTAAAGTTCATGGGTATTTTTTACATATTTTATACATACATACTTACCCCCATATTCATAAAAAATATTTTAAGTTTATTGTAGGTTTCTGAAACGAATTTTATTAATCAAAAATATTTTTTATGAATATTGGGGTTCAGCTTTTTTGACCTAAAAAATTATTTATTTATTTTTTTCTTAAATTCGATAACCATTTAGAATTTTAGATTGTTATTTTTCCCTGAGGAAGTCACACAAAGGCGTGCCAAAATATCATATTGAACTAAGAATAACACTTTTTGCCAAACAAAGGCAAACATTTCCTTTAGTGCATTGACTAAAAAATGGGGTAATAGTTTAATGTTTTGATCATATAAACAAATGTATTAAATAATCCAAGGAAATAAATATTAAACAGTTTTCCCTAGAAATTTTGCTTTTGCTGATACATTTTTTAGGGAACAGGCAAACAATTTTCACAATATGGATAAATATAAAAATTTAGGCTGCCTTGTTTCTAAAGATATCTTTTTTCTGTGGTGCCTAATACACAAACATATAAAAAATTTTAAAATTCTTTCATTTCGAAGACTGAATAATGTCACAAGAAAAACTCAGTAAATCGTCAGTTTGCCAATTTCGGAACAAAAAATCTACAAACCTGGCAGCCCTATTTTTATTATAATTATTTCTTCATGAACCACTTACAAATGTGCACAAACAATCATACATATTTACACCTACGCATACTCTTGACACTGTACAACTGATCTTTACTTACAATGTTCTTTTCTCTACTGCATACCTGCGTTGACCTGCTATTACAATATCCCAATTGGTTTTTCTATTTTGAATACATCCAATCGCATCAACAATTTAATATACCAAAATCACAACAAAATACGTTATAAAACTGTGATCAACACACCCACACATAAAAATGTCTACCCCTATATTTACTTTGATAGTTTTATTTTATTTCTCAAAACACAAACGCACTTGTTTTTTTTCCTCGATTTATGAGCGATTGTTATAATCACCTATTTGGATTTATTTTTTGATATAAATACTATATTTTATTAAAACATTTGTATACTTTTGCATGTCTCTTATATTTTTGCACTCCTGTTATAAAACTCAACTCCAAATTATATTTTGGTTTTTTTTTTTTCAATAAATAAACAAACCATTAAAAAATTATATTTCTTATTTTCTTTCCCATACATACAGTGGATTTATTATTTTAAATATTTCCTTTAAAAAAGTAAGCACAATAAATGTTAACTACGCAGATTCTAAAAAACATATCATGTTAGCTAAAAGTTAACTACGTGTTCACTAAAAAATACAGAATAAGTAGCTCAAAAGAACTTACCACGGACTCTAAAATAAGTTCGGTAAATTATCTAAGTGTTTCTGTTCGTCAGCTCACAATAGTTATGTACCATATTTTGTTTGTGTACAAATTCTCAAATAAAAATTAAAAAAACTGTGTGGTACTCTATCTTGCTGTTCTTTACTGTTTATTTTCAAACTCTGGTTGTAAGTGTTCCATATTCATAAAACAGTAGGAGGGATCTGCAATATACAGCATATTTTGTAATTTTAGAGTTAAAATATACTATACCATTTAGCAAATGCTACGATGCAAGACTATTTGCACAAGATTTGTACCGGCTGGTTTGCAGTTCACAATTACTCTTGAACCATGGTAGAATAAGTACAAGGTTTTAAATTTAAAAACCATATCACATCAAACAAAAGAAAATAGGGAAACAAATTAAAACAAGCGTCAAAAATCAAATATATTAATTTGCCATTACTTGGGTAAATAATGACAACTCTCCCCTGGTACTTATTATACTATGTCTTGAACTAGAATTAATAATCCTACAGGGTGGCCCAGCTAAGACCAACCAATGGCGTTGTTGGTTGGCTTGCGGTAGTAGTACTTGCACATTTTGAATTTTTTATGAATCCGTCTTAAATTCTTATTTTCAAATACTCTGCAATTTTGTTTGGGAAATGCTCAATTGTCCGGATCGATGAAGATTTGAGACAAACGGATTATTTTCAACACTTTGCTTCAAATTCAAATTTCGACGAGCACCTCTTGTAGGACGGTATATCACTGAACCCTGTTCCCCAAAATGTCCGACATAATTCCTACTTACAAAGATCTTGAATTAAAATATTGACGATATTAACTATTAAAATATTGAATCAAGGTACCCGGGTACCTGTTCGTGTTTTATATGGGACTGTGGCCATTGTAAGTATATTTGATGATGTTGTTTGTAACAAAATATAATAAATATTCAATAAATAAAAAAACAAAGGAAATACAATTAGCGCAGACCTTTCGAGCAGTTTGTAAATTCGACGACTAATAGCAGGTCTAATAATATATAATATTTATATGTATCTGTTGTCTGAAATTAGTGCGCCGCTTTAAATAAGAAAACTTAAATCAGCCTTGAAATAAAATGAAGGATAGTGCTTGCAAACAGGTGTTATTATGGACTAAGCAAGCATTTCACGTAAAGCCATCTACAGCAAAATGAAAACTGCTTATGATGCCCAAGCCAAAACATCGGTACTTGCAAAAATCGAAAAACATGTGGCCTTTTTGAGAAAAAAATTTCGTTAAATTTGTGACGAAAAGTATACAAGGCTACGCACAATTCTTAAGCTGTAAGAGATTTACACTTCAGTGAACATAGAAAGATGTAAAAAATACAACGATTGCGCTGGCTGAGACACATCGGAAGAATGAAAGACATTCGATAATTTATATGAAGAAAGTGTTAATGAGGAAAGCCAAAAATTCCGGGAGAAACAAACTGCAGATAACTCACAAAAGATCGAAGCGCATGGAGAAACATTTTTAACCAGGCTGAGACCAACAACAGGTTAAAGTGGCATCTAAGTATCTGGTGTCAAGCCCATTAATATTTTACAGCGTGTTAACTAAATATTTAGTACGAATGTTAGTGTTATTGTGTTTCAAAAGCCTCCATAAAACCTTGAGCTGTGTGAGACATCTTAATTGTTTTTACTTACTTACTTTTAAATAAATTTAAGTTAATAATTTCCTAGAAGTGCAATTATTTTAATTTTGTTTGTGATATTGGTTAGAATTGTAAAAAAAAAATTTAAAAAAAAAATTTTATATTTTCGCGTTTTCCTATGTAACTCCTTAATTTGTAGTTTTGTTACTTTGCATTTCTTACAGTGTATTTACGAGTTTAAATGTATGTGTATTTATCGATCGTCGTAATAAAGCACACCCAAAATCAAGTAACCAATAAAAACAGTTGAAGCTCGAAGGGTGACTCTGTTCCCGATGAATCCGCATAAGCTTATAACCCTGATGTTGGGGGGTAATTTAATTAAGGCCATCATTATAGAAAAACTATTTTAAGGGAAAATTTCAAACAATATGGTCGTCAAGTACACACATATATAAATTATTTGTTAGTCAAGGGTGCAATTATGTACATACATGTGTACATATGTTTAGAGATATCCCTGTAGTTTTTTCGTGTCAATTTATCCCAAAAGTGGCAGTACTATACACTGTAGACTGGTTATAAAACTATCCACATTGATCCTATACTCGGAAGATTGGTTCAGAAAGTGTGGAAAATTTTACTGTCACTTTGTGCTGGCACTTAGCTGTCTTTTTGTGTCGCAGATGGTGGATAGTAAAAAATGTATGTCATTGAGCATTTCGTTCATTTTATGTGAGAGAGAGAGAAACAGAACGTATGACAACACAATCAGAAAAGCAACAACAATAGTTGAATGCAAATATTTTTAACCTTAAGCGAAAACAAATAGAAAAAGAATGTGTGAGTCAAAAGAAGACATGCAAGAAAAAAACACGAGGAAAATACAGTTTTATAAAAGAGCAAAAACAACAACGAAGTTTTTTAGAAACAGTTGACTGCGCTTCAGTTGGGTTTTAAGTACTGATCAAACAAACAAGTTGGTAGAATTATGTTTCTTTTTTTTTTAATTAATAAATGAATTTGTTATGTGTTTTTTTAACGAAATAATTTTTTTTTTTAAGTTAAATAAATTATAAAATGACTTTTATTTCATAAAAAATAGGGAATGATTTGGGGTTTTTTTAAGGGAGTGGATTGGCAGGGAGTGGATTGGCAGGTATAAGGAGACAGTTAAGGGTAAGCCAAGAAGAACCGGCTTATGAACTGTCTTTTTGTGGCCTCTTGGTGGCAATTTACACCCTGGTAGGACATCCCCTTGTTAAAGTGGCCAGTCATATGGCTAGCAATCGGAGCCAGCCACATGAACTACAGGCATGTTATACATACTCGTACATTGTAATAACAAATGTATTAGAACATACAATTACATGCATACATACATATATGAAGCAGTAAATATTGGCTTTAAAACAAAAATAGAACAAAAACATATTGAATATGTTACTGAAGTTGTGTTTGTCCATATAAAAATGAATTGAATTTTAATGTTTTGTTATATGTACATACTTTCAACATGTTTTTCTTATACATAAATCATACATTTTGAAAAGGGAGTTTTTGTTATTTACAAATACGTTTGTCATTAATAATCTTAAATTACACAGGAAGACATTTGAAC
The DNA here is from genome assembly GCA_943735925.1 of Pollenia amentaria. NCBI lineage: Eukaryota > Metazoa > Arthropoda > Insecta > Diptera > Polleniidae > Pollenia > Pollenia amentaria. Next base: position 85,049,695 of record OX031009.1, read on the forward strand.
ACTTATTAAAAGATTCTTATGTTTTTTGGTTTGCTGAAGACGAATATGAACTCAGTTTTCTGCCATCACGTCCCATTTATAAGATAAAGGCCAATTTAGCCATTTTCCGGCTAGATCTGGCGATTTTTTCATCTTGCCATTAACAAATTGGCTAGATTTTATCTAGCCATTCTTTTTTCATAGCCATTTTTTATTTTCATAGCCATTTTTTTATATTTAATGCGCTTACCTTGATGTTCATTTACATTTAATACATTTAAATGCAACAATGTCATTTACCTTAAATGAGAGTTTTAGCAACCTTGAAATATTAACGGTACTTATCATAGAACCGCCTAGATCTTACTACTTGCATCTAATAAGGACTCTGGAGATGAAGATGGTAGTGGGTACCCGTAAAACTTGCCGAAAGCACTACCTCTGCAACCATGCGAAATTTAAATTCAGAGTTCCTCCGTCGTGAAGTGTCGATGATAGTCAGGAAGATAGAAAATTGAGTGCTTGAACGGATACTGCAGGACGTTATAATAACTCGCCTGATAGTTAAAATATTGGCTGCCTTAGGCCTAATGCAACTATAGTTAAAGGCACACTTTGATTTTTTATCATTGTATGGTCTTTAAAACATTAAAAATTGAATGCATTCAGTGGGTGAAAGATGATGATGTATGGTGTTAACGGATATTCTCTGAGCTCGACTTTTCTGATTGCACTGACTTGCCAATCTACGTGCATTTTGAGAAGTTTTTGAAGATGACTTCGTAGAAATGCTATGTAAAGAAAGTTACAGTAAAGCAGTTTATAGTGAACAAGAGAACCCAAAAAACCCGATGAATGAAATAGGAGTTTTTCTGGGTATCCTAATTGTAACAGATGATTCTTCAGTTCCTTCAAAGAGCAAATTATTAGCCAAATGAAAGCGACCTTTTAAATTCTATTTTTTCGGATTCTATTCGAACTGTCTTTTTTGAACTATCGAGTTGGCAACCTTGAATACTTCTCTTTCAGCCGCCATCAATAGTCAAGTGCTGATGCAGTTCAAATTATTTATATCTTATTTATATTTAAATAAATATTTTTTATATGGGATCCATGGTACATTATAGACCGATCTTCCCAAAATTTTACAGTGCGATTTCTACACATATAAAATAGCGTTATTCGTTACGGTGTATGTTTTGTAGAAAATAGGCAACATATAATAGGTTTTTTGAGACCCCTCAATTTTCACTAACGCAACGCCAGTCATAAATATTTTGTAAATTTGTTGTTGCTTTCTACAGAAATTCATGTACCGTTTTAACATTTTCAACGACACAAGCAATGGAGCATTTGAAATTTTAAAACGCAATGGGAATTTCTGTAGAAAGCAACAACAAAATTACAATATATTTATGACTTTGTTTTTGCTTTCAATATAATTCTTTGGCGTTTCGTTGCATTCTGCAATATTGATCTTAGACCCCATAAATTATATATATTCTGGGTCCTTATGAGGGAAGTTGTTATGTGTAGTTTGATATATATTTTCCGAAGACCCCAGATATGATAGGGGCTAGGTTGTTTAACATTTATGTTACATATAGTCCACTACTACTTGCTAAAAAATACTCTTTTTATTATTTTTTATGCCATTTTTTTATCATTAAGGTTGTTTAAATGCATGTATGTATAATTATATTAGGGATATCGATTATTCGACATTTTTCAATAACCGCTTTTCGAATATTACGAATAGTTGCTATTTTAAAAACCCCGGTTTTCGGTTAAGCATTTTTTAAATAACCGGTTAACCGGTTTTAATTCGAACACATAAAAACACAAAAATCAAATAAGTTTTTGTAGTACAACGTTAATTTGAATAAAAACAAAACAACTTGCAAAGGTAAGGAACCAACAAAATACATATGTAGATATGACTTAGATCAGACCTAACATATATTTGACGATACAATCCAAGATAAGTGAGACCAGTAAATTGATCAAACTTTAACTTAATTTTCAACAAAAAGATATTTGCTTAATGTAATTTAGAAACTGTTGAATGATATTTGATCTAGACAAACGTTTTACAAAAGCAAATAAATTATAGGAATTTAATAAAGTTATTATTTGAAATATTCTCCCAAATTTATTTTGAATGAGTTTCAGTTTTTTGGTGGTCAAGCATGTCTATATAAATCAACCATATTTTTAAAAAGTTGCAAACAAAACCTCTTAGCGAGGATTATCTATTTCAAATTATTTGGTTTCAGCATTATAGAAACGAATAGTAAAATGAACATGCTTTTTGTGTGAAATATTTGTCAATTCATCGACTACAATTTAAGACCTTCCATGACATTGTTTGATTTCTTCAATTTTGTTTTTTAGTTCTTGGTGTTTTAATGAATAAAACTGGTGGAAATTTTTCCCATATCGTTGAATCCGCCGGAATGTTGTAGTTTTCAGCATAAAGATATGCTAGAACTACTTAATAGCTCTTAGTGCCTTAAAGTGCATTTCATCCTCGGCAACACAATGAGCTAATATTTCACCAATGATTAATTTTTGTCCGCGTATTTTAGTAAAGTATTCTTTGTCGTCTCTTTAGAACTACTTCGAACTGAATTAAGTTTTATGTGAAGCACATTAATGTCAAGCATGTAGACTAATTAAAGGTGATTAATAAGTCGTGACATGGAAGAACCTTTGTAACTTTTCATTTTTGGGCACCTAACTTTGTCTTTTAAATCGCGTTCGAAAAATCTCTAGAGATAACCTCTATATAAAAATATATTAAATATTCAGAATACTCTCGCACAAATTCGTACTTTTTAACTGCACACGTTTTTGTAGTATTTTGAATAGTTTTTGGTTTTTTTTTACAAGAACACACTTTTATAAGAGATTTGTATTTACAGTGTTCATAATGTTTTTTGACCTTTGTAACATTATGTTTTTACATTCTTCATTAAAAATTTAAGTTTGACCAATATACAATTAGAAAATACTTAAATTACGGGTACATCTATATCCAGAGTAAGGAAAATGTATATTAATTACACATTATTAAAATAACCGGTTTATTATACCAAAATAACCGGTTTATTCGAAATTAAAAAAATTGGCATTTTAAAATAACCGACTTGGGCAAAGCAAAAATAACAGGTTAAAACCGGTCGAATAATAACCGTTCGATCTTTCTAAATTATATGTACAGTATATATTTTAATCATAATAATATATATTTTAATATAGCACTCTTACTTGGTTTTTAAATAAAATATTAGTTATATTGTCGTATTATTTTTTAATACTTACTTAATTAATATTTTATGACATATGTGCTAAAGGTATGTTCAGACCTAACAAATATTTGACGATACAATCCACAAAAGCATGATTTCGCTCTATTTGTACAAACAGCAATCAGCTTTCTCAGTGATAAAAGCTGCTTGTTATTCATCGTTGTTGTGCTTCGCACGACGAATTTACTCAGAGAATTTTTACTGAAAAATTCGTCGTGTTTGGCGAAATTCGTCTGTCGTCCCCTTTGTGTTCGTTGCATAAAGTGATTTCTTTACTTAGGACTAAAACAATATAATAAATTTTATTTTAAAATAGGCACATTTTATTATTCTTACCATTTTTCGTTAAATATTTTACCATGTTCCTTTTAATGTCTTTTGCACTACAAAGTTAGCTACAAACCATGGTTGCTGTCCTTGGTCTTTTCCAACCAAATTTGGTTTGGTTTGAGAAAATTTACTACACATATTTTTTTTTAAGAAATTTTGAACACTGATCACAAGGCAAATCTAAAAATTTTTGAACACTGATCACAAAAATTTTCATAGATTGTTGATAAAACCAGGGCTGTGACAATGACGAAATGTAAGTACTTAAGTATATTACTTTAGCCAGCAAAATACTGCGACATTGTCTGAATCAGACATTTCTTGCAAATGTCGGACTTTATTCTTAGAGACTTAATTCAGGTTTCTGTCAGACAATGAATGTATGTACATTAGAGCGACTCAAAAAAAAGTGATTTTGTTACCCCTCTGAAAATAAAGCTAGATATGTTTTATGATGATTCCCAAAATATTTTGGTTCTAGCGTTATTATTTCAGTTTTTCGAATTTTTTTGTACTTTGCTCCAAGACGACATAAATAAAATTTGGTATCATCGAAAAGAGTTTTTGAAGCAGCATCCAATGGTATATAAAACTTGACCACTTGCGACCTACTAATTGCGATATTAAGCTTAATACATATTTTCGTTTCGGGTTTTTATACAAATTCTACGTATATAGAAATAATGTTCTGCTTTTAAAATTGAATCTGTTTTAAAATAATGTTAATTTACTTTTTTTTTGTAATTATTCACATAAAACGCTAAAATCGCGATTTATTTTATCTATTTTATATTTTTCATATATAGGCGATATGGGTATCAAATTGTTTGATTTTTCAATTATAATAACCTGGTGATAAGCAAAAGATCCGTTTGCAAGCCCTGGATGCTGTAAGCTAAATTTAAGTTCTTAAATATTAATTTTTTTAATAAAAACATATTAATCTATTAATATTACTCTATATGACTGGTTATTGCACTGCTGTCGTTAAAATAACAATTGCTGGATTATGTCACAGTTTGTCGGAAGCTTAGTTTTGTTCAGCTTAACAGTAGAAAAATCCATTTTTAGTGTTTTCGGAAATTTATTTTTAAGTCTAATATTATAAATTTGTCTGTTATTAATAGATTAATAGGTTTTTAATTAAAAAATTATTAAGAACTTAAATTTAGCTTACAGCATCCAGGGTTTTCAAACGGATCTTTTGCTTATCACCAGGTTATTATAATTAAAAAATCAAACAATTTGATACCCATATCGCCAATATATGAAAAATATAAAATATATCAAATATATCGCGATTTTCGCGTTTTATGTGAATAATTACAAAAAAAAGTAAATTTACATTATTTTAAAACAGATTCAATTTTAAAAGCAGAACATTATTTCTATATACGTAGAATTTGTATAAAAACCCGAAACGAAAATATGTATTAAGCTTAATATCTCAATTAGTAGGTCGCAGTGGTCAAGTTTTATATACCATTGGATGCTGCTTCAAAAACTCTTTTCGATGATACCAAATTTTATTTATGTCGTCTTGGAGCAAAGTACAAAAAAATTCGAAAAACTGAAAAAAATACCTTTTTTAAAAATGGTCCAGCTCACGGATGGTCAACGCAAGAACCAAAATATTTTGGGAATCATCATAAAACATATCTACCTTTATTTTCAGAGGGGTAACTAAAACACTTTTTTCGGCTCCATACAACTTGAGTCGGTCTAATGTACATACATACGTACTGTCTGGCTGCTTTCTGATCGCATGGATATAGGTATATCGGGGGAATTTATGTACCGATATGTCTAATAGATTTCTGGCAGAATTCTTATAGATGTGCCTAATGGAACTTATTTTTTTTTTTTGTAAAAAAAATTGACAATTGTTATTAAGTTGAAAATAATTTTAATTTAATATTTTTGTTCTCAGAAAAAAGTTTAAAAAATAGTATGTATGAATCATATATACTTTAATTTTGCAATTGAATAAGAGCCTTCGAAGTTTTTTTATATTGGTAGAGATCTCTCGAATTGTTTTAGACTCCAAAAAAAATTATGGACATGGAAATATTTTTTTTTTTTTTTGGGTTTTGCAAGTATGAAATAAACACTTTAAGTTTGAGCTAGAATCCTTTATTAAAACAACGTGCAACAATCCTAAGAATCGCAAGGTAATGTAAAATATCTGCTTACTAAAAATTACTTTTTTAATGCCACTTTTACATATCCTTTATAGTATTTATATACTACTTTAATCTTGGTTTGGAGAAAATATCAAGAATTATTTAACTTGTCCAAGAATAGAGTTTGTAAGGCTCATTAACGCAAAACAGGCTTAAAAGCAGTCAATTTATAACAAATTTTTTTTGTTTATGTACATATGTATGTATGCACCAAGGTAAAAGGTCTGTACTTTTACAGAAAAAAATTTATAAAAAAAACAATTTAAAAAATTCTCCTTTAAGTTTTGATCACATTTGTACAATACATCCCTAAGATATCTGTGCGATTAGTCGATCAGCTATCTGTCAGAAAATAATAAGAATGTCAGCTAACATATCTGAAATTCCCATTTTTTTCACTATTTATTTATTGAATCTTCATATATTAAATACGAACTAACAATAATTAATCAAATCTTATCCTAATATTTGCTTTATGTCCTGCCAGTGCCAGACAAAAAAAAAATTTGGTCATCACGGCTTCTGTTCACATGTGTAGGTGTTTATCGCTCATCTGATTGGGTGAGGGCTGCAGTGTCTCTTCTTCTTAAGCGAGTGTGGCCGGCATAATTTAAAATATGTATATCGAGCTAATGGTTTTGGGTGCAGTTCCAGCCTTTTTAAATATTTTACTGCATATTTCGTTATCATAGTTTTTACTAATGGCACATTGGGATCCTTGTGGATATTTGAGCTTTTGACGTACCAGGGGGCGGCTGTGATTATTCGAAGAAGTTTATTTTGGCGCATTTGAATTTTTTCGATGTTAGAAGCCGAGGCAGTGCCCCATAACTGAATACCGTAGCACCAAATTGGCTTTAAGATAGAGTTGTAAAGTAGAAGATTGCAACCGAGACTAAGAACAGAATTCATTCCAATAAGCCAATTAATTTGAATTGCTTTTAGTTTCATTTGAGTTAATTTAGCTTCTATATGCAATTTCCACGTTAAACGACGATCTAGATGTATACCGAGGTATTTTACATGCGAGTGTTGGGGTATTATTTATATGTGCGCATGTTTGCTCATTGATCTTTATTCTCCATTTTTTAACCACCTTTCTAGTTCAAATATATGATCCTGTAAGTAACGAGATGCTTCTTGACAGTTTGCGTGTACGCTTAGAAAAGCTGTGTCGTCCGCAAATGTTTAGGAATGGATGAAGCTCTTTGTTGGCAAGTCCGAAGTATAAATTAAGTATAAAGATGGCCCAGGATTCTGCCTTGTGGGACTCCAGCGTTAATTGGCTGAGGAAAACTTAAAGAATCGCCTTCTTTAATAATAAATTGCCGACCGACTAAGTAGCTTTCTAACAGCTTGTGTATGTTTGCTGGTAAGTTTTGCTGCAATTTCAGTAGTAAACCTTCATGCCAGACTTTATCAAAAGCTTGAGACACATCGATGAAGAGTGCTGAACAATATTTTTTTTCTTCAAAGGCTTTTCTTATGACATTTACTATTCGATGAGTTTATTCAATTGTGCTGTGCTTTCTTCTAAAACCGAATTGATGGTTTGGAATACATCTATTTTCATTTAAAATCGGCGTTAATTTTGACACTAGTAGTTTCTCAAATAGCTTTGAAATATTAGATAATAAGCTAATTGGTCGGTATGACTCAACTTTTGTGTAATCCTTTCCAGGCTTTGGTATCATGGTTACTAAGGAGACCTTCCATTCTTGAGGGTAGTATTGAAGGCGTAAAATAACATTGAAAATAATAAGAATAATTTTTTTTGCTATACTTGGTAGCTCCAAAAGCATTTTATTACTGATCTTATCAATACCGGGAGCCTTCTTGGGGTTTAAATCACAAAAAACCTTTTCGATTTCTTTTAACTCGAATCTTAGGGGAATAGCTGCTCTAACATTTACAGGCAGTAACTCGAGTGCTATATCGTGAGATGTTTTAAGGGTAAATACGTTTTTCAGATGATGAACAAACAGATTTCCTTTTTCAATGTCATCTCTTGCCCAACTTCCATTCAAGTTTCTTAATGGTGGCTTAAATATACTTGTCTCTTGAGATTTCTAGCTGCACGCCATAATGAGTAGTCTGATTGTGGAGTTGCATCAAGTTCCTTAAATATTTGTCCAGGGAAGCCGTTTTGTGAGACTGAAGTAACTTTCTTAGCCTTTTTGTGCACTCTTCTAATAAAGTCTTAAGTTGAGGGATCTGTGCAATTGCCACTCTCTTCGAACTCTCCTTGAACTCTCCTTTTTTCAGTCAAGAGACGCTCGACATCTGTAGAATATATGTTATTATTTTTGGTTGTTTTGAGGGTTATGCTGGAATGTTGAACAGCTAGTTTGATATAACTGTCAAAATTAACAATAGCGAGATCCACGTTCTCCGGTGTACTAAGCGGAATATTTTTTGTGTATATTTTAACCAATTAATTTGTGTGGCTGACGTCGCTTAGTAACCTGACGTAGATACAATTCTATTTTGGTTCATTAAAGTAACAATTGTAGGTGTGTGGTCGGAAGATAATTCTAAGCAAGCTTCAACATGAATCGTTTCTGCGGGGATGTTTTTAACCACGCCAAAATCGATGACATTCCCATGATTGGATTTCTGTCAGATATCTATAAGAAATGCCGGCAAAAAACCGGGAATTTCCCATGCCATGTCTGCCAGAATTCGTGTCAACCACTATACAATTCATAAAACTGTTCTTAAAAGTCCTGAAACTTTGAAGAAGGTGTTTTTTTTAAGATTTATTTTTTTTCTTTTGCAACCTGTAAAAAATAATCCTAAAATTAATTTTTATTATTGTAATTTTTAGCAATAAGTATTTATTAAATCTGATTTGTGTGATTTTAGGTGTTAAAAAAAGTAGCGACATTGATAAAGAAATTAAATAGGCTTTGTACATTACTTGGCTTCGCTCGGAAACAATTTACTAATGAGAAATGAAAAGGAGGCAGTGTGTTGTGTTCTTCAAGTTTCTCCTTAGAAACTTGAAGAACACAAAAATATTAAATATTTAACTTCTCCTCCAAATTAGCTTATGCTTAAAAAACTGAGAAGTGAATAGTAGGCAATATTTTAAAACTTAAATTTTCTTAGTTTAACCAAAAATATTTTTTCTTTACATCTCAAGATCAGCGAAATCGCTCCAGCCGTTCACATGTGACGCGATTACATAGGCCGTTTAATTTTTATATATTGTATATATATTTTAGCGAAGTCGTTTTTTCTACGTTTCTTTTCTACCGTTGATGCCTGGCTGCTGTTACTTTTAATGATTGAACATTGAAGCATAATTCAATGTAAATCCAATATTTGATTTTAAAACGTTATGTTTCTCCTTCTCTAGAAGAAGATAAAGCTTTTATTTGCATGACACGAACGGTAAGAAAAGAGCAAAAGAAAAATCGACTTTGCTAAAATTATGTATAATCATTTTATTTTTTGGAGACGTAACTTGACAAAAAGTCTACTTTTCCTTGAAGGTGCCCACATTGAGCTCCAACAAAAAATGGAACAAATAAACATAAAAAACTTTATCAATGTCGTTACTTTTTTTTAACACCTAAAAGCACACAAATTAGATTTAATAAATACTAATTGCTCAAAATTACAATATTAAAAATTTATTTGAGGATTATTTTTTACAGGTTGCAAAAGAAAAAAAAATTAATCTAAAAAAAAACACCTCCTTCAAAGTTTCAGGAATTTTAAAGAACAGTTTGAGGAGTTATATAAAAGAAAAACAGCCAAAAAAATTATGTTACTGTTTGTAGCCCAAGTATTCTCTTTAAAATTACATATTATTCATCTTCGTATGAGTAGTAGTTTTTGAGATATTGAAAAAATAAACTCAACACATTCAGCTAATTCGGCGAAATTATGACATTTTGAATATGACGTAAGTTTTGAAAAAAAAACTTTAAAAACTTAATATATGATCCTTATAGGATGAAAGGAACCCTCACACCAAATTTCATTCAAATCGAAAGGGGTCGGGCCCCACTCTTGGTATATTTGACATGGAATTACCGAAATACAAAAGCATCAAAACCAAATAGAAAAACCACTTTCAGAGTATGCGACATGTCCCTATAACAATATTCGTGAATTCTTTTGGTGTCCATTTGAAATTACTATTTTAATTTCAAAAAGTGTGTTTTTAAACATTTAAAAAATTGGTTGATTTTGGTAGGTTTTATAGACAATTTTTGTCGGATAGAAAATTTTGAAAAGGCAACACTGCTACAAACTGTCAATGTATAAAAGCGACATAATTGTACTTACAAGGGGTATACATAATTAAAGACGGTTGCAGTAATAAATAAGTGAAAAAATATAGAATCGTTTAATTGTAGAAAAACTTCATATAATATTTGTATCAAATATACTGCAAATATAAGGTAATGGAGTTATAGAAAACTAGAATTTTTTTGGTTACTTTGAACCAAAATTGGTTACTTTTTATCTTAATGTGTACTTCTGTACTTTGTTCTATTTTCGCTACTTTTTTTCCACCGAAAAATAACAAAGGTTGTTTAACTTGGGTTTAAGAGGATCCAGCAAAGCATATCTAGTTTAAATACTCTCAAAATTTTGGTTAGAAAAATTCCTTATTCTAAGTTAGTGTTTTTACATGGTTCCTTGTATTTCTACAGATTTAATCTTATCTATTTTCACCATTAGATAGATAGATAGATAAAATCTTTATTCATTCATTCAGAATTTCTTATAAAATAATATACAATTTATGTAATACTAATAATAAAGATGGTTTACAGCTTGGTTTAAAACCGCCAGCCGGAAGTTTGGATAAATTAAAAAACAAAAACCAAAACATAATTATTTTAATTAGCTTAATTTTGAAACAAATCTAAAAATTATATTGAGCTATCAAAAAATTCCTATATGTCAAAGCTAATTATAAAGCGGATGCCAGTTTCCATTCAAAACTTCTTTAATTTGTTCATCTGAAAGCTTTGAGTATTGAAGAAACCTATATCTATATGAATCTAACACTGGACATCTTCCTTGAAAATGCAAGAGAGTTTCTTCTTCGTTTAAATTAAATAGAGAGCATAGTCTTGACTGATCTGTTCTATGCTGACTCCCTTTAAGCCACAGAAGATCACCTCTAGTCTTCATTATAAGTGAAATTTCATGTTGGTTATATTGATCATTACAGTACATGTGCCTTAAATCATGATTTAAGTACTTATAAATTCTTTGTTGGCTCTTATGTGCATTTTTAGTACATTCCTGTAAATTTTTATACTTTATTAGCTGTGTTAACGGAATACATTCATTGTTCCATGTGTATTTACTTTGATTTGCGTTACCAAAACTTAATTAATATTCATGTAAACGTTCAATAAAGTCTTTGCACCAGTATATTCTTTTAGCTACTATAAGTTTTGACAGAATATGCGGTAATATTTTATTGTTATATTCAAAAAGTGTTTCAGAGATATATTGCAAGTGAAGACTGTGGGTATATATGTATATGAGCTTCCTCCTGATTCGTTTCCAAGGCAACAACATCATTTGGGGTACTTTCTGGAAGTTTCAACACCCTTTTTGTAAAGAACCTTTGAAGTTTGTCTACATAATCGAAACACGCGTAGCCCCATATCTGTGTACCATATGCTTATACCGATCTACAAACTGCTTGAAATAATTTCCACTTTTCTCTCAGTTACACATCTCTTTTGCTAATAAGGCTTTTCTACGTAATGATTATTCCAAGTTTTGCAGCTTAATTTTTTAAACATATGTACTTCGTAAAAGACATTTATGGTGTTAATAGAACACCTAAATATTTGTACTCATTTACTATTTTAACTTCTACTCCATTGAATTTCCGCCTTTCCTATACTGCAGCACGTCCTCCTTTCCTGTTATCTATTAACAACCCTCCTTTTAATTGGTCGTGCAGATCATCCATATATAATTCAAATAGCAGCGGTGACAACAGGCAGCCTTGCTTGACCCCTGACTTAGTTTCAAAGTAATCAGACAGTTCAGACCCAGTCCATATTGCAGACTTTGTGTTCTTGTATACGTTTTCAATAAATGTTACAATTTTTGACGATATTCCAATCAGATGCAATTTTTAAACTAATAGGTTTCTGCTCGGAAATCCACAAAAGACGCGTATACTTTTTTCTTCTTACTAAACTTTATATTAACAATTGCTGCAAGATTATACACGTTATCGACGATAGAGTATCCTTTACGAAAACCGGCTTGAAATTCATTTATAGCTTGATGTTTATTAGTCCATTGCGTTAAACGTTCCTGTATTGCACCCATCATTATCTTTCCTATGCAATTCATAAAGAAAATATCCCTATAAATGCATGGTTCATTAACATTGCCTTTTTTATAAATAGGTAATACTACACTTCGTTCACATATTTCAACTGAAGCCTTACCAGCTAATATTCTCGTGTAAACATCCGCAAGAGCAATTAAGTAGTCATCCCTGCTAGCATTCATGAAAACTCGTAAGGAATTCTATCTTCTCCCGGTGCTTTGTTTTCCTTGACCTTCGCAAGTGTACACTTAATTTCTTGTAATGTAAATGGTTTATCTAGATCATTATCAAAAGTTAGATTAGCAGCATACTCAATACTAGATGCTCTTATTATGGGGTTAAGCAGCGACTTGAAATATTCTCTTAAACTAACCGCACTAATTTGATTGCCAATATTAATATATTGATGTCTTATTTCTTTTGCTAGTTGCCACAATTGTTTACTATCTTTTACCCAGTTTTACTTTTGTTTTATATCTTTGTAATAATTTCCTTTTTTGTTTTACATAACACTTGAAATTTATGTTTTTCATTTGAATATTTTTGTTTGTCTTCTTCTCTTTGCGAACTTCTGATGGATTTTAATGCATTAAAAGATTTCTCTCTAGCGCTTTTACATTGCACATCGAACCACTTTTTTTTAAAGCTTAATTGCTTACTTCTGTTTGTCGGAGCTTTATAAGAATTTATAATCACTTCATTAAGATCATTTAAATTAAAGTCTGGTTTACATATCTTCATATCATTTAATTTTACATTTAATATGGAAAAATAATTTCCTTTACACTTTGCATTCCATTTTAATTTGGGCAATAAGTTTTCTTTGCACGCCTTATTTTGTGTACAGTGTAAATTTCGGCTCAACTTTATGGGCAAATGATCCGACCAAATTTGATTTTCTATAAAAAAATTATCCACCAAATTCAGCATATCTCGTTTACTGAGTTACCGACACCGCCAACAAATGTGAGGCAACCCTCCTTATCACCGATTGTTCTTCCATTTAAAATCACAAAACCGTAATTTTTACAAAACTCTAAAAACTTTTTGCCTTCAGACGTTACTTTTCCTTTATCCATAGATTTACGATTTCTTAAGCCAGAGGGAATACATTCAAAAATATCATCCAATTCTCGTTGCACTTCACCTATTCTAACGTTTAAGTCCCCCATTATTATTGGGTTATTTATATTATTGTATTGAAAAAAGTTTTTGAGAGTTTCAAATTCGTTTAACCAAATTACACCACGTAAATATGCAGGTATAATAGTGAAATGAATTTCATTTACTGTAATGACAACAAAATCACTTTCACCACATGTTCTAAACTCATGCTCCACAACAAATTCCTTCAAGCTTTTTCGAACCCCAACTATATGACCACCAATTGCTATACCAAACATACTGTTACGTGTAGCTGGTTTCCACTTCGTGTAAAAGTTTTTGAATCTTCTTTCGAACTTAGATACTTCCGCACTCTCTACGTGTGATTCTAACAATATAAAGATTTCGGCCCTTTCTGTATACTCGAAGAAATCTACAATTTGGAATTTATTTTCTAAGCCATGAACATTATAGAAAATTATTTTAAGCGTACAATTTTTATTTTTAATATAACAGGTCTTACTAACTAATTTATTATTATTCATACATCCGGCAATAGTTAGTTGTTTTGAAATAACAATTTTTCGTAATTAAAATTAATTTGATTGATTTTATCTTTGTAAATATTTTCTAAAACTTCTTTACCATTTTTACTATCACTCATCAGAATTTTATCTTTATTCCAATAAAACCATTCATTATTTATTTTCATCCTATCATTTCTAACTACAATTCTTTGTTTGTTATCTAAAGGTTGAAGTTTCTTTTTTAACTGCAACATAACTTTCTTTCTTTGCTGCTTATCTTCATTCAAATAAAGATCTACATAAATTTCTAGCCCTTTAAGCTTTTTGGCGTTTTTGAACATTACATCTGCCATTTCGTCCGTCTGTAATTCCACAAGAGCACATACCTTTCTATCTGCCTCAAACAGCGTTATCATATATTTTATCACAATATTTGATATTTCCATTTCTTTTGTACAAAATTGCAATATATTATCTTTTAAAGTCCCCTCCTTGCTAATACCACGAAAAACTACATTTCATCTTTTGCTTTTTTTCAACCAAACGCATCAAATCCTGGTGATTTTTATATCTTTCGGTTTTTAAAATTTTTACTTCTTCCTTCAGAGCTTCGTTTTCCATTTTTTAGTATCCAATTTGGGAGCAACAGTCTTGCATTGTGTTTTTAACGTCTTTAATGTCATCTTTGGTTGACAAATTTTTCAGCTTTTCATCAAGCACAGACTGTATTGACCCTTGCATTACTTGTTTCATCACCCATTTTTTCTGGCGAAATATCAGCACACTTTCTTTTGGCCTGTGGTGTAGATCGTGGGGTTACCAATTTACCTTCTTTAGTGATAGTACTTTGCATCCTTAAGTTATGCGATAATTTTTTACTTTGTAGAGAATTAGGATTCCTACAAATTACGCTTTTATTACAAAGCAGAACTTTAGGTTCCACAAAAGCTTTTAACTTTAAAGGCCGCGTTACTCTTACGTAAACGTATACGTTGCTGATCAGCTGTTCCGTTTTCCTTACCAAATCTATGTATAAATAGGTACTCTTACGTAAACGTAACGTTGCGGATGAACCTGATAAAATTAAAATTTCTCTCCGTTTTTACGTATCCGCTCTTAAGAATTTTATTTTTCTTTTCAAGCAGTGTTGCCAAAAAACTTATTAGCCAACGGTTTACTTTTAGATTTTATTAATAAGATTCTCGTTTTAAAACATAAATTTAAAGAATATACACATTACATACATACATACATACATATACGTACATATATATAAATAAATATAAGTATATATTAAAAATTAGGTATAATTTTGTTTGTTTTACAATAACGCCCAAAACCCGTTTTTGATTAAATTTAGTTAGAAGATAGAATGTTAAAGCGAAATTGCTTTCGGCTATATTTTTCCGGAATTTTGGAGCGGGGAGGAATATAATGGTAAAAAATTAGCAAAACCCAATTTTTTTGAAATCTTAAATCCAATTTTTTTTTTCGTACTAATTTCTAATCGGAAAATAGGCATTAAAAAGGCAAACTTTGGGTCAATTTTGACCAATTTAGACTGCAAAATTTTCAAAGTTAATTTATTTTTTTGGCTTAAACTACCATTAGGGATATAGGTTTAAAAAATGTTAACTTAAAGGGACAAAACAGGGTAAAACTTTGTTTTAAATATTTTGGCGTTGTTTGAATGAATGAATGTCGCATAAAAGTTCATTTTGAAAGTCGTCGCCTTTAAGGCTTACCCCCTTGAAGTAGGTAAAATAGGGATTTTTTGGGATATTTTAATTTAGCTCATTTGTACTGCAAAATTTGAAAAGTTAACGGCCTATTTTCGCTGTGAGAGAGAATTCTTTCGTTCGTTAAACTACATTCGTACAAATTATAAATACTTTGTTTTTGTTTCAATGTAGTTGAAATAGGAAATAGGCTATTAATTATTTCATGCTAAAACTATCACTAGGGATATACATATATAACAAATATTTAATTCTGGGCAGAAAACGGTAAAAATTCGACCTTTTTGTAAACACGTTTTCTTTTTTTTAAAAAATAATTTTGAACAAACTTAAAACCTATTTTCTTTCACATAAAGATAGTAAACAAATAAAGTGCATTTAAGGGCAAACAGGATAAAAATTCGTACTTTTGGTACTTTTTTGTGAACACGGTTTTTTTTGCATTAATATTGATGGGGTGTCACCGGGCATCTCCGAAAATTAACAGCGTGTATACACATATATAGGTGAGGATTTAATAGCACTTTTTACTGATACCCATATAAGTGAGCTCAAATTTGTACTTAAAGAGATATTAATAAAGTCTTAAAAATATTTTAAGGTCCATTACACCTTAACTATGTGATTAGGTTAAAAAACTATATCAAAAGTTTTTATGTAATAGGATTTTTCAATGCTGTACATACAAACATACCTGTAAATATACTATGTACATATATTTAATTTTTCTACTTCTTTTTTAGAAAAGCGTCGGTTTACATGCAAAGCAAAGAACTTTGTAAAATGCTAATTATTTGAAATTTAAAAGCAATTTTTAATATTTCAGATAAAAAAATTCAAAATGTCTAAGAGTCCTATGTGGAAGAAGCTGATAGTCACATTTATTACATGTTTTATTTTACATACGAAGAGAAGTAAATGCTCCAGACGAAAATAATATTGTAGAGTTCTGGAAAGATTTGGATGGCGAGTTCTATCCTGAACTAAAAAAAAATTCATTTAAGTGCCTCTCTTTATTTGGCACTACTTACCTATGCGAACAAATTTTTTCGGATTTAAAATTTATTTGTTCCAAGCAACGTAATAAATTAAGTTCATCCCATTTGAAAAGCATTCTACTATTACGAAACTGCCATAAAAGTATAAATTTAGAAGATTTAATTTTATAAGTTGTATAACACAAGGAATCAAAATTAAACATTTTTTGTGTTGATAGAAAATGTGTAGCAGTTCTTTACCAATTTAATGTCGCTGATTTTAGAACTGCACTTTTTTTCTATCAGCTGTGATTTGCGTGCAATATTTATTTTTTATGAATTTTTAAAACATAAAAATCTTTAATTTTTTTACAATTGTTTGATAAGATATTTGAAACTGATTTAGAGTCAAACAGCTTCCGAATAAAAAAAAGTGCAGTTTTAAAATCAGCGACATTGAATTGGTAAAGAATTGCTACAAATTTTTTATCAACACAAAATATTTTTAATTTTGTACCTTTGTGTTATACAACTTATAAAATATATTACTAATATATAGGTGAGGATTTAATAGCACTTTTTACTGATACCCATATAAGTGAGCTCAAATTTGTACTTAAAGAGATATTAATAAAGTCTTAAAAATATTTTAAGGTCCATTACACCTTAACTATGTGATTAGGTTAAAAAACTATATCAAAAGTTTTTATGTAATAGGATTTTTCAATGCTGTACATACAAACATACCTGTAAATATACTATGTACATATATTTAATTTTTCTACTTCTTTTTTAGAAAAGCGTCGGTTTACATGCAAAGCAAAGAACTTTGTAAAATGCTAATTATTTGAAATTTAAAAGCAATTTTTAATATTTCAGATAAAAAATTTCAAAATGTCTAACAGTCCTATGTGGAAGAAGCTGATAGTCACATTTATTACATGTTTTATTTTACATACGTATGTATATGGATTCGGTTCTAATAATTTTACAGCACTTTTTTATTTTTTCTTATGCAATACTAAAAATTATTATTATAAATTATTATCTGATCACTAATTCCACTAACACCGTGGTAATAGTTATAAAACAGATTACCCAGTTTTTTTGTTTAAAAATATTAATGTGTTCTTATAAAAAGAATTAAAAACTCTGCTAATTTTTTTATTGAGTGTGATTATACATTATGCTGTTAAAAAAATTATATATTTATTTGATGATGCGTCATTTTTAATTTTGTAAATAACTTAAAATTATATAAAAATACATATGTAACGTGAATCCTAATCAACAAAAATTTCAAATTTTCAAATAATATCTACATTGTTTTGCATTTAAGCTAACTATATGTGTTTTGTTTGTGAAAAAAATTCTTTGATGCCTGTAAAAGGGTCCCTTTTTCTTTCGTAAAAAAGACGTACCTAAATGCAGAAATTATTAAGAAAAAAAAATAGCCACAAGAATTTGTTGGTATTTTGTGCTTGTAAAAATATTTTTGTTTCTGTACCAATCGCGTCGGTAGTTTTTTTTTTTCTTTGAAACCCCTTTTCTTAAGTAAGTAAAAATATTTAAAAAACAAGTTAAAAAAGTCTTGTTTTCCTACAATTTATGTGTAAACCTATACACATAAAAGCAAATGTGACAGCAGGTAAAATTTTGGGGTAAGAAGATGTGTTTTATTGATGTTTTAATGAAGCGTTATTGTTTGGCACTATTTTTATGGCTTACTTTGTTATGCTACAATTATATGACCGAGTCCAAAGAGTTAACCTTACTAATTTGTGGTATTTATTTAACGTACATAACTTTGACCTGATATAATGACTTTCTACATTTTTGCAGGCACTCATGTGCGCATTTGGTATTTTGTAAAAAGTTATGATATACCATTAGCAAGAATTAAAATGAATGCACAGATGTTTGAAGTATGAGTAACCCAACAACGTGAATACCTTTTCTATTTTACTTACCACTATGAATACCCTAACTTTTTACTAAAATAACTTTTTCACGTTATAATTCTCATGTAATTTATTTTATTTTTGAATAAATAGACCAGGGAAATCCATTTCTATGCACAATTGTGTATACCACTACTAATTCATATTTTTGTTTCAAGTTAACAGAAAAAACTTTATGATGGCACTTAAAAAATATTGTGCGGTCAAAAACGCGTTTGGTAACATCCAATGC
Organism: Pollenia amentaria; assembly: GCA_943735925.1. NCBI lineage: Eukaryota > Metazoa > Arthropoda > Insecta > Diptera > Polleniidae > Pollenia > Pollenia amentaria. Next base: position 85,068,366 of record OX031009.1, read on the forward strand.
CTTATATGCTATGCAACATTTAAGGAATAAACGAAATATGTTATTAAACGGCATTGCGATCGTTTTCATAATAATATAAATAATTTAAATGAAAAGGAAAGAGAAGACCTGTTTTATAAATATAAAACAATTTTTTTAGAAAAATGAAAAAATGGTTAATAGAAGAGGAAATTTATGAACCAAAATCATTTCCCAAATTGAAAAAGGAGATTTCAAGTTTAGTAATATTGGAAATTGTTAAGAAATGAAGACCATTGTGGGATGGTGATTTTATAAATCAATTGCTAAAAAAAATTTGGGAAAGGCTTAATTATAATACTAAATTTATAGTCTCTTCCCCTCTCCAGTCAAACTGTAGGCCGTCGTACTGTTCAATTAGGAACATGTGTAGAATCTGCAATTAGGGAAAAAGTAATTAATTGCGAATTTTTTTCAATTTGTTTAGACGAAAGCACTGACATAAATGATCTGTGTGAACTTGTAATTTGTATTCGATGCGTAGACAGCGAATACTCTATTTTTGAGTCCATGTATACTTTAGAAACATTTTATGGAAATGTAACTGGTACGTTGTTGTATGATGTTGTCACAGAAAAGCTTCTTTCCATTGTAGACATAAACAAATTTGCTGGAGTCTGCACAGATGGAGCCAATGTAATGTTGGGCAAATATAATGGGCTTATAGGCCAATTAAAAAAACACAAATTTGCAGTTCATAATTTTCACTGCATAATTCATCAGACCGCTCTTGCATCGAAATTCATAAATGATACCCCAGCTATGAAGACAGCAGAGGATATAATAAATAAAATTCGAGGCGGACATCAAGCGCTTACCCACCGAAAATTTGTAACTTTTTTAAAAAACAAAAATGCTGTGAATTGTGACCTGAAAATGTTTAATGAAGTTCGGTGGCTAAGTGGCGGTGATTGCCTGAATAGACTTTATGATTTAAGAGAAGAAGTTCTTCAGTTCCTAGAAACTGAGAAAATAGAAAAAGTTTTAGTACAGTGTTTAAAAGTCAATAATTTTATTTTAGACTTAGCTTTTTTGGCAGATACGACAAGTATGTTAAATGAACTTAATTTGGAATTGCAAGGAAAGGAACGCAATATATGCGACTTGTCAAAAATCATTCACAATTTTAAAACAAAACTTTTTCTAATTTTTTCCCAAATTAAAACTGGTGATTTTTCCAATTTTCCAAAAACTTCACTTGTTTATAGAAATCTCGAAATCGACAAAAGATATGAATATGCCGAAATATTTGAAACACTTTTCAATAATTTTCAAGACAGGTTTCAAGATTTTGTAATTTTACAACCGCTATTAGATCTTTTCGAAAACCCTTTTCGTTGCGATGTAAGCAACTACGAATTTGATATTCAATCAGAACTAATCATACTACGAAGAGAAGTAAAAATATTGTAGAGTTCTGGAAAGATTTGGATGGCGAGTTCTATCCTGAACTAAAAAAAAATTCATTTAAGTGCCTCTCTTTATTTGGCACTACTTACCTATGCGAACAAATTTTTTCGGATTTAAAATTTATTTGTTCCAAGCAACGTAATAAATTAAGTTCATCCCATTTGAAAAGCATTCTACTATTACGAAACTGCCATAAAAGTATAAATTTAGAAGATTTAATTTTATAAGTTGTATAACACAAGGAATCAAAATTAAACATTTTTTGTGTTGATAGAAAATGTGTAGCAGTTCTTTACCAATTTAATGTCGCTGATTTTAGAACTGCACTTTTTTTCTATCAGCTGTGATTTGCGTGCAATATTTATTTTTTATGAATTTTTAAAACATAAAAATCTTTAATTTTTTTACAATTGTTTGATAAGATATTTGAAACTGATTTAGAGTCAAACAGCTTCCGAATAAAAAAAAGTGCAGTTTTAAAATCAGCGACATTGAATTGGTAAAGAATTGCTACAAATTTTTTATCAACACAAAATATTTTTAATTTTGTACCTTTGTGTTATACAACTTATAAAATATATTACTAACATTTTATTTCGGCTGTAAATGAATGCATTCTCTCAATTTTTTTACTCTCTGGTACTCACTACTACACAACCAAAAAATTTTTGGAAATCCCTGACATAAACAAACCAATACAATGCCACACATGCAAAGCTTTCAATGTAGTGGTGCCCATAGCTGTTTATATTTAAAGCAGGGATGTCAGCTTCATACACAATTGTGTAAGCAAAACTCACATGTACGCTTACGCTCTTTTATTTTGCGAGCGTAAAATATAATTTTTTACTGCAAAACACTCCCATTCACAGGGCTATATCACACCGCCTGTTTTGAAATAATATATTTATTATTTAGTATCTTTGTTTATGTTTTGTTTTATTTCTGTTTTTAACATTGTACAATGATTGACAAATAATATCTACATTGTTTTGCATTTAAGCTAACGATATGTGTTTTGTTTGTGAAAAAAATTCTTTGATACCTGTTAAAGGGTCCCTTTTTCTTTCGTTAAAAAGACGTACCTAAATGCAGAAATTATTAAGAAAAAAATAGCCACAAGAATTGGTTGGTATTTTGTGCTTGTAAAAATATTTTTCTTTCTGTACCAATCGCGTCGGTGGGGTTTTTTCTTTGAAAACACTTTTCTTAAGTAAGTAAAAATATTTAAAAAACTTGTTAAAAAAGTCTTGTTTTCCTACAATTTATGTGTAAACCTATACATAAAAGCAAATGTGACAGCAGGTAAAATTTGTGGGTAAGAAGATGTGTATTATTGATGTATTAATGAAACTTTATTGTTTAACGTCCACAAACCTAAAAAATGTTTTGTTGTTTCCAAACTGCAATTTAAATTTAGAAGATATTATTGGTAAATAAAAGTATATTTTTATAGGCTAGTAAAATCTTTTCTTTTTATAAAGGCGGTTAATAATTATAGAATATTTTTAAACTTAATGGGGTTATTATTTGCATTGGTATGTGCAAATATTATTTTCATTGTTGGCATTCGCAAAGGTATGTTGAGCACAAAATTAAAAATATTGGAAAGAATTGTATAAGGTTGTAAAAAGACTTCATATATTGTCAAGTGCTCAATTTTGCAAAGTTTCTGCGAATTGCAGGTTCCAAATTAAATTTATTTAAATAATAACTGATTGTGTCTGTCAATAACTCAACATTTTTCGATAATTGTGTTATTATTAATTGCTCTAAAGTCTTCATAGCAAAATATGTATGTTAATAAGGCCTCGTAATAGGCCTCGCAACCGCAGATTTCTCCCGCTGGGAATGTAAGAGACAAGAGTAATCGCACCAACACAATCATAATTGACACCACTGATTTAAAGCAGTGATGCTCATTCAGGCGAACAATTGTTTAGAAGCCCCACCCCTTTGTTTTTTACGCTCATTATTTTTGTCGTACATGTGAGAGCAACAAGTTCACATGTACGATAGCTGTATTGATATTTGTTCAAAGACATTGTGTAAAATAAATAATAATGAAATTAATTTATTTGCTCGTCAGACAGCATGAAACAAAGAAAACAAGATAGTGCACTAAAATTGAAAAAAACATTCTTTTTCTGTGCATGTACGTCATAGTAGCAAATGAGCACAAACATGACCACACAAACACGTGTATGTGCTATGCTGAATGTTTGTTTACATTTAATTCTCTTTACTACAGTTGCGTAAAAATGACATCAAAATGAGAGTTAAAAGTTAACGGACCTGCGCAATGCACTATCTTGTTTTCTTTGTTTCATGGTCAGACAGCGACGAATGCACATGTGCGGAAGCTGCGTTAGTTTGTTGCTTAATAATATGGAATAACAAAAATATTTTATGATAAAAAATGCCTTTGGTAATGCCCAATGTCTTTTATGTTATCAAACATTTAAAGGACATTGGGATAATGTTATAAAGATTCATTATGATTCTTTTCATAGCGATATGACTGGATATACCGATGAGGAAAAAAAATCCTTTTTATTAGAAATAAAAAGATCCTTTTTATTAGAAATAAAAAGATTTTTTTGGAAAAATTGAAGAAATGGCTATCAGGGAAAGAAAATATTGAAAATAAATCAGATTTTTTTTTAAAAAAAAGCCATTTCAGACGTAGTCGCCTTAAATATTGTCAGGCAGGGCAGACCGTTTATCGATGGAGTTTTTATTAAACAGTTGTTTAGTAAAATTCTTCATATGCTAAATTATAATTTTAATTTAATAGAATCTGTGCCCTTGTCCCGCAGTACTATTGCGCGACGCGTTGCGCAGTTAGGAACATCGGTAGAGTTGACAATTAAGGAAAAATTAAGAAATTGTGTATTTATTTCCTTTTGCTTAGATGAAAGTACTGACATGAAATGGCTTTTTTAAAATAAAATCTGATTTATTTTCAATATTTTCTTCCCTTGATAGCCATTCCTTAAATTTAAAAAAAAAAAATTTATTTCTAATAAAAAGGTTTTTTTTCCTCATCGGTATACCTAGTCATATAGCTATGAAATGAATCATAATTTTCTTAATTAATCCCTAATCACCAACTCTACAGAAACCCCTAATCAACGGAAGTTTTTCACATACACTTAATTCAGTGTGAACTGCATTATTATTATATAACCAAAAAAAATTCTTGTGATATAATATTAGCGTGTCACTGTACTTAAAAAATTCTCTCAGAATACATATGCAAAACATTTTTGAACACCAATGATTTAAAGTGGCTGAGGCCCGACTTCTTACAAACATACTACGTACATACATACATGTATATATGTATGAACAAAAACAAAATTTTAAATTCAAAATGTACAAAAAAAAGCAATTTATGAACAAAAACGAAATTTTAAATGTAAAATTCACAAAATAAAATAAAAAAACAGTAAATTAAGCACAATTTAATTTGTTTTTTCTTATTCTCTTTTGTGCTTCTCGTTTATTTTAACATTTTGTATACAGAGATGTTACAAAAACTACAGCTGTTTACAATCGTTAAAAATAAATTACAGAATCACACTATCGTTACTGCAAGCGAATATATATGTCGACAAAAATCACGATTGTCGGATCGTTAAAAGTTAGTGATTTACCAATTAGAAGTTGTATGTAAAATAAGTGTTAAAAAGTAGTTGAATTTGTCTGTACGTGACGGTGGAATGCCCCAAGAGTAATGAAACCAATTAATAAAATGATAATGACCATGCCAATTGAAGTATTTCATTCGTTTCTTTAAAGAAACTTTAATTACTTCTATATATTCCTAATGCAATACTATAAATATATATATATATATATATATATGCGTTAAATAAAAAAAAAATAATTATAAATTTCACAAAATTTAAAATTTTTCAAAATTGCTACACAAGTTTTCCCGTTAAAAAAAAAAATTTAATTTTCTTATTTTCCTCTTCAAAATTTATTTTGTTATATTTTTTTTTTTTTTTTTTTTTCATTATTTATTTATTGAATCTTCATATATTAAATACGAACTAACAATAATTAATCATATCTTATCCTAATATTTGCTTTATGTCCTGCCAGTGCCAGACAAAAAAGATTTAGTCATCACGGTTTCTGTTCACATATGTAGGTGTTTATCGCTCATCTGATTGGGTGAGTGCTGCAGTGTCTCTTCTTCTTAAGCGAGTGTGGCCGCCATAATTTAAAATATTTCTAGCTAATGGATTTGGGTGCAGTTCCAGCCTTTTTAAATATTTTACTGCATATTTCGTTATCATAGTTTTTACTAATGGCACATTGAGATCCTTGTGGATATTTGAGTTTTTGACGTACCAGGGGGCGGCTGTGATTATTCGAAGAAGTTTATTTTGGCGCCTTTGAATTTTTTCGATGTTAGAAGCCGAGGCAGTGCCCCATAACTGAATACCGTAGCACCAAATTGGCTTTAAGATAGAGTTGTAGAGTAGAAGTTTGCAATCGAGACTAAGAACAGAATTTCTTCCAATAAGCCAATTAATTTGGATTGCTTTTAGTTTCATTTGAGTTAATTTCGCTTCTATATGCCATTTCCACGTTAAACGCCGATCTAGATGTATACCGAGGTATTTTACATGCGAGTGTTGGGGTGTTATTTGATTATTTATTTTAATAGGGGGGCATGTTTCCCGACGCAATGTGAATGTTATATGTGCGCATTTTTGCTCATTGATCTTTATCCTCCATTTTTTTAACCACCTTTCTAGTTCAAATATATGATCCTGTAGATAACGAGATGCTTCTTGACAGTTTGCGTGTACGCTTAGAAAAGCTGTGTCGTCCACAAATGTAGCTGTTTGTTGGCAAGTCCGAAGTATAAATTAAGTATAATAGAGGGCCCAGGATGATGCCTTGTGGGACTGCAGCGTTAATTTGCTGTGTAGAACTTAAAAATTCGCCTTTTTTAATAATAAATTGACGACCGACTAAGTAGCTTTCTAACAGCTTGTGTATATTTGCTGGTAAGTATTGCTGCAATTTCAGTAGTAAGCCTTCATGCCAGACTTTATCAAAAGCTTGAGACACATCGATGAAGAGTGCTGAGCAATATTTTTTTTCTTCAAAGGCTTTTCTTATGACATTTACTATTCGATGAGTTTGTTCAATTGTGCTGTGTTTTCTTCTAAAACCGAATTGATGATTGGGAATACATCTGTTACCATTTAAAATCGGCGTTAATTTAGACACTAGAAGTTTCTCAAAAAGCTTTGATATATTAGACAATAAGCTTATAGGTCTATATGACTCAACTTTTGTGGGATGCTTTCCTGGTTTAGGTATCATGGTAACTAAGGATACTTTCCACTCTTGTGGGTAGTATTCAAGGCGTAAAATAGCATTAAAAATTAGTAGAATAATTTTCTTTGCTATGCTGGGTAGCTCCAAAAGCATTTTGTTACTGATCTTATCAAAACCAGGGGCTTTCTTGGGGTTTAAATCATGAATAGCCTTCTCGATTTCTCTTACTTCAAACCTTAGTGGAACAGCTGATCTAACAGCAACAGGTGGTAACTCGACCGCAGTATCGAAAGATGTATGAGGGGTAAATACGGTTTTCAAATGATTAACGAAAATATTTCCTTTTTCTGTGTCATTTCGTGCCCAACGTCCATTTGAGTTTCTTAATGGTGGTTTAGTGATAACTGGTCTTTTAAGATTTCTAGCTGCACGCCATAATGAGTAATCAGATTGAGGAGTTGCATCAAGTTCCTTAAGATATTTTTCCAGAGAAGCCGTTTTTTGAGACTGCAGTAAGTTTCTTAGCCTTTTTGTGCACTCTTTTAGTAAATTTTTAAGTTGAGGGGATCTGTGCAATTGCCACTCTCTTCGAACTCTCCTTTTTTCAGTCAAGAGACGCTCGACATCAGTAGAATATATTTTACTATTTTTGATATTTTTGCGGGCTATGCTAGAATGTTGAACAGCTAGTTTGAGATAATTGTCAAAATTTACAATAGAAAGATTCACATTCTCCGCTGTTCTAAGCGGAATATTTTCAGTGCAGTGGGTACTGAGATATTTTTTATATTTTAACCAATTTATTTGTGTGGCTGACGTCACTAAGTAACCAGACGGAGATACAATTCTATAAGGGTTTGATATGGTAAGAATTGTAGGTGTGTGATCAGAAGATAATTCTAAAGAAGCTTCAACGTGAATCGTTTCTGTGGGGATGTTTTTAACCACGCCAAAATCGATGACATCTGGAATTTTTTGCTGATCAGTAGGCCAATAAGTTGGTTGTCCACTCGCGACCACATTTAAATCCATTTTAGACGTTGTATTATACAAAACACGACCCTTTGATGTAATGAGCCGTGAACCCCAGAAGGTATGTTTAGCGTTGTAATCGCAGGGTCCTAATGATTTAAAATATTTATAATATTGGCTTTCTGATATTGAAAATCTAGGTGGAGAGTATAAAGATGAAAGTACAAAGTTTAGATTTAGCTCTTCAACACAAATATTCGTTGCTTGCAGATAATCTTCACGATGATCACACATTAAGTAGTGTTTGATTCGAGTTTTTATCAAAATAGCAGAACCTCCACAAGCTCTATATCGAGGGTCCTTGGTATCATATAATATATAACCATTAATTTTAAACGTATTTCTTGAGGTCAAATGAGTTTCAGAAACCATCATTACATCAATTTGTTTACTTTTAAGAAAATATTCTAGTTCATTTTTATGTTGGCGAATGCCGTTTGCGGTCCAAAAACAAATTTTTAAACAATTCATGGCTTGTTAAGTACAGCTTGCAATAACATCGATTGCATTCTTAACATTTCCTGCATCATATTACCCATTGTATTCGTAAAGTTACTGTTTGTACTAGTGTTTCCATGGTTTTTTCTAGACGACTTAAATTAGAAACTGGGGTCTCATCATTATTTGGCAAATCACCTTGCATTGGCATATGGTTTGATTTTAGGACGTTAGCGTAGGATGTTCTGTTATTACTAGGCTGCGGTACCTGAATGTCATTAGTATTATTTTGATGTGTTTCCTGAATTTGAGGTGGATTAGGTTTCGGTCCAACCGAGCGCTTGACGATAGAGTATACAGGGCATCCTCTATAGTTGGCAGTGTGATTACCACCACAGTTGCTGCATTTTTTTACATTGGGGTCGTTTTTAGACTTATCGCAGAGAACTGTACCATGCAATTCTCCACATACAACGCAAACAGGTGTTAAATGGCAGTATGCCTTAGTGTGACCAAATTCTTGGCAGTTTAAACATTGCACGGGACCGTTCCTTTTATGCGGCTCCTCTATCATTATTTTCCTATACAGGATATATTTCAGACTGTAAATGGGATGAGTTTCGTTTTTTTTTTAAGCTTAACGTCGCCGGGTTCTAACTCCACTCGAAATAGTGGCTGGGGATTTTTTTCTCTATTTTTAATATTAACTACATTTTTAATTTTAAAGCCCTTCTCTTCTAAAAACGTTTTTATTTCACCTGGGTCTACGCATGAATCAATGCCCTTTATCACTACCTGAAGACCTTTACTGCTCTTCAGTTGGTATGTATAAAAGTTTTTTTTTAGTGCTTCTAATTTAGTTATTACTTTACGAAAATCATCTTCACGATTAACCTGTATTTTAGTTTCATTTATACTACCACGTTTTATTGCAGCTACATAAAAAGAATTTTCACCTATTATCGCGATCAAATTCTTTATTAAATCACTTGAGTTTTGCTCTCTAAGATATATCGGGGGTGGCATAGAAGATTTTGTAACGTTTTGTGCTTCCGAGGATTCCTCTTCCAAAATTGCAAACCGATTTTGAGAACTTATTCTATCAGCTGTACCCTCTTTTAAAACTTTTGGGACAGAAGCAACTGCAGAAGAAGTTGGGCTGCGACCCCGTTTTAGCACTGTTATGTACCTATCCATTCCAACTTGTACTTGAGGCTTTTGACCGCTTTTCACCTGTGATACTGAGTTTTCCATCATGCCTGATTTGGGGGTAATCTTTTCATCACTTGTTAAAATCGTTTCTGCCACTGAGGCACCGCTTGCAGGTTTTATATTTTTTATTGTATTCGAATCAACCGTATTATTAGACACCGAAGGTGATACAGAGTTTTCTATTGTGCCTGATTGAGGGTTAATATTTTTATCACTTATTAAAATTGTTTTTGCCGTTGAGGCAATGCTTGAAGGTTTTATATTTGTTAGTGTATCAACCGTATTATTAAAAACAGAAGGTGAGAGGGATCGCGTACGAGTAATAGGTTTAGCCGTTAGGTATTTGCTATCATCGATTCTTTTTTTTATTTCTGCATTTGTTTCGTTAACACTCACTGTGATATATGCATTTCTATCATTATGCTTAATTGTTTTTGCACTGTTTGCACTCATAAGAGTTTTTTTTTTTTTTTTACTGTTTACAGTTGTGCTCTTCTTTTTTGTTAGTGTTTATCAACACCGAGAATAAAAAATGTGTATGTTTATGTATGTATGTATTTTGTTATATGAAAAAAATTTATGAAATTTTCCTTCAAAACTTTCAGTATAAATGAAAACTAAATACAAATTTCTAACATATTCGTCATCTTTAAAAAAAATTTCTTTAGAAGTAAAGTATTTTTTTTTTCTTTCTTTTTTTTTTTTGAAACGAGCTCACAACTATTGTATTTTTCTATAAATTTTTAAGCCTAAGGTCACTTTTTTTAATACCTAAATTAATTAAAATGTTTTTAATATATCAATATTTCGATTTTCATTGGAAATCTTCTTCAGAAAAATCATCTTTTTTTAAAATATATAAAAATACAATATTCCTGGTTATATAATTGAAACAATAAATACTAAATGCCGGTATTCACTAATCGTACGATTCATTCACACGAAAATCTGACGGAATTCTATCCGACATAAAAAAAATGTCTGCAAAATCTGCTGTCAATGCCACACTATCCCACAAAAAAGATGCAAACTCAAATGACTCAGCTACTTTACAAGAAAATGCAACTCTGATCGCATATAATCTATACACGCAGAGAAAAAACATGATTATGGAATGGTCACTACGACCACTTTTATTAACCTCAAAAATTGTTTTTTGTCCTTAACATTTTTAAATTCGCTATAATAATATTATATGGCCTTTTACACCTAAAAAGTTACTCTGATCTAGCTAAACATTTTTAATTATTTAATATGTTTGCTACTATAATATATTTATATATTTTCAACTATACAATTAAAATCATAATATTGTTGCACACAAAAGATATTTTTTATACCATAATGTTTGTTTGCTTTAAAACACATTCTCTTAGTGAGCAAACATTTATTGTCGAAACAAGCAGCGTGTGCTTATAAAGAAAATGAAATTTTCTCCTTCCGCGAGCGTTAGTTAATCAGGAAACATGAATAAAAGAATAAATAAAATAAAATAATTAAAACATTTTTCGGGGAGAAAAAGGTCATGCTACCTTGCAAAATTAACAATATAAATTATTATACGTTTATTGAAACAGGTAAGTTATTTATATATAATTATAAAAATATATAAATAAGCAATTACTTTGTCTTTTTTGCAGCCAAAGAACCTACAACTCTGAAACCGGCATATAAATTTATACACAAAATGTTGTCATTAGCACCGTCTTTTTTAATAACTTTTCAACAGCATATTGATATGGTATATTTCATAAAAGAAATAAAAGGTAAGTTTCATTTGAAAAGTGTTATAACATGTCGAAGTAAGTCTACATAGATCTCTTATTTTTGGGAAAATTTGTACCACAAAATATAATTTATAAATTTAAACACACACACATTTATAAAATTGTATGTATTTAATTTTATTTTTAATATATACTATATTTTATTTATTAATATATGCTGCATATTTGTAATAAAACATAAATTTTTTTCAATTAAATTTTTTATTGTTTTTATTGAGAACCATATAACATGTCAAAGAAGACATTTTGCATGGTGTTGGAAAATATAGAAACATGGTTTGAAAGATCGTTTGCCTTCTTCTTCTGAACATAATAATATGTTTGAGACAATAATTGGTTAAAAACATTATGTCAGAACATATATTGTTGCTTAAGACGTGATTGACACAATCATAACCACAAACATTAGTGATAGTTTGCGATTGTGATTGTATCAACCATGTTTTTTCTTTGCGTGTAGTTTTATGAAAATTTTCATAAACATTTGCAAGTCGGACAGACTTGTCAAAAAAATCTGTCACTCAATTCATTTTTAAGCCACACTGTCATACATTATGAGCACACACGATTTTTTTGACATATCGTGCGACTAAATAGGATAGTGGATACCGACTTTAAGCAATAAAATTCGTTTTCTTACAACTTTTTTAGCGTTTTTCAAAAAATTTAAGAAAACTGTGCTCATCAAAAAAAAACCAACGATTTAGTTGGTAGTCCAAACATTTTTTACAAGAACAAAATATACGTTCTCCGTTCTTGTTGTTATTGTTTTCAATTATTTTCAAGAAAAAAACTCACCCTTTTTAAAGCACCAAAGCAAAATTAACAATGTATTATTAGTACATTCTGGCACCAAAGAATTTTTTACAATAACAAAATACATATCGTTAGCTAAAACGCCAAAACCATTTATCATTGAACAATTTATAATTAACTTTTTATTGACTTCGATTCAATACACCACGTTGCATATTGTTAAAAAAAGCCATGTTATTAACATAATTCAAAATTACCTTTCATCAAGTATATAATTTTTTTAAACAGCATAATGTATCTGATATTCTTTTAAGAACACATAAATTTTTTTAAACGTCAAGGCTGGGTTTTCTGTTTCATACTCTGTGGTTAACTGTTACCACAGTGTTAGTGAAATTAGTGATCAAACTGAAAATTATTGCATAAAGAAAAATAAAAACAGTATTCCAAAACCTTTATTAAGTATAAACTGCTTCTTCTTGTAAGAATTTTGCAGCCTAAGCCTTGCACTCACAAACATTTAAAATTTTCAAGAATAAATGGCAACATCTGCAGGTCCTTTTGAGTTAATATATGTAAAATGCTTTTCATTTATAGTCACATTAGCGATATAGTCCATCTTATCTTTATTTTCTGCCAATATAAGTAAATTTAACAGAAAGTATATCCGTTATAGTCCGTTTAGGAACATAAGCACATTTGGCATATATTCCATCTATCTGCGGGTAGTAAATGCAAATGAAAAGCAAATTATTAGTGTTATATTCACATAAGCAATATGTTCCAAGTTCCTTTTAGTTTTCGAAGCCACAAGCCATATAAAGGACCTAGTACTTATATTGTTTAATTTTTGTCATCAGCTCTCCACTCTAAAAAAAAAATAGTTTTTAGGGATGAAATATTTAATTTTTGTTTATACAGAACAATAATCCCGTTGTCATGTAATAAATATGAATTTTTTATTTTCTTTATTCAGATAAATGGATTATATTCAAAATCCCTTATATACCTCATAGGGACATATATGGGGATTAGGCTTATAGTCACATTGGCGATATAGTCCACGATTTGGCTGCAACTAAAGGATGGGACGATATGCGAAAAGTACTGTATATACTTTTTAATAAATTGAAATACTATCTGTATGGGATCAGAAAATTTCTTCAATATATAGAATATTTATAATACAAAACAAATATTTTTCCGACTTTTATTTAAAATAATCTGCTAATTTTGTTAGGATCACATCCTTCCAAGGGGGCCTTAATCAATATCCTCAAAAATACATTTATTCTAAATTTTTAGAATAACTGCCTTTTTTAATTTTTTATAAGGTGCTGGAATATAAAATGTTTATCTTTTTATATTTTTATTTTGTTATACATAGGTTTATTTTGTGTTTATCCCTCGCAGAAATACCACTTTCTTTAACATTTTTATTTAAACAAAAATACAATTTCATAAATTGTAATACATATCAGTTTATATAATGTGAGAAAAATTGCATGGTAATAACGATTGGTTATCATTTTTAATAGTTTATTCACATTTGCAATAAATACAGCAAACCAGTGCCCTTGTTCTGTAACTCCCGCGTCGAGAAACTTTTCGATTGATATGTGTGAAATGAAACAAAAATGCCATAAATTGAAACAATCAACTGTTTTTCTCACTAAACTGCGTCTGTAACATTTTTGGCGAGTAAGAAGTTACTCGCCAATTTACACAAAAAGTGTGTTTGTCAAATGTTTATGATAAAGTTCCCGCTTTGAACTGTCAATTAGACTTCTCAACATCTGCAATTTCATATCGACTTAGAGTGAAACGTAATCTCTTTTGATCAATCGGGTCTGGGTTTCGCAAATCACGGGATTTGTGTTTATATTTTTCAGGATCCCGGTATTCGGGATTTTTGAAATTCAAAAGATAAATGCTTTTTATAAATATTTATGAAAAAAAAAGACTTTAAAAGAGGTTTACAAACAAATGTTTTATAATTCATTTAATATTACAAAGTTGTTTAATGAGTATATTGAATACTAAAATTTGTTAAAATTTAAAATTGTGATTTTTTCTTAATTAATGATTAATTGAATTAAAAATATGATAAAAAAAACAACGTACGATTTCCAACAATGTGTCAATTGATTCAATTAAAAAATAATTCATAAAATCTATATTTTACTCAATTACCTTAGTAGTTTTAAACTTTATAAAAAAAATTAAAATATAGTATTTGAATAAAGCAATCAAATTAACTACTTAATTTCGTGAAATCGCTCCATTAATTACCTTAGGTCCAATCTCTCGGAAAACACTTTAATAAGCCTTGACCTGTAAAGAGTTGCATATGGTGCACCAGTGGAATCAATTAGATAACACTGTGTGTAATTTTTTAAGTCATGGAAATATAACCATATACGGACACCACTACGTGATAAAAGGCAAAAAAAAAGACCCGTGTCTCCCAGTTTTACCCAAAGTCGTGCACTTTTTAATGGGTCTCGGTGTCATTTTTGCAAAAAAGTGATCATTTTGTAAGGCTCATATCTTGCAAACCGTTCGGAACTTACTCTCTGATGCAAAGTTGGAGCTCTTGTCATAAAGAACATATAAACATATTGTGAACATATAAAATCAAAAAAACTTCATCTTCAAGATCAAAATCGGAAAAAACTTTACAAAAATTAAATTTGTTTACCTCTTTTACCTTGTTCAGGTCCATAGGTAGCAAACCATTCCAAATTCAAGGTAACAATCAACTACAAAAATGTACCTAAGATCTCAATAAACTTTCTTAAACATATAAACTTCCTAGGAATTATTCTTAATACCGTTTAGGGAGCCGCAAAAGTGAAAAATTTCCCAACATTTTTTTATTTCATTTGTTTTTTCTTAGCGTCAAACTATGCTATGTGATACAAAAATAATAAAAAATATTCTTATTATGCTTATAATGGAGATTGGTTATTGTCGCCAATTTGCATATAAATACCAACGTTTATCAGAAAATTATGACATTAAAATCTATTTTCGGGAATAGTATTAGTATTGGAGCTATGGCCAAATATGGACCAATTTCAATAAAATTTGGTTCAATGATTAGGGTACATAGTTACGTAAGGTCCCTTGGGCTCACTTGAGCTCTTCAGTATTCCTTTTCTGATACCCGGCGCCAATGCCCATTCTACAAAGCAGTTATTGAATAGGCGTCACAGCAGAATTCAACCAATTCATCTTCCTAATGAAGAGAAATATCAAACTTAGTTCTATTTTCAATATGCCAATATTATTTAGTACTTTTTTACAAAAATATATTCAAGATGTATTGTTTATATTTGAAATATATATGTATGTATGCATATTTATATTCATTTATATAAAACAATGAAATTACAATCCATACAAAAATCGTTTTAAATTTAAGATTATTAAAAAAATTAACTCAAAAAAAAAAGAAAACAAAATGTAATCATTTTCGTTTACAAATGGTGGGTTTTTAAATACTATAAGTTTAGTTAAGTAGTGGAAAGTTTTACAGGAAATGTCGACCGTATTACAAGCACAATGCTCTGTAGTCTTTTTCAAAAACGGTGGGGTTAAATTCTTTAAACGTTGTCTCAAAAGGCAGTTGTGAAATTTATAATCAAAATTAATTGTCTAATTGTGCATTCCGTGTAAAAATAATGAAGATTTAACGAAATTTGTTATTTGTTATTATGTACAATATGCATATGTTATTTGGCAAGGAAAGTTTTTGTAAGGGAGTTATAATAATTTTAATTATGACAGAATGATGGTTATAGTGCAAAGCCTAGTAATATGTTCGAACTTGCGGACAATGTTAAGCAACATTGATTATTTCACACGAAAATTTTGACATGTATCAATATTATCTATTTCGCGATTTTTCAAAACTTAACGCTTTAATTAGTTGTTAGTATAAAACATTGTTTTGCGTAGGTAAATAAAAAAAAATTTTATTGTCATTTAAATTGTCAAAAAAAGTAAAACAATATCAATTCATTACAGGTGATCCTAAAAGCCCTGCTGATAACTTTTTTTTTTTGCTTTATAATTGCTGGATGCCAAAATTTTGTTTATTATTTTTGTTTCTGTTTTGATTTGTTTCGGTTTTTGACATTGTACAATGATTTTGCAAAAACAAATTGCTTGTGGTTTTTGTACAAGTTGTACTACCGAGATTACCTGGAATGAATTCGCCTTGCACAATATTATTTTTATAATTTTCGCAAATCAAAAAACCAAAAAAATTTTATTATTTATTATTATACAAATACAAAATTACAAAAAATGATAAGTTGTTGTTTAAAAGTCTGTGAGAAATAATATGAGCTGCACTTGTTTCGCGCGGAAAATAAAAATGTTGCTAGAAACATTTCGAATGTTTTTCGTAATATAAATAGACTACAACTCTATCAACATTTTTTCGTTTGTATTTCACAGACATTTTCTTTATATGGAGTTTGACAACATCTCTCACGAAATACTGTACAGAGTACCAGGCATAAGTTATCAAAAATGCTTGTCGTGTATTGTTGTTGTTTTTACCACTCAGTCAACGCGAATTAATGTACACGGTGTCAGCAATACAAACACAACAGAAACAACTAAGGTTTTTTGCATTGCAATGTAAGTGTTTACGGCTCGAAATGTCAAAGCTGTTCGAACTGTCAAAGTCAGTGGGCTTTTCATTGCCACCTGTAGGGAAATCGATTTTTATATAATAAGGTGTTTTGGAAAAAATATGTACCTAACTTTTATTTTTATCAAAATAAGAGTAAGACCAAAGACTATAGATTTATAAAGATATTGCACTGCCATACAAAGTTCATACATTTTTCTGTCTATATTAATTTTTCTGGTGGATTTAGGCGCTAAATCCACTTGTGAGAGTAAATTATAGTCTTTGTTTTTACTCTCAGAGAACTTTTTATTCTCATCTATCAGCGCATATGTGCGTGCATGCGTGTGTGTATGTACTCATGTGTACATGGCAATGAAAAAAATATAGAAAAAACTAAAAGAAGTCTTGTTTTTCTCGTTGAAAACACATTCAAGTAAGTCCCAATTTACATTATACGATTTTTGTCGTTGCGATTCTAACCTTATTGGCGAGAGGGGAGAGAGGAATTAAAAGGGGTACACAAGCGAGCGTACTCTACGATTCGTTTTGTTCTTTCATTCGTAGTGTCAAATAATATGTATACACAAGAAGTTGTAACGACAAAAATCGTACAATGTAAACATAAGACCGACTTCAAAGAAGAAACGACAATAATCGCAACGACAAAAATCGTATAATGTAAATTGGGACTAATAAAAGAAGTTTTGTTTGCACGCCATTTATGTGCAAAAAACCTATGTAAACCCAAATGTGACTGATTTTTAATTGTAGGGCAATAATATGTGTTTTATTGTTGTACAGATGAAAGTATATCGGTTTGCACCGAAGTTCAAATGCTGTTATTGTTTAAATTTAAACAATTGTAGGAATATTAGAAATCATTTTTCTAAAAAAAATTAACTGCTTTGTTTATAAAAGATATTTTATGTTTACTAAAGCGACATGGCGACATAATCAAAATGCTTTTGATTTTCATAAAAATTTGCAGCCAGTTTGATGTGTGTGCACGTAATTTCTTGAAATTTTATTTATTTTTTGTTTAAAAATGTTTGAAAACTTGATTTTCAATGTTTTTTTTATTAAAATTGTATTATTTGACAAATTATTAAATTGTTTCCGATGAAAAATCCAATTTTGTTTATTATTACAACAAATAATTATTACAAATTATGAAAAATAGTCAGGCTTTGGAAGTCTACCTTTAAGAAGTTTGTAAAATTCTTATAAAGGTCTGCAAAAATATTTTTCCCCATTTAGGGATAACAACATGTTGCCAAGCTAATATATTAAAAAAAATGGTGGCTACACCGATATGGTGCCTAAAACTTTTCTTTTGTTTCTAAGCTATTTCCCATTTTAATTATACTAACACATAGCTATGTATATATTGCAGTACTTACAAGTTAATTTATCAAAATTCCTAAAAGAAACACCTTAGATTTTATGATTGTAAATATACTAGTGCTCGAACACGGGACAGTGTATGTTATATTAACTACTATTTGTTTGGTTATGGTCTACATTATAAGAACTTTTTTGAAAAATATCGTTGGAAAAAATTATATCTTTTTTGACGTTGTGTTAAAATATTTAAAAAAATACTATGTACAGTACTTTTTGCTTATAGTCACAAATCGTGGACTATATCGCTAGAATGACTATACGCCAAGTTCACATGTGTAAATGTGTGCCACATACATATGTAAATTTTTGGCAAAATTTAAAAAAGTTAGCGATTTATGAAAAGCAATTTACCTTTCTTTCTTAATTATATAAAAAAAATTATCAGCAAGACTATAGTTTTTTCTTTAAATTTCTAACAAATTTTAAAATCGCAATACGAATGAAAATGTTTTAGATAAAAAATTGATAATATTGCCAGATAATTACATTAAACACATTTAAAAATGGTTGCTTTAGAAACTTGGAATAAAGCTTAAGCTTTATTTGATTTTCATGGAAAATAAATTCTAAAAATTTAATCGCGTTTGATTGTATATTAAATGGATTTTTAAAAATTTCTTAAAATTAATATTTTTGCAAAATTCAATTCACTGATCTCTCAAGTTCTAAGTTTTAAGATATTCAGCCTTGTTATAATATTCGCAAGATTTAAAAAAGCAAAACACCAGATTTATTTTACAGTGTTCGGAAACTCTTGCGTTATGCTTGCGATCTGCCATAGTTTCTTACAAAAATTCTAGTTTCCTTCAGCATACTTTTGTAATTTTAATTCGTCAAACTTCGTGCTATTGCGATTTACAGAACACATATTATACGATTTCAAGTAAGAATGTTAAGCGTTTTACGATTATCAGAGCATGCCCGATTTATTTTAAATCGTTCAAAAAACTATAATAAAAACACACTACTGGAATAATGCTAAATATTGAAAATTTTTTGCAGATTTTTGGCGAATTTAATATGAATTTATAAAATAAAAAATCATATTAACAACACTGATAGCGGGATTATAGCTTTGCAACAGAGTTGCAAACTGTTTTAAAAATGTTAAAACAATAATAAGATATTTCATCACTGTTACCAAACACAAAAACTAATTTTTTTCGATTGGAGAGTTGATAAGAAAAAGTAAACGATTAATTTCTTGATTCTTTGATATGGTTTGTAACTTCAGAAACAAATAAAAAACTTAGGCTTATGTGACTAAAACGTTAATAATTTGCTTTACTTTTGTAAATGTGCTTATATCGCTAAATGGACTATAACGTAAATACTTTCTATTAATCTTCTGTATAGCGGCAAAAATAAAGATTAAATGGACTATATAGCTAATGTGACTAACAATGGAAATGACTATAAACGAAAAGTACTGTATAAAATAATGAACAAATTAGGAAAATAAAATTTTTTTGCAGGTGGCCCTATGCATTTTATATTATATTTTTGTTTTGAATTCACAAAATTTTTTAAACGTTTTTATTTGACTTTTTCAATTACAATTTGCGATTTGCTGCTTGTCAGAAATTTTGTTGGCTGTTTTAAAATTTCTACTAGCCCCCAGGGCTATTGAAATTTCATTAATTTCAGAAGTGTCAACATTTTACTTGCATTCGCTCTTTTCTATCGCCTCACACACGTCCTAAGAAAACACACTTGTTTTATAATAAATTCGTTTGATACATACATACACATATTATAAGAACATACCTACATAGTTGAATTGTCTAAAAATTTTAATAATAATTCGGTTCGAATCGTTATAATTTCATTTTTACAACAATAAAACACATATTCTTACCCTACCAATTAAGCAATCGGTCGCATTTGTTCTTACGTAGGTTATTTGCACATAAATTGCTTGCAAACAAAACAAAATCACTTAAAAAATAAAAATACCAAAAACCTGTTTTAACGAAAAAAACATACACACACACGTTGGTTTGCAAAAACAGAAAACATGTGTATGTATGTATGTATTGATGCATGTATGTGGTTTTTTGCTCTCTTCAGTTTTCTGAATGTGAGCACGAAAACCGGTTTTAACGAAAAAAACATACGCACACACACGTTGGTTGACAAAAACAAAAAACATGTGTATGCATGTATTAATGCATGTGGTTTTTTGCTCTCTCCAGTTTTCTAAATGTGAGCACGAAGTTTTTGCTTTCCTTGTTACTTCCCCCCCTCATCGTTAAGAAGCACAACATTTTTGTCAATTCCAAATGTACTATGTGCAACATCTTTATAAATCTATAGTCTTTGGTAAGACAGTATCATGCTTAAGGATCTAAACAAAGAAAAAAGAGTCTAAAAATTTATTGAAAAAATTACTATTCGATAGAATAATATTTTTATCTAAAGCCTGGCACAATCATGATTTTCATTTAACTGTTTGTTTGGTACTCTGTTCAACATTTCACGTGAAATGCTGTCAAAACTCAAATAACATGTGTGAAATTTCTATGAAATTATGTTGACATAGTTGTACTCTGTTCAATTTATGAAAAAGCTACGAAATGTTTCTGGCAACATTTTTTACAACTGCCAAATAATGTAAGCTGCACTTATTTCACGTGGAATTTTAAGCATATGAAAAAACGTTTTTACTTAATATTAACACGAGAATAGAAAACATTTTTACTTAATTTTCTAAATAAAAAAATACTTTTTAGGAAAATACATGCGGGTTTTGTGAAGTGCTGGTTAACACTCTTCATGTCTTAGCCGTCAAGTCTTTAGTTTGTAACAGAGGGAGGAAAAGAAATGGCATTCTCTTTTCCCTTCTCTCCTAAAAGCTCAAAACTTGACGGCTTAAACTTGAACAGTATAAGCCAGCACTTACATACGCAAAACAATGTCGCATACTTTGAAAGATTAAAAACTCCAAATTGTGAATACTCGCGAGATAAGTTACATTGTCAAATTTTTCGTATGAAATAATAGATGTTGCTGAAAATTTTTCGCAAATTGGGACAGAGTACTAGGCTTTAATATTAAATTCAAAACTTACATGTTTCAGAAAAAAAGAAAAAATTATTTTAATCAGTTTAAAAACAACAAACTTACAATTTAATTTTTTGGATCTACAATTTTAAGGTAACAGTTAGTTCACAAAAACGAAGTGATTGTGCAAGATTTAAAAAAGTTTCGTATTCAATGGAGTCACAGCAAGTAGTATTGTTTAATGAGAATCCATGCATATTTTTTTGCTAACTTTTACATCACCCTGCAATTAACTAAATGTACATACATGACGATCGATGACTATTCATGCTCACATTGTAAACAGACGAAATTAAAATTGTACTTTTTTGTTTGAAATTGCCAATAAAAATTGATGAGAAACAGAAAATGCATGTCGTAATATCAATTCCTTTCATTCTGGTCCCGTCAGTTTTCTTAACATTTATTTACGACAACTTAGGAGATAAACATACGATCATTTGCTCATTAAGATTGCTTCAATCTTTGTCCCAGGCCCTTCCTGGGCAAAGGCTGGCTGAT
This sequence comes from Pollenia amentaria, assembly GCA_943735925.1. Taxonomy (NCBI): domain Eukaryota; kingdom Metazoa; phylum Arthropoda; class Insecta; order Diptera; family Polleniidae; genus Pollenia; species Pollenia amentaria. The sequence goes on from OX031009.1 coordinate 85,089,942, forward strand.
GCCACAATGGGCACCTTTACGTTCATAAAGACCTACATCAACGACCTGAAGCCGTTAAATAGACAACGCCAACAGTCAGTTTACAAGTGGTTGTAAATTTTGTGTACATCTCGTAAAAACTACAAAACAACAAGAAATCAAACCATGTATCATCCACAGCATATCTGCATTATAAAGTCAGCATATGCAACAGATATAAAAGAGGTTAAACACTAAGCAAATGTACTAGTATTTGTATGTGTGAAGAAATATTATGACTTTTTTTAATAGCTCTGTTACCAATTGAATTTTTGCAACTTTGTTGCATATGCATTCTGCTTACGAAATAAATTACTGATGAATGTTAATTTTGCAAGTTTCATACAAACCCCTCAGATTCAACTCGATTTGTTTGAATGTCTCTATATATTTAAATTACTGACCGAAATCTTTGTAGAATATGAAATGTTCGAAATTGTTACTAATAGTTGTATTTGGTACAAGGTTCAGTTTAGATCAAAGTCACTGACAAATGTTATAAATTTTTAGATACTTATGTATATAATAGGGTCGTACAAAAACAACTCCCAGAATAGTGCAGTGTCTTAATAGAGTTAAATAAATTTTAATAAAAGCAATTTTTTTCGTGATCCATATATCGACCAGTCTATTAAGGTGGTTTGAAAAAAAAGTTGAGCGAGTCAATATTTTTCATTTGTTCCTAGAAACCATAGCGCTGTAAATGGTGTATATGGGGTATAAAAAAGATGTACCACTTTAAAGTATGAGTTTTTACATAACAATTACATGAGTTTTTACAAAACAATTACAATGCTTTTTTACTTAACAATTACAATTAGTTCTTGCCAAAGAAGCCAAAGTCTTACATTTTTACAAACATTTTGCGTTATAATTTGGGGTGTTTGCTTACACTTGATTCACTCGGGATTACTTTGCATTCAAACCATGCGTTAGAGAGTATAGCTGGAGGTCTACACCTCGCGCTCAATGCTTTTGTGTTTTAGGCTTTTACCAAAAAAGTAGAATCGGTGTAATTGTATTAACAAGTTAAGCCTAGTACTCTGTTCAAACTTGAGAAAAATGCTGAGTAACATTGATTATTTCACACGGAAATTTTGACATGTATCAATATTATCTATCACGCGGTTTATGAAAACTAAACGTTTTTATAAGTTGCAAGTATACAAAATTTTTTCGCGATAGTAAACAAAAATCATGTTTTTTTTAAACTGTCATTAAAAAAGTAAAACAATATTATTTTTATAATTTCCCAAATCAAAAAACAAATAAATTTAATTTTATTATTTATTTTAGCACTTTTCTACATTTTTCTTTGTGAAACGCTTGTTAAAAAAACCACGTTAAAAATACAAAATAAAAAATTACAAAAAATGATACGCTGTTGCTGAAAATTCCGTGCGAAATAATATGAACTGCACTTGTTTCGCACGGAAAATAAAATTGTTGCTAGAAACATTTCGAATGTTTTTCGTAATATAAATAGAGTACAACTCTATCAACATTTTCTCGTTTGTATTTCATAGAATTTTTTTTTTATATTGCGTTTGACAACATTTCGCACGAAATACTGAACAGAGTACCAGGCTTTACACAGAAAACGCGTAGAATGCGTATACGCAACGAATGCATAAATTAGTTTACTTTCAACATTTGCATGCGTCTTGAAAAAACGTCAAGAAAATATCAATCACATAAAATGCGTAGTGTGGACTTCCACATTAAGCCTCAACACTTTTACGAAGACTTTCTAAATAAACTATTGAATACTAACAATTTTTAAAATCGTCTAAATTTTAAGAGTTATAATTCTTCGATGGTTAATATCAATAACAATATGTTTACCACTATTAATATAATGTATATGTTCGGAGGCAACCGTAATGTGGTTGTGGCTCCCTAATGGAAGACTGATTTAACCATAATATGGTGCGCGCACAGCTCTAGTTTGCAGAAAAATCAAAAATGATTGATTCTCATAAACACATTTTGAATATTTATTAAACTGTATTAGTATGGTGGTTATTTTATTGAACTGTTAATGGTTTTTAATCCAAATTTAAATATTTTGTAATTAGGCTTAAGTTCATTGAATTTAACTTTCATTAAATTATTTTTATGAAGAAAGGAATTTTACAAAGACATTTTTCACTGTCCAGTGCTAAATTTAATCATTTCAATGAAAATTTTATAGAGTGAAGACAGTTTTTTTTTATTAGAACTTATTAGAAGATTTATAATCCCGTTTGTACTGTTTATTCGCTATCGTAATGTGTGGGTTTGTCAAGTCGGTTGTGTAGTTTCGTTGGCCGTTGAGTAGTTCTTGCAATGTTTAATATCATGCTAACCAATAACACTGTATGTACTCAGTGGGAACACGATACGGAAGTTATTGTGTTTTTTTCTAGCTCTTCCTTCGAAAGCTACCCTTTTTGCATTTCTATTTGCATCATCTTTTATGCCGCAATACAATTAACACAAATTTCTTTAATTGAGATTTATTTGCAAAACTGTTTTTATAACTTTAATTTTATATTACTTTTAAGATTACCACAACACAAGTTAATAATATGTAAGGAAGTAAATAACATTACCAAACAAAACAAGTAAGAATGTATAGTGGGTCAAGCCCGACCATATGACACCCTTCAACACAGAATATAAGAAAAAAAAAATTTCCAATGCACCCCATTTGGGTCCAATGGGCAGAACAATTGAGTTTAAAATTCATATAAATGTTCTTTGTGCCGAATATATCTTCATCCATATGAAATTTGTTTGCCAATTTGTCAATTTAGAAAGGGGGTTTACCAGCACACCATCTTGTCGCAAATTTTTACATATATACTATCATTTATAAGGAAGTTTATTGCATTTAAAATCTATTTTCGGCAGCAGTATTTGTATGGGAGTTATGGTCAAATATCAACCGATTCAAATAAAAATTTGTTTTTCGACGATTTTGATTGCAATAAAATAAGTTTAGACCAAATTTAATCTATAATAAAGTGATTTATGGACACAAAGACCCTATTACGGAAAGACGCTTTTATGTGGGCTATGTGAAATAATGGACCGATTTGGTCAATAAGCTCCTTGTGTCAATAGGAACCTATGTACCACATTTGATGATATTATCTCAAAAATTGCGACCTTTACTTTGCGCACAAAGTTTCCATGGACAGCTAGCCAGCCGGGCGGACATCGTTAGAAAGTGACTCGGAGTCCATTGGTATACTTAAAGGTGGGTTTTTTGCACAAAACAAGAAGTTAAGTTATTTTTTGTTTTACGTGTTTATGTTGGGTTAATTTTGATTTGATCACGAAATTTGTGTTGATTGTAGCGGTCTGTTTTTACACTCTTCAAAAGCTGCCTTCTTTAACGGAATTGGGTCTTTTTCACAGGCACTTTTTTCACCTCTGTACCAATAATTAGAGCCACCCTAATATATACAACACGTGAAATCGCTACTTTCTAAGTTACACTACTCATTCGCTGCTCAAGAAAATTTACGCACTAAATATAACAACACAAACTTGTTAGATAAAATTTACTAAAATAATGGTTAAATGATATTTACAAAGAGATTTCAATTTAAGATTCGGAGTAGGTCTTAAATAAAAAATTAAAGAAGATTAATAAAAGATTTTATGGCTTGCCGAATTTCTGATTTATAAAGTTTCTGATCTCAGCAAATCAGATGTTTAAGAAAGATTTCTTCTAATTTCTCTTCTCTCCAACTTTTTTTTAATTAAACCATTATTCAAAAATATAATCAGTTTTAAATAAAAACTTAATCAAGTGAATTAAACGTTTACTTATATCAACAACATTGGTTTCTGTGTAAGTGGTTTATAGTTTTCAATTCTTTCAGAAAGGTATTTTTTGTGGGGTTTAGGTAGGGTTTTTATTCGTTCAAAAAGTCACGGCAAAATATTTTAGAAGTTCCCGTGAATTTCGACTTAAATTCAAGCCATTAAAGGCACAAACTGCCAGTTTATTAATGTAAAAAAATGAGCGATCATGTTTCGCCCTTAGCCTAAAGTCTTTTAGTTCGAGATAATGCTAAGTCAGCCCCTACAATTTTGATACGCCGAACAGTTTTCCATCTTCGTTGATTTATTTATTATATGGAACAATTTTATTATTCTGTTTTAACTTTATGCTCTGCTCTTTTAAAAAAATAAGCACAGAAAATTTAATTTTTTCTTCAAAAATATTCCAAAAATATATATAAAGTATCGCTGTATCGACAGCAAAATATCGCCGATACCGATGTATCGGAAAATCTGAAGTATCGGCGATATATATGTATATTGTTTCCCATATTTTTTGTAAAAAATTATAGATAACTACACAACTAAATGCAGCATTTATCATATTGTTTATGTGCATATATATTTTTAAAACTTGCAGGAAATTTTGTTAAATAAAAATGGATAATGACTCAACTAATTTTTACATGGCTAAGCAAGTTGAAAATGGCTAAATCTATCCACTTAATGGTTAAATTGGCAGCACTGTTTGAAGAATATGTACAGCATTTTGAAACAAAAGAATAAAATTGCATTTTTCGCTGATATTTGATTAAATACTCTTTCATAATTTTCTACACAAAACGTTTCCCAAAATTCATTATAATAAAAGACAAACTTTTTGAGCTCCCGAGAATATAAAAAGTCTGAGAACTAAATTATGCATTTCATGTTCCCAAATTTCTCAAATGTGGTCATCTATAGCAATTTTCAAAAGATTCAATTTTCTTACAATTTATACAAATTTTCATAAAATATCGTCTAAAGAGGATGTCGTGTAAAGAGATAAATATTGAACGAAAGCTTTTATGATATGACATGGTGTGCATGTTTGTTTAGCAACAATAGAAGCGCTCTTTTGGCTTCTTTGTCGACAACAGATTCACACATACCTCATAGACATTTAGCTAAAATGTTGCACGGAATGAGTGGCTTATTAAAATCGCCATAAGTACAAGAGCAAACATCGATTAAACATTATTTATGGGGCTTCACCTAACAATGTTTTTTCTTGACATTCGTCTCCATTTCCATCTTTCTATGTAGTAGTTTTTTTCATACATACATATATAGATACATATTATTCCTCTATAACACTATGCCACAAAAAAACTAACTTCAAAAGTGAGATGTTTTTAAGCTAAATAGGGGCTTTACGCATAATACGTTTGGAGCAAAATATTATTTAAGGTACAGATTAAAAAATTCAGGTTTGAGAAATATTTTGCCTTACTGGAGCGACTTAAAATAGTGAATTTGGAGAAAAAAAACGTTGAAAAAATCAAATGGGGTATAACTCAGTGCGTTTTTATCAGATAATCACAGTATAGATATGGGCTGAAAGAAGAAAAATATATCTTTGCAACAGTGTAAAATTTGCGTAAACCAAAAAATTAGTTCTCATGATTTTTGGAAATAGCCTCATAAATTGCAAAAAATGGGTTTTACGAATATCTCGAAAACGGTTCTTAAGAAAAATAAAAGAATTAAATATCCGTGTTCAGCAGTCCCAATTTAGCTTAGAAAATATTCATTTTGGATGTTATGGCAAAAAGTTAAAAAATTGTAAACCAGTGTGTGAACATCCATCCATACATTCCGTTTTTTTTTTAAGTTGTTCATTGATGAAGTGAATTTATTTTTTTTACAATTTTCATATTCTTACAGATATTTAAACAATATAATAACATATAGGTAATAAAATACAAGATTATTGATTGTTTAACAAGACGATAATATTTCGTTTTACATTTGCATTTAAAGAAAAATCTATACCTTTATATATATGTATATTAAATTGACTGCACATCCTTCTAAATGGATCAGCATTTGTGTAATTTGTTCTGAAGTATTTAATTGATAGCAGTTCAAAGTGTCAAGATGAACGATGAGGAACATAGAAAATCGGCAACCATGTTACTTATGTTAAGGTCATCGCAGGATTCACTGTCCTGAAACTTCATTAATGTAGAAAATACGGTAGATCTTCTTTTGGAGTTTACAAAATTGTATAATGATTTAGGATTATTTTTGAAATCATTCCTCACTTTACGCAAGTAATTAGTGTAACAAGATTTGTTTAATGCATTATACTTAGTACGACCATTATATTCTTATTTTTTGCTGCAGACAGCTGTTTTGTGTTCCAGGGAGGACCGCTAGGTTTGCGAAGATATTGCTTAGGGATACACAATTCCATAAGAGAAAAAAATTTTTTATAAAAACGTTTTATTATTTCATCCAAAGTAATATTTGAGTGCAAAAATAATTCTTCCCAGTTTATATTATAATAAAGGCTTTTAAGCAAATTGTAGTTTATATTTTTAAAACACAGTACCTTATCGTTTACTTCAGTAAGTTGCGATTAAGATGTTAAAGATATTGATAAGTTGACTTCTATTTTAGGGTGATATCGATCTTCCGGAGAGGTAATTGGCTCAGAGCCCTTAGCAACGATGTCAACATATTCATTTACAAATATTAAGTCCAATAATTTCCTATAATCATTAAATATATCATTCAGCTGATAAAGGGACTGTAATTCTGTGTTTAAGGGCCACACAGAATTTTTAACCAATCTTCTAGTTGGGGGTGCAGACCTGCAGGGCACTTTAAAATGCAAGATGATCTTTTAAGAAGATTGGAATTATAACCACTCAAATGAATGATTACTCGTATAATTGTAGGGTTGGGTAAAAGAAATAAATGAGAATTAGTTATTTCTTTTCAAATTATGTTAATTTAATTGAGTATCGAGGGTTTTGTCATTACCTTTGGAGTAGCTATATGATTTAAATGACCAGTAGCTCGTTTCTGTATTTCTCGCATTGCAAAATTTCTCACATTAAGTGTGAAACAAAAAATTCCATCGCTTCTCGATTTGTGAGAAAAAAGTGTTTCTGTATTTGATTGTGAGAACAGACAACACAGATTCTAGTTTAACTGGAATACTTCCAGTAATTAAGTGTCAAATGCAAGCGAAATGTCAACGAATGAAATAGATATAATAAAAATAGGGCTGCCAGATTTGTCGATCTATCGTCATTTTGACGATTTTTTGTTCCAAAATTGGCAAAGTGCCGATTTGCTGATTTTTTCTGTAGCTCGTTTCTGTATTTCTCGCATCGCAAAATTTCTCACATTAAGGGTGAAACAAAAAATTCCATCGTTTCTCGATTTGTGAGAAAAAAGTGTTTCTGTATTTAAATGCGAGAACAGACAACACAGATTCTGTTTTAACTGGAATACTTCCAGTAATTAAGTGTCAAATGCAAGCGAAACGTCAACGAAAGAAATATATAATAAAAATTAGGCTGCCAGACTTAAAGATTTATTGACATCTTGACGATTTTTTTTGTTCCAAAATTAGCAAAGTGACGATTTGCTGATTTTTTTCTAGTGACGATTCAGTCTTCGAAATAAAACAATTTTAAATAGTTTTATATGTTTGTGTATTAGGCACCACAAAAAATCGATATCTTTAAAAACAAGGCAGATTAAAAAATGTATCGGCAAAAGCAAAATTTCGAACGAAATCTGTTTAATTTTTATTTGCTTGGATTATGTAATACATTTGTTTATGTGATCAAAAGATTAAACTATTACCCCATTTTTCAGTCAATGCACTTTAGGAAATTTTTGCCTTTTATTTTGTCCAAAAGTGTTTATTTTATTTCAATATGATATTTTGTCACTCCTTTGTGTGATTTCTGCAGGGAAAAAACCAATCTGAAATTTTAAATTGCTATCGGATTAAGGAAAAATAAAATTAATAATTTTATTTAAATAGACCTCAAGCTTATGTATGTATAAAATATGTATTTCACCCATGAACTTAATGTTTTTTTTTTTGATTATGTGTTTATATGATTAAAATTTGTGATTATATGATAAAAATCGAACAAAATTCGTCAAAATTGATTTTAAATTGTCCGAACAAAATAGACGATTTTTTTTATTTTTTCTAAGGATATTAACGTTTTTTTCACAAATTTATCTGGCAGCACTGCATAAAACAAACACAATGAAAGACTAAAAAAATTAAAATAACAAAATATAACAATTGTGTTTTATATACTTATTTTCATCATTAAAATTTTTCTTTTCAAATAAAAAAAAAAAAAAATAATACACATTCTTGTGTACATTAGGGTGTCCCTTATTTTTCGACGTCATTTTTTTTGCGCATACCCGCTAAAAAGTTTCGAAATGACCTAAAAAGCCACCATGAAAAATTTTAATTTGATCTAAGAATGGTAACCTGTGGCGACTTGCGATTACTTCAATGGTATTAATATGTGCCAGTAATATGCATAAACAGCTGTGGCTCAACGATTAAATGATATAAGATTAACAACAATAAACTAAATTTAGGATACGTTGCATTGTTTCTATATTAGTTAAGTCGGAGAGTATTATTTTTTATATTAAGGTTAAAAAAAAAACAATATATCGTAACTTAGCAATATACACACATATATATCAAAGGTGCATCTTCTAGTTATTAACGAAATAAAATTAGCAGCAACTATTTTTAAACTAAACTGTAACTTTAAACTTAAAAAAGCAGCTATGTATATTTGATATTCATAGGAATTTTAATTTTATGTGGCATTCTTAAAAGCTCTAATAATAAAAAGCTTTCGTTTACATACCTTTTAATAAAAAGCGAGCTTTCATATACAACACATATATCCATCTAAAAAGGTTATTCCCCTTTCTACTCAACTGCTAAATTAATGTGTTGTTTTGTATGGTAATTTGTCATTTCAATAGTGTGTTTCATAAAGTGCAGTATCTTAATTATAAACATGTGTGTCGAATTACGAAGTGGAAAACAACCAATTTTTCTCATCGGAATGCCTTGTCATCAAATTAATGGTGCTAAACTACCATCTAATCGACAAGTTCTCGCTGTGTATTTTTACAATATTCGCGAAGTCAAGCTCAGTGTTAGAGAAAGTGCAAATCTAGCAATTAGGGAGTGCGTAATATTTTGGGAGAAAGCAAGAATTCCCATAAAGGCTATTCCGAACTGTGTGAAGAAACTTTTAGATAAATATACGCTTTGGAAAAAGTTGCAAAAAAATTGTAAGAAAAGTCTCGATATTTATAGAACCCGTGAAAATGATTTTGAAAATGATCTTGATAATCTATTTGATATTGCTCATGCCGATGCCCTCGTTATTATGAAAATAGAAGAGGATAAAATATTTTTGAAGCTACAGAGAGAGCCGGGTAGACCGGGTTGCTTAGCTGGTATAGACAAAAATATGACAGACAAAGAAGAAAGATCCAGAAAAAGACTATTACACGAAGAAACAAGAAAATTGAGACAAAAAGAATTATCCACAGTAGCATCGACTTCTACATCAAATGTTGAACACAGGCAAGTTTCAGACGAGGACGAAATATTCAATTCTGATACGGAAGATCCACCATATTCACACGAGGACGAAATCCTGACAGAGACAAGCCCAAGTTTGCAGCGTGACAGTTCTAAAAGAGGAAGAAAAAATCTGATAACACCTAAGGTAGTGGCAGTTTTAGACAGGTGCCAGCTAAGTATAAGAGATTCAGTGTATATTATTCAGGCTATCCTAGATAAATCATCAATTCAACGAATTCGTACACAAATGAGAAAATCAAGGGCAGAAACTATTAAAACTGACTTTAACAACAATGTACCTAATGTTGTAACCATCCATTGGGATGGCAAACTTTTACCAGGCTTAGATGTGAGAAGCCGAAAAGAAGAGCGGCTGCCAATTGTAATTTCATATAGCGACAAGAAACAACTTCTTGCAGTACCAAAATTAGAGAGTTCATCTGGCAAAGACCAAGAAAAGGCTATAAGAACAGTCCTATATGACTGGAATCTCATTGACAAGGTACAAATAATCTGTTGTGATACAACATCAACGAATACTGGTCGTTTTAATGGTACTTGTGCTCTATTGGAGCAAAGTTTAGAGAGAGACTTGGTGCTTTTCGCTTGTCGTCATCATGTTTATGAGCTGGTGCTTAAAAGTGTATTTGAAGCCAAGATTAAGCAAAGTATTGGATCTCCAGAAATACAAATTTTTAAAAAAAATCAGAGACAACTGGAAAAACATCGATTCAAATAAGATTGAACCATGCATCGATTTTGTTAGAAAGCACATTTCTGATGAAAAAATTTTATCCAACTTAATGTTTTATAAAGCAGCACTGAAAAAAACCTTTATAAGGGACGATTATCGTGAATTAATCGAACTATGCGTTGTGTTTTTGGATGGCGATCCAGAGAAGAAAATAAAAATCAAGCCTCCCGGAGCATTACACAAAGCACGGTGGATGGCCAGAGCGATTTATTCATTAAAAATATGTTTGCTCCAGTCCCAGGTCAACATAGCTGCAAATGATAAAAGTGCTCTGCGCGACATTTGCGTATTTGTTGCGATAATTTACGTTAAGCCATGGCTCAAATGTACAGAGGCTGTAAAAGCACCTAATCAGGATTTGCGTTTTTTAAAAGAAGTGAAAGGCTACAATGAAATAGACGAAACAATTTCGATTGCTGCTGTAAGTAAGTTTTGTAATCATTTATGGTATTTAAGTGAAGAGGCAGTCATTTTATCACTTTTTGATGACGAAGTTGATAATGAAACAAAAACAAATATCATTGTCAACTTAAACAGGGAAAAAATATCGGATTTTAACAAACGTTATATTCCAACGAACGATGAAATGTCAAAAACGTTGTTTGGTGAGTCACAATTATGTTTATAAAAATGTTATTTTTGTATTAAATTATAATTTTTGAAAAATTAAAACTGGATATTTATAAAACAATTTTTAATATAACTTTTCTTTGTTTCAGATAAAACACTGGATAGTTTTGTATCAAATAAGAGCACAGTATTTCTTACTCGATTACAGATCGATGATAGTTTTCTTCGCACAAATGTGGCATCTTGGATAGATAACGCTGCATTTCTAGAAGCTAAGAGAAAAATAAGTCTTTTGCGAGTAGTGAATGATACTGCTGAAAGAGCAGTCAAATTAGTTCAAGATTTTCACGGACTTATTACTGCAGATGAAGAGCAAAAACAGTTTTTATTGCGCTGTGTTGAGGAACACAGAAATTTGTTTCCAGACTGCAGAAAAAATACACTTAAAAGAAGTTATCCTATCTAATTTTGAAAATTGAAATATTTTTAATAAAACAAGTTCTTTTATGAATTTTTTTTTTTGTTTTCATTTATTGCATTTTGCGAAACTTCTTGGCTTACTCGCCACGGGTTGCAATCATGATAGAATAACAAAATTTAATATTAAGATATAATTTTCTATATATAAAAAAAACCAGAGGGTATGCGTTTCGAAATTCCAAAAAAAAAAATTGTTTGCTTTATAAGGGACACCCTAGTGTACATACATACATAATTTGGGCTCCATTTTTTAAATTTTTTTTTTCTCGCATCAATTTCAAATATGACTTATTTTGGCAGTTCTTGTGAGAAACATTTTGCAAAATATTGTTACAGAAACACTTTTCTCGCATCCTTCCAATAATTGCTGGAAAATTATTTAAATGACAGATAATTCTCGCAAAGTAAAAATACAGAAACACTTATGTGAGAAAAACCATTTTTTGTTTCATATTGCACTGTTTTTGTGTTATTTCACTTGTTTCATGCGGGAAATTTTACGATGCGAGAAATACAGAAACGGGCTACAGGGTGAGTATATTTAGGGTTTAATACTTCAGGTTTATTTTTAACTTTTAATTAGGAAGGAGAAAGGAATTTCAATTTAGATTAATTTATTTAAAATAATTTTAAGTAGTTAGATTTAAAGTTGCAGTAATGATTAGATTTCAGTAAGCTTGTTCACGCTGTTGCTAAGGCAAGAGCGATTTATACATTAAATTAAATTTTCCTTTAAATATGTCTTCGGTTTGCAAAAGCCTAACTGGTTGTGGAATAATTTCGTAAGTACTAAAGTTTTTTACAATAAATTTACATTACTTGAATTCAGTGCATCTTAAACTATAAATATGACTTCCCAGTAAAGAAATTTGTGTTTTTTGAAGCACTTAAGAGAAAAAGCGCATAATCGAGCGCTTCAAAAAGAGAGCTCTTGTACAGAATAAAATATACAAAAAAGCTGCTAATTTTGTGCAGACAACGAAGAAATCGAAAATAAATTATGTGTTACGAAAATGCTTTAATAAATATGTTAATATAGATAGCCCTTAAAAAATCACTTTAGAAGTGCTTTATTTGCATGTTTTATTATGTTAACAGAAGCACGTATTGTCAGCAGAAAATAGTCCTCCAAACCAAGAACACCCCATACAAAAATTAGACATTCCATCAGCAGCTTTGAAGCGATTTGAGGTATGCATTAATATATAAAACCTGTTCCTTTTAGAGCACATTTTTTACTGGGTTATTAATTAGGGTTAACAATTAATCGTCATATTTAACATTTCATTTCAATTTTACAGGGTTTCAATTCAATTTTCTTTCAGGCTTTTTTTATAATTTAACTTAATAAAATTTTTAATCTTTTAATTCAATAAATTTATATTTAATATTATTTTTTTTTTCATTTAATTATCAATTATTTAAATATTCAATTATTTTATGGCTTTCCTTCTATGTTTTTTATTGTTTAAACGCAAGTTTAAATATTAGAGAATTAAGAAACTCTATACATATTAACCCTTTCAGTGTTTTTGTTGAATATATTCGACATTACATTGTACACTGTTTCTACGCCCTTTTACTGTATAAAAATATACAGGTAATTATATATTTTTTGTTTTAATTGAAAGAGAGTCTATAAGTCTGTAACTGAAAAAAATATAAAAAAAAAATTATAGGATATTTTGTGGACCTTTGAGGTATATTTTGAATATATTCGGCATTCCCTTAAAACCAGGGGAGCTGCATGAGATAAAAACTATTATTTTTCCTGGCTTCAGCGCCATCACGTTACCTTCAATAAAAAGTTTCAGATTTTTATCTCACCACAAATAATTTTTGACCCTAAAAGCATTAATTTATTTGTTGATGTAAATATTTTAAAGAACCAATCATCGGTCGAGTAATTCCATGTAATTGAAAGCATGTTAAAGCAGGGATGTTAAATGGGGTTTTAAATTTTGTACCAACTTCCAAAAAAAATTTACTTTTTGGACCTTCACGGTACCATTTCTAAATTAAAAATTATTAAAACAACAAAAAAAGTACAAAAAATGCAATTGTACACAAAACAAGTTAGAATATAGCGGCTGTGCCGAATCTTTGATACCCTCCAACGTCAGGAGTGGGCTCTATATGATTAATACATATATATTATTAACTAAGCTCCACAAAAACGAACGTCAGCATTAAAACTGGTTGCGGTTTAGACCTGAATTAAATTATTGACCGACAATAAGAACATTTTATGCGTTTCTTGTAAGAACTTTGAACTGGCTTGAGTAAAATATCTTGATTTGTAACAATATAAGCAATATCTATATCTGTGATGGATTAAGGTTATAAATTATTAATTATTATTAATTATTTTCCCAAAGTGGGATTTATTTGGTTTTAGGGGCATGGGGCCTATGGTAAATTATGGACAAATCTTCACGAAATTAGGCAGTGTGAGTTCTCGTCGTATAAAACTGTGACGTACCGCATTTTAGTATGCTAGCATTATTTATTGCGGTTTTAGGCGTACTAAACTGTTTTCCGGGAGCAGGGTTTATATGGGGCCTATTGTAAATTGTGGACCGATCTTCAAAAAATTGTACAGTGTGATTTCTGGTCCTATAAAACTGTGACGTACCAAATTTTAATCTGATAGCGTTATTTATTACGGTTTTAGGCGTACTAAACTGTTTTCCGGGATTTGGGTTTATATGGGGCATAGTGTAAATTATGAACCGCTCTTCAAAAAATGTTACAGTGTGATTTCTGGTCCTATAAAACTGTGACGTACCAAATTTTAATATGCTAGCGTTATTTATTGCGGTTTTAGGCGTACTAAACTGTTTTCCGCGAGAAGGGTTTACATGGGGCCTATGGTCAATTATGGACCATCGTCGTCCATCACGCAACACAAACATTTCAAAAAACTAATTGTCTATTTCCGATGTGCGAAAGAATTCTTTCGTTCGTACAAATACATTTAAAACAAAAACAAAGTTTGTTTGAAATGCAGTTGTTCGAAAGAAAGAGTTCCTTCGCACATCGGAAATAGACAATTAGTTTTTTGAAATGTTTGTGTTGCGTGATGGACGACGAACAGCTGTGCTACGATTTTCTCTATAAGTAAACACCCGCACAAATGCATTTATAGGCCAGAAGGCAGGATCATGAATTGTATTAAGACGCTATCTCTCGTGGTTGAGAATACTTAAATTTAAATATTGATATTTCTTCATTTAATTCTATTTTGGATTTTATGAAGAACTCAACCTCTTAAGCCTTATATTAACACTTCTCTCGAACGTCAAATTTTTATAGGACTGGAAATCAGACTGTCAAGTTTTGTGAAGATCCGTCCAGTATTGCCACGTAATTATTTTTCTTCCCCCCAAAAAAGTTTAAAAACCCCCCAAATTTAGCGTATTTTAAAAAAAAAATCCCCCTAAATGTTAAAGTGTAGATAATAATTTAATTTCGATTAATTTTACTTGAACCAGTTTTAATTTACGTACTAATATCATTACCCAAATAAAGTAAAATATTAAAGTTTTTTTAAATTTTTCCCCAAAAATATTTTTTTAAGTCTCTTGAATATTTTTATTAAATAAAATTTCTAAAACACAATTTAAAACATTTAAAAAAGACTGTAATATATGTATGTACATATAATTATATATGTACATATCTATCTGGTCAAAATAGATTTAGAAGAAATCTGCTTTTTTAAGTATCAAACTCTTCCACAGCATATAAGACGCCTGATCAAGGTTAGAAATGTTTTTAGAAGAAATTGGAAACGACACAGGAACTTGCTTGACTTTTGTAAAATTTAACAGTGCAACCACCGTATTTCCGAAGAAATAAGATTATTTAAAAACAAAACTTGGAATAATAAACTCTCATCATCTGAAGATTTCTAAGATTTTAAAGCAAAAATCAGCAAATATTCCAATACTAAAATACAACAACGAAAACTACAAAACTCAAATAGAAAAATGTGAAATACTTGCCCAAATCTTTAGTTTCAATCACTCAATTAAATCCAATCTTAGCGATCCACTAACATCCACAGAAGTGAATAATGCTCTCTCTTGCTTCCATCGTGCCTAGTCCTCATAGCGAGGTATTCATATCGACAGATAAAATAGCTACCATTGTAAAAAATCTAAAAGCAAAAAAATCTCCAGGAACTGATGGTATAACAAATATATGTTTAAAAGCATTATCGAAAAAAGGAATTAAGTATATAACAGCTATTGTTAACGCTTGCCTGCAAAATTCTTATTTTCCTAAATTGTGGAAACATTCCAAAGTCGTACCAATAAAGAAACCAAATAAGCCTAAAAATTGTCCTACTTCGTATATGTCTATTAGTGTTTTATCTTCTATAAACAAAGTACTGGAAAAACTAATAAAAAAAACTTATCGATTTTATAAATACAGAAAATATACTGCCAACACAACAATTTGGTTTCCGCAGGGAACACAATACGGTTCAACCACTTGTCAGAATACGAAACCTGGTAAATTCTAACTTCAAAAACTGAAACTCTACTGGAATGATACTACTAGACATCAAAGCAGCGTTTTATTCGGTTTGGCATAGTGGTCTTATTTTTAAAATTATGAGATTAAATTATCCTATTTCATTAGTTAAATTGGTACAAAGTTTTCTCTCGGGTCGTGCCTTGAATGTTGTTATTGGTTCAACTTTGACGAGCAAAGACAGATATTTTATCCGGTTGTCCCCAGGGATCTTGTCTTCCACCCTTACTATACAACATTTTCACAGCTAACTTCCCCTCGCTTGCTGGTTGTGTTACTTCTATTTTTGCAGACGATAGGGCAATTCTTAGCTCTGGTATACTTTCAACGGAAGTTCTGTCCAGATTAGAAACGGCACTAACTGTAGTTCACAGGTATTTTACAAACTGGAAGATTCTTGTTAACCCACAAAAGACCCAAGCCATATACTTCACCAGAAGTCGCAAACCCTATTTCTAACCCCAAAATCCAATTACACTCATCAACAGTTCAGTATCATGGATAAACAAACCCAAGTACTTAGGCGAAATTTTAGATCCTAAGCTTAAATTCAAAGATCACATTCCATACATTATTGACAAAGTTAATAAGTTAACCAGACTTCTGTATCGACTTATAAACAGAAATTCCTATTTTAACATCCACAACAAACGTCTTATACTAAATTCCATATTCCACGCTATCCATATTTACGCTGCTATAAAAAATTTACAGATTGCCCAAAACAAGCTATTAAAAATGATGTACAATTTGCCTTGGCATTACTCAACGCTCAGCCTTCACTCATTGAAATTGTAAATAACAGGTTAGAACGGCTTACACTGAACTTTAATTCCAGTTTTTCAAATTCGGAATACAATCGCATCAATATTCTTATTTCATCATAATTTTACCTTTCAGCCCTTTCCTTTTTTATCTAAAACATACAAAACTAAAAAAAAACTGTTTAAAAAGGCTTTTTTTTTTTTTTATCAATTTTTAGCTTACCTTGTAATGTTATGTAAAGTCAAAGTATTATATGTATATTATTGTTATTTATATTTAAGCAGAAAATGAATTCACCTAGAAAGGTTGAATTGAATTGAATATTGGAATATTGAAATCAAGTATCTTCAATAAAATCGATGTTGCAAAATAATTTTCGTTAACTTGTATAAAGTATCGGAATTAAAAAGTTTGAGCATTTCAGGTGTTGTATTTAAGTTGTGACAGGTATTATATATTTAATATTTCAGCCTTAAAACCCGTTTTTATTATCATTTCAAAAAGCTTTACTTAAGCTACGGTCACACTTATTAAATATTTGACCAAATAAGCATAACCACTACATTTGTTAATAGCTAATGAGATTTAACATGGTCTTAGGCCTAATAAATCAAAGCAAGTTAAACTCTGTTTTTGGTTTAAAATATGTTTAAACCAACCTATCTATAAATCAGTAAATATATAAGCCATCTTTAAACGCATTAAGTTTTGTCTTTAAACTACCAATGCAGACCATATGAATTTGACAACATTTATCGTACTGCTGCCACATGTAACTTTTTAAATTACATATAATATATGGGACACTGACTTTCAACTGTTGAGTATAAACTACAAACAAATTTAAGTTAAGTTCAACTAAACCACCGTTTAAACACACACCCGTCAAATATTTGACAACTGTGACCATAGCTTTAGTTATTATATTCAATGATGGTAACTTTCCTGTGAAATCTAGCGGAAGTCTAGCGATTTTTTCTCAACTAAAGACAAGCTGTAAAATTGAGTATTACTTAGTTAAAGTTATGTACAGACAAGCAAATAGTGGAACTCCCTAAATATGAATGTATGCCCCAAGTTGTTCTCCAAAGAATTAGTACCCCCTAAATTTGCCGCTAAATGAAATAAAACCCCCTAAATCTGGGGGGAATCCCCCTAACCTGGCCACTCTGGATCCGTCCATATACCGTACCATATTTCTTTTAAAATGCCCACTTTTGGAAATTATTTTAATACGCCTAAAACCGGTGCAGATATAGATATAATGGTAAAATTTGGTTCAATTTAGCTTATATAGCCAGAAATAAAACCATGCAATTTTGTTATTATTGGCCCATTAGTTGCCTTACGTCCCATATTAATTATTTAATTGTTACTATTAATTTGTATACTGGTGCAAATTAATAGTATCAGTTAAACTTTTATCAAAAGTTATTTTCGGGAATGATATATTTATTATTTATTAATTCATTTATTAATGATGTGCTAATAATCCCAATTTTTATTTATGATTAAACCCACTGAAATTTATTGTTGTGGGAAATCTAATTCACTGATTAAACATCTAATTCACTTGATTAGAGTTTTTAATTTAATTTTTAATTAAATCTGAATTTTTTCTGATTAATGCTTTAATTGGGGCAAAATTGTTTTCTGTGCGTGCTAGATCGGCGCACATATAAGAGCATTGCACAATTTATTCTTGAGTGGTCCCGTTGTCGTCGGACATTTTGAAAATTTGTTTCACATCGGTTCATATCGGCCAAACCTTAATTGCGACAATAATCGTAATAATGCTGTAAAACTATCGTGCTATTTAGGCTAATCAAATCATATGTTTGTTTATTTGCTTGTCGGCAGACAGAGTTTTCCTGTCGAAATAGATTGCTGTCAAAACCAGAAGACTACTGTGGTTAGGGGTGCCAGACGTACTGTTTTGCAGTACTTGTACTGATTTTTTAAATTGTACTGTTTAACGCACAAATCCCAAATTAGTATGCAAATGTTCTGTTTTTTACACTTCGTACTGTTTTTTTGTGGTTTTGTCTACAAATAACAAAGATATTAAGAAACCCCTGTTATGTGAATACATATTTGGGTGTTTCAAATGGTATGCTATCAAGTCATATTGTCATAATATCCTAATATTGTGCAGTACAATACAAAAACTTTTAAGAAAACCTATTGTGAACTAGCAGTTATAGTAATGCATAGTTTATTATAGATGAACTTGGTGAAATTGGCCTTAATAAATTAAAAATTGTTTAATATTAGAAACTTAATCTAGGAAACAATGATTTTCTCAAATTCTATACGATTTGTGCAACTATGTGTGTGGTGAAAATTGCCAATATGTTAAAAGAAAATCCTTCTAACACAATCAATGAATTAATTTTTTAGCGAAGTTAGGATTTTCTCTCTTTGTCTCTCTCGGTGAAAAATGTGCTAAGATTTTCCTACAACCTTGTGAACTTGTAATTTTTGATTGACAACGTTGTCAGCAAAAGCATTGTCAGTTCCATGTTAGACAACAATATACATTTGACAATCTTACTTCGTCGCCATTGGCAGATCACTGTCAGACGTCGGAAGCTTAATTTTTACTGTCAGATGTGCGACAATGGCATTATTGTCAGAGCCCTTTTTCTATTGGCAACGCTGCAAATACATACGTATCAGGGATGGAAAATGGGGTTTCAGGTTTTGTATCAACTACAATAACAAAACGTAGCTTTCAGACTATGACGACATCAATTTTGTATTTTCTGGCTCATCTATTGATATATGTATTCACAAAAAACACTTTTTAATAATTACGAACTTTTTTTAAAGAACCAAGTACAACTTCACACTATTTTCCATAACATGGAAGATCCGACCACCGCACAGTGGCGCCCGTAGAGCAAGCGAGGTTGCAAAAATCAAAATTTTCATGAGTGCCGACGAAGTTTTGAATAAACCCATGTTATAGGAAACTTTTCAACGATTTCAAATATGCCACTCTTAATAATATCACATTTTTAGTTTAGAAGATATAACCGTTCAAAATTGACCGACTTTCGGTTATCAAAAAAACACACAATTTTTAGTCAATTTGTTGCGATTTCAGGTGTAATATCACGAAAAATAGGTAACGAATCGCCTTATTTTTTGTTTGTATTGATTGATGTATTTATTAAATGTATAATGATAAAAAAAAAATTAACTGTTTGCTTTGTGTTTCTCCTGGTAAATCACTATTTAAAAACTATCCGTTTTTTCACTATTTTTCAACTTTGACGGAAAATAAAAAAAAACTATATTTTTCTATATTTGCCATATTTGCAAAACCTGTTCTTTGATTATTTCTTTACATAATTCAAAAAGTTTTATCTGCCCGTACGTGCCCGTTTGGCTTCTAGAGGTAAAAAAGTTTAAAAAGACATGGTTGCAGAAATTGTATGGCGTCCATCCCTTATATGTTTTGACGGACAGTAGTTTGATCTAATAGTTTGAAAAAAACTACTCATTGAAATTAGCAGGTACGTACCTCACATAAACAATACTTTGGCGTACAAATGGTCAGGAACAATATTGACTTATAGTCCCTACAGGTAGGCACAAATCTTATTTGGACACGTGCATAATATCAAAATTGCATTATTCAGCCTAAATCCATATGTATGCAGGGAACAGGTAAATTTTTAGGCATGGTAGCATAAGCCTATATATTGCAAAATAAGCATAATGCCTGGATTAGTCTACGCCTGAAAGTTGGCGCAACAATTACTGAAACCATTAAACAATTTAAGTACTGAAAACATGGCGTTGAACAATTTAAAATTATTTGAACTGTTTAGAAAGTCAACCACACCAAAGTTTTTCACGGAAGTGAAAATTCTTCCTGAGAATATGACAGTGATCAGCAAATGGGGCTGCGATGGATCATCCGGACAAAGCGTTTATAAGCAAAGGATATCTTCCGATGACGCTACAATATCGGACGGAAATATGTTTATGGCATCTGTTGTTCCTTTGCGGCTAAAATCGGATGATTCCCTACACTGGAAAAATCCACGTCCGTCATCAGTGCATTATTGCCGACCAATAATGTTTCAGTTTGCAAGGGAATCGGCAGAGCTTATAAGGACTGCGGTGAAGGACATTGAAGAACAAATAAGCAAGATTAAGCCTACAAAGCTGCAAATTGGAGAAGGAAAATATATTGAATGCAATTACGAACTGACAGGAACAACCTCAACAATGTCATGCCCGATTTGCAAAAAGAGTCAGAAGAACTTTTTTCAATTCAATTCAATTTATTTCATATATAATATGTTACATCTCAATTTTATATAATTAGTTGTAAAGAGTTTAAGATTAGTATCTTTTTCTGCTTAATTATAATATATTTCAATTAGTTATCATATACATATATATAGACAGAATTATATTGGAGGTAAAAATTTAGCAAAAACCTATTTAAACCCCTTTTTTCGTTTTATTTTTATATTTTTTTTATCGATTTTATATTATTATTTGTCAGAAGAACTTTGGTTATTTAAACGATTCTACAAATGAGGAGAATTACGAATATGGAATGTCACCATTGCACGCAAGGTGTATGGAATTCTTGCTAAAACTGGCATATACCCTACCACAAGAGGAGGAAAACTTCGATGAAAATACATCAATAAAGGATAAGGAAAAGATCAGAAAGAAGCAAATACAGGATGCTTTTTTTAAACAAGTTGGACTAAAAGTAGACTGTCCCAAGCACGGATACGGTAACTCAAACGATGGAAACACTTCTAGGAGATTTTTTGAAAATGATGAGGCAGTAACTAGAATCATTGGAATTGACAATCAAATCGTGAAAATTGAGTACCAGTCTTTGCTAATTGGAGAGCTTTCTGAAGAAGCACAGGAGTCTCTTAACAAATTTTATAAAAAATATAGATTGCAGAACACATTCAAAGCATCAAGGGTAAGGCAAAATAAGGACCTCTTCAACATGTTGGCAGCATCTTCCGATCCACTTATTTCTTCCCTGCGGCATGTGAAGTCACGAATAGAGTTACAAAATAATTATAGTTTAGAAATGGTTAGTCTTTTAGATATACCTTCTCTTACGAATTGTGATGAATATTTTACAGAAAATTGAAAAAATAAATTTAAAAAAAAAATAATTTTTTTTTTAATTTGTTGGGTAATAATTTAAAACATAAAACCCTTAAGAAAAAAAATAAAAACAATCTAAAAATGTAAAAATAATTTTTTTTAGTTACCATAAAATTGATTTTTCTACTAATTTTAACTTTGATAACCCATAAGTAGGCCCCTACAAAGCGTAGCACCCTTTCCAAACGCTCATTTCATAGGCTGAACAGTTATCTATCATATGCTGTTCAATTATCTTATTCGGTTCAAAAGATATGATTTTTGCAACGAAAAAACTCAAATGGCGCCACTGTGCACCGTCTAAACGAAGCTCTAAGCTTAAGGTATTCAGATCTTGCAATAATGTAAGGTCTGGCAATATGGTAGCAATATACTGCCAAAAATCAATTGCTACCAAAAATAAATTGCCAGTTCAGCCGATTGTAAGAAAACCATACAGTTTCATTGGCAGACAACTGTCTGACAACAAATTTATCTGCAAAAAAAAATTGTCAGTTTACACGGTTATGAGATATTTGTATGGCAAGAACTGCAAGATCTGTTTGTGGACATTGTCAAAAAATGGAAACTGCGGGTATTTTTATAATTTTGTAAAGTGAAAATATTGTTATTGAAGGTGAAAAGCAAGAACTTTATTTTGTTTATCAAATTATGGGCCCAACGGAAATCTGCGATCTTTCACCGGGCAGGGTGAAAGGCTTTATACGCGGCCTGAGCCTGACATGGTGAAATAAGCTTTATTTCATAATGATTATTTGGGGGCTAGTTGAAAAATCTCCCAATCAAAAAAATGAAATAACAACCCAAACAAAATTAAATAACCCCCCAAAAATCGTTGCTGTGGCTTTCTGTACAAACTTTTGGAGGGTTATATCATTTTTTTTAGGACTTTATTCTTGGGGGGTTATTTCATGCCGTCTATTTAATATATGTATGTATTTATTTAATCACATGCTGGAAGAAATAAAGAAAGTTTTTGATGTACCCCCTCAAAACTAACTTTGACAAGTTGTATGAAGATTCGCAAAAATTTTGGCTCTAGCGATTATCTCCCGTGAGCTAAACGCCGTCAAAAAAAAGTCCAAAAATGAATAAAAAATTAGGTAATTTTTTTTTTGTACAATGAATGACAAATACATATAATATACATTTAGGGATTCTTTGATTCTGAAGTAAAACATTATCAAAATTTTACCACAAACTCGAGATAGCGAGATGTTTATGTCAGTTTTTTTATGCTTTGTAATTAGATTTTTTTTAAATCATAACAATGGTGTTTCAGGGTTATTCAGAATTTCATTCAGAGCAGAATTCTTGGTACTAAACTGCATTATATTATTTGTTAAATTTTAATACTTTGATAATATATTTTAATCGTACTTAGCAAAAAATTATATATAAAAAAATCTGAATAGCTTTAAAACAATTTTGTTGTGATTTTAGGGCAGAAATTAGACATTTTGTCATTTCTTGGTAAATAATATTTCAGCTAGTGGCACAGAAGAGTAATTATTCAATGCTTACCAAAAAATATTGTTAAAAAATATCCTCAAAAAAATGTTGGCCATAAAAGGGTTAAATTTTATCACTATTTGATATCAAATCACTATTTTTGGACATAAACAACTGGTTTTTAATGATGTCTTGTAAAGTCTGCCTTGATAGCGATTAAAACTTATTTCCTTAAATATACAACTTAAATTGCTTCCAAAAATTTCTTAATGTCCTCTTAAAAATGTTGTTCACGAACGGGTTAATTTAATAGTAGCTAAATTTATTAATAAATCATCTTTTCTGCACAAATATATGTCTTTAGTGGTTATAAAATGGTTTTTAATAATGTCTAAACGAATGTTACAAAAAGCAAAAAGTCTTAAAAAGTACCATTTTTGACCCTTTTTTGAAGGGGCTAAGCTCACGGAAGATAATCGCTAGAGCCAAAATATTTTTTCGGGGGTCTTCATAGAACATGTCAATATTAATTTTCAGGGGGTACAACTTGAACTTTTTTTTTGCCCATGTAAAGTGAGTCGGTCTAATGCACATAAATATGTATTTGAAAACGATAATGTTATTTAAAATTTTTATTTAATTTAAAAAAATTAAAAAGATTTTTAAGCATTAAAATACATACATATGTATGTATGTATGTAAAAACACAATTCTTGACTTTAAAATGATATTATAAGGAAAATCCGTTGTAAAGATTAAAAAACAAAAATAATGAAACAATTATTTGGCAATGAAATAAAAAATTATAATATTGTACATCTTCTTCTTGGAAAAGTGGCATCTCCTAAAACCTTCACAAATGGGCATCAAAGTGTTTCTCATATTAGGGTCGTTTAAAACATTGAAAGAAATAGATTCCTCAGTGACTAAACTAATATATGCTCTTAGTAACTGCTTGCTATTAATTTCCATTTTATTTCTTTTTTGCATATCACTTTTGGAATGGGTTTTTAAGTTTGAAAATCTTTTGTTTTAAAGTTTAGTTTTGCATGTTTTACATATAGCAGAACTCTCATCCTCATTATTGTGAAAGTACTTCCAAACTTCATTTGGCCTATTCCGCGGCAACGTGTTTCGTTTTCCAGAATTTATTAAACTAAAAAACCCACAGAAATGAGTGATTAAAAAATTCTTATAGCAAAAACAAGACAAAAACACACACACAACATCCCATCTGCGTTAACTTCGGAATTTATTAAAAGTTTCAGATAGTCCAAGGCCTATCCAATAGGTCTGCGCAAGGAGCCAAATGTTTATTTTAGTTTTTCCTTAGGTTGTCAAAAGTTATATTTTTTATATTTTGCTTAAACATGTATATTTTTGTTTACGTTTTTTGTTTTTTTGCACACATACATGCATACAAAACACGTTTTTCCTTTTGTTTTCCCGATGTAGTAGTAAGATTTGGACAGGCATGAGGAATTTTACGCAAACAAAATGCCTGTTGTTTTTTGTATTGTTGTAGCGGTAAGCAGACCTATTGGATATGCCTTGAGTCAGTCAAACCAAAAACTTCCGAACATGTCGACTGCCGAAGTGCTTTGTTGTGTACAACTTTTCGTTTTTTTGCGTTTGGTTTGACTGCGACTGTTTACATTTAATGATTCAACAGTTGGTTTTTGTCCAATAAAAAATTATTATCGAAGAAAGGAATTTTTTTATTTTGACTGCAGTTTTTTAAACACCACTGTACAGAATCTTTTATGGTCTCCACCCAGGGTTACCGCTAGGAATTTTTGAAAAGTCGCACAAAAGGTCGTTTCTTAAAAGTAAAGTCGCTTTTTTTTAACGGTTTTTTTATTTATAAAACGCAAAACACAAAAAAAAAATTTAAACAAAACAGTCAGTAGGATTTATTTTTTTTTTCAGAAGCATATTTGGCATTAAGGGTTTTCATGATATTTCATGAGAATTTATTAACACAAACTTCATAAATTTGCCCAGCAATTGCGCTGATCCACTGTGCATTTATACTTACAGATTTTTTTTATGATTACCGTCGTTTTCAATGAAAAATTCAACAATTAAACCAACAAATTCTTGGAAAATTCTGAGCAAATTAGTCTTTTATCTTTCTTTGGATATTTTTAAGCACACATTTCACTTTTTAGACACAAATTCCAACTTTCTTATATATTTTTTATTTTTGAAATTTATTTTTGTATTGGCGTTTCATAAATATTGACCTTAATTGTTAAAAATTACACAAAAGTGAAAAAGGCGCTTCATGAAACGAGTCTCGCAAGTTTGCCCATTGGCACAAATAGCAATTTCATGGAAATCCTTATTGTTACTGTGTTTTTTTGTTTTTGCATCTCGCTGACGATGTTTGTTTGTTTTGGTTCACTGAAAGCTGTTTACAAACACTGCAAACAGGTCGCTTTAACTCCATATCTTGCTTAAGCCATTCATACTTCAGTGCCCAGTCTCTCGAATACCTTGAGCGATGTTAACGTTATCCGTCTCAGACTCCGTGGATTCCTCTGCCTCTGAACACGTATTTATAGCTCCATTTCAATTTTCGTTTTCAGATTTTCGTTTTAACAAGAAATCTTATTTTAAAGAATAAAATAAACTTTATTTTTTAAGTTAAAGCAAAATATTTTCATACCAATCCATGTTTTACAAAAACTTCATCTTTTATTCCCTCGGCGGTTAAAAATAATTTTGAAAAATAAGTACTGCAATTTTTTATTTTAAAAAGCTTTTTTGGTAAAGCCTTTCTATGTAACTTTCACGGAAAATTTTCTAAACATTTCTTAAATACTTTGTATACACGACAAGGTTGCAAACAAGTGATAAAAGTGTTTCTTTAAAAATTTTAAATTTACTGCAAATTAAATGTTTCTTGCGAGAAACTTTACAAAAAAAGGGCAAAAAGCCGCAACAAAATTAAAAAAGTCGCAAAAGTCGGTGATAAAAAAAGTCTCACAAAAAGTCGCAGACCGCTAAAAAAAGGGTCAAATTGCAACTTAAGTCGGGCAAACGGTAACCCTATCACCACCGACAGTTAAAATATTCCGATAAATTATTAATTAATATTCATAAAAACGGACGCCAGCATTAAAATTGTAACATAATTGACCGACAATCAGAAAGTTTTATGCTTTTATTTCTATTCATATAAAACTTGATTCGAACAAGTAAAATATCATGATTCGTAACAGTGTTAGCCGAACTAAAATAATTTTCGAGAGGGGAATTTATATTGGGCCCATGGTAAATTATGGACCAATCATTACAGAACTCTGTAGACCGATTTCTGGTATTAAAAACCCTAAATAAAAACAAATTTTTAACGTCTTATAGCTTTAAGAGGGTTTCAGAAGGCTGCTTAATATGGTAAATTATGGGCCGATTATTACAAAATTGCATGGTATTATTTCTGGGCATATGAAGCGTAATTGGACCAAATTTTGCCACAATATCTATCCGCTGCGGTTTTATGCGTATTTATATAATTTCCCAGAGTGGGCTTTATATGGTAAATTATGAACTGATCTTCACGACATTTTCTACTGTGATTTAAAGCCTTATGAAACTACAAAAGACCAAATTCTGCTACAAAAACTTTATTTGTTGGGGCTTTACGCGAACTTAACCGAGAGTAGGCTTTATGTAGTAACTTATGGTCCTATAAAGCTATTAGATTATCATTATTTATTAAGGTTTTAAGCGTAAAAATAAGTCCTATAGAACTGTGGCGTACCAAAATTTTATTTCAGTAGCATTATTTATTAGGCTTTAGACTTACTAAGCTTTACGAAAGTTGGCTTTATATGGGACATATGGTAAATTGTGGACCGATCTTCACAACAGTCATATAAAACTGTGACGTACAGCATTTTATTACAGTATCACTATTTGTTACCTCTTTAACTACAACATTCTAAAATAACATGAGTCAAAGTCTAATATATAGTATTGAGTCTCCAAGTGGTCGCAACAACGCGGTTTATCCACATACATTAGACCCCTCTCATTCAGGATGCACATTGAATTTGGAGGTGCAAAACTTATTTTTAGTACTGCGATATGCAACCTATACTATAACATTTTGCGATTGTACACAGAGCGAAAAATACGTTACAAATTTGTCAACCAATGGGATTAATATGATAACAAGGTGTTGTCAATATTTCGAGAATATTTGTTGTCAAATTTGTTAACAAAATGTTGTCAAATTGGGCCGAAAGATAAAAAAATGTACCATTATTGTCAAATTGACAACACCCCGTTGTCAAAAACGTACCAACCTGTTGTCATTATTTATAACGTATATATGCAATCGAACAAACAACTTTTCTATTAGAAACAAGTAAAAAGTAAAACAAAATTCGTGAAAGCTGAAATTTTAAAACATGGAAAGTGAAGAAACATAATAAACAGTGACAAAAGCATTCTGTTTCTTGAAGCAGATTTTTTTCTTGAAGAAAATGTAAATGATGTATAAACAATGCAAGTGCAAAATAATTATAAAGACTAAGCTGGCAAGGAATTGCAAACATTTATATTAAATCTATTTAAGAATGAAGTGCCTGACATTTTTGAAAAATTTTATTGTACATATGTTTTATTTAATATTAAACATGTGAATCTTTAATTTTTTTTATTCATTCTGGTAGAAATTATTTTTTAAAAATTCCATTTAAATAATGTTTTTTTATAATGGAACTTTTACCCAAAAGCGATAGGTAAAAAAGCTGTTAATTTTTTTGGATAGTGTTAGGTTTAACCAAATCAATAATTTTCCGAAATGGAGATAAAAAAATCGTAAAAAAATTCGTTACAAACACTTTGTGTGCCAAGTGTAAAATCCACTTGTGCTTTACAAAGGCAAAAAATTGTTTTCAAAAATATCATATGCTAGAATGATATAATATTTATTATTCCTAAATTTTAGATTTTACTTTATGGAGAAGTAATTGCGAATAAAATAAATTTATTTTGTAATAAAATATTATAATTATTTAGTTTTTTTTTCTCATAAGCCACTAAGACCGTTTACAAGCGGCCTTTCATCTTTTACGTCTGCTGCTTTCCGGGATAATTTTTTTTGGAAATGGGCATCAAATTCGTGTTTTTCAACCCAAAAATATCCTAGAACCAAAATGTATGTAACAATATAATGCGTATTTGCATTTCAGTGGTTAAAGGGTAAAGCTTTGAAACAAACTCACATCAAAAAACTAACTTTCAGATTGAATTCATTATAAGTTGGTATAAAAATCATAAATTATTGGAAAGTATAATTTTTTCAATCAAAATATTTTTATTAAGATATTTTATTAATTTAAAAAAAGGGGAAAATCTTCAGAAATCTTAAAACCTCGTTTTGAAAGAAGACTTTCAAAGAATTACAATTAAAAAATAAACCAACCACTTATTGAGAAAAAATCCCAGGTCTTAAATCCAAATCGATCAGCCTTGGAATAACTTGCATTGCAGACTCAGCATTCGTAGTTACCTATATTATTAAATGTTTTTTGTTCACAGCTGTTTGTGGGTAATAACCAGGGAAACCATAAATATCCAATTGCATGTTTTTCCTTGTGCTATCCAATTTATTCGTTTTAGTGTTTTTTATGAATTTTGGCATATTTTTGCATATTTTACCGTTAACAGATTTTTTTTTGCATACTTTAGATAAAAAAGCATTTTTGCCACATTTTTTTAAGTTTATAGCGCATATTTTACCTTTTTGGGGCATTTTTTGATACATGTTAAATTTATTTAGAAGCTGCAAGAGCTTTCGCAGCAAATAAATAAATTAATTTTTTTCTGTTTTAAATATTCCTCTGTATACCCACCGTGTTGCTTCAATTTCGTCATCTACATTTAATATTTACTCTAAAATTGTAAGCCAATGCAGGTTGCCATTAAAGATAAATGTTATTGAAACTTTTAAATTGCATATCTTTATGATCAATAATTAAGGAAAAAGCAATTATATACGTTTTTGGCAATGTAACACATAGAAATCTGGACCAATATTTTGGTAAACCGACTGACTCATAATTACTTATTAAAGTAATCTTACGATGTCCATCCGTCCGTGGTTGTCTGTCCATCTTAACTTTATGCGCAAAGTACAAGTTGCAATTTTGTAGATAATTTTTATCAAATTTGGTATATACATTTAATTTGTAGTAAGGACGAAATCTATGTATATAGAGAATCAGGAATCGGTCTTTAATTTCACATATTCGCCATAAAAACTTCTTTCCACATTAGACTCTTTGTGCCTGTAAACCATCTAATTATGTTGGTACGAGTATTTATATTAAACTCGCCCAAAAAAGTTTTTACTTCAAATTAAATTCTTGTTGTAGTTGTTTCTTTGGCCAGAGTGATGAATTTATGAATGTTATTTTTTTCAAGCTAATAGGGCCTAAATTTCTTCAATGTAAATAAAACTCAATTTTTAATTACAATACTTTGTTCCCGACGTTTCGTCGATTGTTTGTCGACTTTTTCAAGAGATTGTCTATTTAAAAATTATAAAACAATAAAATAAGTACAATAATGTAACACATAAACAATATAGACTTTCAATATGAAATTTAATCACATTAAAAAGTTTTAGATGTACCCAGGAGCATACAAATATAAAACAAATGGGGAACCCACTATCACCCACAATAGCGGATATCATACTTGACAACCTACTTGACGATGCAATTACAGAACTAGGAAATAGGAATATTTACATTAAATATATCGCCAAATATGTAGACGACATTTTGGCGATAGCTCGCATAGAGGACAAGGACACAATTCTGTCAACTTTTAACAAACAACACCCTAAGATACAATTTACTACTGAGATTGAGAAAAACGAAGAAATTGCGTACTTTGACTCAAAGATTATACGCAAAAATAATATGATTCTGTTTGATTGGTACACTAAAGAAACATCCTCAGGAAGGTTAATGAATTACCACGCGACACAACCCAAAAATCAAATTATAAACACAGCAAAAAATTTTATTTCTAGGGTACACAACATAAGTGATACACAATTTCATAATAAAAACAAACACATAATAACAAACATTTTAAAAAACAACAGCTTCCCCACCAAACTTACATCTACATTGATAGACAATACGATTAAACAATTGGGTAACCACAACAAATCTGCAAACATAGAAAAAGAAGAGAACAAATTTTACAGTGTAAAATACATACCTGGGTTAACCGATGACAATAACATACGGTCGACAATAAAAAAAAAAAACATCTGTTTTGCATACAAACCCAATTTGACATTAAGTACGATTTTTTCTAGAATTAAGGCGCCAATTAATAAACAACAACAAAGTAACATTGTATACGAATTACAATGTGAAGGAAATGACACACAGCAATGCGGAACAACAAAACGTACACCGGAGACAAGAATGGGAGAACACAAAATGGACATAATGCGGAAAAAAGAGACAACCGCACTGGCACAACACATCCTACATACAGGTCACACAATTAAGTTCGATGATGTAAAAATTCTAGATAAAGAAAACAAAGAAAGGAAGAGATACACAATTGAAAGCCTTAGAATACAACAACAAATTAAGAGAACAATGAATTTGAAGGAAGACACGAACAACATAAATGCGAGTTATATTGTTGCCATCACTTGAGCTGTGATATATTTAAAGTTTAAACTAATATGTATTTAAATATTAAAATTTTGTTTTATATTTGTATGCTCCTGGGTACATCTAAAACTTTTTAATGTGATTAAATTTCATATTGTAAGTCTATATTGTTTATGTGTTACATTATTGTACTTATTTTATTGTTTTATAATTTTTAAAAAGACAATCCCTTGAAAAAGTCGACAAACAATCGACGAAACGTCGGGAGCAAAATATTGTAATTGAAAATTGAGTTTTATTTACATTGAAAAAATTTAGGCCCTATTAGCTTGAAAACAATAACATTCATAAATTCTTTTCAATTCTGTTCACATTTGCGCAATGCTCCCATCTTTAAATAGCTTTAACTTCCTTTTAACAGTTAACACTAATTAACAATTTAGCGACCGTCCTTAAAACACCTTTAAGACGTTAATATCTGATGTTAATACCTAGATAATACTCGCCACAAATAACTCTCATATGGGTTTTAATCTCATAACATAACTTTGTTTTTGTAAGTCCGTTACTGCCCATCGTTTCCAAATAGGGTTAACTCTCGAAAATTCGTTTGGCGTTTAGGATTTACCGGTTATAATTTTAGGCTATTTTTTTATATGCAAAAGTTTTTATATTGTTGAATATTTTGTTTTCAAATAAGCAATTTAAGATTTTTTGGGGCAATTTTTTACAATTTTCAAGGCATATTTTCGAGTTTTTACTGCATATTTAATGCGCATAAAACGTGTTGTTTTTTAGCATATTTCTGGTTTCCCTGGTAATAACCTATTAAAATGCTTGTATAATATAACACTTGTGTTAGCAAAAATAACATAATGTCAATAAGTGGAAGTTACTGTTGCAAAATTTTATGTCAATAATTACCAATACTGCGAGAATATGTCTGGGACATATGGTGAAATAATAACCGATTCTTAAAAAAAAAGTCGATTTTACACTCCACCACCAAGATTGCCAACCCGACAGTTCCAAAAAAGCTAGAATTGAAACCAAAAATGGCTAGAAATGGCTAGATTTGTAAAATTATTAAAAACTACATTATTTAACCCAAATATTTTATCATGTTTTCAATTTAACCCATTATTGCCCACAGCGATCTGGACTATATACCAATGAAATTTTGAACACCAATTTACCTTAGTCAAAGAAACTACATGACAAAAACTTCCATTTATTAAATAAAAGGTCACAGAAACAATTTTTTTAATTTAATGTGTTTTATACAAAAAAAATTGTTTCTGGATCTTATCATCATCCTGTTGACAAAATATCGCATCAAAACAATCTCTATTAATAGAATACTACACCATTGAATTTTTAAGATCTCTTTTATATGCACAATAATCTTACTTTGAAGGAGCTAAAGCCAAATCTGTAACTATTTATATACCAAGAAAAACTTCTATTTCATTTATCTGTTTTTTTTTTTTTTTGGTTTTGTTTTCGTCTTTATACTGCTTAGCCGTAACTTACTTTGCATAGCATATATACCAACTATTCTTCCGAAACTTCTCAAATTGCACTTAGGTTGGCAAGTTAGTGCAATCAGAAATGTAGGCCTCAGGGAATATCCATTTACACCCACTGAATCGATTCACTTTTTAATTTTTTCAAGACTATACAAATATGTATAAAAATTCAAAGGCATACTTTGTGGTCTTGTTTTTTTGTGGGCCTTGAGGCAGAATCAAACTGCTGCATACGGAGGATCTAATAAGGAGTTAAACATATTTTTGACTACAATTCTTTTTGGAGATTTTACAGACGATTTCGCACTTAACTTTGTAGTTGCATTACGCATAAGGCAGTCAATGTTTAAATTATAAGAATATTTATTATAACGTCTTGCAATGTCTCTTCAAGCAATACATTTTCAATGTCTTCCTAATTGTCATAGACACTTAATTCGGACATCCGAATTTAAATTTCGCATGATTGGATTAGTAAATCTTTGGGCAAGTTTTACGGGAAAACACATCTTCACCTCCAGAGTCCTCATTAGATGACAAATAGTTACTCTGTGCGGTTCTTTGATAAAAACCATTAATATCCCAAATTTTCTAAAACTTTAATTTGATTTAAATGACATTGTTACATTTTAAAGTATTAAAGGCATTTGCAACACTAAAGCAAGAACAACGCATTTAATATAAAAAATGCCAAAAAAATGTCATAGAAATACTTCAAAAATTAAAATAAAAAAAATGTATATGCAGAAAAAATGGATAGATGTTCCGGCTAGATAAAATCTAAAAATTTTTATGGCTAGATGAAAAAAACCACCATCTCTAGCCGGAAAATTGCTAAATTGGCAACCTTGCCCACCACTGTGGTGGTGCGTTGTAAAAATTCTTAAAACCTAAATTGAAACTACATACATACATATTCATATAATTATTTTTCATTTGATTGATATTTTTGTAGGACTCATCCGAATATGCAAAATTTTCACTTTTGAATTCGTATAAGAATATAAATTCAAACAAAAACAATTAGTTTTTTGTGAATTGCATAAAGATTTAGCTAGGACGAATTTGCATTAAAATAATGTTCGATAGGGGACACCGGTATCGGTATGCTAATCAACGGGTTAAGTAGCATACAATTTTCAAGGTAGCTTACCACTCTGTGCAATGACACTTTGTACTATTTTTGCTTGCACACCTGCATGTGATTTCAAAGCACTTACATACTTACATATGTATGTATATATGTGTTTCACTTTGTAACGAAAAGTAGTGTCTTTTCGTTCATTTATTTCAAACGATCGATTATTATCGTTTATTAATACTTGCAAATTATAATTATTTTGTATTGTTATTGCGGTTTGGTCACTTATGAATGCGAATGCTTCTGTTGTGTATGGTTTGCTGCATGAGTTACCAAAATAAAAAAGAAAAGTAAGTTTTTTTATTTCTGTATAAACAAAAGGGCACAATAGACTCTGCAGACATCTGGCATATGTCAAATTGGCAGACAAAAACAGCCCATTCACTTAAGGTTGGTCACAATTATTTAAAACTCTGTATTTAAGTTATTAAATTAATTCACATTATTCTAAGGGCAAGTTTTTTTTACTTTTTAGTTTAAGTTGGTAGTGTTTAAACACACAATAACATAAGGCGGGCTTAAAGCAATGTATCTGTTAAAAATTATGGCTCCTACTGATTACTTTGTTAAATTTTCAATACATAATAGCGTTTTTCACGCTTTGTATTAATTGTACCACTCTTTTATATTTAATACGATTTTATACTTCAAAGCGTGAGTGTCTTTTTCGTATGCATTGCATATTAATGAACTTGCTGAGTGAGAGAAAGAGACAGATAAAGTTTCTTCAACTGTTTTATTCTGGTAAATTCACACACTTTGTTTACTACTGCTTTTTGTGGGATTTTTCAACCACAGCGTAGTATATTTTAGTCTAATACATTTTGTTGTTGCAGTGTTGTAAAAGTTAGTATTTTTACTAAAATTATAAGATTAACAAGGTCTACAAGGGACTTTACTATCAAGGGTGAATTCCGCTAATGTTTTCTTGAAAGTGTTAGGTAAAATACAAATTTAGGCCCTAATCATGTACAACGCAGCGCAACGCCAAACAATAACATTGAAAGCACAAACAATGTCATAAATATTTTGTAATTTTGTTGTTGCTTTCAACAGAAATTCATGTACCGTTTTCAAATTTTCAACGACACAAGCAATGGAGCGTTTGAAATTTTAAGACGCAATGTGAATGTCTGTAGAAAGCAACAACAAAATTACAAAATATTTATGACATTGTTTGTGCTTTCAATGTTATTCTTTGGCGTTGCGTTAGTTCTGTGGCATTGCTCTGCATTGTACATGATTAGGGCCTTAGTAATGATCATACTTATCCCAGCGATGTAAATATAAAAACCTGTTAAACAGTTTACAGTAGATTTTAGTAAAATGCGGATGTATAAACTAAATACATATAGTGATAGTTAATTTGAAAGCAGCAAGGCCGATCGTCGATGTAAACTCAAGACAATAATCTTACTTGCTACTCTTTTTTAGCATAAATTTAAGCCTAGAGGGATGTAAAAAATCCGGTTTTCTTTATCCTATGTGGGTATTCTTTATCTCTGGATAAATGTTGTATTTTTGCTGTATATAGATGACCAGTAAAAATGTCTTAGAATGATGCCATTTTCAATGCAGCAATGACGTTGTGCTCTCATAATTTTTTATAGGCATCTTTCATAATATCTAAAATATTAGTGGTACATATAACGCTGCCAAAAGAACGGTGTCATTTAAACAGTAAGTACTAGGGTTGTCAACTATTCGATATTTTTTAAAAACCCAATTTCGAATAGCAATTTTACACTAACCGATTTTTAGGTTTCTTTTTAAAAACCGGTTCGAACAACCGACTTTGTCGTTTTTTCCTCCATTAATAAAAATACATACAATTTGTTTACCTTTTTATGTTACCAAAACTTAGACGCATTTCAGTCTCAACTTTAAACTATATAAAAATCAATATTCAAATCATTACAAGTTTCCGCCCGAACGCAATTTTCAGACCGAACCCGGCGGAGAAGTAGTTCTTCTGAATTTTTGCCTTCTAAATTGTTTCTTTGTTGTTCACTAAAAACGCTAGCACATGGTAATAATTTTGAGATAAACAAGGAAAACTTTTTAACTCCCAAAATGTGTTATGCACAAAACCAAAACCTCCATTCTGAATTTTGATTTAATTTCTTAAAATTTTTCATGAAAAATCGCTAAGTTGGACAAGCAACTTCGAAACGATACAGACTTCACACTCAAGATCATTTTAGTCATTTCTGTACGAATACCGATAGAAACCCTAAATGATATTTTTAATTTTTTTAAATGAATTTGTATGTGAAATTAATGCACATTGTGCATACAATATAAAAGTGTATAATTAAAGAAAACTTGATATAAATTATTGTTGCATATGGGCAAATACCGCGTGACGAAAGTTTCATTCGGACGCGTTTACTGATTGATATACACATTTTTTGGTCTTTCAAAAAGAGATAGTTTCAACTTATACATAGTGTTTAGTGACATTAAGTGTACTTTCGAATGACATACATAATAATTTATCAACATGCATTTGTTGCGAAATAATTGATCACAAAGATGCAAACAGTGAAAGTATCTTAAAAAAGTTAAAGTGTGTTTCGTAATTTTTAGAGAATTTTGAATAATAAAGTATACAGAATCTAATTCCTAAAAAAAAAAATTAACCTAAGAGAATAAAAAACAATTATGAAACTATAGTCGGTCAAGGCCGACCGTATGATACCCTACACCACATATAAGAAAACATTTTTGCATGTGGGGCCCATGAGCGATCGTGGAACCGCCAGAACAATATTATGTTAGGAGGTTAAGATTCATGTGAAAGTTCTTTGTGCCGAATATTATTTAGATATCTTCATCTTTATGAAATTTGTTTGCTTTAAGTTGATTTTAGAAACGGGGTTTTCATGGGACCTATGGTTAATTTTTGACCCATAGCACAACATTTTGTCATGTCATAGTAAACGCAAAGAAAAAACATGGATGTGGTAAACATATTCTGAGAGCAAAATATTATGATAAGATTCATGATTATAGTCAACACATTACGATTATTATTACATCATAATATTTTCCCCTTAATCCTAATTTGCTTTTATTACATCATATTATAATTTAATGTAATCATATTATTATCATGTTAGTCATAATAAGTGAAGAAGTAATTAAATTATTATCATGTGAATCATAGTAATACGTAGATTAAATCTAAAACCGAAAAATATTTTTAATATACATATATTTATGCTTAATTACTTAAGGCCGGTATTCATACGAAAATCTGACGGAATTCTATCCGACATAAAAAAAATGTCTGCAAAATCTGCTCTCAATGCCACACTATCCCACAAAAAAGATGCAAACTCAAATGACTCATCTACTTTACAAGAAAATGAAACTCTGATCGCATATAATCTTTCATTTAATGAAAATTTTCAAAAACATTTGCAAGTCGGACAGACTTGTCAAAAAAATCTGTCACTCCATTAATTTTTAAGCCACACTGTCATACATTATGAGCACACACGATTTTTTTGACATATCGTGCGACTAAATAGAATAGGGAATACCGGCCTTTACTGGCAACCTTAACGTAAAACTGTTACAGATATTTCACATCATAATATGATGCAACATTAAACATAATATTTAAGCCTATTTTTGTCGTATTTCGCAATTATTTATAATTTATTTTATAGAATTTTCATTCTTTTTCTCAAATATAATACAAAGCAATGGTCGATATTTTTGCATATTAAAATTGTTTAGCATTGATATATTGTTTTGTGACACTTTACAATTTTTTCTAAATTTACCTACAATTTCTTTAAGCTTGTTTTTTAATGGGTATTTTTTTTAAATTGTTTAACGACTGAATACCCAATAATTCGATAGGCATATCGCACTTAATCAACAAGAGGGTATTATCTCAAAATTTTTATTTTTCCACTTTTTCGAAAAAATCTACACGCTATATTCATATCTGCCCGCTGTAAAAATATCTTGCTATTTTGTATACTTTTTGGTAATGAAACGGTTGGTTTAAAAATTCATTTCCATATGCCTTCAATGTTAAATTAAAAATTGTTTTGCTTCTACTGAAAATGTTTAAATTTTGAGTTAATACCCTCTTGTTGATTAAGTGCGATATGTAAAACAAATGACACAACTGATGAGAAATTATTTTACAAATGGCGATAACAAAATATTATTAGAGTAAAGATATTTTATTTGCATCTTAAGCATATTATGAGTGGACGTAAAGAAAGTTATCATGTTATGGCTATTAAATATCATTATATGGTTGTGAGGAATATAGTATGTTTTCAAAGTTATCATAATTTAGTGTTATAAAAATGACTTTTTTCAGTGAACCATACTTAAATTCATAATTGCGATAAACATTGACATGTTAACAGTAACTCTTATTTTGATGATATTTACAATAAAACAATATTTTGTGTACGACAACAATATATTGTTACAATAAATATAGTGTAGTTGCCGCAACCATGCATAACCATACTTTTTCTCTGCGTGTAGCTATTGTAAAAGTCATTGTCGTCAATGACATTTCATACCTAATTTCAATCTTTCCAAAATAGGAAACAAAAAATCTTACACCAAAATTTACGAGAATTAAGTGAATGAAAATATATCTTATAATCGGACCATCTATGTACAGGGTGGCTGATGAATATTGCTACATTAAGAAACTCAAATAACTTTTTTTTTCAGTGTATGAAATTCATTTTTCTTTTATTCACGTTAAAGCTCATTCAGTTTTATTAAATAAAGCTTAGTTAGTTTTAAAAATAATGGAATTTAAATGCACGCTGATGCATGTGCGGCATCTTACTAAAAAGTTGTTCATTACTGCTTGAAGAGTTGAGACAGCAATAGCGGCAATTGTTTCTCGAATAGATTGCTTTAGTTCATTAAAATCTGTTGGTTTTGCTTTGTAGACTTCCTGTTTGCAGTAACCCCACAAGAAAAAGTCAGGTGCAATAAGGTCAGGCGACCTTGGGGGCCAACGGAATGTGGAGTTTTTGGATATCAGTTTATTGGGAAATTTTCGTCGCAATTTTATCATAACAGTCCGGGCTACTTAATTAAATTACTAGCGAATCGGAAAGTCTGCTGCATTTAGTTTGTTGGTCATTTGAATTTTATATGAGAATAACTTTAAATCATTGTGCATAATTGACTGCAATGACTCTCTGCTTATACCCATTTCAGCAGATAAGCTTCTTGTCGAAACTCTTGGATTGTTTTGTATGGCAGCAGCTACAGCAGCGATTGTTTCCTCTGTCCGAACTGAAGGGTTTATATGGTAAGGCCTTCTTTTGACTGTCCTTTGCTCGGCAAAATTGTTAACAAGTCTCATTATGGTCCATCTGCTCGGAGGATTGCGGCCAAACGTGCGCCTACACTCTCTTTGAATCGAAACTACGGACTCCAGTGCGCGATAGCTGCGGACAATCCAAATTCTAGTTTCAGTGTCCCAGTAATGCATTTTTGTTAAATCTAAAAATCAATCTTCATAATAAAAAAAAAATTAACCAGATTCATAAAATAGAAAAAAAGTTATTACATTTTTTTTTGGTAGCGGCTTTCATCAGCCACCCGTATATTAACACTAAAATAATTTAAGGAACACCAAAAAAATTTTCATTTCTAGCATTACATTAAGAGATCTTAGGTAGTGTACGGGCTTTGGTAATAGTTTTTG
The DNA here is from genome assembly GCA_943735925.1 of Pollenia amentaria. Classification (NCBI taxonomy): domain Eukaryota; kingdom Metazoa; phylum Arthropoda; class Insecta; order Diptera; family Polleniidae; genus Pollenia; species Pollenia amentaria. The sequence goes on from OX031009.1 coordinate 85,129,148, forward strand.
TTTAAATGATCATCGAAATAAATTTTTTTATATTTCTGAGTCCAATATTACATTAAAAAATAAAAAGTTTTTTAAGTCGCGTATACATATTTATTCGACCAACCTAAATTGATGATGGAAACGACTCCTGGTGTATGTAAAGGTGCCCGTAGACGACATGTTTTTTACATCTGACTTGTCAACTTTTCAAGTCATATGTAATTGTGAGTGACTGTCAAAATTGCTGTTTTACAGAATATTTATAATATTTGGTCACAAACGTACATGTAATTTGCTTCTGACATTGTCTATGTTTTTTCTCTGCAGTTATGGAATAAACCAAAGTAGTTCTTGGTTTCAAAATTGCGTGCTGCCGCCACAAAAATTTTTATTTGCGCCGTAAAAAAGTTCAGCCATCTAAACATTTTTTTTTTTCTTAAAATTCGAATATACCAATTTAGGATATTATAATGATACGTTTTTATTTATATATGTACATTATTTCTATTCAATGGTGAAATTATTATACATATATCGGTATTGTAAAATATTAACTTAAGCCGGCTAATGATTCCGTCACCAATGCACCGCCGCTGCGGGTTTCTTCCCGGCATAGATTTCTGACACAGCTGATGTCAGATGGTTTGTCAGAAGAAAATAGAGCACGCTCTAATTGAAATTTTGTCAGATGACTTTGCGTCTGACTTTTACAGATGCATTGTTTTAAAGGTAACACACGACATGTATGTCTTTTGCAGTGGGAATTTGTCAAGTCAGATGTAAAAAACATGTCGTGTACATGCAACTTAAGTAAACCTTCTTATATACATTCAAACCCAGTACCTACCTATGCACGAGTAGCAGAGCAATAAGTGCAATATTAATATTAAAATAAAACGCAGCACTCACAACACTGGTTTATTAAATAATCGCATTGCAGGCACTCAATTACCCGCAGTTGGTCAAAGTGCAGGAGAAATAAAACCACATTGCTAACCATCTAGATCTGCCCACCAAAAACAAAAATGTAAGAAATTGTTTGTCTGACACATTATCTACATTTCCTTGACTCGTTCATCTATTTGAGATTTTCATTGTTTTACACAAGTGTTTTATTTTTTTTTTCTTTTTTTTTTTTGTTCCCTGTTGCCAGTGCGCTAAAGGGCTCATTCAAACTTATGACCATGTAATCATGCGGACATAGAAATTACTGAGTAAAAGGGTTGCTAAAACAACAGCCAAACGCTGTACATACATCATGTGTATATAAATGTTGTGTATGAATATTTGTATGCCGTATCCCAGCAGACACGAAGTCAAACCTTTGATATACAATTTTATTATTCGATATGAAGCACAATTTCCACACTTTTTCAATGGTCTGATTTTGACATGTTAATTAAAATGTAATCAAAGTTATTTTTAAATTAAAAATAAACCTGCAACACTAACGCGAAAATAAATGTTAACATTTTAACATGACTGTTAAAGTAAAATGTCTTTTACAATTAAAGAAAAATTACATACAAACGGGTTGCCTGTGCAGAAATATAAAAAAACTTGGGAGTACAAAATAAATTACTATGAGTAAAAATACATATTAAGGCTCAGTTAGGCGAACGTTGCTGTACCGTATTTGTACTGTATCAATCAGCTGTTCGCGTTTTGGTATATGAAAAGCCATGCAAACAAAAGCTAACCGAAACGTAATGTACCGTAGTTGTAACGTTTCATTCTGTATAAAATAGAATTTCATACCGTTGATACATTACATTTGTAAAACAATGCTTCTAAGTTAAATTGAATTCGGGTATTTTCACTCTTTTTTTGGTACTTTTTTTAGTATATCTGTCAACTTTCGACAAAACTTACAATACAACATACTTCCATATATACTAATATACATATGCTTAGATGCACAAAATAATCAAATGGTTACGCACATACAAAAGAAAAGTAATAAAACATGTAAGAGTGCTTAATGTGCTGAGTGCTATGCCGAATCTTATTTACCCTTCTCCATGGTGCTATATATAACAGAAAGTATTATTAATATAAATTTTGCGGATGTTGCCTATTGATAACCAAGATGCTTGTACCTAGTTCGGTTACTTTGGCTCTTGCCGTTCTCCAGATACACCGAAAAACCGACCGACATCGTTAAATCAAATTTGCTGTACATGTATGTGTATATGTGCAATGTACCTATTTGTTGTGTGTAAAAAAAGCAAAAAATTTGAAGGAAACCTGGGGGCAAGTGTCTCCAAGTCAACAGTTTTGTTTTAAGAGTCTAAAAGAATAAACCAAATTTAAAAGGTAAATATCATTCCGTATATGCATATTATTGAGAAATTTTTGACCATCCATAATTATTATTTCTATTTAATCGAGCTTATGGTCAATTTGTTATATTTTTAAAAAAATAAATATTAATTTTTATTAATTATAACATTTTAATTCTTTTGTGTTACCTCTTCAGGATACACTAGAGCCCCGTTTTGCGTCGATCCTATTTGCGTCGCTTTTTAAAATTTGGTTTTATTCGCTTTCCGTCGTTTAGATTTCAATTTGCGTCGCTACATATAATTGGATTTTTTTCACTGAAGTCATAATTATAGCAAATAATTCTTCTATTTGCGTGTCAAAATGGGAATTCCCATTTTATTTTGTTAGGTAAGTTGTTCTAGAAGAACCCTTGGTTAGCACCAACAACAGTAAAAACAATTTGCAATAGAGACAGGATTAAAAATTAATCAGATGAAGATAGCCCGAGTTAATCTCAAATTAGATTCTGTTTTTTTATTTAATGTTTATGTGAATATTAATAAACGAACTAACTTAATCTTCGTTATGATTTTGTGAAATATATTTTTTCTTATGTATTTCTTTATATATTTTTATTCTTCGAATAAAACGTAACAGTATCTGTGACCTTTTTTTTTATCAAAAATAGAAATTGTTGCTAAATATTTAAAATGTTCTCCCAGTCAGTGCATTTATATAGAAAAAAGGGATCCGATTTGCTTCGTTTCTTTTTTCGTCGCATTTTCCCGGTCCTCATTAGCGACGAAAGTCGGGGCTTCAGTGTATTGAAACATTTTTTACAACAATTACATAATTATTATTATAAATAATAACGGTTCCAACTTAACTAAGAATAAATTATAAAGCAGATACAGATAATGTAGCCCATATTTAAAGGCATTTAGTTAATAAAAATAGGAACGTAAACTACATAAAATTTATTAAACTATACAGCTCCGTTCCCAATGGCAGAAACATTTTCGATTTTTCTTCTCAAATCATTTCATATATTATCCTTTAATTATTCTATCAAAAATGTAACTCAAGTTGTTTTTAAAAAGTTGAGTCTACTTCTACTTTAGCAAGAATTTGTATAAAATTAAAAAGGACGTTTATAATAATTTTATATAGTTTTGAATTAAAAATTTGTATGTAATTGTTGTGAAGATTTTTTCTATATCCTGATGACGCAACACAAAGGATTTATGAAAATTTTATGATTAATACAAATTAATATTTCTTTTTTTTAAATATAACAAATTGACCATAAGCTCGAATAAATAGAAATAAAAATTATGGATGGTCAAATAAATTATAATATTTAATATATTTTTAAATCATATTGAAACGTTTGTCGTTTGATTACGGATTTGATATCAAATTCTTTTCAATTTAAAATCAATCATCTGTGTTTGTTGGGATGTATCCATATATTTATGTATTCATGTATAAATGAAAGTTGTACAATGAATGTTTGGATGTACAGTATAATTGTAGGCTGGCTGCCCAACAATATAACAGCCTCAATGAGCCATTTACAAAAGCAAATACGTATGAATTGTAAATATGTGCATAATATGTATATAAATAAATATACATATTATGTAAACCTGTGTGTAAATGAAATTATTATAAATAATATATATATATATATATATGTATATACATATGTACACTTCATTTCATATGTTGCAACCATAAGTTGTGTTTTTGCCCATGGAATATTCATGCATGGTGGTGAACTAAACAATTGAAGCAAAGCCACTTCCCAATTATGACAGGTCGCAAGTGTTTATTCGGTTATTTATTACCGTATTTTGGATTCATAAATAATGAAGCAAATTACTATACACCGTGTATAGAGATAACAGCAGAGAAGCAACAGAAAAACCCAAGCAACAGCCATAACGCTAATAAAAAACCGCGAATGTATGGAAGGTGCAAATCAGTGTTCGAAAATAAACCGAACATTATTTAGTGTTTGTGTATAAGTACATTATGTAGTGTTCTGTTTTTCGTCATAAAACACAACACTTGCAGTGTTTCTGTAAACATACATTATATTTTAAAGTTCTTTTGTGTTTTTTTTTACATTGATGAAGGAATGCTGTTGGCAATTTGCACGACCACAGCACGAATAGCCTGTGGGGGTATTGTATACATATTTTGTTGTTGTAAACAATTTTTTGTTAGCTGTTTGTTTTTTTTTTCGTTAAAAACTCAGATGCTTTTTGTTTTTGTCAACATTTTTCTGGTGTGTTTACCAGCTAAAAGGTTCTCATTTTTATGTTGATTTGGATAAGTACGGTTTTTTTTGTGTACGAAGATCACAAACAGCGAAACGGTTTTTGAGGTATTTACTACACAAACGCTATCAGCCTTTGTGTTTTCCATATTTCTACTGCACCGAACAACAAGGAACAGTAAATAATGTTTATTTTCGAAAACTGATGCAAATATGAACAAACATGGGTCAAGCAAAATCTGTACTATATTCATAAGTCTCTTAGATATTTATTTCCAAATAAAACTGACATTATCCGCATATATGACCGTCTGATGTCTAGATCCTCCATGTAGACCCCCCGCACCCATGCTCCTCATCAGCGAGCCGTCAGTGAAAATGTCTAATCCTCTATACAATCTGGCATTACCTGACCAGCTCTCCCTAGATGGCAATATAACCACTGGCAAACGCGCAAAGTCGCAAAAATATCCTGTCAAAATTTCCTAGAACGAGATTGACAGTCAAATGCCATAATAAGAGAGAGAATGAGAGAACTCCCCCCTGGGAGGTCTACCTAGTCACCAGTGTCCTTAAGCACTCGTTTCCGCAGTCCGAGTGATTACCTCTGCTATTGAGCATCATGAGCTAGAGCACCCAGTGCCTGCCTGATATTATCAATCCTCAAATTGTTAAAGGTCGCCAAGGTGTGTTCCTTGTTTTGCAATCCGCGCTCTATATAGTCCACCTAGCACATCATTAAGCTCACTCTCAACAGACCTACCCTTAAGATAGGCGTGTTGAGCGCCGCTGATTATGCCGGGCCAATCTTCGTCCTCAGATGTAAATCAATCAGTCTTTCTAATGTCTCCAAAAAAAGAAGATTGGCTGATATAAGATCCTTGTGCTTATAGTGACCGGATTTACCTTCCATAGGTATGAAAATAACCCTGACCTCTATACATCCTCTACGAATGTAGCCGTTTAGCAAACAGACCCTGAATAGTTCAACTAGCAATAGGAGTGATCCCTGGATATTCTGCAGCATAGCCGGATAAATTCCATATGGTCCCGCCGATTTCTACTACTCAAAAGTAACTTCATTACAAAATTTTTATATATGTTTAATTATTGTTTTAATGCTTAATTTGACTACAAATTGTTTTGATCTTTCATTGTCTAATCTCTTGATACTAAATGATACTAACAAATATATAATTGGTTGCGTTGCGTATCAGTATGACAAATAATGTTAAATGGTAATTTTAACATAATCCGAATATTAGCTAAACAAAACCAAGGTTTCAATATCTGTCATATCAATGCTCAAAGCTTAGGAAATAAACTAGAAGAATTTCGGTTTATGTTTGAAAACTCTGGTATTGACGCAGTATGTGTTTCAGAAACATGGTTCTCTAGTGAGATAAGTGACAGTATATATGGACTAAGTGGAAACCGTCTTTTTCGATCTGATAGACGCAAGCATGCTGGAGGAGTTGCAATCAATATACATACGTGATAATATTAGATGCATGGCAAATAGTTCTCTTAACCCTAGAATGGTAAACATATTTTTTAGCACTTAACGGTAAACATCGCCTGTGAGGCAATTTTTTAAAAAAACGCACATTTCACCTTCGAAAAAACCAAAATGTATTAAAACAAAAACAAAAACATATTTATTATATATTTGGTTACAAGAATAAACAAAAACAATTCATTTTTTAAATAGCTCAAACATTTTATAGGCGTATTTGTAGATCACATATTTTTTTAGATTATTTGAAAAGATCTTTTACAAAAAAAAAAAATTAAAAAAAAAACACAGCTTGAAATAAAAACAAAACTTCTGGGTCTTCTAGACCTGAGATCTAATTAACGTATAAAAACTAATTCACAGCTTAAAACTTAAAAATAATTGTTGAGACTAAAATAAAATTTGTGGTTTTTTTACCTAATTTTTTTTGTCGCATTGCCAACAGTTTGGTGATCTGTGCTCTAAGCAGTATGTTTTCTTGCATTTTGCGCAGAAATATATGCTCATACGCTTCAATTTCGGAGGACAGAAATCACATATCGATCTTTTGCCCTTTTTGATACCGGGTTCATCTGAATCATTGTCAGAATTACGATCAATCACGTCATTTATTGCGGAACGAACTCTTTTTTGCATACGTGGCCTTTTTTCCAAACGCATGGCGCACCAGTCGCTGCATAGGTTCTTGCTTAATACCTTGAGGAATTCTCTTCTTGACATTGGCTTTATTTTCAAAACTTCGCAATTTGATACATAAATTACATAGCTGTTGAGACAAGCCATATTCAACATTCCATAGAACATGCAAAGTGGCCAACGCTTAGTTTTACGGCTACAGCTTGAATGACCACACATCTGATCAAAAGTATCCACAGCACCTTTTGTTTCATTATAAGATTAAATTATTGTGGGCTTACCGGAAACCGAGTCAACGGAAGGCTTGTCGTGCATGGTAGAGAGCAAAAGAACGGTCTTTTGAGGTTTCGGCTTATAGCTAACAAGAGTGAGCTTTTCGTGGAATCCAAAAAGAGATGTCCCAACAGGACGTGACGAATTATGTTTGAACTCTGCAGGAATTTCTTGCTTATTATTTCGAATTGTTCCAATAAGAGTAAGGTTGTATGGCGGTTGAAGCAATTGCTCAGCTAGCGGTATAGAAGTAAACTGGTTATCGGCGGTTAAATTACGATTAGTGCCATGTATAGACTTTGTAAGCAGCTTACAATAGTAGGAGCCTAATGGTTCGTTTATAGTTGTACCGGGGTTTTTTCCCAAATACGGTGAGGCATCAAACATATATTTCGATCTTACATCGCACACTAAAATAATCTTTATTCCGTATTTGGCCGGTTTATTAGGAATATACATACGAAATGGACATCGTCCCCTGAATGCCAAAAGTTGTTCATCTATTGTCACGTACGAGCCTGGTTTGTACAGATCTCTACACTGCTTGATAAAAATTTCCCAAATATGTCGGATAGGGGCAAACTTATCAGTTTTTTTCTGTCGTCTCGAGTGTTACGATCATCGAAATGCAGACACTTGACAAGGAACTCAAACCGTTTACAGGTCATTGCAGCTAAACTTTGGGACCCACAAATTGAAGGATCAAATAACTCCTGTGTTGACAAGTGATTATTTTTCAACGCACCGCTCAAGATAAATATGCCAAGAAGAGCACGAAGCTCTTCTATTGTGACCTGTGATGTAGTGGTATTCTGAATTTTATACTTGGTAGCTGCTTGTTCCATATATTCATTAGTGCGCAAAAGTACTTCATCCATCAACTCTGAAGTAAAAAACAGTTCAAAACAATTCATAGGATATACAATGCCCTTGGCTCCTTCTTTTGGCCCTGGCATAATATGGACTATGTTTCTCGAAGGAGTTCTGTTCGACTGTTTTTGTGACGAAGAAGGTTCGGAAGACCAAATATATTTGTTCTTACCCCTTATAACCGATGCCGATGGCATAATAATCAAATTCTTACAAGGCGGTTGCTCTTCATTTTGCGACGTGCCTACAGGTTCTTGAACATAAGTCGGTGTGGATTGTACATTGACATCATTTTGATTATATACAATAATATTCAGCATGTCATCGTCTGAATCAGCGACGTAATTGGGGTCAGCCGCACTATCATCTGAATCGAAATCTACTTCCAAATCGTCGTCATGTTCACTTTCATCTACCGATATCTCCTCCAGCCATTTTAGAAGCTGAGCTTCAGAAGTAGCCATCTCAAAAAACTATAAAAATTATACGCAGACTTTATTTTTTAGCAAAAAAAAAAACAATAAAATGCACAAGCAAATATGTTCAAAAAAATTACCGTTATTGGTAAACTTCACCTCACAGGCGACACACGTGTCTATATCTCAGCAACACAACGGAGAAAAAAAACACGTCTGTGCCCAAGCTCGTACAACACTCAACTGAGTTGGCACGAGAGCACACTTTGATACGAGTGAGCGATCAGGAAATATCGCAAAAAAAATAAATTGCTTTGCCTCACAGGCGATGTTTACCATTCTAGGGTTAATGAAACAAATGAACTTGAATTTGTATTTGTTAATGTTTATCATAATGGCTCTAAGTTATTGCTCGGATGTGGTTATAGACCAGATAAAAGTATAAAATTTGACAAATTACGTACCCAGTTAGAGCTTTTATCGGTTTCTTATGAGGAAATAATTATTGCTGGAGACTTCAATTGCAACCTGCTAACTGATAGTAGTCTAACATCTACCATGCTTTCTCTTCACTTATTTCCTGCAAACAACTCAAGACCAACACATTTCACAAGCAACAACAGCACGTTACTTGACGTATTTTTTGTAAATAATATAAGAAAAATTCTCCTCTATGATCAACTGGCAGCTCCAGCTTTCTCAAAACATGACTTTATTTATGCATCATATGACCTTGGTAATAATAACACCCCGCAAACATACAACTTTCGTGATTTTAGAAATATAAACTTAATGGCTTTAGAAGCAGACATTTTAAATACTCCATTTAATCAAATTTACTACCTACCAATGAAAAAATAATATTTCTTAATGGACTAATTACGAATATATTTGATAAACATGTTCCTATGGGAACTAGAACAATAAAAAATAGAATACATCCATGGTTTACAACTGAAATCGAAATTTGTATTAAACGCCGCGATGATCAATACAAATTGTGGAAACGTTACAAAACTGCAGAATACCGAAAGCTATTTCGATTGGCGAGAAAAGCTGTTGTTACTAAAATAAGGTTAGAAAAATCAAGGTATTATTCAAGTAAATTTAATAAGGCAGCTAATACCAAAAAAAAATTGGCAAATAATACGTAGTATTGGCATTAATAATACAATTAATCGTGCATCTGATGTTGATGTAAACATACTTAATCAATCTTTCATTAACATACCTATGCCCTTAGCTGATTCCGCTTTTTATGATAATCTACCACCACTGAATAAGTCTGCTGGAGAGTTTAATTTTCAATGTTTTACACCCTTAGATGTTGCTGAAGGATTTGAAAAGGTGAAATCTAACGCTGTTGGCTTGGACAACATTAATCCTAGGTTTATTAAACTTATTCTTCCCTGGATAATACAATATATTACACATTTGTTTAATACAATTATCACCACAAGCATTTTCCCAAATGAATGGAAAGTAGCCAAAATTATCCCAGTGCCTAAGACAGATAAAGAATATCGCCCTATTTCAATTCTGCCTTATCTCTCCAAAGTTTTTGAACATTTAGTACAGAAACAAGTATTTAAATATTTGAATTCAAACAACTTATTGACAGAACGCCAGTGGGGCTTTAAACCTATGCACAGTTGTATAACTGCTCTCACTGATGTAGTTGAGGAAATAAGGGGTAGTTTGGATAATGAAGATATATCGTTTTTAGTCTTACTGGATCATTCTAAAGCGTTTGATACTGTTGACCATGATATACTTTGCCTAAAACTGATTAAAGTGTTTAAATTTTCTTCATTGGCTGTGAAATTGATGCGTACATATTTAGCTGATAGGTGGCAATGCGTATCAAATTTAGGGACGATTTCGAAACCCCTGCGAGTTATCAGAGGTATCCCTCAAGGCTCAATACTTGGACCATTATTATATTCAATATATTCCAATGATATACCAAATCAAATTAAATTCTCAAGTGTTCAAATGTATGCGGATGATATTAAAATTTACCTGAAAAGTTCTAAGTTTTGTGTAGTGTATTTGTTTTGTCACTCTGTAGAAAAGAATGACACACTACATACTGACCCACTCAGCTTAAAAAATTTAAATAATTATTAGCGTAATACAACACTCCTATAGTATGACAACTTGAAAGTAAGGAAATCTGAAACAACTTAGACCACACAAAACTACAAATATGTGCAATGTGCAATTGCAATTAAAAAGGGTCAAAGCACTTTAAATTAGAACATATGACAGACATACATTATTTTAAACAACACAAAAGTAACTCAATTCAAATTGTATAGAGTGAAATTGAACTATGGAATTTAACCAATAGAAAGTAAATGAATGATTCAAGTTTGCCATGCTATGAGTTAGATAAGGTAGAATATAAGATTAGAGTAAGATAAAAATTTAATGGATTGTCTAGCATAATTAGTATATAAGCTAGTAATCCATATTAATAAAATCAGAATACTTTTGCCTAACAAACAATCTTGTTCTCAATCTTCTACCCGAGCACCTAACAGTGCTTAGAAGAAGTAAAACGTGCTGTGGCTAAGCGCAGCATTCTAAACTACTTAGCGAATACACAAACTCACATTTAACAAAAAAACAAACTTATTATATGGCGATCCTGCCTATTCGGACCAAAATTAATTATCCTGCCCAACAACAAAAAAAGAAAAAATTACTTTAATATTGATTCCTGCCTAAACTAGACTCTGCCTAGCTAGACAAAATTATTTTTCCGAAGCAAATGAGTGAGTAACAAATATCCAACAAAAGAGGATATCATCATCATTATTTTTAAGCTAAAGAAACGGGTTTGACTAAATTGTGGAAAATTTGTATTCCATCACAAACTAAAACCAAAAACTAGTATGGCAAATAAGGACTCCAAGGCTGAACAAGTAGTAACAATAAATGAAAATATCAACGGTGGACAGATAAACAACGACGAAAATATGGAGTTTGGTCGTACAATTAAAATAGACACTTTTTTTATTATTTGTATAATAATTATAATTTTTATAATATACAAGTTAAACTCTTACTTTAAGAATTATGTGAACAAAAAAGCCGTTGTACAGGTTTAGAAGATTAAATTTAAAAAAAAAAAAAAATATATATATTAAGATAAAGATGTAAGATTTTAATGAAAATATTAACGTAGTAAATAAATTATTTCATACATGTATAAAAAATATATATATATATAAAAAATTTTACAATGATAATATAGTAATGGAAAAGATATTTGATAGAAATAAAAACAGATGACGTAAAAAGAAATACCGGAAAATTTGACAAATATCATAATAAGGCAAAAACACTTCTTGAACAGGCACTTAATATACAGAAACCCTTTAATCAAATACAAAATTTAACAAATATGGCAACTCAACAATTTAATTTAGAACTTGCTTTAAAAGTAATTCCTGAATTCTCAGGGAATTATAAAGAACTTCATTCATTCCTTACGATAGTAGAGCTTATCAACGATGGTTTGGCAATAGAACAGAAGCCGATTTTACTGAATTTCGTGTATAACGTAAAATTAACTACAGTATTAAGAACTGCGTTAGGTACAACAACACCGACAACATTCGCTAATTTAAAAATCATTCTTACAAATAGATACAAAAATACAAAAACAATAGCTCAGGTACAATCCTCACTAAGTAATTTTTCTCAAAAAAGTATAAATATACATGGTTATCATGAAAAACTATTGAATTTGATAGCAGAACTGAATGAACTACAAATTAGAGAAATACAAAATTGCAGTACAACTCAATCGAATACCATTAAGTTAATAAATGACAATTATGCCTTAAACATCTTTAAAAATGGTCTAAATGATGAACTCAAACCAAGTATATTTGCTTCTAGACCAAAAGAACTGAATGAAGCAGTTCAGTTAGCCTTAGAATTAGAAAAAGAAATTTCTAATAAGGATCAGGTACTTTATTTTGCGCATAACAGAAATAGGCAAAATAGGAATAAAAATAATATGATAAGAAACAATAATTATAGAAACAATAATAATGGAAATAATTACCAAAACAACAATAATAGGAGAAACAATTATAATCCTAATCAGTGTTTAAAAAACTGCAATAACTTTCATTTCTTTTGATTTGACTTCTGCTTGTGCCTCTGAAATCAACAACAGTTACAGTCAAAGCAAAATCACAAAACGAAAAACAAACAGTTGAACGAAACTTTTGCCAGCAGTTTTTTTAAAAATTGTGATTTTGATTTTCTTTTCTTTTGAACAGTTTCGCAATTGAAAGTAAAATCAATCTATTTGCTTTTGTAAGTCGCAAACAGTCGCAGAAGCCAAAATTCCAATCAGGGTTGTCAGATTGATTTTGAACTTTTTCGCCAAATTCAATGTCAAAAATCGCCATAGCATTTATTTTTTAGTTTTTGACAAAAATATTTGTATTTTTAGAATAATTAAAAATATTTTTTTATAAATACCAAAAAAAAAAATTTTGTTCCGTATCGCTAAAATCCGCTTCATTGAATGTAATTAAATAGGACTGAACTTTACAATATATAAATTTACATAAGCCGTTGTAAAACGTTTACTTTTTATATGTAATGCTGAATTTATCGAACTTGTTATTAAAAACATGTTTTTTTGTGTTTAAAATAGACATTTTTTAATTGCCGATTTTTTTTTTTTCTTGAAAATTTGCCGATTTTTTACCAACACCATCTGGCACCCCTGTGTGTGAGTAAGTATAAATGTAAAAAAAAAACAGAAGAGAAAAGAGAATATTTTTCTGTTAAAAATGTACGAAACTAAAAGACTGCCTGCTTTTAAGACTGCGACTTCTGACAACTTTCAAAAACAAAGACACTGCTTGTGATTTTGATTTTAACTTATCAAAAGCAGAAGAAAACTTAGCACACGACTGCCGATTGTTTTCATAAGTTTTAACAGAATCGATGTTTGATTTTAAAAAAGCAGAGAAAAGTAAAAGCATTAAAAAGTTAAAATTTTGCGACTTTTCGACTTTTGACTTAAGTTTTTTAAACACTGATCCTAATATCAATTCTAATATACCAGCTAATAACAATAACAGACAAGCGAATAATAATAATTACAATAATAACAATAATAAGAGCTACAACAATCGCTATAATGGCAACAATAATAGAAACAACAATCGGAATAATACTAGAAATGTACACTTCGTACAGGAAAACTACCAGGATCCGGATGTGAGTCAAGAAACTACACAAACCCACCATCCGGAGGAACAACAAGAAGATTAAATAATGTTTTCCAAATATCTAACCATTTAACCAATTTCATAAACCTAAACTTAGGCAAAAATGTAATACTTACATTCTTAATAGACACAGGAGCGGACATCTCTTTGTGTAAACTAAACAAATTAAATGAAGATGTAATAAACATTGACAAGGAACAATCAACTATTTTCACAGGAATAACATCAGAAAAAATTAAATCTATAGGAACATCAGAACTAGGTTTTATTATAAACAACGTGACCAAAAAACATAAATTTCACATTATGGACGAAAATTTTCCAATACCAACAGACGGAATTTTAGGAAGAGATTTCTTTACGAAATTCTTATGTAAGATTGACTATGAAACATTTACACTAACACTTACTTTGGAAAATGAGGAAATTACAATACCTATGAAATCATGGATGAACAGAAATTATCGCATAGAGGTAGAAAAACGTTCAGAAAGTATTCATCCTATAAGTTTAGATATTACAGAAGATAGCATAATTTTAAACAAGGAAATTCAACCAGGAATATTCGTTAGCAATACAATAGTACCAGGAAAGGGAAATCACCATGTAAAAATCTTGAATACAACTGACAACGAAAATATTAATTTTGAAATAGAACCATTAAAAAATTACATTTTAATAACACAATCATACAGACCAAATAAAGGAAATTTTAAAACAGAAAGATTTAAAAAGTTACTTAATATTTTAAAAATTGACATTAATGACGAAAAAGCAAAAGCGGAATTGATAAAAATCTTTGAAGACTACCAGGATATTTTTCACTTAGAAGGAGAGACACTAACTTCAAATAATTTTTATACACAAAACTTAAAAGTTTCAGACAATACGCCAGTATATATTAAAAATTATAGATTACCACAATGATGATATAATGAAATATATGAACAAGTGCAAAAATTATTAGATGATGATGTAATAGAACCGTCAAATAGTGCATACAATTCACCTTTATTGGTAGTACCGAAAAAGAGTGAAACCGGAAAAGAAAGATGGAGACTAGTTGTAGATTTTCGACAACTTAACAAAAAGATAGTAAATCGTCTTGGAAGAGCTAAATATTTTTCCACTTTAGATATGACTAGCTCATTCCATCAAATAAATTTAGACGAAGATTCAAGGAATTTAACTGCATTTTCAACTAGTAATGGTCATTATCAATTTAAAAGATTACCATTTGGTTTAAAAATTTCATCTAATAGTTTCCAAAGAATGTTAACAATAGCACTTAGTGGACTAGATTCCAAAGCATTTTTATACGTAGACGATATTATTGTATTTGGTTGTAGTTTAAAACACCACAATGAAAATCTTATTAGAGTATTTGAGCGATTGTTAAAATACAATTTAAAATTAAATGCATCAAAATGTGTATTTCTAAAATCAGAAGTAATTTATTTATGTCACCAAATAACAAAAGACGGTATACGAACAGATCCTTCAAAACATAAAGCTATTGAACAATACCCTACTCCAAAAGACAAAGACGAAGTTAAAAGATTTGTAGCATTCTGTAATTATTACAGACGTTTCATAAAAAATTTCGCTGAGATCACAAAATGTCTTAATGATCAAACCAAAAAAGGAAAAGAATTTGAATGGACAGACAAGAATGTCAACAAGCTTTTAACACACTAAAGACAAAATTAATTAACGCACCAATACTAAGATATCCAGACTTTGAACAACCATTTATTTTAACTACCGATGCATCAAACTATGCATTAGGAGCTGTATTATCTCAAGGAAAAATAGAAGAAGATTTACCGATCTCTTATGCAAGTAAAACATTAGGAAAACATGATTTAAACAAACCAGTAATTGAAAAAGAACTTCTTGCTATACATTG
This sequence comes from Pollenia amentaria, assembly GCA_943735925.1. Taxonomy (NCBI): domain Eukaryota; kingdom Metazoa; phylum Arthropoda; class Insecta; order Diptera; family Polleniidae; genus Pollenia; species Pollenia amentaria. The sequence goes on from OX031009.1 coordinate 85,144,563, forward strand.
GGGTATAGAGTTCTTTAGACCTTATTTATTTGGTAAAAAATTTATTGTAGTAACAGATCATAGACCACTTGTTTCACTTTTTTCACATAAAAATCCATCATCAAAATTAACTCGTATAAGAATAGATTTGTCAGACTATGATTTCGAAATTATTTATAAAAAAGGGAAAATAAATACTAACGCGGACGCTTTATCTAGAATAAAATTAGATTCTGATATGTTGAAGAATATGATTCCTATAGAAGATGACAATAGTAAACCATCAAAAATTTTAGTAACAACACGTGGAATGAAAGCAAAGGAAATTTCTAACAATGTAGTAATAAATAATGATAGTAACATATCCCAAGGCCAACATAAAAATCATATGTGGGAATGTACATCTTTACAAGATATAAAGAATATTCGCGAATTGAAATTTAATATTATTAAAACCGGTATAAAAAATATAAAAGATGGACCTAAGGACGGTACCATAGAAAATGTAGATAGCAGCTTTGTAATAAATATTAATGAAGATCTAGCTAAATACGTTTTGTCTCTAGAGAAATTGATTATTTATATGCATAAGCAAAATATAAAAAATCTCGCTTTATCATGCGAAGATACAATTTTTGAGCTCATATCAATTGAATATATGAATAAAACTTATAATGAGGTATACCAAAGAATATTGAAATCAAAGAAATATATATTACAAATAAGAAATCACAAATGGATATCATAAAAGAATTCCACAATTGACCGATATCAGGACACTTCGGTATTAGAAAGACAGTACTTAAATTGAAACAACGTTATGTATGGAAAAACATGCCAAAGATGGTTAGAGATTATATTAATAAATGCGATAAATTCCTAAGAAATAAACAGACAAAATACATTAAAGAGAAAATGGTTATAACCGAAACACCAAACACTAGTTTTGAAACGATAGAAATATATACTGTGGGACCCTTAAGAATATCAAATGGTTACAGATATATACTAACATTGCAGTGCGAATTAACTAAGTATGTAATAGCACACCCAATTGAAACAAAAGATGCTAGAAGTATTGCCAAAACATTAGTTGAACAGTTTATATTGAAGTATGGATGTTTTAAAATCTTAAAATCTGATAGAGGTACTGAATTTAACAATGAATTGTTAAAAGAAATTTGCAATTTACTTAACATAAACCAGAAATTTTCAGCACCATATCACCACCAATCCATAGGTTCTATAGAACGCAATCATTGTGTATTGAATGAATATTTATTAAATTTTGTAGACGATTATGAATGGGACAAATGGATACCATACTATACATTCGCTTATAACACAACACCACATGTTAACACTAACTATTCACCTTTTGAATTAATTTACGGTAAATTAGCAACATTACCTACAGACAAAATACAAAACACGGACAAATGCTATGACATAGAAAATTACGCCAATGAGGTCAAAATCAGATTAAGGAAATCGCTAGAAAATGCTATAAAATTAAATAGCAAAACATAAATCAAAAGAAAATTATGATAGAAATATAAATAATAGTAACTTTAATGTAGGAGATCTAGTGTTAATAAAACTAGAATGTAGAAAGAAAAATCAGAGCCCATACAAGGGACCATACGAAATAATAAAAAGATTGGGAGTAAATTCATTATTAAAAGTAGATAATTTAGAAAAATGTTATCATAATAATATACTTAAGTTATACAAACCCAATAATACCAACTAATTAAACAATAATTTAAACATAATTGTAAATAATTTATAAACAAAAGAAAAGAAAAACCAAAACAAAATATTTTTTTTTTATTCAAATTGTTAAAACTGTAATTTGAGAATAATAACAACATAACAAAAAATATAAGAAACAAGATAGAATTATCTTAATCATTTAATTATAAGAGAAAAACAAAACTATTATATATTTTAAGAATTTTTTTTCCCTCCCATTTTTATCATATTACAAACAAAATATTTATTAGATTCAATTTACTTATTTTCAAACATAAATTCAATCTTAAGGGCGATGGTGTAGTGTATTTGTTTTGTCACTCTGTAGAAAAGAATGACACACTACATACTGACCCACTTAGCTTAAGAAATTGAAATAATTATTAGCGTAATACAACACTCCTATAGTATGACAACTTGAAAGTAAGGAAATCTGAAACAACTTAGACCACACAAAACTACAAATATGTGCAATGTGCAATTGCAATTAAAAAGGGTCAAAGCACTTTAAATTAGAACATATGACAGACATACATTATTTTAAACAACTAAAAGTAACTCAATTCAAATTGTATAGAGTGAAATTAAACTATGGAATTTAACCAATAGAAAGTAAATGAATGATTCAAGTTTGCCATGCTATGAGTTAGATAAGGTAGAATATAAGATTAGAGTAAGATAAAAATTTAATGGATTGTCTAGCATAATTAGTAATAAGCCAGTAATCCATATTAATAAAATCAGAATACTTTTGCCTAACAAACAATCTTGTTCTCAATCTTCTACCCGAGCACCTAACAGTGCTTAGAAGAAGTAAAACGTGCTGTGGCTAAGCGCAGCATTCTAAACTACTTAGCGAATACACAAACTCACATTTAACAAAAAAAAACAAACTTATTAACTCCGAAGTAAATGAACTAAATTATGATCTAAGCAAAATTTTTCATTGGGCATCGGCTAATGGATTACGCCTTAATCCAAAAACATCAAAGTGTGTTCTTATTAGCAAAAAATCTGTTAAAGTTGATGTTGAAATTAACGTAATTTTGGGAGATGCTAAAATTGAAGTAGTTAGCATAGTCAGAAATCTTGAAGTTGTCTTTAAAAGCACACTTACCTGGTCTGACCACAATAGCCAAGCATGTGGTAGAGTGTACAGTATGCGGCGGAATTTGTGGACTGTGCAATATTCTACACCACCCAATGTAAGACTGTTGCTGGCAAAAACTTATCTTCTACCTACTCTTCTTTATGCATCGGAGATATTTTCTGGATGTAACTTAAAAGACTTTATGAGGCTTAAAACGACATTTAATAACATTGTACGCTATATTTATAGTCTAAAAAAATTTGATCACGTATCCCAATACTACTGTCGTGTGATCAACGTAAGCTTCGAAGACTATTTAAAATTAAAAAACCTTGTGTTTTTACACAAAATTATAACGACAACGCAGCCAAAATACCTGTATGACCGTCTTCAGTTCATGAGGTCTTCGAGAGTAAACAGCCGAGTCCAACTTCGACATCGTGATGCAGCATCTGAGAAACAATTTTTTATATATTCAATCCGTCTCTGGAACCAACCCAGGAAAAACTTTTTGAATTTTGGTAATAGGTAGTAGTTATTTCATACGTTACCTGGTAAGTAGTTGTCATTATTCTTAAAACCTCAATAAGTACTTGCTAGTAATGACCTCAGTAAGTACTTTTCACTACTATTATTTTCAGTTATGAATATTTGCTTATTAATAATCAGCTAAATAACTACTTATTAGTTGACTTGTTTTCGGTACTGCATATTTACTTACTGGTAACTAGCTTCATAACTACTTATAAGCTCTATTACCTAGCGCCAATTAAATAAAAACTAGTTTTTTTTTGGATTGTAGTAAGTATATTGTAAGTACTTACAATTCAACTTACTGGTAGTTAAATAATAACTAGATATTTTGTGACTTCTAGTAAGTGTATTGTAACTACTGAATTCTGTGGACAACTCGAACAAAAATAAGTAGTTATTCAGCCGAAAAATAAGTAGTGTTTATTTTTCTCTAACGTTACTTGCTAACTTACCAGGTAAGTAAAGTTTTTGCTGGGAACTTCCTGTATCTTTACAAAATTCAACCAACGCAACTAAATTTAAAAATACTTTCAATAAAATCTATAGCATTAGAAATAATTAACTTAACTTTTACATTTTAAAATCTAGATATTTCCGTAATTTTAATTTAGTTTTTTGTTAATTGTTATAATTGACCTATTTATCTATTATTATTACTATATTTGCAGATTAATTTTATTTTAAATAATAGGACACATACATATGTTTAAACTAACTTTTCTGATTCTAATACTTTAATTATAAGATAATGTATCTTGTTGTATTAGAAAATCATTAAATAAATAAATAAATAAATAACCGCCCATGTAACCATATCCAAGGTGATCATATCTCCCACCGCTTCCTTTACCCCAACTCTCGAGGTCGACCCAGAGAAGGGGTTACCACACTTCACGTGTTTTTTTTTTACTATTTTTACAATCTGTATGTGATAAAGTTTCGAGTGTAAAAGGTAACATAAAGTTTAAATTGCCTATTCTTAGAAATAAAATAAAAAAAAAAAACAATATATTGAACAACAATAAAAAATATAAATTTTTTAAAGGAATTTTTTTATTTTATTTTAAAAAACAAAAAATGTTTGTATATGTGTGTGTTTGCAAGCATATTTATAACACTTTTTAAACATTTTAATCCTGAAAATTTAGAAAAACAATTTATATTGTGCATATCTAAACAAAAATACCTTACAAACGACATATATTTTATTAAAATGGGTGGACGATATAATACTTAAAAATCAACTACAAATCGTTGCTGTATTTATTTATATATATACATATATATATATATATATATATGAGGGATTTCATGTCCAGTGATCCAACTTTTGAATTCGATGTCTTCCGATTTGGATGAAATTTGCACCAAGGTTAGTCCTACTGGATAGTAGTTTAGACACTAGTTTCAGTCAAGTTTTTGAGTTAGAGGGGGTCTAAATTTGACATTTTGGCCAAACAGGTGTTCTTTCTCATTCATGTAATTTATTATCAAATGGTGTTAACAAAATTTGTCCCAAACAAATTAGATAGCTATTTCTTCAAGCTTTCGAAACAAAATTTTTTTGTATTTTTTTAAATTTAAAAATTAATTTTTTATTTTTTTTTGAAGCGGGTATTTTTTTTTTTCTTAAAGGAAAAGACCTAAGCTTTCTTTTGAACAAAAAAAAAAAAAAAAAATAAAAGTACCCCCTTAAAAAAAATACATAAATAGTTTTAATTTAAAAAGAAAAAATGAATTTAAAAAAATTTAAAAAATAACAAAAAAAATTTATTAAAGGATCTTATGTGTTTAAGATTAAATTTTTTAGATTATTTATCTTTTTGTGTTTATTATTATTATTTTATATTAATTTAATTATTATTACAAATAAATAAAAAAATTTAATTTGTTCCTGGGATTAACATATTGTGGGTATTACAGTATCGAGGGTATGAAATGCTAGTTAGGTATGTTATATACCGTCGGAAAGGTTAATTTGTCTTGTTTCTTAGCATAAGTTTTATTTTTAAGATTTTAGAAACACTTACTTAAAAGAAAAGACCTAAGCTTTCTTTTGAGCAAAAAAAAAAAATACCCGTTTTAAAAAAAAAATAAAAAATAAATTTTAAGTTTAAAAAAAAATTTTAAAATATTTAAAAAAACAAAAAAATATTTTTTCGAAAGCTTTAAGAAATAGCTATCTAATTTGTCTGGGACTAATTTCGCTAACACCAATAGATAATAAGTTACATGGATGAGAAAGAACACGTGTTTGGCCAAAATGTCAAATTTTGACCCCCTCTAACTCAGAAAGTTTTTGACCGATCTTGTTGAAAATTTGTGTCTAAACTACTATCCAATAGGACTAACCTTGGTGAAAAGTTGGGTCGCTTGACATGAAATCCCCCATATATATATATATATATATATATATATATTAAGATATTCCGGGACCTTATGACAAGAAAAGTTCAAATCAGAGAACTGCAACAATACATAATACTTGCGAGCGCACTCGCTGTTTACTAAATCATTTTTAGTCTCGAATACTTTTAAGCACTCGCTTTTACTGATTATGTTGGCTCGTTGGCTCGTTCTTCATACAAAGCGAGCTTCATGCATTAAAATATTACACAATAACTTTTTACTTGTACATGTGTTAACTACATAAAGAAGTAAGAGCCCAGAAAAAAGTATGAACAATACCACAACCACTTAAAGCAAAGTTTCGTGTTTTTTCTATTTTTTACGACCAGCTCGTAACAACAACATTCACGGCATATTCATTAGTATATGTTCGTGTATTTTAAATTTAACATTAAGTGAAAATGTGGCTGCCAGATTTTATGATTTGTCGTAGGTTAGACGATTTTAGGCGTTTAAAAGATATAGTGCATGTTTTGTTATTTATTTTATGGATGAAAATTAGTTATGCGTTTTTAAAGTATTTTATTTATTATTATCTATAAAATTACATTACGCCATGATACATACATATATGTATTGAACCACCTGCTGTCATGAAAACTGATGAACTAAATATAAGATATTAAAACAATTTTCTTAAAGAAAAAACTCAATTAGCAGCCGATAGTGACCGTTAATAAAGAGCGCACTCATCCATTTAAAAAATGTTCTTATGTGCATCTTTATCATCATAGAATATAATTGTGTGTTTGTTATAAAATTTGTTGTCAAAAATGCATAAATATATAAAAAGTAAATTCTGTGTCTACGTCGCACAATAAAATAACGGACTGCGATGCGTTGCCATTGGTCAATATTTTTGTAAAAATATTTACATATAAATGAAATTGACGTATAAAAAAATTGTCATTCATAAGCCTGTCGCATTCGTTATATATTTTAATTAAAATTTTCCACAAATTTTTCTTATAATAACTTTTAAATTCACTTTATTTCATAATGATTTTAGCCCTACATGTTTACTTAAATATACGATCATTGATTTTTTCCTAAACCATCTGGCAATGCTGCTTTAAGTATTACTACGAATGACGAATGCTGCGAGTAACCAGCGCCCACCGATGCTCTACGTTATAATGTACAAGTGTGTTTTCCAATTCCTACACAAACATTTCTTGTGTTGTTTATCAAAAGTACGAATGCTATTGCCGAATGTTGAAAAAATATATTTACGATACAATACAAAACCGAACTCATATAAATTTCATTGCGTTTGCTAAAGGCTCGTATGTTGCAAACACAATTTCTTACGAGCCTGGCGAGCACATACAAAAGCAATAGGCTGTATTAACTACACCGCAACTCGTTTTAAGGCGAGTATTATAAATCATAAAACGGGTGCTCGTTGCACTTCTCTGGTTCAAATACAGTTGTCCATCCGTTTGTCCGTTGAAATGGGGTTTCCCGAATTATATCACATATAGTCCGGACTTGTTTTCTGTTGAAATATGGCTGAGATTTGAGCACAAGACAACGAATGCCTCAAATTTTTTCATGAGCTCCCATGTTGTTGTTGTCAAAATGCTTTGCTTACGTATCACGCATGACTCATATTAACGGCTTTGTCATTTTTAATCAGCTTAGTTTCGCAAGTCATCATGGAAAGACTCACAGCACAACAGCGTCTTAAAATAGCTCTATATGGGCTCTGGAAAAGCTTAATGCAAGTCCGGTGTTTTATCGTGAAATTTTGTTCAGTGCTGAAGTAGATTTCTATCTCAATGGATACGTTAATAAAAAAAATTGCCATATATGAGCTGATAAGTATCCCGAAGAGTACCAACAGCCCTTATGAACAACGGTATGGTGTGGCTTATGGGCTGGTGAAATCATTAGTCCAGATTTTGTAAAAAATGAGGAAAATGATTTAATTTTCAAACAGTTTATGCCATAAATTATTCTTTTAACCGATAAAAAAATAAAAGGTTCACTTCCAAATTTATGTTTTATTTCACATAATAAATCAAACCTCATGATGATACCCGATATAAGTTAGTTTTTAGACTTTTTTTGCGTTTTTACATACAACAATTACATCAATTAGCGCAGTTGATTTAAGGATGTTCATCTGGCTGTGTGTGTTTATGTATATCCGAAGAACGGAAAGATTAAAAGTTTTCAAATTAGATAAATGCATCTGGGTAATCAATAGACAACATCCGACAAGATGTGGGCGGGAGTGGAGAAGTTGTTGTGGCACAAAATAGATTTATCTATATCGAAAGAAAATTCAAAGAAATTGTCTAAATTTGATACACATAACTTTTCAATACACAAGCTCTCTAAAAATATGAGCGGGATTGGAGAAGTAGGCGTGGCACCTCCCGTACAAAGACATAATAGATTTATGTATATCTAGAGACCGACAAGAGATAAAACTTCCAAATTAGCTTGATTGTAAGAAAATTAGATATATAAAGAAGGTGAAGAGAAACAGCAATAGCATTAGAAAAGATATTTATAGATAAGAAATGGAAGATCTGACCAAACCCGAAAGAAAAGACTCACTCAACACAACACCAATCCGCCCTATGTGCGGTTAGCTCCCAGTATCCTGCTGCGCAGCCAGGCCATCCCCATTACGAATCCCATTAGACTCTCGAGCCCACAGCCCGGGACGTCCCCTAATTCACCAAGGAATCTGCTGCCCAGTCACCTCAGCCTGCTGCACTGTAACCTGGGACAGCGGCACAAAATGTGCTCAACTGTCTCCAGCTCCTCCGGGTCCTCACACAACCCGCACATATCTGACCCGTCGGATCCCAACCTCATCGCCATCCTGCCTATCATGCAATGACCCGTGATGATTCCTATTATGGTCCTCACGCAGACCATACTTCTGCCCAGCAACAGCTCCGAGTCGGACTTCCTAAGCACCGGCCACAGCGTCCGTGATACCCGGCAGTCCGTTCGGTTCCCCCAGGCCCTATTGGTCGCGTCCAGAATCCATTCCCTAATCTTTCCAAAGAAGAAGCCTATTGGAGGCCTAACCGCCTCCATATGATTAGGATCCTCCATCTCTGATCTCACCCAAGATCCGTGAGTGACCCTGCGTGAAATTCCTAATCAATCCTAGTTCCCACAGTCTAAGAATGCTTCTGGCTGCCATTCCCATAACATACTGCTCAATGGGCAGAAGATGTAGAATGACATCCAGTGCAGCTTGAGGAGTACTTCTCATGGCACCTGTCATGCCGATTGAAGCACACCTCTGAGCCTTAGACAGAAGGTTCCTTCGACTAGCCACTCTCAATGACTCCCACCAAACACAGCATCCATACGTAAGAATGGGTCTAACCACCGAAGTGTACAGCCATCCCACTACTGATGGCCGGAGTCCCCAGCTCCTATCTATCGATTATCTGCAAGCATAGTAGGCATTGAGGCCTCTCTTAAGTCTCTCCTGAGTATTCCTTCCCCACGACAGCTTGCTGTCCAGAAAAACTCCTAGATACTTAGCGCTATCAGATAGTCTAAGCTCTACTCCTCCTAGTACCGGCAGCCTAAAATTCTCTACCCTGTACCTCCTAGTAAAAAGAACCAACTCGGTCTTCTCCGGATTAACTCCCAATCCCTTATCACTCGCCCATGCTGACAGTTCGCCCAGCGCCCCTTGCATGACTTCGCTTATTGTCGGCAGAAACTTGCCCGATACCAATATCACTACATTATCCGCGTAGGGCACAACTTTCCGACCCATTCTGTCAAAAAGTCGCAGAACGACATTGACATCTAAGAGCCATAATAAGGGAGAGAGAACTCCCCCCTGTGGGGTTCCCCTAGTCACCAGTTTCTTTAAGCGCTCGTTTCCCCAGTCCGAGTGAATAACTCTGCTGCTGAGCATCTGCTGCTGAGCATCAGAGTTATCCATTCGACCAGGAACAGTGGAACGCCTAGATCCACCAATGCCTGCCTAATAGCCTCTATCTTCAAATTGTTAAAGGCGCCCTCTATATCCAGGAATGCCGCCAAGGTGTATTCCTTGTTTCGCAATCCCCGCTCTAGATAACCCACCACATCATGAAGCGCACTCTCAACAGATCTACCCTTAAGATAGGCGTGTTGAGCGCCGCTGATGATGCCCGCATCAATCTTCGTCCTCAGATGTAGATCAATCAGTCTTTCCAACGTCTTCAAAAGAAAAGACGAAAGTTGATTTGTCTAAAATCCTTGGGTTTAGAGTGACCGGTTCTTCCTGCCTTGGGTATGAAAACCACCCTACCTCCCTCCACCCTTTAGGAATGTGCCCGTTCAGCACACAGACCCTAAACAGTTCCACCAACAGCAGGAGTGATGATCTCCCGATATTCTGTAACATCGCCGGAAAGATACCGTCTGGTCCTGCCGATTTGTAAGACCCAAAGGTATTAACCGCCCATGTTACTTTATCCAAGGTGATCATGTCCCCCACCGTCTCTCTCACCTCACCACCCGAGCCTGACCCAGAGAAGGGGTTACCACATTCAATCTGTTCCCCCACCTCAGGATCCACACATCCCGGAAAGTGAGTCTCCATTAGCAGACAAAGAGATTCAGAGCTAGATTCCGTCCATGAGTTGTCCGGTCTCTGAATAAATCCCGGGACTACAGGGTCCTTGGATAAAATTCTCCTGAACCTGGACATCTCATTTACAGATTCCACTGACTCGCTAAACTTGACCCACGAGTCCCTTTTCGCTCTCCTAATGTCACCCTTATATCAAAAAAGTTGCGGTCGTTGAAGATAGACGTGTTTTCTAAACTCGGCATACGGTTTATTTTTTTTTTGAACAAATAAAGTATAAAAAAAGTAAATACAAGAAAAAGAAAAAAAAATTACATGTATGTACTTACATACATAAACACACATTTTTTCATTCTCGGTGTTGATAAACAATAACAAATAAGAAGAGCACAACTGTAAACAGTAAAAGAAAAAAAACTCTTATGAGTGCAAACAGTAGAAATGCATATATCACAGTGAGTGTTAGCGAAAAAAATACAGAAATAAAAAAAAAGAATCGATGATAGCAAATACCTAACGGCTAAACCTATTACTCGTACGCGATCCCTCTCGCCGTCTGTATTTAATAACACGGTTGATACAATAACAAATACAAAACCTGCTAGCGTTGCCTCAACAGCAAAAACAATTTTAATAAGTGATGTAAATATTAACCCCCAATCAGGCATAATAGAAAACTCAGTATCACCTTCGGTGTCTAATAATACGGTTGATATTAATACAATAAAAAATATAAAACCTGCAAGCGGTGCCTCAGCGGCAAAAACGATTCTAATAAGTGATGAAAATATTACCCTCAAATCAGGCATGATGGAAAACTCAGCTCCACAAGTAAAAAGTGGTCAAAAGCCTCAAGTACAAGTTGGTATGGACAGGTACATAACAGTGCTTAATCGGGGTCGCAGCCCTACCTCTGCAGCAGTTGCTTCGGCCTCAAAAGTACCATCTTTTGATAAAATAAATTCTCAAAATCGATTTGCAATTCTGGAGGATGAATCCTCTGAAGCACCAAACGTCATAAAATCGTCCAAGCCTCCCCCGATATATCTTAGGGAGCAAAACTCAAATGAGCTCATAAAGAGTTTGATATCGGTGATAGGTGAAAATTCGTTTTACGTAGCTGCTATCAAGCGTGGTAGTATAAACGAGACAAAAATACAAGTCAATAATGAGAATGATTTTCGCAAAATTATAAACAAATTTGAAGTACTTAAAAACAACTTTTATACATACCAACTGAAAAGCAGTAAAGGTCTCCAGGTAGTGATTAAGGGAATTGACTCATGTGTGGACCCAGAAGAGGTAAAAACATTCCTCGAAGAAAAAGGCTTCAAAATAAAACATGTAGTAAATATAAAAAATAGAGAAAAAAACCCCCAACCACTTTTTCGAGTGGAGTTTGAACCCGGCGACGTAAAGCTTAAAAAAAATGAAACGCACCCTATTTACAATTTGAAATATATTCTCTATAGAAGAGTAACTATAGAAGAGCCACACAAAAGAAATGGTCCCGTTCAGTGTTTAAACTGTCAAGAATATGGTCATACTAAGGCATATTGCTATTTACCCCCTGTTTGCGTAGTATGTGGTGAATTACATGGTACAGATCTTTGCGATAAGTCTAAAACCGACCCCAACGTAAAAAAATGTAGCAACTGTGGCGGTAATCACACTGCCAATTATAGAGGATGCCCTGTATATACCATCGTCAAGCAGTCAGTTGGACCGAAAACTAATCCCCCTCAAATGCAGGTAACAAATCAAGTAAGCACTGGTGACATTCAGGCCCCGCAGCCTAGTAATAACAGAACCTCTTATGCTAACGTCGTAAAATCAAACCATGCGCCAACGCAAGGTGCTGCGCCAAGTAATGATGAAACTCCAGTTTCAAATTTAAGTCGTCTAGAAAAAACCATGGAAACATTAGTGCAAACAGTAACTAATTTTACGAACACAATGGGTAATATGATGCAGGAAATTCTTAGAATGCAATCGATGTTATTGCAATCTGTACTTAACAAGCCATGAACTGTTTAAAAATCTGTTTTTGGAACGCGAACGGCATCCGCCAACATAAAAATGAATTAGAATACTTTCTTAAAAATAAACAAATTGATGTCATGATGGTTTCTGAAACTCATTTGACCTCAAGAAATACGTTTAACATCAATGGTTATATACTATATGATACCAAGGACCCTCGAGATAGAGCTTGTGGTGGTTCTGCCATTTTGATAAAAAATCGAGTCAAACACTACCTAATGTGTGATCATCGTGAGGATTATCTCCAAGCAACGAACATTTGTGTTGAAGAGCTGAATCGTAGCATTGTAATCTCATCTTTATACTCTCCACCTAGATTTTCAATATCAGAAAGCCAATATTGTGAATATTATAAATCACTAGGACCCTGTTTCCTGGCCGCTGGCGATTATAACGCTAAACATACCTTCTGGGGGTCACGACTAATAACACCAAAGGGTCGTGTTTTGTTTAATACAATCTCTAAAATGAATTTAAATGTTGTCGCGAGCGGCCAACCAACATATTGGCCTGCTGACCCGCAAAAAATTCCAGATGTCATCGATTTTGGCGTGGTTAAAAACATCCCCACAGAAACGATTCACGTTGAAGCTTCCCTAGAATTATCTTCCGACCACACACCTACAATTGTTACTATAATGAACCCCAATAGAATTGTATCTCCGACTGGTTACCTAGCGACGTCAGCCACACAAATAAATTGGTTAAAATATAAAAAATATCTCAGTGCCCATTGCACAGAAAATATTCCGCTCAGTACACCGGAGTATGTAGATCGCTCTATTGATAATTTTGACAGTTTTCTGAAACTAGCTGTTCAACATTCCAATATTGCCCCCAAAAAAACAAAAACTATTAAAATATATTCCACAGATGTCGAGCGTCTCTTGTCTGAAAAAAGGAGGGCACGAAGAGAGTGGCAATTGCACAGATCTCCTCAACTTAAGAACTTGCTAAAAGAGTGTACAAAAAGATTAAGAAAGTTATTGCAGACTCAGAAAACGGCTTCTCTGGAAAAATATCTTAAGGAACTTGATGCAACTCCACAATCGGACTACTCATTATGGCGTGCAGCTAGAAACCTCAAAAGGCCAGTTGTCTCTAAACCACCATTAAGAAACTTGAATGGAAGTTGGGCAAGATATGATGTTGAAAAAAGAAATCTGTTTGTAAGTCACTTGAAAAACGTATTTACACCTAATATATCTCACAATATTGCGGTCGATTTACCACCTGTTGCTGCTAGAGCAGCTATTCCCCTAAGATTTGAGATGAGAGAAATCGAAAAGGTTATATGTGACTTAAACACTAAGAAGGCACCTGGCATTGATAAGATCAGCAATAAAATGCTATTAGAGCTACCTCGCGTAGCAAAGAAAATTATTCTTTTTATTTTTAATGCTATTTTACGCCTTGAATACTTTCCTCAAAAATGGAAGGTTTCCTTAGTTACCATGATTCCAAAGCCAGGTAAAGATCATACGAAAGTTGAGTCTTATAGGCCTATTAGCTTATTATCAAATATGTCAAAGCTATTTGAGAAATTATTAGTTTCAAAATTAACACCGATTTTAAGTGAAAATAGATGTATTCCAAACCATCAATTCGGATTTAGAAGAAAACACAGCACAATTGAACAAACTCATCGAATAGTAAATGTCATAAGAAAAACATTTGAAGAAAAAAAATATTGCTCAGCACTCTTCATCGATGTTTCGCAAGCTTTTGACAAAGTCTGGCATGAAGGCTTATTACACAAATTGAAGCAAAATTTACCAGCAAACACACACAAACTGTTAGAAAGCTACTTAGTCGGTCGTCAATTTATTATTAATGAAGGAAATTTCTTAAGTTCACCTCAGCCGATTGGCGCTGGAGTCCCACAGGGCAGCATCCTGGGCCCTCTATTATACTTAATTTATACTTCGGACATGTTAACAAACAACTACACCCAAACTTCAACATTTGCAGACGACACAGCTTTTCTAAGCGTCCACGAAAACCGTTATGAAGCATCTCGTTACCTACAGCATCATATATTTCAACTAGAAATATGGCTAAGACAATGGAGGATAATGGTCAATGAGCAAAAATGCGTACATATAACATTCACCCTGCGCCGGGAATCTTGCCCCCCTATTACAATCAATAATCAAATTATTCCTCAACATTCGCATGTAAAATATCTCGGTATACATCTGGATCGGCGATTAACGTGGAAATGCCATATAGAGGCAAAATTAACTCAATTGAAACTAAAAGCCATCCAAATTCATTGGCTTATTGGAAGAAATTCTGTTCTTAGACTCGATTGCAAGCTTCTACTTTACAACTCTATCTTAAAGCATATCTGGTGCTACGGTATTCAACTATGGGGCACTGCCTCGGCCTCTAATATCGAAAAAATTCAAAGGCGCCAAAATAAACTTCTTCGTATAATCACAGCCGCCCCCTGGTATGTTAAAAACTCAAACATTCATAAGGATCTCAACGTGCCATTAGTAAAAACTATGATTACAAAATATGCAGTAAAATATTTAAAAAGACTTGAACAACACCCAAATCCTTTAGCTCGAAATATTTTAAATCATGGCGGCCACACTCGCTTAAGGAGAAGAGACACTGCAGCACTTACCCAACTATATGAGAGATAAACACCTATATAAGTGAACAGAACCCGTGATGAAGAAAATTTTTGTCTGGCACTGGCAGGACATAAATAAAGTATTAGGTTAAGATTTGATAAATTATTGTTAGTTCATATTAAATATATGAAGATTCAATAAATAAAAAAAAAAAAAAAAAAAAAAAAAAATATTATATCTATTGTAACTCAATCTGAAGTTACTCCAATCTTCTTCCCTACGCGTATACTTCGCTCTATTGAACAACCTTCTGACAGTGGACCTTTGAGTCCTAAACTCGTCTGTCCACCATCTTCGTTGTGTGCGCTTGCCCGGAAAGTTCAAAGGACAGGATCGCTCATAACTACTAGTCAGTACCTCCGTGAAGGTGCTCACCAGTTGCTCTACACCGGTCGAAGTCGACCTCCAGTCGTGTGTAACTCAAAGGTTACTTTGCACCAATCTCGAAAAGTAATCCCAATCCGCCCTTCTCGGATTCCTATACGGACACCTTTTCGACCTCTCAAACATTAGATTAAAGGACAGGCGACTATGGTCAGAGAAGGAAAAACCCAGGTCCACCCTCCAATCCTCCACTAATTCCCTACAGTTCGTCAATGTCATGTCTATCACTGCCTCCGTATCCCTAGTTCTGAACGTAGGTGTATTCCCCCTGTTACAGATATAAAGATTGCTGGCAATAATAAAATCAAACATAGACTCACCTCTTTTGTTGATGTCGGCACTTCCCCATTGGGTATGATGTGCATTGGCGTCACACCCTAGTACCAGCCTCGAGCTACTTCTGCCCGAGTACTCCACCAACTCCCGCACTTTTTCACCAGGTGGATCGGTAGCCTCGTATGGCAAGTATACCGATGCTAATGCCAGGACCGTTTTGTCCTTGGCTACTCCTGTCACAACCGAGAGGTCTCCATTACTGTAAGAATGAGAAGACATAAATTTAAACTCAGTGCTCGCCAAAATACAAGTTCGTACCTTCTCATCTGTGTGGGGTACGAACAATGTATACCCCGTGACCCTTAATCCAACTACCCGGTTTTTGTTAATCCAGGGCTCTTGGATTAAGGCCACGTCCACGTTGTTATCGATGAGGTGGGTTACTAATTCGGTTGAGGCTGCTTCACAGCGGTGCAGGTTTATCTGCACCACTTTCAACCTCTTAGGATCTATCATGTTTAGGAAACCTAAATTTGATAGACCCCAACCCGAATATTGCAACCCCTCCTATCGATTCCAGCTTTTTAAGAGACTCCCGGTCCACTGCGAGCCTGAAGTCTCTTCCCTGGTTCTCTTTACAACCCAGTGAAGCTACCAACTTCCACTGGGTTGTATTGAGTCCCTTGTTCTGGTTGGCCAGTACCCCCAGTATGACCTCCACCGGTTTTATTGGCACCTGCCATCTCTCGACACTGATCCTTCCATCGGGGTCCCTACGATCAATGACAGCCGATAGAATACCGTCCTTACTCGACGACTCCTTTAGTTTTTTTGACGTGGAGGGGTGGTCCTCTCTGGATCCAGTCCTCTTACTGATCTCCTTATGGGGATCTTTAAGAGAACTGACCACAGTCTGACCAGTCCTCTTAGCCGCAGGGGATTTCTGGTCATCACCAGACTCACTCGCTTAACTACCCCCTTTTTAGGGCCCTTAGCAGAGCTCTGTCGATGATCACCCGATTTCCTTGCAGATGTTTACTGGTCTGTCCAGGCAACCCTCCCTTTAGTGACTCCTTTTTGGGAGTGACGATCGGAAATTACCAAGACATTTCCAGCCCTCATCGCGCGACTAGTAGTGGGTAAATCGTTCTCAGGCCTAGCTCCCTTAACTGTGACCATTCTGTCACGATTAAGAGGGCCAGGTGTTGAACCTTTACCCTCCTTTTTCTTATCCTCTGTTTTATTCGGGGATTCATCAACAGGGGGTGTTGTTTCAATAAACTTCAATAAGAAAAATTAATATCTTATTTTTATATAAAGCCCCTTATTCAAGTTAATGCACGGGTTTTAGGCTTGTATTTCGGAACAGATCTGTTTGAACAGTATGTATTTTCAAATCAAACATATCTAGATACACATACATACTAGAGGTCTGCAAGAATGAATAAAAAGCAATTTCAACGCACTCATTTGTTTTTTAACTACAGTGAGTTTTCCACCACGCATGTTTTAAATTCGCTCTGTTGAGCACCCAATGATAACAAAACAAATGAGAGAATAACCAAAGTCAAAACTAACACAAACAAATTCAACTGAAGAGAAGCAATTTACTTACTCATTCAATTCAGTCAACTCAAGTAAAATAAGTTGAATATTCAAATATATTGTGAATGTAAAATTATTTGAATTTTTACTTCTTATTTGAATTTTTTTCTGTACAAACACTATGTATGTGTTAGGTGGATAATGGTAGTTAAGCTAAACTCTTATAAATAAAAGAAGCCGAAATAAAAATAAAATTCGATTTTTTTCATGAATTATTACTTAAATACATTTTTGTTAACTTAAAAAAAAAATTATTTTTACACATTAAATAAATTTTTGGTTTTATATTTTAAATTCATTTTCTTATGTATGTTTTGAACTCTAATTTTCACAGAAATGTTTGTACTTGTTACTAGGAATTAAAATATAATAAGTACATAATAATAAATTCATAAATTCATTTTGCTTTAAAAGCAAGAAAATATAGATTAAATTCTTAACTTACCTTTAGCTCACACAACTATTATGTCAATGCATTCAAATATATATTCACACATTCATTAATTCAAAAATTATTTGAATGTTTTGTGTAAATTTGTTCTCTATAACGGGTCATTGCAATATTTTCTTATTTATGAATAAATCTCAAATTCATTTACAGTAAACAAGTTTTTTATTCAATTCATTCTCTCTTATTTTTGTATATGGTTTACTCTCTCCTTATCTCTTTGATTGTTTTTTATTTGAATAAATGTTGTACACTTTGAGTAAAGGCAAACAAGCGAATTATTCAAAGCAGACCTCTAGTCCATAAATACACAATCATATTTAAGTATTTGCATTTTTTGTCATACATATACGAGTACTTATATTCATTTTAATTTATAATTTATACTATGTACATTACGCTGGGTAAATTTTTTTCTTTTAACATCGTAAAGCAAAAACGGAATCTACGCGAAATTCTAAGCAAAATTAGCCAAGAAACCATGTGTCTGTGATCAAATATTCTATAAACTGTATAGCTGTATTAAAAAACACTATCACATCATTCAGAAAATACAAAGGGATCATAAAATATTGCAATTTTTCTTTCGAATTTAATATTTTGTGTCATGAATGCAAACAAAATAAGTTGCTGATTACAACATTTAGAATAAATGTATATAAAACAAATGAAAAAAATCATTGAAAAATAAATTTTGTTCTAAATTGCAATTATTTTCTTAGCTACTTTTGGAGAACAAAGAAATTCTAACTGTTACCGGACACTGGTGTTCTTTCTGAATGCAAACTCAATCAAGAATTTACAATAAACTTCACAAAAATGTACATCATGATTTTTTAAAATATAATTATACCGTTATATTTCTTACGTACTTAATTATACATAGTAACAATAAAACGAAGATTCGTAGATTTTTGACAATATTAAATAAACTGTGCTACAGTGTATATTTTGCGACCGGCACATTTAAAAATTTGTAACCCGCTTATTTTTACTTGGTCTTTCGTAATATTTCTTTATATTCTTAAAAACAAAAAAGAATTAAAAAAAATTTGGAGATTTTTTTCAATAATCCAGGAAAAGCTTTTTGAATTTTGGTAATAGGTAGTATTTATTCATACGCTACCTGGTAAGTAGTTGTCATTACGATTGTAATTATTATAAGTACTTATTAGTAATGACCTCAGTAGCTACCTATTACGTATATTATTTTCACAACTGAATATTTGCTTATTAATATTTACTTACAAGTGCTTAATAACTACTTATTAGGTATAGTTTTTAATTTTACAATAGGATTTAATCAAAAATATACGTAGAATGTATTTTAAGCAATTTAGGTATTATAAAAACATTAGTTAAATCTGTTACTTTGTCAGCGGATCTGTCTGCGTCTTCGACTTACATACTTCTAACTTACTGGCAGCTTATTATTAACTAGTTATTTTTTGGCTTCTATTAAGTTATTGTAAGTACTTACAATTAAACTTACTGATAATATTGTCTGTTTGAGGGAAATGTGAATAATTTTGCACTTGTTATTGCAGTTATCCGTCTTTTAGAATCTTTATATGTATGTAAGTTATAAAACTAAATTATTTTTTTAGGTAGAAAGAACAAAAAATGAAGCAGATCAAAGCAGTAAAATCCAAAATCAAAGAATTTTTTTAAATGGCTAAAGTGTTTAAGATTACTTAATCAAAAAAAATAACTGGAAAAGTAAAAGTTGTATATTCGGCTTTGCGAAATCTTATATACCATTTACCATAGTATTTAACGGTCAATTGTTCCCTAGCACATAAGGTATGGGCGCTATTGTATCAAAATCTTTATTCTGGGAGCATACAACGTTTATAATTCTTTGGCTCAGTGTTATTTCTTAATATAATGAAAAATAAAATTATCCAGGTATTCAAATTTACTTACCCTTCGTTGATTTAATGAACATGCATATATTAAATATTTCATTAACATGCCCTTATAATGAATAATGTACAATTCGTTGTAATAATGAATGTACTCAAGAGTTAATTAAACTTTCATTTGACAAAGGAATAATTCATTTAAATTAAGATAACCATTTGTTGCCTCAATTAAAGTGTACGTTTAAGTTAATAAAATGTTCGAGCTATTAAGTCTTATATACACAAAAGTGCGTAAACTACGAGGGGAGATCAAGTTCCATCATTTACTTTGCGTTTAACAGCTGTTTAAAACATACAACCTCGTGGCTGTTCAAACACCTAAATATATATTCGACAAAATACGTGTCTTCCAATCACCCCGAAATCAAAATATTGTAATACCTCGACATCGTTGCCTAGTATATGAATGGGAGTTTTATGTACATGCTGCTCGTCTAGCACAGCAATGCTAATAGTTTCAAAACATATTTATTTAATTTTTATACCCTCCACCACCACTGTGGTGAATGAAGTTATACTAAGTTTGTCATTCCGTGTGAAACTTTTTTATAATAGATCTAAGACCCCATAAAGTGTATATATTCTGGCAATAGTAGAATGAATAATTCTAAGTCGATTTAGCCATGTCCGTCTGTCTGTCCGTCTGTTATAAACACGCTCACTTTCGAAAAACGCAAAAGAAAAGAACAAACTTGGTCTCAAATTGCTTGTAGTTATCCTAAGCAGTTTGGTATTGAAATCCAGCAACATCGGTTTAGTAGGATCAGAACTGTGAATCAAAATGTGGAACTAACATAAATGGTGGAATAATGCACGGAATGACATAAAATTTTCTACGACTGCAAATCATACTGTTAAATTTCGTGAAGATCGGTCTATAATTGACCATAGGCCCCATTTAAACCCTTCTCGCGGAAAACAGTTTAGTACGCCTAAAACAGCAATAAATAACGCTAGCATACTTAAATTTGGTACGTTATAATACCTCAAATCGCACTGTAAAATTTTTTGAAGATCAGTCTACAATTTACATTAGGCCCCATATACTAAACCTT
Source organism: Pollenia amentaria (assembly GCA_943735925.1). Classification (NCBI taxonomy): domain Eukaryota; kingdom Metazoa; phylum Arthropoda; class Insecta; order Diptera; family Polleniidae; genus Pollenia; species Pollenia amentaria. The sequence goes on from OX031009.1 coordinate 85,165,275, forward strand.
ACTACCGGAAAACAGTTTAGTACGCCTAAAACCGCAATAAATAACGCTAGCATATTGAAATTCGGCACGTCACAGTTTTAAATGACGAGAAATCACACTGCCAAATTTCGTGAAGCGTGGTCCATAATTTACCCTAGGCCCCATATAAACCCTTGTCCCGGAAAACCGTTTAGTACGCCTAAAACCGTAATAAATAATGCTATTAAATTGAAGTTCGGTACGTCACAGTTTTATAGGACGAGAAATCAAACTGCCAAATTTCGTGAAGATTTTTCCATAATTTACCATATGCCCCATATAAACCCTTCTCTCCGAAAACAGTTTATTGCGCCTAAAACCAAATACATCCCACTTTGGGAAAATAATAAAATTCACCGAAAACCATCATAGATATAGATATTGCGGTGAAATTTTTTACTTAAATTCATGTGGCGCCCTGTAGCTAAGTACCAATTACTTATTACCGTGTACCGGTTGGTTTTATAGTGTACAACACAAGATAACTACCATTTTGAATTCCGTTTAATTCAGATCTTGAAGAGCAAACACGCGTTAAAAAAATATAACCTTTATTTTAAGTTATAATTAGAATAAGCTGAATTGCTAAATTTTAATTTAACTTTGCGGCATTTTATTTAACGAAGGTAGTAACGAAGTTACTAAATTCATATGGCCAGAAAAAATATCATGCAAATTTGTGAAATTTACTGTTAACGCTAAAACTAATTACACTGCTGTATTGAAATTTATTCTAATTTATTTTTTGTAATACCAGAAATCAGTCTTCTGAATTTTGGGATGATTGGTCCATAATTAACCATAGGTCCAATACAAATAACGCTCCTAAAAATTATTTTAGTTCGGCTAGAACTTTTACGAATCATGACATTTTACTCAAGCCAGTTCAAAGTTCTAACAAGAAACGCATAACATTTTCTTATTGTCGGTCAATAATTTAATTCAGGTCTAAACCGCAACCAATTTTAATGCTGACGTTCGTTTTTGTGAAGCTTAGTTAATAATATATATGGATTTATCATATAGAGCCCACTTCTGTCGGTGGAGGGTATCAAAGATTCGGCACAGCCGAATATAGCGCTCTAACTTGTTTTAAATTATTTTTAATTTTAATTTCCAACTTTTTTTTATTTTTTGATCTTTATTATTAATTTTTTTTATATATCAATATTGTTATCTTTATTTGTATCAGGTTTGTTTTGTAAGGTAATACGTTCCTGTACTATAAATGTGAGACCCAATCTTGTTGTTCAGGAAATGAAATAAATAAATAAATAAAATCTAAAATTCAAACATTTTGAAAAAGCCAAATGTGCAACCTCCAAAAATTTCTCAAAATTTGTTCACACTTGCAACCTGCTAGCAAATCATATTAAAAGTAAGCGCGCATTCTAAAAATTTGTTTATAAATTATGGAGTAATTCAACAATAAAATTTCCAGACAGACAAATTGTCCGCCTGATTTCCAAAATTTTTTGTAAGAACAATCTGTTGTCACACCTTATTAAAATGCAATAAAATCGGTTCACAAATGACGGAGTTATGCGGTAACAAACATTAAAAAAGCAACATATAACCGAATTAAAACCCTTCTTCTTTTTTGAAGTTGGGTTAAAATATATTAATATCAATAACAAAAACATATATTTATAATAATAGCAAATTGTAATAGATCATTTTTTAATTTTGAATAACTAATTCTTTTATCAGGTGATCCACTACCGGCTACTTTTTACTGAACCGCCGCCACCAAAAAATTGCCGACTTAGACTTCTGTTAAGAAATTAAAGCAAACAATTGTTCTTTTCTTCATGCCAAAATTTTACGTTGTCAAAAATGTTATAATTTCACACAGCACAAACATTAAGTTTTTCTACCACAGACAAATTTTATTTCGCCATAGAACTTTGCTACCGTTTCACACACACCCATAGTATAACAAAAACCGGCCTCGCTGACTAAAGATTTTCTGCACAGCCGACCTGCGGCCGGGCGCAAGGTATAACAATGATATAACAAATACCGGCTTCGCTGACTAAAGCTACTCTGCGTAGGCGGGCATCGGTCGGGTATAACGCCGGTTTTAATAGCTTTAGTAAGCGACGCATGGGTATGGTATACCATAGAGGAGAATATCCATGTGCCCAGAAATGTTTTCCCTAAATAAAAATTTAAAAATCTCCCAAAAAATATAATAGGGCTTTATTTGGGTTAATTTCATATGAAAAAATCTCCCAATTAAGCAAATAAAACAACACCCCAACCAAAATGAAATGACCCACCAAAAATCATTGTTGTTGCTTTCAGTATAAATTTTTGGGGTGTTTTTTTTTTTTTTTTTTTGGAGAGTTAATTCTTGGACTAATATTTGGTTGTGATAAAAAAATACTTCAAATATGAAAAAAAAAATCCGAGCACAACCACGCCTTCTTCCCAAATAACACAAAAGTTAAAAATCATTGTAGAGTCACAATTTTTTGCTCGTTGCAATTTTATAATAATATTAAACAATAGTGAAAACATTAGCAAAATCTGCTGACAACCATGCCTACCTCTCACACAAAATGACCACATAAAATGCAATATTTGCTATCACATAACTGCTGTACTTTACTCCTTTTAGGACGAGATTGGCAAAATTCAAAAGCTTTAAAAGGGCGACCACGTTTGACTTCATGAGAACACATTGGTGCTTCATATTCTGGAAGATCTTCACTAAAGCAATACAAGTTTTCCAACCAAACTTCGTTTTGTTCAACAAGTCTATCTTTCATTCGTTTTGCACTGGCCCACTTAGATTTTAATTTTGGTAAACATTGTTTATTTAAAAATTTTTGAAATTTTTCTACGTTAATAATTGATAAATTGGTATTATTTGTTGAAATAATATCGCAAACTACATCAATGTTCTTATCACAATCTAATAAAAGATCAAACATTGCATAATAAGGTAACTGAAGATTGTCCATATTTAAATAATTTTCTTCTTTTTGTCACTTCATAAACATTAAATTAAATAGCTATCATCATTAAACACAACTAATAATCACAGTAAAAAATTAAAAAATAAACAACTAATAAGCTATGAAGCAGTTCATTATTTATTTATTTCTTTATTTATTGTATTTCTTTATACATTTACTTTTCATTTCTTTATTATATAGTGTTGGTTTTGAATTCTATTTTTTTAAATTCTTTTTTTAAACTTAGCGGGAATTCAACGTATTTTAGTTAAATACAACCCTGTCAAATATTATTAATACCTTTTTATACAACTTTGTTTATGTTTATTGTTTAGTACTTATTTGTACACTCATGTTAGAAATTAGTATAAAAGCAGCACCAAATGCATGAATAAAGTCACTTTGCTTTCTGCCTTCAACCAATCAACAGCTTTGTTTAGTACTAGTTTACCGGACGAGTTTTAGATTCTTTGAATTCTTGAGGAAAAGTATTGTTAAGTGAAAAGTTTGCGTTTAAATCGTCGAATTGTTCAATTAAATGAACAATTCATATAATCTTAGAAACAAGATTATTACATTGGCGCCCAACTTAGTGGCTACGAAAAAAACCACACCAGAAGACAACCGAGTAGACGAAGAAAACGTAACGCCGCCAAAATTTAAAATTGAAGCTGAAAGCCTATCTGTGGACATAAACGTGGAAGAAATGGCTACTTTTTCTGCTGAACAGTTCCAGCAAATACTAGCTGCAATGGGTGGAAATGCCAGGGGTGGATCATTTACCAGTTGCACTGCTCGTTTTAAATGGCAGAGAGATCCCGCCGTAGTAGAGGAATTTTTAGCAACAATTAGTGTCTTTAAAGACATTGAGAGGAATGCAGACGCTGATGGCTTACGTGGAATCCCACTTCTATTGGAGGATTATGCTGCATCGTGGTGGATTGGAGTTAAGGACATCGTAAATACGTTTGAGCAGGCTACCACTCTCATTCGAAGTACGTTTACTCCTCCTGTTCCCGACTGGCGCATATTTTCCAATTTGTTTGAAACAAAACAACAACGGAATGAGCCTACTGACAGTTTTATATGCAAGAAGAGACTACTTCTTGCCCAGCTTAAAACGCCTCCGAGCGAAGATATACAATTAAACTTGTTGTATGGACTCCTTAATCTCAATATAAGGGAGCGTGTACGGCGAGAAAATATAACATCATTTGAAGCTCTTATTTCTGCCAGCCGCGATGCAGAAATGTTTTTTGCCGAAGCCCGACCTATGAAGACGAGTATTAACGAAGATAAGAAGGAAGTGCAAACAAACCGCTGTAGTTTTTGCCGAATTAAGGGTCATTCCATAGAAACTTGTTTCAAAAAGAAAAATCGCGATGAGCGACAAAATGTTGAACAGACAACACAACAAGATGATAAAATATTTTCAAATATCCAGCAACAACAACCAAAACCTGATTTGATGAGAAAACCTACATTTTCTTGCTATGGATGTGGATCACCTGGCGTATATAGGTCAAACTGCCCTTCTTGTAATTGTGATGGTAAGGAGAGCCCGCAGTATTTGTCCTTTAACTCAATTTCGTCTACTACCATTGGACATTCACTACCAGCAGCTCATGTGGAGTTCTTCGGTCTTAAAGGGGAAGTTATTTTTGATAGTGGAGCAAAAACCAGCGTTGCCAGCTTGGAACTAAAGCATATACTCACTTTGAATAAGTGCATTTTTCAGGATGTTAATGCTGAAGTCACCCTGGCCGATGGTTCCGTTTCTACGAACAAAGTGATGTCCACAATTTGCGATGTATCAATTGGTAAAAGGGTACGTAAAATAAGGCTTATATGCTTACCGAATGCTACCAAAAACAGAACACTTCTTGGTGCCGATTTTCTCGAACAGGCTGGTATTGTGCTCAACATGGCTCAGAAATATTGGTATTTTGAGGATCAACCCAAACAAAGGTTCGCATTCGTAAATTCAAAATCAACACCAATTTGTTCAATGCTGGTTAACATGGAGGCTTCTCCATGTACAAAGGCGGTAAAAGAGATGTCGGCATTCATGGCATTCGCCGAGGGTAAAAACGTTCTTTCACCTATCCATGGGACCCCGAAATACAACAAACCGGGGATATATTCCCCACCCTTACCAAAGACTCCAACTTATTGTTTCCAAGATGACCCAACATATGCCATTGAGAAATTATTGCAGGGAAAATTTAAGGCAAGTGGTTTAATAACACAAAAAGAATCACCGGATCGTTCCGATTTTTCCCCACAATACATTCAACCAATATTTAGAAGAAAAACGCATATGCATGAAAACTCATCCGGCACAGCTACATCACCAATCAAGACACGCAAAGTAGAAGACACGGATGATTATTTTACACCTTTATTTTCTCTGGATATAAAAATATTAAAAGAATCTGATGTGTCGAAGCCTTTATCAGCCCTGTCAAAAAAGAATGCTATATGGCGCTGGGGTCTCAAAACCTCATTAACGTCAGCACCAATACTCAACCAAGCTAGTGATAGTGAGCCATTTATTCTTAAAACAGATACTAGTGGTTACGTAGTAGGGGCAGTTTTGCTCCAGGGGGAGAGCCACAATGATTTGAATCTATCTCTGGGAAATTACCATGCTTCAGCCCTAACACCAGTAGTGGGGTCAATAAATGAATCTATTCAACCCGTAGACAAGATGAGAACTAGAGGTCGACAAAAAAAATATATTTTGATGTCTCATCGGGACGATTTCGACATCAAAGGGGGAGACTGAAGCAGTTCATTATTTATTTATTTCTTTATTTATTGTATTTCTTTATACATTTACTTTTCATTTCTTTATTATATAGTGTTGGTTTTGAATTCTATTTTTTTAAATTCTTTTTTTAAACTTAACGGAAATTCAACGTATTTTAGTTAAATACAACCCTGTCAAATATTATTAATACCTTTTTATACAACTTTGTTTATGTTTATTGTTTAGTACTTATTTGTACACTCATGTTAGAAATTAGTATAAAAGCAGCACCAAATGCATGAATAAAGTCACTTTGCTTTCTGCCTTCAACCAATCAACAGCTTTGTTTAGTACTAGTTTACCGGACGAGTTTTAAGGCCATGTCAGATAAAACTTTTGCTTCGCGTTGCGTTACCGATTCGCTTTGACATCTAAGATAAAATATACGTACTTATACGAAACATGTCACATAAAGTACTTTCAAAGCGGAGCGAAGCAAAAAGTTAGCCAACTCTCATCTTTTTGAGCGCTTTGACAATTGGCTAGTATAATTTTCTTTTTTTTTTAATTTTTTTTTGCCAAATTCAATTCCAAAAAACCATCCAATTAAATTTTTAACTTTTATTTTTGTAACAAATAATTAAATGTACAAATTACCAACCGCTTTTATAAGTTAACAAACAATGCGTGAGTGTTGTCAAAGTTTTCATTGTGGCATACACCTTTTGCTTTGCGTTTTTCTGCCGAAGGTAGAAACGTCACGCAAAGCGACAAAGTTGTATCTGACACGGCCTTTAGATTCTTTGAAGTCTTGAGGAAAAGTATTGTTAAGTGAAAAGTTTGCGTTTAAATCGTCGAATTGTTCAATCTTAGAAACAAGATTATTACAGCTATAATTAAAAAAATGCCACTAATAATCACAGCTGAAAAAAAAATATTCAACTTTCAACAACAACAAAAATAGGATCAAAAATAACACAGTACAACATTTTTCAGTTAATTGATTGCCAACTCAATTCTGTGAACTGTATGTGAAATTAGACCCAAAAAGAAGAATTTCTGCATCATTCGTTTTGTCTTCTTACCTGCGATTTGAAGTTAGTATCGATTTGAAGTTAGTACTATCGTATAGGGGAATTTATCACGTTTTAGGCCCTGTTGTTTGACATAGCTCGACAACCACTAGCCCAATTTAGTTGAAATAAATTTTAAAAAAATAAGAATTACAATTCCCTTAATCTGTTCATATATTGTTTTCCTATACAAGTAACACTTTCGAAGTTAAAAATGAATGTATGAAGGGAAAAAATTATTTTTTGCCTAAAAATTTTAATTTTTTTTTTTAAAAATACATAAAAAATCCAAAATGGAAAAAAAATTCAAGTCTAGTTATTTTTTCGCAAAGTCACATAACCTATGAGCAAAATGAGACAAAGATCATAAAAATCGATGCACGCGTTTCGCTTTTATTCGCAATTGAGTAAATGTATGAATTTCAAAAATTTGCTCGAGATATGCACAACATTATTTGGAGAAAACATTGACACCTTTTTCATGATTCTGAGAATTAAAAAAAAAAAATAAACAAAAGGTTATTTGATTTTTATGATTGCGGTAATAAATGTACGTGGACAATTAAACGGAAAGTGGACCTTTTTATTATTTGGGTTTTTCCGGTGGCTACCTATATAATTTTTTTACAGAAATTGCACCCACATTTAAGGGTGGTCATTATTTGGAAAGTTTTGCACAGTTTGAAACGTACAAGTGCTGAATCAGGTATATAGCCAGCCGCCCTTAAAATATGCGCCCATTTATAAGTACCTGGCAGTAAAATATTCAAAAATACGTAGTATTTATAGGTGTGCATTGATCGATTTTTGGCATTCAGCCAGTGCCGACGAACGCGAACAGTAAAAGTGATTTTTCTCCAGTTTTTTAAAAGTGAATAACAACAAAACATAAAATATATCAATATGGAAAACAACAAGTGCCCATATTTGGATGAATATTGTTACGTTTGTGGTCATATCGTCCGAAAAATACAGAAAAAAGATCGAAAAAATTTGTTTACTGAGCAATTCAAAACCGCGTATTGTAATTATTTCGATGAAGCAGATTTAAGTGGTGCAAATTTTACGCCGAACACAGTGTGCAACAGTTGTTATACTACCCTTCTAAAAGGGATTCACGGAAAAAGTAGAAAGTTATCTTTTATGAAGCCAGTAATTTGGGTGGAAGACACAACTGGACATGATGAATCCAGGTGCTATGCATGCATAAATTTTCGTCCTGGATTAAACAGACAACAATTGAAAACAAAAGTATACACTGCTGCATTTACTGCCACACTTCCAGTGCAACGCCCTGCTGATACCGATGCACCTAAACCTCCGAGTGCGGATACTGTGTCCCTGCTAGCCGAAACCGTTTTCACCAATCCGACCGATTTGGATGATGCTGATTGGATACCCGATATTGAAAATAGTGCACCACAACCGCTACCACAAATCGAAATGGATTACATTGTGGCCAAGCTGGGACTATCACAACACGACTCCGAATGGCTGACATCATTTTTGAAGAGAAGAAAACTCACACAGCAAAATGTCAGCGCAACATCATACCGACAACGCCAAGCTGACTCAGACCATGAATATGAACAACCTACGAAGAAAACAAGATCATCAGAACCACAAGCGTCAACTTCTACAAGGATGGATATTGCCAATAATTGAAAAAATGTTCTAAATTTTGTTTTTATGCATATTATAATTGCGTATTAATTGCATATTATTTTATTTTCATTAAGTTTTTATAAATAAAGTTTTTTTTTGCATGATAATTTTTTAATTTATATTTTTATTTTAAGGGTGGTGGCTATAACTGATTTTTGAAATTCATACCTTTACTCAATTGCGAATATAAGCGAAACGCGTGCATCGATTTTTATGATCTTTGTCTCATTTTGCTCATAGGTTATGTGACTTGAAACTTTTTTCCATTTTGCATTTTTTATGTATTTTTAAAAAAAAAAAATTTTAATTTTTAGGCAAAAAATAATTTTTTCCCTTCATACATTCATTTTTAACTTCGAAAGTGTTACTTGTATAGGAATATATGAACAGATTAAGGGAATTGTAATTCTTAATTTTTTAAAATTTATTTCAACTAAATTGGGCTAGGGGTTGTCGAGCTATGTCAAACAACAGGGCCTAAAACGTAATAAATTCCCCTATACGATAGTACTAACTTCAAATCGATACTAACTTCAAATCGCAGGTAAGAAGACAAAACGAATGATGCAGAAATTCTTCTTTTTGGGTCTAATTTCACATACAGTTCACAGAATTGAGTTGGCAAATCATGTGTTGTACTGTGTAATGGGAAGTAGTTATTTTATTAGGTTTTGATATTAGATGCGTTCGAGAACTCAGAAGTTTTTACTATTTTTTACTAAGCTTTACTGCATTTTGCTAAATTGCGTTATTACTCATTTACTATATTTCACTGTAAAAGTACTCAAACGCACCTATTGTCTTTTATGTGTTTTTTAATAACAAAGCAACATTGCAAGCAAGCAAAATAAAACAAAATAAAATAAACCGTTATTGCATGTGCAATTAGGGATGGGCAAATTGAAAAATTATATCGATATATATCGTATCGATATTTTGTAATTGTATCGATATTTATTTATTAAAAATATCGATGTATCGAGCGTATTTAGCTCTATTACAAAATTTAATTACTTATGTACAAACATATTATATGTAATTCCATTGTTAATTTTTATTGTTTCTTTTATTTAAAAAAATTCAATAAAAACAAAAAATTCAATAAAAACAAAAAATTCAATAAAACAAACATTCAATTAAAACCAAAACAAGAGGGAATAATACAAAAAAACCATAAGAATTCTTAAAAAAACCCGCATTTTTATTGTTTGAAAAACGGCTAAAGTTTTGAGTTTTTTATGAAGACTTCGATCGAATTCGATAGTCGTATTTCAATATTGATATATCGAAATGTTGATATTTTAAATATCGGCAATATTGATCAATTATTATTATTAAAAATATTGATATTTTTTGCCCATTCCTATGCGCAATTCCATGCTTGCGAAGGAAATTTGTCCTACCTTCTTTTAGTTTTTTATACCGGAATTACTTAGGGGCTACAATGGGCAGCTGAATAAAAATATGTCGGTAGCTGAGACTTCAAGCTATAATTTGATATAAGTCTCGGGCTAGAGGTCGTTGGAGATCAATATATACAAGCCATTGAAGTTGGAGAAAATTAATATTTTTGGACAATTTATAGTAGTAAAATAATTTTTTTTTAATTTTCAAAAATTTTTTATTGCATATACATATGTATATAATTTATAACATCCAATTGTAAAAAAAATCATTACTGTGTCATTACAAGAGTATTTTTAAAGCATGAAGCGATTGAAGGTAGCATATATAATACGGTAATTTCAAACACATTCACTTAGGTCAACTTTGAATGTCTCTGGACAAAAAAGTAATAAAGATATAAGTCTAATATTTTGGATACATGATAATTAGAGTGTTAATTACAAGCTGTGGAAAAACATGTAGATCAGCAAACATGAAAAAAATGTATTAATGCCGCTCTTAAACTAGTGTGTGCCGCCGTCTATTACAGTTTCTTAAATTAAATAAAAGTGAAGAAGCGCATTGAAAAGTTAAAAATTATTCAGAAAAATGATTTGCATCTGTGTTAAATAAAATTCTTTTTTTATTAAATTTGATTTATTTATTGATCACAACCCAGTGTAAAGATTTATCTTATATTAAAGTTCTGGATTACATGATTTGGTATACAATACATATTAAAGGGCTGCATGAATAACTTCATTCATAAATATACTGAAATGTTTATTCAATGAAGTTCGTATTCAAACAAACTTCAGACCACTGAACAAACTGTGGCTTTATTTATGCTACTAGCAAACACATTTCGTTTCATATGGCAAACACAAAGACTTTGTTCAATGAAACGAATTTTGTTTTACAGTTTTCACTCTCTCTCATTTTTTTATATAAATACTCAATTGCAATGTTGCCACTTAGTAAATTGATGTAATTTTTTTCTTTTTTGTTACCTTTACAATAATATATGTAATTTGTAAGGCATTTTTTAAATTAAATTTAAATTTTTTTCCTAACAACTTTTTTATGTACTTCCAAGCCAAACAAATTGCTGAAAATGTTTTTGAAAATAAAATGAAATTTTTTTGAAGTGTAAAAATTTACATTAAAAACAATTAATTTACATTGAAAACGAAGCCAAATTTGTTTACAATTAATTTACATTGAAAACGAAGTCAAATTTGTATTATTTTTATAATTTTAATATTAATGTACTTCCTTATCTTGTTGCTTTTACTCTTCATGGTTATTTTTGTTTTTTTTTTTATTTTTCCTAATGTTTTTCATTTCTTTCAACTGGCAATACTGACTTTAAAATAAATATGTTTTTCCATGATTTTATTCGACATTTATTCAATGGTTGTTTTGTTTCAGAGCTGTTTGTATTCATATTCTCTCGCTTAAGTAAACAAAAACACCGCATCTTATTCGTCTCTTAAATTTCGTGTGTTTGTTGCTTTCATTTCGTAGTTATTCATTGTACTGAATACAAACGAAGCAAATACAAAATAATAATGAAAGTTTCATGAACATCATTATTAAGTTTCATGCAGATGTTTAATACATATTAACAGTAATGAATATAAATACTTTATAAAGACAGTAAAATCTTATACATAAAATTAAAAAATATATTAAATAAAATAATATTTAAAATTTAATAAAGAAAAATTCAATATCTTTAATACATTGTAATTGCTATTTTTGTTGAAAATATTCAAAGCTACATTTTTTGAATTCTGATTCTTTGCAAATGCAAGGGTAGCTGATTAAATACAATGTTGTTTAGATAGCTCTGTCTTGTAGCGTTGTTGCATGATGCGATTGCCCCTATTTGATCTGAGAAAAATTAGTCGTTCATAAAGATATTTTGGTTGGCAAGTGTACATAATTTTATGAAGGTATATTAATTAAATTTTTTTTGTTTTTTTTTAATTTTTTGTATCCATTTTAGAAGAAGAAGAAGTCGATATAGAAGCATTACAAGTTATTGAAAGTCATCACTTGAGCAGACCTTTTAATTTTTGAACACAAATAAAATGTGAGTACTGCTTAAAAGAATGAAGAGAAAGCATTGGAAAACCTTAGAGCACCTTTGTTGTTAACAAATTTCTCTTTCTTTTTTAACATCTGGACCACAACATCGTACCCCTAATTATTCAAGATCCACCAAGTTTTGTGTTAACTCTTGGAGTTTATGCACCGACAATCCCAAAATCTGTCACCGAACCTGCTTTATACAAGAATACTTAGCGATAGATCTAGAGGAGCCATTTAAGTTGATATATGCAAACAACAACAAAAATTTCAGGAGCAGCCCAGAAGTATGCTTGTATATACCGTCGCCCAATACTATGATGATTACAGCTTTTTTAACGTAGACTTGGCTTCGAGGTCCGATTTTTTACAGATATTGTCCATTTATAACCAAGTTATTTGTTTAAAGTTTGTAAATTGTGGCTGTGGCCGTCCCAGCAATCTAGTTTGCGCCTCGTCCACTTTTTTAAATCCCGTACATTTCTTACAGATGCTGTCTGTATATTGATAACCATTCTAATTGTTCCAAATGTAGAAAATTTTACACTTCCTTTTCTTCGGATATACGGGACTCTATTTTGTGCCTCTCCCACTTATCAAATTGCTGTGTTTTGTGCCAGGCGCACTTCTCCAATCGCGCCCATATGTTGTCGGATGTTGCGTTTTGATTACCAAGATGCGTGTACCTAATTTGGAAACTTTGGCACTTTTCGTTCTCCAGATATACATAAATCAATAATGTCTTTGTATGGGAGATTCCACGCCCACCATTCACAATGGACCTCATTGGTCTCCGAGTGGAGTTGCGCCCTTGGGCGCATAACCCTTCTTCTTAACCTAATCCCGCCCATTTTTTGGTGAGGTATATTTCTAAACCAGTTATGTGTACCAAATTTGGAAAATTTTGCTCTTATCGTTCTTTAGATATAAATAAATATTTTTTCTGCCGCGCCCACTTATCCAATCCCGTTAAAATTTTGTCAGATTCTGTGTATTGAAAATATGAAGCCTTCAAATACTTGCAGACCATCAGCAATGTACTGTAAAAATTTCATAAAGATCGGTTAAGCGACTTAGGTGGCTTTAAAGTACAAACAAACAAACAAATAAACATAAATACATTAATTTTTATATATACACTACCTTAACCCAGTGCGCTCGATTCCCGCATTAAAATACAATATGTAATTTTTTTAATACAGATCTCGTGCATTGCTTATGAAGTTATTTGTACCAAGTTTGTTTACTTTTACTGTTTCCATTTACCAGTTGCACAGAAATGCTCTCTCTATATTGATAACCATTCTAATTGTACCATATTTGGAACATTTTACACTTACTATTCTTCAAATATACGGGATTCTATTTTGTGCTACATCCACTTATCTAATCAGGCCTTTTTGACTGATGTTGCGTACTGATCCCCAATCTATTTGTTCCAACTTTGGAATCTTTAGGTATTACCGTTCTCTAGATATACAGAAACCTTTTTTGCCTTGGTATGTGAGGTACTACGGCCAGTTATCCACCCTCACTTTCTTTTTGACAGATGTTGCGTAACGATAACCCCGCTATGTGTAAAAAATTTAGACAATTTATCTCTTACCGTTCCTTAGATATAAATAAATCTATGTTATGCCACCCCAACATCTTCAACCATGCCCAAGTATTAACGAATATTGTGTATTGCCTGCCAAGATCCTTGCACCTAATATATAAACTTTGGCTATTGCCGTTCTCCAGGAAAAAAATATTTACAATCTCTTTGTATAGGAGGTGCCACTTCCTGTTTTGAAATCCCACCGACACTTTGTCGGATGTTCTGTGTATACAGAAATCTATAATGTAGTTGTATTGGAGGTGCCACGCCCACTTATCCAATCCGATCCATTTTTTAGAGTGGTTGTGCACTGTTAACCCAGCTATTTGTACCAAATTTGGCAAAACTTTTCTCTTACCGTTCTCTGGTTATAATTAAATCTATATTATGCCACGCCTAGTTTTCCATTTTCGCGCAGATTTTGTTAGATGTTGCGTATTACCAACCAAGATGCAGGTACCTTAATTGGAAACTCTCCAGACATAAAGAAATTTATAATGTCTTTGTATGGAAGGAACGCCTACTTGTATACTCGAGTCTGTTTTCAGTGTAGAGAGGCATCTACTGTATGGAAGGTGCCACGCCTACTTGTCTAGTCCAGTCTGTTTTCAGTGTAGAGAGGCATCTTCGAAGCTATGTATACCAAATTTGGGCAATTTAACTCTTACCGCTCTTTAGATATAAATAAATCCAATTTGTGTCACGCCCACTTCTCTAATCGCACCAGATGTTGTGTATTGATAACCAAAATGCTTGTACGTTATTTGGAAACTTTGGCTCTTGTCGTTTTCCAGGTATACATAAATCTTAAATGTATTTGAATGGGAGATGCCAAGCCCACCATTCCAATCCCGCCCATTTTTAGAGAAGATATGTATTGATATCCCAGTTATGTTTACCAAATTTGGAAAATTTTTGTCTTACCATTCTTTAGATATAAATAAATCTATTTAGTGCCACGCCCACTTATCCAATCCTACCAAAATTTTGTCATATGTCGTGTATAGCCAACGTGCTTGTACTAAATTTGAAAACTTTAGGTCTTTCCGTTCTCCAGATATACAGATATTTATATTGTCTTTGTATGGTTGGTGCCACGCCTACTCCAAATTTGAAAAAAAAAATATAGAGGCTATAGGTCCTTCCAGATCATCAGTAATATACTGTAAAAGTTTAATGCAGATCGGTTCAGCGGTTTAGGCGATTATAAAGTACAAACAAATAAACATACATACATTAATTTTTGTATATGTATATAGACAATATATAACAACTACGTATTATGTAAATGGATATAGAATATCGTCGGCTTAATATGCAAGCCTGCTCACTCCCTTGCAGCACAATTTACAGGAGAGACAAAAAACTTCTTATATTTCATATTTGCATCTTGAGAGATGCTTTTCTTATCAAACCGTTCACACTTCAAGACTCAAATTGATGAAAGACTACATGCTGGTCGACGAGGTGCATTTTTCTCTACCACACGGTATCAAAATCTCAATTTACTTAAAAGGTGGATTTAGCAGATTTGAATATTAAGTCGACGATATGTCACAAAAAAACGAACCTCAAATATGAGACATTTTTATTAGCTAAATTGTGGCTGCTGAACACGAATATGGTATTTATTTAGTTTCCATGAGAAGCGTTTTCGAGATATCCGGTTCTTTACAGGCCATTTCCAAAAATCTTGAGAAAAAATTTAAAAATAACGACATATTTAGTGAAAACAACCGAATTCGAATTTTCATAAACAATTTTTTAGACGTAGTATGGTCTTACTTATCGGTCTATTTCCAAATACTGGAAGGCTTCATAAATGTAGTGTTGCAAAGCATCACTGAAAACAATTGAGTTGGCAAGCAAAAATAAGCAATACTAAAGTATCAATTTGAACCTTTCTTACGGTCTTGATACCATTTATGACCTTTTTTTAATTTCCCTTTTGTATAATTTTTAACTATTTGGTGACAATGTTTGACCCTTTTTGAAAATAGCCTCACATTTGGTTTTTTGCTAACACTGTGGAACAGTTATGCTTCAACCAAACAAGTGTTTTTGAAATGCAGTTTGATGTTCGTTTCTTAAAAATGTTTTTCTCTCCTAAAGAATAGCCTGTTTTAATTTAAACAATTCACCCTTACTAATGGCATCAACAGATTTGATAGTGACCTGTAAAATAGGTGACTTCGGTTTATACATGTAAAAAATTTGTAAAAATTAGCGAAAATTTCCAACAAGCCCTCAAATTGATTATAAATACCTAAAACTAAAAGGAATGGCAAAAATTCGGCTAAAATATCTAAATTATCGGAAATTTCCAAAAATTTGGTAACAGCGGTAACATTTATTAAAAATCTAAAAAGCTTTAAAGAATCAGAAAAAGCACAGAAAAAAATCGCTTCTATAGCTTTGTTGTGTCAAATTGGTTGTATTTGCAATAATTCTATGACTGTCTTAACAATTTTGTTTTATTTTTTTTTTTTTATAAATGTACTGTGGCTAGGGCAAGGTTTTCATGCTAGTTGCAAGAAAAATATGCTTTTGCATATTTCTTAAGTTTCTTACATCAAAATTTTTACGAAGAACTAAAAGAAATTAGAACGGGTTACCACGACACCGCTTCTACGCACCAGAGTTCAGCGATTTGTTTAGAAACGGCAAAAGAAACTAAAAAGGCTTTAATACTCGTATGGTGAGAGATTACCTACGAATTTTAAAAGTTGATTGTCCCGTTATGTTTTGTGTTTTTTATAGACAACGTCAAAATTTTTAAAAATATTAGCAATCAAATATTTGGTGTGTTCATTTACAGAAAATTATTGCTTATTTTCAATTACTGTTACTAGAAAGTGTACACGCACTCGAAAAACTAGCAACGAGAGATTAAAAAAAAAGAGCATAAATCTTTAAAGACAAAAAAATTGTAAAAGTTTCAGATAGTAAAAGTTTTTCTGATATGCCGCTAAGAACGAGATTTTTGTAGCCCCATTTATGTTGTTTTTTTTTGGGTTTATATTGTTTAAATTCATGGCGACATTTGGTGGTCATGGTTTGCTCATCCACTGCAAGAAATTCCTCTTTTGGGACGAGAAGTAGTTAATCTCTAATCTTGCTCAAAAAGGGCCTTATTTTGAAAAGCTTGTCATGTCCAGACTTGCGTAATATTGGCTGGCTTGTTGATATTATATTGTAAGGCTTTTCTGTTGGATTCTTCTACAATCATGTCAAGTTATTCATCGGGGAAAAGGAACTGAAAAAATTCAGCTGGTGTTTCCAATTTAGACATCTCCTCTGGCAATTCCTCGGTTCCCAAAAAAGATAAATCGTCTTCCTTGTATGCCCCAAACTTAGATTTCATCCATCGAATCTTCTGTTCCTTCTTTTGACCATTTTACTTTTGTGAAACTAAACTGACAAATGGTTCATCATCCCCAGAATCAAATTCACTACTAGCATCCGTTTCAGGTATCATCAGTGAATCCTGCCAAGACTGATTTGCTACTGATTAATTGTCTGACTCAGGTAATTCTGCATCACTTTCTAACCTCTCTCAAGGGATTGAATAAAAACGTTTTTTTTTGTCATCGCTGATGCCATGGAAAGAGTACATATTATGAAAGAAATGAAAACACATATACCGTAATGTTTATCCGTAAATGCATGAAAAGCCAAATATGGCACGACGAAGTTGGACGAATTTTTCTGTGAATGCATGAGAAGCCATATTAGGCTGTTCTAAAAAATGCGTGATTTAACGAGTTCTACATGCATAATTGAAAAAAATTTACATAAACACTAGCTGTGTTCATTTACTTTACTAGCAGAAACTTGCAAAGAGAGATTAAGTAGGAATTTAAAGAAATTGCTCTCAAAAATACTAAAACGTGAATGAACACTTTGCCAGCCAAATTTTGCAAGTTGAAGTAGTGACGAATATACAGGAATATTTGAGTATTCATTAATTATTTAAAGACTTGGGAACATTTTATACATTACGGTAAAAAATAATGTGATTTTATTAATTTATATTTGTTTATGTTGAATAAAATGAATCATGAATTGGATTTTTTTTTATTTAGGAGGTGAATGAAGAATTTGGGTTTTCATCAATAATAGAAGAAAAAAGCCTTTATTAACAATTGAAGTATTTATAAGGCAAATCAAAATATTTAATTTAATAATCTGTTTAACCCATGTATATACATAGCAGTGATGGAAAATTTAAAATTTGAGATGGTACTGACCACCAAGCAAAAGAGCACTTTTGGTACTTTTTTATATAACATATTTTTTTTTTTTTTTTTTTTTGTGAAAATTATAAAAAAAAACATATATATAAAAATTTAATTATTAATTAATTTTAATATTTACATTATAATATTTTTGTTTACAAAATAAAAATTAATTCATTTTGATATTAAAATAAATGGAAATCTATGTACATATACCTTCTGTGTAAATGTATTAATTTTTATCACTTGAAGGCTGCCATTTTTTGCAAAGTTTCAAAGCATTTTTTAATTTTTGTTTCTCATTTCCGAAAAAAAATGTTATTTCATATTTTCTAGGGGTGTTCAAAATATGTTTGTTAACTATTGGTGAGTAAAAATAGGAAATTCATACTAGTATGTTATACTGCCATCGAAAACATGTCGTTAAAAAGCATTTAAAACGGCATTGTTGCTTGAAGAATATCAATATTTTTGCAACAAAAAACATGAACGAAAAAGAACAATAAAGTACCTTGTATGTTATTAGCAAGTAGGAAATGTTTACAAAAATAGCAACGCTGGACTTCTTAACAAAAAAGCATAACAAGAAAAGAGTATTAAAACTGACGTGGGGGTACTGTGGTATATATGAAAAGAAAAAGTACTGAAAAAAGTACCATAGTACTGAATTTTCCATCACTGATACATAGGTAAATAAAATTTCAACGTTACGGACTAAATGACAGATTCATCTTCGTACAGCCTGAACGCCGTGAGTTACAAAGTTCAAATTTGCACCGGATGCTGGTCTCTCGCTAAATCGATCCACTAAAAATCCACTAAAAAAGAAATTGCCTAGTGGTACGAAAATTGTGTGTGCGTTAGTTAACATGTGCATTGCGGCTCGCAAGAAACTACTTTCATGTTTAAATGCTATGTAAGATGGAATTTTTTTGGAAATTCGAATGTTTAGGGGATAAATAGCGTAAAAACGAGTAAATTCGCTAACCTCATAACTCCTAAACTAACCGTAGATTCATCTATGCGTTCCGAACAACATTTTTGTCCGAAGAATAATTTTCTTACTGAGAGTGTTCTTCAGAACGATTTACCTATTTTCGGAAAATTTGCCCGGAAAAACAAAGCTACCATATGGTTTACAGATGTAAACAATTATACAAACTGGCAGCACAACTAGCAAACTACTTATATTGAATTGTTTGCTAAAAGTGTGTTACGAAAATGGAAGAAAAAATTAAAGCGATTTTATTATTTTTAATTATATTAATTTTTTTTATTTAATTATTCAGCAAAAAGAAACCATTGTTGCACTTTAGCACTATATTATGTGGCAGCTCAATTCAATTTGTATGTACAAATAGAAAAAAATGGTATCGCAGCTCATTTTGTTCTGAACAAGAATTAAAATTAAACCATTAATTTTTCAATTAAAGCCAATAAACAGTGAAATAAAATCGGCTTTACATTCGTAACTTATCCAAAAAATACAAATTTTTTTTTCCAAATTCAAGCATTTAAGGGGTGACAAATTGTTCCTATTTTTGGTACTTTCTTAACAAAACATTTTCTCCATTCTTTGTAATATACGTTCTCAGTTATGTGCTTCCACTACAATAATGGATTTTTTTTTATTTCAATGGGGAGAAAAAATATAAAAAAATGGTGAAATGCGGGAAATTAAATGTTTTTGTTTTACTTTTTCATTCTACAAGTGGAACCTTTTTAATTTGCTATAATAGATATTCGAAACATAAAATTATAGTTGCAGGGTCCTGAGTGAATGAGAACTTATAACGTTGGTAATTTTTTTTTAAACTTAGAAACATAAACTTTGGCATTTAAATATGACCACGAAAGAAAAGTTACGAGGTAGCGGGTTAAATTGTTAATTATAAAATCATTTTAGATATTCACATTATCTACTTTATGGCCGTTTTATTTGGTCCAAATACATTTCTTTGGTGTTTGTTTCATAATAAACAAGACGGTCATAAAGTAAGCAATGAGAAGGTCTCAACTTATTTTATAATTAATAAGAATCTTTAATTTTATAAATAATTTAATTTGCAAACAAATTTTTTAACTAGTGCGGTACTATACTGCAATAGTGTTAAGTATCGGGTATCTAGGTAACCATTATACTCACAGTACTGAAAACAACAAATGAGCGGTTAAAAGCAAAACAAAATACCTAAGCAATTTTTTTAACAAGTTCTTTATTTTATTTAACTCTACCTACAACTATCGAAATATCTGTCCTAAGTTAAACAAATGTATGATTTCTTGTCGCATACATATTTTTAATAATTTTACAAATCAACATTAACTAATAAATTTTGCAAAATATTCTTATTTAAAACTTCTTTTGGAAAAGTTTTTGTAAACAAAAACAGGAAACAGCTGTTTCAAAAATTATTGCAGGTAAAAATTTTACCAGTAATAATTTGCAAAAATTTTTTGGTCTCTCTCTTTTGACGCTCTCAACTTGCAAATTTTTTGGGTTAATGAACACTTTCCAGAACAATTGTTACAAATTCGTAACAATTTTTAGTAAATGAACACAGCTACTATTCACATAGCTATATATTCTACAAAAAATTATATAAGCATACCAGCTTACTTGAAATATAAAAAATATATGTTTTTTTTTATACATTTTCACTGTACGAAGTGACCACGCGTACTTATAAACACCTATGCACCTATGTAAAGAACAGAGAAAACAATATTCTTCTCATAATCACAAAGGGCTACTTGTGTTTTTCAAAAACTTTTATTTTTCGTAACTGTTAATTTTTGTTGAGAATGAACATTTGAAATTGAAAAGTCATATATGGCTGCATATGCAGTAAAGGGTTAGAATTATAATTTTTTCAGCAGTTTAGAGCAAACATTTTTTTCAAACACTAAATGTATGTTCAGACCTGAAAAAGGATGACCAGTAATTTGATCAAACTTTGGCTTTATTTTTATCAATTTCTATTGATTTACAAAACTTTGTTTGTAAGAAGATATTTGATTAATGTAATTTAGAGACAGCTAAATGATGTTTGATCTAGCCAAATGTTTTGGAAAAGTAAATAATTGTTTAATAAAACTAGAGGGTACGTGTTGGACGTCGAATATTTAATAGTTGAAAAATAGCTGTAGTGTAAAGTTGAAAAATAGAATTTTTATCTAAATACCAAGTAAAATTTCTTTGTACTTTTATATCACAGGCAAAATCAACATGATGAGGGCATTTCTAATATACCCTGAATATTCTATTTTTTAACAATACAGTTAAGATGTTTCTTAACACAAGAATTATCCATTTTCATACAAAATTTTAAGTCAAAATTTATTATAATTCATAAATAAATTTAACTAATATCAATAAAACTATTTGTCCAAACCTTTTAAATAATGCTAAAAGAAGCTGAAAATGCCAAGTGCTAAATGAAAATTTTGCAGCTAAATAAAACTTTTTAATGCTAAATTTAGCTGCAAAAATGGTTAAATGGCCACACTGCTTAGCAGTTTTTTGTGATTTACTTTTTTTTTAATAGTCAGCTGATATTGCTCATCAAAAAGACTTCTGTGGTTGCCAGAACAACAAAGTTTTAATGTCGTGAATAATTTGTTGGATTAAATAACGTCCTTAGTTATAAAAAAATAAAGCAGGTTATTAAGTGGTTTATGAAAAAGATTTTGTATTAAAATTGTTAAAAATCATTAAAAATAAAAATTTCAATACGTTGTTAAAAAGAGTAAGCAACAATTATGAAGTTTGATTTGTTAAAAAAAATTAAATGAAAAATAAATAAGTACTAAATGAATGTGGCAGACCTGTAAAAAATAAACGCACAAAACCACTACTAAAAATCAAATATACATACAGAAGTTTTAAATTACACATACGTTTATTTTTTGTTACAAAAATGTATATTTGAAATGGGTAATGCCATTTTGCAGTGGAATAATCTATTTTTGACGAAATTGTGCTCTTTATTCGTTTCTTCTGGTGTAATTATAGAGTTTTTTTCCAATTTCATTTTCGCAGAGTTTTCATTTCAATGTTATTAAATAAACAAAAAATTCAAAACCATTTCTGTCGAAAGTGGAAAGTTTTATTAAAAAAAGTTTCACGTGGTATAACCCCCATTCACCACTAGTGGTGGATATTTAAATACGTCGTTAAAAACTGACCCTTAATCAGGGTTGCCGAGCTTGGTCATTTCCGAACAAATTTGGTCGGATATTTTTTGCTTAACCTAATTTTGGTCGGTTTGAGAAAATGTACCATGTTTAATTTAACAAATCGCTAGGCAAACAAGTGCATATCTAATATCTTTTTTACAAAAAGTATTTTTTTTGATTGTTTATGAAACTATGGATGCGGTAATGAAATGAAATGTATTACTTTAGTATCAATTTACTCTGACGTTGTTAGTTTTAAAAAGAAAAGTTTAGTCATCTTATTTGAGTTTATCAAGTCGGATGCCGTCTTAATTTTTTTTATTATAATAAACTTTACCAACAAACAATATTCTTTTAAAAACTTTGATCGGATTGGCAACAAACTGGATTAACGTCATGACGCAATGCCAAAAATATTTATGTTCTTCGCGGTAATATTAAAATTTTTTTTTTCGCAAAGTCCTAAAAGAATAACATAAATTAAAGAATTTCAGTAATTCTGTTCTGTACCACTACATAAGATATTAGGTGTTTCTTATAGATGATAGACTTCTTTGGACGGTGATACTGTAAGACTTATAGAACAGTGGGATACTTTGATACTGTATTTTCTATCATGTTTTTATAACGTCCATGGTATAAGAGTTGCAGGACTTGCAGATAGTATGGGCTAGTTGCAAAACGTCAGTTGCAGAGCAACTCTTTTTTTTAAGCATATTACAATGCAATCGTGCCCAATTTTACAATGTTATCTGTCATAAAGTGCACCAAAAAAGTTATCAACGAGTAAACTGTGCATTGTTAAATTGTTTGATACATTTTTTAATTTGTCTGCAAAGTAAAACGATGTGTTGGACCTCAGCCTATGTCTATTTGAAGTTAAATACTATTTTGGAAAAATTGTACAAACTAAAGAACAAGTTTTGATTAAATTTTCACTAATAAAAATGATACTTTATATAAATATATAGATATATAGATTATATATATAGATTATATGGTGTTCCAAAAATTCATAAGAATGATTTTCCGCTAAAACCAATTTGTTCTTGTATTAATTCTGCTTCTTATGAACTTTCGAAATATATTACGAAAATTCTTAGAAAAATAACTGATGATTCAAAATATAATGTTAAGGATTCTTTACAATTTAAAGATAGATAAAAACATATAAAAATAAATGATGACGAGAAATAAATTTCCCTTGATGTATTATCTTTATTTCCGAGTGTACCAGTAGATCTAGCTATGTGTATCATAGAGGGAAAATGGGACAAGATAAAAGATTATACGAAAATAGAAAAAGAATTATTTTTACGTATTGTAAAATTTTGTATAGATGAAAATATTTTTTTCAATTAAGTGGGGATATATATGCCCAACAAAGGGGACTTCCTATGGGATCACCAGCATCACCAGTTGTAGCTGATATTGTTATGGAAGAGTTATTAGATACATGTATTGGACAATTGTCTCTTAAACCGAAAATCATAACAATGTAGGTAGATGATTTGTTTTGCATTATTTCAGAATGTAAAATAGAACATATTCTTACAATATTTAACTCTTTTCATCAAAATATTAGATTCACGATTGAGAAGGAATTTAATTCTAGGCTTTCTTATTTAGATACATTAATAATAAGGAAAGGGAATAAATTATTAATGGACTGGTATCAGAAACCTACATCTTCAGGAAGAATAATAAATTATTTTTCAAAACACCCTGAAAGGATGATCATAAATACAGCTAAAAATCTAATAGAGAGAGTATTAACAATAAGTAATGTAGAATTCCATAGGGAGAATAGGAAAAAGATTATAAATATCTTAACGGATAATAGTTTTCCAATAAAACTTATAACTAATTTAATAGGTCTATAAATAAACAAAAATGGAAATAGTAAAGGTTCTTTGAATGAACCGAAGATTTATAAATCGGTGACTTATATACCGAAAATGTCGGAACGGTTGGAAAAGTCTAACATCTATAATACTAATATTATTACAGATATTACAGATTATTTACAAGAACTAAGGATAACATACAAAAGTTAGATAGGTCAAATGTAGTTTATAGAATACCTTGTAGGGGAAATAATAATGGACAATGTGATAAGTTTTTTTTTTTTTGAGAGAGAGCGGGGAGATTTCTCCCAACGGAGACGGTACCGCGACCAACCAGGTCTATTGTACCCACCCCCCTTTAGTTGGCCAGAAGACCTTCTGCCTCCCAGAGAAACCCAAGAAGGTCTTTTGCCGGTATTGCACCGACTCGGGACGCGCCCATCGTACCGTGCCCCAAGTGTCTCCTTCTTGCCCACGCCAGCGCCGGGCAGTCACACAGTAGGTGCCTTGTAGTCTCGTCCTCCTCACGGCATAGTCTGCATTCCTGGTCCTCTGCCAGGCCCATCCGAAACAGGTGGCGCTTGACCGTATGGTGGCCCGTCAAATAAGCCACCAATAGCCGTAGCTCTCGTCTGTTGAGACCCCTTGTCTCCAATGTACTCCCGGGAAATACAAATTCCTTCGCCTGACGCATTCCCGGTAGCGATACCCAGTATTTCCTGTGCTCGCTGAGAGCCCATTCCCCCAATAGGGACTGGGTAGTGGCCCAGCTTAACCCACAAAAGGGCTCGAGGCCCACCATTTGGGCGTTTGCTCCAGCCCTAGCCAGTTCATCAGCCCCATCGTTACCCGGGACCCCTGAGTGTCCCGGCACCCAACAGAGTGTCACTCTGTTTCTTGAGCCCAGCTCCTGTAGCCTACCCCGGAATTCCGCCACCAACTTCGAGGACAATTTCCAGGAAGAGAGTGCCTTAATGGCCGCTTGGCTATCGGTAAATATCGCAATGCTGTTTCCTATCATTCCCTTGTTCAGAATGTTGATACAGCACGCCTCAATGGCGTGGATCTCAGCCTGGAATACACTTGATGATCTTCCCATGGCTATCGAGATTCGCGTGTTAGGTCCAAATACCCCAGCACCCACTCCATGCTTCGATTTGGATCCATCAGTATACCAGCGTAGTCCCTGGTTCTCATCACAGGGATTTCCACTGTCCCAGGCTCCTCCATTTGGGAGGATTGTGCTAAACCTTCTGTTAAAGCTCAGTTCCGTAGTCTTAATGTCCGCCCTTGTGCAGACCGATAGACCAGGAGCTAATTTCATCAGACCAGCGTGTCCGTTGACCCCATCTGACAGTCCGGATGTTTGTTGGATCCTAAGGAGACTCGATATTGCGACCCTCCTTATATGAATGTGTAGTGGCAAGATGCCCAAGATAGCCTCAAGTGCCGCTGTTGGACATGTGCGCATCACCCCCGTCAGAGCTACACAGACCATTCTCTGTAGCCTTCCGCACTTTTGGATCGCCGACACCTGCTGGATCTTTGGCCACCATACCAGGGATCCATAGGTGATTATCGGTCTGATCATCATAAAATAAAGCCACTTAATCATGCTAGGGCCAAAGCCCCAGGTCTTCCCAAAGAAGCTCTTACAGGCCCAGAAGGCCCTAAGTGCTTCCTTCAGGGTCGCATCCAAGTGCGAGTTCCAATTCAGCCGTTTATCCAGAACAATTCCCAAGTACTTGACTTCATTGGAGTACTCGATTTCCGTCCCATTCACTGACAGCCTACCCAGTCTGTGTTTGTACCTTCTCGTGAACGGGACCACGACCGCTTTTTGGGGGTTGATGTTCAGCCCCCTTTCATGGCACCATTTGAGAACCTTGTCGAGAGCACCCTGCATCACCTCAGTGATTGTTCTCTCGAATTTCCCGGTAACAATGATGGCCAGGTCGTCCGCATAACCAATGGCCCGCAGGCCGTATTCTTCAAGTCTTACGAGCAGGTCATAAATTACAAGGCACCATAGCAGGGGAGAAAGTACCCCCCCCTGTGGACAACCTTTAACAGCACTAATGGTGACGCTAGCATCATCCCAAGAGGCGGTAATTCTCCGTTGTCTCAGCATGGCGCCAATCCAATTGATGGTGCAATCATCTATCCGTTTTTGCGACAGAGCATCCGTGATAGAGTCGTAACTTGTGTTGTCAAAGGCACCCTCCACATCAAGAAAAGCACATAGTGCAATATCCTTGTTGTTCTGTGCCTTCTCTATTTGCGCAACCAGATGGTGCAATGCTACTTCCGTCGACCTGCCCTTCTGATAGGCGAACTGCGTTCCGTGCAATGGCGCGGAGATTCTCAGCTTGTCCCGGATGTGCAGGTCTAGTAGCCGCTCAACAGTTTTAAGCAGAAATGATGTGAGGCTAATAGGCCTATAGGACTTCGGCTTCTCTAGCGGCCTGTTGCCAGATTTGGGGATGAACACTACTCTGACCGCCCTCCACGCGGTCGGAATATGACCCCAGGTGAAGCTAGCCTTAAACAGCCCAATTAGCGGGTCCATTATAATATTAAGACTTTCCTGTAGTAATACCGGGAAAATCCCGTCACCACCTGGTGACTTGTAAGGGCTGAAGGAGCCAACTGCCCAGCGAACCCTATCCTTATCGAAAATTCTACCGGCCAATCCCGTGGCTCGTCCAGCTCCTGGGATTGCCGTGTGATAAGTTACAACAAAAAAAAACTAAAAACGAGAATTGCTGGACATAAATCAGATCAGAAATATAAACACAATATTACATTACAAAAAACAGCATTAGCAACCCACTGTGCTAGTTTAAATCATTATCCAGATTTTGAGAATGTAACAATTTTAAACACAGAGGGTAATTATAAGAAACGTTATATGTTAGAAATGCTTCAAATAATAAAGGTTCCAAATTTGTTGAGAATAAATTATAAGACAGATACAAGTAGTGTAGCCTATAGTTAATAAACATAGAAACGGAAACTAAATAAAAATTTTTTTAAACTGTAATAGATTATGTTTAAATATTTTGTTAGCATAAGAATTTTTTCAAATGTTGTCAATATTTTTATTTTAAGAAATTTTGTTAATTTGTTTTTTATGTAATTGTTTTTTAAAAAATTTTCAATCCTGAAGACGTAACACAACGGAGTTACGAAAATTTGATAGATAAATAAAGATTAACTTTTTTATAAAATAAAAACTGGACCATAAGCTTGAATAAATAGGAATTGGAAATAATATATTGGATGGTCGAATAATTTATAATAATATATAAATATATATATGCATACATACAAATATATTGTCATATGATTTCAAAAAAGCTTTAAGTTAAAAAATTCAGAATTGACTTTTTGATCGATTATCGATCGATTACATGTTTCTTGAAAATTTTCCTCTTTTACAATTAAAAATAACGTTTTTATCAACAAAATTCTAAAAGATGTAAGTGCAAGCGCCTTTCGATAAATAGCAAACAAAAAAAAAAGTTTTGTTGTGTTGTAATAAGAGATTATCAACTGTTGTTTTTTTTTTTTCTAAAAAGACAGTTTTTTTAATTTAGTTAGTTTTCAATGTAAATAGCTTTTTGCTTCTGCTGTTAAATTTTTTTAATGTATCTTAGGGATTTTTTAAAAATTTGGTCGGTTTCAAAGTATTATGGTAGGTTTTGCAGACAATTTTGGTCGGATAAAAGTTTTTTAAACGGCAACCCTGCCCTTAATCATTTCTTTTTTGAGTTTAAAATCTTATTAGTATTAAATAATTCGTATAATTTGAGTTTATAAGGTTAAATACTTAAAAAGGATCGCACTTCAACTAAAACAAAAACAAATTTTTAAACTTTGTTATTGTTTTCAATATAGTTATGCGAACGAAATGGAAATAGGCACATTGTAAATAGGCTATAATTTTAACATCTACTGAATTTATTGAATGCAAAAACTGGATGCAAATTTAAGCTTATAGGAATACATATTATAAACTTATTCTTTAAATTTATTTTGATTTCAAAGGTACAGCGAAAATTGTGGATCATGTGTTTTTTTTTTCGAAAAACAGAAAACAGGTTAAAACATTTTTTTTCATTTATTTTTTTGTATTTACGATTATTCGTTACTAAAAAATGATAATATTTTCTTTTGTGACTTTTTTTAAAAAATTATAATATTCTCTTGTGTGACTTTTTTGAAAAAATTTGTACATACATATATAAAATTTTGTGAAAATAAAAAATTGGACTTTAAATTAAATTTATACTAATATAAATACATATAATAAAATTATTATTTAAATTTTTTAGCAGCACATTTAGCATGCTTTAATTTCCAATTTTATTCAATTTATCACTTTTCATTCCAAAGTTACAGCATAAAATGTGAACTAAAGTCTTTTTTCCCAAAAAAAAACAATAATACGGGTTAAAAAAAAATTTTTTTTTTTTTACTTTTTTTCTAAAATGCTGTACTTTTATGTGCTTATAATAACTCATCAGCAAAATAATATAATATTTAAAAACTATGGCTTCTATTAATTAATCGCCACTTTGGGTACCAACGAAACCACTGTGCGCCGTAGTACATACAAGCACAAGAACACTGTTTAAATAAAACAATTTCTATAATTGATATAATGTTTGTAACCTAAAATTAAAATTTTACGCTATTTGCTTAAACTATAATTAGACTGTTTCATGTTTTATTTGCATTTGTCAGAACGAACAAAGTTTTTATTTTTATTTCGTTTTGTTTCAGTTAAATCGAAGAAATGAATGTACGATTGAGTGCATGAAAGTATCTTTTTTAATAGTTCTCATGTCGGCAGACATACGTACATCCATACATGTATGTTTGTACAAATGTATGTTAGTATTTAAATTAAATATTTACACATTATCACACAAATACAAATAAATGAATGTATGTAATATACATTTGTATATTAATATACGAGTATATGTTATAACTAAATATTTACATTTCATATAGTTTATATTGGAACCCATTCGAAACCTTTTCTTGCATGCGTTTGTTTGCTCTCACACACGAAATAACCCAAATTAAAAACAAAATTAATAGTTACCTCTTTTGAGGGACATACTCAGGTAATTTTTAACTTTTTTAAATATTTGGGAATAAAGGTGCCCATACGTTTGTACACACACACATACAGTTGCCACTATATGTATAATTTAATAAAAATATGAACGAAAATCCATAAACGACCATAAAAGTAATTGTAACTTCTTCATTTCGATATTATAATTAATGATTAATATGTATATCCTTTTGAAAATACTCATTTAAATATCACTTGCTAATGTCTCGAACATTAGTAGCAGATATTCTTCGTTACCTCCGAACCGATCTTTATGAAACTTTTCCAGTATATTACTGATGGTCTAAGTGGTGCTATCGGCTACATATTTTTTTAAAATTTTAGGTGGGCGGGGCAACTCCCATGCAAATACAATATAGATTTATGTATAACTGTACAACGACAAGAGCTAAAGTTTCCAAATTTAATAATACACCACAATACTATTCACATATTTATTCCTCTAACTCCCAAATTTTTTATTTCTGTCACAAAATTAAACAATGATAAAAAAATATCTACAGTCAATTTTTTAAAAAAAAATGGGCTTGGGTCGTCAAAACTAAAAAATGTTGGTTTATGAAATACAATTAAAATTAAATTTTATTGATAAAAAAATTAACAAAATTCAATTAAAACAAATTAAATATAATGAAAAATTTAGTTACGAACATGAAATTTCATGAAACAAGATTTTAATGAAGAATTACAAAGGTTTAGTTTACACTTTGTGCAGTACGATTGCGTTTAGGCTGTGGGTTGGCCTGGCCATTGGTCTACCCGGTTGTCGCATAGTGCGAAAAGTTTGGTTCATTGAGGTGCTTAATCGAGGGGCGCACTTTGTATAGTTTGTCGTGTCCATGATCCGAAGAGTTTTCATTGAAATGTTACATTTTCGCATTTCATTAAATCAAATCGGTTGCGTGACATTGTCTGTCTGATTGCCTCGAAAGAATGTCGTGCCCAATACTCACGGATGCTATAATAACCGTTGTCTGACATAAACATTAAGGCCCTAATCATGTACAACGCAGCGCAACGCCAAACAATAACATTAAAAGCACAAACAATGTCATAAATATTTTGTAATTTTGTTGTTGCTTTCAACAGAAATTCATGTACCGTTTTAAAATTTTTAACGACACAAGCAATGGAGCGTTTGAAATTTTAAAACGCAATGTGAATTTCTGTAGAAAGCAACAACAAAATATTTATGACATTGTTTGTGCTTTCAATGTTATTCTTTGGCGTTGCGTTAGTTCTGTGGCGTTGCGCTGCGTTGTACATGATTAGGGCCTAAAATTCCAATAAATTTTCGGACCTCTATCGCATTGGTGACGAATCTGGATTCTATGTTTGATTGACGCGCGTATTGATTCATTTGTTTGGCTAGGAACTCAAAAAACTCATTGATTACAAAATAACGGAAGAAATCGAGTGGCGTTTTGAGATTAGCCAGTTCATCAGGCATTTCTTTTTTACTACGAACTACAATTTCGTTCACATGCAACTGCAGATATTTCTTTTTCCAGATCATCGATTTGAATTCAGGCGAATCATTCTTTATATCATTGACGTTTCAAATGAATTGCACATTTGTTTTTTTCTATCTGATTGCTCTTCTAATTCGGTTAAGTATGCACACTTGTTTCGGAAAAGGCTGTTACAAGATCTGGGCTGAGAAACAGATTCAAGTACGTCAAAAGCATAAGGGGAATCAATGTCATCGTCACTAGTTTCAATATCGGAATCGATTGAATTCATCAATTCTTCAAATTCAACCTCTGACATTGCTGACAGTTTATAAAATTCTGTACGGCGTAACATAAATAACAAAAAGTAATGAATATTGCAAAAATAATAACTAGAAAAATATACTAGACAAGCACTTATGCTGAAATGCACTATAGACGGCCTCACAAAATCCTACAATTTGTGCTTCCAAATAAACTTCAGACAATAAGTTTCAACGCTAAGCAATAAATAGTAGTTTATTTTACTCACAGATAATTTGTTCAACTCGATACGATCACAAATAGATTTTTTATTAATTTTTTAATATTTACTTTTCAAACGAAAATTTAAAAGCGTCTTATTTCGGCAAATTTAAACTTTCAACTGATGTAACTCCTAAAAAGCACGTGCTACAATACCGGAACGCATATCAGCAGATACGTACAAACAAAAAAAAAAACAAAATTGTCGAAGTAATTGGGTTTTAGGCTATAATATTTTTAAAAAGTAAATAATTCTATACTTTAAGCTACATAAATTTTAAATAAATTTCAGGTAGCTTAAAGTAAAAAACCAAAAAAAAAAAAATAATATAACATAACATAAAAATCTTCGTATGTTTATTTACGTAACATTTAAAAAATTTGTTTGTTGTTAAGCACTTTTCTTAAAAAGACAACGGAACCTTGTACAGTTTAACATTTTTGATTGTGAGATTGAAGAATACATATGGAATCGAAAACCTCGAGACTCAGTTTATCTCTTTTTTCGCGCGGATGTCAGTAACAATTGAAAATATCCTCTCAGCATCTGCATTGGCATGTAATAAACTCAGTAGAATTTTAGATAATTTGGAGTGGCAAGGGAATACTAAATTGTCATTGAAATTCTTAGTCTTTGACCAAAATGGTTCCAATTCCATTTTTGAAATATAATTTATTTCTTGTTCTAAAAAATTATATTCTAGGGTTAGCCATTATTGAGTAAGAAGTAACCTGTGGTGTATTTTACCGTGTGCAAGTTAGCTCCCTTCAAAACTAGGCAAGTTACTTGCGCAAGTCTCTTGCACAACTCTTGATTTGTTGATGTCACTGGTTAGGTCGCGGTAAGGGGGAAAAATGAATTTGCGGACCAATCTGCCAAAAAGGCTGCAAGACAACCACTATGGTTGACACAAAATTATAATCGTAAAGATATGGATAAATTTATAGATAACTTCTATACCCACCAAAATAAAAATCTAATTTTCAGTTATAGTTCTTCCTGGTACAGGAGAACCAATGTTGTACAGAACTCGTTAGAAAATTTCATAGAAGACAATGATCGGAAAGTAAGTCGATTAGACTGCATCAAATTCCAGCATCTTCGCTTGGGTCACATCAGACCTACACACGGTATATTATTTCATAACAAAGTTACACCCTTTTGTAACTGTAACATATTATTCCCAACAACACCCTATCATTATCTATATGAATGTCCAAAAACTAAAAAGTCCAAGTTAAATAAATAAATAAATATTTTAATTAAAAATATGATAAAAAAAATATAGTTAAAATTTGTATTAAAAATTAATTAATTTAGTTTTTTATAGCTAGAAATAGCACCAAGTAATTTTGTGACGATCGGTCATACCATGTTTCCCACTAGGTATGCAAATACCGATCTCGGAATTTTCTGGATACAGCGAATCCCGAATGCCGGGATTTGAATTTTTCAATCCCGGGATTTTTGGGATTTAGTTAATCCCGAAATCGTCAAGTTAATTTATTTTGTTTTTACCTTTTTTATAAAAAAAAAAATCATCATGACATTCTTTCTTCTTTTATTTGATTAACTTCGTTAATACTGCCATTAAAAACGAAAGCAGAAAGTTAAACTTTTTTATTCTTTTTAAGCATATCCAACAATTATTAAGAAATTTTAATGTGAGAAGTGCTGAAAATAATAAGAGAAAGAAATGTCCTCCGAAATGCACAGAACATAGAGAAAACCAAAAATATCCGTTTGGTTTTATTTTTTATTGTATTCCACTGGTGCACCAACTGCAAAATTTAATCTTTACTGGTTACAGGTTTAGGCTTATTTAAGTGTTTTCCGAGAGTGGCCATGGGACCTAAGGTAATTCATGGAGTGATTTCACGAAATTAAGTAGTGTAATTTATACACTACATAATTCCTAGCACGAGTGGTGGTGGGTATAAAAATGTATTTTGTTAAAATAAGATTTTTATGGTTAACTAATAAAACTGATTTTGTAAATTATTTCGAATTCAAATTTCAATTATTCATATTAATTGATTTAATTAAAATTTTAATAGAATCTTACAAATAAATCAATTAGATAAGTTTATTTTATGTTAATTATTTTTTAATTGAATCAATAAACACATTGTTGGAAATCATACGTTGTTTTTTATCATACTTTTAATTAAATCAATCATTAATTAGGAAAAAAAATCACAATTTTCGATTTTTACAAATTTTAGTTTTCAATATAATCATTAAAAAACTTTGTAATATTAAATGAATTATAAAACTTTTGCTGGTAAACCTCTTTCAAAGAGGTTTTTTTTAAATAATATATCCCGAAAAATCGATATCATGAAAAATCGCCGCAAAAATATTTTACTGCTAATTAATTGATTTTTGAATGCGTTCTCATTTGCCCAAAATTCCAATCTATAAATAGCTTTTACTTCCTTTTAAATGTTAACATTAGTAAAACTTTTTAACGATCGTCCCTGAAATCCCTTTAAGACAAAAAATCTCATATGGATGTTAATATCTAGATTATATTTGCCACAAATAACTCACATATTTTGTTATGTTTATGTTATGTTTAACCTCATAACATAATTTTTTTTGGGGACCCATGACTGCCTTTCGTTTCCAAATAGTGCTAAATCTCGAAAGGTAGTCTAGTGTTTGGGCATTACCTAGTATTAATTTGGGATTGTTTTTATTTTTTTAATGCAAATTTTTAACAATTTTATTATCAAAGTTGTTTGTGGGAATACTATTATTTATTAAAAGATTTTGTTTGTTGTGCTTAATTCCCTTTTTAAATAATTGATAAAAAATACTGAAATTTATTGTTGGAGGATAAGCTGTTCCTATGCGCATTTCACTGGTTGCTTAGGCCAGATCATCAGGAAACGTTCTCCTAAATAATTTTAGAAAAGCCAAAGCTATCAGCAAACAAAACTACAGAGGGAATGAGAATTACCTACAAACACTCAAAAAGTCTTGTTTGCAACGATATCAAAGCTTAAACAAAATACCAAACAATAAATCAGTGTTGAGTTTTTATCTTTTTTACATTTCCCGCTACAATTAGTTAGAATTCTCCCAACATTAATTGTAGTTGTAAATGGGTAAAGAAAAAACATATTAAAAACAAAAACAAAGTGCTTTTATTGTTTTCGCAGGAAATCAAAATAAAAACAATTTGCCAGTTCAGTTTTTTAATAAATAATAGTATTCCCACAAACAACTTTGATAATAAATTTTAGCAAGTGCATGTGCATAAAAAAACTGAACTGGCAAATTGTTTTTATTTTGATTTCTTGCGAAAACAATAAAAGCACTTTGTTTTTGTTTTTAATATGTTTTTTCTTTACCCATTTACAACTACAATTAATGTTGGGAGAATTCTAACTAATTGTAGCGGGAAATGTAAAAAAGATAAAAACTCAACACTGATTTATTGTTTGGTATTTTGTTTAAGCTTTGATATCGTTGCAAACAAGACTTTTTGAGTGTTTGTAGGTAATTCTCATTCCCTCTGTAGTTTTGTTTGCTGATAGCTTTGGCTTTTCTAAAATTATTTAGGAGAACGTTTCCTGATGATCTGGCCTAAGCAACCAGTGAAATGCGCATAGGAACAGCTTATCCTCCAACAATAAATTTCAGTATTTTTTATCAATTATTTAAAAAGGGAATTAAGCACAACAAACAAAATCTTTTAATAAATAATAGTATTCCCACAAACAACTTTGATAATAAATTTTAGCAAGTGCATGTGCATAAAAAACTGAACTGGCAAATTGTTTTTATTTTGATTTCTTGCGAAA
The DNA here is from genome assembly GCA_943735925.1 of Pollenia amentaria. Taxonomy (NCBI): domain Eukaryota; kingdom Metazoa; phylum Arthropoda; class Insecta; order Diptera; family Polleniidae; genus Pollenia; species Pollenia amentaria. The sequence goes on from OX031009.1 coordinate 85,200,031, forward strand.
ACAATAAAAGCACTTTGTTTTTGTTTTTAATATGTTTTTTCTTTACCCATTTACAACTACAATTAATGTTGGGAGAATTCTAACTAATTGTAGCGGGAAATGTAAAAAAGATAAAAACTCAACACTGATTTATTGTTTGGTATTTTGTTTAAGCTTTGATATCGTTGCAAACAAGACTTTTTGAGTGTTTGTAGGTAATTCTCATTCCCTCTGTAGTTTTGTTTGCTGATAGCTTTGGCTTTTCTAAAATTATTTAGGAGAACGTTTCCTGATGATCTGGCCTAAGCAACCAGTGAAATGCGCATAGGAACAGCTTATCCTCCAACAATAAATTTCAGTATTTTTTATCAATTATTTAAAAAGGGAATTAAGCACAACAAACAAAATCTTTTAATAAATTTTTAACAATTTTAATAATAACTCGCATAAAATGCGTTCCCAGATTATTTAGAAAACAAGTAAGAGTGACATATATGGCTGAGCTGGATCTTTGATACCCTCCACCGACAGTTGAAATGTTTCAGGCGTGGGCCCCACACAGGATCTATAAATAATGAATTAATCTTTATTAAAACGGATGTCTTTATTAAAATTCGTCGCGGTTTAGACCTACATATGTTTAATTATTGACGGGCAATCAGAAAGCTTTATGCTTTTATTTTTGGTCATATTAAACTTAATTTTAGCAAATTTAAGTAAAATATCAGTTTTAGCCGAACTAAAATTTTTTTCCTATCAAAAATTATTTTCGGGAATGAAATATTTTATTAATTAATTCATTTATTAATGATGTGCTAATAATCCCAATTTTTGAATGAAAACACTGAAATTTATTGTTGTGGGAAAGCTAGTTTCTATGCGCATTTCGCTGGTTGCTTAGGCCAGCTCGTCAGGAAACTTTTTCCAAATACTTTAGAAAAGCTAAAAATATTATACAAGTGAGACCATAAAGTGAATAAGAATTTTAAAACACTCAGGTCTTAAATGTAACAATATCAAAGCTTCAACAAAGTCACAACAATAAAACGTCAATCTTTTCTTTCTTACATTCCCCTACAATTGGCTGGTTTTTTTCCAACACGAATTGTAGTTGTAAGAGGATAGAAAGAAAAAACCAAAATTAAAAAAACAAGTTGCTTAAATAAAGCAGCTTGCCATTTCAGTTTTTTATTTGCCGGGCACATGCAAATTTATTATCAAAATTATTTTCGGGAATGAAATATTTTATTAATTAATTCATTTATTAATGATGTGCTAATAATCCCAATTTTTGAATGAAAACACTGAAATTTATTGTTGTGGGAAAGCTAGTTTCTATGCGCATTTTTTTCGATCTGTAAATTGATTTCTGGTATTAAAAAACAAATTAGAAAACATTTTTATATAGAAGTGAAATGTGTTATAACTTTAAATAGTTTTAAAGTGGTTTTCAGAAGGCTGCTTAATATGTGACATAAGGTAAATTATGTACCGCTTATTACAAAATTGCATGGTATTACTTCTGGCCATATGAAGCTAAACTGGAAAAAATTTTACCACAATATCTATTTATGCTACGGTTTTAGGATTATTAAAATAATTTCCCAGAGCGGACATTATATGGGGAATATGGCAAATTTTGGACCGATCTTCACGATATTTACTACTGTGATTTGAAGCTGTTGAGAAACCATAAAAGACCAAATTCTGCTACAAAAACATTATTTGGTACGGTTTTAGGCGTACTAATTTCTTTTCCGAGTGTAGGCTTTACATGGGACCTATGGTTAATGGCGGACCGATCTTCACGAAATTTTACAATATGATGTTTAGTCTTATAAAACTGTGACGTACCAAATCTTGTTGCAGTAGCATTATTTGTAACGTTATGATTTCTAGTCATATAAAACGAATTTGTAACAAATCTTACATTAATTCGTGTATTATACCACCATTTATGATAGTTTTTGTAACAAAACTATAACTTTTTATGGGAGAAGGTTCCACATTTAGACTCGTAACTCTCATCTTACTGAACTGATTTTGCTAATTGCTAGAAGCAATTTGACACCAATATTGTTGTTTTCTTTTGAGATTTTCGAAAGTGAGCGTGTTTTCAACAGACGGACAGATGGACGGACATGGCTAAATCGACTTTGAATTACTTAATGACCCAGAATATATAAAAAAGTTTCACACAGAATGACAACCTTAGTATACCCTCGTTCCCGTTAGTGGTGGTGGAAGGTATAAAAAACTTATATTTTAAACTAACAGGAAAAATTTTTATATTTACTATTTTTACTATAGGAAATATTATTTTCATAATATCTTTAATGTGTTTTAGTGGTTGAGATTTTCACTGAATTATTATCAAGTTAAAAATTAATGTTTTATTTTTTCATAAAATTTGTATAACAAAAATTAATATTTGTATTATTAATATTTGTCTGGTTAAATATTTATCCCGTATTCATCTAAACGTTGAAAAACTTTATCCAAGTGATATTAATGTTGTTCATCATTTTCACTATATAAAAGTTAAAAGAACCAGCAAACACTTCGCTTATAAATCCTTGAAACGTCTGTGCAGAATTTCGCAGACCATATGGAATTTATTGAAACTCAAACATACCGAATGGTGTTGTCATAGCTTTTTTGAATATATCTTCTTCCGCTATTGAAAGTTGTTGATAAGCACGTACTAAATCATTCTTAGAAAATATTTTCATATTTCTTATATTCATATTTAAATCTTGAATGTGACGTAAGGGATATCTATCCGGGACAGTCACAACATTACAACGTCTAAAATCACGACATGGTCCATTGGAGTTCGATGGTCTACAAATACCTGCTTTCACAAGATGCCCAAATTCCATTATCGCTGCCTTGTATTTTATGGGATCTAACCTTCTGGGTTTTGCAAAAGGTAAAGGACCGTTTGTTTCTAATCTATAAACGGTAGATTGTTAACCCTTCGATGTTCTATAGTGCCACTAAGTGCACCACATGGTCTAGCCAGACCACGATTGAAAAACCCAACCAAATACGTAAAATAAAAAAAAATTTGTACTTATTTTGTGCTTATTTAAAATAAATCAGTCTTGTTATGTAATTATTTTAATATCGTTGTAAAATATTGAAATTATTCTGTTAAAGAATCATTGCAAATATACATAACAACATATTCCATAAAGGACGACCCCGACGCGATTCTTAAAAGAAACAATCTTTTGAATGCAGAACAATTAAATAGGTGATCTCCAATGGTGAGGTGCCATAATGTCATAGGACATAAAGCCATAATTTTGATATGGCCTTAAGTCTCACATCAATTTTAGTGGAATGGGACATAAAGCCATTATGGTTTTTATTAATAGTTAATAGTTTTCCACTATCATTTTCCCTTTTACAGAATGTTTACTCTTCCATGACAACATTTTGTAAAAGGAAAAATTAATAGTTTTCCACTATAATTTTCCCTTTTACAGAATGTTTATTTATTTATTTATTTTATTTATTTATTTATTTAATTGAACTGCTCCATACACAAGACTTACGAGTCTTATTTTGCAGTATGGAACTGAGAATGTGTATAATTATAAATCATTAATTAATTAACAACTTAATAACTAATTACAGTTAAATATATATAAAGCAAAATCAATTAAAATCAAACAATATTTCAATAATTTAATCATATGTACTTAAATCTCAAATAATTATGTTTCAAATTGTTATGTTGAAAACAGTTTAAAAATATTTTCTTTAAATTTTCGTGCGTTACTTAAAAGTTGAAAACTATGGGGTATAGAATTCTAGAGAGAAATTGAGAATATGTAGAAATGCCACTCCGAAATTAAACTTTTGTATCTAAACGATCTAATTCTTTTTCCCCTGCTTATTGTATTTCAGATAATACAAAGTTTGCCGTACAGATGATCAGGTTTGCGGATATATATTATCTTATGTAAAAAAATTAAAACTCTCATGTTCAGTATATTATCTAAAGAAAGGCCATATAACCGAGATGAAAACTAAGATATACTAGAACCTATTAAGTCCATACACGTAACGGACTATGTTATTAAATGCAACTTTTAATTTTGCTTTACTAATTGTATCACATTTAGCAAATAGCTCACAACCATATAATAAAATGGGCATCAGATAAGTTTTGGCAAGCAGTATTCTTATTTTTAGAGGTGTACAATGCTGGGTCCGCCAAAGAGTTCTAATCATAGAAAAGGCGCGACTACAAGCATAATTAATGTGGTTCGACCACGTAAGAGTGCCATTAAAAAATATTCCGAGATTCTTAGCAGATTTGACTATTTCAATTTGTTGGTTATTTATAAATATATTTGGAATAATATTCTGTTTGTTAAGTCGCCTTTGAATAACTATGCATTTAGATTTTTTAGGATTTATTTCGAAACCATTTGCCGTTGCCCACGTATAAATACGTTGAAGTTGCTGATTAACAGTGATAATACACTGGTCAATTAAGACATTTCTACAACTGGTATAAAGTTGAACGTCATCCACTTCTGTAAAATAAAATATAAAGAGCGATATTCATAAGCTTTAAAATTATATAATTTTTTTTTATTATTGTTTTTGAAACTTAGGCATAATTCTTATAAATGAAATTAACAACAAAAAACAAAATAAAATTTTTCTATTATATTCAAAAATATCTTCCGAATTTTCCATATCAGTTAAATCTATAAACACGTGGACCACCTGCAATGTTGGAATTTGATTGATTGCCAACAACATTTTGACAGGCAAATGCATTTTTGAAATAAAACAGGGCGACATGAAACAACAATGCATTTTTTACATAAAATAGGGTGATATGCAATCATTTTCAAAAATATGGCTTTATGTGTCATTTTCGGAAAAAAATTATGGCGTTAAGACCCATTATATTGAGACTTAATGGCATATGCCCTTATGTCTCAATGGAATGGGACTTGACGCCATATGGCTTTATGACACTCCAACATCTCAACTACCTTAATTGTACTAATTCCTAAAAAAAAAACATAAATTATTATGGTCGGTGACGACGTTAGTATCAGTGCTGCCGCACCGACACCGTCATGCAACAACATGTTGCCAATAACGAAGCTGCACAACTCGCAAGAGGTTCAGTATGTATTCATACACTTTGGCATGCCAAACCCTCTCTATGGATCGCACATATAGAATCTCAGTTTGAAGCCGCTGGTATAACTAGCAACAAAATGCAATACCATACAGTTGTAGCAGCCATCATACTAAATCTACCTGTGGATAACATGTACGACACAATAAAGGCCCGCCTCTGGGGACATTATGCTGTCTCAGAGCAAAAACGAAAAGATTTATAGAATTAAAAATTTAGCAAATCGAGCAAAAGACATTTTAGCAGAATTACCAAAGTAAACGTTTTCAGTGCCAATGCAAAGATTCAAAAAAATAACATGTGGTCCAGCCAGACCATAAGGTGCACTAAGCGAACTTTTTCTTGTGGGAGGTTTTTCGTGCCCTAAATATGATCCAAATGATTCAAATTGTTTTATTCGATTCAGGGCAACTACTTGTAAAATTCATAGCCCTCGAGTCTTAAAACGTTTGCCACAAAAAAAGATATTGCATTTGAAAGTCAAATATGGTTTGGCCAGACCATGTGAGACATCTAAGGGTTCAAGCGGTTCTGTATAATTAGGTTCCGCTTTTAGTGAAGGATATTTCTTCACAAGTTGTGTATATTGGTTATCAACAGCAAATAGCTTTGGAACTGTCACACTACATCGGCAGGAAAATGCACTAACTGAGAAATGATTTAGTGGATCTATTAGACACTTATGTTTTATCTCTATCAAAAGACCATACTTGCTAAGAAAATCAGTTTACAAATATCTGCAGTTAGAAAAATAAAAGGAAATTCACGACGTAGGACTAAATCTACATTAAGTAATTTTTTTAATAATACTTCTGAATCCTCAAGATGCCAACAGAGAAACCATTTTAAGAAAACTAACTTCCAGGGTCGATTTCTTAATATTTTCACATAAAGAAGCACTAAAACTTTGTACAATTTGTTGGATATTGGAAGTAAAGAAATAATAAAAAAAAAAAAAAATACAATATGAAAAATGTATTTTCAAACGCCTACACTATACGCCTACAAAAAAATTTATTATCTTGATAATATAACACAGTACAACATTTTTCAGGGGATTGATTCGGGACCGAATTCTGATAATAGTTTATGAAAGTAGACCCAAAAAGAAGAACTTCTGAATCATTAGTTTGGTCAAGGTACATCAAATAAAAATTTAAAAATTAATTTGAAGTCAGTAAGTATCGTATAGGGGAATTTGTCACGTTTTAGGCTCTTTTCTTTGTCATAACTCGAGAACCACTAATCTGTTCATACAACGTTTCGCTACATTAGCAACAGTTTCGCAGTTATAAATAAATGTATGAAGAAATATATTTTGCCCAAAAAAATTAAATTTTTTATTTTTAATTCATAAAAAATCCAAAACTGTAAAAAGTGTCAAGTCCTATTACTTTCACGTAAAGTCGCATAACCTATGAACAAAATGAAACATAAATCATGAAAATCGATGAACGGGTTTCGGTTTTATTCAAAATTAAGTAAAGGTATGAATTTCAAAAATTTGCTCGAGATATCCACAAAATTCTTTGGAAAAAACATTGATGACTTTTTTTATGATTCTCAGAATAAAATAAACAAAAGGTTATTTGATTTTTATGATTGCGGTAGTGTGAGTGGACAATTAAAAGGAAAAAAGTAAAGTGGACTTTTTGAATTATTTGGATTTTTCCGTTAGTTACCAGCATGATTTTTTACAGAAATTGCACCCACATTTATGATTGCTCATGTTTTGGTACGTTTCGAAAACATATTTCATTAGTACCTGCCAGTAAAATATTGAAATATTTGCAGTATTTATAGGTGCTCTTTGATCGATTTTTGTTATTTAACAAGAGTCGAGGAACGCGAGAAGTACAAGTGAATTTTTCTCCGGTTTTTAAAAGTGAAAAATAACAAAACATATAATATATGGAAAATAACAAGTGCCCCCAATTGGATAATTTTTGTTACGTTTGTGGTCATATCGTCCCAAAAAGAGGCCAACTGGATCGAAAAAAATTGATTACTGAGGAATTCAAACCAGCGTATTGTCAATATTTTGATGAAGCACAGTGTACACAGTGTGCAAAAATTGTTATAATACCCTTATAATGTGGATACATGGAAAAGGTGAGAGTTTTCTTTTATGAAGCCAGTAATTTGGGTGGAAGACCTAACTGGACATGATGAATCCAGGTGATACGCATGCATAAATTATCGTCATGGATTAAACAGAAAACAATTGAAAAAAAAGTCAACATTGCTGCTTTTACTGCCACACTTCCGAGTATGGATACTGTGTCCCTGCAAGCCGAAAACGTTTTTACCAATCCAACCAATTTGAATGATGCTGATTGGACACCCGATATTTAAAATAATGAACCACAACCGCTAACACAAATCGAAATGGATTACATTGTGGCTAAGATGGGACTATCACAACAAAACTCCGAAATGTTGACATCAGTTTTGAAAAGCAGAAAACTGGCACAGCAAAATGTCAGCGCAACATCATACCGACAACGCCAAGCTGATTTTCAGAATTTTTATTCCGTTGACAAAGCAAATACTTTCCTACTCCCATGATATCCCAGGTTTAGTGAAAAAATTGGGAATGGATTATATCGCTGGCGACTGGCGTTTATTCATCGATGGTTCAGTTTCAAGTTTGAAGGCTGTGCTATTGCACAAAACGAACAGAAAACCGTCCATTCCATTGAGATTCAGCACAACTATGGAGGAAACGTATGAAACATTGGGCGAAATTTTGGAGAAAATAAACTACAATGTACACAAATGCAAGATTTGTTGCGATCTAAAGGTTGTCAACATAATACCAGGCATTGTATTAAAGGGCGGTTTTCCAAAATACTTCTGCTTCCTTTGTAATTGGGATCCACGATACACAGGAAATCAATATCAATGTAAAGATTGGAAAGCAAGAACTCGCGAGCTCCAATTAAAATTACGGAATAAACCTTTGATAAAGGATCTAGATGATATTTTGTTGCCACCGCTCCACATGAAATTAGGAATAGCTGGGAAATTCGTCGAAGTGGTAGTCAAAGATATTGATGACGCCTATGACTGCTTAAAATCCATCTTTCCAAAACTCAGGGAAGCTAAAATTAGAAAAGGTACGTATCGTTGTCAGTATTTTAATATTGCCATATCCTAACTTGTTCACTTAGATATATTCGCATTACCAATAATTTTTTTTTTATATTTCAAACAGGTATTCTCAATGGACCGGATATACGAAAATTAATGAAAAGCGAATCTTTCACAAATATGCTTTCGAACCATTATAACCACCTATGTGCATGGGATGCATTGAAACAAGTCATCGAAGGCGTTTTAGGAAAGAACCGTGTACAGCGAGATGACATACAGACACGAGTGGACAACTTGCTGTATTATTTTTAAAAAATCAATGCATCCATGACGTTTAAATTAGATTTCTTGCATTTCCACCTTGAAACCTTTTTGGCACAATTACCTCAGCAATCGGACGAACAAGGAGAGAGGTTCCACCAGGTGACCATGCCAATGAAAAAGCGATTCAAAGGCAAAAAATTGGATGCATTACTTGCGGAGGTTTGTTGGTGGAGTTCTAAAATTATGCAGTTTGAAATTTGTGGACACACTGAACAAAACATGCCCTTGAATATTACGTCTATCTCGGATGATGATGCAGACTCAGAACATGATTATGAACAACCTACGAAAAAAATAAGGTCATCAGAACCACAAGTGTCAACTTCAACGAGGATGGATAGTGACAATAATTGAAACTGTTCTAAATTTTGTTTCCATGCATAGATAACATATAAAAAATCGCATATTTTCTGTGTAAGAATATCTGTAATATGAATCGGAATGTTTATTTTCATGCAAAATAAAGAATCAATAAAAAAGTCATCAATGTTTTTTCCAAAGCATTTTTTATGAATTAAAAATAAAAATTTAAATTTTTTGGGCAAAAACTATTTTTTTTCTTCATATATTTATTTATAACTGCGAAACTGTTGCTATGTAGCGAAACGTTGTATGAACAGATTAAAGGAATTGTAATTATTAATTTTTTTTTTAAATTTGTTTCAGCTTAGTCGGACTAGTGGTTATGACAAAGAAAAGAGCCTTAAACGTGACAAATTCCCCTATACGATACTAACTAACTTCAAATATATTTTTAAATTATTATTTGATGTACCTTGACCAAACTTATGATGCAGAAGTTCTTCTTTTTCGGTCTACTTTTATAAAAAATTATCAGAATTGAGTCCCGAAATCATGTGTTGTACTGTGTAAGGAGTATTTTGAATTTTTTAAACAAAATTCATCAGAGTTTTAAATTTTTAAGAGTATATGTAATTGAATAATGATAAATTTATTTGCACATAGTATTTGAAGTTCTATTTTCAGGGAATAACGATTCAAAATGTCTAATAAAGTACTTGCCTATAAAAATTGTAATGACAATAACGAAGGGGTTTCATTATATCGTTTAAAAGGCTCGCAATCTGTGCATTTTTACACCCTCGCAAATGAATCAAATCATCCCAATTTGTATGCGAATTAATTTACCCAAAATTCGTAAATTTGCCTAACAATTTTTAATTGTTAACTTTCGTTGTTTAATTGTGCATTTATAAAAACTGGCTTTTTTATACCCTCCACCACCACTAGTGCTGAAGGCTGAATGCTTCTCCTAAAAATTTTCAAAATGTTTGATAGAGCTTTTGCGTTTTAGGTAACGATATATATTATGGCTCCTTGAGTAATTCTAAGTCGACTTAGCCATGTCCGTCTGTGCATCTATCCGTCTGTTGAAAATACGCTCACTTTTGAAAAGCGCAAAAGAACAGAACAATGTAAGCGTTATCTTAAGCAGCTTGCGACCGAAATCCTGTACAATCGGTCCAGTAGGATAACAGTTATAAATCCAATGTGGAACCACCACCGTAAATAAATTATAAATTTGTTACAAAAACTAACATAAATGGTTCTATAATGCACGGATTAATATAAGATTTTACATAAATTCGTTTTATGACTAGAAATCATAAAATTAAATTTCGTGAAGATCAGTCCATCATTTACCAGAGATACAAAGCCTACTGTCGGAAAACAGTTTAGTACGCCTAAAACCGTAACAAATAATGCTACTGTAATAAAACTTGGTACGTCACAGTTTAATGTGACTAGAAATCACACTTTCAAATTTCGTAAAGACTGGTCCATAATTTACCCCATATAAAGCCTACTTGCGGGAATGAGTTTAGTACGACTATTTTCGAGTTTAGTACAGTATTTTCTTACAATGTTCTGTACGCTGAAAATTCAACAATGTTCCCATTTGTCGATAGAATTTGCCCTCTTGAATATGTTTAATTATTAAAGATTTTATGCCGAATTGTATATATTTTCCTTTACCCATAGCCTTCGTTTAAGTTTACAATTATGCAACAACAAAAGAATAACAAATAGCAATAGTTGGACGGTGAACAGAAAATTTTAAAGAAAAACAAAAGATAACGGGAAAATAGAAGGAAAAACTGGTAATAAAGTCGATAAACTCCAATAGGTATTTAAACTATTGTCCTCGTAGTTTGTTGATGATATAGCTTTGTGCAAATGAGAAAACTTGCGAGGCTCGTTTCATGAATACTCTTTTTAAACGTTAATACAAAAACAAATAAAAAAAAAATATTAAAATAAAAGTTGAAATTCGTAATTAAAATGTGAATTTTTTGTTTTTTAAATCTTTATGCAAAGCCAAAAGACTAATTTGATCAAATAATTGCAAGCATTCATTGTTTGTGATTTACAAACGCTTAAATTTTTCATTGAAAACGACGGTAAATGTAGGATCACACGATTGTCGCAAATACACCAATATCGCACAATTCTTATACAAATTTAATTGCCGCTAGTTGGCACAAAGCGAAATGGGTACAATAATTGCCACAGCATAGTCACACGATTGTGTTTACTTGTGTAAACTGTGAAAACAGCTGTTGTGGTAGCTTTCTTTATTTGTTTGAAAGTTGTTATTGATTTGTTCATTAAAAAAAATAAAATTTTATCATACATACATATGTAAGTATATTTAAGCAAATTTTTGTTCAATATCTCTATTTCAAATTTTTAAGAAAAATATATGAAATTCCGAAAATTAAACAAAGTTAAATGCTATTTTAAAATATATAAAGAAATAAAGAATATTTCTATCCAAATTTTAAAATTACAAATTAAAGAAATATTTATTTCGCTTTTGTTGATTGAAATTTAGATTTAATATAATATTATTTAAATATCAGTATCACAATTATGTTAGTTTTCGAATTTTACTACCGATATCGTTAAGTTATGAGAAATCTCGACTACTTTAACGAATTCGTTATTATCATTTTCAAGTTAACACATATTTTTTAAGGAAATATAAACGACAAATATCGGTTAAAAATATAGAATCGTCAAAGCTTAATTACAGAGTTCAGAAAAATTCATATATGATCGCTCATATTTAACCATTCATGAATTTTTTCATGAATGAGGAATTTTGTTTTTGCAATATTTTTTGCAAAATAAAACGAGGATTAAATTTAATTTTTTTTTTAATTTCAATTTTATTCAAATTCTACTTTTTTTTTCTAATAAATTTCTTTTTTTTATGACCGATGATGTCAGCACTTCTGAAATAAGTAAAAGAAAAATTCCAGAGATGCCAAAAGATCGGTTTACTTAAAGATATTTTCAGAGATACCAACTTCAATAAAAATGTTAACATGATGTTTACACTTGCTGTGCTGATATAACGCAACACTCCCCCTTTGCTAGACTGTTTTGAACTCAGGCTGCAAATCATTACGTGGAAGAGGAGCTAATTTATGAATTGGTCTTTTATATAAACCGTTTTTTGTTTTTATTACCGCAACTCGCACTCTGCCATCCCTTCCTACGTCTACCTCTTCGACCTTGCCTAGTATCCATTTCTGTGAAGGTAGATTGTCCTCGTGGACGATGACGACATCGCCGACGCGAAGATTTTCGCTGATTGTTGTCCATTTAGCTCGCTGCTGAAGATCCCGGACATAGTCCCGCTGCCACACAGCCCAAAAGTGTGCCTTGAGCGACGATAGCAGCCGAAACCGCCTCAAGAAGCCTGCCTTGCTGCCTCGATCTTCGATTTCTGGCAGAGCTTTGAGCGAGCAACCTATTAATAAATGGCCAGGAGTAAGGGCTTCCTGGCCGTTGGGATCTTCGGTTAAAGCGATTATTGGCCTTGAATTGAGGACGGCCTCGACGTCTACGAGCAGTGTTGTCAGCTCTTCGTATGACAAGCTGGCTTTGCCGATTGTCTTCAGTAGTAACCCTTTCGCTGACTTCACCGCCGCTTCCCAAAGTCCTCCGAAGTGCGGTGTTCGTGGAGGGATGAATCGAAAGTCTATTCCATGTTCCGCTGTTGCCTGTTGTACTTGAGCCTTGTTTTTCTCGCTCCAGAGTCTCGCGGTCCCGACGAAATTTGTGGCGTTGTCGCTCCATATTGTCTTTGGAAGACCCCTTCTGCCCACGAACCTATTTAAAGTAGAAAGAAACGTATCAGTTTGTAAGTCAGACAATGCCTCTAAATGTACTGCTTTCAAGGCAAAACAGACAACAACGGCAATATAAGTTTTTACTGGAGGTTTGCCCCTTATCCGTAATGAAGTTAATACGGGTCCACATAAGTCAACACCACTCACATAAAACGGACGACAACCAGTAATTCGGTCATGGGACAAATCACCCATTATTTGTGATGCCAACTTTGGTCGAAAACGAAAACAGAATAAGCAATTATATACCGTCTTTCGAGCCAGTCGCAGGGCTCTTTCTTTAAAAGAATAGGATATTTGACTTCATATGGAAGCACTGATTTGCTTAAACGTCCCCCAACTCTTAACAACGTTATACTAACTTGTTCACATCCATATTGTTGGATAAAAGGACATAATTTCTGTATTTTATTTTGTTTTGATAGCGACGTTTTCGACAAAATGCTAATTTCTTCTTTAAACTCAATTCTCTGTATCAGTTCGGCTATCTTTAAAAATGAAAGTTCAAATTCACAAACACTAATTGGTTTCACCCTATCACCTAATTTGTCATTTGTACGATACCTGTTTCTTATAGCTATCACAAATCGTAGTATATATGCCACAATTCTAATAATCTTTTTACTTGACGAATGCCGCTGAACAAATTCTAATATTGTATTAGAAGAATCTTCACCCTTGGTATTTAGTAGCAATACATGAGACCCACTGGCTCTCTTCTTTTCTAGTGCTAAATATTCCAGCGAAAGACTATTTTGGGTGGACTTTGGCCAACTTTCTTCATATTGTCCCAGAAATTTCGGTCTAGAAAACCAGATTGATGACTTAAGTTCCTTAATATCACAACCCCGCGAAACTATGTCCGCTGAGTTTTGTAGCGTTGGAACATAACGCCAAATGGAATCTAAAGAACTTTCCTGAATATACGCAACGCGATTACTGACAAAAGTATGTAATGCAGAGGGATGAGTATTGATCCAGTGAAGAACAATTTCTGAATCGCTCCAAAATGTGACTTTTTGAACTTTATATTTTGAAAGTTTGGGCTTTACAGTTTTCCATAATTTGGTTAACAAATGCGCCGCGCACAATTCTAGCCTCGGAAGAGTTTTTACCCTTTTCGAGGGAGCCACTTTGGATTTAGCAACAACCAATGTTGTCGTAACAACCTGCACGCTTTCACATCTCATGTAAATGCAACAACCATATGCTCTCATTGAAGCATCAGCAAATCCATGTACTTGTACATTTACGTTTAGTGTTGTACCGACAAATCTGGGCACAGAAATGCCATGAATTTCTCCGAGTATATTCTTTAAGTTTTGCCATGATGTGTGCAAATTTTGGGGAATAGTTTCGTCCCAGCTTACATTATCTTCCCATAATTCCTGCAAAAGTATTTTAGCTTTTATTACAATGGGAGCTAGTAATCCAAGGGGATCAAATAACCTAGAAGATATAGACAATATATTACGTTTTGTAGCGGCTAGTTTCTCGAAATTATTTTCCAAGTGAAAGCATAGCATATCTTCTTTAGGTTTCCAAATTATTCCAAGGGCTCTAGTCGAATCAGAATCATTTAATTCTTAATGCCTCACGAGCTCATCGCTTTTAAACTCTTTACAATTTGAATACCACTTGGCTAAATTAAATCCACATGAACTTAAAATATTTACGACTTCATTGCGTATTTGTATTAACGTTTCACTATCATCTGCTCCTGAGAGCAAATCATCAACATAGATGTCTGTGGATATTACTTGCGACCCAATAGGAAACACTTCCTTATAAATATCACTGATTTCTTGCAGACATCTAATCGCAAGGTAAGGCGCTGGTGCTGTGCCATATGTGACTGTGTTGAGCTCATAAATTTGAATAGGTAACATTGGATTTTCACGCCATAATATCAGTTGGAACCTCCGATCATCTTTATGAACTTTTACTTGCCTATACATTTTTGTAATGTCTGCGGTTATAGCAAATTTATTTAATCGAAATCGTAACAGCATAGAGAACAAGTTATCTTGAATAGTAGGACCAACCATAAGTGTATCATTCAGTGATTTTTGGGTTGACGTTTTACTTGAAGCATCGAATACAACTCTCAGTTTCGTTGTGGTGCTGTGAGCTCTGATAACGCACTGATGTGGAATGAAATAATGAGGCGAACTTGGGACAATATTATCAGTTGGTGACATATGTCCAAGATGCAAATATTCTTTCATAAAAGCAGTATACATAGTTCTCAGATCTGAATCTTTTAACACTCTCCGCTCCAGAGAAAGAAAGCGTCGCCGTGCCGTTTCAAATGACAAACCAAACACTGCTGGGTCAGTCTTAAAAGGCAATCTAACTTCAAATCTGCCATCACCAACTCGCCGAGCCGTCCTATCAAAATTAGTTTGACAATTTAGTTGTTCATCGCTAATTCTTGAACATGTTGGAACCTGTTCTAATTCCCAAAATCTTTCCACTAACCCATTCAGCGAATCCAAATTTTCAGTACTAGCCACTAAATGACAAATTGGTGATCTACTATTCACTTCCGTATCACATCTACCTGAAACAATCCAACCTAATAGTGTCTTCTGAAATATAGGTAAAGACGGTACCAACTTTATTTGCCCTACTGACAACAGTTCATAAAATGATTCAGCTCCTAAAAGAATATCAGTTATTTGCGGCTTGTCATTATAAAGAAATCGGCCATAAATTCAAATTCATAGCCGTAGCCAGAATAACCTGTTGGTCTTCTTTGCGTATAAACATTGAAGTAGCATTCTGGTGATTTATCCTAATTGCTTGCACGGTCGAAGCCTGTGGTACATTGTCACCTCGAGAGGTCGAAGGGTAATCATTACTTTGGACTGAACTACGATTTTCATTAGCAGTCGTTTGGAGACATTGTGCTGAACTTTTATTTGAAGCAGCATTTGAATTTATAGGCCATTGTACCGAATTATTATCAGTATTATTTAAAGACGTATTCTCATATTTCCTTACTAAGTCTTGATTGTGCAACAATATATGGTGGGGTCTTTGGCACAAATTGCAACGACTAGAACGACATTTTCTGACCGTATGGCCAGCTTTCAAGCAATTTATACACAAACCTTTTCCCTTTGTTATTTCAAACCTTTGCGTTACGTTAAGCGAAGCGAATGTTGGGCAAGAAGCTATATTATGTTCCTTGCAGGAACAAAACGAACATTCTGTAGAATGAGCTTGAGTGCATTGAAACGAAAAATTTGTATTTTCCCTCTTTTGCCCTTTGGTTTAAACTGTTTCTTATAAACCTGTTCTGACTCTACTAATTTCTCATTGACCTCTAAAAACTGGCAACGTCTTATTAATACCGTTGCACAATCACTCCACGTTGGCAGTGATGTGTAATTTAATTGTTCGTCCCATTTCGATTTAGATTCAGAATCTACCTTAGATAATACCAAATAAATAACTATTGCATGAGTTATATCTTCTATGGTACCTAAATGCGAGAGAGAATCTAAAACAGCAGACACAGTGTCCACTGTTTGTCTTAACTCGGAAGCATCAGGTTTTGTAATTTTTCTTAGATTAAATAGAGAAGCAATGTGATCCTGAAATATTAAACACATTATCATACCTATCAGCAAGTCTCTTTAAAGCACAAGCATAATTTTCCTCATTGACTTGAAACGCTTTAACTGTACGCAATGCATCATCTTGGAGACTAGACTAATAATCAAATGGTTGAATTTCTCAATTGTTGAAAGTGTGGGATCATCGTTGACCAAATTATTAAAGCATGTAATAAAATTTCTGTACTCAGAATACTTGCCACTAAATTTTGGAATTCTTAAACTAGGAAGTCGATTAGCAGAAGGAGTTGGTAAGCTCATAGTGACGTCACGCGCAACACTAGCTCTACGTGTCCGCCCCAACTTTGATAATAATAAAGATTTTGTACTAACACAAATATCTTCCAATTCCCCTCTTTTACTATCATCAGGACTTAGCTTCTCTATCTCTGTCTGATAGGCCATTAATTGATTAATATACGAATTTAAAATTTCTAATCTACATTCCATATCTATAGGATTTAGCGGAGCTGACCCATCTTGGTACATCTTCTTTATCCGACTTATATTCCCTTTTGCCGATGACCGTTGTTTCTGCAAAGATGAAAGCATTTCAGCCACAGCCATTCTAAGTTAGTTATTTGCCCAATCATCATCATCATCATATATATTAATAGGCAAGTGGATTTCTTTGGATCCCTTTTACGCCTAAACTATTTTTTGGTAGATTCTGCTAATGTAAATTTTGTTAAAATCGGTTCAGTATTTTACGAGTTATATGCGTTAGAAAGTACATTGAAACAATTCACATACGTGTAAGCAAAAACAATGTAAACAAATAACAGAAGCAGTATGCTTTGTTTTTGTGTTTACATAGTAAAAAGAACAACAACATGCCGAGTTCTCTGCTATGCATTAAATTGGAGAACAGTAGAGAATAAGAAATAAAAAAGAGAAACATAATTTTAAATATTTTGTTTTCTTTTTGGAAGAGTTGTTGTTTTTAAATGTTATACCCTTGATTTCTTAAATTTTTTGCTTATGAATAATTTTAATGTTATTGTTACATTATTTATATATGTAGTAACATTGTAAAGAATGTGTTTATTGCATTTTTTTTTAAATAAAGTGCGATCTTTTATATAACAGACACTACCGATCATGGTAATTTGTTATATGATAATCATGTATTATTATATATAGAGAGGTTGTAACAACATAATTCATCAACGAAATAAATATAAATGGAAAATATATAAAAGGCTTTGTTATATAGCATTTTCAGTTTAAATAAAACCTTTTTCAAATTAAGCGAAACCTTTTTCAAATTAAACGCAACCTTTTTCAAATTAAACGAAATCTTTTTCAAATTAAACGAAACCTATTTCAAAATAAATGAAACTTTATTCAAAAACAGTTAAATATTTTTAAAAATAAATTAAACCATTTTTAAAAATTTGTAGGGAATTTATTTTTTGGATTTCTTTGAATTACTCATTAATGAAGAGGCGACACTTACAATGTTACGATCAGTGGTAAAATATCTAAATGATGATTGGGCATGAAATTTTAACTTTGAAAATGTCTTCTCTATCGGGTTCAGCATAGGAGAATATAGTGGTAACATTTCAATGTACATTCAGTATTGTCCACCATATGTCATATAACTTGGGATTTATGGATTCTGGCATACTCCATAATTAAAAATTAGTTTTGTAGCATTGGGCTGATTTAAATTTTAACTAAGAGCTCCCGAAGATATACTTGGAAACGGGCCGAATTCACAGTGGATACAGAAATAACTTTATGGTAAACACCGCCAGTATTATCTGTCGTAGCAATTAGTCATATTCTTTCTCTTTACGGTTGGCAAAACACCATGAGCTCTTTCACCTTCTTTAGCAAAAAAAAAAAAAACTAAATTCCTACAAAATTTTAAAAATGGTTTTATTTAATTTGAAAAATGTTTAACGGTATTTGAATAAAGTTTCGTTTATTTTGAAAAAAATTTCGTTTATTTTGAATAAAGTTTGTTTTATTTGAATAAAGTTACGTTTAATCTGAAAAAAGTTTCGTTTAATTTGAAAAAGGTTTCGTTTTATTTGAAAAATGTTTTATTTAAACTGAAAATGCTATAAACATTGAGATTAGGGAACTTATATTACATTTACATTTTTAGAAAAATTGTCAATAAATTTCATATGCCTAAAAGAAATATGCCTCATAAAATTAAAAAATGTTCTGCTCTACTGAGAATTATTACATTTTGAGTTAATACCCTCTTTATAATCAAGTGCGATATGTTTTTTAACATTAAATTAATATATTTCTACATATGTATATACATATTTAATAAAGTTTTAACCCATATGATTAAATAAATATTAGAAATAACGGTAAAAATAAGTTATTTCTAGATTGCAGTCTAACAACTGTATATAGATTGCAAACTAACGAATGTATACAAATATAAAGATTCACGATCAATCCAATTTGTTATGATAAACGTGCAAACCTTCCAACGAAATTCTTTATCAAACTGCCCAGTAAACAAAACACATACATAGGTTAGACTTGATTAAATGTAGTTGTGTCTACTGCTGATGCGGTAATATTAAAGTATCTAAATACCCACTACTCAACAATAATTGTCATTTATTAATGCAATATTATAAAAAATTTCTCTTTAAAATTTCTTTTACATAAACCATAGCATTTAGCTATACACATACAATTGTTTTATTCAAATAAGGAAATACATTTTAGAACATTATCATTCTCGGCCACAAATTATATTTCATTTATCAGCATTAACTTCCAACCTCTGTAAAGCTATTACAGTCCCTCTGTGAAAAGAAAGAAATGTTTGTTCTTCATCAATTTTATTTGCAGTGGATGAAGATGAAAGTATGTTTATGGTTGGGTTAATAGATATAGAATTTAAAATTTAGAAATTTGTGTGCATGTATGAGTAGGTGTGTATAGATATGTTTGTGTGTGTGTGAGTTGTGGTTGATGCAATTTGTTAATTTGAAGCTTTATTTTGGATGGATCAGGAATATTAATTGTTTATGGCGATAATGTGTTTAAAATTGTTTTAGGATACAAATAATGTTGTTCCAAGTAGAAAACAAGCAAGCACGTTCTTAATGCTGCAAGTGACAAACATAACCTCAAATCAATTTTCAAAATGGAGAATTTAATTTGTTTGTTCAAATATAGCAGAACAGTAACACACTTGCTTGTTGTTCAAATAATTTAAATTAGATATTTCATACAACCTTCTTATTTTCCATACAGATCACCGATTTACAAGAAATTTCCAATGCTGTACTTAGCTTCAGCAACCCAAACTCCGGCAATAGTACCTTACGACCTTGCAATAGATTACCAACAGCTACGCCAAATATCCGGCTTATCCACACAGTAGTTCTCGCAAAAGCTCCAAATTACCACTTAGAAATTGCACCACGTTGGGCGCCAAAATGTTTTTGCAATATTTTTTGCATTTAATTTTTTTTTTTTTTTTTTTTTTCATTATTTATTTATTGAATCTTCATATATTAAATATGAACTAACAATAATTAATCAAATCTTATACTAATACTTTATTTTTGTCCTGCCAATGCTAGACGAAAATTTTTTTCCTCACGGCTTCTGTTCACATATGTAGATGTTTAGCGGTCTTCTCGTCGGATGCAGTATCTCTTCTCCTTAATCTAGAGTGGCCACTGTCATTTAAAATATTTCGAGCTAGTGGATTTGGGTGCGACTCAAGCCTTTTTAAATATATTGCTGCGTACTTCGTAATAATAGTTTTTACTAATGGCACATTTTTTTTAAATAAAATTTTTATTCAAATTCTACTTTTTTTTTAATCAATTTCTTTTTTTTATGACCGATGATGTCAGCACTTCTGAAAAAAGTAAAAGAAAAATTCCAGAGATGCCAACAGATCGGTTTACTTAAAGATATTTTCAGAGATACCAACTTCAATAAAAATGTTAACATGATGTTTACACTTGCTATGTTGATATAACGCAACAAATTTAAAACGTGTAATTTTTTCACAGCCATAAATGAATTGCGAAAAAATTCGGAGGGTGAGAAAAAATAAATTTTTGACTTTCTTCAGTTGTGAAGAATGAAGAAAAAAAATTTTTGTAACGCTCCTCACTAGTAATGTTGTTGTTGCTCGACAGTTTGCATGACCACAGAACGAAATGCTTGTGTGTGTATTTTGTTTTTGTAAAATATTTTTGTTAAAGGCAACGAGACAAACTGTGTGTTGAATTAAAGAACTGCACATATCGTCATCTTAAATGCAGAATAATATAACATCACAGTTTACGTGAGAAGCAAAAAACGTTCTAAAAATGGAAAATGGAAATTAATCGAGATATGTAAGCAATTTTAAATATTTAGGATAAAAATGCGATAACCGATTTATTTTTGAGGGAAAAATACTATTTTTATTGTTATTTATTTAGTTATTTTAATTTGTAATTCTCTGACACAAAACGGCCCATCATCAACGAAAGTATGTTAGTATTAAGTAAAACAAACATTTAAAATATTAAATAATTAAATATTTTTGTTAAATTACAGGTATACTAGAATATAAAGATAAAGTACATGGTTATAAATGCAATACTGCGTTTAATCAATAAATTTAAATGTAGTTAAATGCACCTATAAAAATGATAATCACACAATTAATATGTAGCATCATTAGGTTTGAGTTGACATGGTGAAACAAGTTTGATTTTCTGATGCAGCGCATTTCAGAACGGAAATTATATTATTATGGATCTTATGACATATTATGTATAATTTTTATTGATTTTAATTTATTATTAGAAGTGGATTAAACTAAACAATTTACTTCATTAAACTTAACTGTAAATTGATTTTAAAAAGCGAGCTTTTCCATTATAAATTAAGTGTATATTGATCTCCTTATAATGAATTTTCTCAATTCAATTTTTCTTTACAATAAACAAGTTTTGTATTTGTCTTCATATAAGGAACTATTTCCAAAAAAGTTCCGTAGCCCATACTTACAACGCTATGTACAATTAAAATTTAATTAGGTTATTTCTGAAAAATTCAAATAAGAAGAAGGAAAGAATAGTCCAATTAAGAGTAGTATTGATAGCAGCCGCCGTATTCAATAAACAAAATCAAGAAAGTACTATTTCTCCTAAAAAATATATCAGTATTTAATAAAGCTGATGAGAGGGATAAACACAAAATATACACGGAGAGAATTGTGTGCAGAAATTATGCGCTTTGAGCACAACTCATGAACAAATTGTCCACGAAAAATGACTAAAACAGTTGTTCATAACTTAAGTTCTGCACTATGAGCATGTTTTAGATTATGAACAACATTTTCATAGATTGTGAACAAATAGGAAAAATTTTACACTTCCTGCTAATATTGAAGAAACAAAATTTCATTTTATTTTCAAATGTCTTTATTTCAAAGTACAAGTGCTTAATAACTAATATTATATATACACACTAGCTGACCCGGTCCGCGTTGCTGGCCCTAAGCAAACATTAGTGTTGTATTACCAGACGACTTAAATTGATCTTTAAACGAAATTTATGGCCTTTAAATAAAAATCCATGAAATACCTATCATAAAGTTTTTCTTACGAAAAAAGTGGGCGTAAAAGTGGGCGGGGCAAAATTTTCTTTCCGTAAAAACCTAAGTTGGACCATGGCGATCATTTTAAAGAAAAAAATCGTCCAAATCGGTCAAGCCGTTCTCCAGTTATGCGCTTAATAGAAAAAGTGGGCGTAAATGTAGGCGTGGTAAATTTTCCTTTCGATGAAAACTTAAAGTTGATTAATACGAATTTTGAAAGAAAAATAAGTCAACTCGATGGAGCCGTTTTCTGATTTTAGGTAAATCGAAAAAAGTGGGCGTAAAAGTGGGCAAAATTTTCTTTCCGTAAAAACCTAAGTTGGACCATGGCGATAGTTTCAAAGAAAAAATCGTTCAAATCGGTCAAGCCGTTCTCAAGTTATGGATTTTGCCACGCCCCTCCGCCCCCAGGCTATTAATTTAAATAATAACTATCCTATCATCTAAGTTGGACCAAATTACATATATATGCCAATTTTCATGAATATCAGTTGACTCGTTTTAGAGTTTATTCGAAACATACACAGTGAGACGGATTTTTTATATATTAAGATATTAAAATAAAGTAAATCATATTCTTTAGTATTAACATGTTTATTTTTGTAGCAAATAACGAAATTATTCACAAATGAAATTGTTGAGTTCGATGTTTAGACCGCATGCATTTGAATTCCGGCTCCTTGCTCGTCGCAAACGGGGTAGGTTCTTAAGTCTAAACACATTTATAGCTTCAGATATGATTATTAAATTTATGCATGCGTTAAAAAAAGAAGTAAAAGAGAAATAAAAGGAAAGTTTCAAAAGTAAATACAGCCTAGTTAAGTCGACCAACGCATGCATAGATGGCAACATGCAAGTTCCCCTTCCCACCATGATCACGCTTTAGCTTATTAACCGGTATAGGCATGATCCCTTACAAACATATTTTAAACCTACCGAATGGATTGACTAGAAATCAGAACGCTTCAAAATTTAGAATTTCATTTAAAATAACAATTTATTTAATTCATAAAAAAAATAACTCCAACCAAAAAAAAATGTACCTTATTCTATTAACTCACTAAGCGATAATTTAATATATATCTATGCACTAATTCTACCATTTTACAAAAAAAATAATGAAAGGTGGGCAAATTTCAAAAAAAAATACGCTGAAAAAGAAAATTTATAATTAAATCCAGTTCGGATTTAAAAATTTGGTTAATATGTATGATTTAATTAATTATAAAGTGCAAAAAAAATTTAAATAAACCATAAAAAAAAATCTATTTGACCGAGGTAGGATTCAAACTCGATAACATTACAATGGAAAATGAATAAAAATTCCATAAAAATTGAAAAAAATCCAAAAAAAAACTTATTTGTTTTTTTTTCTTTTTTTTTATATTATTATTTAAATAATACACAAAAAAATAAATCACTATCAAAAATCTTTTCTTTTTAACACCCGAAACAAAATTAACTTGGTCAGGATTCGAACCACTGACTTACAACGTTCACGTCAACGAACTTAACCACTAGACTATCGCGGTTATACTCAAATATTGATTAAAAATGTTAACTAAGCACCCATCCATCCTTTAATATTTCGATATGTTAAATTAAGATCAAAGATAATTTCCGGTACGGTTGCTTTTATTTAACATCATTGATCATTATAAAGTAATTTAAGTTAAAAAGATTCACTAATTTAAAGTTTAAAGGAATTTATTTTTAATTTGGTATCATTCGGCGCGTATTTCGTTTTTGGTTTACGACGTTAAGTTTAATTTCTACGGGCAATGATTAATAATAGGAATATATGCATATTTTCCAATACTGTGTAAACAAGAATTTAACAGCGAATGTAAAAAAAATGCACACAATGTAATTAACAGGGAATAATACTGAAATTTTAACATCAGCTTGCCAATTGGAATATATGTACATAGATATATGCATAGGATTCCTTCTATTAAAATATCACTCCTGCAATCAAAATAAAAAAAAAGGATAATTCACTTTCATGTTTCTGATGGATTCCATAGAAAGATCTTTCCTGGTCCTGGCTTAAGTGGGAAAAAAATGATGGGATGTTTTTTTTTTTTATTCTATTTTAGGGTGCATATTATTAAACCGCTGGAATTTCGTAGGTTATTGTTTTTGTTTTTATATTTTTTTTTCTCTTGTAATTTATGTATTTCTTTAATTTTTAATGCACTTCATATTAACATTTTTTTTTTGTCTTTTTTTTTTTGTTGTAATATTCTTTTTATTGGTCTCTTATTACTTATTTTTGATTCTTTTTTTTTTTTTTTTTTTTTTTAATGAACTTTGCCCATCTTTGTACACCAAAAAAAACTATTTATAGATTCAATAAATAATAAAAAAAAATTTTACTTTAAAAACTAAATTTTTAGCTAAAGAAACACAAGCAAATATATGAGTGCATTTTTTTAAGGAATGAGAATAGCCAGAATTTTAAATAACACTCTTATGATTTATGTTATTGTTTTAACATTGATTTTGTTGAATTAACATTTCAAAGGGAAACAAAAAAAACTTTGCACTTTGTGATATTAGGCTTTTGTAATTTTTTGATATTAGCTTTTAGCTAAATTTAGTAAATTTCTATTTCTTTGTAAATTTAAATTTTGTTCTTTTTTTTTTTTTTTTTTTTAATTTTTTCCTTTTTTGTTCTTCTTTTCAAAAAAATAATTTTAATTCGTCACAATAAATTCTTTTCTTTTATCACAACCACAAAACAACACATTCTTATCCTTAACTAATTTTTGCTGCTGTCAGGATTTTTCCTCGTTGCTGATAAATGAGTTGCTTTGGCCCCGAGATGAAAAAGGTGAATTTTGGTCGGGTTTTGAAGCAGGGTTTCCCGTGCCCTTAAATTCTGCATAAATTATCTCTTTAATTTGCTAATAAATAATTAACAAATTTGTGCCGAAAAATCTAATTTTGAACAGAAAGAATTATTTTAATGGTGTTACAGAGAAAAACTAGAGTTAACTGCAGAAGGTAGAATAAGAAATTATAATTTACCTATGTACTCAGTGTCAATCCTAATTAGGTTTTTTTTCTTTTTTCCTCCAGCTTATTTCTTCCTTCCTAAAATAATTTTTAGTCCTTTTTCCTCTAGATCCTTTCTTTTTCTTTCTTTCTTTAAAGTTGAAGCCTGTAACTAAAGTCCTGTTCTTCCTTTTCTTTATTTTTTTCCGCTCGTCACAGTTGCTAGGCAGCGATTAAGTAAAATGATTTAATTTCCAGAAAAAATCGCGTTTTATACCTCAAGTTTACTTGGAAATTTAACACTATTTCAGCACTTCATTTTTCTTTCACCAATACGGCTAAAGCGTACCTATACATAAGCAACATCTACATCGCCTATTATATTATTCAAAACGCCAAAAATTTGCAACC
Organism: Pollenia amentaria; assembly: GCA_943735925.1. Classification (NCBI taxonomy): domain Eukaryota; kingdom Metazoa; phylum Arthropoda; class Insecta; order Diptera; family Polleniidae; genus Pollenia; species Pollenia amentaria. Next base: position 85,225,399 of record OX031009.1, read on the forward strand.
AATAAACTGCATTATCCTTTCCCCTTTCTTTTCTTTTAATTTCCCCCCTTTCACCCCTAAGTCTAGCTTAGAACATGTGGAGGTGAGAATTTAAATTAACTTATGTGTCGTGACAAATAATCAAAATGTTTAAATGGGAGGAAAACGAATTAAAAATTTTTTTAAGAAAAAAACGGAAAAAAAATTCAAAAAAAATTATAATAATAAATAATATTTATAAAAAAAAAGAAAAAAAACAATTTCATATAAAATAATTTTAAGTTTCCTCCAGTGAGATTCGAACCCGGGTCCTCTGGCAACCAAAATATAAAATGCAAACTGCCTTGTTTTTTTTCCATTTTAGTAATTATTTTAAATAACAGAAAAACAAATAAATATAGAAAATCTTAAATACTACAAGCGCCCTTACAATTACCCCCCCTCAAGATCAGATTTGGGGATAGTAAAAGCTCCAAAACTGATACCGCTTGTAGCTTTAATAGTGATAAGAATAATAAAAAAAATGAATAGTTAGGGTTTTATATCCTTGGCATGATATGTACCAATCAATTTCCCATTCATATCCTCCAGTTGATAATAACAATATCCAGTTTTCTTTCGAATTCGGGCTTTAACAAAAGGAGGTGCCAATTTTGCGCTATAGCCTTTCGCCAAGTCGCTTTGTCTAAAATTCCTGCGGAATACTTCTTGACCCACCTCAAAATTTTTCTCCCTAGATCTTAGATTATAAGCCCTCATTTCTCTCCTGCTGTCGCTCCATTGCCCTCTTCGCCCTAGCCCTTATCAAAGAGAATGAATCCTCACGATCAAATCTCACAGTTCTATCTTCAAGCATCCCCAACTTCCTCAAGAGTGCATATGACTTACCGTTGGTAATCATATGTTGTCCGAACGCCATATAATAGGGTGTAGTACCTATCGAAGCATGCACTGCTGAGCGTAAGGCACAACTAATGCTGCTGAGATACTCATCCCAGTTACTCTGGTCCGCTTTTATATATGCCCTAATAGCTGAAAGAACTGAACGATTGACCCGTTCGGATGCATTAGCCTGGGGCGAGTATACTGCAGTATAAATATGTTGAATGCTATAATCCTGTAGAAGTTTATTAAACCTTATGGACTTAAACTGGGAACCATTATCTGAAACTACCGACTCTGGTGTACCGAAAGTGTGAAACAATTCCCCTAAATACTTAGTCACTACCTCAGCGGTAAACTTTTTAACTGGTCTAAGAAAGCAAAATTTCGAAAAATGGTCTACTACAATAAATATTCCCACATTACCGGACTTTGACCTAGGATATGGACCTAAAAAATCTATAAAAAGTTTCTGAAAAAATCTAAGAGTGGATGAAGTTCTTCCCATCGGCGGTCTCATTATATAATTTGGATGCTTAGTTGCCTTACAAATGTCACAAGCATTGACGTATTCCCTGACATCACCAACTAGATTAGGCCAATAGTAGAAACGCCTAAGTTGCTCCAACATTTTCGAAATTCCTGCATGTGCAGCTATATGACTATCATGAGCCCTTCTCAAAAGTTCCGGAACCATATCTTTGGGTATCCAAAGCTTCCAAGCGAGATCGTCCTGCAGCTGCTCCCCTGAACAGTGCTCAGTTCGTCGGTACAGGTAGTTGTCGATGATTTTAAGGTCAGGAGTTTTACTTAAATTTTCCCTAACATTGTCCAGCTGTTGTCGGTATTCTGTACTTTTAAAATGTTCAGATTCTAGATCAACGAAACCTCCACAGTCATTTATTTCGGACAGGCTAACACCCAGGATTTCGGACAAATCTTCAGTATTGGTACGCGAAAGTGCATCAGGAACTACATTTCTGCTACCTTTTCGGTGTTCTATACTAAAATTGAAGCCTTGAAGCTTTAAAGCCCATCTCGCCAAGCGTGAATTTAAATCTGTTTGCGACATGAGCCACTTTAACGATGCATGGTCCGTAATTACCGTGAACTCATGTCCTTCCACATAGGCTCTAAATTTTTTTATACTTAGCATTGCTGCTAAGCATTCTTGTTCGGTGACCGAATAATTGCGTTGGGCTTGGTTAAGTTTCTTTGACATAAATGCAATTGGAAACTCATCACCTTCCGCATTTTTCTGCACCAATACACTTCCTATCCCAGTGTTACTGGCATCACAGTGGATATAAAATGGCTGTGAAAAATCTGGGCTATGTAACACTGGCGCCGTGGTCAAGATTTGCTTTAAGTCTTCAAACGATTTCTGAGCCACTTCGCTCCACACAAATTTCCTTTTGTTCCGCAACAAATCCGTTAAAGGGGCAGTTACCGAAGCATAATTCCTAATAAACTTCCGGTACCAACCGGACATCCCCAAAAATCGTCTGAGTTGACGTACAGACCTCGGTGTCGGGAATTCAAGTATGGCCGATACTTTATCCGGGTCTGTCTGAATTACCCCATTTCCTACTAGATGGCCAAGGTATCGGACTTCCTGTACACAAAATTTAGATTTTTCAACATTTATTGTCAGTCCTGCAGAACGAATTTGTTTTGAGACCTCACGCAAAACTTCTAAGTGTCTATTAAATGTATCAGATACCACTAGCAAATCGTCCAGATAAACAAACACTTCTGTTCTTAAGCTTGCCGGTACCACCTTGTCCATTAGCCTTGACATTGTCTGCACCGCATTGCAGAGGCCAAAAGGCATGACTTTGTAATGGTACAAGGGCCGGCCAGGAACAGTAAATGCCGTCTTATCCTTCGACGACCTGTCCAGCGGTATTTGCCAAAATGCATCTTTTAAGTCTAGGCTCGTGATATATTCTGCTTTAGGCAATCTACTAAGAATCCCATCAATATTGGGCAATGGATAAGCATCCCGAACTGTTACTGAGTTAACTTTTCTACTATCTAGGCAAAGACGTACCTTTCCAGGTTTTCGAACCAGAACGATTGGAGAAGACCAGCCACTATCCGATTCTTCTATTACATCATTTTCCAGCATTCTATCTAATTCGGCATAAATGAGTTTCTCCATTGCTGGAGAAACAGGGAAATGTCTTTGTTTAATTGGCGTGGCGTTTCCCACATCTATCACATGAGAAATAATAGAAGTACGACCTAACCCTTCTTTCGCAAACGATGGAAATGTGTCTACTACATGATTTAACTGCAATTTCTGGGTGTCAGATAGAGGACGTTGATCCGAAATTTCCGAAACGTGTGCATTAAAAACTGAACTGACATCAGACAAAAGTCCCGTGGGTAACAAATCAAATGTTTTCCAAAAGTCGATACCTAAATACAGATTTTGAGAAAGACCAGGCACAATATATAACCTCACCGATCTGGTAACACCTCGAAAGGTTACTTCCGTGTCAATATATCCACAAACTTCCTGAGATTTGCCATCAGCCGTTTTCACAAAAGATCTTATTCTTTTAAAATTCTGTACTTCCTTAGCAGCAGTAGAACCCAAGCAACTAAGTGAAGCGCCAGTATCTAGCAACCCCGTATAGCTTTTACCAAAAATCAATACGTTTGCATACGGTCTTATATCGTTAGGTTTATCGAATAATGTGCTAAGCAAACTATGTCGCGTACGATTAACGTTTGTCCAAAATTTTCTCATTCGCTCTGAAGAACGCTTCTTCCTTAAACTAGGAATTGGCTCATTAAATATTTCGGCTCGTTTAGCCTTATATTCGGCCAAGCGAATGTGAAAAGGTTTCATGTAAGTGGGGACTGGTTGATTTTTCGAAAATGTTTCATTAATTTTTGACGATAAATTAGAAGTAGTATTTGCAGAAAAGTTAGGAATTGAACCATCAGTTACAGAGGAGGATTCTGGAATGGATATTAATACCCTCTCAGATAAATCAGAGTAACTGTTTGAGGAAAGAGCGGGGTTTCCGTTCAGAAAATCAGGGTTTAAAGAAGTTGCTGGTAAAGAGTTTGTATTAAAAATTTTCAACGTGTTGTTTGAAGATTCCTGGGAAGAAGTTATTCTGTACTTGTGCTCGTCGATAGGGTCGGTTTGAATGTAATTCTCAGAGCACTGGATCGTGAGTTTTTTGGATTGTTACACTTCGGACAATTGGGTTTGTATATTTTTGCCGTTCCGCACCCATAACAAAAAACTTGCCGATCTTCAAGGCAATCTTGATACCGGTGACCAACTTTTTGGCAATTCCAGCATGTCAAGGCAACAGCAGAAATTACATCATCATCTAAAATCTCACTATCGCCCTCATGAAGTTCACTAACTTGACGTCGAGAAATTATTGGTTTATTTAACATTTGCCTTTTGCCTATATCCATCATAAAAAACTCTCTCCTACGACATATATCACGTAAATGCGAAACCGAATAAATTGGAAAATTAAGAATTTCGTGTTGTATTTCTGGTAACAGATTCCTTCTAAGTATCTCTACTAACACTTTTTCGGCCAAAGGAGTTGATAATCGGTCGGAAATATTTACAATGGCTTCATAAAACGAATCAAAGTTTTCATTTGGACGCTGCTTCCGGTCGCGTATCATTTCGCGGAAATCCACGTCAGTACGGGAATCTTTATATTGGAGGCGCAAGGCATTACATAAATCAGGCCATCTTATTTCGTTAACCGACCGATGGTATCTCCAATACCAATCCGTTGCCTTTGAATCGAAAAGCGTGGAAATGTGCCTAAACAGAAGATCAAAATTTTCGTCTAAAGTCTGGGTCGTTAAGGCCTCAACCCGGTAAATAAAATTGTCTACTGACATCCCCTTATCATCTCCTGAGAATTTAATTTTCCAATTATGGATGATATGACCTATTTTATCAGCCCTAAAAAATGAAGTAGAAGATGAACCACAATTATTAGAATTAACGTTAGCTTGATTAGACGAAGAATCATTACGGTTCAAACCCCCATTCGAAGGCAGCCCTAAAAGCTGTTCTAATGTCTGCTGTTCCACTGAAGGCAAAGTTCTCCTTCGAGAATCTGAATTAGTCTCAACTACTCTAGCCTGCAAATCATCATTTCCAGATTGACATAGACTTAACCTTCTAAAACCCGTTTCCATACTCGATTCTACTAATTTCGTCAACTGTTGGCCAAGAGTAGAAAGCAATTCGGCTTGCTGTGCACCTACGGCGGCTGTAACCAGGTTTCTTATATAATCCCGTTGGTCTTGGGGTGAACTTGTTGACAAAAATAAATTATTTGACCCCTCATTTCGTGCGAACCCAGACTTTGGTGGTGTCGAGGGAGTATTAGTATCCCTATTCACATCGAATTCTTGCGCTCGCTGAGTCTGAGACCTTGTAACGATCGGAGGAGGTGGCGTTGGACTATTTACTGTTAAGAGATTAGCTGACAGAAGCGAAAGTTTGCTATTACAGATTGGACATATCTGCTTTGTCTTCAGATATTTTTGAAAACAGGACTTATGAAAACAATGTCCGCAATTAGATCTGCACGCATAAGCTGAACTGGTGACTACATTATTGCAAACACCACAGTTTTGCAACACATTACTAAAGTTAACCAAATCTTCGGTATTTTTCTCAAGCGACATTTTGGAAAAATAAATTTAGAAACGTTACGGTAGAAAAACACAACTTAAAATTGGAGAAAATTTCTAACACCCTTATTATAAAAAAAAACAAGTTTATCAAAGGTGGATTAAACAAATTTTCATATAAAGTTTGTCTTATAAACCTGTTATAAGCACGGAATATTGTTAATGAATAAGACCTTAAGAATATAAATAGAAAGAACTGCTTGTAAAAAAAATTATTAATTAATAAAAAAAATAATAATATTATTGTTATTTGATTCCTTTTAAATAAGAAGATAATATGCAGATATACATACAATGTATGTGCATTTATTTATTCCCAAATAATTTACAGATAAACTTGATATAATCGGTAAGCGCGTTTGATTTCCAATCCCATCCATCGAATAGGTTAAAAAATAATATTAGATTCTAATCAACATTGCTAGTATTTACAATGAAAGTAGAAGAAAAAGTGACAGTATGAGAACGTAAAAAACAGAAGAAGAGGAAATGTTAGTTGGTACTTATCTAGAAAGATTCCAAATTAAGTCATTTCCAATCTAAATTACCCTTCACATAAATGTAGAAATTAATCGAATATTTATATAATTAGTTGTTTACGGTCTAGCTTCCGAGGGGTTTCTCCAGAATGTAGCATTTCCAGAAAACTTACATAAAAATTCGAGAAAACAATTAAACAGAAAAACTCTGTCGAGAGGTATAATGACGGTTTAGCGATGCACGTAGCATACTGAAACTTTTCCGCTCACTAAAATTTCCACTCGAGAGAGGAGAAATAAAAATTGTTTATAGAAAAAGGAGTATTAGAATAGTAGGACAAAAAAAAGAAATAAAAAAAAAATAAGAGAAAAGTTGTTTGAGAGCCACACATTGTTTGAATAAAATTCAAAAGATGTCGTTAACTAGTAATAAGTATGTGTGGGCCCCACGTTGGGCGCCAAAATAATTATATCTGTAGCAAATAACGAAATTATTCACAAATGAAATTGTTGAGTTCGATGTTTAGACCGCATGCATTTGAATTCCGGCTCCTTGCTCGTCGCAAACGGGGTAGGTTCTTAAGTCTAAACACATTTATAGCTTCAGATATGATTATTAAATTTATGCATGCGTTAAAAAAGAAGTAAAAGAGAAATAAAAGGAAAGTTTCAAAAGTAAATACAGCCTAGTTAAGTCGACCAACGCATGCATAGATGGCAACATGCAAGTTCCCCTTCCCACCATGATCACGCTTTAGCTTATTAACCGGTATAGGCATGATCCCTTACATTTTATATAATTTATAAAGTCATTAATTTTTTTACATTTCTATAAAATTCTTATCATAAAACATAGTCTAGTGCTTAATATTGGACGAAGCTCAAAGGGTTTAGGAAATTCAATTTCTGTAATAGATTTTAATACATAAAATTCCGTTCTTTCCCCAATAATATAAGCATAATAGTGCAAATCAAAATTTTAATTTGGTATTCATTATGTAATAAATATATGCCGTCTTCTAATAAAATTATATCGACAATACTAAAAACACACTCCTTCATAAAAATATAGTACCCAATTTTGTAAATTGTTCCTTTGTAACTTATAGAATTTGAAAGATTTAGTTCTTTTTTTGTTTCGAATGGTAGTAGTAATTGTTTAAATGAATATTCTTGAGTTGTGACTGTTTTTATATTATTAATTTGAATCATATTGAGAAGATCCTTGTTTACAAGCATTTGATTTGAAAATTTACACAGACCTTTTTTGCTATTGATAGCTCTAAATTAACTCTCGAATACAAAACTTTGGAGTATTCTTTTAACATTTTGTTTTTACTTTCATGTCTCATACACCATAAGTCCTTCAAAGGGCCAACTGCTCTTGTAATAGAGCCATAATGTGTTATGTTATGGTGTTTTGGCGTTAAATTAGTTTTAAAGCAGTCCGTATACATTTTATCGTGCTCAGATATAATGCAAGTCTGCGTTACTAAAAGAATCTTTCAATAAAAAATCTATCAACTCTTTCAATTTGATAATATACCGCCATACTTTATTTTTTTGAGTAACGAATTCGCCTACGAAAACAGTAAAATAGCGCAAAAAAGATAACGTTTCTCTGGCTGAAAAGTTAAGTTTATTTTGTTTTAAGTGCTCTTATTTAATATTGCTAGGAGGCTTGCTTCGAAGCTCAATGGAACCGTATTCTAGTGAATTAATTTGTCATTTAAGACATTGATTGAAAAAAATTTTTTTTCCAATATAAAATATTTTAGAGATTCTATTAAACCGAATTTTACATAACATTCTAAGCAATCATGCATAAAATCAGAATACAAGTTTTGTGTGACATGGAACATTGTTAATGCATTTAATGGTGAATTGGTTTTTACTCCAGTTTTGCTATAATCATTTGTAAGGAGATCCTTATTATAATTTTCCAAATTTCTTAAAAGGCTGCTGTTTTCTACTAATGAGTTATTCATTTCAAGTTTGGACATTTTACATATTCTGCAACTGAAATTATGACTAAAAGATCCAGAAAATCCTAAAAGAATATTCAACGCCAAGTTATCGCCAATTACAAGGCCAACTACGAAATCAACATTAAAAATTCCATCTATTGTATTTATCTCTATTCTCTTTTCTAAAGTTCTCAATAAGTCAATGAATGGAGTCAACGTTTTTAACAGGGGAAACTTTTTGAAATAAGCTGTTTTCAGTAGCATCGCAACAAAGATATTATCTACTGAATTAAAATTTTGAGGCAATGACGAAAAATGATAGTAAAATTCAGCAATGGATTGATTTCTAGGATGACTTCCTAAGTCATTACCCATTTCTATATCATCGTAATACAAAATTATTGGTATAACAAGTTGCCCTTGGTCGAAGTTTGTTAGTTTATCATTCCATATTGAACCTTGCACAAAATGTGTAATTTTATTTTCGTCAACACTTCTTAACGAATTTGTGTAGCTAAGAGTCGTTCTTAAAACATTTTTTTTTGCTCAAAAAATAGTTTAATTTGATGCTCTATAGGCATTCAAATAATTTCACTTTTTTTCATCGTTAAAGTGCTTCGACTATTTTATATATGTATATGTGATACAGAACTATCGATTTCTTGCTTAGTAGGAGGTTTGTATAAACATTTTTGAGCTATGGTGTTCAAAAATAAATATTCTGTGTTAATACCCTTAAAAGGATCAGAACAGAAATGAAAAAGTTTTTCTATTTTACATTTATCTTCCGACGGGACTATTGGAATTACTATTTCTGACAATAATATAAACATCTGTTTGGTTATTATATCTGTAAAATATGCTAATATTGATTTAATAGCTTTCGTGGTCATATGATTTCCACTGAATGCGTTGTCTAGCATATTTTTTAAAAAAATTTCAATATCTGCCTCATTTATGATTTCAAGTTTCTGTCTTTTTCAGGGATCACCATTTCTATACTATTGGTTTGTTGATCACGAATCATGTTATTATATATTGTTGTAGATTTTGGTTCTATTGAAAAATGTGGTTCATTTGTTAGCATTTTAAGTTGGCAAACACTTAAAATATGTTTTTTATAGATAGAAAAGTCATTAAATTTGCAATGGCATTTGGAACATAGTAATTGGTTATGCTTTTTGAGGGAGTGTATTAGTTTCAAATGGCTTATTAGTACATCCGCCGATACGAACGAACAATTACAAAGAAAGCAGTTAAAGCTCATGAATATTTATTTTTTTCCAACAATACTTAAATTTCTTTCTGAAATTAATTCTGTTTTAACTGTGTTAAAATATGTAATTCTGGTTAGTTAATTTTAGTGGTTGGTATATCATAAAAAAAATGTTGAACAAAGTTCCAGACCACTGTGTTTTCAAACGGGTATTGTAGGTTGAAGACGAAAAATCACTTGAAATATATATCAAAAGCATTAAAAGTCAGCAAAAAGATAAATGAGACTTTCCACGACTAGAATATATTGATATGAATTGATATAATTTCGATCCTTAAGAATGATCAGAAATGGTTGGAAATTTATGTTCTTGCTAACACAAAATTCTTTACGCTTGTATATAGTGCTTTGTATGTCAGCAGCGCTGTTTATTTCAACGACGAAGGAACTCCAAGCGTCGCCTGTGCTAACCTTCCACGTCTGTTTCTCAATTGTTTTTCTTGCCGCAGGCTTAAAAATTGCTGCCAGCACCTTCGAGACTTCAATTAATTCTTAATCTGAAAAAAAATTGAAAAATAATAATTAAATTAGTTCTTTATATAGAGCAATTCCATATGAAAGCGATCACCTTTTGGACGACCTCTCTCCGATTTTAAAATAAATAGTCTCAATCGATTGCCCAGCAAAAAATAATGTACCTACATATTTTTTTTTTTTTATAGTGACTGGTTTAGTGGTGGCGTACACCACTGTCATGTGACAAAATTGAAGAATTCTTCATAAGGGACCTCATTGAAAGTTGTTTTAAAAAAAAAACTACTAAAGCGATCGCAACGAGTGATAGCTCGTTGGAAAGGTATTGAATCAATATAAATAAAATTTTCCTAATTTTTCTTAGAAATTTACCTTTAAATTTTCCCAAGAAAATTAAATTTTCCGATTTTCCACAGAAGCTCCTAAATTTTCCGGCTAATTTTTTTTTTGGATTCCTTATAATTTTTGCTTTAAGAATCAGCAATAAAAAAATGGGCCCCGACTCCTTGTTTGGACAGGAGAAGAGCATTTAAGAGACCACCTTGTTAAAAATACATTTTAAAAATTATTTTACAGTTAAAAATACATTTATGAAGAAAAAATCTTTCTTATTTTGCTGCTTATACTTAATTACAATATTTATTAAAAATTTCAATTGTCTTGGCATCATTATAAAATTAAAGTAACTTTAAATTTAGCACGTCGGCAGACGAAGAGTACCGCTTTACATTAATTGACATATCAGAAATATTTGGTATGAAGCAATGAAACTTTTGCGTTCCAGTTATAGATTTGACATTATTATATCTGTTTTGAATTCGTCGCTCCATGGCATCGTGTTCTTTTTGAGTGCATAAAACTGTGTTAATGGCAATTTCCTTGCCATGAATCCACGAAAACAAATGTTGTACATTAAAGATCTGGTCAGTATATGGCCTTTGCAAACTTGCCTTAGTCGCCATGCGTTTTAGGGTTCCCCCTAACGCATCGCATGGGCCCTTACCGTGGGACGTCGCGAAAAGTGCCACTCGACCTTGCAGTTTTGTTCTTCTTCAATTATGCAAAGATTGTAAAAATTTTTTTTATTCTTGTACTGAGAAGCCGCGCCGTCTGAGAAAAACGTTACTTTGTCGATTGCATCGAATTTTGATCTTAAGAATTCAAACAGTATCATTTGAAATAAATAAACGGACACATAATTATGAGCTAAACTCTCCGCGACAACAACAAGGCTTACGGTCTGTAGTTCGTTATCTTCGTTTTTGAAATAAATGCAAAAAGGATGCACCGTGCACTGGTCGTTTGCCCAGTGATAAGATTGAATTTCATCCTGAACGAGAAAAGTGTAATTCTCGGCAAAGTCGCTTATCACAATGAATTCATTTTGGGCTAATTTCTCCTTACTTTCCTTTAGAAATTTCGAGTGCATCTCGGATATGAAATGGTGCGCCTTCAGTTCATTCAACTTGAATCCGAATTCCTCGATGAATTCCGGAATCTGCTTTACCACGGTCTCAAGGGAACATCTGCCGCTGCTAATTATCCACTGTTTGAAATGCACCTCCTGAATTAACAGCTGTTCAAACTTTTCCGCCAAATATTGCTCTAGCTCGTCAATCTTCGGACAATTGTCGCATTTGGACAGATGACAATTTTCCGTGGGGTATGCGCACAACGACTTCGACAGGAGGTCCCTATATGTTTCAATTTCACCGTGAAATACTTTCAATTTCTTGCATGGAAAGAAAATTAATTTGATGTTTTGATGAAACATGCAAACGCAGACTGAATGCGTTCCGTGCCTGTCTAATGCCAGCACGCATTCTTTTGGTCGTAGGATGGCAAACTTAGAAAATCCCACTTTTTCTGCTGGGTATTTCTCATTGAACTGATGGTATGCTTCGGATAGATTACATAATAATAATCTGCGCTGCTTGTGTACTTTTTCTCAATCTTCACGTGTGATAACATAGTCACGTGTACCTGGGCAGGCGCGGCTGTTGTCATCATTGCAGTAAAAATCTTGAATCAATTTCACCGTTGCTTCGCTGAGGGTCCTTGAGCCAAATTTCTTGGTGGGAGTCGCCAATATGCCCTTCTGTCGAACTAATTCTTTGCTTCTTCTCGCGATGTATAAAGATGTTTGAAACTGTTCAGAAATCTTGCGTATAGACCATGATTGAGGCAGCACAGATAAAATGAGATATTTCTCCGGAAAAGTGGTCGCTAAATTGAATTTTCTTTTCAACTGCTCAATCATTTGTTTGCCGTCATCAACGTCATCTGCTTGACTGCATTCGTTATCAGAGCCTTCATCAAATATTGTCGCGATTGCACTCATAACCTTGCCTTTTTTCTCTTTCCTGTATGTTTCACTTCGCAACTTTCTTTTTCTAATAGGCGTTTCACCTAAAGTGGTAATAGCCTCATTCAAAGGACTCAAAGACATATTGACCATCGGAATGTCTGCCTCACTATCAGATGAAACATTTTGTTCACTTGTCATTTCACTCTCGGATTGTGGCTGCATTTGTTTCAATGCATTTGCTTGTTGAGACAAATCGATTTTACACTTGGGGCAAATGAATTCTGCTTCTTCACCGTATTGTATATTTAATTCATTCATGTATCGCTTCGAAACACCAGTTAATTTTAATACTTTTATCTTTTTCGAACGATGTCCACTCTTGTTAAACGGATTGCAGCAAAATTTATTCATTTTACTTTAAATTGTCTTTACAGCTTCACTCTTTACTTTACAAAAAAAAAACACTTTAACACTTTCACGTTTAGTATTCAACTGAAATTTGACTCAGAGTGTGTGAAGTATTTATATTTATTTTTTGGTAAAAAATAGGTAAAAAAAAATAAGCGATATTTGCTTTTCTTTAATAGGAAAATTTGATTGAACTACTGGTCATAAAATGTTTTTTAAAAGGGACTTAATTGGTTACTGCCAATAAGCCGACCACAGGTCATAAAATGTTTTGCAAATTTTTTAAATTAAAAGGTAATAAATATTTCGCCATATTTATGGAAAATCCGTGTTTTATGACTTGTTTCTGCACGTGTCATTTTAGGTGAAATATTTATTACCTGTTAATTTAAAAAATTTACAAAACATTTTATGACCTGTAGCCTCAGTCGGGTTTGGTGTGCCATAACATGCCACTGCAGCTATTATCCATGGATTTATGGCCGATCTTGTGAAGGCAGGCAGACCATATTCACTGCACACTCAACTTGGGGCTCTTAAAAAAAATTGATTTTTTCTTCATAAATGTATTTTTAACTGTAAAATAATTTTTAAAATGTATTTTTAACAAGGTGGTCTCTTAAATGCTCTTCTCCTGTCCAAACAAGGAGTCGGGGCCCATTATTTTATTGCTGATTCTTAAAGCAAAAATTATGAGGAATCCAAAAAAAAAAAAATTTGCCGGAAAATTTAGGAGCTTCTGTGGAAAATCGGAAAATTTAATTTTCTTGGGAAAATTTAAAGGTAAATTTCTAAGAAAAATTAGGAAAATTTTATTTTTCAATTAAAGCCTGATTCAATACCTTTCCAACGAGCTATCACTCGTTGCGATCGCTTTAGTAGTTTTTTTAAAACAACTTTCAAAGAGGTCCCTTATGAAGAATTCTTCAATTTTGTCACATGACAGTGGTGTACACCACCACTAAACCAGTCACTATAAAAAAAAAAAAAATATGTAGGTACATTATTTTTTGCTGGGCAATCGATTGAGACTATTTATTTTAAAATCGGAGAGGGGTCGTCCAAAAATTTGCCAATTTTGATCGTTTTCATATGGAATTGCTCTATAATAAGTTTAAATTGTTTTTTTAGCTTTGTTTGTTGGAAGATTATTTATAATTTTTTTAGCAGCTGAAAATTTAACAATATTTTTGCATACTGCTATGATGTTATTCTTCATTGAATTCCAGTTGTTAAGAAATAAGTTTGACTTTTCCGGGTACAAATTATGGAAGTCAACATCGATCTAAATATAAAAATATAAATTTTTTATTTATATATTATATAAATTTAAATTTTCTACCAAACGATATCCGTTCCTATGCGCATATAATGGCCAGTCAGAAAGTATAAATTGTAGCGGATGGATATTAATGTCCTGGCGCCGAAGAGAAAAGCTGGAGTTCCATTTCAATTCCACCGTCTCCCAAGGCGAATTTCTTGTTTTTAGCCAAATTTTATCTTCTGAATCGATTCCTGATACCGAAATAGCACTTACTTCTCGACTTTCCAATTCGAGTTTGTTATTTGTTCTTACGCGGAGATATTTTTTTAAAAAACCGGATTATCTGAAGGCTCTGGACATCGAACGGTATTTGTTGTACAGTTTTCCGTTCCGATTCTCCTTTGGAAAATAATATTCCTGTAAACAATCAAATAGGATCAAACAGTTGTACATGTATTTTTCCTAGTTTTGTACTTTTACTATGTCTCCTGTTATATTATTGAACATAGCATAATTCATGGCTACGTCTTTCTCTAAATGAGCTCTGACTATATTTGTAATCAAAGTCTCTCTGTCTGAAGCACCCAATTCATTGTTTGCGTTGTAATTAGCGCAAATTTGTATTCCAATTGGGGAATCCAAGAAATTATGTAAACTCTGAAATATAAACAATTTGTTATATATCCGATATTTGTGAGAGGAAAAAAGTGTTATACAAATTTGTATATAGAGCTATCGGTTATAACCGACTCTGAAAATGAAGAAGTCGAGTCCGACTGACTGATTGAGCCACTAGCTGAAGATTGTTCTGAATGTTTGCAACAACATGTTGAAATTGGGGCCAATTGCTGCGATTGAAAAAAATCAATATATTATACTTTAATTCATATAAAATTTGCTTTCTCATATTTGCAAGTCGCCAGTCACTGACTATGCCACGAAACTTTATGCGAGTGCCAATTTCATCATTAAAAATCTCTTTAATGTCAGCTTCTGTCATGGCCTTGAAGCAGTCGATATTTATTTTGGCATTTATTAAGGAAAAATAATACTCTTCTAGTCCATATTTATTTAATAGATTGAAAAATTCAGAGTCTACTTATACAGTGACAATGTCAGCGGCTGACAAATCTGAATTAAAAGGAAAAAAATAAAAAAAACCAACCCGTACGTAACAAATATACAACAAGTATACAGAAATAACAGCAATTTAAATTAAATATAAATAAATACCATCTAAATTTTTAGAAAACATATTTTCACTGCTTTGTTGACCTGCGAAGTTTTCCATATTTAGCATATTTAGGTTGGCTTTACAAAAATATACACTACTTTGCACTGTCTGTCGCGCTCGTTGAAGATAGACGTGTTTTATAAGCTCGGCATGCGGTTTATTTTTTTACGTGAACAAATAAAGTATAAAAAAAAAAGTAAATAAAAGAAAAGAAAAAAATACATGTATGTACATACATACATAAACATACACACTTTTTATTCTCGGTGTTGATAAACAATAACAAATAAGAAGAGCACAACTGTAAACAGTAAAAAAAAAAAAAAAAAAAACTTTTATGAGTGCAAACAGTGCAAAAACAATTAAGCATAATGATAGAAATGCATATATCACAGTGAGTGTTAACGAAACAAATGCAGAAATAAAAAAAAGAGTCGATGATAGCAAATACCTAACAGCTAAACCTATTACTCGTACGCGATCCCTCTCACCATCTGTTTTTAATAATACGGTTGATACACTAACAAATATAAAACCTTCAAGCATTGCCTCAACGGCAAAAACAATTTTAATAAGTGATAAAAATATTAACCCTCAATCAGGCACAATAGAAAACTCTGTATCACCTTCGGTGTCTAATAATACGGTTGTTTCGAATACAATAAAAAATATAAAACCTGCAAGCGGTGCCTCAGTGGCAGAAACGATTTTAACAAGTGATGAAAAGATTACCCCCAAATCAGGCATGATGGAAAACTCAGTATCACAGGTGAAAAGCGGTCAAAAGCCTCAAGTACAAGTTGGAATGGATAGGTACATAACAGTGCTAAAACGGGGTCGCAGCCCAACTTCTTCTGCAGTTGCTTCTGTCCCAAAAGTTTTAAAAGAGGGTACAGCTGATAGAATAAGTTCTCAAAATCGGTTTGCAATTTTGGAAGAGGAATCCTCGGAAGCACAAAACGTTACAAAATCTTCTAAGCCACCCCCGATATATCTTAGAGAGCAAAACTCAAGTGATTTAATAAAGAATTTGATCTCGGTAATAGGTGAAAATTCTTTTTATGTAGCTGCAATAAAACGTGGTAGTATAAATGAAACTAAAATACAAGTTAATCGTGAAGATGATTTTCGTAAAGTAATAACTAAATTAGAAGCACTAAAAAAAAACTTTTATACATACCAACTGAAGAGCAGTAAAGGTCTTCAGGTAGTGATAAAGGGCATTGAATTATGCGTAGACCCAGGTGAAATAAAATGTTTTTGGAAGAGAAGGGCTTTAAAATTAAAAATGTAGTTAATATTAAAAATAGAGAAAAAAATCCCCAGCCACTATTTCGAGTGGAGTTAGAACCCGGCGACGTTAAGCTTAAAAGAAACGAAACTCATCCCATTTACAGTCTGAGATATATCCTGTATAGGAAAATAACGATAGAGGAGCCGCATAAAAGGAACGGTCCCGTGCAATGTTTAAACTGCCAAGAATTTGGTCACACTAAGGCATACTGCCATTTAACACCTGTTTGCGTTGTATGTGGAGAATTGCATGGTACAGCTCTCTGCGATAAATCTAAAAACGACCCCAATGTAAAAAAATGCAGCAACTGTGGTGGTAATCACACTGCCAACTATAGAGGATGCCCTGTATACTCTATCGTCAAGCGCTCGGTTGGACCGAAACCTAATCCACCTCAAATTCAGGAAACACATCAAAATAATACTAATGACATTCAGGTACCGCAGCCTAGTAATAACAGAACATCCTACGCTAACGTTCTAAAATCAAACCATATGCCAATGCAAGGTGATTTGCCAAATAATGATGAGACCCCAGTTTCTAATTT
Source organism: Pollenia amentaria (assembly GCA_943735925.1). Lineage (NCBI taxonomy): Eukaryota > Metazoa > Arthropoda > Insecta > Diptera > Polleniidae > Pollenia > Pollenia amentaria. Next base: position 85,242,209 of record OX031009.1, read on the forward strand.
AAGTCGTCTAGAAAAAACCATGGAAACACTAGTACAAACAGTAACAAACTTTACGAATACAATGGGTAATATGATGCAGGAAATGTTAAGAATGCAATCGATGTTATTGCAAGCTGTACTTAAAAAGCCATGAATTGCTTAAAAATTTGTTTTTGGAACGCAAACGGCATTCGCCAACATAAAAATGAACTAGAATATTTTCTTAAAAGTAAACAAATTGATGTAATGATGGTTTCTGAAACTCATTTGACCTCAAGAAATACGTTTAAAATTAATGGTTATATATTATATGATACCAAGGACCCTCGAGATAGAGCTTGTGGAGGTTCTGCTATTTTGATAAAAACCCGAATCAAACACTACTTAATGTGTGATCATCGTGAAGATTATCTGCAAGCAACGAACATTTGTGTTGAAGAGCTAAATCGAAACTTTGTACTTTCATCTTTATACTCTCCACCTAGATTTTCAATATTAGAAAGCCAATATTATAAATATTTTAAATCATTAGGACCCTGTTTCCTAGCCGCTGGCGATTACAACGCTAAACATACCTTCTGGGGTTCACGGCTCATTACACCAAAGGGTCGTGTTTTGTATAATACAATGTCTAAAATGGATTAAAATGTGGTCGCGAGTGGACAACCAACTTATTGGCCTACTGATCAGCAAAAAATTCCAGATGTCATCGATTTTGGCGTGGTTAAAAACATCCCCGCAGAAACGATTCACGTTGAAGCTTCTTTAGAATTATCTTCTGATCACACACCTACAATTCTTACCATATCAAACCCTTATAGAATTGTATCACCGTCTGGTTACTTAGTGACGTCAGCCACATAAATACATTGGTTAAAATATAAAAAATATCTCAGTACCCACTGCACTGAAAATATTCCGCTTAGAACACCGGAGAATGTGAATCTTTCTATTGTAAATTTTGACAATTATCTCAAACTAGCTGTTCAACATTCTAGCATAGCCCGCAAAAATATCAAAAATAGTAAAATATATTCTACTGATGTCGAGCGTCTCTTGACTGAAAAAAGGAGAGTTCGAAGAGAGTGGCAATTGCACAGATCCCCTCAACTTAAAAATTTACTAAAAGAGTGCACAAAAAGGCTAAGAAACTTACTGCAGTCTCAAAAAACGGCTTCTCTGGAAAAATATCTTAAGGAACTTGATGCAACTCCTCAATCTGATTACTCATTATGGCGTGCAGCTAGAAATCTTAAAAGACCAGTTATCACTAAACCACCATTAAGAAACTTAAATGGACGTTGGGCACGAAATGACATAGAAAAAGGAAATATTTTCGTTAATCATTTGAAAACCGTATTTACCCCTCATACATCTTTCGATACTGCGGTCGAGTTACCACCTGTTGCTGTTAGATCAGCTGTTCCACTAAGGTTTGAAGTAAGAGAAATCGAGAAGGCTATTCATGATTTAAACCCCAAGAAAGCCCCTGGTTTTGATAAGATCAGTAACAAAATGCTTTTGGAGCTACCCAGCATAGCAAAGAAAATTATTCTACTAATTTTTAATGCTATTTTACGCCTTGAATACTACCCACAAGAGTGGAAAGTATCCTTAGTTACCATGATACCTGAACCAGGAAAGGATCCCACAAAAGTTGAGTCATATAGACCTATAAGCTTATTGTCTAATATATCAAAGCTTTTTGAGAAACTTCTAGTGTCTAAATTAACGCCGATTTTAAATGGTAACAGATGTATTCCCAATCATCAATTCGGTTTTAGAAGAAAACACAGCACAATTGAACAAACTCATCGAATAGTAAATGTCATAAGAAAAGCCTTTGAAGAAAAAAAATATTGCTCAGCACTCTTCATCGATGTGTCTCAAGCTTTTGATAAAGTCTGGCATGAAGGGTTACTACTGAAATTGCAGAAAAACTTACCAGCAAATATACACAAGCTGTTACAAAGCTACTTAGTCGGTCGTCAATTTATTATAAAAGAAGGCGAATTTTTAAGTTCTCCACATCCAATTAGCGCTGGAGTCCCACAAGGCAGCATCCTGGGCCCTCTATTATACTTAATTTATACTTCGGACTTGCCAACAAACAGCTACACCCATACCTCAACATTTGCGGACGACACAGCTTTTCTAAGCGTACACGCAAACTGTCAAGAAGCATCTCGTTATCTACAGGATCATATATTTGAACTAGAAAGGTGGTTAAAAAAATGGAGGATAAAGATCAATGAGCAAAAATGCGCACATATAACATTCACATTGCGTCGGGAAACATGCCCCCCTATTAAAATAAATAATCAAATAATACCCCAACACTCGCATGTAAAATACCTCGGTATACATCTAGATCGGCGTTTAACGTGGAAATGGCATATAGAAGCGAAATTAACTCAAATGAAACTAAAAGCAATCCAAATTAATTGGCTTATTGGAAGAAATTCTGTTCTTAGTCTCGATTGCAAACTTCTACTCTACAACTCTATCTTAAAGCCAATTTGGTGCTACGGTATTCAGTTATGGGGCACTGCCTCGGCTTCTAACATCGAAAAAATTCAAAGGCGCCAAAATAAACTTCTTCGAATAATCACAGCCGCCCCCTGGTACGTCAAAAACTCAAATATCCACAAGGATCTCAATGTGCCATTAGTAAAAACTATGATAACGAAATATGCAGTAAAATATTTAAAAAGGCTGGAACTGCACCCAAATCCATTAGCTAGAAATTTTTTAAATTATGCCGGCCACACTCGCTTAAGAAGAAGAGACACTGCAGCACTCACCCAATCAGATGAGCGATAAAGACCTATATATTTAAACAGAAACCGTGATGACTAAATCTTTTGTGTTTGGCACTGGCAGGACATAAAGCAAATATTAGGATAAGATTTGATTAATTATTGTTAGTTCATATTTAATATATGAAGATTCAATAAATAAATAATGAAAGAAAGAAAAAAAACTTTGCACAGTGGTTTCAAATTAATTATGAAAATTTATCAACATTTTTTCAAAAATGTTCAAAAAAAGAATAACTTAATCATTATTTCATAGTTTAGTGCTGCAGAGATGAATTTTGAAAATTTCGATTTCATAGTACCACCGGAAGTGGGCGATACTATGGGCCCGGGGGTAAAAAATCAAAAAATCGATATGGGTATCGTTTTCAAGGGTTTTGAGGCCTGATTCTTATTCTATCTGCGGAAAAGTTCGGAGGTGGGCGAAATCGGTCCACGGACACGCCCACTATGGGTCAAAAAGCCTTCTTTTTGGCAGAAGTTCGTCAAAGTTTATTCAAAATTATCAAACAAGCCGAGATTAATCCAAAAAATTTCTAGATGTCATAACTGCAGTGAAAAATATATGATAATACCTCGATACTTACTTTTGGTTTTCTTAATTTGCACAATTATATATTTCTAAATAATATTAAACGATATATAACACACTTCAACTACTGTCGCTTCTAAACACAACCGGCACTCTTGACACAAAGAACATAAGTGAAACTAACTTCCAATTAATACATACTCATTATCCATGTGTGTACGCATTGTTCATAATCTATGCATTAATGGGCACAACTTATGAACAAGATACACACATATCGAAATGTTGGGCAAAATCTATGCACAAGTAGGCATAACTCATGAACAATAAAGGTTAATAGTCGTTCATGCACAATGTTCATATATTATGATCAATTGTGTTTAATTTTCAAATAATTAAGCTATGAACAATGTTCACAAACTGTGCACAATTTTTGTGTGTAACTTATGCACAATTTGAATAGATTGTTGCATATTCAAAAATGTACCTAAACATTTTATGGTTATGAACAGCTTGTGCATAAATAATGCACAACAGTTTTCTCCGTGTAGATAAACATTTTATATTCCAGCACTTTAAAAAAAATTAAAAAAGGCAGTTATTCTAAAAATGTAGAATAATAATCGAGGATATTGATGAAGGTCCCCTTGGTCCCAGATTATTTTAAATAAAAGTGGGAAACATATCGTTACCTTAATATAAAAAGGCCCCAACTCATCAAAAACACTTTTTACAGGAGAAGGAAAAAACTTAATAAAAGCTGAAATAATATAGCTACACAACAATTGTCAAAAAACATCTATATTAAAATTAAACGAGGAAGTCAGATTGAAATACATAATATGTATTTCTTTCGAAAAATTGTGTGTATGAGTTAGGCCTTTTTTTCTTTAGAAAAATTGTGTGTATGAGTTAGGGCTTTTTGTATTCTGCTTATAACTTCTTTATTTTTAATCTAATTTGCTTGAAATTTTAATAGAATGTGTATTAGCAACCATTCTACAATAATCAATAAAAAAACGGATTTCCAAAAATAATGAGTTGGGGCCTTTTTATATTAAGGTAACGATATGTATGTCTTTTGTATTATAAATATTCTACATATTGTAGAACTTTTCTGATCAAATACAGATTCATTATATACAGTACTTTTTGTATATCGTCACATCCATTGCAGCCAAATCGTGGACTATATCGCCAATGTGACTATAAGCCTAATCCCCATATAAGCCCTATGAGGTATATAAGGGAGTTCGAATATAATCAATTTATGTGAATAAAGAAAATAAAAAAATCATATTTATTACATGACAGGCTTATTGTTCTGTATAAAAAAAAAAATTAAATATTTCATTCCTAAAAACAATTTTTTTAGAGTGGCCCAGGAAAAACTTTTTGAATTTTGGTAATAGGTCGTAGTTATGTCAAACGTTATCTGGTAAGTAGTTGTCATTACAATTGTCATTATTCTGTAAACCTCAATAAGTACTTGCCAGTAATGACCTCAGTAAGTACTTTTCACTACTATTATTTTCAGTTATGAATATTTGCTTACTAATAATCAGCTAAATAACTACTTATTAGTTGCCTTGTTTTTAGTACTGAATATTTACTTACTGGTAACTAGCCCCTTAACTACTTATTAGGTCTATTAACTAGAGCGAATTAAATAAAAACGTGTTATTTTTTGGCTTCTAGTAGGTAAATTGTAAGTACTTACAATTCAACTTACTGGTAGTTAAATAATAACTAGATATTTTGTGACTTCTAGTAAGTGTATTATAAGTACTGAATTCTGTGGACAACTCGAACAAAAATAAGTAGTTATTCAGCCGAAAAATAAGTAGTGCTTATATTTCTCCAACAATACTTGCTAACTTACCAGGTAAGTAAAGTTTTTGCTGGGGGAGAGCTGATGACAAAAATTAAACAATTTAAGTAAAAGGTCCTTTATATGGTGTGTGGCTTCGGAAACTAAAAGGAACTTAGTATATATTGCTTATGTGACTATAACGCTAACAATTTTCTTTACTTTTGCTTTTACTACCAGCAGATAGATGAAATATATTTCAAATGTTCCAAAACGGACTATAACGGAAATACTTTCTATTGAAATTTACTTATAGTGGCAGAAAATAAAGGAAAAAATGGTCTATATCGCTAATGTGACTATAAACGAAATGTACTGTACATATATTAAATCATAAGGTTTTCTATCATTAAAAAAATGGAAATCTGATGGTAGCAATAACGCTGTGCTAGTTGAGAAAACAGACTATCCGGGGACCTGGCGATTTAACCTAATTCGGGCACGCTGAATCCAGTGGTAGCGTTTTGGTACTCTGCTTAAATATTTTTAAAAATGGTTAATAATATAAAAATGTAAAAATAAATAATTCTCACATTCTATTTGTTTAAAAAATATAAAACAAATTAGCTTAAAAAAATTTCTATTACATTTTCCTTTATTTTTCTGTATATATATTTTTAAATTATTTATTATATATATTAAATGAACTGCATATTGAACAAAACTTAAGACTTTAACTCAGAAATATATTTTAAAATCGCTCCAAATTCATTACACCTTCTAAAACCCATCGTTTTGCAATCGATCGATTTTCATACATTACATACCTGAATATTCATTTAAAAGAAATATGCCTGCATTCATACAAATATTTAAGATTTAAAAAATGTTCACGAAAGAAATTTTCCTAAATAAACGTTTGTTAAATTTAACAATAGCTTATGAATACGGGAAATAATATTTAGTTTTAGGTGAACATACATATTTTGTTAATAGCACTAATTAAAAAAATATAATGCATAATAAATAAATATGTATATTTATTATACAAAAGTAAATTTATTAAGAAGTAGACAAATATTGGCGCATGTTGTGCAGTTGAATTGCCGCACAAAATCACGATAAATATTGGTAAATTTTTGCTATTTTTTTTTAACGCGGTTGCATATCTAGTAGCCACACGATTGCCGAACTAGGGTTGCATTTTAATTTCAAACGAAAGCACAATATTGTCCTCGATTGGTACACGAGCCATTGAATTGTGCAGTCACATGATTGGGGGCTTAAAACGTGTGGAAATTGGTGCATGGCGGCAATCGTGTGATCCCAGCTTAAGCATTAAAAAATCTGAAAATCGGAAGCTAACGAATCAAAATTGCAGGTCAAATTTACGAAGTTTGTGTAAATGAATTCTCATACAATTTTTGACAGCTCATTTGCGAGGGCGTAGAAATTCACAGTTTGTACAGATTGCACAGTTTTGAGACTTTTAAGCGGTATAAAACCTTAATATTTTGTATAGGTGCTAATTACACTGGTTTACAAATTTTTAACTCTTTACCATAACATGTGGCTAATCGTAATATGTGCCGATGCTAATGCGCACCACACTATCTGGGGTAGTATGGGCACGAATGTAAGAGGTGAATCACTATTTTCCTTTATAATCAATAATAATTTAGGAGTAGGAAATAGGCGCGGCGAGCCTATGTTTGTTGTTGCGAAAAGGTTTGAGGTTATTGATGCCACGCTAGTAAGCATTAACCATATTGATATGATCAGAAATTGGATAGTGAATAATGACGGTTCGCTTTTTGATCATAAATACGTAGAATTTAGTTAAGGGTTTAGGTCTGCAGAATCGTGTGCTATAATAAATAGGAGACGAACGAAATGGGATATTCAATCTTCCTTTCTGGTTCAGAATATGTCTGACTCTCACCGGGTGGATGATATCGGCGGATTGATGCGGCAGGGGGGGTACTTATGGATTCACTGCAGTTGGCGAGTTCCTTGGCATCTAAGCCAATGGTGAATAGGAGCAGGGTTCGTCCACCATGGTGTGATCTTAATATTGCGCAGGCAAGAAGGGACTGTCGTAGGTTGTTCAATGTGGCTAAGCGTCATGGAAATTGGGCGGACTACTCGTATAAGTCATCTTTGAATAGGTTAAGAAACGTTTTCAGATCGGAGAAAAGAAATGCTGGGAGGAACTTCTTTAGCGACGTTGAGGGATCCTCTGAGACAAACCGTTTACGTAGAATAATGGCTTCGAGCACAGTTGTCCCGACGTATATCCTGAAATCGGATGGTTGTTGGACTACGAATAGTCAGGAAAGACTCGAGGCGTTGATTGACACTCACTTTCCTGGAAATTTCCAAGGGGATCTAGTTTGTGAGTCGACACCCATTTATATGTCCATTTCAACTATGAAAGGATTCAGTGGGCTGTCTGCAGCTTTAACCTATTTCAATCTCCTGGTATGGATGGTATAATTCCGGCGGACCTGCAAAGGAATTCGACCCTGATTATACCCTCGTTAATGGCTATATACAGGAGATGCTCTAGATTTTCGTATGTTCCTGTAGGCTGGACTTTGTGTTGAGTGATCTTTATCCCCAGGTGGGGGGAGTCTTCTCACACGGAACCGAAGGACTGCAGACCCCGATTAGTCTTGCATCCTTTTTTTTCAAGACTATTGAAAGAGTTATCGATATTCACTCCCAAAGTGTTAACTCTTTGCCTTTCAACATGCTTATGCAAAGGGTAGGTCTGTTTAGACGGCTATCCACTGGTTAGCCGGAGCTGTGTACACTTGTGACCTCTCTCGATATTGAGAATGCTTCAACAACGGCAGTCCGGACTCTATTGTGGCATCTATGAGTAGTCTGGAGATTGATGAGGGCATATGTAGATTTGTAGACAATCTACTCAGGAATAGAGTCATCTGTTCTATGATAGGTGAGAACATTGTTCAGAGACTGGGGAACAATGGGCACTCAATAATGATAAATAACTTGTTGACGAAGATGGACGACATGAGGACAAAAACTGACGTATGCTGATGATGTCGCGGTGGCTAACACGGGTAGGCAATTGAATATAATATTACAGCGCACACAGGAGCCAAAGGCAGTGATTTCACGTATTAATTAAAAAAAAATTTCAAGCACAAAATTCTGCATCAGTAGGCAAAAAATAAATATGTTAGGGTGCTTTTGTAACGACGCGTTGAAATTAAGCATTGTAACAAAATATTTAAAAAATTGTTATAAAAACTAAATTTTTTTTCGTAAATAAATCCGACTAGCCGAAAGTGTATGCAAAAAGTAATTAATATAACCATGCAACCCTCAATCTCAGGTATTTATTCAAATGTGTAGCTTAAATTTGTAAGAAAAATTATTTGTGGAAGTGCTTTCATTCTTTAAGTTTATATGGCAAACAAAAAATAATTTTCTCAATTTACGTGGACATAAAGTTATTAATTAGGCTTAATTAAGTAGAGATTTTAACTTTATTTTAAAGTTTGAATAAATCAGCGTTGTTTTAGAAAAAATTAGGGGGCGCATCGGTGCGCCTCAGAAGTTATGTACGAATTAGTAGCAACACGCGTTGTTTTGCTATAATTTTTATTAGAGATGTGCAAATGTCGTGATTCCTTACGCGCGAGTCACACAAGAGCCACGCGTGACCGTCATTAAATTTATATATTTTTAATGTTGTTTTGTATATTTCAATGCAATATGTTTACATTTTGCAGGTACAAGCTCGAACGTTGTTTTTTTTTAGCCGCCAAGGCTTGTATGATATTTTGAAAAATTTAAATTGTGAAACAATAGATGAAAAAATTACCTATTTAAAAGAAGAACTAAAGAAACGCACTGGTTATTCGGAGGGCAACTCTCAAATTTTCAATAATACGTTTAACAGTTTAGTTTTTGAGTATAAGACTAAATGGAATAAAGCTTACAGAAACGAAGACCGAATTTTCAGTGAACCTATAAAAATTGGCTGCAATCATCAATTGATTTCCGTGTGCTAAGACCCCAAAGCGTGGTCGAAAAGAAATTTCTTTAAGTGATTCTAGCGACTCATGTAAATTGAAAATAAACAAAAGTTTTAAGGGACACTACAGAGTTACAAGTTTTAGTACAAAACAAAACGAAAGCAAACGTTTCGTTTGGTTTGTTTTCGTACTCTGCAAGAAAGGACCTTTTCGCTCTTTGCTCGGCGACACGGCTGAATGCGCCGCACGGCTGGTCGACCCTTGATTATGGCCACGCCAGGATAATCAAACGTTCGATTGCCCCTGATGGGGTGACTACTGTACCCCGTAGCCTTTATCTGTGGCGGGGTACATGACACATATGGCGCACTGCAATACTTTCGGTTGTAAGTACCTTCCATGGACCGACCCTAAGGATATATACTGATGGTTCAAGGTGGTTTCTTCATAGAGCAACTGGATTTAAAAGTTTCCTTCCGTCTGCCGGATGGATGAAGTACCCTGCAGGCAGAAATTTCGGCTATATTATCGCATATCGAGAGATATACGTATATTTACTCATAATTGTATAATAACACTGTGCAACATTTTTGAATTCAACAAGGGCAAACTGATTCTCGTGTAGAATTTCTCCAAGTATTTATACTGATTATTCAATTTTATACGGATAAATAATTTTTTTTTTTTTTTTGGATGATGATACATTGCTCGAAATTTAGAAAATGTGAAAAAACTTTTTCCAGTATTATAATCTTTTCAAGAATTATGAACTATATTAGAAGGTCTTAGCCAAAATATATGCACATCAGCCATAAATTCCGAACTAGTAATAACCAAATGCCGTTTTATTAAAGAGAAAATAAACACGGGAAGAAGATTGCATGTAATGTGTTACACTGTGTAGGCAGAACGAAAAGATCTCTCCGAGTTTCTTTGAATGTCTCATGTATTTCATTTATATTTTTCAATTTATTTCCAATCGTCTGCAGCTAACGCAATTTCAGTTGGACCGTAACAAATAATGCTATCATAATAAAAATTAATACGTCACGGTTTTATAGGACTAGAAATCACACTGTGAAATTTCGTGAAGATCGGTCCATAATTTACTATAGGCTCCATATAAACCCTACTATCGAAAGACAGTTAATTACGCCTAAGTCCGTGTCCCAGTAGGCTAGCTGGTAGTGAACTAGTCTATTACTCTGGTCTCCTGCAGATAAGCGAAGAGCTTCGCGGAATTACCGTAAGAATAAAAAAAATAACAATTAACAGTTTTATAGGACTAGAAATCACACTTATAGTTAAATTTCGTGATGATCGGTTTCATATAAGTCCCACTCTAGTAAATCAAATACGCATAAAACCGCAGAATATAAATTTATTGCGCTAAAATTTGTTCCAACCTAGCTTCATAAGGCGAGAAAAAATGTCATGCAATATTGTGATATACGCTCCATAATTTCCCTTATATGTCTGAAATTCACTGTAAACACTAAAACTAATTTCACTGCTGTATTAAAATTTATTTTTTGTATGAAATCCCTCTACAGAAATTTGGGCTGATTAGTCCTTATTTTACCATTGGTGCAATATAAATTCCCCACCTGAAAATCGTTTTAGTTTGCCCAAACCTTTTACGAATCATTATATTTTACTAAAGCTAGTTAAAATTTCTAAAAAGAAAAGCATTAAGCGTTCTGATTGTCGGTCAACCATTTAATATAGTTAGACCTATATTAAATGGTTGGCCGACAATCAGAGCAAACAATTTTAATGCTGGCGTCCGTTTTTTAATATCAAGTAAAAAGATAAAAAAAAGCTTGTAAAAATTAGTGTAAAAAAAGATAAAAAAGTATAAAAAAAAACTGGTAAAAATGAGTGCAAAAAGTACAATTTGTTACTGAACTTAGTACAACTTTGAAAATGTTGTTTATCATCCCTGCTGCACATAACACTTTTTATATCATTGCGCTTCTTTTATTTTCTTTGTTTGTTCTCTGTGGACTTCATAGTCGTAGTTTGATAATTCGAGACATGCCAAAGGAGCCAACATATAAAAAGGTAGTGGCCATTGTTGTTGAAAAACTAACAGAAATATGGCAACAATCATCCATTCTCACAGTTGAAACGAAACGGGTGAATGTAATAATACATTCGTATTATATAAAACATAAGAAGCTTCTGAAGTCTCATCAGAACATTCCTAAAATGATTTTGGAAAATTTTCATTTTCAAAGTAAGATTTAATTTGATATATCGGCATGCAGAGATTTTCTGAAATATATTTGCGTAAAAAACAAAAAATACCTGCAAGAGAACAAAGTTTCATAGAAGACCAAAGAACGGCTAGGCAGAAGATGATAAATGGCTTAGATTTTGGCACAACAAACCAGATCAGAAAAATCCTGAAAGGAAAGAAGTTACGAGAAAAATCGAAGAGAAAACAACAAAAGCTTGTGGAAATATTGACAGAAACACTGAATAGTGCATCTGAAAGCGATTTTGTTCAGTCCGATTGTGAAGAAACAAGACAAATTCAATTGTGTGCTTCAAAAATTAAGTCGATGAGCAAAGTGAGCAGTGTTTACATTGATTTTACTTTACTATCAAAAACATGTGATAGGTTTGGAGTGTCTAACAGGGCAGGAGCTGCGATCTCATCAGCAGTTCTGTACGCCTCGAGTTGGGAAATTATAGACACAAATGAACTTCACCGAGAAAGGAAAAAACCCAGACAACTCGTGACTTTATAACAAACCGTTTTACAAACACCCGCTTTATCTTTTGATGGAAGGAAAGACCAGACATTGTCTATAACTGAAAAGATGGAAAAAATACAGACAATCTATACTCGAAGAGCTTATTTTTTTGATAAAAGAAGCTGAATCGAAGTCTTTAGGATATGTTGCACATATGTCAGGCACTGCGAGGTGTGTAGAACAAGAATTATTCAACTTTTTCTAGCATGCGGATATTTCAAGGGAATTTTTTAACTGGTTGTGATGGTACAAATGTATATGTTGGTTAATTTCTCGGCATTATACGAACCTTAGAAAAAAGATTGGGTAGATCCCTACAATGGATTGTTTGTTTATTACATATGAATGTACTGCTGTTTAGACACCTGTTTCAGCCCGTTTATGGCGGTACATCCGGACCACAGATATTTTCGGGGACCATTGGCAAGGCACTTGAAAACTGTAGAAAAGGCTAATAGCACAGTTTCAACCAATTTCGTCTAATTTACCAGAGCTTTTTGTTGAAGATATTAGTACAGACCAAATGTATTTGTACAGAATCGTTGAGGCCGTTGCAAGCGACATTATTACCAGCGATTTAGCAAACACATCGCCAGGGATAATATCTAATGCCCGATAGCTAACTCGTGCAAACAGAATTTATCGCCAGAATTTATCGTTCTAACTAAAAATTTTTAATTCTTAAGTTATCCACGAAGTTAAAAACATTTTTCAAAGTCGCGGGATTCAATTAAAAATTGCACTAAATACTGGTAAGTTGCTCAATATCAAAGCATATTTTTAAAATTTAAATAAATCAACGCCTGCTATGTATCCGCATATTTCCACCACCTTGGATAACGATCTTGAAGCGATGTTGTGGCTGAGTCTAGGCTGTGGTTTGTAACTTGATTACAGGTAACGTCACAAGCGGCGCCTAGGAATGAGATACTGAACTTAAAAGCCTTGACGACGAAAGGTTATCCACCCCTAAACCGAGGTGTCATGCGACCCGTACCTATCGGTCTGGTTTGCAGTCAGCGACTGTATTATCACAGAGCGTTGCTGATACCTGGGCACCTCAGCAAAAAGACCACACCCTTACCACGTTAATGGGGGCTATGACGTGGCGGACCTTTCAATTCCCTACACTCGTAGGACCAAAATTATAAAGAACAATTTCAAATACAAAGAACAACAAAAACAAATAACGGAAACTGGTGACGGACAAGCAAGAGTAAGGACAGCGATTGACAGCGAGACGAAAAAGCCACTGTACTGTAACAGTCCAAAGAAGATCGTCCTAGGCTGATCGGAAGTGGTAAGGCAGCTCGACCAGAAGGCGGGTGCTCCAAAAACTGCGGCGGAGTGCCTATTTACTTCACTCCAAGTACCTCCAAAGCCGCATCAGCCCTTTCCGTCATTGGATCGGATAAAACCCCTGCTGCGGTTGCTGCCAAGTTGGGAAAGACAAAGTCGTCCAACAATGCAGCTTTCCATGTGCCCATTGTGCAAGGAGGGATGGCGATGAAAACATTCAATCCCAAGGTTGCACCACCCCACGCCGAATTCGGCGACCGTAAAAAGTCTCCTAGTCACAAAAACCATACAAAGAGGTCATCTAGCACAAGGCGTGCCATTTGCGTTTCATGAGCTTCTAGGCTCCAAAAAAGCTGATGAGCTTACCAGTGAACATGATGCTTCATTGGCATGGGCAAGAGCCCACATAGCTGCGCTGCCAGGTGCTACTCCTTCAGTCCCTGCGAAGGTGACAATGCCTAAACGGCAACGTTCGGAGGAGGAAGCTGCAGCCGTGAAACAGCAACCAGGGACGAAACGTCCTAAAACTGCATCGAAGTCGATGAATAAATCATTCAGCGAGGTGGCCAAAGGTCACCTTGTGCGGGCTATCAATGACAGAGGTGTTGATAATGGTGCCATCTCTTATACCAAGTGGGACCTGGTTAAACAAAAACTAATGGAAGTGTTCTAGACGATCCTCAAGGAGAATCCAGCGCCACCTCCTCAGTGCGATCTTGCTCCGTGTCTACCGAAGTGATAACAAGGGCAATCCGGCTCCTTCGGTAAGTGAGGCCAAGCAGACTGAAGAAGGCATGGCTGGTGACGATGCCGTAGGCTAAATTGACAAAGATGGTACCCAGTCTGTCTCCGAGTTGGTGGGCGACTGCTTTGATCACTTGGGTGATATGGTTGATGAGGACGTGCCTGGAGGACCAGAAGGTCAACATCACAGTGGTCGCCAAAATGGATCATGGTGAAGGTTCTACAACTAAGCCTCCACAATTCTAAACCAGCATCTGCTGAATTGCTCCTCCGGGTAGTAGAAAGAGGGGAGGAGCTCGTAATGGTCCAAGAACCCTGGATTCATAAGGATCGGGTGTTCGGACTTAATCTCAAAGGCTACAAGCTACTATTTGCGAAAGGTACAGGTAAAACAAGATCTTGTGGCTTAGCTAAAGGCTCGTTGAATATCTTCATTCTTTCTGATTACAGTGATGAAGACACCACAACCGTTGCTCTCGAGACACGGGACGGTATAGTCTGGATGGTCTCGGGATATATGGCGCATGACCACGGATAGGACCCACCCAATGGGCTGATCCGTGATGCAGTAATGAGGGCAGCAGGTACTGGAACTCCAATTATAATCTGTGCCGATGCCAATGCGCACCACACTATCTGGGGTAGTAGGAATACGAATGTAAGAGGTGAGTCACTATTATCCTGTATTATTAATTATAATTTAGGAATAGTAAATAGGGGCTGTGAGCCTACGTTTGTTGTTGCAAATAGGTGTGAAGTTCTTGAAGTCACGCTGGTTAGCATTAACCGCATTGACATGATCGAAAACTGGATGGTTTCTAATGATTGTTCACTTTCTGATCATAGATACGTGGAATATATTGTGGTGCTTAGGTCTGTGAGCCTACGTTTGTTGTTGCAAATAGGTGTGAAGTTCTTGAAGTCACGCTGGTTAGCATTAACCGCATTGACATGATCGAAAACTGGATGATTGTTCACTTTCTGATCATAGATACGTGGAATATATTGTGGTGCTTAGGTCTGTAAGATCGAGTGCTATAATGATAGGAATAGGAAACGAACGAATTGGCGGACTCAATCCTTCTCTCTGGTTCGGACTCTATCTGATCCTCCCCGGGTCGAAGACATCGAGGGGATCGATGCGACAGTGGGTCTACTTACAGACTCACTGCAGTTGGCGACTTCCTTGGCGTGCAGGCCAATGGTGCATAGGGGTAGGGATCGGCCACCGTGGCAAGAAGAGACTGTCGTAGGTTGTTCAATATGGCTAAGCGTCATGGTAATTGGGCGGAGTACAAGTCTTCATAGAATAGATTCAGAAACTTGGTAAGATCAGCGAAACGGAATGCTTAGAGGAACTTCTGTAGCGACGACGTGCAGAGGAATTCGACTCTGATTATAGCCGGGCTGATGGCTATATACAGGGGATGCATTAGATATTCGTATGTGCCTGTGATCTGGACCTTGTGTAGAGTGGTCTTTATTCCCAAGGGAGGGAAGACTTCTCACACTGAAGCGAAGGATAACAGACCGATTAGTCTTGCATCCTTTGTTCTCAAGACTCTTGAAAGAGTAATCGACATTCACTTGAGGATGACCATCCCAAGGTGTTTACTCTCTACCTCTCAGCATGCCTACACAAAAGGTAGGCCTGTTGAGACGGCTCTCCTCGCATTAGTTGGAACTATTGAGAGATCACTCGAATTTAAGGAGTGTGCTCTGGTGGCCTTTCTCGACATTGAAGGAGACTTCAACAACGTCGATCCGGACTCTATTGTGGCATCCATGCGGAGTCTGGAGGTTGATGATGGCATATGTAGATTTGTTGATAATCTACTCAGAAATAGTGTCATTTGTTCCACGATAGGTGAAACTAGCGTTCAGAGACTGGTTAACAGGGGTACTCCCTAAGGGGAAGTATTATCCCCACTATTGTGGAACCTGACCATGAACACCATGTTGACGAAGATGGACGACATGAGGATTAAAACTGTGGCGTATGCTGACGATGTTGCTGTTGCCATTACGGGGAAACATTTGAATATAATGTCTCAGTGTATGGAGGCTGCATTAAAGGTACTTAGCATCTGGAGCGTATCATGCGGATTGGGTGTTAATCCGTCTAAGACGGAACTGGTACTCTTCACCAGGAAGTATAGGACCGAGGTCATGATACTTCCGAGGCTAAATGGGACTGAACTTAAGTTCTCTCATAGCGCCAAATATCTGGGCGTTATCTTGGACAGTAAGCTGTCGTGGGGGCTGAACATCCGGACGAGGATGGAAAAGGCAATTGTTGCTAAATATGCGTGCAAAGGTGCAATAGGCACGAACTGGGGTATGGGCCCGAGGTGTGTCAATTGGATCTTTGAGGCTGTAGAAAAGCCGACTCTGAATTACGGTGTTGTTGTATGGTGGACTGCGCTGGACAAGTTCAGGTACCGTGTGATGCTTGAGAAGGTACACAGACTGGTCGCATTGATGACCAGAGGTTCAATGCGCTCCACTCCCACCAGGCCGCTGTAAACAATGCTAAACTGGGTCCCGGTGGACACCAAGGCATATGGCTCGATGCTCGCCGACACGGTTGAACCCGGCACACGGCTGGTTGACCCGTGATTATGGCCACTCCAAGATAATTGGATGCTCGATTGTCCCTGAGGGAGTGGACTATTGCACCCCGGAGCCTTTCTTTGGTGCGAGGTGCGCGACACATATAGCGAACGGAAGTGCGCCGTCGTTCATGGGCACCTTCCATGAACCAGCCCTGGGGGTATACACTGCTGGTTCAAGGAAGGGGGAAAGAGTTGGCGGAGGTTTCTACATAGAAGAACTGGTCGTAAAAGGTTCCGTTCGTCTGCCGGATGGATGTCGTGTCCTGTAGGCGGAAATCACGGCTATAAAGCGGGCAGCCAACTGGCTAAAGTATCATCGCGTATCGGTAGATATTCATATATTTACTGATAGCAAGGCTGCTATTGCTTCTCTTACGGGTGTCTACACGACTTCTAGGTTAACTGTAGAATGCCGGATGTCTTTGAATGAGATTGCTGAGCATTCAGGGTTAACGCTTATATGGATACCAGTGCACGCAGACTGTCCGGGAATCCAGATAGCAGATGAGCTGGCCAAGGAAGATGGTCGCATAGATGACACATTCATTGATCAATTCATGGGCCTTCCAATGGCTTACTGTAAGTCACTCATTCGGCGAGAGTATTGTAGAATTGCGCATGAGGGATGGACCTGTGAGTCCACCTGCTCCATATCCAGGCCATTATGGCCTGGGTATGATTAACGGAGAACCAAATCTCTACTTAGGTTCAATAGGGTCATATTAAGGACTGTGGTGTCGGTTATGACTGAACACTGGCCTGTTGGGACTCATGCTAGGAGAATGGGTCTGGAATTCAATGACTACTGCAGAAGTTGTCATGATGAGGAGGAAGAGGAGACTGTGCTTCCCTTTTTCTGTCAATTGCCAACGGGGAAAAATACCTGGGAGAGCCGGTGTTTTCCAGCTTGAAGGATCTATCTAAAATAGAACTAAGATTGATTCTTCTCTTCATTAGGAAGACGAATTGGCTCAACTCTGCAGTGACGCCATCTGAGTAACTGCTCTTTGGGATGGGCATTGGCGCTAGGTGTCACAAAGGGACCGCTAAAGAACCCAAGTGAGCTGCCTCTCGATGGCTGCCCATGGAACCGAACCTAACCTATCAGCATATGTCACACCAAAAACTTTCGTAAATGTAACGATGTTTTTACATTCCTGTAATGAATTGTTTCAGTTTTTTTAAGCCAACCAAGAGCATCATTCCCGCTACGAAAATCGTTTCATTAAATTCAAAATCTTCATAAACACAATGATATTTTGTCATTATTTCTATAACATAAAGTTTCAAAGCAACTTAAATTTCCATTACTGAAATGTTCTGTACCATTAACGCAATGAATTTATTTAGTTCATATGATGTAACTTGTCATTAACAAAATGGATTTAAATTTATTTAAAAATATTGGTGGCTATTCTTGAAAACGCGTCGAAGGAGTGAAAATTAACATGAAAACAAAAACAAATTTACAAAAAATTTACAAGAATTGTTTTTGTTTATCATACAAAATTTACAGTTTTTAAAAGAGACATAAACGCGTTAAATCTCTCACGTTAATTTAATTTTAAAAGAGTATAGATAACAAAAACAATTTTCGTAAATTTTGTTTTTGTTTTCATGTAAATGTTCACTCCTTCGACGCGTTTTTAAGAATAGCCACCATTGTTTTATTAATAGAATGGTATTAAAACAATGAAAATTTGTCTCATTGTTTTAGGTTCATACAATGAAAAGAGTTCGTAAGGGCTACACTATTATACTTTGTATTAATACATGTCAAAAGCTCAAGTAATATGTAAAAGTGTTATACAGTATTTCTCGTTTAGCTGCACATTCAAGTTTTCATGAAAATTTGTGCAGCTATGGAAAATATTCTGTTACGCCGTATTCACATAGCAGCATAAATGATGCTGCTAAGTGAATTCACATACCTGTATAAATGTGCTCTTATGTAAAATTTTTTTCTTATTTCAAAAACAGATTTAGGCATGCAATTATCCTTTAATCATTAATATCAGCAAAAAATTTAAATACAATTAATAATAACTTTAATATTAATATATGTATCTAAAACCAAAACAATTCATTTAAAAAAAAAACTATCTAGAGCGCTATATTCGGCTGTGCCGATTCTTTGATACCCTTCACCGACAGTTAGAATATTTCAGGCGTGGACTCTATATGTGATCTATAAATGATTAATTAATCCTTATAAAAACGGACGTCAGTATTAAAATTCGTTGCAGTTTAGACCTACATACATATGTTCAATTATTGAGAGACAATCAGAAAGCTTTATGCTTTTATTTTATTTGAACAAATTTAAATATTATGTCATGATTCGTACCAGTTTTAGCCGAACTAAAATTATTTTCGAGAGGGGAATTTATATTTGACCCATGGTACATTATGGACAAATCATCACAAAATTCTGAACAGTGTTTTCTAGTATAAAAAAACTTAATTAGAACAAATTTCGATATAGTAGTGCAATATCTTATTGCGTTTTATAGTTTTAAACTGGTTTTCAGAATGCTGCTTAATATGGGACCTAAGGTAAGTTTTAGACCGATTACCACCAAGTTGCATGGTATTATTTCTGGGCATATGACAATATCTGTATCTTATACGGTTTTTGGCATATTTCAATAGTTTCCTATTATATGGGCCCTATGGTAAATTATGGACCACTCTTCACGAAATTTTAAAGTGTGATTTTTAGTCCTATAAAACTGCGGCATAAAAAATTGTATTACAGTAGCGTCATTTGTTACGGTTTTAGGCGAACTTAACTGTTTTGCGACAGTAGGCTTTATATGGGGCCTATAGTAAATTATGGAAATTTAACACTACGATTTCTAGTCACATGTTAGTTTTTGTAACAAAATTGTCAATTTTTTTATTGTGGTGGTTCTAAATTTCGATTCATAACTCTGATCCTACTTATCGGATTTTGCTGAATTTCAATCCCAAACTGCTTAGGGTAACTACAAACAATTTGACACCAAGTTTGTTCATTTCGTTTGAGGCTTTCGAAAGTGAGCGTGTTTTCAACAGACGGACAGACAGATGGACATGGCTAAATCGACCTAGAATTATACAATTATCCAGAATAATTAGTATTGTGGTTATTTTGTTGAACTATTCATGGTTTTTAATCCAAATTTTACTATTTTTAATTAGGCTTAAGTTCATTAAATTTAATTTTCATTAAATTATTTTTTTATGAAGAAAGGAATTTTTACAACATGGAGAATTAATTAAAATTGTTATTGATAATTTTCATTCCTGACTGACCTGGGATTCGAAGCCAGGCTGGCTGGCGTGTGATTCGAACCCAGGCGGCTGGTTACCCTGACATGTTTCGACCTCAACCACTAGGTCTCCTCAGAGGGATTTGCCGTCTTACACTCGCAGCCATCGATGACTGCTGACGTCAGTAGTCAAACATCAATCCTTAAACCAAATTGTATTTTAACCTTTGGTAGATCGAAATTTGCTTTTTTTGAATGATTATCCATTTTTAATTGATCTCACATGTTTTTCCTTACTTCTGTTTTTTCGTACCTTTGTCAAGAATTCTTCTTGAAGTCCAAAGTACATTTTTTTGTCTTTCTTTTTTCTTGTTGACATTTTTCAGCACAACTCGAAGGACAAATGAACACATAGAGCTTGTGCCTTAGCTTTAACAATAATTAGTATTGTGGTTATTTTGTTGATTATCCAGAATATTTTTTGCCCATTTTTTTCTTAAAATAACGATTGCTGCAATCATGATGTTTAGTTTTTATGAGGCACTTAAACATAACATTTTGTATTAAAAATAAACGTTGTTGACCAAAAATCGAATGCTGTTACCCAAAATATGCACTTAAGCAAAATGCACATACACGAGTTTTTTTCTAACAAAATTTAGCCATCATACACAATACTTTGTATATTGTGCAGATAGGCAACAAATGCAGCTAAGCGAAATGCAGCTAAACGAAAAATACTGTAGTTTGAATGCATGTGTGATAAATTTGGCATGACCTATGAAAAAAATCAGACATCCCATACGATTTCATCGTTTTTGAAATTTTTCTAAACAATAATACTTTCATTGGATCAGGGTTGCATTTTATTTCATGTGTGATAGCTTATACTTTGTGTGATTGCGTGAACACAAACTATAATGTTACATTAGATTTTTTGACAGTCACAACAAAACTCATTAGCTTTCTATCTCACAAAGTATTATGGAATACGTAAGTGTGATAGTGTAAACTAGCCTTAAACGCTACGTAATTTTAAATTTTTAGGTAATGTTGTACATACTATTATTATTTGTTTCAGCCAATTTTTTCAGAGTGCGTTTTTTATTGCTGTAATGTTATTTCCTTTGTTTTTCATTCCTTTTTCAAATCATCTTATATATCTATTTCGTTCTTATATTCCCGTTAAAGTACTTTTCGTTTATAGTCACTACCGTTTTAAGTTACATTAGCGATATAGTCCGTTTAAAAAAGTATTTACGTAATAGTCCATTTAGCAACATAGCCTCATTTGCTTATCAGCTAGCAAAGGCAAAATTAAAGCAAATTATTAGCGGTATAGTCACATTAGCAAAATTCAATAAGTTCTTTTTAACTTTCGAACCCACAATCCATCTGAAGATCTACGAACTAAATCGCTTAATTTTCGTCATCAAAAAAATTATTTTTTTCCCTTGGTATCAGTTATGAAATATCTTATTATTATTTTAACTATTTTTTTATACAGTATGCAACTCTGTTTTAAGCATGCTTTCGGTATGACTTATATACATTTTTTTTTATTTTTATTATATTCGAATTCTTTATACATATATCAGCAATGCTTCAGTATTGCCGAAGTATCGGTATCAGCGATATTTTACTGTCGATATGCCGATACTTTTTTATAATCTTTTTGAATAAGCAATTAAATTTTCAATGCTTCTTTTTTTTTGCATAAGAACTAAGAGCAAAAAATCAAACAGAATAATAAAATGTTCTTTTTAGTTCTTAAGCTGGAGGTCGGTCCACACCACGCGTTTTTCCTATTTTCGAGACGCATGCTTAAGTAGAAAGAAATTCTACTTCATGCTTTTGATACGTATATGCATTTTACGCGTTTGCTGTGAAATTTTACACTACGACTTTTCGGACTGATGCATAAACGCATTGAACGCTGGGTGTACCCCTGCAGCATCAGCCATTTTAATAATATTGGAAATACTTTTTTTAAACAAAAATCTTAATAATATTAATTTTGAATATGTGTAATCTCTAACACTGTTTTTTTTTTTTGTTTAATAAATAAATTAATTTAATCATTAATAACAATTAATTTCGTTATTTTTAAAATATAATTAAAATCAATTTTAAATATTAATAATCTCTCCCACTGTAATTATGTATAATAAAGCAATTACTCTACTTGAGTTTTGTTAATTTTACCTTGAATTAAAATTTAATATTCGTATCGGTATCGGTATCGGCGAAATTTATTTTTGAGTATCGGTATTGTATCGCCAAGAAGGAGTATCGTTACTTCCCTAATATAAACATTACAGTGGCATACATATATGAACATAACAGATGATATTTTATTACAACTCAACAAAGGCAAACTTACTGTTGATAAACAAAAATACAAAATACAAAACTTTCTTTTTTTGTGTTTGCTATTTATTATTTATCAGAAGGTGCTTGCACTTAGGCCTTTTAAAGTTTTATTGATTAAAACGTTATTTTTAGTTGTAGCAGTGTAACATTTTCAAGAAACATGTATTTTGATATAATTCTTCATAATCGATCTAAAAGTAAGAATAAAGCATTATCCCAGTTTAATTGTTGTCGCTTATAATGCGAATTGAGTAAATTAATAACTAAGCTTGCTACACGTTCCAACATAACTACTAATAAAACGATTTCGACAGGCCTTATATTAGAGTAGAAAACTTGAATTTGTAAAATATTTAATTAAAACCTTTCTAAAAGACCTTTTAAAAGAAGGCAGGGTGGAATATGTATAAGTTTACTAAAAAATCAATTGTAAACCGCTTTCAATTTTTCCCGCTGGGCAGCACGATCAGTGTTTTGTTTTTGTAAAATTTTTTCTTGACTGGTGAACCAGTGATGCAATTTGAGCCTAATTACCGATTTAATAGTGCCAAAATATCCTTGGTAGGGCCAAAATTTGCCCTCAGAAATATCCTGCGTATATGGTGACAAAATAGAATCAGTAATGCAGACTTGTGGTTAAGAACATGTATAAAATTAAAAAATTAAAAATTGTTTTTAATCACCAAATCATAGAATCAAGCAAATAATTTCCTTATTTTGATTAAATTGATTACTAAAAATTATAAAAATTAAAAATTAGGATTTTTTTCAATAAATGATATTTTTAATATTAATTAAAAAAATAGTAAAAAAACTTTACTATTTCAAACAATGTGTTAATTGATTTAATTAAATATAGATCAGGTTATGACAATTCCCAACAATTCTTCAAGCTTAAATTATTTTATTTTAAACGAAAAAAATTATCAAGATTATTTGTTATTTAGTTAATATTTTAATTAAAAATTTATTTAAAAACAACTAAAAAGTTAATTAAACCAATATTAATCTTTTAATTTTTGGTTTTTAACTAAAAAAATAATTGATTCAATTATCACATTAATTAAATTGAAATACTTTTAAAACCATTTTTTAATTGAAAAAAAAAACGACAGAAAACTTTGTGTACTTAGAAGACCAAGCAAAATTTTGTTCGACTAGCGCATACTTGGAATCCTAAAGGTACTCGACGCTCCGTCAAACATTTAAACCCAGGTTGACGCATTACACTGTACAACACAAAAAAAAATTACAAGGTCCGGCCTATACATTTTGGTAGAGGAGACAAAATAAAAAAGACACGTATATTGTCGTTTTGAAAGTTTACATCTGAATTTCATTTGAAGAGGTGTTAAAGTTTCCCAGCTCTGGCACATTCTTATTGTTAATCAGCATAAGAAACCATGTGACCATAACATTTTAGGTATAAAATATGTTCATTAAATTTATGTAGAATGTTACGAAGAACATTTTTGTAGTTAACCCTCTAACTCCTCAAGGTATGGGAATTTTTGTCCTTCTTTTTAAAAATAGCAAAAAACACCATTAAAACAGGGATTTAAGGGGTTAAAATGTTCCGCAAAAATTACATTTAGGTTTAATACATTTTATGTTTAGCCACACGTACATGGGAAAACCACCATTATACATATAATTTATGATAATGAAAACTCATAAGCAGTTTGCCAATAACGTAATTGGCGCAGTCGCAGTTAAAGAAAAACCTACACAACTGCCTTTAAATTTTGAAGAGTTAAAAGAAAATTTATCACTGCAAATCCCAAGGGACCCTTCAGTGATAAAAGTAATTAAATTTTGATATCACTACCGGAACCGGTCGTGGAATCGATGAAAACTCCAAGAAAGACATATTACTAGTGCTTTCCAAACCTTACATGGGCGATACAGGAGCAACATCAGATTACGCTTCCAACTACAAGCAAGAGATAACTACAACTGTGACCATAAGCGAACCAACAGAGCTAGATCCAGGGTTTGACTCAGAGGACGTTTCCAGACGAAGACGCTAAAACACAGTTGGCACACGAATCTTGAAGGACCCCCCAATAGAATTTTTTTGGTAAAACAAAATTACGTAAAAGGTAAAAACAAAATAAAAGTGCGAAACAATTTGCCAAACAAAGCGAAGTTATTAAAAGAAAAATGTCGCTACAAGACCGATTTAACGAAAACCGTAACATCAACCACGAAGACGAACTCAATGAAGTCATAAGAAGACAGGAGGCTGCAATTCACCAATTGCAGGAACAACTCCAGCAACAGCAAGTACAACAGCAATTCCAGCAAATTCAACAACTCCAGCAGCAGCAACAACCACAACAACGTCTATGGTTAACGCCAAAAGATCTGTTAACACAGTTCCGGCAATTGAGAAGCCTAGATAAGGACCACGATGCACAGTGGTTTATCGTCATAGTAGAAATGGAAAAAAATAGAAGGAGTCATCGTAGAACATCCAAATTTTTTACAGATGCTTTTTTTATCATCATTAGGAAATATATGAAGAATAAAATATGCCCGCCCACTTTTACGCCCACTCCCCATACAAGTGAAATATATAAATGGCAATATTTTCATTTGAATTTATGCTATTTCAACCGAATTCGGTATATATATGTTTTGTAGCAATTAAAATCAATGGCTAAAAAATTTACGAAATTCGCCCACAACCACGCCTACTTCCCATATAACAAAATTTTTTAATATGATGTATATCCCTTGTTATCAATGCTACAATCCCTAAACTTCATAGGATTATTAAAAATAATATCATATCCAAATCTTCCATACACACCCCTCCTCTAATACCCCAACTTTCCCCATCAATTTTCAAAATAATTAGAAAATTAACATGTAACCTGGTTTTAAATCAAAAACGCTTTTAATCCTAGTAATAATAAAAAAACATTAAAATGAAACATGTATATATAAAATTAATATTTTATTATAACAACAATTCCTTAACATGTTCAGGTAGATCTAATTCCTGCTTTTTTTGAACTTTTGGAAACTTATTTATAAAAGGATCCGAAGAAGCTAAAAGTAAGTGCATCACATCTTCATTTGTTGATATCCTACTACATTTTATTGCATGATACCTTCGATATTCACGATAATCGCGATTCCTCGCTTCCTGGGCTTCTTCTGATAACATTCCGATAGGTAAAATTGCTGCCTTGATGTATTTCCATCATTGGTCGTACCCATTCCTTGTTTGACCATGTCAACATTTATTCCCAGGCTCAACTTTAATTTGCCTTGAATGATTTTTTTTGTTTGCTCCCTTATTTCCTTGGTTGCAGAGTTAGTTCTCCAAGCAGCAAACTCTTTATTATAAGCGATGTGCAGTATACACTCCATAAATTTTATGCGAGCATGTAATGGAGATACACCGAACTTAAGAGCTTCCTCACCTTCTGGCTTCATTATTAAAAGCCCAAGCTTTATTTTTTTCAAAAAAAAATATTCTATTACGACTAGCGCTTATCCACCGCTGATTAAAGCGCGGCTTAAAAGTTTTTATTAAATAATTTTTAAATACTTTTAAATCATCTTTTTTAATAAAATTATTATTTATTGATACTACATTCACTACTGCATCAACATCATTATTGTAATCAAGCAGAAGATGTACAATTTCACCATTAGATATTTGATAATTATCCATGTTTTATAAATCAATGCACTTATCTCGAAATAAACTTTGCTTATGTTTATAAATTTCTTAAGTAAACTGAAAAGAATAATAGAGAAAAAAACTAACGGCAAATTACTAAATAAACAGATTTGCAAGTAAATTTGCATTAGTTGTTCTTGTATTTTTTTATTTATATATATCTTTGAATATTTCTCTGAGAAAAAAAAAAACAACAATATTATTGATAAGCGAGATTATTAAATCTCTAATTTCTAATAAAATAGATGTGCTCTTATCATCATTCATTGTTATAACAAGAGGTATGGTTGCTATGGCAACAAGCGAGCAAGCAGCAAACGTAATATAACGAGAGAATGCGTAATAAGCAATAAAAAGTAGCTTGTTTTCTATTTAAACGTTTACTAGACAAAGGCTAGCAAAAACTAGCAGCTGAATTTAACTTTATTGTTTAAATTAGACTTCAAGCTTTCATTTGGTATAAGGTAGAGCACCGCGCTCGACCGCGCACAAAAGTTCTAGTCCATCAAAGTTGAAGAAAATAATAATTTTTAGACTCCTAAGATGAAGCAAATTTTTGTCACAAAAAATTTTTTTCTTTAATTTTTTTTTTTTTAATTTTCATCTTAAATACCTAAATTATGGGAAAATACACAACAACAATACATATTAAAAGTCATTCCAAGAGTTTTTAGTTTCTTACTATTTTTTAGGATTTTCTTTCATATGTTGTGTGTTAGATTTGGCACACTTTGAGGAAACGCCTACAAAAAAGTAATGAAAATATCGCCCTAGCATTTCAGATACATGATATTCAATATGTTTTTAATGAAATTAATAAATTTCATCATGAGCGGAAAACATGAAATTCAGTATTAATTTCAACTTTTCAACCACTGTGCGATGCAACAGCCTTCATAGCATCGGTAGAAGCAGTCTTAGCACTGTGCCCTAGAGAAAACCAGCAACTGATAAATTTGGCAACCGCCATAATCATGAATGAGAAAATTAGCGGCGATGCAGGCGACTACATAAGAGAACTAGGAACGGATGCAACATGGGACCAGATAAAGGCGAAATTGATAGATCACCACCGACCAAGTACATCATACTCAGACATATTCAGCAGATGCAGAAACGTAAAAGTGAGTAACCTTTGAGAATTATTTACATATTTTGAAAAGAGCAAATCTGAGCTAAATAAGATATATATGTACGACGACACAAGGCCAGAAATATATGAGCCAAGTCGAGTCGATAAAGACCTAGTTAACATTTTAATTGAGAAGATCGATATACCATTACGATCACACAGTGACCAGAATAGTACACTAAACGAAATTATAACAAATTACACTAGAATTAGGGCTTTAGATGACCATAGGAAGATACACTACCGTCAAAGGAAGAAAAACCAACAGACACAATACAGTAACAATAAAACAGAACAAACACAATACAATAATAATAAATCACAACAATACAACACTAACAAACCAACACAATATAACGATAATAAACAAACTCTACAAAATAATAAAAATCAATCCGGATACTACAAAAAAAAATTATCAGAATTATAAAACAAATAA
This sequence comes from Pollenia amentaria, assembly GCA_943735925.1. Taxonomy (NCBI): domain Eukaryota; kingdom Metazoa; phylum Arthropoda; class Insecta; order Diptera; family Polleniidae; genus Pollenia; species Pollenia amentaria. The sequence goes on from OX031009.1 coordinate 85,269,674, forward strand.
TTCAGCACAAACGAAAACGTCACATATGAGCGTCGATGCGCAACAACCGAACGTGACAAATCACACCACATATATGGAGGTGGATACAATGCAAGAAGTTGAATCTGATACAGAGAGCGTAAATTTTATAATGCGGTCTCTAAATCAAAACTCCCAATAATAATTCTTACAATAGGCAAACAGAAAATAAGATGCCTAATCGATACGGGCTCCACAACTAGCATATTAAAAACTACTATACTAATGGAACAATACCCGAAAATAGAATTGGAAAAACCCCAATTTTGTAGAACTATTAACGGATTAAATGAAGTAAAATACACTATCATCACGCCATTCCCAAAAGAATTCAGATGCCTAGGGACCTTAAAATGGAAATTAATAGACTTTTCCAACCCCCATTTTCAGGCATAATAGGGCAAAATTTCCTTACGAAATTAAAGGCAACAATTGATTGCGAAAATAAATTTATTAATATGTTGGGAACAGAATTGTACTTCGAAGAATACAATTACCCAGCGGAAATCGAGAACCTCGACCACCTCAATTTTGAAGAAAGTGAAGCGACAAAAAGGTTACTTGCAAAATTCAAAGATCTTTTCTTTAAAGAAGGTGATACTCTCTCGGCAACGAATGAGATCCACCACGAAATAACCACAACCGTCGATAAACCACTTTACTCAAAAATATATAGGTATCCACAAATACACGAGGAGGAAATAAATCGACAAATTAAAGAAATGTTAGAACAAAACATAATAAAGAAAAGCAACTCACCCTACAATAGCCCATTGTGGATAGTTGAAAAGAAATTGGATAATTCCGGCATAAAAAAATAAAGACTCGTCATCGATTATCGTAAACTCAATAAATTTACGGTAGACGATAAATATCCCATCCCCAACTTAAACTCATTATTAGATAAGCTGGGAAGATCACAATACTTTACTAATCTCGACTTAGCTAAAGGCTTTCACCAGATACTGGTCAGGGAGGAAGACAGGAAGAAAACAGCCTTCTCTTTCATTTGGGCTAAAAAATGCCCCCTCTAAATTTCAAAGGCTAATGAACGAGGTCCTTGGAGACCACATAAACAAGACATGTGTCGTCTATATGGATGACATCCTTGTGTTCAGCACATCCCTACAAGAACACATAACCACCCTGGGGGAAATATTTCAACTCCTAAGGAAGGCAAAATTAAAAATTCAAGTTGATAAATGCGACTTTCTGAAGAAAGAAACGCAATTCTTAGGTCACGTTCTTACGACCCAAGGTATTCGACCAAACACCAACAAAGTTTCAATTATTCAGAAACTTAAAATACCGACTACGGGAAAGCAGATAAAATCTCTCTTGGGGATGACTGGCTTTTACCGGAAGTTTATAAAAGATTACGCGAAAATCGCGTATCCAATGTCGAAATGCCTAAAAAAGGATCAAAAAATCAACATTAACGACCCTGCATATTTAGTAGCATTCGAGAAACTAAAAGATTTAGTGACAAACTCACCAATATTAAGGTACCCAAATTTTAACAAAAAATTCAAAGTCACAACCGACGCAAGCAATTTCGCAATAGGAGCGGTACTCTCACAAGAGGGACACCCTATCGCATATGCATATCGTACCCTAAATAAACACGAGTGCAACTATGCAACGATAGAAAAAGAGCTATTAGCGATTGTGTGGGCAGTTAAATACTTTAGGCCATACCTATTCAGTAGAGAATTTGACCTAGAAAGTGACCACCAACCACTCAAACGGTTAATGACGAAATACTCAGGAAAGGATATAAATCCAAGACTCCAAAGATGGCGCGTAAGCCTAGGAGAATATAACTTCTCTCTCGAATATATAAAGGGCAAAACCAACAATATAGCCGATTTCCTAAGCAGGATTAGAAGCGATGAAATACATCACTGGGAAGATGAAATATATCTTGAGGAAACCCCGGAAATTCAAGAAGAGCAAGAAGACGACAACGCCTCGTTAGAAGTACAGACGATCGTCAATAGGTTTAAAACACAGATAATTCTCATAAAAGAGAAAAACGAAACAATAAAAACCATTTTTGGATACAAAGTCATTTTCATAGAAAAGAACGATATAGATAAAGGATATACACTCGATATCCTACGCAGAGAATTAACGAAAGGAAGGCTAGGGATATATTCCTACCTCAATGACCACGAATATTACCAACTCTATAAAACTATAGAAAAGGAATATTCCGGAAATCCCCACATCAAGTTCGTAAAATGCTCTAATAAAGCAAAAAATATTGAATCTGAGGACGAACTAAAAACACAAATCGCACTTTTTCATAAACATGAAAGCGGCCATTGCGGTATAACAGCAACATACGAAAAGCGAAAATCGCTAATATACAACCCACACCTCAAAACGCAAATTTATAAGATCATAAATAATTACGATATATGCAGCGAAGGAAAATACGATAGAAACCCAATTAAAAACAAATTTTATTTAACAGAAACACCCAAAACGATAAATGAAATAATTCACGTAGATACATACGTAAATAGCAAACATTCATTTATCGTTTTCATAGACAAGTTTTCGAAACACGCTACTTGTTTGTATCTATCAGATAGGAACAAAAAAAAAACACTCGAAAACTAAATTCAAAAGTTCATAGCGCTAAAAGGAAAACCTAACAAATTCGTATTCGATAACGAATTTAACATTACAACAATAAGTGAGTTTCTACAACAACAAGGTATTCAATATCACGCAACAAAACCGAACAGTCACACGGGTAATAGTGATATAGAAAGACTCAATAATACATTAACAGAAAAGATTAGAAGACTCAACCTCGAGGTGAAATTACCAATAACAACACAAATTAACAAAGCAGTCACACTTTACAATAGTAACTTCCATAGCACTATAAAATGCTCACCACTCGAAGTACAGAATTTTAAAGTAGATCATAACACTATTTTCCAAAGACTAACAAGAGCAAAGCAAACAAGATTAGAAAAAGCTAATGCAAATAGGGAAACATACAATGAAAACAGGGACATCGGATTTATAAAAAATTATAAAAATGTCAGGCACAAAGAACAGCTGAAATACAGAAAAGCAAATCTACAAAATATTCATACTTCCAATATAAAACGATCATCCAAATTTGCAGGTATTAATCTTACTAATGTTAACGATGACAATTCCCCTAACTGCAGCATCGATAACGCTAACCAACAACAATAACCGCAACTAACGGATACTGCATGTTACCAACAGAAACCGTGGAAATAGTCAACGAAACGAGTCTAATATTACACATAATACAACCACATGAATTAAGCAACATACTGTATAACATACAGGAAAATATAAAAACCCTATCAGTAGATTCAAAACAACACCTACTAACTCAAATAAAAACAATAGAAGCAAAAATTAGGTCTATAACACCCAATAACAAGAGACAAAAACGAGTCATCCTGAATATAGTGGGAGACGCCCAAAAATGGCTCTTTGAAACTATGAACTACGACGATAGACAACAAATCGAACAACGTCTCAATAACAACAGAATTAACAACCTACAAACAATAAATACTAAAAACAGACAAATCGAGATAAATACGAACTTTAATAACTCAATCTCAATACTAAAAGAAACAATAATTGACGACAGAGACAAAATACTAAGTTACATAAATAATATACAATCACATACTAACGATATTTACAGTAGACTAACGTACCACGATCAATTACTGAAACTGCAATACCTAGAGAACAAAGTTGACGAAATATTAGACAACATAGCCTCAGCGAAATACAACACCTTACACCCATCCATACTAACGGCTGAGGAAATCAATAAATATGAGATTGACTTTCTAAAAATTAAACTAAGTAGGATAGGAGTCATGATGTATAACGACTCAATAATACTAGCAATTAAGTTACCGACTAACAGCATAAAAACTACACAATACACAATTGTACACATCACAAACGAAAACCATCAAAAAATAGATGAAATATCAGAAAAGATTGTAAAAATACAAAATAACACATTCTCCTTTGTAGAAAATAAAGTGCTCAGCGAGCTTAAACTAAGCAGCAATTGCGTAGTTAAAAACAATTGTAAACTAATTAAAGATCTCGATACAAAAATAGAAGTAATAAATGACGACACATTGCTTATACAAAAACCAGGAGAACTACTAATCACATCAAAATGCAACGTAACAGAAACAATCCATACAATACTTAATAATACACTCCTGGAGTTCATAAACTGTACAATCATAATCCAAGATAAACAATATTCAAATAAACAAGATATATATATATACAAAAATTCGAAGAATACAAAACTAATGTAAATTACAATTTCACAAACAAACCATCATTCAAAGAAATAATCATAAAAGAAGTAGAGAATATTAAAGAAATACGAGAACTTAAAATAAGAAACATAATCTCAGACACAAGTCTAATAGCCATAGTTCTAATTCTAAGCATAATAATAATATACGGCTATGTAAAAATCAACAGAATTCAGGAGAATCCCATATCAATAGGGGGAGGAGTTACGTACTTGCCCTCCATGCAACCCGAACTAGATATCATCGCCGACAACAACGACATTAATATTATAGTACAAAAATACATGACACAATAAGCTACATCCAATAACACACTTATTTAAATTCTAGTACTCATACAAGCGCCCCAACAATACCTCCTTGATTGTTGTGCCGCTTTTGTCAAATAAGCAGAATCGATTTCATAATTTAGAAACAAACCACCCAAAAACCTCATTAACGAAAAAATAAACAAATCCACAAAAATACCAACGGTGTCACTTACACTGTCGTTATTTTTGTAGACCGCCGCACAGTGGGAAATTTTACGAGAAGGCGGTCAAAATTCCATAACTTTTGACTGGATCCGTATTTTTTTATGCGATTTTTTTTGCTCGATAGGTGCGATATTAGGCTTTAATTAAAATTCGACTGATAGGAGCAAAAGTTATGGGGAGTTCAAAATGCATTTTCATTTTTTTGTTGAGTTTCGGTGTAAAAGTTGAATATTTCAAATATGAGTTTTTTTATAATTTATCATTATTTCTATTGTATTTTACAACTGATAATTATTTTTTATTGTCGAACTTAGATCCTGTCAGAAAATGCCAATATTTGGCCCCTGTAAATTTTTTAGTCCCAATATTCACAGGGGCCAAAGGTTGGCTTTTTTTGGGACGAGACGAGTTGTTATAAGGATAAAACTGAAAAGGAATATTTTGAAAAATGCCCAAATAGCATTCTTGGCTATCGATAACATTTTAGGTAATTCAACTTTTATTTTTGGTTTGAGATGTATGTGTATTTTATTTTTATATATTAATACAAATATATACTTAAATCAAAAACAAATTATAATCTATAAACAATTCTAAATTAAACAATATTAGTAAAAATTTCTTCTAAATAGCTTTGGGTTTCATTTTCCAGAAGTTGTTTAGCTTCTTCCTCTAATTCGATTGAGGTTGATTTCCATTTTTGTCGAATACTGGACATATATGGATCTGATCTGCACAACAAAATAGTAATAAGATCTTCATTAGTACAACATCTGGACATTTTTCTTGTATTATGCTCGCGGAAGAATCTGTAGTCTTTGTTCCTTTTTTCTTGCGCTTCTTCAGATAGATCTCTAATTGGTAGGATATTGTGTTGAACTGTTTGTTCCCCATGGTATAAAATTTTATGAACTGTGGTTGGCATATGTCTCCAAGAGTATTTTTTGTTATAAAGAATTGCTGTTTCATTTGCATACTGGCCAAATTTTTTTGCATTTATCTTTCTGCTAATGATATAACTTGTAAAATGATCTGGAATCGTCTTATTAATTCAAAATGTACTCCTGTGATAGATGCTGCAGTTTCTGGATCGGAAAAGAATCTCCTTGCAGTGTTTCCATCATTTGAATTTCCTTCTCCTTGGTTTGGCTGATCAATTATAAGGCCTAGGTGAAGGTATTTTTCTTGAATTTGTTTTTTTCTTTGCTTCCTTTTTTCCACATTTTCTTTGTTTTTTCTCACTGTTTCGCCTAACGGGCCAAATTCCAAATCATAACCCAATTTAAGAATATGCTCCATGAAACGAATTCTAGTATGAAGAGGGGACATTCCAAATTCGTATGCTTCATTGAAACTATTGTGTTGTGATGGGGGTTGACTTAATTGACTTGATGTCTTTTGACATATGGTACAGCTTGACGAAGACTTTGTTTCGGTTAATGCTTGTGCAACTTTTCCATCGATCATTGTAAGGAACATTTGAAAATTAATTTCAATGCATTGGTCATCAAATTTAAATATTGCCGGTTGAAGTTCTTTAATTTGATCTTTTATTTTTCGAACTTCTTCAGTTATGACATCTTTAGTTTCCTTTTTGTAAACAAACTTTATTGGTCTGCAATACTTTGTTGAAGAGGTAATTTCATTTTTCCATACATCCATTGCTGTAACTCTACTGGTTGACGGCTCTAAGCCAATATAAGTTTTTCTTAAACGTAATGGAACGAAAGATACCATGAATAAGTTAGCATCAGATGAGTTTTCTGAATTACATTGCTTGTATTGTTTCTGACCAAAGCTTCCATCACATCCCCATTTAGAAAATAAAGTGATGCTGTAATTTTTAAGTTTTTTTAAACAGTCAGCATCAAGTGTATTTAATAATCGTTCTGCAGTGTGTTCGAGAAGAGCCTGCAATTTTACTTCTGCTGAACTTGAAGTTACACTAATAGCCGTTTGCGAAGGTAAGCACTCTTTTTTGACAGAAACTAAATCTCGATATGCTGGAAAGATTCCACAATTTTTTTCATTGGTTCGCTTTCGCAGTTCTGTATACTGATTTTTTGTCCGTTTTAAATCCAAAAATAGTGCAAATGCTTCTTCTGGAGTAAATTTCATTTCTTCAGTTGGTGTAGGCATACTTTTTAAAATCCTCTTTGTGCGTTTAGGGCTCGCTTCCACTATTTTTTCAATTATTGCAATTTTTGTTGTCTTATTTTGCGTTGGTTGAATTTGATGCAGAAATGAATCCTTTATCATACTATGAGAAATTTCTTCATCGATTTTTGCAAGCTTGCGTCTTCGTGATCTTTCACTGCAATTGTCAATTTGTTTTGCGGGCCGACCCACTTTTTCAGTTTCCTTAGCGGTAATTGGCAGCTTCTTAAAAATCAGATCATTTGTTAGCCATTTTTCGTTGCGTAAGTAAAAAATTTTCTTGTTTCTAGAACATTTAAGGTACCGTTTTCTTAATGTAAATGAAAATTTTTAATTTTTATCTTATGAATTTTGATTTCTTGTTCGTTGCATAATTTAAAGAATGGATTACTCATTATGTGTAACACAAAATCTTTTTCATCTTTCTGTTGAAAATATATATCTGCGAGAACTTTATAACTGAACTTAGCCATTGTTTAAACAATAATGAAGGTAAAATTATGAATGCATGCATTTTTATACTCTTGATAGAAGTTTTTTTAAATGATCTTTTGTAACCACTTCTTGGAAACATATAAAACCCTTTTTTAATTACAAATTTAATCTTTTATTACCATTTCTTTGAAACATAAAAAACCCCTGTTTTTACACTTTTTAAAAGGATAACATACCGGCAATAAATTAACAGGTAACATGTAGGTAATTTTCACGTAAAATATAACTGCTCTTCCATTTTTTTTAAATTAAGTTGCAATTTTCAGGTAATAAAACTATGTAGTTTATGTTGCGGCTATTTACTAATGTTTAACCTTTTAACTTACTCAGAAATCTAACGTGTTAGTCTATTTATGTCGCCTATTCGTTTTACAGCATCTGTTCACCCACAATAAGTTCATAACACCTTTACCTTCTCCAAATTAATTGATAACCTGACGTGCTAGATAATTTATGTTGCCTGAACTGCTTTATTTGTCGAAAATTCTTTAAGATTCACCTTCTTTAATTTCAGTAATGTTTCCTTGCAGGACTTATTTTTTGAACCGAATATCTTACCTTGGGTCACAGAAATTGCTGTAGTTCGCAAGATCGTATCCAGATGTGTGTACAATGGGGTATAGAAATGTAGGTTAGATTCTGGACTACAAGAGAGTATAGATTTTTTTTACGCGTTTTGACGGGCAGGACTTTAAAATTAAATAGTTCTACAGGTCGCAGAGTTTAATGCTTTAAACCACGTATAGTTAATAAGATAAACAATACACAAAACTTATTCTGTCAAAAAATCTTGAAAAACAAAAAAGTTATGAGCATTTCAACTTCAAAAGTTTACTCAAAACTATAACCAAATACTGAGAAAGTCCATTTGGGACCACCCTGTTCTCAATGAAATAGTTGAAATAGGGTTGACATTTTTTGGCTCCCGAGGTTCACTAGTATTTACTTTCACATGAATAAAAAAATTTTAAAATCGGAGAACATAAAAAAAATAGTTTTGGACGCCTTCTCAAAATATGAACCAGTGTGCGCCGGGAAAAAACCAAGACCTAAGCAATAAACCATAAATACATTTAAACACTTAAAGTAAATCCATATGTAAACCAATTAGCGTAAACAAAAGTATCAACAACGTTGCTACTTTTGCCAATCACATAGCGTAACTAAGATAACCCAAATTGTAAACCCACCATATGTAAAACACTCATAACTAAAATAACCCAGATTGTAAAACATTCATAAACTAGAATAACCCAGATTGTAAATTTACCATATGTAGAACACTCATGACCCAAATAACCCTTCATAAGTAGAATTAAGAATTTCTATAAATACTAAAGTAAGATCACTACAAAAACTAGTCTTAAGATTCAATCCAACGAATAAAGAATACAACCCCAAAATATTGCGTTGTATTTTTTTTTTTTATATAAAGATAATAGTGCTATTTATTCTAAAGAATAAATCACCAATAACGTAATTCGCATGGTCACATACGCATGCCTGCTAGATAGTTTTAAGAATTTTGCAAATAGTATTAAAGGACGAATTCGAAAGAATAATCTTTAATATGTAAAATAAAGTGCTTCTCAAAACAACGTGTGAGATTTGTTTTGGCAAAAATGTCCAATTGTTTGGGAAAATTTGATTTGTTTTGCTATATCTGCGGTAAACATACTATACCGGAATATAAAGTTACGTTTTTCAATAGTAAAGTTGAAGACATCTATAAAAGGTATTTTGAACTAGAAGTTTTTCCGGATGAACTGTGGACGCCGAAGCATTGCTGTCGCATTTGTTATAATGGCTTAATTTTGTGGTCCAAAAGTAATTTTTTTTTTGTTCTAAAACTATAGTTTTATTTTTGAACTCGCGCTGAAGGTCAACGAAATTCAATGCAGTTTGGTATTCCTATGCGGTGGTTAGTACCAGGTGAACATAATTACGCTACGTGCTACGTGTGCCAAAATATTCCTATATTAAAGTTGAATTGATATAGGCGAAAGAGTTTTGTATACAAAGCTGTACGTTTAGCCATGCTCCCAGTTCCGCATTCTGACGGACTCCCAGTACTTGTACTACAACTTCGAAGTCCTAGTCATTATGTTGAAACAGGAACCTTTTATTGCGCAGGTAGTGATTACACAGGAGTTTAAGTTATCCCAAGACTAATTAATGTCGCGAGAGTATAAATGCATTAGCTCGGAGACTGATTCTGTCTAAAACCAAATCAGAAATTTTAACTGCAGACTAAAAAAAGTCTTCATCTACTTGAACCTGGTGGCAATGTTACCAGCTTTCGTAAGCGTCAAGACAGCTTTCTGCCGTTCTTTTCAGTAAACGATGATAACACGTTGGCTTATTGCAACGATATTAAAGGAATAATAAATGCAATGAATTTTGAGTATTACCACGAGGACTGGCGTATATTTATTGATTCATCTAAGAAGAGTCTAAAAGTTCTGTATTACGATAATACAAAAATCCTATTCCAATTGCCTATGGAATGAATATTAAAGAAAGCTAAGATTCTATAAAATTAATACTGGACTCCGTTAAATATGAAGACAATAAGTGGCGGATCTGTTGTGACTTAAAACTTGGTGTGGTAAAAAACTGTGTTAAATGTCTGAATACAAATGAATCAGCATTCAATTTTCCGAAAACAATGTTTCCAGAATTAAGCGAAACAAAGATTAAAGAAGGTATGTAGATGTTCTTCAAGTCGTTGTTATTGTTGAAAGCCTTAAAATTGGTTTCATACCAACAGGTGGTTTCGTTGGTTCAGATACAAGAAAGCTGATGCAAAACGCTGATTTCGACGAAATGCTCTTACCAATTGAGCTTGATGCGTGGAAAAGCATTAAGGAAGTGATATACAATGCCTTAGGCAAAAATCGTTGGCCTACTGCTCGAATATACGTAGACACCATGCTTAGAGCTTTTGAAAAACTTGGCGTTTATATGTCTACAAAAATTAATTAATTGTTTGGTATATTGTTTAAGCTTTGATATCGATGCAAAAAAGACTTTTTAAGTGTTTGTAGGTAATTCTCATTCCCTCTGTAGTCTTGTTTGCTGATAGCTTTGGCTTTTCTAAAATTATTTAGAAAAGCATCAGTAAAGCAAACTTGTTTCACCATGTCAACGCAAACCTAATGATGCTACATATTAATTGTATGATTATCATTTTAAAGGTGCATTTAACCACATTTAAATTTATTGCTTAAACGCAGTATTGAACTTATAACCATGTACTTTATCTTAATTTTCTATTATACGTGTTATCTAGTTATCTAGTTTTGTTTCAGAGAATTAAAAATTAAAATAACGTAATACACATAACTAAATAAATAACAATATTTTTCCCCAAAAATATATCGGTTATCGCATTTTTATCCTAAATATTTAAATTGCTTTTATATCTCAATTAATTTCCATTTTACAACGATTATTGCTTCTCATGAAAACTGTGATGTTATATTATTCTTCATTTAAGATGACGATACGTGCAGTTCTTTTAGTTTTTTTTTTTTTAAATATTTGCCTACAAAAAATCCAACACACACTTTCGTTGGTTGCCTTTAACAAAAATATTCTACAAAAATAAAATAAACACACAGGCATTTCGTGCTGTGGTTATGCATACTGTCGAGCAACAACAACATTACTAGTGAGGAGCGTTACGAAAATTTTTAGATTCCTCATTCTTCATGACTGAAGAAAGGCAAAAATTTATTTCTCCTTACCCTCATAAATAAATTGGCGAAAAATTCACAATTCATTCATGGCTGTGAAAATAAGTTACAGTTTTTAAATTCCTCATTCATGAAAAAATTCATGAATGGTTAAATATTAGCGATTATATATGAATTTTTCTGAACTCTGTTATTTTCTAGCAAACCGTTGTTTTAATTTCCACTGTAAATGAAAATGCTTGATCAGGCATTTATTATGTATAAAAATCGGAAAAATTTTCATAGTAAGATTAATTCTTTTAACCAGTACCAAAGAGTGCGTACGATCCGCACCTAAATGAATATTTGAAAATAGAACCAAACTGCAATTGTTTTGTTTACATGGCGATCCTGCCAAACTTCTAATAAAGAAGAAGAAAAGGAAAAAATTTAAAAGCACCCTTAAAGAGAAGAAAAAAGAGTGCTAAAATTTTTAAACACCCTTAAAAATGTTAATACCGCCTGGCATGATGGAGGAGAAAATATAGAAGAAAGCAGAGATAGCCTATTCTGCCCAAAAGAACAAACAACCAAAGTAAATGATAATGAAGATGAATCATCAAAATATAATAATAAATGTCTAAACGAACTTTGGAAGAACGTTAAGGACTCCTGATGTCGTAAATAAGCCTTAAATAATAATAACATGTAATTGAAAAAAAATATTTATGTAAAATAATAAATAATAAACATATATTTTTTTGTTTTAAGAAGACATGTGAAATCAGAAACAAAATTTTTTCGCCCCAGTATTAACTTCTTAAGCGACATGGAAATAGTCGAAGGAAAAACAAATTTCGTAGTAATTAAAATATATCAACAAATAATAAACAACTTTATACTTCGCATTTATAAAATGCATAATGATTAAAGAAAAAATAAATGTATAAATAAACAAATTTGTGTTCGTCCCGAGACATTAAGAAAGCATTTAATTAAGCTAGTTAGAAACAATAAGAGAAATAATATACAAATATAAGAAACATTATTTGTATGAAGAAAGGAATTTTACAACATGAAATTAATTTAAATTTTTGGATAATTTTTCATTCTTGACTCACCGATCTACCAATTTGGTTTAAAGATTGATGTTTGGCTATTGACTGCCAGCCGCCTTCGATGGCGGTGAGTGTTACGCAGTAAAGATTTCTAAGGAGATAGTGTGGTTACTATTAAGACATGTCAAATTAACCTGCCCATGAACGTGGGTTCAATTCCCTAGTCAGTAACGAATGCAAAAGAATCAATAAATTTTAAATAAAATCATGTAGTAAAATTCCTTTCTTTATAAAAATAATTTAATGAAAATTTAATTTAATGAACTTTATTAGCCTGAATAAAATATTAAAAATTTGGGTTAAAAACCATAAGCAGTTAAATAAAATAACCAAAATAACATAACATAATAGCAATTACCAAAAACTGCAATATTGATAAGGTCAAACTTATCATTAATTCGTAAATAGTTGCACTGAAGCAACTGGGCAACAAAACGTTATGTTATATTTCGGGCAAAGACCCACCTACAACAATTATCGTGGAGATAACAGAAGATTTCGTAGGAGATACTATTATCCAAGAAACAATAATAATAACAATCATAACTAAGAATTACAATAATATAAACAGACAAAGGTATGACAATCATCGTGTAAACAGACACAACAAATAAAAATGGTTCCAAAAACTCCAACCATCCCTTAGGGTCAGAACGACGAATAACAAAGTTTATAATCTTAATCTCAACATATGTTTTTTCATTAAAGTTAATAAAGATTACGTTAACACCACAATAACACAACTAGTTGATACAGGTGCTGACATATCACTCATAAAAACAAAATATTTTGATTTGAAGCAAAAAAATACTAACAAAATCACAACATTAAGTGGAATAGGACAAGGTGAGATTTCTGGCTTAATGGATACTCTAATAAGCTGAATTGCCTTATTTGGGCTGATGAGCAACCCGAAGAGTACCAAGAGCTACCATTATATCCATTAAAACCAACGTAATGGTGTGGTTAATGGACTGGTGGAATCATTGGTACATATTTTTTTGTTATAAAATGTGGAATATCAGAATGTTACCGTCAATGGAAACCGTTATCGCACCATTTTCACGGACTATGTGTTTCCTGAAATTCAAGCGCATGGCCTCGGTGAGCTCCGGTTTCAACAAGACGGTGCTACGAGGCATACAACGCGTAAAACAATGACCTTGTTGAGAAATCATTTTGGCGAGCACTTAATTTCACGTTTTGCTACGGTAAATTGGTCAAATAGATCGTAACATATCACAATTTTGGACTATTTTCTCTGGGGATATGTAAAGTCTGAGGTCTTCAGGAATAAATTGTTCTTTTAACAGATAATAAAAATGTTAAGTTCACTTTCAAATTTATGTGTTTTATTTTACATTATAAATCAAACCTCTCGATGAATAACCCATTACACGGTTTCTGATCGAAAGTTTTGCTTACGAAAACTAACAAAACTTAAGAGTAATTAAAGCTAAAAATTTTTAAACGAGTACTAGATTATAAACCTTGAGTTTAAATTGTGACACACAATTGGTCAATCAGAATGAAAAGTGCATGGTTAATTATTTTGATTATATAATTTGATATTGTCTAAAATAATTGCATTTTATTTGCTTTAAAAACAAAATGTAACATGAAACAAACGAAAACCACCGAAACGAATTTTATTATGTACCTATTTGGAACATATTATAATTTAGAAAGTATCACATTTTCAGGCTGAATATACGAAAACTCAGTGAAATAAATGCTTATTGAAGTATATGCCCCTTTAAATACGAATAAATGTTATTTTAAATTTATTGTCAATGGAATAAGATGACTGTTAAAAAATTTATTTAATCTAAATACCTAAGAACAAAATTTGTATGTATACCTCTTCCAAAAAACAAAAAAAAACTAAACTTGAAAGGGGAAGATGGCAGCACTTGAAGGCCTTAAGCTGAAGGTTTACACAAGCGTTCAATGCGTTGATGTGTTTATTCATCTGCACAAATATAGAATCAGTGTCAAATTGTCAAGTTACACAACGCACGCGTAAACTGCATATACATTCATAAGTATCCAACGCATGAAATATGATTACTTTCTTATTTTGCATCCGTACTGAAGAACACCTGGCTTGGACCTCCAGCCTAAAATACATTAGAGCGAAGTCTCGATTACCATGACGCAAAAATATTATTTTAATTAAGTTAATTATTACATCTTTATATATAAAATTGTAACGTTGCTGACTGATTGACTGATTCATTATCGCACAGCCTAAACACCTGAAGCTAATAACTTGAAATTCGGACCGGAGGCTGGGGTATCCCCAAATAGATCCACTTAGACGGGATTTTTGGAAATTCGAATGTTTCGGGGGCAAAAACGGCTAAGATCTTGTTTTAGTACTTTTCTGTCACCCCATCTATCTTTTAAACCAATAAACATAGAAGTTAAGATATTATCGCATTCGAAACTTATCTACAAAATACAAATATGTATGGTTCTTTTTCGAAATTTGAACGTTTAAATGGTGAAAATCGTAACTATTTTTGGTGCTTTTTTACAAAAAACAATTTTCTCCATTCATTCCCATATACGTAGTAAATTATGGGCTCCCACTACAATACTGAAATTAATAATACATCAATGGGGGAAAAAAATCACCAAAAAGGGGACATACGGAAAATTTCATTATTTTTCTTTTACTTTTTGGTACCTTTTCGTTCTACAACCGGCACTTTTTAAATTTTCCTGTGCGAATGAGAATCTCTAAGACGGAACTTTTCGGTACTTTTTATATATTCGTAAGTATTGGTCCTGAATAGATAAGAATCTGTAAGAGGTGCTTTTTGGTCATTTTTTGTTCTTTAACTGGTACTTTTTTAATTTCCGTTAATATTGGACTTGAAACATAAAATTAAACATGCAACGTTCTCAGTGATGGCAATTTGTAAGAGTGATTTTTTTGGGGCACTTTTTCGTTCTTTAACCCGTACTGTTTTTAATTTAATGCTTATTGTAGCGGTAAAACCTGTATTTTGGATACTTTTGTCACCCCATCTATCTTCTAAACTAATACACAAAGAAATCCAACTAATATCAAATTCGCAGCTCATCTTCCAAATAAGAATTCGAATTTGTTACTTTTTTAAAACTCAAACGTTAAGGTGGTGAAAATGGTAAATTTTTTTGTTACATTTTTAAAAAGATTTGCTCTCGGCCTATTTGTAACCCTTTGTAACGGATATGGAACTCTTGCCAAATTGATCCACTAAGACGTGATTACATTTCGAATGTCAACGGGATAAACAGGGGTAAGAAGGATAAATTTGGTAACATCATATCTCCAAAATTAACAGAGATAAAAAAAATTTTAAAACTTATTGTTGTTCATTAGAAAAATAAGCGGTGAAAATGGATCAATTCGCTAACCTCCATATTTCCTAACCGAAAAGAAATACAAAATAGAAAAAAATAAGCGAACAGATGCCTGGTACTTTTTTGAAATTCGGCTCTTTTAGGGAGTTAATGGGAAAAACCTGTATTTAATAACTTGCAAATAGGAATTTGGTACTTTTTAGAAATTTAAACATTTAAGAGGTGAAAATCTTACTTATTTTTATTGATTTTTCTTCATATATTTATCTGTCAACGCACAGTTGAAATATGGACCCGCCGTTGGCTTCTAGCCAAATCGATCCACTAAGACGTTATTTTTAAAGGTTCGAATGGTTAGGGGATAAAAAAGGCTCAAAACGGGTTAATTCGCTAACCTCATATATCCTACGCTAAAGGAGATAAAAAAGTAAATACTTATCGTTGTCCATTAAAACAATAAGCGGACAGGCGGCTGGTCCTTTTTTGAAATTCGGTCCTTTTTGGAGGCAAACTGGTAAAACCTGTATTTTTGATCCCATCTATTTTCTAAGCCAGTAAAAAGAGAAACAAAGATTATATCACATTCGTAACTATTCTAAAAAATACATATATAAATTTTGAATTTTTTTTAAATTCGAACTTTTGAGGGGTGAAAAATAGTAACGATTACTGATACCGATATATCGGCGATACTTCACGTTATTTTACGCGAATATTTTACTGTCCATACGCCGATACTTTTCATATAGTTTTTTTTTTTTTGAACAAACAAATCAATTTTCAATGCTTATTTTTTGCACAACAACTAAGAGCAAAAAATCAAACAGAATAATAAATGGTTTCTATTAATTCTTAAGCTGTAGGTCGGTCCACACCCCACGTTTTTCCTATTTCCGATACGCATGCTTAAGTAGAAAGAAATTCTACTTCATGCTTTCGATACGTATATGCATTTTACGCGCTTGCTACGTAACTTGTCAAAACAGTTTTACACTACAATTTTGGACTGATGCATAATCACATTGAAGTCTTGGCTTAGAACTGCAACAGAATATTCTGCTAATTTTTAATGATATTCCTGAAAACAAACATCACTTCGCTACAACTTTTGGGTTACTTCGAAGATACCACAAAATCCATTAGCAAAGTCACTGCTACATTTTCTAACGCTTTTTTCTAGTGAACAGTCTTCAAATATTTTTAGAAAATACGATAAATGAAAAAACGGAGATGCAGAATAACTTAGAGTCCCAAAAATTGGCGGTTAACGAATGAAATGAATGAAAGATTTGAATGTTAAGAGAATATTATATTTTATTGCTTTAAAACAAATCTAGCTAATTTCAAAGACAATAGATCGAAAAAAACGTCTTATTGAGCTACTCAGCATGACTATACATTCCGAAAGTGTTAAACACGGTCACCCTTACACCTAGTACACGTTCGGATAAGTATACAAGAAATAACCTATGGAGCGTTTGTGCAAATCTACAAAGAAAATAAAATACGCTGTGGCTCAGCAAAATTTGAGACCATGGAGCAGAAATACTAAAGTTGTCAAATGAGTTCAGTCACATCTGAGAGATAATTTTTTTTACTTCAGGTCTGCTGAAACGTAGTTGCGAAATGATGTCCGCAAAAGTTGAGAATACTTTGTTATATAAAACACAAATTTTATTAGTAATAATTTTAAATAATTTAATATCTCTTACACTGTTTTTTTTTTTTTTTTTTTTTTTTGCTTAAAAAATTAATTCATTTTACCATGAATTTAAATTCATTTCGTTGTTTTTAAAATCTATTAAAATCATTTTTAAATAATAATAATCTCTTACACTGTAATTTTATATAATAAAGAAATTACTCTACTTGAGTTTTGTTAATTTTACCTTGAATTTAATTTTTCTATTCGTATCGTTATCGCCGATACTTCTTCTTGAGTATCGGTATCGTATCGTGAATATAAACCTATAAGATGAAAATTGTTGGAACTGGATATATAACCTTTGGAAACATAAACTTTGGCATATATATATATATATGATTACGAAGGAAAAGGAGACGACGAAGTAAAATTAAAAAGTTACTGACTGATTCATCATCGCACATCCTAAACACCTGAAGCTGAAACTTGGACCGGAGGTGGGCCTCTCAACAAATCGATCCCATAGGAGTTTTTGAAATTAGAATGTTTAGGGGGTAAATAAGAGTAAACACGGGTAAATTCGCTAACCGCATGTCTCCTTATCTAATAGAGATACTGCAAACCATTTATTAATTATTATTGCTCACTTAAATAATAAGCGGACAGGTGTCTGGTTCTTTTTTGAAGTTCGGCCCTTTTGGGGAGTAAAAGGATAAAACGTTTATTTTGGAACGTTTTTGCCACCCCATATATTTTTTTAAACATGTTCTCCATTTATATGGGGCATTTCACGCCAAATCGCATGGTTTTTAACAAAAATTTTTTTTCCCAATTTTGTGATATTTCTTAGTACACTTTAAAAGGGCCTTCTGGGTAAATTTTGAAATTTTGTTGATTGCTGGTTCAAATTACTCTTTTCTATGTCTTTTGTTCATAACTTTTTTAATAATCAAATTCAAAATCAAAAAAAAAATAATTTTAAAACCATCCGATTTGGCATGGAATCGGCCATATTATATATAACATTCGTAGCATATCTAAGAAATACAAGTTTCAATATGTCATTTTTTCGAAATTCGTGCGTTTTAGGGGTGAAAAACGTACCTTTTTTGATACTTTTTTACAAAACATTTTTCTCCATTCGCTAACATATACTTACGTATTAAATTATGGGCAACCACTACAATATTGAAATTTTTGGTACATCAATAGGTGGAAAAGAAGAATGAAAAAGGGGAAATACGGGAAATTAAATTTCATTCTTTTACTTCTGTGTACTACATGATTTGATTTTTGTATAATGTTGAACTTAGAAACATACAATTATAGGTGCAGGGTCCTGAGTGACTTTATCGTTAAAACCTAGAAAGATAAACTTTGGCATATACACATTTTCGTGAAAGAATGGAGACGCGAACAAAGCAGCGGGTTAAATGCTAGTATGTTTATACAGTAAAGTAGTCTTTTAAATTTTTATCGGTTTCTATCCAGTAAGCATATAAGCAAATCACAAGGCCTTATTGGCGGTGTAATCATTTTACAACTACATATTACTACTAATTCAATATAATATTGTTACGAAAGTAACCTTAGTTTAGAATTAGTTTAATTTATTAGTTATCTTGTATTAATTAGTTATTTTGTATTTGCTAGCAATTTTATTAGCTTAAATTGTTATTGCATTAGTTATGCATATTTTTAATGTAAAAAACACTACAGAATTTTCTTGTACATATGTAATGTTAAAATTGTTATACATAGTTGTACTTCAACCCCACTGTAATTTTTGAATATTCGAAAATAATCTTAACATTTTTTTAATCCTTAAAGTATGCTTTAGTTTATTGATGTATGATAGCT
The DNA here is from genome assembly GCA_943735925.1 of Pollenia amentaria. Lineage (NCBI taxonomy): Eukaryota > Metazoa > Arthropoda > Insecta > Diptera > Polleniidae > Pollenia > Pollenia amentaria. The sequence continues at coordinate 85,288,832 of OX031009.1, forward strand.
TAATTTAAATTCAGCCATAGTGCTAATGCATAATGATATTGGGTGTTAAGATAATAAAACCTCAAATGGTCCAGAAAGTTCGAAAATGTTACAGACATTATGAAAACGTCGAATGTTCTAGAGCCATCTAGATGTCAGCGCTCGAACAGAGTATAAATAATCGCGAAGGTGGGCATCGTTAATCAGAATTAGTACAAATGTTTTAGCGTGTAGATCGCAATAGAGGTCGCGATTATAAGTGGCTTAACTGACTTATTTCTAAATAAAGTTGTGTGAATAGTTTATAGTATCAGCAATAAATAAAGTGTTTAAAGTGGTGTGTTTTATTTATTTTTTTAAAGTTGCAATAAAAGAACTCAAGAGGTTTATTATAAAGGAAATAAACGAAAAACATTATTTATTGAAAAGGCAGTAACGTAACAATATTATAAGTACCAACACAGATATTAGTTCCATATCGATTAAAATGCCTCCATTCCAGAATGTACGATTAAATTTTTACCCCGGGGGTGTAGGAATAATTTTGAGGATATTTCACCTTTTGGTCTTAAACACTCTGGGGCATAATAAGGTGCAGGCAGTCCAAAATTGACAGATTTCAAGAGATTTTCACATTTTTAGCGATCGCTTTCGGGGATCACGTCGTGGTTGTGGTTTTAACCCAAAGCGCGGGAATGGATATCCTGAAAATCCCGTGGGAGGGTGAGGACTATCCCTATGCGCTGTTGCTACTCAACAGGACGAGTGCATAGCTATGGATTATGCACTTAAATTGGTATGCTGGTTACTCTAAACTCAGGGGCGGTTGGTAAACGCATTGTTTGTCACCCAGTGGATAAGATCAGCCATGAAGTAGGTCTACACGGCAGATATCCATGTAAATCCGTTTCATATCCGTAATAAGATACACGTAGCTAGAATTAGTTAATTTCTTATATCAAATCTGCTATAAATCAGTACTTGTGTTTGTAAAATTTTGGATACGGCCATTCAAATATATAGTAAAGAGTAGAAGGACTGGCCCGAAAATGGTATTTTTTATTTCTCAAAAAACATAAAGGGACAATGTCTCCAATGACATTTCCAATTTTTTTAAAAATCCATTACTGCGAAGGATCAGAGCTGTAAATGAATCATTAATTTTTGAATTAATTCGCGAATTGTTCATGCACTGAATTAGCAAATTTTGAATTAATTCTTTACACACAAAAAAATGAATTAAATGAAATTTGAGTTAATTCAAATGAATTTGGTAAAAATAAATTGCAATTCATTTCCAATTCAAATGAATTTGTCAAATGAATTGCAATTCGTTTCCAATTCAAATGAATTTGTCAAAGTGAATTGCAATTCTAAACTAAAATTCATTTCCAATTCATTTGAATTAAATTGATTTTGAATTAGCTTAAATGAATTAGAAAAAAGGATCAGCAATTCATACTCTCGTTTTGTATATCACCTAGTGAAGTCCAAAGACAACAAATTCTTAGAATTGAAATTCTCATGATATACTGGAATTGACAGGTAGTGGCAGAATTGGTATTGAATTACTATAGGTGTTCACACGGTAAACAAAAAAGGTACCACAGTACCACCACTAGCACTTTTAACGCCCCCATCAACATCTGACGCAAGAAGGGCAGCATTTACGAGACTGAGGACAATAGTCGATCGAAAAAAATTTATTTACTTTTTGTGTTGAAAACTTTCAGCTGTAGTAAAAATAGTACATTGAAGTAAGTAAACGAAGAGGTATATAATGTCTTTGAGTCGTCAAAGAGGAATATGCAATAAGAACAATTGAGTGATTGCGTTAGAATGAGAGTAGATAAGTGATACTGATATTGAAGATAAGCAACGGTGAGCGCTAATGCTAATTACACTATGCAGCAATTTTTTCTTATATATGTCAATTTTGTGTTTTTTTCCATTTTCATTCCCTCTAGATCTGCTCTTGAATATGATTGATTGCAACTCATTTTTTATTTCATTCATTTGAATTGCAATTCATTGTTCTAATTCATTTGAATGAATTCAAAATCAATTTAATTAAAATGAATGGCAATTCACTTTAAACAAATTTATTTGAATTGGAAACGAATTGCGATTCATTTTACAGATACATTTGAATTAAAAACGATTCAAATTTCATTCAATTCTTTTTTGTTGTGAAAAGAATTAATGCAAAATTTATCAAATTCATAACGAATTAAAATAAAAACAGAATGATTCATTTACAGCTCTGCGAAGGGTAATATCTTCAACGTCCGATTAATATTGTTTGCTTGCTTGTTTACTGGTTGATTACTACCAAAATCTTTTGAAATTGACTATTTTTAATAGATTTAGAATTTTGGAGACATTTAATTAGAAAACAAGATTTATGACATTTCTAAAAGCCAGAAAAAAGAGATCTTAAAGAATCAACGATAAAAAGGCTGAGTTATCATATTATTCGTGTTTGATTAAAGGCAATTTTTAACAAATCTGTTAACTAATGTTGAAAATGGAAATATATTGAAAAGGCTAATAGAAATTAATGATACCTTCGGCAGTAACTTGACATCACATAGAATGAAAATTACAACAATACAGAATATAAAATTCACCAGATGCGTTTAGAGATCTTTGAATTTTAAATTACATGAACACTAAACGACCGACAGTCAGTCAGACGGTCGAAAAAACAGACGCAAGCAAATGAACTTGAAAGTGCTGCATTTAATATTGAAAACAGAAACAACCTGCTGCTGCCGCAGCCACGTACCATTTGGGATGTGATGAAAGCGTGAAACGAATCAAAACGTAAATATCTATGGACAAAAAAAAAACAGCCAAAAAAAAAAATGTTAACGTGGAATGCCGCAACACAGGCATTTGTAAAAATGAATGTATGTGTGTTGGGTGTCAGATCTTTATATACATATATACCTACTCCAACATAAAATGGTAAGAATTCAAATTTAAATATTTTCATCAGAAGACGGTCATGTTTTATACATAGGAGGACATTCGTACACACATTCATATATTAGGTACAAACAATATGTCTCAATTGGATTTCAGTGGCTTCATTGATTCTTATCACCCCATAAAATACATTTCGTTTTGATTGTTTGTTTTTTTTTTAAATCGCCTTTGTTGTTTTTGTTTCATTTGTGTTTGTTTTTCAGGGTTTATTCTGCCCTGATTCGTTTTGATTGCTTCTTAAGTTAAGTTTATTTGTATCGTCTAGATGTCTGCTCGTTTTCCGTGCCGGTTGGTTTCAGCAAGATCAACGTTTGAATCAATTCGATTAACCACATTAACGGGTTACTGCTGCGCATCATAAAATTTCTGTTAACCCTGTGCGTGTTTAAATTAAGTTCGACAGTCCGAACGACAAACTGACTGACCTACCGACCAACTAACTAACTAAGCAATCGTCAGAATGACTAACAAACAGATCGATTTAAGAGCCCAATTACTAAACGTTTCTATGCAGAGATGCTCGTTTTTTTATATATACATTTTTTTAAATTTTTTCTTACTAGAAGTGTAATTTATGTCTTTATTTAGTGAATATTTCGTTCCCTAATTTATTCGAATACCTTTAAGGAAAAGGAACGACCAAGCGGTCAATCGAACGATCGTGTCTCATTTTACTTTACATCACTTTTTAGGACAGTGTGATCAACAGTTATAAACAGGCAACAATAGAATAACATGCTGTCTATCTCACCACTATACATATTTGATTGGTCAATTTAATAATATGAGTACTATGTATGCATACTTTCAGTAAGAATTCATATATAACGGTTGCAGATGCAATTGACGTTAACTTTCCGCAATTTTTTTGCGACACTGATCCAGAGTCACTATGAAGATACCCAACAAACAATTTTTAAATAATGTGCATATAATGCAATGGGTCGTTAATTTGTAAAATTTTGAATTTTACGCTCAAGCCTAGTACTCTGCTCAAACTTGTGAACAATGTTGATCAGCCTTTATTATTTCATACGAAAAATATTACCGAAAGGTACCTAATATCCGCGTTTAAAAAGCAAAATAAAAAATTTTACACTCTCCTATTGAAAAGTCGTAATAAATGGATTAATTTCTGTATCGACCCAGTAAATTTAAAAAGTGAAATTGAGAATAAAAGGTTTTAAAGTAAAAGTAGTAGTAAATATTCGAAATCGTGAAAAAATTCCAAAGGTCCTGTTGGGTGTAGAGTTAGAGCCCAGTGATTTGAAATAAAAAAAACTGCACCCAATCTATAATATGAGACATCTTCCACAAAGGCAAATTTCTGCAGAAGAACCCCATAAGAGAACAGTCCCTGTGCAATGTTTGAACTGTAAGGAGTTTGGACATATCAGATCGTACTGTAAACTCACTCCGGTATGTGTTATGTGTGACACGGCAAAGACCGACAAGACCACAAGAAAATGTAGCACACCTTAAATTACAGGCGCTGTCCAGTTTACACAGCTTTATTGTGCTGTTAAAATGAGAAAACATATTCCACTGTTACAAAAAGTTCACTACATGCAATCAAATGCTAATGAGGCATTGTTCCAAAATTTGCCACGCAAGCAGGGCAATCCGCAAAATACTCAAACATACGAATATGTTGTAAAATCTGTAACTTAACTTACTGGTATTTCAAACCCACAAAACGTTGCACAGAATATAAGTAAATTAGAAATTACCCTCGATACTCCTATCCAAACCATAAATAACTTAACGAACTCTATGAAAAGCATGATGCAAGAGATGATGAGAATACTATCTATGTTATTGCAAGCTCTTCTGAACAAACCATTAACTGCTTAATAATGTGCTTCGGGAACGCAAACAGCTTATGCGAACATATTATATTTTCTAAAAGATAATCATATAGATATTATGCTTATTTCTGAAACCCATTTGACTCAAAGAAACTTCTCTTCGTTGAGTGGAAGAATTTGCTAGCCATCTGGTAGTTTCATCAATTTATACTCCTGCAGGTTTTTATAACGGAAAATCAATGTAATAGCTTCTTCGAATCACTTGTTACCTTTTTTCTGCCTGCTGGCGACTATAATGGCAAACACTCATTCTAGGGGCACGGCTAATTTTGCCTAATGGATGTGTTCTGTTTAACACAATTTTAAAAATGCGTATATATGTGATCTCAATCGGAGAACATTCATATTAGATAGCAGAAAGGCAGAGGATTTCTGACTTAATCGATTTCAGTATTAAGAAAAAGATCGTAAGAGAGCTTGTATATATAGAATTTTTATTGGATCTCTCGTCTGATCACACACCCGTTATTGTTACCTTTTTGAAACCCCTGAAATTGTGTCCGCAGCGGTACACTAAGCGCTAACAGGTACAATAAATTGGTTGAAATACAAGAAATAAAAATTGCTTGGAGAGACTACCGCTAAGAACAACAGATGCTATGGACCTTTCGAATTTGAACTTGGCACAACATCTCAAACTAGCTGCTCAGCTTGCTCCTAAGCCCCTGCGCCGCAACAGGCAATATAGAACTTGATCTATTCAGGTCTGTAGAGTCGGAGTTGAGGTTTTTGTACCGGAGTTGGAGTCGTATTACGGACAAAAACTCGCGACTCCGACTTCAACATTTTTCGTCATAAAGAATTTAAGAAAATTTTCTAATATTTTCCAACATTAAAATTATTCGAAATTGGCGATGCAATGTTTCAAATATCGATTTGAAATCTTTACAGAAACATTTTCTTTCTATATTTAACCATTTAAAAGGAACTGCAATAAAAACAAGTTACAGTGCTATATTCGGCTGTGCCGAACTTTGATACCCTCCACCGGCAGTTAGAATATATGAGAGCTAAAAATTATTAATTGATCATTATAAAAACGGACGTCAGTATAAAAATTGGTTTAAACCAATTGGACGACAATCAGACAGGCGTATGCATTTATTTCTAACAATTTGAAGAAACTTGAATAAAATATATGATTCGTAACAGTTTATGCCGAACTAAAATTATTTTCAGGAGGGAAATTTATATAAGACCCATGGTAAATTATGGACTATTCATCACAAAATCGTGTAGACTGATTTCTGTTATTAAAAATCTAAATGGAACAAATTTCAATACAGTAGTGAAATTTGTGTAAGCGTTTAAAGTGCCTATCAGAAGGCTGCTTAATATGGGATCTAAGGTAAATATGTACCAAAAATCATAAAATTGCATGATATTATTTGTGGCCATATGAACCAAAACTGGACCAAATTTCTGCTACGGTTTTAGGCGTATTAAAGTAATTTCCTAGAGTAAGCATAATACTGGACATTATATGGTAAATTACGGACCGAGCTTCACTAAATTTTATAGTGTGATTTTTATTCCTATAAATCTTTAAAATACCAAATTGTATTACAATAGCATTATTTATTATCAGGGAAACCATAAATATGCAGAGACAATATGTTTATCCATTTAAGAGCTTTATTGAATTTTGGCATCGATTTGTTGAGTGCATATTTTTGCATATTTTATCCTTTACAGCATTTTTTTTTTTTGCATAATTAGTTAAAGAACATTCTTGCAGCATTTTTGAAGTTTTAGCGCATATTTTGCCTTTTTGAGGAATATATTGAAAAAAATTTATTTAGATTCTTACAGGAGCTTTCGCAGCAAATACATTTTTTTCAAATTCTGATTTTTCTGTTTCAAATATCTATCTTTATACCCAACGCGTTGATACAATTTCGCCATTTGCATTTAATTTTTACTCTAAAATTGTAATCCAAAGCAGGTTGTCATTAAAGATACATGTTATTTTAAACTTTAAAATTTGATATTTAAATAAGGAACAATAAAGGAAAAAGCAATTCTATACATTTTTAGCGATGTAATACATATAAATTGGGATCATTCTATTAGTATACCGACCAATTAAGAATCACGATTTAAAGTGATCTTACGATGCCCATCCGTCCGTCTGGCTGTTTAACTTTGTGCGCAAACTAAAAGTTGTAATTTTGTAGATAATTTGATCAAATTTGGTAAATACATTTAATTTGCACTAAGGACGAAGTCTATGTAAATGGTGAGAATCGGTCTATAATTTAACATATTATCTAGTTCTTCTCAAATTAGAATTTTTGTGTACGTTAACCATCTAATTATGTTGGTATTAAGATTAAATTCGCCACAAAAATATTTTACTGCAAATTAAAATTAAATTCTTTTCGAATCGGCTTACATTTGCTCCCCTCTACAAATAGCTTTAACTTTCTTTTAAATGTTTACATTAATAAACCATTTAGCGACCGTCTCTAAAATCTAGTTAACACAAAAAATGTCATATGGGTGTTAATATCTAGATAATGTTCGCCACAAATAACTCTTATAAGAATTTTAACCTCATAATTAAAGTTTGTTTTTGAAAACGATGGGCAGCAATGGGGCCCATCGTTTTCAAAAACTCTCGAAAATTCGTCTGTAAATACTATGGTGTCTGGGCCTTACCGATTATAATTTTAGGATTGTTTTTTCAAATGCAAAATTTTTTAAATTGTTGAACAGTTTGTTTTCAAATGAGCAATTTTTGATTTTTTGGGGCATATTTTTTAACAATTTGCAGGGCATATTTTCGAGATTTTACAGCATAATTAATGTGCATAAAACGTGTTTTCATTGAGTAGGTTTTATATGTTAATAGACCGATTTCCACGAAATTTGACGGTTTGATTTCTAGTCCTATAAAAAAGTGACGTACTAAATTTTATTATGATAGCGTTATTTATTACGGTTTTAGGCTTAATAAACTTTTTTCCGGGAGTACGCTTTATTTGGAGCATATGGTAAACTATTGACCGATCTTTAAGAAATATGACAGTGTGATTTCTAGTCTTATAAAATTATGACGTAGCACATTTTAATACGATAGCAATATTCATTACGGTTCTATACGTACGGTATAATTTCTAGTCATATAGAACGAATTTGTGCAAAATTGTATATCATGCCGTTAATTATGCCACATTTTATGTTATTTTTTGTAACAAATTTTTCAATTTTTTAGGGTGGTGGTTCTTAATTTTGATTCATTACTCTGATCCTGCTGATCGGTTTTCAATCCCATACTACTTAGGTTAACTTGTTGTTATCTTTTGAGTCTGTCGTAACTGTGCGTGTATTCAACAGCAGGATAGACAGATGGTCATGGCAAAATCGACTTAGAATTACACAAGGTGCCAGAATATATATACTTTATGGGGTCTTAGATGCATAATAAAAAAGTTTCACACGGAATGACAAACTAAGTATACCCTCGTTCACCACTAGTGGTGCAGGTTATAAAAAGAGTTTAAAGTCAAATAAGGACCAGTCTCATAAACATTACGCATCAAGGTTAGAGTAAGAGTAGGAGTTAGAGTCGTGGGTCGGAGTCGCACTTAAAAAGTGTCCGAAGAAAGTTGACCAACAACTTTTTGAAATCTTATAAATTTTATTTTCGGTACTAATTCAGATTTTTTTCTAAGTCATGGACTCCAAAAATTTTGTTAAATTAACTCAATTTGGTAAGGGAATGGCGTATTTGTCATTCGGAAAGCCAGTTGAACGGAGGGGTCCAATTGATCATATGACGGATTGATATTTCTGCATTACCAAAGTGCAAGGCAGAAAAATGGCTATGGTTTATCCAGATAGAAAATCAATTGCTCCCTATTCCCAAAGCGAATAGCATTAAAAGTAACATCAGATAATGAAGAAGAAAATTTAAATCTGAGTTTTAGTTCTTCAGGTGATGCAAATATTAAACTATGAGTCGAAGCGCACTTAATGATTTATGTCTGTCATAAGAGAATTCCGATTTACTCACTTCAAGTTTGAAAGAGAGTTGATTTTTGGACACAGAGAGACGCGTTTAGTTACTATCGCCATGGTTCAAATCTATATGGAATTATTTTCAGAAAGTACACAGAAAAAATTTTCGGCAATTTTATTTGAATTAAAGCATTAATAAAAAATAAAAAAACTTTCAATTCAAAATTTAATCAACTGAATTAAACGTTTAATTAATATCAACAAAATTTCTACAGTAAATATTGCTAATATTACAAAATTAAAAAAACGGTAAGTTTCTTAAACAAAGTTAAGAATTTGGCGACTTTTTACACAAAAGCGCTAATTTATACTATAATCACATGAATATCCAACACTTTTTAAGCTGTGTATACTCAAAACCATAAAACAAAAAAAATATAGCGGTTTCAGCATAAAGAGAAATGCAAAAAACACTTGTTGCAGATTAAAGTATTTAATTTTGCTACAGAATTTAAACAGTGAAGTAGTGTGTGAGTTAAAACAAAGAAGAAACAAATGTAAAATAAAAGGAACGTGCAAAACATAATTTTATTTAAATTAATTTAAAAATAAAAAAATTCATGCAAATTAAAAAATTTAAAACCTAAACATATATAATTTAAAGTGTAATACATATATTTGTGTTATTGTTTGTAAAACAATACCATGGTGAAATTACTAAAAGGTGGCCTCGGTAAGCCAGCCGTTCATTGTTTGATTGTATGTGTTCGTGTATTGATCTTGTCAAATTTGTTTTGGGTTTGTTATTAATGCTGGCAAACAATCGATAGTACTATCGATACTATCGAGAGTTCTGTTCCTATTGGACTATCGATAGTTTAATTTCTATAGCGATACTATCGTTGACATTTTTTGGTAAATTGTCAACAATTTTTGTTCAGCGACGCCGGCTTCATTGGCTTTTAATCGGCTGGAATCGTTTTTACCACAGTTTCGCTGAAATCGTAGTAAATCTTTCAAAATTTAAATTTTTCTACTTCTACAAAAAGTTCCAACTTTATGCGTTTCCACTTGTTGCCATATGGAAACGTAGCACAGCCTTCAATATTTGATTTTTTCTGAGCATTTTCTGGTAATGTTTAATATGGCTGAAAACTAGCTTGCCTAAACTTGTAATATTGACTACAAAATTTTACCATTGATAATTTTTTATGCTTTGAGTGGCGAACAATATTGGCCAAGTTATGGGCCCCCAAATTTTGGATACATGATTCGTTTAATGTATCTCTAATATTACTTCTCCAATCGGCAAAACATTAGTATCCTGGAACAGTTTAAGAAATTACCTTTCAAACTTAAGAACTCTATTAACCCATTAACAGCGAAATAAAGAAAAACATTTAAAATATATTTAAGGAAAATAAATTAATTAAAACCCGAATTCTTTTAATAAATCATATTTTCTGGCCTTTTCAGTTTAAAAATTTACTTATTTACTTAAAAATTATAAATTTTTCTTTTATTAAATAAACATCTACTGGCCAATTTCACCAAGTTCAGTTAAATTCTTGTTATACACAATGTGCCATATTTTGGAAAACTATGGCGGCCTTTCTCATATGTCTATAGACCCCAAAGAGAAAACTTTAATTTAAACACAAGTCCTTACCTGCCACCTGAAATTTTATACCAATTCGACTAAACGTTTACAAAATATACAGGCCTGTTCTGAAAATCACTTTAATTCAAATCACATGTGCCTTTTAAAATCCCACGTGTGATATTTTGGCGTTTCGTTTTTGTTGGCTTGTGTGTGATTTTCAATTGCCGAAAGCACACCGAGACACCAAAAACGGAATGATATTCAGAACACCACAAAATCCCACGTGATTTAAAATCACGTGTGGGACGTAGTTCAAGTTCAAGTTGCAAAAAATTAAATTGAACAGTTCTACAAAGAATTCGATATTATTAATAGTTAACAAACTATCGAAAATATCAATTGTTGTGACTATCGATAATTTACCTGCTCTATTTGTTATGAACTTATCAAAGTGCTATTTAATTGTCAAAGTGTATTGAACTTTGTGTTTTGAATTGGTCTTTTTTTCTGTGTTTTCAATTTTCAAATATTTTCATTTTATAATAAAAAATATTGCTTTAAAGATTTAATACAATATGAAAAACAAAAATGAGTGATAACTCTCAATTTGTAGCAAATGTAGGACATAAATAAGGAAGATAAATCCACGTTGTATACATTGAGCTTCTTGTGTCCGGGCTATGCATTTTGTGCAATAACAAATAAATCTCCGCCACGATTTTGTTTCCGTTTAAAATATTAAAATATGTGCTATATTATGTTGGAACTTCTTGAGTGAAATATTCTCTTTTTATATATATGTATATCCACGTAGTATATGTAGAGCTTCTTGGGCTTAGGATATGCATTTTAAATATTTTTTTCTTCTTCTTGAAAATTGGATATTTTATTAATATGTATGCTTGCCTAGTCATCAACAGCGACACAAATCATGAAAAACAGACAATGTTGATAATGTAATATTTGTTATTTTGGATCTTTTTACAAAAATTATAATTTTTTTAAACTATTTTAAAATTTTTATAATTTGTTTTTCAATATTTGTTTACTTTGCATCAGATTTTTTGACGTTGATGATACACTTTTTGCCTGTAGAGTTTGTATTATTATGTTTGTTGTATTACCGAGGCCACCTTTTAGTAATTTCACCATGAACAATACCATTGGTAAGAAGCCTCATTTATATTTATTAAAATTTTCTCTGCGGCTATTTTTTAAATGGAAATGGAGTGTTTTGTATGTGGAAATTTTTAAGGAACAAAATATTTCTTCAGAGGAAACGGTTGAATATGGTAAGTGTTAATATTTGTTACAAACAAATGGCAATGAGTTATAAACCTATACATATATGTATATCTTTTTTAATTTTTACAGAACCTTCCGAGAATTATGCACTTTGGGTGCAATATCTAGAAGTGAAATCAGTAACGCAGATTTCGACCTTTACTGGAGGAAGTGTGCTGCGTATCGTTTTAAACAAATCTTTGAAACGAAATGTACGTCAGAAATATTTGCTTTGTGGCCAGAGTATAAGAAACCGGCAGCTTCTCAACTCGTAAGTTACAATTTAATTGTTATTTTTTTTTTTCATAATATTAATTATTTACTTAAATTTGTCCACATTAATATAGACTTCACCTTAAAATATCCGAATGCTAAGTGTTTAAAGGATATTTGGCCTCAGTTAGGAGATGCTATTTTAAATATTATTAAAAATAAGTGCGGCGGTTCTCTTTTTTTAAAGGGCTGCAAAAAGTTGAATCTGCCAATGAAGGTAAAATAAAAATTAATTATAAATTTTCCAAACAAATTCTATAAAATAAATTTTTGTAACCATATTCTTTTCAGACTCAAAAACATTATTTATTTTATGGCATGCGCATAAACTTTTCCCTCCCCAGTAAACTTTTACTACCATTCCAAGTGGAGAGAAAATAAGGAAGCGATTTTCGGTAATTGACTCACAGGAAAGTTTTGCTTTGATAGCTTCAACAAGCGAAGAGCTGGATACCAAAATAAAGTTTCTACAGTTACAAGGGCGCAACATCCAGCCAAGGTTGCTTGTTGTAGGAGATCTCCATGTTATAAAACAAATTTGCGTATTTTTTGATGGTCCAAAATATCCATTTTTGACTGTGTTAGAAGCATTTGATATTTGATTTAAAATATTTTTCATTTTTAATTTGCAATTTCCGCAAGAGTCGGAAGTTTTCTTTAATTTTGCTCAGTCTATTTTGTACGACTTGCCAACGTCGAAAAAATGTACAAAAGTTGCTGCTGTAAAGCATGAGCTTTTTAAAATTGCAAAGTAAATATTTTAGTTCGAATAATTTTTCTGACATATTTAAAAAAAATATTTTTAAAAATGATTGACTTTTTTGTGACAACAAATTTTTAACAAAAATTTATTTGAAATACACACACAATCGGGTATGTGATGGAAAACGATTTTGAAAACAAATTAATTTGATATCGATAATGTCGTTTATGGTTCAGAATTGGATTCTCTCGAAATTCGTCACACCTTTTACAATCGATCGATTTCAATCGCATACCTGAATATGTGGTTTTAAATAAAGTTTTTTATAAAAAAGTAACTGCAAAGAAACTTTCGTTTAGAAATTTATTTTGAAAACAAAAACAGATTTGAATTTGTTATTGTTGTTTCAAAATTTATTTTGAAAACAAAAACAGATTTGAATTTTTTATTGTTGTTTCAATACAAATTCCCAAGCGAACATTTGTATATTATTTTGAGTTTATAATATCTAAATACTGCAAGATATGTTAAAACTTACATATTTGCAGCTTAGTAAGATTTCGTTCTTAGATATTTCATGGGAAAATATTGACAACTCTCCCTAATGACTATACAATTTTTATTATACCATGGTTTTGTAAACAAAAACATGAAACAGACGTTTGAATAATTCTTTTTTTTTTAACTTTTTGTCTCAGTTTTTATGCTCGTTTTTCACTTTCTCGTTGCAAGTTTTTTGAGTATGTTAACAATAATATAAAGCAATAATTTTCTTTTATTGAACAAACCATTTATAGTTTTGTATAAGTATGAACATATTTATAAGTAATAAAATACAAATTATATTATTCTAAAAACCAAATTTTTCTTTGTTTCATTAATTTTTAAAATGGTATTTAATTAAAAGTTTAATTGTTGTAATTAAAAGTTAAAGTTAATGAACAAAAGTGTATCCATGTAACTTTTACTCTCAGAAAGGAAACTTGCCCCCCGAATTCGGATTAACAACCAGTATGTACCCCAGCATTCTAAAGTAAAATACTTCGGTATTCACCTCGATCGCCCGCTTATATGAAAACGCCACATAGAGGCTAAATTGACAGAGATAAAATTGGTAATAGGCAGGTTCTCAAAGCTTGCCCTTGATTGTAAACTTTTGATATACAATTCGATTTTAAAACTCATTTGGTGATGCAATTAACAATTATGAGGAACAACGTCGGCCTCTAATATAAAAAAATTGCAAAGATGCCGAAATGAGATTTTTAGAATGATAACAAACCAGTGCTACGTTGTATATGAGAAATGAACAGATGCGCAGAGATTTGAATGTACCCCTACTAAAAGGGGAAATAATCAGACATAATGCAAAATATTAAGAAAATTTGGAATCTCACCCTTCTGGCACGAAGCTAACTCAACGATCGTATACATCGACGACTACGAATGAGGGAGACTGCAAATCTCGTTACATGAAACTAAAGGAAGAAAATCAACTAACACTTCGCACACCTAGTTCAAAAGTGAATCAACTTAAAAAACCTAAATTTTCAGAAATCGAAAAAGACTATTTTTGACCTAAATAAAATGACCTAAAAAAACCAATCTTTTTTGAATTGAATTTGAAACCGACCAAAATAATACATTGGCGTCATGAAATCCAATGTTATGGGTTTTTTGTTCGAACTGAAATTAGTGTCGGTTTTAGGTGTCACAGAAACCAATATTATCGGGTTTTTATTGAAAATAAATCAAGCAGCCTTCAGCTCTTGTTTTTTTTTTATTGGAAATAAATATAGTTGATTAAAGTTAATTTTTTTATTTTATTTTTTTACACAGTTAGTTATTTGCATGGATGAAAGTAAATAAAATTGGTAAAATGGTATTTTTTGCATGTCTCTGGTAGTATCCGGCAGCAGGCTGATGGAAACTCGCAAAACTATTCTCACTTTTTCTGCATGCAGAAAATTTGCAACAACATTTATTTATTTATTTATAAACAACAATTTTTTTTGTATTTTTTATAAATACGCTTTATATTTTTACAAAACAATAAAATAACACTAATGTAAACAACAAATGCAAATAATACAACGATGGCATTTATTTCATATGCTTAGTGTGTTACCATTCTAATTTTCTTTTCTATAATTTTCTTGTAATTAAAAACACAAATTTTAACAAAAATTACACTGTGGTACAAATTTTCAACAAAGTCGTGACCAAATCAATCTGACAGCTAATCCTTATGTAAAATTGTACGCTGAACCCGAATATGAAGTCAGAATGGTCAAAAGTAGAACAGCATTTTTAAAAAAGATGATGTCACGTTCATAAAAATATCTCCGAAAATATTTAATGGATGTTCTATTTGTTTTTTTTTTTGTTGAAAGATAACAAAATTACCAAAACAACCTCAAGTCGTTTGTAAATATTTGTTAAGAAATGAATGACTCATAGTGGACCAAACTTAAAATTTCACAAAAATTTTAATGATTTTTTGGAATTTAGATTTTTTCAACTTCTTTTTTTTTAAACCAAACAATGAATTTTGTTAAGTGTTATCACTTATTGCGTCACTTATTACAAACATTTTGTTCCCCATAGGATCTAGATCGGTGCAAAAATGGCAAAGTTACAGTAGATTAATTGAACTATCCCACTTTTCGATTTTCATCAAATAAAAAAAAAAAAAAAAAACACAACAGTAAATATACAAAGCTAATGGTAGTAACAATTAATATTAAAAATGTATTAAAACTGTTGAATGGTTTTGCCTATTGTGATTATTTTCTGTCTCTCGCACAAGGAACCAATAATAGTCGCCAAACATCGCCTCATCATACGCCCCTTGATACCGACGCTCCATTTCTTGTATTTGTTGGTGAAAGCGCTCACCATGCTCGTCACTTGCATCGCCAAGGTTATTTGGGAAGAAATTTAAGTCGGAATGCAGAAGGTGTATTTTTAAAGACATATTTGCTCCTTTTTAAGTAAGATATAAAAATGAATATTAATTTAATTTAGGCATATGAGGAGTTGGTTTTATGAATGAGTTTCTACGTCCATTTTGCTTAACATTGGCTAAGCAAAAATAACAGTCAACGTCGTCGTAGTTCGTAGGTTTACGCCAAATTGCAGAATAATCAAATGGCATATACCGACTGCGGTATAGGAAATTAACATAAGATTCTGTAGGCAAATTTTTTAAACATAAAATTAAGGAATGCATACTTACTTTGCGTCCGACATCCACGTTGGAGATATGCGATCCCGTGTTATTTAAAGATCATCGTTATTAGTGAACGTGATTTAAAAATCACTGCTCCTTCATACTGTTATTGTGAGCACGGTTTATCAGTTTTCTGTTCTTTTAAAGCAATTGCGGCCAAGCTATATGTACAATGCGCGAACTTGCGCAAAAGCTTTTTTAAGTACTTTGCAAAGAAACAACAACAAACTGTAAGAGCTTTCAAATCTGTTTACTTAAGGTACGGTCAGATATGGCAAACATTTGCCGAAAAACGTCAAATATTTGTTTGCCGTAATGTGACCACAAAATATTTATTTGCGACAAACAGGAAAACAGCTGATTTTGGGCTAATAAATTTGTTTGGTGTCAAACAAAAATGCTTTTAATGTGACCACTCAAAAACAAATATTTGCCTGTATTTTAAGCAAACAAATATTTGTTCTTACAATTATTTTGTAAGAGCAAACAGTAGCAAATAACTGCTGTTGGGAACAACTTAAAAAAAAAATACCACTAAAATCGAATAAAAAAACACAAAGTATTGTAATAATATTTTTGTAAAATTTAACATTTATCGAATTTATTTATTAAAAAAAACACATGATTTTGGAATTACATTAAATTCGATTTTGATTTTCAGTATTTTTTGTTGTTGTAGCCAAATCGTCGTGCGGTTACTGCCTTGGATCAAAGATAAAAAAGTTATCTAATCTATATATATAAAATTGTAACGTTACTGATTCACTCACTGATTCATCATCGCACAGCCTAAACGACTGAAGGTAAAAACTTGAAATTTGGACCAGGGCTAGCTCTCCCCAAATCGATCACAAAGACGGGATTTTTGGAATTCGAATGTTTAGGGGGTAAAAACGGGTAAATTCGGTAACCTTATATCTCTAAAACTAAAATTTCATACTTATCGTTGTTCATTAGAAAAATAAGCGGACAGGTGTCTGGTACTTTTTGGAAATTCAGCCCTTTAACGGAGTAAACGGGTAAAACCTGTATTTTGGTACTTTTTTGTCACCCCACCTATCTTTTGAACCCATAATAGGAGAAATAAGGGTTATATCACATTTGAAACTTATCTAAAAAATCCAAATACAAATTTGGTACTTTTTAGAAATTCGGACGTTTAAGGAGTAAAAAGCGTAACTATTTTTGGTACTTTTTTACCAAACATTGTTTTTATTTATTGACATAGACGTATTAAATTATGGGCTCCCACTACAATATTTAAATTTTTTTATGCTTCAATGGGGAGAAAAAAGTACAAAAAAGGGGAAATAGGGAGTAAACGGGTAAAATCTGTATTTTGGACTTTTTTGTCACCCCATCTATCTTTTAAACCTATAAACATAGAAATAAGGGTTATATCACATTTGAAACTTATCTAAAAAATCCAAATACGAATTTGGTACTTATTCGAAATTCGGACATTTAAGGGGTAAAAACCGTAACTATTTTTGGTACTTTTTTACAAAACATTTTTTTTTAGTCAAAAATTTAGTACTTATTGTTGTTCAATAAAAAAAAAATAAGCGGACAGGTGCTTGGTACTTTTTTGAAATTCGGCCTTTTTGGGGAGTAAACGGGTAAAACTTGTATTTTTAAACTTTTTTGCTATGCCATCTATCTTTTAAACAAAATCAAACCTCACAATGAATCCCCCATTATAAGTAAACCGACTTCAAAAACTTGCTTGCAATGGGTCCTCAATGCTATCATCAGAATGATTGAAAAGAATGTATCTGCTTGTTGTAAGTCTTGCAATCAGCTTTTTACATTCCGCGGTAAGAGCATATGGATTAATTTCATTTTGTGACATGGCCTTTATTTAACAACCAAAAATCGTCTAAAGTGTCCTAAGTCAAAAATCGCTTTTCTTATAGTAAAAAATGATTAAATTGCTTCAAAATTAAATATTATTGTATTTGATAATTGATTGCAAGCTTTACAATAGCAAAACCGTTAATTTGTTAAGCCTGAAATACAGAAATTAAATAAAAGTAATAAAGTTTAAAAGCGTCCGAACTCAAAAACTAAATAATATGTTTTTCATCTATATCGTCACAACCAAAAATAATAGAAATAAATCGTACTTACCTCAATAAGCTAAACTGACACAAGTCTAATTAATATAACCTCCAACCAAGATTTATTTTATCAAAAGTGTCACTATTCGAGTTAAGACTACTGCACTTAGCAGAAGGGATCTGTTACCATTTTGTTTTCTGAATCAACTAAAAATAAGTATTATTAAATAAGTTTTATGAATTACAACTTTATACCAATTGAAACATAAAGAAAGACATAACTGCTTTTTAACAACAGTTAATACAAAACAACAAAATATTTTGAGTTGAGTTACTTTTGAACTAGTCGTGCGACTTAATTAAGTATATGTATTATCAATAATTTTTTATCTGGCTGGAATTACACTGTGCTTTTTTACTCTTGTTTACTCTTTTTTTCTGTCAAGCGGAGCACGTGATGGGTTACAATGTAGTAACACTATTAAATTCAAAACTTAATAACCATCTTTTGACTATTGCGTTCACGTTGCTAAAACATTAGAAATATAGGCTATATGCATTATTTTAACAAATTGATGACATTAGAACGCTGTTAATTTAACAAGGAGAATGTTTAACATTAATTTTAATATAATGTTAATACATGAAATAAACAGTATCCACAGAATATTGCCTTTATAAAATATTTATACTCTAGGAATTCCACATTAATTCTAAAAATGCATTTGGCTTTTTTGTAGCAAAAAAGTTTATTTTTATAAAAGAAGTTAATTTTAAATAAAATATATGAAGCCTGAGTTAGAGGAGCCGGTATTAGTTATACTATAGAGGAGAAAATCTTTGAACCTGGCCAAGTTCCAACCATGCTATCTATCGCGTTCATTTTATCTTATTTCATTGCAGAAATTGGAAATTTCAAAAGTAAAAACACACTAATTAAAATTGCTCTTATATGCATTTGAAATCTTATGAAGTTGTAGTTGAAAAAGTGTACACAATAATAATTTTTTCGATATGTAAGAAAACATTTAATAAAAAGTGTTTTGGCTTTACAAAATCATTTAAAGCTCTAACACTGTAATTACAATGCACAGTAGGTAATCTGGTCAATATTTTTGGCCAAAATTCAAAATCCCCCCCCCCCCACTTTAGAAAAAGTATTTTTTTTTTTGTTGTAATGTGATAAAGAATATATGTGAATTTTAATTTTATAAAAAACAAAAACCGTTCATCGCCTGACTCTTAAAGTCAAAGTATACAATCAACAGTTTAGGTGGTGCGCGCTTCGTGTTATTTTTTGATTACAATACCGGACAATAGTTTTTAATAAAAAAACAAATGAAAAATAAAATAAAATATGGAAAACAATATTAATAATAAGTGCTAAATAAATACATAATCATTAATTAAAATAAAATAGTTTATTGGTGAAAAAAATCAATATTTTGATCTAACCTCAATTAAAAAAAATAAAAGTTTTATACAACTTCGGAGAAGCTTTTAAAAAAAGTTTAAAATTTTTAAAGCTAAAATTAATAAAGTGTTGATAAGTATTTAATTTTGAGATTGTATAATCAATTTCATGCTGCTTGTTTTGCGTTTTTGAGATATCCCATTTTTTGCAGGCAACCTCTTTTTCGCTTATAGTGAACTTGCTAAAGTTTTGTTCGAAGAACAAAACAAAGGAGAGAAACAAACAGCTGTTTTAAATTATGTGTTTAGAAAAATTGGAGATGACGAAACATTAAAGGAAGGGGTGTTTGTTCTCAAAAGTAAGATTAAAAATTGCTGTCTTTATTTGTCTTAGAAATGGCAAAAATCACACAAAAAATGTAATGTTTTTGAGACGCAAAACTCAGAATGGCTAAGTGCTCAGTTCAAAATTGAAGTTAAAAAGCATTCCGTTGAGCCAAGTACATCCTCAGTTGGACGCCAAAAAAGGGAAGGGATGCTGATGAACTCTCCAAATCAGTACATCACGAAACGGAGCTATGTGTTCGCGCAGAAACAAAATGTGCTCGAAAGCAAAAGCACCTGGATTTGGCTGTGGTTCTCTAAAAAACTCTAGCCAGCCTAACGACACCATCTAAATTGAGGAAAATATCAGAGAGTGCTACGAAGAAGCCAATTAGACTTGCCACAGAAGAGGCACTATCGTTTATATTAAAAAACAACTTGACAAAGGTGCAATATCTTTTTATTAGACGCGAAAATAAATTGTGATATTTATCCGCTTTACAACGACGTTACACTTTCAAAGTTAAAATACAGACCAGATGGTATAGATATAACTGAAAAATATGCAAAAGTTCCACTACAAATGTTGCTAACGCACACTGCCAACAGAATTGTAGAGATGCAATGGGAAGTCGTAGCGGCGGCAAAGGTCAAGAATGTCTTTGCTCTTAAGGAAGATCTAGTTGTAAGCTATGGTTTTGATGGCAGTACAGGCCAATCACTATATAAATAGCGGTTTAACGAGCCAGGTAAATCTAACGACTTGGAGTGGTTTTTGTTTGCAACCACCCTCATTTCTTTAAGGCTAATCGACTCTTTCGGAAGACCTCTTTGGAATAACCGAACCCCTCAGTCGATAAGGTTTTGTCGGCCAATAAAGCTGCTGTACGTAAAAGAGACAATAGAGATTATTTTAGAAGAAGATTTGTATTTGAAAATACAGGTCGGAGAGTTGAAGAATATAGTTGATGAGACAAGGACCATTGAAATAAGTTTTAAATTATCACTCACCTTAATAGACGGAAAAGTTTTAAATGTTTTAAACAACACGAAATCAAGTCAAATGTGCCCCATTATTTGGAGTGAGTTCAAAGGACATCATGAGCATCACGAACTTCGAGGGTGAAAAATTTCATGCGAAGGAAGGTCACCTAAAATACGGATTAAGCCCTTTGCATTATTGCATTCGTGTTTTTGAGTTTATAATGCACACAGGCTACAAGTCCCATATAATGAAGTGGCAAGTTAGAAAAGAAGAGGAGCGAAAGGCTGTATTGGACAAGAAAAAAAAGTTCAAAATTTGTTTTGGGAAAAAATGTAGACAAGCCTAAAACGGGAGGATTTGGCAGCACGAATGATGGTAACACTAGCCGCCGGGCCTTCGCAGATCAGTTCCTCTTTTCCCGCATAACTGGCATTGATGAAGAGATAATATATTCACTAAAAATTATTTTGATTTCTATATGTTGCCAGTTCCCATTGGATTTGGAAAAATTCAAAACTTTTTGCTTTAGTACCGCAAAAATCATCCAATCAAAGTATCCTTGGCTTCCAATGACTGCGACTGTGCATAAGCTTTTAATTCATTCAAAAGAAATTGTTCAAAGTACAATTCTTCCAATTGGCTGTTTTGGAGAAGATGCTGCTGAGTCGAGCCATAGACTTTATAAATCTGATAGACTGGTTCATGCCAGAAAATGTAGCCGCAAAAATAATATGTCAGGGCCATGGATATGTCAGGCCCATTTGTTTCTTCTTTATGTCTAAAAAGGCGAATGTATACAAAAAAAAAAAAACGCATTCAGCTTTATAAAGAAGTGATTAATATGTTATCAAATCCAAAAGTTACTCCAATTAGCTTTGACGACACTGAGGATCTTACCGCCAGTGAAGACGATGAGTGCGCAGATGATGTCAATACGTTAACAGACACAATTTACACAAATGTTTTGGATGATAATAATTTAGAAAATGAATACGATATAACAATTGAGTAGAAAAAAAATTTTTTAAAATTTAGATTCAACTTTAAGATAATTAAAACTGAATTGAAATTATGTCAAAAAGTCTTTTATTATGCGTATAAAACCGCTTTCTAGAAATTTGAAGTTTGAAAGTTAATAAAAAAGTTCGTATCCAAGTTTGGTTAAATTCTGTCCGGCTGTTATTAATTTTCGCCAAAAAAAAAAAAATTGGAAAAATTACCCATAGTGCAATGTGTAAAATAATATATGTAAATATTATGTTGTTCAAAAAACATCGTTGTTTACATTAGATCGATATCACTACTAGTGTTGTGGGGATAATTTTGGACATATTAATGTACGTAGTTTTCGTTTAGCTGCATTTCACTTAACTGCATTTGTTGCCCATCTACACAAAATACAAAGTATTGTATATGATGGGTAAATTTTGTTAAAAAAAATTGAAATCACGCTCACTTTCGCAAAACTCAAAAGAAACGAACAATGTTGGTGTCAAATTACTTCCGTTTTGGATGAAATCCATCAAAATCGGCTGAGTAAGATAAGAGTTATGAATCCAAATATGGAACCACAACCCTAAAAATTGATAATTTTGTTACAAACAATGGTGGTATAATGCACAGATTAATATAATATTTCGCACAAATTCGTTCTATGTGACTAGAAATCGTAGTGTTAAATTTACATAATTTACTATAGACCCCATGTAAAGCCTATTTTCGGAAAACAGTTTAACAAATGATGACATTGTAATAAAATTTGGTATGCCACAGCTTAATTGGACTAGAAATCACACTGGCGAATTTCGTAAGCATCGGTCCGTAATTTACCATAGGCTCCATATAAAGCCAACTCTTCGGAAAACGGTTAAGTACGCCTACGCTTGTAACAACTGATGCAATTGTAATAACATTTGGTACTTCAAGGGTTTAAAGTACTAGAAATCACACTATTAAATTTCGGGAAGATCGGTCCACAATTTACCATAGGGCCCATATAATGGGAAATTATTAAAATACGCAAAAACCGTAGCATATATAGTAGATATTGCGGTAAAATTTGGTCCAAATTAGCGTCATATGGCCAGAAATAATACCATGCAATTTTGTGATAATCGGTCCGTAAATTACCTTATGTCCCATATTAAGCAGCCTTCCGAAAACCACTTTAAAACTATAAAACGCTGCAACAACTATATCGAAATTTGTTCGAATTTAGGGTTTTTAATACTAGAAAACACTGTTCAGAATTCTGTGATGATTTGTCCATAATGTGCCATGAAATAATAGCATAACGCTTTCTGATCGCCGGTCAATAATTTAACATATGTAGGTCTAAACCAGGGATTTCCAAAAATTTTTTGGTTGTGTATTAGTGAGTACCAGAGAGTAAAGAAATTGAGAGAATGCATTCATTTACAGCCGAAATAAAATGTTAGTAATATATTTTATAAGTTGTATAACACAAAGGTACAAAATTAAAAATTTTTTGTGTTGATAAAAAATTTGTAGCAATTCTTTACCAATTCAATGTCGCTGATTTTAAAACTGCACGTTTTTTCATTCGGAAGCTTTTTGACTCTAAATCAGTTTTAAATATCTTATCAAACAATTGTAAAAAAATTAAAGATTTTTATGTTTTAAAAATTCATAAAAAATAAATATTGCACGCAAATCACACGTTTAATAACATATTCCGTTCCTTCCTTAAATGTTGCATACCATATAAGGCATTGGATGTTACCAAAAGCGTTTTTGACCGCACAATATTTTTTAAGTGCCATCATAAAGTTTTTTCTGTTAACCTGAAACAAAAATATGTATTGAGGTACGTTCAGACTAATGAAATATTTGACGAAAATATTTGTTCTGATATTTGCTTCAAACTGTGTAAAACAAAAATATATTTTGTTTAATGTTCAAACTAAGCTCAAACATTTGACAATTTTTGTTTGATGAAACAGTTGGCAAAAAATAAATATTTGCATCAAATAATTATTTAATGAAAGTGTTCAAAAATAATAATATATTTCAAAAATAGTAAAAATGAGCGCAAAAGCTAATTAATTTTTTTTTATTCTGTGGAGCAGCATCTTTTATAGTGTTAGAACAGGAGAATGTAAAATATAAAAAAAACTGGAAGACAATGGGTAACGGGAACATGGCTAAAATTTGCGAAAAATTGCAAGCTTGGATATAAACCCTTAAATATATTTGAAGTCTCTAAATCAGTTAAAAAACAAAATGTCGGGAAAAAATTTTTTTGCAAAAATAGCGAAAATTCGCGAAAAATTTAGATATTTCAAACAAGCCATAAAATTTATTAAAAGTGCCTAAAACTATAAGGAATGGCAAAAAATCGATAAAAATTGCTAAATTAGCGGAAATTCGCAAAAATTTGCTAATAGCGGTATGATAGCAAAGCCTAATAATTATTAAAAATCGTTAAAGCTCTAAAGATTCACAGTAAAAAATCTTCTTCGCGAGCATGGCTAAAATTCGCGAAAAATTGCAAACTTGGAAACAAACCCTAAAATATATTTGAAATTGCTAAATCGGTTAAAAAACAAAATGTAGGGGAAAAACAAAAAAAAAAATGTTGCAGAAATAGCGAAAATCGCGAACCATTTTAATATTTCAAACAAGCCATAAAATTTAGTAAAAGTGCCTAAAACTAAAAGGAATGGCAAAAATTCTATAAAAATTGCTGAATTAGCGGTAATTCGCAAAAATTTGCTAATAGCGGCACGATACAAAGTCTAATAATTAT
This sequence comes from Pollenia amentaria, assembly GCA_943735925.1. Taxonomy (NCBI): domain Eukaryota; kingdom Metazoa; phylum Arthropoda; class Insecta; order Diptera; family Polleniidae; genus Pollenia; species Pollenia amentaria. The sequence goes on from OX031009.1 coordinate 85,313,279, forward strand.
AAAAAATCTTTAAAATTGTAAAGAATCCGAAAAATTACAGGAAAAATTGCTTCTATCCGCAACATGGCTAAAATTATTTGTCGTTGTTTGCTCTTACAATTTTTTTGTAATATCAAATAAATGTTTGCTCAAAAATGACTAAAATATTTGATTTTTTGTGTTCACATTGGACAAATATTTGTTTGCCGGCAAATACTTTTATTTGCTGAAAATCAGCTGTTATTTTATTTGATACTCAAAAATATTTTGTGTTCAGACTACGTTAATGAAATATTTGATGTTTGCTTTCAAATATTTCACCAGTCTGAACGTACCTTTAGTAGTGGTATACACAATTGTGCATAGAAATGGATTTCCCTGGTCTATTTTTTCAAAAATAAAATAAATTACATGAGAATTATAACGTGAAAAAGTTATTTTAGTAAAAAGTTAGGGGGTTCATAGTGGTAAGTAAAATAGAAAGGGTATTCACGTTGTTGGGTTACTCATACTTCGAACATCTGTGCATACATTTTAATTCTAGCTAATGGTATATCATAACTTTTTACAAAATACCAAATGCGCACCTGAGTTTGCCTGCAAAAATGTATAAAGTTATTATAACAGGACAAAGTTACGTTAAATAAATACCATCAATTAGTAAGGTTAACTCTTAAGACTCGGTCATATAATTGTAGCATTAAAAAGTAAGCAGTAAAAATAGTGCTAAACAATAAAGTTTCATTAATACATCAATAAAACACATCTTCTTACCCAAAAATGTTACCTGCTGTCAAATTTGCTTTTATATGTATAGGTTTACACATAAATTGTAGGAAAACAAGGCTTTTTTAACTTGTTTTTTAAATATTTTTACTTAAGAAAAGTGTTTTCAAAGAAAAAAACCTACCGACGCGATTGGTACAGAAACAAAAATATTTTTACAAGCACAAAATACCAACAAATTCTTGTGGCTATTTTTTTTTTCTTAATAATTTCTGCATTTAGGTACGTCTTTTTTACGAAAGAAAAATGGACCCTTTTACAGGCATCAAAGATTTTGTTTCACAAACAAAACACATATCGTTAGCTTAAATGCAAATCAATGTAGATATTATTTGAAAATTTTAAAGTTTTGTTGATTTGGATTCACGTTACATATGTATTTTTATATAATTTTAAGTTATTTACAAAATTATAAATGACGTATCATCAAATAAATATATAATTTTTTTAACAGCATAATGTATAATCACACTCAATAAAAAAATTAGCAGAGTTTTTAATTCTTTTTATAAGAACACATTAATATTTTTAAACACCAAAACTGGGTAATCTGTTTTATAACTATTACCACGGTGTTAGTGGAATTAGTGATCAGATAATAATTTATAATAATAAATTTTAGTATTGCATAACTGGACACTGGCCTGTTGGGACTCATGCTAGAAAAATGGGTCTGGTATTCAATGACTACTGTAGAAGTTGTCATGATGAGGAGGAAGAAGAAACTGTGCTTCACTTTCTCTGTCAATGCCCTGGGCTACGGGGCATCAGGGGAAAATACCTGGGAGAACCGGTGTTTTCCTGTTTGGAGGATCTATCAGAAATAGAACTAAAATTGCTTCTTCTCTTCATTAGGAAGACGAATTGGCTCAACACTGCAGTGACGCCATCTGAGTAACTGCTCTCTGGGATGGGCATTGGCGCTGGGTATCACAAAGGGACCGCTATAGGACCCAAGTGAGCTGTCTCTTGATGGCTGCCCATGGAACCTAACCTAACCTATTGCATAAGAAAAAATAAAAAAGTGTTGTAAAATTATAAGAACCGAATCCATAAACGTATGTAAAATAAAACCTATAATAAATGTGACTATCAGCTTCTTCCACATAGGACTGTTAGACATTTTGAAATATTAAAAATTGCTTTTAAATCTCAAATAATAACCATTTTCCAAAGTTCTTTGCTTTGCATGTAAACTTATGATATGTAACATTATTCTACATTTAAGTCTTAAAATTGAAACTCTAAATAAAAATTGCACGCAAGGCATTGTTACCAAAAGCATTTTTGACCGCACAATATTTTTTGAGTGTAAGCTGAAACAAAATAATATAGCATCCGCTAGACATGCACACTTGTCGAAGTCACATCGACGACTGAATTGAAGAGTATAAAAATATGTGTTAGTAGTGGTGCGCACAATTGTGCAAAGAAATGGAAACCCCTGGTCTAAACCGCGATGAATTTTGAAACTGACGTCCGTTTTTATACAGATTAATAATTAATTTTTAGATCACATATAGAGCCCACGTCTGACATATTCTAACTGTCGGTAGAGTGCATCAAAGATTCGGAACAGCCGAATATAGCCCTCCAAATTGTTTTCTAAATGCATTGTTTTTGTTTTAGATACTACATATATTTATATTAAATTTAGTTATATTAAAAATATTTGTTGAAATTAATGATTAAAGGAAAAAAAATTTTTACATAAGAGAGCACACTTATTTAGGTAAGTAATAAATAAAGCTGCTAAATGAATACTGCGTAACAGAATATTTTGCGTAACTGCACGAATTTTCTTAAAAAAAGAGGATATCTAACAATTATTAAAGGAATATATTGCAAATTGATTTAAACAATTATTAAAAATCACATGATAATAACTTATTTAAATCTTAATATTAAAGTATTTTTTAGTAATATATAATTATTACATTTAAATAGGTTTTTGTAAATTTTTCCCTCCAAACTTTGTATATATGTATGCATATAATTTTATTAATTAAGTTTAATTATTAAGAAGAAAAAGAAACAGTCTTAAACTCTTTGTATATATATAACATATAAGAAATAATGGTAATAATATTTGACAAATAAATGAATTGAATTGAAATAATTATTACTTATTTAAGATATAATAATAAAGTAATTGTTTAATATATAACTAATAATGCAAAAAATGGCGAATAAAGCTACAAAGCAATGAATTCAGGAAGTCATTAAAAGAAAGATTATAAGAAAAGTTTTGCTGGGATTTTATTTGAATTAAAGGGCCTTTATCACAATTTTCGGCCTTTGATTTCGAAAATATTTGAAATCCTGTTTGAAATCTCCCACTAATCCAATTACATAAACTTAAAGAAAACTACATATTTTTCATTCCAACCACTCTAAAAACATTTTTCCTTTACTTTATACTTTATAAAAAAAAAATTTAAGGAATAGAGCTATTACAAAAAGCTTTATAAAATACATAACTGAAATTTAACTCACAGAATAAATTCGAAAAAATGAAAAATGTTAAATATAATAATGTTGCTTATGAAAAAGAAATAATTCCCAATATCTATATGGTAAAAAATATTCAATTGCTAATATTAAAGAGACCACGGACAGAAAAGTTTATTTTTCAAACGTACATATTAATGGTTGGAAAATTAGAACATTTCATCCCGATAACGTTTTTTATTAGATAATGGATATATGTTAATGCTTAATTAAATTGTGAGTGAAAAACTGCCCAAATACAAATCTGTAAACATATTTTTCAAAGGGCTTTCTTGAAGCTTATGAGTTTTTTTGATTATCCAATCTCATCAAAAGAAATAGGAGTGCTAACGTAATAAAATTAGATACAAAGATACTTGAGGTTAGCATAAATAGTGTTGAAAACAAATGTATTCTGACTTGATTTTATGGGGAAATTATTGCTATTTCTCTTTACACACATAATTTAAAAAACAAATAAAAAGTATGCAAATATTTGTTAAATAATAAAAATACAACATTTATTCGCGTAACACAAAAACCGGTTTCGTTTATTATTATTATTAAAATTAACTTTAAGTAAGACAACTTTTTCTAATCTACGCAGTCGTTTTAGAAATATAGTTTTTTTGGCATAAAAAACTGGAAAATGTTTCTAATTTTTTCCACCCGTATAGATAACAAAGATTCTTCTTTTTGGGTTACGCGAATATATGTAGTGCAATCTACTCCATTTTCGAAATCCAGTCTCGAAAACAAGAGCTAACCTAAAAAACGGGTAGCGTCACTGTATTCAGCGTACTCGAATTAGGTTAACCCGCCGGGTGAACCGCTTGACAGTTTTTTAAACTAGCACAGTGTTATTGTTAGTTCAGAATTATCATGAAGATACAATATATACATAATTATATGAAAAAAAATACAAAAAATATGACATATGTAACCCATCTTGCGAGTTTGCATTATTTGACGTTTTTATTCCTTCAAATTATGCGACATAGTTTGCCGTGTGTTCACAAAACCCGCATTTTTTCACTAAAAAGTATTTATGTTAAAAAATGTTGTACAGAGTACCAGGCTTAAGATAACAAACTCATTAAAGATAACAAATTTTGGTGCATTTTAGTCTGAATATACGAGTAATTTGAAAATGTTTACTGCGCCTTTTTATAACTGCACTTCTACACACTTGCTAAAAAGTGCTTGAACATATCGAGCATGAATTTCTTTGCATTGGCCTGGCCTTTTGTTCCTAACTGGTCAAATCATGTCAAATCTTCCCATCGCATTAGAAAAGATTTTAGAAAAATAGTTGTAAAAAATGGAAGGAAATTTATTTAGAGAAACATTTGAGGTGATGTCTTCCAGGACTTGCTTGAAATATAAATACTTGTTAGTAATCGTAATATTGGGAAAATTTCTAAAAAATTTCAATGAAACATTCCAGGTAAGTTAAAAAACAATTTGTCTCCTAATTTCACAGATATTTTCCGAATAGAAACGCCACAGAAAGAAAAACACTCGTACTCAAAAGTCTAACTTAAGTAAGAATAACACTAAAATGTACACAAACCAATCCTAAATGGGACAACTTTCGAAAATCAATCCCGGAATTTCTTAAAGTAAGTATTAAATTCTTAAACTAAGTACAAAAACGATTGAACTTTTCGTTGGTAGTGCCACTCTGAGAGTAAAATTACGATATGAGCATTTTAATCTCATATAACTTATCAAAATTTGTTGTATCCACTACAACAACACCACACAAGTAGCTAAAAAACGATTTGCTTGTTGTGTGTAGAAACAACAAAAACAGCAGAACAAGCAGAAAACACAGAAAACACAATCAATATTTCTGTACTTGATTCAAGAAAATCCGTACTCACCGTGTTATTGATACCGCTTCGAATTGATTTGAGTGTATTAAAGGTATTTAATTAGTATGGCCAAATTTTAAAATGTTTTATTTTCACTTCGCCAGCCAGATTTTGGTTCCTTTATGTCAAGAAATTACAATAACTCCTAACGGACCCGGAAACGACTTCAATATACATACCTCTATACAGTTAATTTTAAAAAAATTTCGACACAAAATCAAGAGTATTTTTTTACCATTTGCGATAACGTTCGCATCATATTGTGCAAGAATTAGTTCGATACCACTTATGATTCATATTGCATTGTGGTGCAAACTTGGACACCGCGGCCACTTTCGTTCATCTTCAGATATTACTAATGTTGGTGTCATTCCGTTCCATATAGCCACCCAGTAAAAAATGTGCTCCAAAAGGAGCAGGTTTTATGTATGAATGCATACCTCAAATAGCTTCCAACCTGCTGATGGGATGCCTGATTTTTGTATGGGGTGTTCCCGGTTTGAGGGGCTATTTTCTGCTGACAATTACCGCTTCTTTCAATATAATAAAAAATGCAAATAAAGCACTCCTAAAGTGCTTTTTTAGGGACTGCCTATATATTATTATATATTAATACATTCATCAATGTTTTGTTTGTACTGGTTTAAATGCCTTTTTTCAAGCATTTTCGAATATCAAAATATATTTTTAATTTGTTTCGCTTTAAAACCTTCTTCGTTGTCAGCACTAAAATATCAGCTTTTTTGTATATTTTATTCGTTATCATTTTTCGCAGTATAAGAGCACTCTTATTGAAGCGCCCGATAATGCGCTTTTTATCTTCAGTGCTTCAAAAAACACATGTTTTTTTTTTTTGATAGAAAAGAACATATGCACATAATTTCCTTTTTTCATTTTTATGTACTTATATATTTGAAAAAGTAAATAGCTCAAAATGTCTGTTTTAAATAACTGTTACAAAAAATGTTTTTATTGATTTGAATAAACACATGGTAGAATAAGTACAAGGTATAGCAATTAGAAAGTTTGCTCTCAATTTAAAAATTCATGTAATGTCAAACAAAAGAAAATAACGAAAAAAGTTGAAACAAAAACATAAAAATTTTGAAATTTCAAATTTAAATCAAAAATCAATTTCAAATAGACAATATATTGAATAAAATATAATTTTATATAAAAAAGTAAATTGCATTATCCAAAAAGTGCAAAATATGTTCAAATTAAGCATTTGCAATTTAGTAAAATTTCGTTGTTTGATAGAACATGTGTTAATATTATACTTACTATACTATGAATAAACATTAGAAAATTATATCGCAATAGAGAATTGGCTTCTTTATCTAAATATGTACATATATTTATTAAGATTATTGGTGGATTCACAAGGTGTCATAAAGTCATATGTCTTAAAATAATAACATGAAAAAATACGACTGTTGTGAGCAACCCCTCATAATTTAATCTGCTATTAATTACGACAGCACAATAAACATAGCAAGCAACGTTCTATTTATTTAAGACACTTTTTGTTTACAAACCAACAACAATATTTTTAAACCATTGTAAAATGTTAGAACATTTAGTCAATTCACAAGGTATCCTAACATGTCATATTGTCAAAATGTCCTAATATTTCACAATGGTTTAAAAATATTGTTGTTGGTTTGTTAACAAAACGTGTCTTAAATAAATAGAACGTTGCTTGCTGTGTTTATTGTGCTGTCGTAATTAATCAGAAAAGTCCAGCGCTGAGCGGCTGAGCCGTACAACAATATTTTTAAACCATTGTGAAATATTAGGACATTTTGACAATATGACATGTTAGGATACCTTGTGAATTGACTAATTATGACAATAAACCATGATAGCACACCTTGTGAATACTCCATATGAATATAATATTAGATCAGATTTTTATACGATGGATGTTACTGTCGGTTAGCCTCAACAATTGTTTTTCCTCTTCTCTTAAAATCTTGAATGAATTAAACGGCTTTCACAGCAGTATCATATTAAGCAAATAGTCTCTAGAAATTCGTAAGGAAAACTAAACCGTCTGAAGAAAACCGAGCTCATTATTGGACTTTTTCTACTTTTGTGATAGTCGTGTTGTTAATTGGTAAGTCGATAACACAATTTTTATCAGCCCACTTCATAAGTTGAGAAACATCTTTTTCGCTTATATTTTGCAAATTTATTTGTGAAATATAATCTTAATAAATAAACATTTGGTTTTTAATGATATATTCATATATCGTTCTTCTTCAATGTAAATTCATTAACAAGGAACCTGATAGTTACTGCTAGTTTTTTTTAACTACACAAAATGTGATTAATAGTGCCAAAATTACTTTATAAACAATAAATCCCGATTAAAAACATTTTGATAAAGAAATATTTCATTATCGCATCTAATTAAACGAATGGATCATGCTTATGTACCTTTTGTTCGGTTGTTGGCACTTAATAATTTGTATATTACTTATTTAAATATATAAAGAATATTTCTATACCCTTCCCCTTATCACGGCTTTATTTACGTGTAATTCTGTCAAAATCGGGCTATAGCACAGTTTACACCGCTTATTATTAAAAATTATTAAAAACCTGATGTTTAACATGCATAAATTTTGAATGGTTCGTTTATAAGTTCGGATTATGAATAGAAACTGGGTTCTAATCTGATCCAACTATATCCTGTGAATGTAAACTTTGGTATAAAAGTACATTATGTTATTATTATACATATAAGCACCTAAGCTTATTTTGGTATCAATCTGTCTATGGTTTCACTTAGTCTCCTTAGAAATTTCTATTCTTTTATTTTAATTTTTGAAGTCATATTCATTCGCTGCACTATTTGTATGTATAAGTGCAAGATGTTAAGTTTAAAAAAGTATTGAACTTGTACGATAAAACATATTTATTATAGTTTTTGTTACCGTATTTATAGTCGGTAGTGTCTTCGATCGATCGATTGCTTAGTATTTATATAATACAAACTTGGCGACACCAATACAATGATGATGAAGATGATAACAAAGACGATGGTGTTGTTTTAGTTTTAAAGAGTCTATGGGTTTATTATGTGTGCACCATTAAGAGCGTGAAGCTATCCACTCTTTATCTGCTATCGGCTGATAATGCTCATCGAACAAAGTGAATTAAATTGTTTTAAAAACACTTTAATATCATATTCAAACTTTTTTCTACCTTTCTGCTTTCATTTTTTATTTTTGTATTATATTTTAGTATCCGCTGTTGTGTTGTCACCAGCGCTAATTCAATCTCGTTTGCCGTCATGAAAGACTTTAAAGCGCGATAACCTAAAACCTCTTTAGTTATTAATGTGAACGACTACATCGATGTTGTCTTGTTCTTTTCATCTTTAATTTACTCTTTTTTCTCGTTGGCCAGTTTATTCTTGGTGCCCTGGGTGTGAGTGTTTCTCGTAAGTCATTTCAAGTTAAAACATATTATTTAAATTAGGCACAAACTAACAATATAAAAGGAAAGCAAAAATGTTATTGGATAATGGTGTGAAAACATTTTTAAAATTCTGTTTTTTGTTTTTTTCAAGTTATCGTTTGTAAAAATATAAAAAAGAAAAATAAAACATACTGATTTCTTTAATGCGTTTATGTATTTATTTATGTGAATACGTTAGCTCGATCAGCTTCATTCAAAAATTAATTAATTGGGTTTATTGAAAATTTTTTTATACTTTTTTTCTAAATCAATTATCTTCGTTTCCAAAGTACATAGTTAAAACTTTTGCATGTAAGACAAATCTTGTAATAAAATCTTAATATGGGGATCGAATGTCTCTGTTTCTAAAAGATGACCAGTAATAGTAAAGAAAGGTGCATTTTTAATTTGTAAAATTTTCTTCTAGTTTAAAGAAATGTTACACCAAAAAAGAAAAGCTTATTGATATTATATATACACTCAGGTCTCGTGTTATGCGGATTCAAGTTTATGCGATTTTTAAATTAACGATTTTTTTTTAGAATTTTAACAGATTTTAAAATTTTAGATGTTTTTAAGTTTTTTTTACCGTTTTTAAATTAAACCAAGTTTGCATCACTGATATAATCGTTATAGTTTGTTTTATATTGTGTTTTTTCGATGCATAGGCGATACGTATGTGTGTGTATGTTATTATTGAAAGAACAAACTGGTGATTTCCATTTTTAATAACTGGTGTTTTTTTTTTTAATTACGGTGCAGTGTTTTTTCTGTGCATAGAAGTTACGCATGTAGCTGGTTCATTTGTTTAATTACGGTGCAGTGAGTGAGTGATTCGAGTGCTTTAACATTTAAATTTAAATCAGTTTTAAACCTCAATAAACATTTCACTTTGGGAAAAAGTAAGTGTTAAAATCATAAATTTTTGTGGCTTTTTTATTTGCTGAATGTTTGTTTATCATTTAGGATATAACAATGGAAAAAATAAAAAACAGAGACAAACGATGTCCCTCAAAAATTTAAATTTTAGATCGCATTTCAAAAGGAGCAAAATATACCGCACTCGGAAAGGAATATAAACTAGGGGAATCTACAATTCGAGCTATTAAAAAAATGAGATTTCAATAAGAAAATCCGTAATTTCAGGCACAAAACCAAGCACTAAATATTCTTCTTACTCAAGAGACACGTTGATTGAAAAAGTGGAAAAAGCTCTCGTAATATGGATTGAAGACTTAACGAAAAAGAAAATTCCTGTTAGTGGATACATGATCACAGAAAAAGCTTTAACATTTTATAAGGCAATTAAAGATGTTGAACAGTCAATTTCTAGGCCATAGTATTTTACAGCAAGTAAGGGATGGATGACAAGATTTATTTAAAGAAATAACCTCCATAACATTCAAATTAGAGGTGAGGCAGCTTCAGCAAATGAGAGTGTTTGCGCAGCTTACCCAGAAAATTTTAAAAAAATTATTGCAGATGGAGGATATTGCCCAGATCAAGTATTGAATGCTGATGAAACTGGTCGGTTTTGGAAAAAGATGACAAGTCGAATCTACATTGCGAAATCAGAAAAACCAGCCAGTGGACTTAAAGCTTGCAAGGAAAGATTAACGTTTCTACTATGCAGTAATGCTTCAGGCGATAAAATGTTAAAGCCGCTAGTAGTAAATAGGTTTTTAAAGCCACGAGCTCTTAAAGGTAAGGACAACTGCAGTGTTTGCAGTGTTTCTTGAATTTAAAGTTTTGCTGATTGTAGACAATGCACCCGGCCATCCTCATTTGGAACATCCAAGCATTAAAGTCGAATTTTTTCCACCCAACACAACCAGCATTCTTCAGCCTTTAGATCAAGGAATAATTTCCACTTTTAAAAAATACTACATAAAAATCACTTATCAATTCATTTTAAAGAAACTTGAAAATTAATCACTTACGTTAAATGAAGCTTGGAAAAATTTTACAATTATGGATTTCATTATTCTAGCAGCATCAGCGATCGCTAAACTGCGACCGCAAACATTAAATCCATGCTGGAAAACTACATGGCCAGATTGTGTTGCTAGAATTACTGGTGGGGAAGTAGCGACACTGACTAAAGAAATTTTAGATTTAGCTCATCAAATTGGAGGAGATGGATTTGACTTGCTTGACCACGATGATTTAGAAGAACTTTTAGCTGAAAAACCATTAACCGATAACGACGTTATTATTTTAGTTATTGGAACTGAGAAAAACGTGGATAAGCAACTTACAAATTTAAAATCTCAAAGTTTGATGACAAATTTTTTGCAAGAAAAGAAACAATTGACGTCCCTAAAAATTCTTTGATCTCGTCCCCTATTCACGAGATAAATTCTAGTGAAAATTATATTTAACCATATGATGACAATATGATTATATCATCTAGTGATGAAAGTGTTTTGAAATCGATGTCTTCCGATTTGGATGAAATTTGCACCAAGGTTAGTCTTATTGGATAGTAGTTTAGACACAAATTTTCAACAAGATCGGTCAAAAAGTTTCTGAGTTAGAGGGGGTCAAAATTTGACATTTTGGCCAAACCGGTGTTCATTCTCATCCATGTAACTTATTAGCTATTGGTGTAAGCAAAATTTGTCCCAAACAAATTAGATAGCTATTTCTTCAAGCTATCGAAAAAAATTTTTTTGTATTTTTTAAAATTTTTTTTTTAAATTTAACACTTATTTTTTATTTTTTTTGGAAACGGTATTTTTTTTTTTTGCTCAAAAGAAAGCTTATGCATTTTTATACATATCCCACTCGCATCCCACTAAGCGACCAAAACTACCTTAAAGGAAAAGACCTAAGCTTTCTTTTGAGTAAAAAAAAAAATAAAAAAAAATACCCTTTTAAAAAAAAATATAAAAATAGTTTTACATTTAAGAAAAAAAAAATTTAAAAAAAACAAAAAAAAAAATATTAAAGGACATGTGATTGAGATTAAGTATTTTAGATTAGTTATCTTTTTGTTTTTATTATTATTATTTTATATTAATTTAATTATTATTACAAATAAATAAAAAGATTTAATTTGTCAACATCTCTATAGAAACAGTGATTTTATTCCTGGGATTAACATATTGTGGGTATTACAGTATCGAGGGAATGAAATGCTAGTTCGGTATGTTATATACCGTCGGAAAGGTTAATTTGTCTAGTTTCTCAGCATAAGTTTTATTTTTAAGATTTTAGAAACACTTACACATAAAAAGGAAAAAATTCAAAATAGTGCATATGCTAAAAATTGAAAAACCCTCGTCTTGAGTTAGAAATTATTTTTTTTTATACATATCCCACTCTCATCCCACTAAGCGACCAAAACTACCTAAAAGAAAAATGCATAAGCTTTCTTTTGAGCAAAAAAAAAAAAAAAAAAAAAAAAACCGTTTCCAAAAAAAATAAAAAATAAGTTTTAAATTTAAAAAAAAAAAATTTAATTAAATTAAAAAAATACAAAAAAAAAATTTTTTCGATAGCTTGAAGAAATAGCTATCTAATTTGTTTGGGACAAATTTTGCTAACACCAATTGCTAATAAGTTACATGGATGAGAAAGAACACCGGTTTGGCCAAAATGTCAAATTTTGACACCCTCTAACTCAGAAACTTTTTGACCGATCTTGTTGAAAATTTGTGTCTAAGCTACTATCCAATAAGACTAACCTTGGTGCAAATTTCATCCAAATCGAAAGACATCGATTTCAAAAGTTGGGTGACTTTATCTCTTACTGGACCTGCCTACTTCAGGTAACAGCAAGACTTCCTATTCTACGAATGTTTTGGAAGTTTCATTCGATTGCAGTTCGGGCTATATCCTCCGGGTCTTCTCTAAGGATATTGAAGTCGACAAAAGATTTTGAGAATTATACTCAAACACTGTTTACAAAAACCAGCATTGCGTATATGGCGGGAGGTGCTGCATTTCACAACCGTAAACCATGATTGACTTAAAGTTGAAGTTAAATAGTTTGATCTAAACATGACGGGATAGTGTGGTTGTTAAGCTCAGCAGCTATTTTTCTGTTTGCGAGGTCCGCGTCTGATCCACCGCATTTTGTCAATATACTGCCCAGGATCAAAAGGATATCACGTCTTCAATGACAGTATCTTGAATTCTAAAAATTCGTGGCAAAGCAGAATTTTTGTTGCTGAGTTCACAATAGATTCTGGTTCTCCTAACGACTCATAGCTATAGCCAATACAATGTTAAACTAACGTGGAGACATCACACAACCTTTCCTAAAACCAATACTCACCCAAATGTTTCTACTTAAATGGACTGCATGTAAAATAAGACAACTGGCGTCTTCATATAAAATCTTAATAATGGTTATTAATTTTCTCTGTGCCTGTTTACTTGCGAGTACGGACCAAATAATATTGTGTGGAAGTGTTTCAAAAGCCCTTTTGAAGTCGATGAAGATGAGATGCAATGGTGATTGCCACTCATCAGATTGCTCCACAATTATTCTGGCCATTGCCGTGGTCTACATAGGGCTTATTTGGCATTTATTTGTTATTAGAATGTAAAACATTGACGGCAATTTTTTATTGAAGTGATGTATTTCAATGGCGTTTATATAGCAATTTCAACCCTTGAGCAAGGTACCTGTTGCATAGACCATTAGCCCAAAAATGAAAACTTTTCCAGCAGAGTGGAACAGATGAATCGATTTGACAAGTGGGAGAAATTTATAAAAATATAAATCCAAAACAATTTTGAAGTGTAACAAAAAGTCGGTTTTTATCGCCTGTAATATTAAGTCATACTTTTTTGTTGCATATGTATTTTTGGCTGCCAGCATCTTTCAATGCATCTGAAATAAGCGGCATTTAAACAAAGGAAGCTTAATAGAGTTGTTGAAATGTAAAAATAATACAGGTGTCAAGACGCACTGTCCACTGGAAGCATAAAGAAACGCACTGTCATGTACTTGCGCCGATCAGATGACAGTAGAATGCCCTTTAATGTTATATAAAATGCATTCATTGATCCTGTCCCAAATACTTGCCACTGTCATTGTCAGTTCAATTTGAAAACGGAATATTTCTTAACTTTAAAATAAACATCTGAATGAAGAAGACAAGTATGAACGCATGAATTTCAATTTATTATTGATTTACTATTATTTAACTTGATATGTATTTTTACACAAAAATATATATCGCACTTGATCATAAAGAGAGTATTAACTCAAAATTTAAAAATTTTCAGAAGAAAAACTATTTTTCATTTAACATTAAAGGCATATGAAAATGAATTTTTATATCAACCGTTGCATTACCGAAAAGTAGGCAAACTATTTTATCTTGAGTAAATTTGTTTTCGGAATTCATATGTTAATGTGCGAATGCGTGTGTTTGTGTGTAAATTAATGTTTGTGTGTGTAAATGTGTGTTTAACTGTAATATCTTATTATATAAAAAAATTCAATATAACAAAATATGAATTCTTTTTTTTTACGGAAAATTATAAACAAAAATTAGCAACACAGAAAAAATTATTAAATTTCTCCAATCACCAAATTTATTCCAAATTCATAATATCAAGCAAACAAGTTGTTGATTTTGCACCTATTACCAAAATGATTATATTGATTAAAATATTTTCAATAAATGATATTTTTAATTTTAATTAAAAAAGTGATCAAAAAACTTTGCCATTTCAAACAATGTGTTAATTTATTTAAATAAATATTGGCAATTCCCAATAACAATTCTACAGTTTAAATTATTTTATTTTAAACGAAAAAAGTCAACTAATATTTTAATTGAAAATTTATTTCAAAGCAACTAAAATGTTAATTAAATCAAAATTAAATTTTTAATTTTCTTTCAATTAATAAAATAATTGATTCAATTATCACATTAATTAAATTAACATACTTTTTAAACCATTTTTTTAATTGATAAAACACTTTTTTCTGTGAACAAACAAAGAAAAAATCGTTTATAAAAAATTTTTAATAAAAAATGTGTGCTGTGATTTCAAAATTATTAAAAGCTATGTTTAATATATCGATAGTTTGATTTGTTTTTTTTTTTTACTCTTCTATTATATTATATCTTTTCCCCCTTTTGTCCTCCTTTTTTTCTCTTTTTTATAAAATTAAAATTAAATTGCCAATTTTCCCTATACAACCCTGTTGATAGAATCGGATATTCATGTAGGAAATCGAGCAGCTATTCCCCTTTGATTTGAGCTAAGAGAAATCCAAAAGAGTATTTGTGATTCAAACACCCTGTAGGCACCCGGTATTGATAAGATTAGTAACAAAATGCTGCTGGAGCTACCTCGCTAAGTGAAGAAAATGATTTATATCAAGAATGGAAGGTTTCCCTAGTAACCATGAAAACAAAGCCAGGAAAGGATCAGACAAAAGTTGAGTCATACAGGTCTTTTAACTTATTACCTAATATTGCAAAGCTCTTTGAGAAACTACTTGTATTGTACCGATTTGAATGAAAACATATGTAGGTATGTATGTAAGAAAGCACATCACAATTGAACAAGTTCATCGAATGGTAAATGTCATTTGATAAGGTCTAGCATGACGGCTTATTACATAAGTTCACTCAAAAGAAAATGCAATTAATCCGTACTCAAATTAGTCCTAAGCGGCATAAATAGCACGGTAAGTATGAAATTTCTTGGATGAAGTACAGAAAGATTGATTCAAGTACGGATTATTCAATCGCGAAATACTTAAATTATCCCTATTTGATCCCGAATTCGTATTTAAAATAATCCGAAAATGAGATTGATTTAGGTAAAACTAAGATTGAATCAATCTCAAAATGCGCTTGATTCAAATTATAAATTCGATTTAATCCCGAATTCGTACTTGAAATAAATTAAAAGTAAAATTAGAAGGAGAATATTATTATGATAATTTTTTTGTTTACCCGTTTCAAACCTTACAGAACTTCAATTTTAAAACACCAGCATTAAGCCTGATATGGGATTTACTTTAAAACTTAATTTACATATTGTAACGCAGTTTACTTTCCCAGCCGAGGTATGACTCAGTCTGTCCAGGGTCAATTCGAAGGTCTGCTTCCATTGAAATGAAACAAGAGATGTTTTCGTATATGTTTTCTTACAACTATTGCGCAAAGCTTTTATTTACAACACCTTAATCTACTTAAAATACTTAAATCTACGACGTGGTTCGGGTGATGCAGCGTAACTATATGAGAGTGCAGTAGGTGAGGTGATGCAGCGATGAAACGGCTGTTGCTGGCATAAGGCATGTGCGGTAACGATTCACAGGGCAGCGTTGAGGTACTGATTTATTAGTATCTACTCATACGATCGAAACTACGACGAGTACGGGGCATTCGGTGGCCCCTAACTACTTCTAAAAGTTGAGCTAAGCGCTTCGAACACAAGAGGGATTATTGGCTCGTGTGTTCGGCTAACTATGGCTTGCTGATACGTTTACTACCAACGAAATGAGAGAGCACTGACAGTCGGCTTAATACGACTAACAAGACTTCGAACACCAAGAGAATTCGGAGGCCTTAGTATTCGGCTAACTACTTTGGACACTACGAGAAATCAGAGGCCGTGGCGTTCGGAAAACTATGATTTTCAATACTTCGGACATCAAGAGCTTTCGGAGGGCGTTTCGTTCGGCTAGCTACGGCTAAGAATACTTCGGACGCCAAGAGAATTCGGAGACCGGTGGTGTCCGACGATAATTCGGAGGCCGTGGCGTTCTGCTAACTACTTCGGATGCCAAGAGATTTCTTAATTTTGTTGCGACTTTTTACCTTTTTTTTTGTAAAGTTTCTCACAGAAAACATTTGATTTGCACTAATTCGTCAAAATAACGTCGTTAAAATTTTAAAGCATTTCACAAATTATTCTTCATTTTGCAACACGTTTATCCCTTTTTTGCAACCGTGTAAAATTTTCAGTAAAAGTTTCAAGGAAACGTTTTAGCAAAAAAGTTCTTTTTTAAATGCAGTGCTTATTTTACAAAATTATTTTTAGCCGCCAATGTCAATGAAAGATAAAGTTTTCGTAAAATATTGACAGGTATGTACCAACATGCGACTATTTTACCTTAATTTAAAAAATAAAAATTATTTTATTCTTTAAAATAATATTTATTGTTAAAACGAAAAGAATATGTAACCACACAATCTCGTCGGTGGGGTTTGCCGTTTTACTCACTCGGCTATTGAGGCCGGGCGACGTCAATAGTCAAACAACAATCCTTAAACCAAATGGTATTTCACTTTGGTAGATCGAAATTTGCTTTTTGAATAAATGATTATCTATTTTAATTGATTTACATGTTCTTCTTAACTTCTGTTTTTTCGTACTTTTTGTCAAGAATTCTTCTTGAAGTCCAAAGTACATTTTTTTATTTTTGATGTTTTTGTCTTTCTTTTTTCTTGTTGACCTTTTTCAGCACAACTTGAAGGACAAATGTAAACATAGCTCGTGCCTTAGCTGTTAACAATAATTAGTATTGTGGTTATTTTATTGAACTGTTAATGGTTTCTAATCCAAATTTATATATTTTTAATTAGGCTTAAGTTCATTGAATTTAATTTTCATTAAATTATTTTTATGAAGACAGGAAATTTACAACATGAAATTAATTAAAATTTTTTTTTTTTTATTGATAATTTTTCATTCTTGACTGCGCTGAGATTTGAACCCAGGCGTTTACGGACAGGTTGCCCAGACTAGTTTCGATTGTATTTTATTTTCATTAAATTATTTTTATGAAGACAAGAATTTTACAACATGAAATTAATTAAAATTTTTTTTTTTTATTGATAATTTTTTATTCTTGGCTGCGCTGAGATTTGAACCCAGGCGTTCACGGACAGGTTGCCCAGACTAGTTTCGATTGTAACCACACAATCTCGTCGGTGGGGTTTGCGGTTTTACTCACTCGGCTATTGAGGCCGGGCGACGTCAATAGTCAAACATCAATCCTTAAACCAAATGGTATTTCACTTTGGTAGATCGAAATTTGTGTGGTTACAATCGAAACTAGTCTGGGCAACCTGTCCGTGAACGCCTGGGTTCAAATCTCAGCGCAGTCAAGAATGAAAAATTATCAATAAAAAAAAAATGAACTGTCAACATTTGTATGAGAATTCATTTACACAAACATCGTAAATTTGCCTAAGAATTGCGCTATTTAATTATGCATTTATACAAACCGATTTTTTTATGATTACCGTCGTTTTCCACGAAAAATTCTACAATTAAAACAACAAATTCTTGGAATAATCTGAGCAAATTAGTCTTTTGGCTTTCTTTAGATATTTTTAAGCTCGAATTTCACTTTTTAGAAACAAATTAAACTTTTTATATATTTTTTATTAACTTTGTATTAACTTTTGTTTTGTATTAGTTTTTAATCCAAATTTAGATATTTTTAATTAGGCTTAAGTTCATTGAATTTAATTTTCATTAAATTATTTTTATGAAGACAGGAATTTTACAACATGAAATTAATTAAAATTTTTTTTATTGATAATTTTTCATTCTTGACTGCGCTGAGATTTGAGCCCAGGCGTTCACGGACAGGTTGCCCAGACTAGTTTCGATTGTAACCACACAATCTCGTCGGTGGGGTTTGCCATTTTACTCACTCGGCTATTGAGGCCGGGCGACGTCAATAGTCAAACATCAATCCTTAAACCAAATGGTATTTCACTTTGGTAGATCGAAATTTGCTTTTTGAATAAATGATTATCTATTTTAATTGATTTACATGTTCTTCTTAACTTCTGTTTTTTCGTACTTTTTGTCAAGAATTCTTCTTGAAGTCCAAAGTACATTTTTTTATTTTTGATGTTTTTGTCTTTCTTTTTTCTTGTTGACCTTTTTCAGCACAACTTGAAGGACAAATGTAAACATAGCTCGTGCCTTAGCTGTTAACAATAATTAGTATTGTGGTTATTTTATTGAACTGTTAATGGTTTCTAATCCAAATTTATATATTTTTAATTAGGCTTAAGTTCATTGAATTTAATTTTCATTAAATTATTTTTATGAAGACAGGAAATTTACAACATGAAATTAATTAAAATTTTTTTTTTTTTATTGATAATTTTTCATTCTTGACTGCGCTGAGATTTGAACCCAGGCGTTCACGGACAGGTTGCCCAGACTAGTTTCGATTGTATTTTATTTTCATTAAATTATTTTTATGAAGACAAGAATTTTACAACATGAAATTAATTAAAATTTTTTTTTTTTATTGATAATTTTTTATTCTTGGCTGCGCTGAGATTTGAACCCAGGCGTTCACGGACAGGTTGCCCAGACTAGTTTCGATTGTAACCACACAATCTCGTCGGTGGGGTTTGCGGTTTTACTCACTCGGCTATTGAGGCCGGGCGACGTCAATAGTCAAACATCAATCCTTAAACCAAATGGTATTTCACTTTGGTAGATCGAAATTTGCTTTTTGAATGAATGATTATCTATTTTAATTGATTTACATGTTCTTCCTAACTTCTCTTTTTTCGTACTTTTTGTCAAGAATTCTTCTTGAAGTCCAAAGTACATTTTTTTATTTTTGATGTTTTTGTCTTTCTTTTTTCTTGTTGACCTTTTTCAGCACAACTTGAAGGACAAATGTAAACATAGCTCGTGCCTTAGCTGTTAACAATAATTAGTATTGTGTTTATTTTATTGAACTGTTAATGGTTTTTAATCCAAATTTAGATATTTTTAATTAGGCTTAAGTTCATTGAATTTAATTTTCATTAAATTATTTTTATGAAGACAGGAAATTTACAACATGAAATTAATTAAAATTTTTTTTTTTTTTTGATAATTTTTCATTCTTGACTGCGCTGAGATTTGAACCCAGGCGTTCACGGACAGGTTGCCCAGACTAGTTTCGATTGTAACCACACAAATTTCGATCTACCAAAGTGAAATACCATTTGGTTTAAGGATTGTTGTTTGACTATTGACGTCGCCCGGCCTCAATAGCCGAGTGAGTAAAACGGCAAACCCCACCGACGAGATTGTGTGGTTACAATCGAAACTAGTCTGGGCAACCTGTCCGTGAACGCCTGGGTTCAAATCTCAGCGCAGTCAAGAATGAAAAATTATCAATAAAAAAAATTTTAATTAATTTCATGTTGTAAAATTCCTGTCTTCATAAAAATAATTTAATGAAAATTAAATTCAATGAACTTAAGCCTAATTAAAAATATCTAAATTTGGATTAAAAACCATTAACAGTTCAATAAAATAACCGCAATACTAATTATTGTTAACAGCTAAGGCACGAGCTATGTTTACATTTGTCCTTCAAGTTGTGATGAAAAAGGTCAACAAGAAAAAAGAAAGACAAAAACATCAAAAATAAAAAAATGTACTTTGGACTTCAAGAAGAATTCTTGACAAAAAGTACGAAAAAACAGAAGTTAGGAAGAACATGTAAATCAATTAAAATAGATAATCATTCATTCAAAAAGCAAATTTCGATCTACCAAAGTGAAATACCATTTGGTTTAAGGAGGACTATTGACGTCGCCCGGCCTCAATAGCCGAGTGAGTAAAACGGCAAACCCCACCGACGAGATTGTGTGGTTACAATCGAAACTAGTCTGGGCAACCTGTCCGTGAACGCCTGGGTTCAAATCTCAGCGCAGTCAAGAATGAAAAATTATCAATAAAAAAAATTTTAATTAATTTCATGTTGTAAAATTCCTGTCTTCATAAAAATAATTTAATGAAAATTAAATTCAATGAACTTAAGCCTAATTAAAAATATCTAAATTTGGATTAACAACCATTAACAGTTCAATAAAATAACCGCAATACTAATTATTGTTAACAGCTAAGGCACGAGCTATGTTTACATTTGTCCTTCAAGTTGTGATGAAAAAGGTCAACAAGAAAAAAGAAAGACAAAAACATCAAAAATAAAAAAATGTACTTTGGACTTCAAGAAGAATTCTTGACAAAAAGTACGAAAAAACAGAAGTTAAGAAGAACATGTAAATCAATTAAAATAGATAATCATTCATTCAAAAAGCAAATTTCGATCTACCAAAGTGAAATACCATTTGGTTTAAGGATTGATGTTTGACTATTGACGTCGCCCGGCCTCAATAGCCGAGTGAGTAAAATGGCAAACCCCACCGACGAGATTGTGTGGTTACAATCGAAACTAGTCTGGGCAACCTGTCCGTGAACGCCTGGGCTCAAATCTCAGCGCAGTCAAGAATGAAAAATTATCAATAAAAAAAATTTTAATTAATTTCATGTTGTAAAATTCCTGTCTTCATAAAAATAATTTAATGAAAATTAAATTCAATGAACTTCAGCCTAATTAAAAATATCTAAATTTGGATTAAAAACCATTAACAGTTCAATAAAATAACCACTAATTACGAAAAGAAAATCTGAAAACGAAAAATTAAATGGAACTAGAAATACGTGTTCAGAGGAAACCACGGAGTAGGAGACGGATAACGTTAACATCGCTTCAAGTAATCGAGAGCCTGGGAGCTAAGCAATGAAGGGCTTAAGCAAGACGTGGAGTGAGTCAAAGCGGTCTTTTTGCAGTGTTTGTAAACAGCTTTTAGTGAACAATAATCTTCAACGACATGAAAAAACAAAAAAAAAACTCACTTTTAATACGGGATTTTATGAAATCGCTTGAAATTACTATTTGTGTAAATTGCGAGACTCGTTCCATGAATCGCCTTTTTAACTTTTGTGTATTTTTTAACAATTAATGCCAATATTTAAGAAACGCTAATACAAAACAAAGTTAATAAAAAATATATAAAAAGTTTAATTTGTTTCTAAAAAGTGAAATTCGAGCTTAAAAATATCTAAAGAAAGCCAAAAGACTAATTTGCTCAGATTATTCCAAGAATTTGTTGTTTTAATTGTAGAATTTTTCGTGGAAAACGACGGTAATCATAAAAAAATCGGTTTGTATAAATGCATAATTAAATAGCGCAATTCTTAGGCAAATTTACGATGTTTGTGTAAATGAATTCTCATACAAATGTTGACAGTTCATTTGCAAAGGTGTAAAAATACACAGTTTGCACAGATTGCCACACCTTTAAGCGATATCATGAAAACTCTTAATGCGAAAGAGGCTTCTGAAGATGAAAAAATGCAACTGTCTGTTTTTCTTAATTTTTTTTCAACATTCGCAATCGTGTGGTACTAGGGCCAAAATGTGGTAATAGCCCTATATAGGTTTTATATACAAGCAGAGAAAAAATATGGTTACGGCAATTACACTATGTTTATTGTTTCAATATATTGTTGTCGTACACAAAATATTGTTATTTTTGTTTAATATCAACAATATTATAGCTATTGTAAACATGTTAATGTTTATCGCAATTATAAATTTAAGTTTGGTTCATTGAAAAATAACCATTTTTATAACAACCAAATAATGATAATTTTCAAGACATATTATATTCCTCACAACCATTTAATTATATTTAATAGCCATAACATGATTACTTTCTATACGTGTACTCATAATATGTTTAAGATGCAAACAAAATATCTTTTCTCTAACAATATTTTGTTATTGCCATTTGTAAAATAATTTTGCATCAGTTGTGTCGTTTGTTTTTACATATCCCTATCGAATTATTTGTTATTCAGTGGTTAAACAATGTAAAAAAATACCCATTAAAAAACAATTTTAAAGAAATTAAAAAATAAAGAAATTGTAGTTGTGTACATTAAAAAAAATTGTAAAGTATCACAAAATAAAATATCAATGCTCAAAAAATTTTAATACGGTTTGAAAATGGTGCAAAAATATTGACCATTGTTTTGTGTTGTTTTAGAGAAAAAGGATGAAAATTCTATAAAATAATTTATAAATAATTGCGACCTTTACATTAAATTATAATAGGATGAAATAAAGACAAATTATTATTAAGGGAAAAATATAATGATGTAATATTACGAATATATTGACTTATAAAATGATTCAATAATAATCATAATATGTTGCTCTTAGAATATGTTTACCGCAATTATGTTTTTCCTTTGGGTACATACTAGGTTTATTTTTTAATATTTATGTTTTCAGTGAAAATAACCTAATAAATATGTTTGATTTTTGAAAATGTTTTTGTTTTTCAAGTTGCCTCTTTTTTTCTCTGAATTCCCCTTTGTGTACGACTTATTTTTTGAAAACCCCTTTTTTGTGCCCCTTTTTCAAAATGTGGAACGGTAACCAGTGATGCCATTAGCATACGAAAGATAAGTAGTTATTTAGCTGATAATTAAAAAGCAAATATTCATAACTGAAAACAATAGTAGTGAAAAGTACTTACAGAGGTGATTACTAGCAAGTACTTATTGAGGTTTTCAGAATAATGACAATTGTAATGACAACTACTTACCAGGTAACGTATGAAATAACTACGACCTATTACCAAAATTCAAAAAGTTTTTCCTGGGTTTGGATGACTTCATGTATCATGTATAATCCTGGCATTTTTCGTATCTTTTGAATCTGTGCGCAAAATGTACAGAAATAAAATAATTAACTTTCCGTATCTGAAATTTTTTTTTAGAGTTATCAATTCGTTATGAATACTAAACAAAAGTAGTGACAACTAAATAAGCTTCGTACAGACAGTGTTAAGATCTTACAATATCAATAAGCAGCGTTGCTTAAATTGCAGTAAAATTGACCAAAAATGTCTTTCTACTGTGTGAACATTGTAAGCTCATTTGTTTTTGGCAGACGTGTAAAATTAATGCATCTGACAATCGCACCATTGTCAGAAAAATATTTCTATTGGCAACGCCTGCTTACAATATTGTATGATCTGGCCACCGTCTGTACGAAGCTATAAAAAAATAACATGAGTTTTGATGTTAGGTTTTCTAAATTTATATTATTTTATATTAACGTCTTAACTCGTATAATAATTTTTACAAAAATAATTTGTTTGTTGTAATATCCAAAGATAGTTACATAAAATTTATTTTAAAGTTTGCTTAGACCCCTTTCAGACAGGCAAAGTTTACTTTGACAAAGTCTGTTGAATTCTCTTTTAAACTTTGTTTGGTGCTCAGACACACAAAGTTTAATTTGACAAATTTTTGTTTTCTCTTGTTTGAATATAATATATAAACAGCGTTGCCAGAATGATGATTTGATCATATTTTGGATTATTTTATTTAACAAAAATATGATTAAAGATTTTTATCTCAAATGATGATTTTTTATTTTTAGAAATTCTGATTTTTACTTTAATTTTGCTTATAGAAAATACACGATTATTTAAACAGTCAATTTTTAAAGAAGTTTTGCATCAGCTTGATGTGTGTTGGTGCTGCACACTTTTGTACCCAGTATCTAGAATACACAAAATTGCATCATTATTTCTGGACATAAAAATATTAAAAAAGGCATATTATAACCTATTTCCAATGTGCGAAAGAATTCCTTCTTTCGAACATCTACATTTAAAACAAAAACAAATTCTAAAAACTTTGTTTTTGTTTTAAATCAGACTGATGAAATATTTGAAAGCAAACATCAAATATTTCATTATCGTAGTCTGAACACAAAATATTTTTGAGTATCAAATAAAATAACAGCTGATTTTGAGCAAATAAAAGTATTTGCCGGCAAACAAATATTTGTCCAATGTGAACATAGTGTGAACACAAAAAATCAAATATTTTAGTAATTTTTGAGAAAACATTTATTTGATATTACAAAAAAATTGTAAGAGCAAACAACGACAAATAAATTTAGCCATGTTCCGGATAGAAGCAATTTTTCCTGTAAGTTTTCGGATTCTTTACAATTTTAAAGATTTTTTATAATTATTAGACTTTGCTATTGTTCCGCTATTAGCAAATTTTTGCGAATTACCGCTAATTTAGCAATTTTTATAGAATTTTTGCCATTCCTTATAGTTTTAGGCACTTTTACTAAATTTTATGGCTTGTTTGAAATATTAAAATGGTTCGCGAATTTTCGCTATTTTTGCAAAATTTTTTTTTTGTTTTTCCCCTACATTTTGTTTTTTAACCGATTTAGCAATTTCTAATATATTTTAGGGTTTGTTTCCAAGTTAGCTATTTTTCGCGAATTTTAGCCATGCTCGCGAAGAAGCGATTTTTTACTGTGAATCTTTAGAGCTTTAACGATTTTTAATAATTATTAGGCTTTGCTATCATACCGCTATTAGCAAATTTTTGCGAGTTTCCTCTAATTTAGCAATTTTTATCGAATTTTTGCCATTCCTTATAGTTTTAGGCACTTTTAATAAATTTTATGGCTTGTTTGAAATATCTAAATTTTTCGCGAATTTTCGCTATTTTTGCAAAAAAATTTTTCTCGACATTTTGTTTTTTAACTGATTTAGCGACTTCAAATATATTTAAGGGTTTGTTTCCAAGTTTGCAATTATTCGCAAATTTTAGCCATGTTCCCATTACCCAGTGGGTTCCATTTTTTTTTTTCTTTTACATTCTCCTGTTCTAACACTATAAGAGATGCTGATCCACAGAATAAAATAAAAAAATAAGCTTTTGCGCTCATTTTTACTATTTGAGAAATATATTTTTATTTTTGAACACTTTTATTAAATAATTATTTGATGCAAATATTTATTTTAGTCTGAACGAATGGCAAACATGATTTAATTTATTTTATTTGAAACTATTTGCCAACTATTTGCGTTCAGACTAAAAGAAATATTTGCATCAAATAATTATTTAATGAAAGTGTTCAAAAATAAAAATATATTTCTCAAATAGTAAGACAAACAACAAATTAAAAACCAGACTTGCAGCACATAAGTCAGATGAAAAGGCTACTCACAAACCATTAGAACAGAAAACTGCATTAGCAGCCCACTGTACTGTAACTGGACACAAACCAAATTTTAATAATGTAGACATATTGGTGGGAGAGCACAACTACAAGAAGAGATTTACTCTTGAGATGCTACATATAATTGATCAAGAGACAGAAAAGACACTAAATTTTAAGAAAGACACAGAAAGATGTGCAAAAATTTATAAACATGCAATAGACAAACACAAATCAAAGAAAGCTTAATCAGAGAAGTGTTAAATTTGTCCGGGTTTTTTTAAACTTTTATTGTTTATTTATTTAAAATGTAAATATTAAATTTGTTTTGTATAAAATATTTTGTATTTTTAATGGTATTTTTGTTTTGTGTATTTTTAAAAAGATTCCCCTGATGATGGTCAGAGATTTTGACCGAAATATTGGAAAAATATAAAAATAAATAAAAATAAAATAAAAAGCTTTTTGAATTTTATTTATTATTTATATAGGACCTCAAGCCAAAATAATAAAACAACAATTAATTTATTTGATATAATTTTCTGTACAATATTTATTAAATATGAAATAAAAATGTTATGTTAATAAATGCTAAACGTTAAAAATGGATTTTAAAATTGTTTCAAAATGTATTTTTTTGGGAAAAAGTGTATCTTTTTGGAAACTAAAATTTCACTGGCAACACTAACGGTAACGCTGTCCACCAGCCTTCTTTTTATGAAGCAAATATTTGACAATAAAATAAACTAAATGAGAACTATCAGGCGAAAAGTTATGTTAGTAAGAAAAAAAAAACAGTGAGGGTATTAACAGTGTTAAGTTAAATAGTAAGTGTATTCATTATAAAAAATACTTTTTTAATTATGCATAAGTAAATATTTTTTTTTTCTTTCAGTATTTGTTCAAACTAGTTGAACAAATGTGCATATACATACCTACTACATGAACGTTTTTCATTCAAGTACATTCCTTGGAAAAGTATAATATGAATAAAAACACACAAATAGAAATACCAACATCTGCCATAATGATGTTGGTATTTCCAATCTTTGTAGGAGGTAATTTTGGGTTCAGTTTTTGAGTGTGTACTTATAATGATAAGCTATACGCATGTGCGTTGGTCTTTGGCACATATGTAAGTAAAACAACCCTTGTTATTTCTTCACAACTTAGTTTAAGATTTGCAAAGTTAGTTCTTAATGTTTTTATATTTTAAATAAAATTCAGTGTCTTACAAACATTCAACGACAATTGTGTTATTATTAAAACAAATTGTTAATGGTCCTTCGACAAAAAATTGAACCAAAAATTAAAAAAAAAAAAATATAAGCGTTTTTCTCGGCTTAAATAAACAGAGATAAAATTAAAAAATATATAAGCGTTTATCTCGGCTTAAATAAACAGATATAAAATTAAAAAATATATAAGCGTTTATCTCGGCTTAAATAAACAGAGATAAAATTAAAAAAAAAACAAATATAAGCGTTTATCTCGGCTTAAATAAACAGATATAAAATTAAAAAATATATAAGCGTTTATCTCGGCTTAAATAAACAGAGATTAAATTAAAAATTAATTAACAAATTCATTTTGACATTGACAAATATTCCCAAAATTTTGGAACGTCAAAAAGTGATTGGTGACGAAATAGTATGTATACTGACAAGTTTGAGCGATCGACCAGTTCGTCAACCAAAAACGTGTGTTGAAACTCGAAGCTGAATTTAGAACAATCCATGGATTATTGGAACACTATGCAAATAAGTCCGAAGATTATTTTGTACAAGAATATTTTCAAAATATTACGAAAATAATGGTCGAAGTAAAAGAAATCATCACAAAATATGAAAAAGGGAATGAAATGTCGGCAATTGATAAGGGAACAGAAGAAGTGCCTTATCTTACACATTCTGCACCTGAAAAAACGGCAAAAGATGACGAGTTGTTGTCAAGCTCGATCAAAGAACTTTGCGAGGATATAAGCCGTTATATATATAAGACGTTAACCAAAGGAAGTATATCAATAAAAAAAATGCAGTTAGAAGCTAAATATCAGCGCTTGCTGAAAGAATTTGACTTGGTCGCAGGGTCAAAATACAGAAACGAATTGACAGAAACAGAGGACTATTATTTTAATGCGCTCATACTGATAAATAGCAAAATAGAAGAAGGAGCAACAAATACCAATTCTGCAAAATCTATAGAATTTTCCAGTTCAGCAAACCTGTCATTGGGCATCTTTCTATGATTTATTTAAAAACCTAGTTCACGATTGCAGTCAGCTTTCTGAAGTAGAAAATATGTACCGGCTTACTACATCACTTAAAGGCGAAGCAAAAATGTTGGTTCAACATTTGAATATTACTTCAAACAATTATGAAGCAGCGCTAGAAATCCTTAAACAAAGATATGAGAATCGTAGACTACTATTTACTAATCAGGTTGACATATTGCTGGATCAACCAATAGTGAATAGTGAATCATCATCAAGTCTAAAGCAACTTTTGGATACAACAAATAGTTGAATTTACGCACTTAAGTTGATGAAATTAAAATTAGAAGATGCTGAACCATTTATAGCACGCATAATCATTAGAAAATTGGATAGAGACGGACTGCGGCATTATAAACAAACTGTAAAGAAATTCAAAGCCTGGAAGATGTAATGGAGTTTCTGGACCAGCAGGTTCAAGCACTAGAAGCAGTTTCAAAAGGGCAGATGGTAAAAGAATTAAGAAGAATCCCTAAAGAAATGAGCAAAACATCTAATTCATTTCACTCAGTGCAAAAGTTATGCCTTCACTGCAATCTTAGTAACCACACCACACCGGAATGCAGAAAGTATTTAGCTTTGTCAACGGCGGAGAGACGAAAATTAGCATATGACAACAGATGGTGCTTCACCTGCATTGAACACAAAAAAAACCAACAAATGGTGCTCAAGCAAAATAAAATGCTGTCATTGTGGAAAAGGACACCATAAAACTCTTCACCTTAATGAAGAAAATAAAGAGAAACCCCACACAGCATCAATGACCACGAAAGGTTCTACTACAACATCTGTACTTTTAGCAACAGCTCAATTGAAAGTACAGGCAGCAAGCGAGGAACACTTAATTTTAAGAGCACTAATTGATCAAGGTTCTCAAATAACCACATAATCAGAAGAAGCTTCTCAACTTTTACGTCTACCAAAAACAAAATGCAAAACCGAAATTCATGGACTTGGAGGTGCAGTGGTGGGAGTATCAAGCTCAAAAGCAAAATTGATCATAAGGCCAAGGTTTTTAAGCAACAACTTAGTGGAAACGGAAGCGCTAATATTGCCTCATCTAACAGGAGCTCAATCGATTCATTCATTTGAAAATTACATGAAGGAATGGAACACCTTTATTCTTGCGGATCCTTCCTTTAATGAATCTGATAGAATAGATATTGTAATTGGAGGCGATATAATTCCACACAGTATTAAAGAAGGTTTAGAGAAAAAAGATGCATTTTGGCGCAATCAACAATTTTTGGCTGGATACTTTCGGGTGTTATTAAAAGAAAATCAAAATCCGAAAAGGTCGTGTCAGCTATCACCAACCTAGAACGTTTTTGGGAAATTGAAGAAATACCATTAGACGCCAATAATCAGGAAGAAGATGAATTCTGCCGAAAATTTTTTAAAACTACAACCAAAATTTATGACTCCAATCGGATTGTGGTAAGTTTACCGATTAAAAAAGATGACAACGAACTTGGTGAGTCAAAAAAGCAGGCAGTAGCTAGATTGCTTTCGATGGAGAAAAAATTTGATTCAAGCCCTATATTAAAAGAAGAATACATACGTTTTATGGAAGAATATGAACGATTGGGTCATATGAAGTTAGCAACCAGTGGAAAATACTATCTTCTTCATCATGCCGTTATTAGGGAAAGCAGTTTAACAACAAAACTGAGGGTAGTGTTCGATGCATCAGCCAAAATAACAAATGGCAAAAGTTTGAATGATATTATCTATACGGGTCCAAAATTACAAAAAGATATTTTTAATATCCTATTAAAATGGCGACAATGGAAATATGTCATGATTGCAGATGTAGAGAAAATGTACAGACAAGTGAGAGTCGCAGACAAATTTCAACCATATCAACATATTCTTTGGCTGAAAAGCAAGGAGGAGTCGATAAAGGAGTATAAACTTACAACAGTTACATATGGCACAGCTTCAGCTCCATTTAAAGCTGTAAGAGCTCTTTTTTATATTGCTGACAACACTATAAATGAAAAAATAAAAAAAAAATTTAAAAGCAGACTTTTACTAGGATGACCTGATGACTGGTGCCAATACAATTACTGAATGCCAATTAAAACTTTACGGATTCAATTTACGAAAGTGGTTGTCAAATAATAGAAAATAACAAAGGTGTTTGCAGTTCCACACAAAACGAGCTAACGCAGATCAAAGCTGATCAGTAAAAACTCTGGGGCTACAGTGGGATCCATGTTTGGACATCTTTAAATTTAATATTAACATTTTTTTATTAACCGACAATTAAATTACTAAAAGACATGTTCTATCCGAAGTAGCTAAGATTTTCGACATTTTAGGATGGTTGTCACCAGTTACAGTTCTTGCAAAGCTGTTCATACAAAAATTATTATTATTGAAGGGCATCTAACGATGTATGCTTGGAGTGACTCAAAAATAATCATGGGTCAAAAATAAAACAAACAAAGATAAGTTCGTGAGAAATTGGCTAGCAGAAATAAACAACATTATACCTAATGCGATATGGAAGCATGTTAGAAGCCAAGATAAACCAGCAGATGTTGCATCCCGAGGAATTTGCGCCACACAACTATTATTACACCCATTATGGTGGCATGGTCCAGCATGGCTGAAAAAATCATTAGCGTCTTGGCCAATTAAAGAAGAAACATCCGAACTAGTACTCTTATTGTCTACTGCATCAAAAAATAGCAAATTTCTTGGAGATTTAATAAACAAATATTCTAATTATTCTAAACTTCAAAGAGTGGTTGCATTCATATTAAGGTCTATTAACAAATTGAAATGCAAATCTAATAATGCACAATATCTTTTAGTAAAGGAATTAGAAGATTCTGAAAAACTTATAATAAGATGTCATCAAGAATACGAATTTAATCAAGATATTAATGATTTAAACAAGTATAATGTAGTCAATAAAAGCAGTCAAATAGCCAGCATCTTTCCTTTCATCGATAAGGATGGTTTACTACGTGTCGGTGGTAAGTTACAAAACGCAAATTTATCATTTAATCAACAGCATCCGGTTATCATGAAGAAATCACACTTGGTAAATTTTATAATCAATAAGTACCATACTATTACTCTTCATGGTGGTAGTCGTATAATGGAATCTACCTTGCGAAGAAAATATTGGATTATAAATATGAAAAATAATATAAAAAATGTATACGCAACTGCACTTAATGCATTCGATTTGGTCAGGAAAAGGCTCAACAACTGATGGGATCTCTTCCAGAATTTCAGCTCCATTTAAACACGTTGGAATCGACTATGCCGGTCCAATTAAAATGAAATACTCTAAAGGCAGAGGACAAAGGTCCAACAAGAGCTACATTGCTGTATTTGCGTGTATGGCAACAAAAGCAATTCATCTGGAAGCAGTGAGTGAACTTACTTCAGAAGCATTTTTAGCCGCTTTAAAGCGATTCTTTTCAAGGCGGGGCGTTTGTTCTGATATTTATTCGGATAACGGAACAAACTTCGTTGGAGCATCTAGAAAATTAGAAAAAGATTTTATTAAAGCCATTCAACAAAACAAAACGATAATTCCAATCCTGACTTCTCAAAAAATCCAGTGGCATTTTAGTCCTCCGGCAGCCCCTCACTTTGGAGGAATATGGGAAGCTGGCGTAAAATCTGTAAAATTTCATTTGAAAAGAACAATTGGTGAATCAAAACTTACCTATGAAGAAATGAGTACCTTACTGGTACATATAGAAGCAATATTGAATTCACGACCTCTATTGAGTTTGAATGATTATGATCCAGAAAATATTGATGCATTAACTCCAGCACATTTTCTTATTGGAAGGCCTATCAACCAATCTCCAGAACATTTTGAGGATAACCCTTTTACCTCGCTGAATAGGTGGAAACTAATTCAAAAAATGAGAAAATAATTTTGGACTCGATGGAGGGATGAATATCTACGCTTCAACAACGCAATAAATGGAAGTTTCCGTCAGAAAATTAAAAAGAAGGCTCCATAGTTTTGATTAAAGATGAAAATACTCAGCCAGCTAGTTGGCCATTGACGAGGGCTTCTGAGGTTCATGGCGGAAAGGATGGAAAAGTAAGGGTGGTCACCTTGAAGACAAAAAACACTTCATTAAAAAGGCCAATAAATAAATTATGTCCCTTAATAAATGCTGAAAATAAAGAAGATAGATTGCCGCCAGTGACTAGTTGTTTCGCAAAAATAAAAAAGGCCGAAATTAAAAAACTTAGTATATTCCAAGTCATATTTATTTTAATAATGTTAACGATTCCCGTCAGAACTCTGCCAGTAACCAAGTCAGTCTCAATAAAAGAGTTTTCAAAAAATACCGCAATTTATTTAGACAACGTTGGGCAGCTAAACTCAGTAAATTCAAAATGGGATCTAGTGGTGTACTATAATCTGAACTTATACTATGATGAGGTTGAAAGAATTGGAAAACTTGTAGTGAAGGTAAATAAAGAATGTCAGACATTAAATGTTTTCAAAGAGTCATGCGAGATGGTTATGATTGCTATGCAAAAAAGATACAACCGTCTTGTTCAAAACAACAATCTTCTCATCAAAACCCCGAGAAATAAAAGAGCTCCCTTTGAGTTTATTGGGTCTATTTATAAAATTTTATTTGAAATGATGGATGCAGACGACCACAAAATAATGGATGACAACTTAAAAAACATATTTGCCAATCAGCAGAATCTCAACAAGTTGGTTGAAATGCAAACTTCGCTCATTGATTCAACGGCAAATATAATGAAGAAAACTACCGAAGCTGTTAATCTCAATTTGTTATTTCGCGAAGAAGTGACAAATGAAGTAGATTCACAAAAACTAACATTATTTTTTACAGTCATGATAACTCAATTAGCTTTAATGATTAATGAATGCAACAATCATCTGTAATAAATCTGCTAATTGATGTCAACCATGGCCATATTAATACTAATTTGTTAACACAGTCACAACAAAAAAAGGAGTTAATGGAAATTGAAAAACTACTTCCAAAAAGGTTGGCTCTTCTAGGTCAGGCCAGTGCACATTGGTCAAAAATCCATTTTTTCTGGCCAAAATGTAATTTTTTTATTCTGTTTTTTCGTACTTTCTATATTATAAACAGAATTAAGACACTTCAAGTCGACAAAAACAAAATTAGTTTTTTATATACCGTTATTTATTGTTAATCTGTATAGCGACAAACATAAACCTTTTTAGTATTGTTGACGAATTGAGAGCCAGCACTGCGTTTTAAGTGTCTGATTTAACATTATTTTAACAATTAAAACAAAAGTAATTTAACCAAAATGTTTATGGATAACCAAGTTGAAGGCAAGTGTTTATTATATATTGTGTGAATTGTTAAAAGAATAATAACAAGATTTAGAAAGATTTGCATTTTCTAAGAGTACATAAAAAAATGTTCTTAATATTTTTTCCCGGATTAATTATGACTTATAAAAAATTTCCAAATTTGTTCCGCGCCAAACAAAAAAATCTAAAATAGTTACATTCTATAGATTATTATTCTTTTAATATTTGCTGCAACTTTTTGCAATTTTTTAAATAATTTAATTTTTGTTAGGTAAGCATAAAAAACTGCGATCTTCTTCAAATATGGCTGCAGAATGATTCCAAGGAGGAGAAAAAGAAAGCTCTTTTGGCTCACATTATTAAAATAAGCGGAGGAAGCCCTTCTACAGATTATGCTAGATATTTAAAAGAAACAATACGACTTTTTTGTGTTAAGGTTGAACAGCCGTATCAACAACCTAACAGATGTTTTTAACAAAGCATTAGATACATCAGATCCCTTGATATCGTCCTTACGCCTAAAAACTCGGATGCATCAAACTTCCATCGGAAGTTATTAAATTATTATCTTGCGAAGATCCTAGTAAACAAATATCATCTGCACTGAATACAGAGGATGGTGATATCACAGACGAAGAAGCATCTGAAGAAGAGTTTGAAGAAGAACATGAATAAGATAATTTGACTTTAGAAAACGAGCTGAACATAACCATCGATTGATCATTATTTAATTGTTATTAAATCAAAATAGATATTTTTGCGCCTTAATGCATTGTATTGATAAAAAAAGTGTTTAAAACACACTTGAAATTCGTTCGGCTTAAATTTATCTTTTTAACTTTGGTTTTATATCATACATTTTTGATTTCTTATTATTATTTTTATATTTAATCCCTAAATTGCATATATTTGATAAAGAATTGCTATAGTTATTAATAATAACTGATGTATAAACAAAATAAAGTGTTTTATTTTATATAAATAATTTTGGCCAGAAAAAATGGATTTTTGACCAATGTGCAGTAGGACGGAGTTAACAGAATCTACCATGATATGAATGCTAGAGGAACTATTGTGGACGAAATACTCGTAGTTCAAGTAGAAATTCCTCTAATGGAAGAACACAGCTCTGAGGTATATAAAGTTATTAAGCTGCCAGTTGAGATAGGAGCAAACATAGTAATGCCGAAGATAAAATAGGATTTTATTGTATATAACTTCGCGTCTAATATGTTTTATTTGATGTCACAAGCCCAATTAAATAAATGCAGGAAACATCTTCAAGGGCAATTTAATTGTATAGGCAACATACCATGGAGGCCAGCTATTGAAAGATCGTGTGAAGTTTCAGCATTAAAACAATCTCGTCATGCCGAATGCTCTTTTGAGGCAGCAACTAACCACAGAGAATCAATGGATTTTTTTCTCTATTTGATAACCATATTCTTACGGTGGATTGTGGAGTGGGTGAGCGTAACTAGATTACCCTGCCATTAAAAGGAATTTCAATGTTAACACATGGATGTACAGCAACTTATAAAGGAATCGTCTTATCTGCTTCTAAACATTTCACAAGAGTAAAAAGGACTTCCATTAAAACTTCATCATGGGAGTTGGATTATGAAATGGTGAAGAATAAATCGTTTAAACTCTTCGACAAGGCTATAGTAAATAACTCCATGCAAATAGAGCAGCTACAGAAGGATGTCGAATTAATGAAAACAAAACATACAAAGCTAAAGGAGCTGAATTTCCATAATACATCTGGGTCCGCATCGTTTATTTTTATAATAATAATATTGATAATTATTTTCATAATTTATATTAGATTAAGATGTAATAAAGCTACAACAGTCAAGTTAGATTTTTCTCCGCCGGTGTCTTTTAGCGCCCGGCAGAATGTTCAAACTAGTTGAACATATGTGCATATACATACCTGCTACATGAACGTTTTTCATTCAAGTACATTCCTTGGAAAAGTATAATATGAATAAAAACACACAAATAGAAATACCAACATCTGCCATAATGATGTTGGTATTTCCAATCTTTGTAGGAGGTAATTTTGGGTTCAGTTTTTGAGTGTGTACTTATAATGTGATTATTCGAAGAAGTTTATTTTGGCGCCTTTGAATTTTTTCGATGTTAGAGGCCGAGGCAGTGCCCCATAACTGAATACCAAATTGGCTTTAATATAGAGTTGTAAAGAAGAAGTTTGCAATCGAGACTAAGAACATAGTTTCTTCCAATAAGCCAATTAATTTGGATTGCTTTTAGTTTCATTTGAGTTAATTTGGCTTATATATGCCATTTCCACGTTAAACGCCGATCTAGATTTATACCGAGGTATTTTACATGCGAGTGTTGGGGTATTATTTGATTATTGATTTTAATAGGGAGGCATGTTTCCCGACGCAATGTGAATGTTATATGTGAGCATTTTTGTTCATTGATCTTTATCCTCCATTTTTGTAACCACCTTTCCAGTTCAAATATATGTCCTGTAAGTAACGAGATGCTTCTTGACAGTTTGCGTGTACGCTTAGAAACGCTGTATCGTCCGCAAATGTTGAGGCATGGGTGTGGCTGTTTGTAGGCAAGTCCGAAGTATAAATTATGTATAATAGAGGGCCCAGGATGCTGCCTTGTGGGACTCCGGCGGCAATTGGCTGAGGAGAACTTAAAAAATCGCCTTCTTTAATAATAAATTGACGACCGACTAAGTAGCTTTCTAACAGCTTGTGTATGTTTGCTGGTAAGTTTTGCTGCAATTTCAGTAGCAAATCTTCATGCCAGACTTTATCAACCGAATTGATGATTGGGAATACATCTGTTTTCATTTAAAATCGGCGTTAATTTTGACACTAGTAGTTTCTCAAATAGCTTTGATATAATAGACAATAAGCTTATAGGTCTATATGACTCAACTTTTGTGGTAACTAAGGATACTTTCCACTCTTGTAGGTAGTATTCAAGGCGTAAAATAGCTTTAAAAATTATTAGAATAATTTTCTTTGCTATGCTGGGTAGCTCCAAAAGCATTTTGTTACTGATCTTATCAAAACGAGGGGCTTTCTTGGGGTTTAAATCATGAATAGCCTTCTCGATTTCTCTTATCTCAAATCTTAGAGGAACAGCTGATTCAACAGCAACAGGTGGTAACTCGACCGCAGTATCGAAAGATGTATGAGGAGTAAATACGGTTTTCAAATGATTAACAAAAATATTTTCTTTTTCTATGTCATTTCATGCCCAACTTCCATTTAAGTTTCTTAATGGCGGTTAAGTGATAACTGGTCTTTTAAGATTTCTAGCTGCACGCCATAAAGAGTAGTCA
Source organism: Pollenia amentaria (assembly GCA_943735925.1). Classification (NCBI taxonomy): domain Eukaryota; kingdom Metazoa; phylum Arthropoda; class Insecta; order Diptera; family Polleniidae; genus Pollenia; species Pollenia amentaria. The sequence continues at coordinate 85,349,654 of OX031009.1, forward strand.
GATTGAGGAGTTGCATCAAGTTCCTTAAGATATTTTTCCAGAGAAGACGGTTTTTAGACTGCAGTAAGTTTCTTATCCTTTTTGTGCACTCTTTTGTAAATTTTTAAGTTGAGGGGATCTGTGCAATTGCCACTCTCTTCGAACTTTCCTTTTTTCAGTCAAGAGACGCTCGACATCTGTAGAATATATTTTATTATTTTTGCGGGCTATGCTAGAATGTTGAACGGCTAGTTTGAGATAATTGTCAAAATTTACAATACAAAGATTCACATTCTCCGGTGTTCTAAGCGGAATATTTTCAGTGCAGTGGGTACTGAGATATTTTTTATATTTTAACCAATTTATTTGTATGGCTGACGTCACTAAGTAACCAGACGGAGATACAATTCTATTATGGTTTGATATGGAAAGAATTGTAGGTGTGTGATCAGAAGATAATTCTGAAGTAGCTTCAACATGAATCGTTTCTGCGGGGATGTTTTTAACCACGCCATAATCGATGACATCTGGAATTTTTTGCTGATCAGTAGGCCAATAAGTTGGTTGTCCACTCGCGACAACATTTAAATCCATTTTAGACATTGTATTATACAAAACAAGACCCTTTGGTGTTATAAGCCGTGACCCCCAGAAGGTATGTTTAGCGTTGTAATCGCCAGGGGCTAGGAAGCAGGGTCCTAATGATTTAAAATATTTATAATATTGGGTTTCTGATATTGAAAATCTAGGTGGTGAATATATTGATGAAATAACTAGATTTCGATTTAATTCCTCAACGCAAATGCTCTATGGTGGAATAAAATTTGTCTGTGGTACAAAAATTTCATGTTTGTGCTGTGTGAAATTATAAAATTTTTGACAACGTAAAATTTTGACATAAAGAAAAGAACTTTTTCTAGCTGACATTTCTAAACAGAAATCTAAGCCGGCAATTTTTTTGGCGGCGGCGGTTCAGCAAAAAGTGGCCAGTAGTGGATATTCTGACAAAAGAAATTATTATTCAAAAAAAAAAATTATTTATTACAATTTGTTATTACATATTTGAAATATATGTATGTATTTGTTATTAATATAAATATATTTTAACCCGACTTCAAAAAAGAGGAAGGGTTTCATTTCGATTGTATGTTGCTTTTTTAATGTTTGTAACCGCATAACTCCGTCATTTGTGAACCGATTTGTTTGGAAATTGGAGGGAAAATTTGTCTGCCCGGAAATTTTATTTTTGAGATGCTCCATAATTTATAAACCAATTTTCAGCATTCGCGCTTACTTTAAATATGATTTGCTAGCAGGTTGCAAATGTGAAAAAATTTTGAGTAATTTTTGAAGGCTTTTGGCTTTTTCAAAATTTGTGCATTTTTTTTTTAATTTTTAACGTTTTTAGCGATTTTCTTTATTCTCTACTGGTTGGAACCCATAAACAGATGTTGTATGCTTGTATAAACTTTTAGGAAACTTCTTATGTTTATTAAGTTTTTTAAACCTTTGCAAATCGAGCGTTTTAGGTAACCCAAATCCTAATAAGCTGATTATGGGATTAATAATTTAACAAACATTATTTATCCAGTTTGTTCATTTAGATTACCACTCAATCGAATATATTTCCATGGTATTATGATTGGTTTCTTCCAATTACAGTTACATACATAAGATTGTGCCTTGGAAATATGACAAAATGCTTGCATCTGTAAAAGTCAGACGCAAAGTCATCTGACAAAATTCGAATTTAAAGAAAAAAAATGTTTAAATTGCTGAACTTTTTTACGGCGCAAATAAAAATTTTTGTGGCGGCAGCACGCAATTTTGAAACCAAGAACTACTTTGGTTTATACCATAACTGCACAGAAAAAACATAGACAATGTCAGAAGCAAATTACATGTACGTTTGTGACCTAATGTTATTAACCTTCTGTAAAACAGCAATTTTGACAGACATTCACAATTACATATGACATGAAAAGTTGACAAGTCAGATGTAAAAAACATGTCGTCTACGGGCACCTTAAGCCAACGCACATATTTTTATTTAAAAAAATTTCAACTATAAGTAGTATAAAAGAACTAAGTCCAAATAAAAAAACACCAACCTTTTTTAGACCAAAGCTTAAAGAGAAATAATATTTAAACCTAAAACAATATAATTAAAGTTTAATTTTCTATGAGGAAAATATAAAATACTTTAGGTTTAAGTTTGAAAATGGATAGATACGTACCAAAGACTAGAGATTAGTTAATTTAATATTCACTATCAATGAAAATAAGGTTAATCAAACATTTATTCTTATACGATTATACGCAATTAAGGATGATACAGGTACATCCGATCGCCAATATAAGGTAAGGAAGTGAAGTAAATTAGCAAACTTTTTAGCATAAAAAAATCAGATTAAAAACGTGAGAATTCTACTTGTGTATTTCACACAAATTATGGTCCTCCCAAATTCTTCTGCAAATGTAGAAAGAATTTTAAGAATAGTCAACATAAATAAAGCAATATTTCGATTTTCTCTGGAAAATGAATCTTTGCAATTAATTCTTTTTCTAAAGATTATGTTAAATATAATAATTCAAACTGTTCTGGTGCCGATATTAAAATGGATTTTATAAAAACGCCAAACTCAAGTATGGGTAATGCCACAGGAAAGTCAACTTTTTGTCACGTGACGTCACCAGATATTTTAAATTATTTCTCAAAGAATAGTTTATATGTATATTATTTCATTTGTTTGTATTTTGGTATAAAGCGCAATATAGAAAAAATTTAACAACATTTGTCTAAAATACAAGCTTAATTGCTGATCAGTAGGCCAATAAGTTGGTTGTCCACTCGCGACAACATTTAAATCCATTTTAGACATTGTATTAAACAAAACAAGACCCTTTGGTGTTATAAGCCGTGACCCCCAGAAGGTATGTTTAGCGTTGTAATCGCCAGGGGCTAGGAAGCAGGGTCCTAATGATTTAAAATATTTATAATATTGGCTTTCTGATATTGAAAATCTAGGTGGCGAGTATAAAGATGAAAGTACTAAGTTTCGATTTAGCTCTTCAACACAAATGTTCGTTGCTTGCAGATAATCTTCACGATGATCACGCATTAAGTAGTGTTTGATTCGGGCTTTTATCAAAATAGCAGAACCTCCACAAGCTCTATCTCGAGGGTCCTTGGTATCATATAATATATAACAATAATTTTAAACGTATTTCTTGAGGTCAAATGAGTTTCAGAAACCATCATTACATCAATTTGTTTACTTTTAAGAAAGTATTCTAGTTCATTTTTATGTTGGCGAATGCCTTTTGCGTTCCAAAGACAAATTTTTAAACAATTCATGGCTTGTTAAGTACAGCTTGCAATAACATCGATTGCATTCTTAACATTTCCTGCATCATATTACCCATTGTGTTCGTAAAGCCAGTTACTGTTTGCACTAGTGATTCCATGGTCTTTTCTAGACGTTTTAAATTAGAAACTGGAGTCTCATCATTATTTGGCAAATCACCTAGCATTGGCATATGGTTTGATTTTAGGACGTTAGCTTAGGATGTTCTGTTATTACTAGGCTGCGGTACCTGAATGTCATTATTGTTAACTTGATGTGTTACCTGAATTTGAGGGGGATTAGGTTTCGGTCCAACCGAGCGTTTGACGATAGAGTATACAGGGCATCCTCTATAGTTGGCAGTGTGATTACCACCACAGTTGCTGCATTTTTTTACATTAGGGTTGTTTTTAGACTTACCGCAGAGAGCTGTACCATGCATTTCTCCACATACAACGCAAACGGGGGTTAAATGGCAGTATGCCTTAGTGTGACCAAATACTTGGCAGTTTAAACATTGCACGGGACCGTTTCTTTTGTGCGGCTCCTCTATCGTTATTTTCCTATACCGGATATATTTCAGACTGTAAATGGGATGAGTTTCGTTTTTTTAAGCTTAACGTCGCCGGGTTCTAACTCCACTCGAAAAAGTGGCTGGGGATTTTTTTTCTCTATTTTTAATATTTATTACGTTTTTTATTTTAAAGCCCTTCTCTTCTAAAAACGTTTTTATCTCACCTGGGTCTACACATGAATCAATGCCCTTTATCACTACCTGAAGACCTTTACTGCTTTTCAGTTGGTATGCATAAAAGTTTTTTTAGTGCTTCTAATTTAGTTATTACTTTACGAAAATCATCTTTACGATTAGCTTGTATTTTTGTGTCATTTATACTACCACGTTTTATTGCAGCTACATGAAAAGAATTTTCACCTATTACCGAGATCAAATTCTTAATTAAATCACTTGAGTTTTGCTCTCTAAGATATATCGGGGGTGGCTTAGAAGATTTGGTAACTTTTGTGCTTTCGAGGATTCCTCTTCCAAAATTGCAAACCGATTTTGAGAACTTATTCTATCTGATGTTCCCTGTTTTAAAACTTTTGGGACCGAAGCAACTGCAGAAGAGGTTGGGCTGCGACCCCGTTTTAGCACTGTTATGTACCTATCAGTTCCAACTTGTACTTGAGGCTTTTGACCACTTTTTACCTGTGATACTGAGTTTTCCATCTTGCCTGATAAGTAAATATAAAAATTATACAGGCGCAGACCTGTTTTGTAACATCACGTTACAATATTTAACTAAAATATAAACTAAATGAGAACTCTTTCTTTCAATTTTACTTTTAAAAGATGAAAATAATGTGCTTACTTATTGTTCTGTTGTCTTTGATTTTGCGACGCACAACAAGCAAATCGTTGTTTAACTTCTTGTGTGGTGTTGTTGTATGGTGTAAAACAATTTTTGATAAGTTAAATAAGATTAAAACAATTACTTCAGAGTGGCACTAGCAAAGAAAAGTTCAATCTTTTTTATACTTAGGGTGTGTGTGAAACGCTAGCAAAGTTCTATGGTGAAATAAAATTTGTCTGTGGTACAAAAATTTCATGTTTGTGCTGTGTGAAATTATAAAATTTTTGACAACGTAAAATTTTGACATAAAGAAAAGAACTTTTTCTAGCTGACATTTCTAAACAGAAATCTAAGCCGGCAATTTTTTTGGCGGCGGCGGTTCAGCAAAAAGTGGCCAGTAGTGGATCTTCTGACAAAAGAAATTATTATTCAAAAAAAAAATTATTTATTACAATTTGTTATTACATATTTGAAATATATGTACATATGTATTTGTTATTAATATAAATATATTTTAACCCGACTTCAAAAAAGAGGAAGGGTTTCATTTCGATTGTATGTTGCTTTTTTAATGTTTGTAACCGCATAACTCCGTCATTTGTGAACCGATTTGTTTGGAAATTGGACGGAAAATTTGTCCGCCCGGAAATTTTATTTTTGAGATGCTCCATAATTTATAAACCAATTTTCAGCATTCGCGCTTACTTTAAATATGATTTGCTAGCAGGTTGCAAATGTGAAAAAATTTTGAGTAATTTTTGAAGGCTTTTGGCTTTTTCAAAATTTGTGCATTTTTTTTTAATTTTTAACGTTTTTAGCGATTTTCTTTATTCTCTACTGGTTGGAACCCATAAACAGATGTTGTATGCTTGTATAAACTTTTAGGAAACTTCTTATTTTTATTAAGTTTTTTAAACCTTCGCAAATCGAGCGTTTTAGGTAACCCAAATCCTAATAAGCTGATTATGGGATTAATAATTTAACAAACATTATTTATCCAGTTTGTTCATTTAGATTACCACTCAATCGAATATATTTCCATGGTATTATGATTGGTTTCTTCCAATTACAGTTACATACATAAGATTGTGCCTTGGAAATATAACAAAATGCTTGTAATGTAAGTGTAATTAGCGTTCTGTAATCTATTATTGAATTTTAAATTTATTAAAAAAAAAAGTATTTTACTTTTATAAGACACTAATGTCAACATGCACAAATTATAATAACAAAAATTTTATTAATAAAAAAATAAATATGTAACTATTTTTGATCTTGTCATAGCTTATATAAATATGCAACATGGCTAAAAAGAAAAGTTTGACTAAAAATTTAAATTCGACGCCGGCTTAGAGACGACGTTGAGCTGCACGACCTGGGAGTGTGTCTGATAATTGTGTGGTTGTCAAAAATGTCTACGCTAATGTCAAAATTCATACTAGCCCCCTGGGCTAGTGAAATTTAATTCACCTCAACAGTGTCAAAATTTTACTTCCATGAGTACTTTGCTACCGTTTCACACACGCCCTTAGTTTAAGCATATTATACTTATTTTAAGAAAATCCGGGATTGATTTTCGAAAGTTATCCCGTTTGGTAAGGTTTTGAGTACGTTTAAGTGTTATATGTACTTGAATTTTTGAGTACTTAAAGTAAGTATAAAAACTCAATTTATTCCGAGTGTTTTTCTTTCTGTGTTGAAGCTTAACTTACCAGAAAACACACACAATATGTTAAAAACCTACTTAGTCGGTTGTAAATTTATTATTAAACAATACGATTTTTTAAGTTCTAATCAGCTAATAGACGCCGGAGTCCCACAAGGCAGCATCCTGGATCCTCAATTGTACTTAATATTTACTTCAGACATGCCAAAAAACAACTTTAACCAAACTTCAACATTTGCGGACGATACAGCTTTTCTAAGCATACATGAAACTGTCATGAAGCACCTCGGTACTTACAGGATCATATATTTGAACTGGAAAAGTGGTTCAAACAATGTAGGATAAGGGTCAGCGTACAAAAATTCGTACATATAACAATATTAAACTTATTTATAACTGGAATGTATACATAACCCAGAGACCAATTGTTTTAAATAGGCCAGATTGAATGTTTGAAAATGAGTGATTGTGCAAGCAGATGTCACGGCTTAGTCAAAGTCTTCCAGTCTTCCTTGCAGTACCCACGCGATTTCCATTCTATTATATTATATTTGCAGATTTATCGGCATTTTGCCGATTTTTTCACTCTAAACTACCAAAATGCCGATTTATCGATAAACACTTAAAACACGGTAACTTTTTTTTAATTTAACTAATTATTTTTTGGGAACACTAAAATAAATACTTGTTACATTGTTATTAATTCAGCGCTTCTACTTAAGGAAAAATGGTTAGATTTATTCAATACTATATGCAGTGCTTAAAAACTGTGTCTAAAGTTGCATGTACACGACATGTTTTTTACATCTGACTTGTCAAATTTCCCACTGCAAAAGACATACATGTCGTGTGTTACCTTTAAAACATTGCATCTGTAAAAGTCAGACGCAAAGTCATCTGACAAAATTTCAATTAGAGCGTGCTCTATTTTCTTCTGACAAGCCATCTGACATCAGCTGTGTCAGAAATCTATGCCGGGAAGAAACCCGCTGCGGCGGTGCATTGTTGACGGAATCATTAGCCGGCTTAAGTTAATATTTTACAATACCGATATATGTATAATAATTTCACCATTGAATTGAAATAATGTACATATATAAATAAAAACGCATCATTATAATATCCTAAATTGGTATATTCGAATTTAAAGAAAAAAAATGTTTAAATTGCTGAACTTTTTTACGGCGCAAATAATAATTTTTGTGGCGGCAGCACGCAATTTTGAAACCAAGAACTACTTTGGGTTATACCATAACTGCATAGAAAAAACATAGACAATGTCAGAAGCAAATTACATGTACGTTTGTGACCAAATGTTATTAACCTTCTGTAAAACAGCAATTTTGACAGACATTCACAATTACATATGACATGAAAAGTTGACAAGTCAGATGTAAAAAACATGTCGTCTACGGGCACCTTAAACCAACGCACATATTTTTAAAAGAACTAAGTCCAAATAAAAAAACACCAACCTTTTTTAGACCAAAGCTTAAAGAGAAATAATATTTAAACCTAAAAAGCAAGAGTATTTATTATAGAGAACAAAGCACAAAAATTTAAGTGAAAAATAATATTTTATTTAATTATTGTTAAAGTTGCACAAATTAAACAATAAATAACACAACTTAATTTTTACAAATTAAAATTATTTAATAAAAATCAAAAGAAACTATAAACAACCAAAACAGTAGAATTGCAAGTTAGAATATAAAAACATAACAAAAGATAATAATAACAACTACAACAAAATAAAAAATCAAACAAACAAACATAATCGCTTAACAATAATAAACAATAACAAATATGGAAACCAGAAGTGAATCGTCATCAAAAAGAGCACGGGAATCACATCAGGATTCAAATCAAAACTCTTCGATCGAAAAATATAATAAAGTGCCGCGATTAACTAGTGGTGATAAAGCTTTTTTTAAAGAGCTGATCAAAGAAAGTGAATACATAACAACTGAAAAAATTAAATATGTCATAAGAGAGAGTGAGAACACCACATCAGCGATAATAAAAAATTCAATTAGGGAAAGTGAAGAGAAACATTTTGAATACATTAAGAAGTTAATACTAGAAAGTGAAGAAAGAATACTCTCTGTAATGGAAATTAAAATATCGGATCTCAAAAATCAAATGAACTCTATTATTGAAAGAGTCGAACAATTAGAAATAAAGAGTATTCAAATTAAAGAAATAGAAGAAGAAATGGTAGAGCTGAAAAGGAAAATTAACAAGCAAGAGAACTCGGTCGTTGCCAGTAATATTCGAATTACTGGTATACCCTTCTATGAAAATGAAAATTTACAAACTGTTTTTGATAATATTTGTAATAATATAAAAATCCAAACACCCCGAGTGGATAACATTTATAGACTGAAAAAAATTTATAAAAATAATAAAGCATACAATCCAAAGGAAGAGACTATCGTTGTTAAGCTACATTCGCCGTTTGAGAAAAATTTTTTGTTAAAATCTATTTCCAAATTTCGCAGGGAAAATCGCGCCAACCTGAATCTCAGGCATGCAGGATACGAAAGTAATGTGAACATTTACGTAAATGAGGATTTAACCCCCAACAACCATAAAATATTTAAAGCTGCTTTAAATATGAAAAAATCAAATCAGAACATTAAATCTACTTTCACTCTACGTGGACTTGTGTACGTCAAAAAGATTGATTCTGACGAGCCCATCCTCGTGGAATTTTTGGAAGATTTAAACAAGCTTTTTCGTTAAAGACAAATTTATCTTTTTATTTTATGTTTTTAAGAACTATAATTTTTTCATTAAATTCTTAATTAAAATAACTACAAATTTAATGTTAAAAACTTATGTTATGTTAACAATTTTTATTACTATTTTTAACTCTAAAAATTTTAAATTTCCTTCTTCATATTGCGTGGTGCTGAATTTTGTCTTAAACAAGCCATTTGGGTAATCAACTTGATTCCAGAGAAGGTAACTTTTTCATGGTTAGAATATTGGCAAGTCGTAACAACACATTTAGTATATTTCATATAAATGCACAGAGTTTGTTACCTAAAATCGATGAGTTTCGTTATTTATTTGAAAGCTCTGACATTGATGCCATATGTGTCTCGGAGACATGGTTTAACAAGGAAATAAGTGATGGTGTACTTGGTGTGGAGGGTTATCGTCTCTTTAGATCTGATAGGTCAGGGAATGGAGGTGGTGTTGCTATATACATCAAGAGCCATATTTCTAGTAAACTCGTGATGTGCTCTTGTGAAAGAAATCAAACTGAATATATTTTTATAGAATTGAATTGTCAACATAATAAAATGCTACTAGGATGCGTATACAGGCCAAATAAAAATATTAGATTAGACAATCTCACTGAAAAATTAGAAATTCTGTCGGTTAGTTTTTCTGACGTTATCATCGTAGGCGATTTTAATAGTAACCTGCTTGTTACAAATGAGCTAACTGAAAACATGTCAACTTTTGGTTTATCACCGGTTAATAATTCTAGGCCTACTCATTTTACAACCACTTCATCTACCCTGTTAGATATATTTTTTGTCAACCAAATACACAATGTAATGCATTATGAACAATTATCTGCAACGTCTTTTTCGAAACACGATGCCATTTTTATTTCTTATAATTTTATGACTGTAAAACCAGCTCAAAACTTTACATATCGTAATTTCAAAAATATCGATTACCAATGCCTATATCATGACATTGAACAAACCAATTGGGATTTGGTATACCATATACATGGCGTAAATGAAAAACTAATGTTTTTGAATGACACCATTGTAAAGATATACAATGACAGGGTACCTATATCAACAAAAAGATTACGGGAAGGCGTTAGGCCATGGTTTACCAATGAGGCCAAAGCATTAATATCACAACGCGATCGAAGCTATAATTTGTGGAAACGTTACAAAACTCTTGAATACTTTACTGAATTTCGCAAGGCTAGAAAAGCTGTTGTTAAGAAGATAAAACGGGATAAAACTGCGTATTACAGTAAAAAATTTAATTCAGCTACGGACAGTAAGAAAAAGTGGAAATGCATTAAGGAGATCGGAATTGGAAAAAATCTCCGTAGACCGTTAGATGTTGATGTAAATCTTATCAATGAAAATTTTGTTAATATACCACAACCTAAAGCCAATGCTGACTTTTATAATGAAAATTCCAATTTTCCTGGCTCCCTCATGCAATTTGATTTCCAAACTGTTCATATTTTTGACGTTGTTGAAGCCTTTTATAAGATGAAATCCAACTCGATTGGTTTGGATGGCATAGATCCACGATTTGTAAAGATTATCTTACCATGGATAATTCAATACATTACACATATTTTTAACTGTATCATTATGACTGGTATATTTCCAAAATTATGGAAGCATGCCAAAATTGTCCCTGTCCCAAAACCTGGAAATGAATATCGTCCAATTGCCATTTTACCCTACTTTTCTAAGGTTTTTGAACGTCTCCTGCATACTAATATTTACACCTATGTAAATGAAAATAATCTGTTGACCAGTCGCCAATCTGGTTTCAGACCCCGACATAGCTGTATAACAGCACTTTCGGATGTAGTTGAAGACATCAGAGAAAACTTGGATGAAGGTAAACTTTCGTTTTTGGTGCTACTGGACCATTCTAAGGCATTTGACACTGTTCACCACTCAATTCTTAGCATGAAATTATTTAAGCAATTCGGGTTTTCTGTACAAGCTACAGGACTAATTCAGTCCTATCTTGCAGACAGAACTCAATCTGTCGTTAATAACGATCAAATATCACGTTCTTTGCCTGTCACCAGAGGAGTACCTCAAGGCTCCATCCTTGGACCTTTATTGTACTCTCTTTACGCAAATGATCTTCCACAACAACTTAGCTTTTCAAACATACAAATGTATGCTGACGATATTCAATTATATCTCAGTAGTACCAAAGACTCAATTGTTTCTAAGGTAAACGAACTTAACTCTGATTTAGAAAAAATCTTTATCTGGGCTTCTGCTAATGGTTTAAAAATTAACCCAAATAAGTCAAATTTTCTTATAATTTGTAAAAATAGCATTAGACCGGAAGGTGAAATTGATATTTCTATTGGTGGCGCGAGAATCAAGCAGGTAAACACGGCAAGAAATTTAGGTGTGACGTTTAACTGGACCCTAACTTGGTCGGACCATATAAGTCAGGCCTGTGGTAGGGTATATAGTAAGCTGCGCAGTTTATGGGCCACTCAATATTTTACTCCCCTTAGTATAAGGACGCTGTTGGCTAAAACATATCTACTTCCCACATTGTCATATGGGTCCGAAATTTTTTCAGGCTGCTCTTCATGTGATATGCGCAAACTAAACACAACATACAATAATATCGTCCGCTATGTTTACGGTTTAAAAAAATTTGACAGGGTCACACCTTTTTCAAGACGTTTTATGCAATTGCCTTTTAATAAGTTTTTGAAAATGAAATGCTTAATTTTCCTTCATAATATTATTGTAAAAAAAGAACCGGAATACTTATATGATCGCCTGAAATTTGCAAGATCCCAAAGAGGCCGATACATTATTCAATTACGACATCGAAATCATGCGTCAGAATGCCAATTCTTTATCATGAGTATACGTCTCTGGAATCAACTCCCTAATTATCTTCAAAGCACCGACAACGCAATTAAATTTAGGAAATTACTTAACGATTATTTAAATGACTAAAAATTTTTATATGTATTATTATATTTTTTCGTTTATATTTTTATTTCTTTTTTATATTTTTATTTCTCTTTTTATATTTTTGATTTCTTTTTATTTCTTTTTTTTTATATTTTTCATTTATTTTTCTTTTACAAATCTGTTAATATTACAACTTCATTCACCTTGTGATTAGTTATGTCAATTTAATTTATATAATTTGTTAATTAATTTAATTTTTGTTAATCAATATTGTCCACTATTGCATTTTTCATTTTAAATAATTTTGACTTTTCTGATTCTAATACTGTAATTAATAAGATATATGTCTTGTTGTATTAGAAAATCAATCATAATAAATAAAATAAAATAAAATAAATAAAAATAATATAATTAAAGTTTAATTTTCTATGAGGAAAATATAAAATACTTTAGGTTTAAGTTTGAAAATGGATAGATACGTACCAAAGACTAGAGATTAGTTAATTTAATATTCACTATCAATGAAAATAAGGTTAATCAAACATTTATTCTTATACGATTATACGCAATTAAGGATGATACAGGTACATCCGATCGCCAATATAAGGTAAGGAAGTGAAGTAAATTAGCAAACTTTTTAGCATAAAAAAATCAGATTAAAAACGTGAGAATTCTACTTGTGTATTTCACACAAATTATGGTCCTCCCACATTCTTCTGCAAATGTAGAAAGAATTTTAAGAATAGTCAACATAAATAAAGCAATATTTCGATTTTCTCTGGAAAATTAATCTTTGCAATTAATTCTTTTTCTAAAGATTATGTTAAAAATAATAATTCAAACTGTTCTGGTGCCGATATTAAAATGGATTTTATAAAAACGCCAAACTCAAGTATGGGTAATGCCACAGGAAAGTCAACTTTTTGTCACGTGACGTCACCAGATATTTTAAATTATTTCTCAAAGAATAGTTTATATGTATATTATTTCATTTGTTTGTATTTTGGTATAAAGCGCAATATAGAAAAAATTTAACAACATTTGTCTAAAATACAAGCTTAATTGCTGATCAGTAGGCCAATAAGTTGGTTGTCCACTCGCGACAACATTTAAATCCATTTTAGACATTGTATTAAACAAAACAAGACCCTTTGGTGTTATAAGCCGTGACCCCCAGAAGGTATGTTTAGCGTTGTAATCGCCAGGGGCTAGGAAGCAGGGTCCTAATGATTTAAAATATTTATAATATTGGCTTTCTGATATTGAAAATCTAGGTGGCGAGTATAAAGATGAAAGTACTAAGTTTCGATTTAGCTCTTCAACACAAATGTTCGTTGCTTGCAGATAATCTTCACGATGATCACGCATTAAGTAGTGTTTGATTCGGGCTTTTATCAAAATAGCAGAACCTCCACAAGCTCTATCTCGAGGGTCCTTGGTATCATATAATATATAACAATAATTTTAAACGTATTTCTTGAGGTCAAATGAGTTTCAGAAACCATCATTACATCAATATGTTTACTTTTAAGAAAGTATTCTAGTTCATTTTTATGTTGGCGAATGCCTTTTGCGTTCCAAAGACAAATTTTTAAACAATTCATGGCTTGTTAAGTACAGCTTGCAATAACATCGATTGCATTCTTAACATTTCCTGCATCATATTACCCATTGTGTTCGTAAAGCCAATTACTGTTTGCACTAGTGATTCCATGGTCTTTTCTAGACGTTTTAAATTAGAAACTGGAGTCTCATCATTATTTGGCAAATCACCTAGCATTGGCATATGGTTTGATTTTAGGACGTTAGCTTAGGATGTTCTGTTATTACTAGGCTGCGGTACCTGAATATCATTATTGTTAACTTGATGTGTTACCTGAATTTGAGGGGGATTAGGTTTCGGTCCAACCGAGCGTTTGACGATAGAGTATACAGGGCATCCTCTATAGTTGGCAGTGTGATTACCACCACAGTTGCTGCATTTTTTTACATTAGGGTTGTTTTTAGACTTACCGCAGAGAGCTGTACCATGCATTTCTCCACATACAACGCAAACGGGGGTTAAATGGCAGTATGCCTTAGTGTGACCAAATATTTGGCAGCTTAAACATTGCACGGGACCGTTTCTTTTGTGCGGCTCCTCTATCGTTATTTTCCTATACCGGATATATTTCAGACTGTAAATGGGATGAGTTTCGTTTTTTTAAGCTTAACGTCGCCGGGTTCTAACTCCACTCGAAAAAGTGGCTGGGGATTTTTTTTCTCTATTTTTAATATTTATTACGTTTTTTATTTTAAAGCCCTTCTCTTCTAAAAACGTTTTTATCTCACCTGGGTCTACACATGAATCAATGCCCTTTATCACTACCTGAAGACCTTTACTGCTTTTCAGTTGGTATGCATAAAAGTTTTTTTAGTGCTTCTAATTTAGTTATTACTTTACGAAAATCATCTTTACGATTAGCTTGTATTTTTGTGTCATTTATACTACCACGTTTTATTGCAGCTACATGCAAAGAATTTTCACCTATTACCGAGATCAAATTCTTAATTAAATCACTTGAGTTTTGCTCTCTAAGATATATCGGGGGTGGCTTAGAAGATTTGGTAACTTTTGTGCTTTCGAGGATTCCTCTTCCAAAATTGCAAACCGATTTTGAGAACTTATTCTATCTGATGTTCCCTGTTTTAAAACTTTTGGGACCGAAGCAACTGCAGAAGAGGTTGGACTGCGACCCCGTTTTAGCACTGTTATGTACCTATCAGTTCCAACTTGTACTTGAGGCTTTTGACCACTTTTTACCTGTGATACTGAGTTTTCCATCTTGCCTGATAAGTAAATATAAAAATTATACAGGCGCAGACCTGTTTTGTAACAACACGTTACAATATTTAACTAAAATATAAACTAAATGAGAACTCTTTCTTTCAATTTTACTTTTAAAAGATGAAAATAATGTGCTTACTTATTGTTCTGTTGTCTTTGATTTTGCGACGCACAACAAGCAAATCGTTGTTTAACTTCTTGTGTGGTGTTGTTGTATGGTGTAAAACAATTTTTGATAAGTTAAATAAGATTAAAACAATTACTTCAGAGTGGCACTAGCAAAGAAAAGTTCAATCTTTTTTATACTTAGGGTGTGTGTGAAACGCTAGCAAAGTTCTATGGTGAAATAAAATTTGTCTGTGGTACAAAAATTTCATGTTTGTGCTGTGTGAAATTATAAAATTTTTGACAACGTAAAATTTTTATATAAAGAAAAGAACTTTTTCTAGCTGACATTTCTAAACAGAAATCTAAGCCGGCAATTTTTTTGGCGGCGGCGGTTCAGCAAAAAGTGGCCAGTAGTGGATCTTCTGACAAAAGAAATTATTATTCAAAAAAAAAATTATTTATTACAATTTGTTATTACATATTTGAAATATATGTATGTATTTGTTATTAATATAAATATATTTTAACCCGACTTCAAAAAAGAGGAAGGGTTTCATTTCGATTGTATGTTGCTTTTTTAATGTTTGTAACCGCATAACTCCGTCATTTGTGAACCGATTTGCTTGGAAATTGGACGGAAAATTTGTCTGCCCGGAAATTTTATTTTTGAGATGCTCCATAATTTATAAACCAATTTTCAGCATTCGCGCTTACTTTAAATATAATTTGCTAGCAGGTTGCAAATGTGAAAAAATTTTGAGTAATTTTTGAAGGTTTTTGGCTTTTTCAAAATTTGTGCATTTTTTTTTTAATTTTTAACGTTTTTAGCGATTTTCTTTATTCTCTACTGGTTGGAACCCATAAACAGATGTTGTATGCTTGTATAAACTTTTAGGAAACTTCTTATTTTTATTAAGTTTTTTAAACCTTCGCAAATCGAGCGTTTTAGGTAACCCAAATCCTAATAAGCTGATTATGGGATTAATAATTTAAAAAACATTATTTATCCAGTTTGTTCATTTAGATTACCACTCAATCGAATATATTTCCATGGTATTATGATTGGTTTCTTCCAATTACAGTTACATACATAAGATTGTGCCTTGGAAATATAACAAAATGCTTGTAATGTAAGTGTAATTAGCGTTCTGTAATCTATTATTGAATTTTAAATTTATTAAAAAAAAAAGTATTTTACTTTTATAAGACACTAATGTCAACATGCACAAATTATAATAACAAAAATTTTATTAATAAAAAAATAAATATGTAACTATTTTTGATCTTGTAATAGCTTATATAAATATGAAACATGGCTAAAAAGAAAAGTTTGACTAAAAATTTAAATTCGACGCCGGCTTAGAGACGACGTTGAGCTGCACGACCTGGGAGTGTGTCTGATAATTGTGTGGTTGTCAAAAATTTCTACGCTAATGTCAAAATTCATACTAGCCCCCTGGGCTAGTGAAATTTAATTCACCTCAACAGTGTCAAAATTTTACTTCCATGAGTACTTTGCTACCGTTTCACACACGCCCTTAGTTTAAGCATATTATACTTATTTTAAGAAAATCCGGGATTGATTTTCGAAAGTTATCCCGTTTGGTAAGGTTTTGAGTACGTTTAAGTGTTATATGTACTTGAATTTTTGAGTACTTAAAGTAAGTATAAAAACTCAATTTATTCCGAGTGTTTTTCTTTCTGTGTTGAAGCTTAACTTACCAGAAAACACACACAATATGTTAAAAACCTACTTAGTCGGTTGTAAATTTATTATTAAACAATACGATTTTTTAAGTTCTAATCAGCTAATAGACGCCGGAGTCCCACAAGGCAGCATCCTGGATCCTCAATTGTACTTAATATTTACTTCAGACATGCCAAAAAACAACTTTAACCAAACTTCAACATTTGCGGTCATGAAGCATCTCGGTACTTACAGGATCGTATATTTGAACTGGAAAAGTGGTTCAAACAATGTAGGATAAGGGTCAGCGTACAAAAATTCGTACATATAACAATATTAAACTTATTTATAACTGGAATGTATACATAACCCAGAGACCAATTGTTTTAAATAGGCCAGATTGAATGTTTGAAAATGAGTGATTGTGCAAGCAGATGTCACGGCGTAGTCAAAGTCTTCCAGTCTTCCTTGCAGTACCCACGCGATTTCCATTCTATTATATTATAGTAGCGTTTTAAAATTTAATCTCGAGAACCTGCAATATTTGCAGATTTATCGGCATTTTGCCGATTTTTTCACTCTAAACTACCAAAATGCCGATTTATCGATAAACACTTAAAACACGGTAACTTTTTTTTAATTTAACTTATTATTTTTTGGGAACACTAAAATAAATACTTGTTACATTGTTATTAATTCAGCGCTTCTACTTAAGGAAAAATGGTTAGATTTATTCAATACTATATGCAGTGCTTAAAAACTGTGTCAAAGCCAACGCACATATTTTTATTTAAAAAAATTTCAACTATAAGTAGTATAAAAGAACTAAGTCCAAATAAAAAAACACCAACCTTTTTTAGACCAAAGCCTAAAGAGAAATAATATTTAAACCTTAAACAATATAATTAAAGTTTAATTTTCTATGAGGAAAATATAAAATACTTTAGGTTTAAGTTTGAAAATGGATAGATACGTACCAAAGACTAGAGATTAGTTAATTTAATATTCACTATCAATGAAAATAAGGTTAATCAAACATTTATTCTTATACGATTATACGCAATTAAGGATGATACAGGTACATCCGATCGCCAATATAAGGTAAGGAAGTGAAGTAAATTAGCAAACTTTTTAGCATAAAAAAATCAGATTAAAAACGTGAGAATTCTACTTGTGTATTTCACACAAATTATGGTCCTCCCACATTCTTCTGCAAATGTAGAAAGAATTTTAAGAATAGTCAACATAAATAAAGCAATATTTCGATTTTCTCTGGAAAATGAATCTTTGCAATTAATTCTTTTTCTAAAGATTATGTTAAATATAATAATTCAAACTGTTCTGGTGCCGATATTAAAATGGAT
The DNA here is from genome assembly GCA_943735925.1 of Pollenia amentaria. NCBI lineage: Eukaryota > Metazoa > Arthropoda > Insecta > Diptera > Polleniidae > Pollenia > Pollenia amentaria. Next base: position 85,367,665 of record OX031009.1, read on the forward strand.
TTTATAAAAACGCCAAACTCAAGTATGGGTAATGCCACAGGAAAGTCAACTTTTTGTCACGTGACGTCACCAGATATTTTAAATTATTTCTCAAAGAATAGTTTATATATTATTTCATTTGTTTGTATTTTGGTATAAAGCGCAATATAGAAAAAATTTAACAACATTGGTCTAAAATACAAGCTTAATTACTTGAAGGCGTAGCATGACACTTCTGTGGAAGTGCCCATATGTATCTATAATAAAAATAAATAAATTTAACATATGCGCAGTAATGTTATAGACTTTTTAAAAGTACCTACGCAGCCCGAAAAATATCCCTATTTTTCCCTACGCGCTCAAAAAATTGTCCCTACAAAAGTCCCTGCAACTTTTAAATCATAATATAGCATTGCCAATAAAACCGTTGGTGTTTTGTTTTATGTATAAACGTTTTATTCAAAGTTGTTATACCTGGATACATACCATTGAATTAGTTCTTTTTATAAACTAAAAAATAAATAAAGAAAAAATTAAAAAAACCCAAGAAACAAGTGATATACATCACATTTAGTTTGTTGGTTAAGAAAAATATGTCTGTTTTTTTACTTTTGGAGGCAAAATATTCCAAGAGAAACGTCGACAGTCGGAATAGTATACGAATTCTGTCAGATTTCTGACCCAAAAATGTATGAAGTGGTTGACACGAATTCTGGCAGACATGTCGTGCGAAATTCAGATTTTTTTGACGGCATTTCTGACAGAAATCTTATATAAAAGTGTAGGCACTTCGTTGACAAAGTCGCCAAAAAGTCGACAAAGTAGTCGTCAAAACTGGTGGCTTTGATATACTTGTGCCCAGTGATGCGATTCACTAATTCACTTTTAACGATCCGAAAATCGTAATTTTTGTCGACATTCATATTCCCTTGCAGTAACGATAGTGTGATTCTGTAATTTATTTTTAACGATTGCAAACAGCTGTAGTTTTTGCAACATGTTAAAATAAAGGAAAAGCACGAAAGAGAATAGAAAAAAAACATATGAAATTGTGCTTAATTTACGGTTTTTAGATATTACTTTGTGAATTTTACATTTAGCATTTTGTTTTTTTTTTTTCATAATTTGCTTTTTATTGTACATTTTGAACTTAGAATTTTGTTTTGTTCATACATATACATATGTATGTATGAATGTAGTATGTACATATGTAAGAAGTCTGGCCTCAGCCACTTTAAACATAAAATACACTTTATCGATTAAATAAACACAACGTAAATTATTGTCGTTAAAATAACAAATAAAAACTGCTTAAATCGACAGCGAAAAATTTTACTGAATAGTGAATTCGATAAATTTTCGTTACATTTATTTTAACGATACGATTATCGAAAAAAAGTAAGTAGATCGCACTACAGGTTTCTTTTAGGGATATTATGAATTTTCTGGAAATACATGTATGTAGAGTAAACCAGTGTTGCCAAAAGTAGGTGAAAATCCCTAATGTGGGATTTGGACAGATTTTAAAAATTTCTTTTTCATATTGCATTATATACGAAATAAATTATTAAAAATGTATTTTTAAGAATGATTAACATTTAAAGAAATGGTATACTTAAGTCCAGAACATGTTCTTGCGCAAAAAAAAGATGAGTAAAAGTTTGAACTATTTCCTTAACAATTTAACTTAAGCCTGAATGATATCATGTAAGATTGGAGAACAATCGCATACAATTAATTTTTCTGATATTGTGAAATTAATATGTTTTGAAACATGGATTTGGATTTAAAAATTACTGAGGGAATATTTTTAGTAAATTTGTGAATGTTTTAAATGTTAACTTTTTATTTATTTTTCTTATATATTTTTTATACATACCTTTATTTTACTCTATTTAAATATAATTGTTATAGTTCTGCAGAATTTTATCAATGCATAATTTATCTTGCCTGATTCTAATACTGTAAATTTTGTGATTTTGTGTCTTGTTGAATTAGAAAATCAAATTAATAAATACAAAAACAAATACAAAAAAAAAAAAAAATTGGAACAGTTTTGGATACAGATACCGCACGCAGAGAAAAAACATGATTAATGAGTGGTCACTACGACCATTTTTATTCATATTGGCCTAATATGTTTACCCTAATAAATTTATTATATTCCTAAAATAACTTGAACAAATTTTTTTTTGTCTTTAACATTTTTAAATTCACTATAATAATTTTATATGGTGTTTTATACCTAAAAAGTTGCTCTGATATAGCTAAACATATTAAATTATGTGAAATAATATATATTTATTAAACTTTACAATTAATATCATAATAATAATTGCACACAAAAGTTATGTTTAATACCATAATTTTTGTTTGCTTTAAAACTCATTCTCTAACTGAGCAAACATTTATTGTCAAAGTAAGCAGTGTGTGTTTATAAAAAAATTTAATTTTTTCCACGTAACACAGGGTCTCCACCTGAGATAAGATATAAGTATTTTTTATCAGCAAACGTCAAATAAAATCGCAGAGAGTATTATCTTACGTGTGGACTCTCAAATAGTGTTAGTATTAATATTATAATAAATGTTATGAGACAGTTGTTATGAGAAAGCTTATAACAACTATCTTATAATATGAGCTGTCAAAAGTACACATACATACACACATATAAAACAATAATAATCCACCATTATTGAAATGTGTAATTTATTAATGCAAATAGTGCCAATATTGTGAAAAGTGTTTAAAAAAACAATATTTTAAACTAAAAAACTAAAAAAAAGAATAAAAACGATACAAAAATCTTATAAGATACGTGTTCCCCTTGTTTAATATTAACTGAGCTACCTAAACAAGGGCGGCATGCGTTTTTTTAAACATGAACATTCTATTTCAAATACATTTTCAATAAGACAAATCGACATAGCGATTTGTCAAATAGTAGTTTCCAGCCGATTGGGGTCGAATTCGCGTTCTAAAGGTTTTTTTCGTATAAACTTTATGCAAATGAAAAGTTTTGACATACAAAAAACGCTTGCCGCTCTTATTTAGGTAGCTCAGTAAGATTATCATGAAGAAATGTTTTCTCTCATTTTGCCGACGTTCTCTCAGATATTATAGGTCTGTCTGCGTACACATATTTTGCATAATTTTGTACAAAATGTCGCAAAATCTTGCAAAATATTGTCTGCGTACTCCAAATCTTTTACAGCGAGAGAGCCAAAAAGAGAATTTTTTGACAGTTGGAAGTTAGAGAACTTGCAAAATGTTACTGGAGCAATTTCATCTGGTAAGATTTTGCAACTAGTTTGAACAGCTGTTTTTATATACTGTTTGAATGAAAGAGTTTATGTGTGCCAAGATAGCGTCGACGAAATAGCGTCGAATTTGGGAATTTAAAAACCGAGAACCAAAATACCCAAATAATGGCGATTTACAGTATATGAACAAAAAGTTTGCGTCGAATTTAGGAATTTAAAAAGGGGAAGTAAAAATATATTTATATTTTTAATAAAAATACTAAAAATATTTACCACAGGCTTTTGCACGGTATAAACTGTATATTTTCTGAAAGTAAATAGTTTTCTGGACAAAATGAGCGATGCTTGCAAAAAATATATAGTTTATACCGTGCAAAAGCCTGTGGTTCATTGCATAAATCAGTAAAGATTTTTACTGACCATTTTGGATGAACCCAGATTTCTCGGAAACTGTCCGAACGTTTTTTGCACGCATCGCTAATTTTATCCAGAAAACTATTTACTTTCAGAAAATATATAGTTTATACCATGCAAAAGCCTGTGGTAAATATTTTTTGTATTTTTATTAAAAATATAAATATATTTGGGCTTAATCTAGTTTACCGACGCACAGTGGCGCCATTTGAGTTTTTTCGTTGCAAATTTCATATCTTTTGAACCGAATAGGACAATTGAACAGTTTAAACAGCATATGATAGATAACTGTTCAGCCTATGAAATGAGCGTTTGGAAAGGGTGCTACGCTTTGTAGGGGCCTACTTATGGGTTATCAAAGTTAAAATTAGTAGAAAAATCAATTTTATGGTAACTAAAAAAAATAATTTTTACATTTTTAGATTGTTTTTATTTTTTTTCTTTAGGGTTTTATGTTTTAAATTATTACCCAACAAATTAAAAAAAAAATAATTTTTTTTTTTAAATTTATTTTTTCAATTTTCTGTAATATATTCATCACAATTCGTAAGAGAAGGTATATCTAAAAGACTAACCATTTCTAAACTTTAATTATTTTGTAACTCTATTCGTGACTTCACATGCCGCAGGGAAGAAATAAGTGGATCGGGAGATGCTGCCAACATGTTGAAGAGGTCCTCATTTTGCCTTACCCTTGATGCTTTGAATGTGTTCTGCAGTCTATATTTTTTATAAAATTTGTTAAGAGACTCCTGTGCTTCTTCAGAAAGCTCTCCAATTGGCAAAGACTGGTACTCAATTATATCTTCGCCATGCGCTAATATTTTATGGACGGTCGGGGTCAACTTCTTCTGTGGATACATTTCTGCTAAAAGAGATGCAGTTTTCGACGCATATTCTCCATATTTTGTAGAATTGACATTTTCTTTGCAGTTTAAAACATCCAAGATCGTTCCCAATCTTTTCACGATTTGATTGTCAATTCCAGTGATTCTAGTTACTGCCTCATCATTTTCAAAAAATCTCCTAGAAGTGTTTCCATCGTTTGAGTTACCGTATCCGTGCTTGGGACAGTCTACTTTTAGTCCAACTTGTTTAAAAAAAGCATCCTGTATTTGCTTCTTTCCGATCTTTTCCTTATCCTTTATTGATGTTTTTCATCGAAGTTTTCCTCCTCTTGTGGTAGGGTATACGCCAGTTTTAGCAAGAATTCCACACACCTTATCCTTGCGTGCAATGGTGACATATTCGTAATTCTCCTCATTTGTAGAATCGTTTAAATTACCAAAGTTCTTCTGACTCTTTTTGCAAATCGGGCATGACATTGTTAAGGTTGTTCCTGTCAGTTCGTTTACGAATTTCTGTCAACCATGGTCAGGTGGAACTCGTAATTGCATTCAATATATTTTCCTTCTCCAATTTGCAGCTTTGTAGGCTTAATCTTGCTTATTTGATCTTCAATGTCCTTCACCGTGGTCCTTATGAGTTCTGCCGATTCCCTTGCAAACTGAAACGCCAAAGTATTGTTTAAGTGAGGTACGTACCTGCTAATTTTAATGAATAGTTTTTTTCAAACTATTAGATCAAACTACTGTCAGTCAAAACATATAAGGGATGGACGCCATACAATTTCTGCAACCATGTCTTTTTAACCTTTTTTACTTCTAGAGGCCAAACGGGCACGTACGGGCAGATAAAACATTTTGAATTATGTAAAGAAATAATCAAAGAACAGGTTTTGCAAATATGGCAAATATAGAAAAATATAGATTTTTTTTATTTTCCGTCAAATTTGAAAAATAGTTAAAAAACGGATAGTTTTTAAATAGTGATTTACCAAGAGAAAAACAAGGCAAACAGTTAATTTTTTTTTTATCATTATACATTTAATAAATACATCAATCAATACAAACCAAAAATAAGGCGATTCGTTGCCTATTTTTCGTGATATTACACCTGAAATCGCAACAAATTGACTAAAAATTGTGTGTTTTTTTGAAAACCGAAAGTCGGTCAACTTTGTACGGTTATATCTTCTAAACTAAAAATGTGATATTATTAAGAGTGGCATATTTGAAATCGTTGAAAAGTTTCCTATAACATGGGTTAATTCAAAACTTCGTCGGCGCTCATGAAAATTTTGATTTTTGCAACCTCGTTTGCTCTACGGGCGCCACTGTGCGACGCAGCTCCAAATAAAAAAAGGACCTAGGGTGATAGAAAATGGAAAAATAAGAAGAAAAAATAAAAATAAGAAAGTTGGCGCAAACGCTTAGTTTTCGAGTTATGGGCGTTTTAAGTTTTTATATAAATATGTGATTTTGTAGTACATTTCCAAATGTATATGGATAATATTGGTATCATTGCAAAGCGTTTCACTTTCTGGACATACAGAATTTATTTTAATATTTTTAGTTTATTAAGAAGTGGGACGAGTTTGCAAAATACAAAAGTTTTTTAGTAAGCATAAAAACAAATTTATTAATTTTTTCTAATTCTTTAATGTATGTATATACTACATACTAATTTATTTAAGAATTTTAATTAAAATACAAGTAAAACCTTCTTTCTGTTTATGTTATACTAATGAGGAGAGAATCCTTGCCCATGGGCAAAGGCCGTCTATGCAGAGAATCTTTAGTTAGCGAAGCCGGTATTAGTTATACCATAGGGGAGAAAATATTTGCGACCGGCCGAAGGCCGGCTATGCAAGGAAGCTTTAGTAAGCGAAACCGGTGTTTATTATACCATAGAGAAGAACATCCTTGCGTCCGGCCAAAGGCTGGCTATGCAAAGAATTTTTTTTTGCGATGCTAGTGTTTGTTATTTTATAAAATTTGTATTACACTTTTATTTAAATAAACTACATTCTTTCCTAGTGCACTTCCGTAACATTTCGACGTAAAATAAAAAAAACTGTAATGTGATCTAAAGAGTTTAATATTTTGAAATAAATTATGTATATCCAGAAAAATCTGTTCAAGAGCTTTAAAATGATACCAATATTGGCCATATACGTTTAGAATTGTAGTGGAAAATCACATATTTATATGAAAACTTTAAACGTCCATAACTCGAAAACTAAGCGTTTGCGCCAACTGTTTTATTATATTTTTCTTCTTATTTTTTCATTTTCCATCACCCTGGGTACTTTTTTTTTATTTGGAGCTGCGTCGGTAAACTAGATTGTTCCTATATTTGTACTTCCCTATTTTAAATTCCTAAATTCGACGCTAACTTTTTGTTTATACTGCAAATACCCATTATTTGGGTATTTTGGTTTCCCGGTTTTTAAATTCCCAAATTGGACGTTATTTCTTCAACGCTATCTTGGCTCACGTTTGTTATTTCAATTGTTTACACACCGATCAGCTGTTTTCTTGCAAGATTTCACTGGATACCGTCTGCGTACTTTTTGAGATATTCTCAGCCGAAAGAGTAAAATTTGTCTTACTCTCCCAAAAAAATTTACTGAGTATTTGCTACTGGAAAAGTACCCAGACAGACCTTATATCAGATATTATCTTAGGTGGAAACCCTGTGTAATCTTTTGTCAGCAAGCGTTAGTTTTTTTTTTTTTTTTTTTTTTTTAAATTATTAAAATGTATATATGCGCAATTACGTTGTCTTTCTTCTAGCCAAAAAAAAACCTACAATATTGGAACCGGCATAGAAATTTTTACAGAAAACCTTGTCATAAGCCCTGAACTTGTTTCAATTATTTTTCAACTGTATATTGCTACAGTTGATTCCATATTAAAAAAAGGTAAGTTTGTGTTTCACTTTAGTTTTAAAACTCTTAAGCGCACGGGAAAAAAATATTAAAGTGTTATTGGAAAAAAAAGCATATGCATATAAAAGACAAATTAATTAAACATTCTTTTCCACTAAAATTTATAAATTAAAGCTCAAACATATATTTAATATTATATTTAATAAAACATACATTTTTGATATTAATTTTTTTATTAGTTTTATTGTGAGAACCATATAACATGTTGAAATATATATGTTACATGGTGTTGGGAAATATAGAAACATGGTTTTATAGATCGTGCCGAACATAATAATATTTTTGAGACAATAATTACCAATAAACATTATGTCCGAACATATATTGTTACTTAAGACATTAATGATAATTTGCGATTGTGATTGTATCAACCATGTTTTTTCTTTGCGTGCAATGCAAATGCCGATGCAGAGAGATAAACAAAACTCAAAATAAATTGAGCCACACAACTTTTAGCTTAATTTGTATTATAAGACCATTTCCGCAAAACAGTGAAAGAGGCTGCACTAATTGTCATTTTAGAAGAATCAATTCAAGAGAAATACAAATATTATTTATAAAATAACCTGTTGCCTTTGTAGCTGATTTAAATTAAAATTATCATTTAAAGATTTGTGCATGTATTTATAAAAAAAACTCAATTTAAAAAAGGTTTACAAAACAAATTTTCTATGATTATTTTCCTTAATAAATGCTTGTTAAATTTAATAATCGTATATGAATACAAGGGCCAGTTCGAAAGAATATATATTTTTTTTAGTTTAATATTTATTTTTGTTATTAACTCTTTCATGCACACTTTAATAGACATTTGTAACTTAATAACTAAAAGAGGCGCATGTTTGCCTTATTTAAAGTTTATTTATTATAAGAATTTTGATAAATGAGGTGGCTAGTTTACACCTTGACGGTGATATAAAAATTAATTTTTTGTGAAAATCTGAAAAACATATTTTATTTGTTCGGATATATATTGGAACTCCACAGGTCCTGCATTACCATACAGTAGGTACGCACTGGACATGATTTTTTTTAACAAAGCAAACAATCTGTGTCTTTTTGAAATTGGGGAAATTCCGGCTTAAAATAAAAAGTTTACACACTTTCAAAAATTGCAAAAATTTCGCATAAGTCCATCATCGATGATCTTAAAAAATGTAATTGTTAAGCTCCTCAAAAGGAGGTTAGACAACTTACCACCCAACCTGAAAGAGTTAACTCTTTACTATACATATGAGAATAAAATTAGTTTCTTTTAACTACTGTTTCTCCTAAAGAAGTGGGCATTTTTGTAGGGAAATTTTTTTCATCGTATGGGGAAAAATCTTTTTTTTTTTAGTATGCGTAGGTATTTTTCAAAAAATTTTCTAGCAACACGGATAACAAGCCAACCTTAGTAAGACCAGCAAGCTGCTGGCCAAACATTTAAAAAAAATTAACCGACGGATCTGTCAAATCGGATTTTAAAGCTGTTTGAAATGTTTTTAAAATGCTTGTCGCTATTATTTAGGTTTAACTGTAATTTGCTTGTTAGAAAAGGGAGCTTTTGTGGAATTTACTTTTAGATCTACCTGAGTGACGATTAAATTTTAACACGGTTACAAATAATATTCAATTTTTGAAAAATGTTAAAAATACATATATATGTACATACATACATACATTTCAATCCGAAAGCTCACATATGTATCGAACAGTAAACATATTAACTTTCCCAGGGCTATTGATTCACAATAGATTCTTCCATCTCATATCCTTTAGCTGAAACCGAGGTACGTTTTAAACTCAACGAAAATAAATGTTGAATTTATTGCTTTTTGTTTTGTTTCGTCAGTGAATCAGTCATTGTGCCGGTTACTTTATGTCATTTATTGGAAAATAAGCAACGATTCTTAATTGAAAATAAACAAATCGGATGATCAGTGACTCGAAAAATCAATGAAACGGGATAATATGTTAAATGTATCTTTAAAAGATTAAACGTAAAAAAGGTAATTATTTACACTCGATTTGATGAGAGATTTGTTTTTTCTTCTGTTCACTTTAAAAGACGCGGATTGTATTGTACAATAAATACTCGTACATAAGCAAAGCCAATTTTTATTCTCCAAAGAAAAAATGTTTAGTTTTGTTAAGATCCAACTTAAGTCTCGACAATTAATATACGTTCAAATCCTCATTGAATAAATTTTTATAAATATTTTTACCTACGCTTTTTAGCACTAATTTCACTGTTTAAATGGATTGTATTTCAAACATTAGATGTACAAAATACAAATATCTCGCTTGAAAGTATGTACTCAAAATTAAAAATGTTCAGCAGCAGCAAATAATTTTAAAACCAACCGTTTTATTATCAACAGGTAACAGTGCTATATTTCCCTATGCCGAATCTTATACACCCTTCACTATGGATCGAAAGGAGTTGAAAGTTATAAAAATACCGTTCTTTAGGTGTTTCTACATTTGGAAACTTTGGCTCTTTACGGTCTCCAGATATTAAAAAACTATAATGTGTTTGTATGGGAAGTGCCACGCCCACTTCTCTAACCCCGATAATTTTTTTTTTTTTTTGAGAAGTTGTGTATTGAAAACCAAGATGCTTGTTCCTAATTTGGAAACTTTGGCTCTTGCCGTTCTTCAGTTATACAGAAAAAATAGATAAAAACAACAACAACAAAGTATTTATGGGTAAAATTAGAGGCAATCGTGTTTTTTGCTCATATCTTAGTCATTTATGGACCGATCTGACTATATTTCAATAGCAGAATTTAAATGATCATATCTGACATAAATATATACCAACCAAGTCCCCATCATATCTGGGATCTTCGGAAAACACATTTCAGAAGGCGGACGGACATACGGTCAAAAAGTCTCTTTTCATAAGGATCCATTATATATATACTTTATAAGGTATACGATCAATATTGTGGAAGTTAAAAATCGAATGGCAAAGTTATACGTACCATTTTCCCTTCGGAGATGAATATAAAAGCAGATAAAATAGAGCGATATTTTTACAGCGGGTAGGTATGAATATGACGTATCGATTCTTGCCAAAAAGTTTTTAGTTGATATCCTCTTTTTGATCAAGTGCGATATGTATGTACCCCAAAAAGTTGATGCATAGCGATGACATTTTTTTCAGGAGAACTTCTTATCAACTTACCAAAATCCCTTATATAACTTAAAAAAAAAAAAATAATAGAGTGAGTGTTAATTAAGTAGTAGACAAAATATACAATCGATCATTTATTTTGAAAACAGTATTTGTATTAAATAACTACTAATGACCAGAAATGCCGCTTTTGGTTATTGCTAACCAAAATTGGTAACTTATTTTCTCAGTGTGGAGATGTGAATATTTTTTTCATTTTGGTTACTTTTTTTCTAAAATAATAATACGTCTGAATATGTATTCCTTGATGCACTTGCAATTTATGTTTTTTTTAATTTTTAACGTCTTTATTTACATGGTTGTCTATTGCGTATTTCGATATGAAGGAAATGTTTACCACTTCGAATAATATGTACTTTGCACTACGATGTTCTCATTATTTATTTCAAATAAACGGATTATTTTTATACTTTATCGAAAACCAATATCAGTTTTTAAACAAGCTACCAGATATTTTTTAAGATTTTTGTTAAGAAAAAATTTGCCAAATGTTATTTTTATATTAGAAACGGCCATGTTCTAAAGTTTTAATCAAACAAAGTTTTAATCGATGGCGATTGTCCATTATTATTTTTTAAATGAGCGTATTTTTTCTGATTTTAAGAATAGTAAAGATAAGTGGTACTTGAAGAATGAAATGCATAATATCACGGGGAATCGATTTCAGAACATGACTGAAAAAATACACAAAAGTAGTTTTAGTGGTTCTAAAAACTCGAATAAGTAAAATGTTATAAATTTATTGAAATAACCATAAGAATTTTAAAGATTTTTCAAGAATGAATTGATAAATTATATATAATTATAGAATTTACTGTAAAAATGGCGTGAACTTAAGATATTTGAAATTTTACTTTTATAACCTGTCGGCATGTATATTTATTTAATGTTTTTGAGATAATGATTTGGCAAAACTTTTGACTGTCAGTCATATACTTTTTCCCCATTGAATGTACGTTCTAAAATACGTTTATGGTTATATTCGCCATAATATTATGCAACGATTCACAAAATAATTTAATAAAAACATTTTGAAACAGTTTTTATAATAATTATCAACTTAAAATACAATTTAATATATAGATATATGTAACTTAGAAAATATTGACAAAAAATGCATTTCGCATATCGCCAACAGTTTCCAATTTCGCCAAAACCATCGCCATATCCCTAAATGTAAATTTCCATCGCAAAAAGGATTAAAAAATCGGCACATATGACAGTCTTGCCACTGACAGTTAAAAAGCGGAAAACAATTTAATTTTTCATTTTTGTTATTTATAAATGTGAAGTACAAATTTCGGTTATTGCAAAATATATATTCAAAAAAATACAATTTATTAACGCAGAATTTTGTATGGAAATTTGGCGGGTTTAACTTTTATAATATAAAAATATTTTTTATGAAAAAGGTGTCAAATAAATAAAATCTATCTTATCTTGTTTTCTTTTTTGTCATTAATATTTTCCTATTAAGTTAAAATAACCTTTGTTTTACAATGCGATATAAAATAAATTTCACTTCCTGTTCATCTATATACTAACGAAGACTTCGTTCGCTTTACTTACATTAAAAACAAAAACAAATTATAAAATATTGTTTTTTGTTTTACATGCAAGTTAAGCGAACGAAGTATTCGTTCGAAATCGATGAACAGGGCATTAATATCTGTCTTAATTAACAAAAGGTATTTCTAATTTGGTTATATTTGGTAGCTTTTCCATAAATTTTGGTTGCAAAAATATTTTTAGTCGTGGCAGCAAAATATATTTAGTAGTGGCTTATGACTTATTATTCAGTGCAGGGATATAAATCACATTTTCAAAATTGTATTTAAATTGTACCGATTTGACCATAATTGCACTAAAACCCAAAAAAAAAATATTATTTAATAGTTTTATTATTAGAATAATAAAAATGTTCGTACATACTATATATTCAAATCCACTTCTACTATTGCAGTTTTCATCCTTTTTGTTAAGTGTGCAACTCTGTTTTATTTAATATGACATGCGCATGTGGTTCTGACGTAATTTTGACGTCATCACACAACACGCAATGTTTATTATGTGGCTTTGCATTGACGTCAAAATTACGTCAGAACCACATGCGCATGTGTCTTTTTACATGCCGTGTACTATAGGCTTAATACATTTTGTTGTTGCAGTGTTGTAAATGTTAGCACGTGTTCTACATTAACAAGGTCTGCAAGGGAACTTTACAATCAAGGGTGAAATCCGCTTGAAAAGCTTATTGCAGTTACATCATAAGCCATCCGAATTTAACTACTGGGTTTATGTGTTTTTTCTATTGACTTTAACCATTCCAACATCTCGCAAAAGATTTAATTTATTTTCCAATTGATTCTGATTTAGACGACAATTAAAAAAAAAGAAAATTTTAATATATAATAATAAGGAATTTAAACAAAGACTTTTTAGCTTGCTTTAAAGAGTTGAAAATGGTACAGGGAAAATACGTTTAACCGAGCGAAAAGTCCAAAATATATTCACCCTATCGTAAATAAATGTTTTTGGATTTGGTATCCCGCTTAACGCATGGGGTATAAACTGTTTGAGCATATTTAAAAAAATTAAACTTGAAAGTCTTCGTCTAAATTTCGTATAAAAGTATTTATATCCCAGCAAAAACTTAACTTACAATGCTACTTTTAATGACTTCTTGAATTCATTACTTTGTAGCTTTATTCGCCACTTTTCGCATTATAAGTTATATATAAAATAATAACTTTATTATAATATCTTAAATAAGTCATAATTATACATTACAAAACAATACTTTGGTATAATTACTTAAATAAGTTATTATTATATGATTTTAAATAATTTTAAAATCAATTTGCAATATAATCTATTAATATTTGTTAGATATCCGGTAATATTATAAAATTTTAAGAATAATTTCGATGTCAAATACATGGAAAATCCAAAAATCAATCAAATGTATGTAAATATATACATAAATATGTTCTAAAATTACCAACACAATATATTTTTGTTACTAGTGATATCAAAATTGTTCGGAATTGTTTTGAATCCGTATTTTCATTTCGATCGATTTTCATAATTCTGATAAATTTTAATTTTGTTTTTTTTAAGTTAAATGTGGCAATATTGTGCAAATCAAAACAAAAACTTTTTTCGATCGAAAAATTAAAAGTGATTTCATTTCAAGAAAATTGATCGGTTTTCGTTTTCTGAAGAACCTTTCTCGGAATTAAAAAACTTTCGATCGAAATTTATTTCTGTGACAGGCCCGTATAATTACATATATTAATACACACATTGTTTTTATAATGTTAGAGCTATAAATGATTTTGTGCAGCAAAAGCACTCTTTATTGTGTACACTTTTTCAACATCAATTCCATTAGATTTCAGAGCAATTTTAATTAGTGTGATTTAACTTTTTTCAAAGTTAATTTGAAAGTACTTATTTCTTGTCTCTTTTGGTAACTACATATTTTTATACAACTTTTAAGTATAAAATAAAGGTATTATTTTTTAGGTTGTAACTGTCCAAATTATAAAGGATTACTTTTGAGACATCGCGAACAAAAATAAGTACTTTTTCTAGTAGAAAAATAAGTACTCCATGCCTTAAGTTCTCATTATTTTTCTGCTTATTTTGTAAGCAAAGTTTTTGCTGGGTATAGTATCCCCCATATTCATAAAAAAAATATTTTTAATTATTAAAAGTCTTATTAAAGGTGCCCGTAGACGACATGTTTTTTACATCTGACTTGTCAATTTTTCAAGTCATATGTAATTGTGAATGTCTGTCAAAATTGCTGTTTTACAGAAGGTTAATAACATTTGGTCACAAACGTACATGTAATTTGCTTCTGACATTGTCTATGTTTTTTTCTCTGTAATTATGGAATAACCCAAAGTAGTTCTTGGTTTTAAAATTGCGTGCTGCCGGCACAAAAATTTTTATTTGCGCCGTAAAAAAGCTCAGCCATCTAAGCATTTTTTTTTTCTTTAAATTCGAATATACCAATTTAGGATATTATAATGATGCGTTTTTATTTATATATGAACATTATTTCCATTCAATGGTGAAATTATTATACATATATCGGTATTGTATAAAATTAACTTAAGCCGGCCAATGATTCCGTCAACTATGCACCGCCGCTGCGGGTTTTTCCCGGCATAGATTTCTGACACAGCTGATGTCAGATGGTTTGTCAGAAGAAAATAGAGCACGCTCTAATTGAAATTTTGTCAGATGACTTTGCGTCTGACTTTAATGTTTTAAAGGTAACACACGACATGTATGTATTTTGCAGTGGGAAATTTGACAAGTCAGATGTAAAAAACATTTCGTGTACATGCAACTTAAACAAATTTTCATAGGAAATTCGTTCCATAAACCTGCTATAAACTTAAAATATATTTTATGAATATGGGGGTATATAAGCAAACAAAAATTTATATAGTACTTATTTACACAAAAAATTATATCAAAATCTTACATGAATCTGATATAGTAAGGTACACAAAACGATTATTGTTCAAGGAGATCAAAGTTCAATTGATGTAGGAAATTTGTTTTTTGCAAAATTCTATATATGTTTTGTTAAATTTAGACTATAGCAACCAGATTCATTAGACCGTAGTATTTACATAAAGGCGATTCATTTTCATTGTTGTTATTATATTTTGGTCTGAAAAATTCCGTTTCGCCGGCGAATGTAGTATAGACAATATACCTTGTCGATTTTCCTGATATGCAAAAATACTAGTTTATCAATTTAATTTTTCAATTCTCCAATTCTAAGCCAAAAAGTTTATATGTCAAGCGTTTGAAAACTTTAAATTTTATTAAACATCTTATTGGAGTACTTCTGTAATGCCAACAGTACTGAAAAAGTACAATTGTGCTGACTTTATCATCCCTGATTCAGTAGTCTAACTTATTTAAAAAAAAAATTACAGAAATTTTTTTTTTTTATGGGCCAAATTAAGAGTCATTAGTTATTCATTAGTAAACTAATATTATAACTACTGGTTACTTAATTTAACATTTTTATCAGAAAAAAATATGGCAACTCTATCAAAATACTTAATATCAATGTTGGTAGCAGTGTTTTTGTTTACATTTTTATTATTACTAAAGATGAAAAAAACCGAAATGGAATAGAAAACATAAAAAGTGACAGTGTTACTGCTTAACAAAAATTAGATGCGTGGCAGCGCCTGCCTGCGTTCACTTTCTAATAGTCATTTTCCACAAAGAAATAAATTCAAATAATAATTTTCAACGTAACAGCTGTTGTCTAACTTGTAGTTTACCAATAACATTTGATGGTTTATCTAATGTTATTAGATAACTAATGACTGTAAATTTGGGCCTAAAAGTTAGAAATTATATTTTAACTTAATTTACCGAGCAATAGAAAATAAGACCTTCAGTCTGTTGTAGTGAAACATAACAGAGTCTCTGGCGGGAATCGAACCCGAAACCCTGGCACTGTTAGACTAGCTCACTCACAAATAGCCTTCCGGGCACCCGTCCAATTAAAAATTGTTTATACATATGTATATTTATTTACGTATTTATATATAAAATTAGCTTAAAACGGTTTGCTTCGATACCCCCATCGAAATAAAATTATTTAAATATTTTTATTAACAGGGGGCTAATTCTCGCATTCGTATACTAGAGAGTTTTTATACGAACTTTCGAGTTTTTAAGTTTTGGGATTCTCTTATTCGTCATCGAGTAAAATGTATCGAAATTTCTAATGATGGCATTCGATAACCAGTGATCTTTACTCGTAAGCACAAAAGCATTCAATTAACGTTTTTCTGCTTCAAAGAAGATTATTAAACAAAATGTAAGTGAACAAATTTATGCAAATTTAAGAACAAAAAATTCATGAAAGTATTTGTAGGTCAAATCTTAAGTATATCTTAAGGTGAATGCTGACCAAAAGCAAAATGTTAAATAAATATTTCGTTCAATAAAGAAAACGGGTGGTGGACCGTAGGAGGACAAACTTATTTCCCAAGTGAAAAAGCATATATTTGCTGCTGCTCGGATTGAAGTTTCTGTTGAGGGTCTAAAAAATGTCCATAATTTTGTTCGGCTTTATCTTCAAAAACATCGGAAGATAACCCAAGAGAGAAAGGCGACAAAGAAAACGTTACCGCAACAACCTCACAAAAAATTACTGTTCCTGGTGCATATTCCTGTTGTGTATCCAATGATGATAAAGGCAAAATGGAACATACCATTTCCTTTTTAACAGAAATTGAAGATGATGGCGAAGAAGAAAGTTCAGCCACAGCAATGAAAAAATAAGGTTCCAAAAATAATTAACGTAAGAGGAAGAGAAACCAAAAGTGCACTGCTTAAGAAACTTGAATTATTAATTGACATATAGAACAAGGAATTTAAGTTAAAGGAAAAAGAGTATGAACTTACTGGTAAAATGATTGAAATAAAAAAGAAAGCGCTAAATTATAAAGAAATGGAACATGAACTCAACTAATAAATAAAAGCAATTGAGTTCCAGACTAAGGGAAAAGAACTAGCAAAGCTAAATATGGATTTTTAAATCATAAGAATATTTGTTGTAAGCTGCTTACGTTAATTTGTGTATGTGTCGACTACATATGAGATCGTACCGTTGCCAACATCTTAAACAATATTTTTTGTTCACATTTCTTTATACGAAAATTTATTTTAAGCTTAATAAATAGAACGGCAGCCCTATTTTCGTTCAAAACTAAAACACCGCTAGCATACACCAATAGTAGATATTAGGGAGATCGATCGGTTATTATTCGACCGCTTTTAACCGGTTATTTTGGCTTTGCCCAAGTCGATTATTTTTTCGAATAAACCGGTTATTTTGGTATAATAAACCGGTTATTTTAATAATGTGTAATTAATATACATTTTCCTTACTCTGGTTATAGATGTACCCGTTATTTAAGTATTTTCTAATTGAATATTGGTCAAACTTAAACTTTTAATCAGGGTAGGAAAAAATTCTACTCGCGAGCACAATTCGAGTCAACTCTCTCATTTTAAAATTTGTGCTCGCGAGTTTTATTTTTAAACTCGCGAGCACAAATTTTTTACGAGTCATAAGATTTTTGTGCTCGACTCGTAAGCAGATAACAACTCGTTTTAAAATTTGTGCTTACGAGTTTTATTTTTCAACTCGTAAGTACAAATTTTATGCGAGCAGAAAACGAGCGCATACGAGTTGAAATCGAGCAACTCGTTTAAAAAAATTAATGTTTGCTTGTGCGAAGTAAAAATATACATACATATGAATTTTTAGAAACGAAGGGCAGGCAAATGTGTAGGAAGGGGTTATAAAAACATATGCACACATATGAATGCTGGGCATAACCATGTTGATAAGAATGTATGTGTGTTTGTATGTATAAATGTTTTCTTGTTTAAAAATATGTAAACCTGCAAAATGTTTAATGATGTGTAATAAAATGTATGCGTTCTTAAATGACTTAAATAAAAGTGTTTGAGATTGGTAACATATTATTTTCATAAAAGCTGCCTTTAATAATTATAAATAAAATAAACATTTGTCAATCGATTTTCATGGTTTATGGCTCATTTTATTCGTAATATATCTGGCTTTCTGATAAATAATAAAAAAAATTGTTCTAAATTTGTTAACAAATTTTTGAAAACAAAAAATAGTACTAATTTTGCTTGAAAAAAAAAGTTTATCGCCACTAATTTCTGAAAATGTCCGAAACAGTGGAAAATATAAAAAATGTTATTCGTTTGACTTAAAGGAAATATTATTAATAATCATTTGTTGGTGTTTTTATAAAAATCGGCCCTTATTTCGGGCGGAATATAAGTCAAGCCCATAAAAAAATTTGAAACTGCAAACGGATTTAAATTAACCGCTTCAAAATCTTTATATTTTATATGTTTTTATTTAAAGACTTACATTTGTTTTTGAAGACCAGTGTTATAAATGAATTAAGAGTTTTTTAGGGTAGCAAAAGCCATCACATAATTGTCTTGTGACAACCAAATTAGTTGATTCTTATAGAAAACATCAGCAGGTAGTAAACAATCACGACTATTTATAGAAAATGTGATCATTGATATGTTTGTTTGATCCCTAGTGAGTGTTTAAATGTCAGTGCAATGGGTCTGAAAAACTTATTATATTAATGTTTATGTTAAAATGGCTGGCAAGACGTGTGGGAAAGGGTTGTAAAAGTAATGTTTATACTAAAAAAATGCACACAAGCGAATGCTGCTCATAAACAGGTAGATAAGTGTGGTTTAAAATATATGTGCAATACGTATAAATGTTAAATTTTGAATGATGTGTAATAAAATGTATGCGTTCATTAGTGACTTACATAGAAGTGTTTACGATTCATAGGAAATAAATGAACTGCCTTTTTTATATTTTCGAAACGTATAACATGATTGCATTCTTTTAAACGAATCCTTTTCTTTGCTATTTCTTCTTCATGGTTAGTTATACTTGTCACAACGTAATATTTGCTGTATCAATAAATACCTTTTCCCACCTTACTTCTGATCCATTTGCTAATGCTGTGTTGTGTTTCGATGAAATATTCATACATACACACATTTATCCACACATACAAATAAATAAACAGGAAAAATATATTTTTAGTTAAAAAAAATTCATACGCAAAAATAAAACTCGCGAACAATTCTTTTTAGCTCGACTCGCGAGTTGAGTTTTATTTTTGACTCTTAAAATTTGAATTCTTTTCGCGAGCAATATTTTTCAACTCGCAAAAATAAAACTCGCTCGCGAGTTTTATTTTTTAAACTCGCGAGCAGTAAAGAATAATTCTTTTCAATGTTGAAAATAAAACTCGCTCGAATTGGACTCGCTCGCGAGCGAGTTAAATTCGAGCACTCTCCGTACTCTGCTTTTAATGAAGAATGTCAAAACAAAATGTAACAAAAGTCAAACACCATTATGAACAATGTAAATAGAAATCGCTTATAGAAGCGTGAGTTCCTGTAAAAATCAAAAACAATTCAAAATACTACAAAAACGTGTTCAGTTAAAAAGTAAATAGTAAAGAGTATTTTAAATATTATTATAGATGTTATCTCTAGATATATTTCGATCGGAATTAAAGAGTCAAATTACCAGCAAATTAATCAAACTTTAGCTTTATTTTTACCAATTTTATTTGTAAGAAGATAATTGTATAATGTAATTTAGCAACTGTTAAATGAAGTTCGATCCAGGAAACGTTTTGCAAAAGCAAACAAATTTATAATAAAACTAGTGGTTACGTGTAGGGCGTCAAATATTTAATAGGTGCAAACATAGCTTTAGTAAATAAATAGAAATTGTTAAAAATTAAGATAAAGTTTGATCAATATACTGGTCACACTTTTCTTGGATTTTATCGTATATTGTTGGTGCCTTATCCTTTGTGAATTGTTTCGTTTTTATTTAAATTAACTTTTTATTACAAAAACTTATTTGATTTTTGTGTATTTATGTATTCGAAATAAGACCGGTTAGCCGGCTATTTTAAAAATGCTTAACCGAAAACCGGTTTTTTTAAAAGACCAACTATTCGGAATATTCGAAAGCCGGTTATTGAAAAAAGTCGAATAATCGATCTCCCTAGTAGATATATAAATAAACTAAACAAAACAAATTTGTTTTAAAATTTTATCATTTTTGTTTTAAAAATTTTAAAAAACAAAATTTGTTTATTTAATAAACTTATGTGGTGTTTGATGGTAGTTAGGGTACGTTCGTAAATGCATAAAAACTGTGCATCAATGCTGCAGTGATGCAAAATTTTGTTGCTGATGCGTGATCACAAGTTGCAGTTGTGATGCTGATGCTGAAAGCTGTGCAGCAATGTTTGAATTTTTGAGCTCCAGCTAAATTTCAAAAGTTTCATAAACGAACATAAAATAAAAATAAAAATGTTATCAACAATAGTGAAACAAAATTGGATAGTTTTCTTATAAATAACAAGAAAAAAATAAAGGGATTTCTTTTATATCAAAAGTTATTGCATCCGAAAATTAACTGATGCAATAATTGCATCACTGCATAAAAAACTTTTGACCTATGAGAGTCATGCCAAGTTTCTTTAAAGTGATGCTTTTACGAAAATTAAACTTTACTGATGCGCAACAACTGCATTTACGAAAGTACCCTTAATTTAATGCGAAAAATGTACGCAATCAAAACAATTACATTTTTAATATAACATTTTAGTTACCTTTTTTTGTAGAAAGTTCCTTTTTCTTATTTAACTTTTATTAAATTTTTCCAAAAACGAGTATAGGGTTTTATTCGCCGTACTTTGACATGTATGATGAGGCAAATCGTTAGTGCCCATTTTTATTATATGATTTTTGTGGTTGCGATTATTGTCCTTTCTTCTTTGAAGTCAGTCTTCTGTTTACATTGTACGATTTTGTCGTTATAACTTTTTTGTATACCAGTGTTGCTAGGGGAAGAATCAAAAAAGGTTACGCTGCTCTTTCAAAATAGTTAAGTTTTTCGTCAAAAGTTACATTTTGAAATATTGAATATATGGCTAATTTATGTGATTTATATAAAAGAAATATTTATATTAAATTATTTATAATAAAAATAGATAATCGTTTTAAAACGTTAATATAAACATCATTAAATTAATTTAGTCATGCTCCGTTTTCAAATAATAATCGTCAATAGTCGCGATCTAAAACCCAAAAAGAGAAACACCCTAATAAGTTCGCGCTTATTATAAGCGAGTCGGGTTCTAAAAACAGGCTGTAACTTTCTGCTGCAACCGCGCCAAAATGTTTTTTGTGTAACTTGTTCTATAAAAAGACAGAAGTCTACGAGCGCTCGCGTACTAACGCGTGTTATGTACTTCTACCTTAAGGCATAAAATCCCATAGACCTATAATAATAAAACAAAAAAATAAAAAATAAATCTAACGAGTTTTGTTGCGACATTCAAAAAATCTTATTAACCATTACAGTTTGTATTCACAATATCACACATGATCATGCTTTTGTTCAAATGCAACACTAATCAAATGAAAAATTTTTAGCTTTTCTAAAGTATTTGGAAAAAGTTTCCTGACGAGCTGGCCTAAGCAACCAGCGAAATGCGCATAGGAACTAGCTTTCCCACAACAATAAATTTCAGTATTTTCATTTAAAAAAATTGGGATTATTAGCACATCATTAATAAATGAATTAATTAATAAAATATTTCATTCCCAAAAATAATTTTTGATAATAAATTTGCATGTGCCCGGCAAATAAAAAACTGAAATGGCAATCTGCTTTATTTAAGCATCTTGTTTTTTTTAATTTTGTTTTTTTCTTTCTATCCTCTTACAACTACAATTTGTGTTGGAAAAAACCCAGCCAATTGTAGGGGAATGTAAGAAAGAAAAAAATTGACGATTTATTGTTGTGACTTTGTTGAAGCTTTGATATTGTTACATTTAAGACCAGAGTGTTTTAAAATTCTTATTCACTTTATGGTCTTACTTGTATAATATTTTTAGCTTTTCTAAAGTATTTGGAAAAAGTTTCCTGACGAGCTGGCCTAAGCAACCAGCGAAATGCGCATAGGAACTAGCTTTCCCACAACAATAAATTTCAGTATTTTCATTTAAAAAAATTGGGATTATTAGCACATCATTAATAAATGAATTAATTAATAAAATATTTCATTCCCAAAAATAATTTTTGATAATAAATTTGCATGTGCCCGGCAAATAAAAAACTGAAATGGCAATCTGCTTTATTTAAGCATCTTGTTTTTTTTAATTTTGTTTTTTTCTTTCTATCCTCTTACAACTACAATTTGTGTTGGAAAAAACCCAGCCAATTGTAGGGGAATGTAAGAAAGAAAAAAATTGACGATTTATTGTTGTGACTTTGTTGAAGCTTTGATATTGTTACATTTAAGACCAGAGTGTTTTAAAATTCTTATTCACTTTATGGTCTTACTTGTATAATATTTTTAGCTTTTCTAAAGTATTTGGAAAAAGTTTCCTGACGAGCTGGCCTAAGCAACCAGCGAAATGCGCATAGGAACTAGCTTTCCCACAACAATAAATTTCAGTATTTTCATTTAAAAAAATTGGGATTATTAGCACATCATTAATAAATGAATTAATTAATAAAATATTTCATTCCCAAAAATAATTTTTGATAATAAATTTGCATGTGCCCGGCAAATAAAAAACTGAAATGGCAATCTGCTTTATTTAAGCATCTTGTTTTTTTTAATTTTGTTTTTTTCTTTCTATCCTCTTACAACTACAATTTGTGTTGGAAAAAACCCAGCCAATTGTAGGGGAATGTAAGAAAGAAAAAAATTGACGATTTATTGTTGTGACTTTGTTGAAGCTTTGATATTGTTACATTTAAGACCAGAGTGTTTTAAAATTCTTATTCACTTTATGGTCTTACTTGTATAATATTTTTAGCTTTTCTAAAGTATTTGGAAAAAGTTTCCTGACGAGCTGGCCTAAGCAACCAGCGAAATGCGCATAGGAACTAGCTTTCCCACAACAATAAATTTCAGTATTTTCATTTAAAAAAATTGGGATTATTAGCACATCATTAATAAATGAATTAATTAATAAAATATTTCATTCCCAAAAATAATTTTTGATAATAAATTTGCATGTGCCCGGCAAATAAAAAACTGAAATGGCAATCTGCTTTATTTAAGCATCTTGTTTTTTTTAATTTTGTTTTTTTCTTTCTATCCTCTTACAACTACAATTTGTGTTGGAAAAAACCCAGCCAATTGTAGGGGAATGTAAGAAAGAAAAAAATTGACGATTTATTGTTGTGACTTTGTTGAAGCTTTGATATTGTTACATTTAAGACCAGAGTGTTTTAAAATTCTTATTCACTTTATGGTCTTACTTGTATAATATTTTTAGCTTTTCTAAAGTATTTGGAAAAAGTTTCCTGACGAGCTGGCCTAAGCAACCAGCGAAATGCGCATAGGAACTAGCTTTCCCACAACAATAAATTTCAGTATTTTCATTTAAAAAAATTGGGATTATTAGCACATCATTAATAAATGAATTAATTAATAAAATATTTCATTCCCAAAAATAATTTTTGATAATAAATTTGCATGTGCCCGGCAAATAAAAAACTGAAATGGCAATCTGCTTTATTTAAGCATCTTGTTTTTTTTAATTTTGTTTTTTTCTTTCTATCCTCTTACAACTACAATTTGTGTTGGAAAAAACCCAGCCAATTGTAGGGGAATGTAAGAAAGGGAAAAAAAAAAAAAAAAAAAAAAAAAAAAAAAAAAAAAAAAAAAAAAAAAAAAAAAAAATTGACGATTTATTGTTGTGACTTTGTTGAAGCTTTGATATTGTTACATTTAAGACCAGAGTGTTTTAAAATTCTTATTCACTTTATGGTCTTACTTGTATAATATTTTTAGCTTTTCTAAAGTATTTGGAAAAAGTTTCCTGACGAGCTGGCCTAAGCAACCAGCGAAATGCGCATAGGAACTAGCTTTCCCACAACAATAAATTTCAGTATTTTCATTTAAAAAAATTGGGATTATTAGCACATCATTAATAAATGAATTAATTAATAAAATATTTCATTCCCAAAAATAATTTTTGATAATAAATTTGCATGTGCCCGGCAAATAAAAAACTGAAATGGCAATCTGCTTTATTTAAGCATCTTGTTTTTTTTAATTTTGTTTTTTTCTTTCTATCCTCTTACAACTACAATTTGTGTTGGAAAAAACCCAGCCAATTGTAGGGGAATGTAAGAAAGAAAAAAATTGACGATTTATTGTTGTGACTTTGTTGAAGCTTTGATATTGTTACATTTAAGACCAGAGTGTTTTAAAATTCTTATTCACTTTATGGTCTTACTTGTATAATATTTTTAGCTTTTCTAAAGTATTTGGAAAAAGTTTCCTGACGAGCTGGCCTAAGCAACCAGCGAAATGCGCATAGGAACTAGCTTTCCCACAACAATAAATTTCAGTATTTTCATTTAAAAAAATTGGGATTATTAGCACATCATTAATAAATGAATTAATTAATAAAATATTTCATTCCCAAAAATAATTTTTGATAAAATATTAATGTTTAGAAAAATTTCAAAAGCCGATGAAATATGGGATGTCAATTTTTTTCGTAATACTTGTCATATTCAAGACACATTGCATTCACACTATCACACGTTTGCATATTACTTGAGTTTTTGACATTAATGAATAACTTTAAAGTATAAAAGTGTAAACTAGCCTTAAGCAACAGTTCAAAATCCTTAAAAAACTGAAGACAAAAAAGCAAAAGGTTTAGGCCCTAATCATGTACAACGCAGCGCAACGCCAAACAATAACATTGAAAGCACAAACAATGTCATAAATATTTTGTAATTTTGTTGTTGCTTTCAACAGAAATTCATGTACCGTTTTAAAATTTTCAACGACACAAGCAATGGAGCGTTTGAAATTTTTAAACGTAATGTGAATTTCTGTAGAAAGCAACAACAAAATTACAAAATATTTATGACATTGTTTGTGCTTTCAATGTTATTCTTTGGCGTTGCGTTAGTTCTGTTTCGTTGCGCTGCGTTGTACATGATTAGGGCCTAAATTTGTGTGCTTTCGCTACTGCTGTGAAAATAAATATCAACTGTTGAAAAGCCTTTTATTGTCTTTGCAGTCACCCAGTTTCTTTTGCATGACTTTGTACCAGGGCTGCCAGATAAATTTGTAAAATAATCGTCAATATCCCGAGAAAAAAATTAAAAAAATCGCCATTCTCGTTTAAAAATCATCAAAAAATCGGACAACTTAACATGTTGTTTTTTAACCCTTTTTGTTAGATTTTTACTTAGTCGATTTTTATAACAAAAACTATCAAACAAAAACATATAATTATGTAATCACACGGAAGAAACTGTAACACAAGCTGATTCAAATTTGAGATTCTTCCATGACACAGCGAGAGACGCTTATATTAATCGTAGAGGGAATCGTTTTAAATGTGGGTAAAGATTATATACATAACAAGTCTTTTAAAAAGCATGTTAAGATTTGTATGAGACTGATGTAGGGATTATCTCACATATTCATCAAATGCTCGCCGTATAATTGTTAAAAATATGATTTATGCAAAGAGTCGCAAAGTCAGCCGTTGGTGGTTTGACGAAAGATCAACAAAGTGTAACATTATTGCTTTTGTAGTCTGTTAATAATCATTTACAGATTTTCTTAAGACCTACATGTTACACATTCCAAGATTAACAGCGAACGTTTCAAAAAATGTATAGTATTCAAAATCGGGCAACACAAGCAAGAAAACCCGTACTCAACAGAAAACTGCCCTACATGTACCCAGTCTAATACTGCGCAGCAGGTCATTCCCATTACGAATTCCGTCAGATTTTCGAGCCCCAACCAGATACACCACCCACCTTCCCAATTCGACCAATAATGGTCGAATCTCAGCCTGCTGTTTTGCAGCCTGGAACCCTGACCACCTCCAAAGAGTCAGGATTCTTCATCTCCAGGAAACCAGCACAGCCTCACCACATACTCCCCTAATATTTCTCCTTGAGCCCTCCTGCAATCATTTATTAGCCTGGAGTTCACATAACATCCCATCAATTCCCTAAGAGCCGCCTGATTGGCCACATATATAAACCCCCGAGATCCCGCTAATGATGCTGCCTAACAATTCCACGGCCCTAAAATCCGCAGAACATTCTCAATCCTCAATGTAGGCCCCCGCACCCGTGCCCTTCATCTTCGAGCCATCAATGAAAATAGCAAATCCCTTACACAGTACAACACATGATTTTGGGACTCAATTCTGCCAATTGCACGTGAAAGTATCCCCAAAAATAAGAACATTCTGCATCATTAGTTTTGTCAAGTTGGCTGCTTTTTTTTACTGGTTATACGAATTTGTTTTCTCTTTCTATATTTTAACACGGTTATATATCGGTATATCGTACGGAATATCTCTTTTGTGTAGGAGATATTGAATAGGAGAAAAAAAAGCGGGACATACCGATCCGTAAATAGTGCATCCAGTGCCTTAACAATCGCAACATGCCCATTTTTTACATTTTTTCCCCATTTTTCCACTTTTTTGCTCAATTACTAAATTACAAATCTAAAAATACATTATTTTTTATCAGTCGATTGGTTTGACTATTTTGTGTTTTGGTAATAGGTGCAAAATCAACAAATTGTTTGGTTGATATTATAAATTTGATATAAATTTGGAGTTGCTTTGCTGTTTTTGTTTGTTCGACTTTACTTTTTACTATTACTGTTAACACATGCGCAACTATTTAAGCCCCAGAAAAAAGTAAGAAAAATCAGTTTTCTACAGATTTAGATGTTACGGTTATATCTTACTAATAGTAGGAGCTGAGTTGCAACAAAAAAGAGTAAGAAAATCAATTTTCTACTGACTTACCCCCATCTTCATTATTTTGATTAATAAAAAGTTTATTAAACAAATTTTCATAGGCAATTCGTTTCTTAAACCTGCTATAAACCTAAAATATTTTTTATGAATATGGGGGACGTTACGGTCTGACACTAGGGATAAGTTTTTTGTTGATAACGAACTGAATGTTGTTTTTAAGGTTATTTGAGACGCTGAATTCAAATCTGCACTCAGTTTTTTTTCAAGATATACCGTTATTTCCAAAATTAAGACACTTCCACTACATTAAAATTATTGTTAATCCTTAAAGTATTCTTTAGTTTATGATGTAAAATAGCTCAATTATAATTCAGCCGTAGTGTTAATGAAAAAGCTGGAATGGTCCAGAAAGTTCGAAAATGTAACAGACATTTCGAAAACGTCGAATGCTCTAGAGCCATCTAGATGTCAGCGCTCGAGAAGAGTATAAATACTCGCGAAAGTGGACATTGTTAATCAGTTTAGTACAAACGGTAAAGTGTGCAGATCATAAATAGAGATCGCAATTGTAAGTTAGTTTCTAAGAGCTGTAAATAAAGATTGTGAAAGTGGCTAAGAGGAAATAAAAGTTGTGAATTGTTTTTAATTATTTTATTAAAGTTGCAATAAAAGAACTCAAGAGGTTTATTATAAAGGAAATAAACCAAAAACGTTATTGAAAAGGCAGTAACGTAACAACATTATCTTTAAGCTGTGGTTACATTGTTTTTAAATTTGCCCAGTAGTTTCATATCGTTGAAGGTTAAAAAAAAGAAAAAAAAATTGTAAAAAAATGTTTTTTTTTTTTTTTTCTCATTATTTATTTATTGAATCTTCATATATTAAATATGAACTAACAATAATTAATCAAATCTTATACTAATACTTTATTTTTGTCCTGCCAATGCTAGACGAAAATTTTTCTCTTCACGGTTTCTGTTCACATATGTAGATGTTTAGCGCTCTTCTTGTCTGATGAGTCCTGCTGTATCTCTTTTCCTTAATCTAGAGTGGCCGCTGTAATTTAAAATATTTCGAGCTAGTGGATTTGGGTGCGACTCAAGTCTTTTTAAATATTTTACTGCATACTTCGTAATAATAGTTTTTACTAACGGCACATTGAGATCCTTGTGAATATTTGAGTTTTTAACATACCAGGGAGCGGCTGTGATTATTCGAAGAAGTTTATTTTGTCGCCTTTGAATTTTTTCGATATTAGAAGCCGAGGCAGTGCCCCATAACTGAATACCGTAGCACCAAATTGGTTTTAAGATAGAGTTGTAAAGTAGAAGTTTACAATCGAGACTAAGAACAGAGTTTCTTCCAATAAGCCAATTTAGTTGAATTGCTTTTAGTTTCATTTGTGTTAGTTTTGCTTCTATATGGCATTTCCATGTTAAACGCCGATCTAGATGAATTCCGAGATATTTTACATGCGATTGTTGGGGCACTAATTGATTATTGATTTTAATAGGGGGACATGACTCCCGACGCAAGGTGAATGTTATATGTACGCATTTTTGCTCATTAACCTTTATCCTCCATTGTTTTAACCACTTTTCCAGTTCAAATATATGATCTTGCAAGTAGCGAGAAGCTTCATGACAATTTTCGTGCACGCTTAAAAAAGCTGTATCATCAGCAAATGTTGAAGTTAGGGTGTGGTTGTTTGTTGGCATGTCTGAGGTATATATTAGGTATAACAGTGGGCCCATGATGCTTCCCTGAGGGACTACAGCGTCAATTGGTTGAGGAGAACTTATAAAAGCACCTTCTTTAATAGTAAACTTTCGACCGACTAAGTAGCTTTCTAACAGCTTGTGTGTGTTTACTGGTAAATTTAGCTTCAATTTATGTAATAAGCCTTCATGCCAGACTTTATCAAAAGCTTGAGAAACATCGATGAAGAGGGCGGAACAATATTTTTTTTCTTCAAAGGTTTTTCTTATGGCGTTTACTATACGATGGGTTTGTTCAATTGTGCTATGTTCTCCTCTAAAGCCGAATTGATGGTTTGGAATACATCTATTTACATTTAAAATTGGGGTTAATTTTGACACTAACAGCTTCTCAAACAGCTTTGATATATTAGACAATAAGCTTATAGGTCTATATGTCTCAACTTTTGTAGGATCCTTTCCTGATTTAGGTATCATGGTAACTAATAATACTTTCCATTCCTGAGGGTAGTATTCAAGGCGTAAAATAGCATTAAAAATAAAGAGAATAATTTTCTTTGCTATGCTGGGTAGCTCCAAAAGCATTTTGTTACTGATCTTATCAAAACCAGGGGCTTTCTTCGGGTTTAAATCATGAATAGCCTTTTCGATTTCTCTTATCTCAAATCTTAGTGGAACAGCTGCTCTAACAGCAACAGGTGGTAACTCGACCGCCATATCGAGAGATGTGTGAGCGGTAAATACGGTTTTCAAATGATTAACAAAAAGATTTCCTTTTTCTATATCATTTCTTGCCCAACTTCCGTTTAAGTTTCTTAATGGTGGCTTAGTGATAACTGGTCTTTTAAGATTTCTAGCTGCACGCCATAATGAGTAGTCTGATTGTGGAGTTGCATCAAGTTCCTTAAGATATTTTTCAAAGGATGCAGTTTTTTGGGACTGCAGTAACTTTCTTAGCCTTTTTGTGCACTCTTTTAATAAAGTCTTAAGTTGGGGGTATCTGTGCAATTGCCACTCTCTTCGAACTCTCCTTTTTTCAGTCAATAGACTCTCGACATCTACAGAATATATGATATTGTTTTTGGTTTTTTTGAGGGTTGTGCTGGAATGTTGAACAGCTAGTTTGAGATAACTGTCAAAATTAACAATAGCGAGATCCACGCTCTCCGGTGTGCTAAGCGGAATATTTTCTGTGCTATGGGCACTAAGATATTTTTTATATTTTAACCAATTTATTTGTGAGGGTGATTTCGATAAGTACCCAGACGGCGATACGATTCTATTTGGAATCATTATAGTAACAATTGTAGGTGTGTGGTCGGAAGATAATTCTAAGGAAGCCTCAACATAAATCGTTTCTGCGGGGATGTTTTTAACCACTCCAAAATCTATGACATCTGGAACTTTTTGCTGATCAGTAGGCCAATATGTTGGTTCACCGCTCGCGACCACATTTAGATCCATTTTACGAATTGTGTTAAACAAAACACGACCCTTAGGCGTAATAAGTCGTGACCCCCAGAAAGTATGTTTAGCGTTATAATCGCCAGCAGCCAGGAAGCAGGGTCCTAATGATTTGAAATATTTATTATATTGGCTTTCTGATACTGAAAATCTAGGTGGTGAATATATTGATGAAATAACTAGATTTCGATTTAATTCCTCAACGCAAATGCTCGTTGCTTGGAGATAATCTTCACGATGATCGCACATTAAGTAGTGTTTTACTCGGTTTTTAATCAAAATGGCAGAACCTCCACAAGCTCTACCTCGAGGGTCCTTGGTATCATATAATATATAACCATTGATTTTAAACGTATTTCTCGAGGTCAGATGAGTTTCAGAAACCATCATAACATCGATTTGTTTATTTTTAAGGAAGTATTCTAGTTCATTTTTATGTTGGCGGATGCCATTTGCGTTCCAAAAGCAAATTTTTAGACAGTTCATGGCTTATTTAGTACAGCTTGCAATAACATCGATTGCATTCTTAACATTTCTTGCATCATGTTACCCATTGTGTTGGTAAAATTGTTAACGGTTTGCACTAATGTTTCCATGGTTTTTTCTAGCCGAGTTAAATTAGAAATGGGAATTTCGTCATTATTTGGTAAATCACCTTGCAATGGCATATGATTAGATTTTAAGACATTAGCGTACGAGGTTCTGTTATTATTTGGCTGCGGTATTTGAACGCCGTTAGTGTTTTCTTGATAAGTTGCCTGCGTTTGAGGGGCATTAAGTTTCTGTCCAACAGAACGCTTGACAATCGAATATGCCGGACATCCTCTATAGTTGGTAGTGTGATTACCACCACAGTTGCTACATTTTTTTACATTAGGGTCATTTTTTGACTTATCAGACTGGACGGTACCATGTAGTTCTCCACATACGACACAAACAGGTGGCAAATAGCAGTATGCCCTAGTATGACCAAATTCTTGGCAGTTTAAACACTGAACGGGCCCATTTCTTTTGTGCGGCTCTTCTATCGTTATTTTCCTGTACAGGATGTATTTTAAACTGTAAATGGGATGCGTTTCATTTTTTTTTAGCTTAACGTCACCGGGCTCTAACTCCACTCGAAATAGTGGTTGGGGATTTTTTCCCCTATTTTTAATATTTGTAACATTTTTAATTTTGAAACCCTTTTCTTCTAAAAATGTTTTTATTTCGTCTGGGTCCACGCATGAGTCAATGCCCTTTATCACAACCTGCAGACCTTTGCTGCTTTTCAGCTGGTAAGTATAGAAGCTTTTTTTAAGTGCTTCAAACTTATTAATTAATTTACGAAAATCATTTTCATTATCAATCTGTATTTTTGTTTCGTTAATATTTCCACGCTTGATTGCAGCTACGTAAAACGAATTTTCACCTATCACCGATATTAAACTTTTTATTAGCTCACTTGAGTTTTGCTCTCTAAGATATATCGGGGGAGGCTTCGACGATTTTATGACGTTTGGTGTTTCAGAAGATTCATCCTCCAGAATTGCAAAACGATTTTGCGAGTTTATTCTATCAAAAAAAGGAACTTTCGAGGCAGAGGCAACAGCTGAAGAGGCAGGGCTGCGACAACGTTTAAGCACTGTTATATACCTATCCATACCAACTTGCACTTGTGGTTTTTGACAACTTTTTTCTTGTTTGTTTACCATTGCGTCTATGTTTGGGATTATGGTATCAGTGGTAACGCTTGTATTTTCTGTTGTTGTGTTTATTTCCACATTGCTTTCACTAGCATGAATATCATTTACTTTTGTTGTTGTTTCATTGTTATTACTCATATAGAGTTGTTTTTGTTTTTTTCACCGTTTCTTTTATTTTTTATTTTTATTTTTTTGTTGACTGTGCTCTTTTTATTATGTATAATGTTGTTACACCGAGATAATAAAAGCAAAAAGAATAAATATTTTTTTGCACAGATTATTTGCAAGTATGTATGTGCGTACATACATACATATGTAGGTATATTTTTTTTACTTGTATTTTTTTTTTTTCTTAATTTTTTTATAGTTATTCTATTGTTCACTTTTATATTGAGCGTCCAAATTCGCTTGTTAAACTGATATTATTAACTAATTTATGTTAAAAAAAAGTACCGTATGCGGAGTTAAAAGAAACACGCCTTTTCTCATCGAGCACGACCGATAAAATGTAAAAAAAAAATTTTTTTTTTAAATTCATAGAATCTTAAATTTCGGCAAAAATCACAGTTTTGATTTTATTCACAATTTACTGAGACAATTAAATTGATGAAAATCGCGATGTTCATACAAAAATAACATTTTTTCAATTTGTGTGTGTTTGCTGCTGTTCTATTTATGGACGTATTTTTCCTTCACTTCACTTCACTTGCTTTTGAATAAATGTGAAACGCGTTCATCGATTTTGATGATATATATATCTCATTTTATTCACAGCATATGTGACACTTAGTGAAAGTAATAAGACTTTAACTTTTTTATGTTTTGGATTTTCCATGATTTTTAAAGTAAACAATTTGAATTTTTTGGATTTTTAGCCATTTATTTTTTTTGTGACTTGCAAAAATTTTATTGTTTTCAAAGCTAACAATTACATCTTTAAAAAAAAGAAGAATTTTGAAAATCGCTTAATGAAAAAAGTCAAAAATTATTTTAGTACCTGTAACTAAAAAATGCGAGCTGATAGAGAAAAACGGAGATTAAATTTGAAATCAGCGACCTCAAGTTAGTAAATAATGCATCAAGCTTCCAATCAACACACCAGTTTGGCCAGGACAAAAAAAAAATTTACAGCTTAATCTGGCATTAAACATGTCCTAAAAATGCTTTTAAAATATGCTAAAATAATGCTACAATTTTTGCTTAAAGATTTCTGTTAAACAATTTTACCAGTATAAAATTGTATTCGAATCTAACAGCCTGTTCATCTATTTTGAACGTCAACGTTCGCATAGAAAATTATATTTGAAACAAAAACAAAATTCTAAAAATTAAACAGGCAGTTAATACATTTCAGTGACTAATTTTGTAACGAAATTGAAATAAATTGTTATATTTAAGCAAGTGGCTAGATTTTGGGAAAGTGACAAAATTTTTGGTAAAGCTTACATATAAATATGTAGCACAGGTAGTTGAGATTAAATTTTAAATTTAGATGGCCTGCAAACCTCTGATATATGCAAAATTTAAACGATTTATTTCTATGATATACAACATTTTTTATATTATTGTATTTTTTATAGTTTAAGAAAAGTTGAATCTTTAAAATAATTCTTGTTCAGCAGTTCTATGATATATAAAATTTTTTATATTATTGTATTTTTTATAGTTTAAGAAAAATTTAATCTCTAAAATAATTCTTGTTCAGCAGTTTACCAAACAATTTTTTTAAACATTACACCATTGAATTTTTATCTTAATACAAAGTGAAATTTCATTGTACTTGTATATCGTAATATCAAAGGGCAAATAATATTTACAATCGACACGATAAGGATATTTCTGCTATAGCCTGAATATTCTATTTTTTTTTTTAACAAGACAGGTTTCTTAACTGTTTCTAGTCAAAATTTATTACAATTTATGAAAAAATTTTAGTAAAATATTCGTCCAAATTTTTTTTTTTTGCAAAAAAAATCTAAAAACATTTTCCAAAAATGTCAAGTGCTAAATGAAAATTTTGCAGCTAAATATAAATTTGTAATGCCAAATTTAGCTGCAAAAATGCCAAAATGGCCACACTGCAACACACATAAAGTTAAATTTTGTTCTGCTGTGTAATCGTTCTAATTGCTGCATACAGCAAAACGAAGCAGCTGATTTGCAACGTTGCTGTTACTGTCAGCTACCTAGGGCTTTGATCTAGATTTACACGTTTCAACTTTTGATGCTCAACATGTGAGTTTTATGGAGAGAGAAGAAAGATGAGAGGGTGGATGCTTGAACACGATCAGTACAATTTGTGTTTTTTTCGTAGGTATATGCACAATAGGGATGGCAAAATTGGTAAAATTGTACTTTTTTGGTACTATTTAAACTCGAAAAGTACAATGGTAAGCGAATTTAGTACAAATAAGGAATCTTTCCAGTTTTAGTAACTTCATATGACAACTAATCATTGTGCAAATACATGTGCAAATATAAGTATGTACATTAGAATGTACCACCTTACAAGGGGAAAACGTGCGCCGTACCCTCTCTAATATAAAGTAATTTTGCAAGGTTTCGAAAAAATTTTTTTGCCGAACGTAAAGATCGCCTTTTGACATTTTTCGTTATATCTTAAGCATTTACATTCCGACCTAAAAGTATGATTATCTATTGAAGACCAATGTTTTGCCATTAGGGGCCAATGAGCGCAAGTATCTCGTTCTACTATTTATCCACTAGATAGATTCAGAGGGAAACCCTTACGTTCGGCAAAAAAAACATAACATTTGCTTTTGTTTGGAGCGAACAGGTTAGAGAAGCAAGAGGGGTAGACAAAAATACCCAATTCGATACATACTATTTAAAGATCCGACTGCAAATGCCGACTGTCGTGCAGGAATTATAGAAATACTACCTTGGCAAAACTGTAATGATTTTTAGCGAGCTCTAATTTTCTAACTAAGTATAAAATGTTTCTGCTGGAATAATCGAATTATTTCCTTAGCAAAAGTTTAATAGCTTCTTGCGAGCTTTAATTTACTGACATAAGGGTTAAGCTTGTCTGGTATAGTGCCACTATCAATACAAATGTTTCCAAAAGAATACTAATATTTTGATAACATAAATTCGCAATTTAGAGCTATTGCTGACATAAAAATCTAACAAAGATTTAAGTATCAGTAATTTCTGTCCCACAGTTTTGAAAATACCAAATGAGGCAACTGAGGCAAATGAATTAATGTTTTGAAAACCCTTAAAAATTGTGAGAGGAATGTTATTAGTTTACATTCATCTGCAAATGTGAAAGGAATCTTTTCTTACCAAAATATTATCAAGACCTTGTGGCTGAATAAAAACAAAGGACATATTAAACCCATAAAATTGCATTTGTTATTATAAAAAAAAATAATTTATTACCAAGTTTGTTATTCCGATCTCGAAATATAATTGAAAACCAGTAGTTCTTTATATTAATAATATATAAACCAAACAGAATTGGTTTTTTTTTTTTTTTTTTTTGTTATATTATAGTATGTAAGTATAAGATTTTGAATACTCTTTTGTGTTGTTTTAGTACAAATAAGGTCAGAAAATAAAATTTATTAAGGTGGTTCGTACAACTTAAAATTCTCAATACCATCCCTAATGCTGCATGTAATTTTTTCTCTTTCCCAGGAAAAACTTTTGGAATTTGATAATAGGTAGTAGTTATTTCACACGTTACCTTGTAAGTAGGTATCATTACAATTATCATTATTCTGAAAACCTCAATAAGGAAACCTGAGTAAATACTTTTTACTTCTATTATTTCAATACTCAATAACTCAATAACAGTTTTAATATGTATTATATACAAATTCTTGTTTGTGTTTATATTTTCGGTTTACTAACTAACTTAATAAAAACTATAGTTTTAACTATATAACTATAGTTATAGGCTTTTAGTAAATTTATTGTAAGTACTTACAATTCAACTTACTGGTAGTTAAATAATAACTATATATTTTTTGACTACTAGTAACTGCATTGTAAGCACTGAATTCTGTGGACAACTCGAACAAAAATAAGTAGTTATTCAGCCGAAAAATAAGTAGTGTTTATATGTCTCCAACATTACTTGCTAACTTACCGGGTAAGTAAAATTTTTGCTGGGTTGCTTTGGTGTGAATAAAATTTTTGTTGTTTTAAACCGAAAAAAGTTGAAACCGATTGATGCGTGTGATCATATAGGCAACTTTAAATGGGAATTAAAAAGAAGTTGAGCAGCAAAAGTTGTAGCGTATAAACGTAGACTTAAAAGCAAAATGATTAAAAAAATGTTCGAACTGTTTCCTTGATTTTACACCACTAATGTACGAAGTCATATCAAATCAAAGACAACAAAAACCGTTTAAACCGTTAATATTTATTTTTACGGCAGTAGCGAAAGCAACAGTTTACTTTTTGAATATAAAACCGTTAGATCAAAGCAACAGCATACAACTTTAAACTTTTGCTTTTCTGTTCTCAGCTCTTCGTCTAAATTCCTTATTATTTACTTCATTTTTCCTTTTGTTAATTGGCAAACGTATATGGGCAAGGCCACGAAAAATGAAACCATATAGCTTTTTTTTTTGTGTCACAAAGCCCAAATTTTTTTTTTTCATTTGAAATGTCAAATATGTATAGAATATTGCAGCACTATATGCCAGTTCAAAACTTTTGTCTGCTTAGACATTTTACATTCTTTTCACAACAGGCACGTGCAAGGCGTAGTTGAAAAATAAAGCAATGTCGGCGAAAAAGGTAAATTTTATTTTTATTTTTTTGTACTTAAGGCAGATGATTACTTTTTTGGATAGAATATAAATCAAACTATTGATTAGCAAGCAAATTTGTGTACAAAGATTGGCCTTTGGCCCAATTAGGGCTTTAAGTAATCAGCCGCAAATAAATGGTGACGTTACTGACAAATTTTTATAAAATGTATTTTTATGCATTAACTAATTATAAAAGAGGATGGATGATCTGATTTTTTTTGAGTATTTTTGAAGTACTTTCATAATCAATGCTTAAATGAAGCATTATTTGCATATAGCTCGGTATTTTTGCAAAAAAAGATTGCGTGACGTTACTGACGGTTTTTTTAAATTTTTTTTTTCTACTTTTTTGCTTAATAATTTGGTATTTTATTGCTAGACTCCGATTCCTGGTGCACAAAGAGACAAGCGTTATGTTGAAAAGCTAAAAGAAAGCAACAAATATGACGGGTACAAAAAGAAAAAAGGCCGAAGCAATGAAAAAATTGAGGGGTAACAGAAAAGAGGAAGAAAAACTAATGCCAATAAGTGAATTGGGAAAGGCGATTTCTATGCGCCGTGCTGCTGGTCGCGAAAGAAGCAAAAAATATCGACAGCAATTAAAACAATCAGCTAAAGAAAGCCAAATTGAGACGAATCCCAGCTGCAGCCTTAGCGAAATCGTTCAGAAAAGCTACAGGAGCTCTCAAACATTAGGAAAAGCTGTGAAAAAGGTATCGCGTGCTTTTCCGGCTTCACCACGCAAGAAAACAGCGGTATTGACGCTCATTGTTGCGAATTTGGACGAAGTTGAAAAACAAAATTTAGTCGGTGTTGTAACAAAAGCTAAGCCCAACAAACAACCAGTCACCAGTCAGCTTCCAAAGGAACTTGGAAGTTTTTTCGAACGCGACGATATCTCCCAAGTTTCGCCAATAGCTCGACATGTAAAAAAATATAAATGCGCTGAAACAGGGGAAAACATTTTGATTCCAACTAGACACATGACCCTTTCTATTAGGGAAGCGTTTGCATTATTCACCGAAGAAAGAAATAAAAAACAGCTAAGTAAGTCAAGCTTCCGTAGAGCATTTTATGAAAAAAAATGGAAATAATATCAAATTTTTCAATTACAGGCTGCTGCTCACTATCTTTTTTTAAAAAACATCGCCCAGAGCATGTGAAGCCCATTAACGAGCTACCCCATAACACATGTATGTGCTCGTATCACTCTAATTTCATGGAAGGTGTCTCTGCGCTGCAAAAAGTTGCCGCTAATGTTCCCAGGTATGATGACGATTTTGTTCGCCAGTTTTGGTGCCAGGAGGCATCCATGGATTGCTGGTTTGCAAAATGCAACAAATGCTCTGGAATATCAGTAGAGTCGTTGAAAAGCGCAGTCGGCAATGTTTCGCTTCAGTCGCCTGTGTCATGGATTGTATGGGAAAAAAGTGCGCAATCAAAGCGAATTGAAAAGCATAAAAAGAAAGGAACTTCAGAAAGTCTGTTCGCACATATAGCTGCTTTATCACCGCAGTTCCTTAAGCACAGCTATATAAAACGTAAACAATCGCTTACATTCAATATACATGACATTCCTCGCGCAAGCAATGCTGACTACGCCGTTGAGGCTTTGCTGCAGATGGATTTCGCCGAAAACTTCGTATGTGAAGCACAAGACGAAATTCAAAGTGCCCATTGGAATCAGCGCCAACTGGCTTTGTTCACCTCAGCATTTTATCACAACGACGTCTTTCAGTCCAAAGTATTTGTATCCGACAATTTGTCTCACACTAAAGATGTCATTGTCCCATACATTTACAAGCTACTGTCAGGCATGCCGAGCTCAGTGAAAATTTTAAAACTGTGGACAGACGGTCCCTCATCACAGTTTAAAAACAAATTCATCGCCACTATCATTCCTCATTTCGAAAAAAAAATTTAAGATGCAAATCACATGGAACTATTTCGCAACGTCGCACGGAAAAGGGTGTGTAGATGGAATCGGAGCCACAGTAAAGTGTGTTGTACGCAATCAAATAAAAGCTCGTCACTGCATAGTAAACAGTGCACGGGAATTCGTTGAGGCGTTCCGACATACACAATCGCAAATATTAGTTGCGGAAGTTTCTGAAGAAGAGTTTAACAAAATTAACACCATTTTGGATACGGCCACAATTTTCGCAAACGCAAAAAACATTCGTGACATTTCGTCTTCGCACCAAATCCGTACCATTGGGGACGAAATAGTAGCTTTTACTACTTTTCAGCAAGGATACAATTAATTTTTTTTTTTGTGTTATTTTATGTTTAATTATGTTAAAAAAAGCTACAACTGAAGTAATGCTTTAAGTTTTCAACAATTAACAAGACTGAAATTAATAAAGACTTTTTTATTTTCCGATAATAATGTGTTTTTATTTTACAGAGTGTCCTGGCTTTAATTCAAAATGCTGACACAAAATTTTTATCACCATTTATGAAAAAATTTCACAAATATTTCGGAACATTTTTCGACATTTTTCGTTACTCTATCATACAAAAATCAGCTCTAAAGGGCAAGCCCGATTTACTACAATTTTTTTATGAGATTAGTGCGAAAAGTGGTTTTTTCTTAATACCTCCCCAGGGTTGCATCTTAAAACTCCTCTACTATGATTTTTGGCCGTTTAGGGTCCCTCTATAAAACCACAAAAAAAACCCGAAAATCTTAACGAAATTCGTACGTGTGACGTTACTGACATTTTGCGTCACGTTACTGACACTGCTTTTATGTCATTTACGTGATTAAAACATAAATTATTAAGCCCACCTTTTGGATAAAAATCATCTTTCATCATTCCTTTTTAACATTCTGGGCAATAATAAACATGAACTATTTTCAATTCGCTCATTTTTAGACAAACGTTCAGTAACCTCCAAACACACTTCCAAAATCCGGTGACGTTACTGACGGCTTAAAATGGTCATAACTTCACAACAAAACGAGATACAGTAAAATTGTCTGCGTATGAAACAACAGTTATGACGAGAACTTTCATATGCCGCTCTCACCTTGGAAGAAATAATTGTATTTTTTAAAGATATTGACCAAAATATGTATACGAGCGTAACGTTACTGACGGTGGCCTTGCCCATATATGTATATGTATATAAATGTACAATACAGGGGAATTTTAAAACATTTGTTCTTATTCTAATAATAAAACTAGAAAAATATGGTTTGGGTTCTAGTACACTACGGGTCAAAAGCGTACAAGATTTTACTGAATTAAGCTTCGTGCACAATGGCAGAAAATTTTTTCGCAACCGCACACAAGAAGTAGAATCAACTTTTTAAAAAAAAACTTTAGGTACATTTTTGTTCAAAAAATTAAAGGAAAATATATGAAATACTTTGGGAAGAAATAAGATAAGAAAAAACAAAATTGTTGCTAGCTTTGTGTGCGAGGCTTAAAAAGCACAATTTTGAAAATGTAATTTATCATCCCTGCTTTGGTTAGCTATTTATTATTATTTTACTTGGATTTTAAAATTTGTAGAAGATTTATTTGTGTCAAGTTGATTAAAACTATGTAACAAAAAGTTGGTTGCTCAAATATTTTTGTTGTGCACTGTTCAAATAAGCATTTTAACAAATACAAATTTTGTTAATTATGTCATCGATTTCGACAAGTCGATTCGAATAAACAAGAACAATCATACTCATAAATTTTCCATATCATTTTTAACGGTGGTTATGAAGATATCAAAGACTTGTCACAAGGTGTAGCCTACAAGAATGGAAACAAGTATCAAACAATTTTTGTTTGTATCATATTTTTCTAGATGAAGGAGAAACAATAATATACGAACATCAACCGATTTGTGAAATTGAATTGCAATCCACGTTTAATTGAATTAAATTATGAGAGCTAGAATTTTGAAGGGTTACTTCCACCACTTCCAACATTTAGTTGGTTGTACCTTTTACGTTTTTATTTCATTTCATTTAGTTTGCGTTTGTTTCTTTTTTATTCGTTGCTACCTTCCGCCATTAAAGCTCTAGGTCTGTTTACCCATGCGTGCTATCTGTGAT
Organism: Pollenia amentaria; assembly: GCA_943735925.1. Taxonomy (NCBI): domain Eukaryota; kingdom Metazoa; phylum Arthropoda; class Insecta; order Diptera; family Polleniidae; genus Pollenia; species Pollenia amentaria. The sequence goes on from OX031009.1 coordinate 85,408,446, forward strand.
CAGTCAATCCAATTATTTGCAAAATTTTGTCACATAAATAACTATGAACGCGAAAAGATCGATTAGAGTGCTGTGCAAAGAAGTATAAAAAGAAAACTGCATGTGAAATGTTCTCTTTTTGTACCAAACAATAAACCAGCAAAACAAAAGATAAACAAACCATCCAACAAATTCATTGTCATTCAGTCAACTCTTTAAACGAAGTTTGCTGGTATGTTTTAGTTTTTGTATTTTATTTCATTCATACAAACAAATTTTATGTTTCACCTGTCGACACTGATGATGAATACAACCAACTTGCCACAACAAAAAACAAAAAGAAATAAAATATAAACGACACAAATATTCAACAAGCACACTTGTACATTATCATTAAGTTCTGTTGTATCAACAAAAAATTGAGACAGAACAGATATAAATATAAAAAACGTCAAAATATTATCCTAAAGGGAAACACAACGCAAAATATCTTATGCCGTTTAGCAAAATAAGTATTTCAAGTATCAGCGTAAATGGCCGAGACTATCTGACTATGTATCGGACTGACGAACTAAATATGTACATTTATATGTATATGTATAATATGTATAATGCGTTTTCTTAAGTGAATTCAACCCCCTAATATGTGTTTTATTTCACAACCGTTTGGAAAAATAAGTTAAGATACGATATTTGGATGAAAATATTGGATGGAATTGCAAAATATGCCAAATAAGTTTCCTTACTCACTTCCCAAATCACTTCTCACTATAATAATATAATATACAATAAATCCGACGGAAGAGGATTCAAAAATACAGTATTGACCAGATAGAGCCCCATTGAGACCATATGGATATCTGCGTTATCGTTTCATTCAAGAATTCTAAATGTTTTCCGTCAAACACTAAATATATTCAATATTAAAACAAATATTGGTAGGGAGGCAGATCGAGCGTTATTGTCGTTATTGGCTAACTCCATTCCCTCCGTTTACTTACGCTTGGCCTCGCCTACCTGTACCACAAAACGGGTTTTAGAACTTCGACATTCACCACATGCATTTGTTAAGACCTTTCTTTTATGGATTATATTGGTAAAGTTCCAGCTACGAATGAGCTGAGTTTAGGAAAGTTCTAGGTCGGTTCGCAATTTCGGATGCAGGTGCTTTAAGAAGTATGTCGGAATATGATGGTGGCTTTATGAAGACCTTCCGGCCAAATAATTCGTCTTCAATTGTTTGTTGATGTAATTCAAAAAACAAACATGGCTTTATGAAGACCTTCCGGCCAAATAATTCGTCTTCAATTGTTTGTTGATGTAATTCAAAAAACAAAAATTACTATTTTTTAAACAGGAATGCTAAGTACAATGTACCTTTTGCGTTTTAGAAATTCTAATATATAGTTTTATTAAAATTTAGAATCTTAGAGCATCTTAATACATTGGGGTTGAGCACCGTAATCACTAATAGACATTCTATGAAAACTTACTATAATTTTTTTTGTGTATATATTCATTTTATAACACGAAGGAAATGTTTTATATCGTTACCTAAAACGCAAAATGCCCTATCTAACATTTAAAAAATTTTACAGGAGAAGCAAAAAACTATTTAAAATGGTAAATTGATAAATTGCATTAAACTGTTTATAATTAATTTTTCTTCTATTTTTCTTGTAAACCCTACCAGTGGTTTGCACAATTAACAATGTTATCAATACAAAAAATATCTGACAAAATGGGCGGGATTGGAATGGTTGGCGTGGCAAATCCCATACAAAGATATTATAGGCTTATATATATCTGGGGAACGGCAAAAGCCAAAGTTTCCAAATTAGTGCGGAATTGGGATAGTGGGAGTGGCACCTCCCATACAAATAGATTGTAGAAATCTTTATATCTGGAGTACGACAAAAGCCAAAGTTTCCAAATTCGGTAGAACCACCTTAGGAATACACAACGTCTGACAATATATTTGCGGGATTGGCGAAGTAGGCTTGGCATAAATTAGATTTATTTATATCTAGAGAACGGTTAGATAAAATTTGTCCAAATTTGGTACACAAGGCTGTGTTACCGACACGCAACATCTGTTAAAAAAAGGCGGTAGTGGATAAGTGAGCGTGGTTCCTTACATACAAATGCAAAAGAGATTTCTGTAGAGCTGGAGAACGGTCATAGCTAAAGTTTTCAAAGTTGGTACAAATAGCATGGTGCTGAATACACTCAATAGTCAAAAAGTGGGCGCGATTAGATAAGTAAGCGTGGCACAAAATAGAATTCCGTATGTAGAACGGTATATGTAAAATTGTCTAAATTTTGTGCAGTTAGAATGGCTATCAATATAGAGACAGCATCTGTAAGTAATGTGTGGCATTGGGGAAGTCGGCGTGGATCAAACTAGATTTCTGTTTATCCAGAGGACGACCACAGCTACAATTTAAAAATTTGGAAAAAATATGGTACATATGTATATATATCTGTAAAAGGTCCCCTGCCTTATTGTAGACATAAGCGGAACAACTTAAATACAAATGCCATATAGATTTCTGTGCAACTGGTGAATGGTAACAGTAAGAGTATTCAAACTTCGTACAAATAACTTCATTAGCAATGAACGAGATCTGTATTGAAAAAAATACATATTTTATTTTAGTGAGGGTAGCGAAGCGAACTGGGTTAAGTTAATTTGTAATCATAATTAAAATAATTTATTTTAATAGAAATAAAGAGATAAATAATTAAATAAAATTTAATCTTAATCACATTAGATCCATTTATATAATAATTATTTTTGCACTTAATTTATTGTGGTTTATGAAGTGTTTAAGTTTTGTAAATTTTCAGCCTCCTTATTTATCGCCTTTATTTCTGCTTTTTTGCAATCCTTTCTTGGCGTTACTAAGTTCAGCTGTTGATTTCGCGGCTGATTTTTTTTTTGCTTTGGAAAGAAATCGCATTGAGTAGAGGCAGAAAACTCGTTCAATTTGAGTGTTCCTCCATTGTTCCCGCAGCATCGAATTTGGTCTGCTCTTCAGTGTTTTTAATGTTTCTTCATGATTCTCTTTGTTACTACAAACTATTTTAGTTCCTTTAAAATAATTCTATGCCCAATGGCAGAAGGCCTTCGCATCTAAGATGATATACTACGCTGGATTTCTTTTGAGGTTTGCTCCAATACCATCATATGCTACTTTACGATGAGCAGTAGGATGAAAATGCCACTCAGCTTTCATTCTACAATCTTTTTCATGAGCTATAAGATTTTCGATATTACTTTTGTTTTTAAAATATTGACGAGTTCCGTTCGAAACGTAGTAACCTTCTCTTCTGTACATTTAGATTTTAGATAATTTAATATTATTTTCTGGTACTCATAAACTGCAACGGTTTGTGTTCATCTTTCATGTAGTAAATAATGTCAAAGTAAAACACGTTATTCATTTAAAAAAAGTAAAAAAAAAATTCGGTTTAAATAATTTTTTCCGAAAGATTGAAGAAATAGCTATCTAAGCTATTTCGGAAAAATTTTGCTAAGAACAATAGGTAATAAGCAGTGTTTAAAAAACTTAAGTCAAAAGTCGAAAAGTCGCAAAATTTTAACTTTTTAATGCTTTTACTTTTCTCTGCTTTTTAAAATCAAACATCGATTCTGTTAAAACTTATGAAAACAATCGGCAGTCGTGTGCTAAGTTTTCTTCTGCTTTTGATAAGTTAAAATCAAAATCACAAGCAGTGTCTTTGTTTTTGAAAGTTGTCAGAAGTCGCAGTCTTAAAAGCAGGCAGTCTTTTAGTTTCGTACATTTTTAACAGAAAAATATTCTCTTTTCTCTTCTGTTTTTTTTTTTACATTTATAATTACTCACACACAGGGGTGCCAGATGGTGTTGGTAAAAAATCGGCATATTTTCAAGAAAAAAAAAAAAAAAAAATCGGCAATTAAAAAATGTCTGTTTTAAACACAAAAAAAACATGTTTTTAATAACAAGTTCGATAAATTCAGCATTACATATAAAAAGTAAACGTTTTACAACGGCTTATGTAAATTTATATATTGTAAAGTTCAGTCCTATTTAATTACATTCAATGAAGCGAATTTTAGCGATACGTAACAAATTTTTTTTTTTGGTATTTATAAAAAAATATTTTTAATTATTCTAAAAATACAAATATTTTTGTCAAAAACTAAAAAATAAATGCTATGGCGATTTTGGCGATTTTTGACATTGAATTTGGCGAAAAAGTTCAAAATCAATCTGACAACCCTGATTGGAATTTTGGCTTCTGCGACTGTTTGCGACTTACAAAAGCAAAGAGATTGATTTTACTTTCAATTGCGAAACTGTTCAAAAGAAAAGAAAATCAAAATCACAATTTTTAAAAAAACTGCTGGCAAAAGTTTCGTTCAACTGTTTGTTTTTCGTTTTGTGATTTTGCTTTGACTGTAACTGTTGTTGATTTCAGAGGCACAAGCAGAAGTCAAATCAAAAGAAATGAAAGTTATTGCAGTTTTTTAAACACTGGTAATAAGTTACATGGATGAGAAAAAACAGCTGTTTCGGCAAAATGTCTAATGTAATTTACCCCCCCCCATTATTGTTGAAAAATTGTGTCTAGGCTATTATCCAATAGGACTTACCTTGGTACATGTCATTGCGATCAGAAGACATCGATTTCAAATTTTGTGTTAATTTATTATGCAGAGTTAATGTCAATAAAAAGATTTAGCAAGTAAAAGTACTATATTCGGCTGTGTCGAATCTTTGATAACCCCCACCTGGAGTAGATATACTTCAATAGTGAGCTTTATAAATTATAGGCCGATCATCACAAAGGACCTATTGGACCTACGCAAAATTCTAGACCGATCATCACCAAGTTATTTCTAGTCTGATGTAATTATACCATACCAAAATAGCATTGTTTGTAACGGTTTAGGCGTAATAAAGTGTTTTCTGAGAGTAGTCTTTTTATGGGGCCTATAGTAAATTATAATCCCATAATCCTGCAATGAAGTAGGGTGATTTTTCGTTTTTTTAAGACTATAACACATTTTACTACAATAGTAATATTAGTTGCGTTTTTAGGCATACTACTGATTTCCGAAAATGGGTTTTATATGGGCCCTAATGTTAATTATGGATCTATCTTCACACCATTTAGCAGTGTGATTTCTAGTTTATTAAGATATTTAATCGTTCCCTTACTTTATCGCATCCTCAAAGCAATTTTGCGATTGAGTAAGCAATGTATTGCATTCATCGGGTTAAACTGCTTTCAAATCTTGATATTACTTTGCCTGGAGTCTGCCAAAAAATTTTGTTAATCATTTTTATTTTTAGGACCAGCACTCTGAGGGTGTCCCTATTAATGCATTGCATTATGTAGGAACTATGAAAATAGACTTTGGGAAGTAGGATAGAGGGAGAAGTGCTTGTGAACATTCGATTTGAACTTATTCATGTTGAAAGTGAGAGGGGACGAACAGTCCGGCCAAAGAAGGAATTTTCCCTGTAATGCATTGTACGATGTACTGGTCAATCGAAAAATAATGGGCTCTTGAGGGACACAAACGTGCGAGTTGCGGAAACCAGGCCCCTAATTTCAGAAGAACACATCCTATTGTAGTAATGACAATTTCAGAAGAACACATCCTATTGTAGTAATGATAAAATAAGGAAATACGAGCCACGTTGCAACGTTGATCAAGGGAGGCAATATAATTTTATATCCTACTGTCACCAGTGAAAACCTACGCCCGCTCCTGCACACAGTTGAGAAACTCCAAAAAAGACTTTAATGCACCGGTGCAATATGAGAGTTGTATTGAAACGCTTGAATGCTTGACTATACGTTTTGTTGATGCGACATCACATAGTGTTTTCATGACCAGAACATCAAGAGATCCTGATTCCTCAATAATTATATCACCCATATATTCAGATGATTTATGAGTTAACATGCAACATTGGGCCTTTCTGGCATTGAAATTGGTTCTATTTGGACGACCCCATTCCAAGATTTTATCAAGGGATTAATTAAGCGTAGCCTTCATGTTTTGCCTCCACTAGCATCCGATACGATTGGCTTATAATCAAATTAATACGAATGGAAAGGGTTCTATCATCTGCAAAAGAGTAAATAGATTTGAAAATTTGGCAAAGGATTCCGTTTAGAAAAAATTTGATATAGAGTAAAAGAGTAAACGGAGCCCTGCGGCACCCGTGAATGAATCTTGATTGCAATCTCTGAGAAAGCTCGATATAAATCGAGAGAAATTATCGCCGACACCAAATGCAACAAGTTTTGACAAGAGTGCATCATTTAACGCCTTAAATGAATACTGTTGTAATACTGCAACATTCCACTTAAATGGCCACAAAGTTAATATTGAACCCCCACTGAATAATTTTGTTAATTAACATCAATCTCAATAGTCCATTTTATACTATGGCAATATTTTTCCGTTTCTCCGAAGCTTTTTATTGTGAGTTTGACTTTGACAATTAAAGTTTATCAAACATTTTTAACATCTGCAATTTACACTATTCTTTTTTTGAGTATCTTCTTCATTTTCAAAGATGAGTTTATAAAAAAATACTTTTTACATGTGGTAAAAATGGGCTTTCAAATTTAATGTGAAGTGATGTTTTAATCACTTCCTCATACATTTCAAATATACACTGGGCAAGAGAGTTAGAGGTTTCAGGATGAACCAGATGTTGAACCAGTAGGAAAGGTCTTCGGCCGTCTAGCCAAAGGTGTTCCAAGGCATGTAAATCATATTATTTACTTTGAATTACTGGGTAATATCGATGATTTATTTTCACTCTGTGGCAAACTCGGAAGACCCATCGGCAATAACACCATCGAAGAAGAAATTCAGGCAAAGAAGAAAAGGTGGGCAGGTCATGTTTCACCTAAGGACATAATATAATGTTGGCCGCTGGTCTGAGAATCCGTATATACCATAACAAAGTGTAGAAAAAGCGAAGTAGCCATTTGCCTCACATAGGCCAAGAACTGCCTTAAAAATTTTCATTTAAAATTAAACATATATTTTGACCTATACCACAGTGTTGCAGATATGCAACAGCAAGTTTTTTAATAAGTTTTATGAGAAAAAGTGAATTCTTTATTTTTTCGTGCATAACATGCATTTGTCTACATAATATCTTTTTTTTCAAAGTTTAAAAAAATCAGTTCTTGTTCAAGTGGCCTAAGACACGTTAATGGGACATTTTAATACTTTAAAATTTTGTAGCCAAATTTTCTCTTTTTATATCATTAGAACGACAATTTCGCACACATTTCGATTATTTTACATTTAATTGCAAAAGTAAATATTTAATGGCAAAATTTTTAGAAAACCTGAAAAAAATTAGTTTTTGCCCTTGTAAATGCACCTTTAAACTTGGCGATATGTGATCAAAATAGTTCTTTGCGAAACATTGTTTTTTTATGAGAAAACAGTTTAAGGGGGAGTTACGTTAAAATTTCGCAAATATAAAAAATAAGACGCCCCTAATAAACAAATTGTTTTTGCTTTTCATATAAAATACAACACAGGTAAAGCACAAAAATTGTGTCGTTGATTTGATGGTCATCTTTATGGGATAGAAAAACAAATTTTTGTTGTTTTTGTTTTGCATGCAAAAATATTACTTGTCGTCGATAAATAGCCGTAATCGTACGTGCTGACATCAGGCCTGTCAGATATGGCATTTTTCGCCAAACGTGGCGATTTTTCAAATGGTTGGCGTATATTTGGACGATATGGACAATGCAATTTTCAAAGGTATTTTCTTTTTTATATCTAAATTTTTTTAAATGGTAAAGTTTTTTCTTTTAATTTTTAATTTTATTTCAAATTGATACATATGTACATATTTGTTGTGATTAATTTTGTAATCTTTTTTATTTAAAATATTTTGTGAACCATTACTATTATTGCGTAAATAAATGAATTAGCATGGCGGAATGTACTGTAGTGTTCTTAGGGTGGGTGCGGTTTTTATCTTTAAAAAGTTCTGCCGGCGTTAATTAACGCCACGGGCATAAGTGTTTATAAGAGCAGATTTATATGCCCAAAGGTTTTACTGGCAGATTTATATGCCATGAATTAAAAGAAGAAAAGTGCCGAGTTTTAAGGCAATGTTTTCAGTGATCTATTTATTGAATTTCATTTATCTTATATTTAAAAATAACGGTATCCTTAAACTACAATTATTGATAAAATAGTTGTTGCTTTAAACTACATTTCCAATAAATTTCCAATAATCAATAATACATTAGGGTAGTGTTGATTTGTAAGGTTTACAATAAATATACCTATTAATTATAAAATAAAGTAAAAAAGTATATTGTCTAATAATATGGAAGTAAATTATACTACAGTACTATCATCGGGGAAAAGAGTATATAACTGACAATACGAATGTCAGTTCCTTGAAAATTTAAAATGTTTCTATATAATTATCTAATAAACTTTAATGCGTTGAGAAATTTTTTACACATAGTTTTTTTCAAATTTTCAAAATTTGCAAGGAAATAGTGTTTTAGAAACTAAGGGAAAATTAATGTTTTCTCAAATTCAAAAATTAAAACATGTTTATTTTAAAAAATATCAAAGGTAATATTTGCAATATTCAACGGAATTTTTATTAAAGTTTCTTAGTTTACTAATCTCACGAAAACTGAGTTTTAAAATAAAATTGCAACTTCAACCTAAACGGACAGTCATGTTCTGATAATCGCAAAACGCTTAACAGTTGCGATTCTGACTTGTACTCGCATAAAGGATGCCCTGTAAATTGCAATAGCAAGAATTTTAGCGACTTCAAATTGCAAAAGTATGATCAATGAAACTAGAATATTTTTAAGAAACTGGCAAATCGCAAGCCAAGCGCACGAGTTTCAGATCACCATTAATCAAATCTGGCGCTTTGCGATTTTAAATAGTGCGAATGTCAGAACATGTCCGCTTAGTTTACATTTATTAAACAACATTTAAATTTGAGTTTTTAAAAATGCTTAAATGACTCTTGTTCACTTTTTCTTATATAAAAATGAAATTTGACGAATTTTTGACGAATTTTTCTAAACAAAAATTTTTCTAAAATAAAATTTGGCGAATTTCGGCGATTTCCAGTATATAATTTGGCGACGAAGGTGTAAAAAATCTGACAACCCTGGCTGCCATTGGCAATCGTTGGTGCTGCTATTAGGTGGGTTCAAATACTTTTGCAGTAAATGAGTAATTACTGAGTAAACTGAAAAACTACTTTCAATGAAAGCCCAAAAAAGTATACGGAATATATGTAAAAATTCGTAAAATATAGGAAACAGCTGATGGCAAATAAATGTAGTGTTGAAATTTTTTTAAGCTTTTGACTACTTAGCTCGTGTTCTTATCGGCACTCGTAAAATTCTTTTTTTAACACGAACAGATTAGGAAATATTTACAAACAAATTATTTCATATATCTTTCATATTTGTTTTTTTTTTTTATATATTATTTGATTTTTCTTATTTGTGCCTTAATGTGGGTTAATTTATTCAAAAGGACATGAATAATTGTTTTTGCAATTGATTACTTAAAAACAGTTGCAGTTCAAAGTACCCAAATACTTCACACTTGTAAACCTATATAAAATAAACATAACAAATAAAGTTTCAAAATTACGTATTTGGCCATATAAATTCTTGACAAACAAGTTTAATTAATTAATATTTATTCACTTTTTGTGTGTGTTGGGTTTGGCTTCAACTTTTCTTTAATTAAATTTTTTTCACAATTTGTATGCTTTTTGTCTGTGTTTTTTTTACTTAATTTTACTGCCAAAATTTCTGTAATACTCAGTCAGGAACTCATACTTTACACTCTCAATATGTGTTCTCACTTACTGTATTTTGTGAAAGCGAACGCAATTTAGTAAAATGCAGTAAAGAGTAGTATGAAATAGTAAAAACTTTTGGGTTCCCGAACGTTTGATTCTTTTTCCTACATGTTTTTGTTTTCTTAAGTAAAAAATGATTGCTGCTGCTTTTTGAGGTCCCACAATTATGAAATGTTTGCCATATTAAAATGACAAAGGTTGGCAGGAGCCAGTGCCTTTCGAAAAGTTACGTTTCAAAAGCAGTGCGTATGTTTTGCTTATGCTTTTGACAAGTGTAGGCTTTTAAGTAGTGGCTTTTGAATTTTGATGCTTTTGCTGAAATTGCGATAGAATTTTAACATGGTGAGCAACGATTCGTCATTTATATTTATACTAGGGAAGTAACGATAAGCCTTTTTGCCGATGCGATACCGATACTGAAACGAATATTAAATCTGAATTAAAAAAACAATTTTTTATTATACTATTAATTTATATTAATATTACATATTTAAAAAATAAAGAATTTGATTTTATGTTAATGTTAACAACAAATATATGTTTTCGTAGAAATGAAAGTGTAAAAGATTTTAAATATTTAAAATTGAAATTAATAAGATTTTTGTTCAATATACAAGGTATTCTACACTGCCGTGGAAAGTATTTTTGCACCAGGCGAATCTGCGTCTTTAGAAGTTTTAGGAGATCTAAGGTATATCTTGAATTCTTCTTTAGCAGAACCACATCTGAGGATGAATAGAGGCACATCATCCTTGGATTTTCTTATAATTTGTTCAAAACGCTTCAAAGGCCATTTCTAGACTTCTCAGAACTTTTCCTATGTGTAGGGGTTACCGTCTCTTCAACAATTTCGGAATGCGTAATCAATGCACCTGATTAAAACGTTTTTGATATGATTGATGCCGATTGTCTTTAAAATATTCGAAGTTTTTTAGATAAACAATAGGCTTCATTATTTACTAAGCCCTAACATTTTGCATTCAAAACTAATGATAAGTAAGTCATCAATTTTTGGACCTCAGAAATATTTTCTATCTCAGTTTATTCATTTATTATATTTTCTAATAATTTTCGAGGACTGTTAGCTAGCCTAACCTTAAATTTTCAGCAAAATTATTTTTAATCTCACAAACATCCCTGATTAGTCGGTCGTGCTCGTTGAGAACAGACGTGTATTTTTATTTCCGCATACGATTCTTTTTTTTTTACATAAATTTGTAGATAATATCAATTAACAAGCGAATTTGGACGCTCAAATAGAGTAATTTTTAATTTAAACTACTTAATAGAAAAGTTAACAGTAGAATTATTAAAAACAATTAAGAAAAAAATACAAAAAAAAAGAAAAATATATGTACATATGTACGCACATACATACTTACATATAATCTGTGCAAAAAATTCTTTTTCCTTTTTTTTCTTATTTGGGTGATACAACAACATAATACATAATAAGAAGAGCACAGTCATCAAAACAAAAAAATAAAATAAAATAAAAAACTGACAAACAAAAACAACTCTCTGTATGAGTAATAACAATGAAACAACAACAAAAATAAATGAGCTTCATGCTAACGAAAGCAATGTAGATCATTGGTCAAGGCGAATTCAACTACAGGTGGTGTCGAAACGCCATCTGATTTTGACAGTTCGAACTACTTTGTTGTGATTTGTTAGTGTTTTGTTAGGAATGGTTGACATTTTGGACAGTAAACACTAACAATGCAATGCAAAAAACCCTGTGTTGTTTTTGCCGTTTTTGGATTGTTGTAGTATCGACACCACCTGTAGTTGAATTCGCCTTGATCATTGGTGTTCAAAAAAGTTTTGCATATGTATTCTGAGAGAATTGTTTAAGTACAGTGACACGCAAAACTAAACGCACAATTTTTATTAATATTAAATCACAAGAATTTTTTTTGGTTATATAAAATTTATAATAATGCAGTTCACACTGAATTAAGTCTATGTGATAAACTTCCGTTGATTAGGGGTTTCTGTAGAGTTGGTGATTAGGGATTAATTAAGAAAATTATGATTATTTTCATAGTTATATGACTAGGTATACCGATGAGGAAAAAAAACCTTTTTATTAGAAATAAAAATTTGTTTTTTTTTTAATTTAAGGAATGGCTATCAGTTGAAGAAAATATTGAAAATAAATAAGATTTTATTTTAAAAAATTTTTCCAAAAAAATCTTTTTATTTCTAATAAAAAGGTTTTTTTCCCCTCATCGGTATATCCAGTCACAGTATATAAGAGAATCATTAATGCCTCTTAATAACATTTTCCCAATGTTCTTTAAATGTTTGATAATATAAGACATTAGGCATTACCAAAGGCATTTTTTATCATAAAATAGTTTTGCAATTCCTTATTATTTAGCAACAAACTAGCGTAGCTTCCGCACATGTGCATTCGTCACTGTCTGACGAGCAACTAAATTAATTTCATTATTATTTATTTTACACACTGTATTTGAACAAATATCAATGCAGCTATCGTACATGTGCACTTGTTGCTCTCACACGTACGACAAAAATAATGAGCGTAAAAAACAAAGGGGTGGGGCTTCTAAACAATTGTTTGCCTGAATGAGCATCACTGATGTAGATATAAACATAACAACAGAAAACAATAGCAACTACCTAACGGCAAAACCAACGCATGCAAGGGCTACCACTGCAAAGACAATCTAAGTAGGAAATGATACCATGAACTCAAACACAGACGCAATGGAAAACACACAAGTAAAAAGCATTCAAAAACCACAAGTGCAAGTTGGTATGGTGCTCAAACGGGGTCACAGCTCTGCCTCCTTAGCTGTAGCCTCGGCCTCGAAAGTTCCATTTTCTGATAGAATAAATTCACAAAATCGTTTTGCAATTCTGGAGGATGAATCCTCTGAAACACCTAACGTCATAAAATCTTCGAAGCCACCCCCGATATATCTTAGGGACCAAAACTCAAGTGAGCTAAAAAAAAAAAAAGTTTAATCTCGGTAATAGGTAAAAATTTGTTTTACATAGCTGTAATCAAGCGTGGTAATATAAAGGATACAAAAATACTGGTAAATCATGAGATTGATTTTCGTAAAATCATTCCAGTGTTTAAACTGCCAAGAATTTGGTCATACTAGGGCATACTGCTATTTACCCCCTCTTTGCGTCGTATGTGGAGAATTCCATGGTACCGTCCTGTGCGATAAGTCAAAAAATTACCCTAATGTAAAAAAATGTAGCAACTGTGGTGGTAGTCACACTGCCAACTATAGAGAACGCCCGGAATATTCGATCGTCAAGCGTTCTGTTGGACAGAAACTTAATCCCCCTCAAACGAAAGCAACTAATCAAGAAAACACCAACGGCGTTCAGATACCGCAGCCAAATAATAACAGAATCTCGTACGCTAATGTCTTAAAATATAATCACATGCCACTGCAAGGTGATTTACCAAATAATGGCGGATTTCCCTTTTCTAATTTAACTCGGCTAGAAAAAACAATGGAAACATTAGTGCAAACAGTTAACAATTTTACTAGCACAGTGGGTAATATTGCAAGCTGTACTTAACAAGCCATTAATTGTTTAAAAATTTATTTTTGGAACTCAACCGGCATTCGATAACTTAACAATGAACTAGCATACTTTCTTAAAAGTAAACAAATTGATGTAATGATGGTTTCTGAAACTCATTTGACCTCAAGAAATACGTTTTAAATCAATGGTTATATATTATATGATACCAAGGACCCTCGAGACAGAGCTTGTGGAGGTTCTGCCATTTTGATAAAAACCGAGTAAAACACTACTTAATGAGGGATCATCGTGAAGATTATCTCCAACAACGAACATTTGCGTTGAGGAATTAAATCGAAACATAATTATTTCATCATTATACTCCCCACCTTGATTTTCAATATCAGAAAGCCAATATAAAAAATATTTCAAATCATTAGGACCCTGCTTCCTAGCTGCTGGTGATTATAACGCTAAACATACTTTCTCTTATAACACCAAAGGGTCGTGTTTTGTTCAACACAATATGTAAAATGGATCTAAATGTGGTCGCGAGCGGACAACCAACCTATTGGCCTACTGATCAGCAAAAAGTTCCAGATGTCATAGACTTTGGAGTGGTAAAAAACATCCCCGCAGAAACGATTTATGCTGAAGCTTCCTTAGAATTATCTTCTGATCACACACCTATAATTCTTACTATATCAAACCCTAATAGAATTGTATCTTCGTCTGGTTACTTAGTGACGTCAGCCACACAAATAAATTGGTTAAAATATAAAAAATATCTCAGTACCCACTGCACTGAATATATTCCGCTTAGAACACCGGAGAATGTGAATCTTTCTATTGTAAATTTTGACAATTATCTCAAACTAGCCGTTCAACATTCTAGCAAACCCCTCAAAAATATCAAAAAAAAAGTAAAATATATTCTATATGTCGAGCGTCTCTTGACTGAAAAAGGAGAGCTCGAAGAGAGTGGCAATTGCACAGATCCCCTCAACTTATAATAGAATTTACAAAAAAATGCACAAAAAGGCTAAGAAAGTTACTGCAGTTATCACTAAATCACCATTAAGAAACTTAAATGGAAGTTGGGCACGAATATCAAAAAAATATCAAAAAAAGTAAAATATATTCTATATGTCGAGCGTCTCTTGACTGAAAAAAGGAGAGCTCGAAAAGAGTGGCAATTGCACAGATCCCCTCAACTTAAGAATTTACAAAAAAAATGCACAAAAAGGCTAAGAAAGTTACTGCAGTTATCACTAAACCACCATTAAGAAACTTAAATGGAAGTTGGGCAATTATATAGAAAAAGTAAATCTTTTTGTTAATCATTTGAAAACCGTATTTACCCGTCATACATCTTTCGATACTGCGTTCGAGTTACCACCTGTTGCAGTTAGAGCAGCTGTTCCACTAAGATTTGAGGTAAGAGAAATCGATTAGGCTATTCATGATTTAAACCCCAAGAAAGCCCCTGGTTTTGATAAGATCAGTAACAAAATGCTTTTGGGGCTACCCAGAATATCAAAGAAAATTATTCTATTAATTTTTTATGCTATTTTACGCCTTAAATACTACCCACAAGAACTGAAGGTTTCCTTAGTTACCATGATACCTAAACGAGGAAAGGATCCCACAAAAGTCATATTGACCTATAAGGTTATTGTCTAATATATCAAAGCTGTTTGAGAAGTTGTTGGTGTCAAAATTAGCCCCAATTTTAATTGAAATTAGATGTATTCCTAACCATCCATTCGGCTTTAGAAGAGAACACAGCATAATTTAACAACCCCTTCGTATAGTTAACGCCATAAGGGTGCGAACAGAGTGGCCGCTTGTTGTCGAGCCGAGCCGACTGACGCTTATTGCGAGACACAATGCGAGAAAACTGGTACTATACAAATAAGCACGAACAGGTCATAGTGGGCGCCGAGCTGGTCAGAGCGCAAGGCGAGAAAACTGTTCCAAAGCGTATTTCAGCGCCGAAAACATTGTTTATGTTATGTTGTTATGATTTCTACTTGTTTGGAAAACATTTAAAAAAATTAAAAACAAAAATTTAAAAAAAATAATATACACGCAATCAATAAATTAAAAAAATAATTAAAATTAAAAAGAAAATAAATATTAAAAAATTAAACGAAAAATTAAAAATTAAATAAAATTACAACAATTATAATTATAAAAATATTAAAAAAAAACTTATAAACAAAATTAAAAAAAAATGTAATAAAAATTTCAAGAATAATTGAAGAAATGCGTTAATAAGTAAAATTTTAAAACTCAATGTCAGTTTTTTTTCTCAACAAAACAAAACTCAAATCATAATCACAGAAGATGGTCGTAAATTAGAACCACTTTGTTCCTGGGGTTGTTCTAATATTCGAAAAATTCTAATTTCCAACAATAAGCACAAATAATAGATAAAATATCAGCGCTGATTCTCGCATCCACTATGCACACCCAAACTTGTTTCTCCACTATGCACACCCAAACTTGTTTCTCGCGTGAACAAGTTCTCGCAATAAGCGTCAGTCGGCTCGGCTCGGCAACAACCGGCCACTCTGTTCGCACCCTAAGAAAAGCCTTTGCAGAAGGAAAATATTGTTCCGCTCTCTTCATCGATGTTTCTCAGGTTTTTGATAAAGTCTGGCACGAGGGCTTATTACATAAATTGAAGCTAAACTTACCAGTAAACACACACAAGCTGTTAGAAAGCTACTTAGTCGGTCGAAAGTTTATTATTAAAGAAGGGGCTTTTTTAAGCTCTCCTCAGCCAAATGACGCTGGAGTTCCTCAGGGAAGCATCATGGGCCCACTGTTATTCTTAATATATACCTCAGACATGCCAACAAATAACCACACCCTAACTTCAACATTTGCTGACGATACAGCTTTTTGAAGCATCTCGTTACTTGCAGGAAAAGTGGTTAAAACAATGGAGGATAAGGGTCAATGGGCAAAAATGCGTACATATAACATTCACCTTGCGTCGGGAGTCGGGTCCCCGTATTAATATTAATAATCAATTAGTGCCCCCACAATCACATGTAAAATATCTCGGTATTCATCTTGATCGGCGTTTAACATGGAAATGCCATATAGAAGCCAAACTGACACAAATTAAACTAAAAGCAATTCAAATTTATTGACTTATTGGAAGAAATTCTGTTCTTAGCCTCGATTGCAAACTTCTACTTTACAACTCTATCTTAAAACCAATCTGGTGCTACGGTATTCAGCTATGGGGCACTGCCTCGGCCTCAAATATCGAAAAAATTCAAAGGCGCCAAACTTCTTCGAATACTCACAGTAGCTCCCTGGTATGTTAAAAACTCAAATATTCACAAGGATCTCAATGTGCCATTAGTAAAAACTATTATTACGAAGTACGCAGTAAAATATTTAAAAAGGCTTGAGTCGCACCCAAATCCACTAGCTCGAAATATTTTAAATGACAGTGGCCACTCTAGATTAAGGAGAAGAGATACTGCAATACTCAACCGATGAGAAGACCGCTAAACATCTACATATGGGAACAAAAACCGTGAGGAGAAAAATTTTCGTCTAGCATTGGCGGGACAAAAATAAAGTATTAGTATAAGATTTGATTAATTATTGTTAGTTCATATTTAATATATGAAGATTCAATAAATAAATAATGAGACAAAAAAAAAATCAATTATCCCTACTACAAAAACATAAAAGATTTAGAAGTGAGAGAACATTTCAGTACTGAGGTGCAAAAACAACTAAAGCTGAAGGTCCACACTACGCCTTCAATTCGTTAGGGCGTTTAGGGATTTAGTGGGATTACTTTCCACTTTGCATGCGTCTTGGAAAAAGGTCAAGAAAGTATTTAACGTGTGGACCTTCAGCTGAAGAATTAAAATAAACAATTTATTATTCTGTTTTAATTTTATGTGCTGTTTTTAAATATGTTATTTCTATTAGTTGTTATGCAAAAAAAAAATAAACATTGAAAATTAAATTGTTTCCAAAATAATCTTTAGAATTCAACAAACCAACGTATATGTCAATTTAACAAAAGCTTTTGAAAGGGTTAACTACATGATGTCGTTATGCTCCTGAAACAGAGAAGTATTCCTAACAATGTATTAGCGGTTATTATAGACCTAAATACCAACAACAACCTAAGCCCAATCCTATTTAACGTCATAATGGACTCCATCATCGAGAACGTTAAAACAGCTGCAACCGGGTATAGAGAGAAGAATGCATAGAGAAAACAATCCTGCAAAAGTAGCACTAGAAGGAAGAATCAATAACCGTTGACCACAAGGCCGCCCAAGAAATGGCATGAATGCTGGACGTCGGCCTCAATTGAGGAATATTTTCATGAGTTGATGAAAAACCAGTATACATATATATATTATATATTTATTAATATTATTATTAAATGTGTAGTATTATAAACAGGATGTAATTCTAAATAAAGAAGAATAGAAAAAACACTAACAAAATTATCGGCGTATCGACGTTAAAATATCGCCGATAACGATATATCAGCAAACCTGAAGTATCGCCGCTATATCGGTACCGGTATTCGTTACATCCCTTATTTACATTGGGGTTATAAGGGTATTCATTTAATCGCGTTTTTCTTTAATCGGTTAATCGCTCGACTAATTAAGCGAGGTTTTGGTTTAATCGGTTAATTTGATATGTTAACCGATTAATTATAGTTTTCTATAAATTAAGTAATTTCAATACATAAAAATGCATAATTAGTTTATTATTTGGAGTTTATTAGTAAATAAAAACATAACAATTCTTAAACTAAAACGAGCAAGCAAAAAAATAATTTATAAATATGTAATAAATATTTTTTAATTAATATATATTATGTATTAATTATAAAAAAAGCTGTGAGATAACTTTATTAGTTATTTTAATAGTTGAAAGAGATCTTATAAAATAATCTTTTAGACAAATAATTTGGTTTGAATGTTAAGGACTAAAGCGATTATTTTCATTAGTTTTGATAAATCTTGACTTGAAAAAAACTAATTCATGTATCGTAAATCCATTATGCCATTAGAGTCATTTTTTTTTAATGTTTACCACTTTTAATTGTTTCGGTAATTTTTGTTGAATTATTGATATGAGAGGATATGCGAAGAAACAAATAACTAAACGCATACATATAACAAGTACGTGAAACAAATAGCTCTTCACAGCAAATACTTATTTAAAATAAAGCTCACGGATCACCTTCTTTGTTTGTATGAAAAACTATTTTCAAAACACATACCTCTTGTAAATAAGACGAAACAATTACATAAAAATTCCAAAAAAAAATGTTATAATACTACAAATAATTAAAAATGTTGTTACATCGGCTAATCGACTGAAATTAACCGGGTTAATCGTTAATCGAAAATAGCAAATTTTATATATACAGGAATCTAGACATTTTCATTAAGAAATATGCCTTTTTAAATGCTTTAAGAACCTCGTATTTAGAAAACTGAATGAATACACATCCATATATTAATTCAAAAATTTTTTATGTGTGTGTGTGTGTGTGAATATTTATACCCAGTCAGCATGTGGAAGATCAAATCACCAAACTGAGTATTTTAAGACTGCCTTAGATGATCAAAAACTGATCAGTCAGTTCTGCACTTAAAAAGAAGACTCGAAAATGATTCCCAAAAATGCTTAGAAAATGGCTTGCCGAAAAACCAAAAAGAAAATGTACCGAATGTGCGCAATCATTAAATAATCATGCAGACTGTTTTAAGCATTATTATTCAGTCATATTTAGCGCAGCCTGTTATAACGGGCCAATTTTTCTTGCAGATTTTGAAGCAAGTGTGTTTTATAAATTTATTATTTAGTCAATTCACAAGGTATCCTAACATGTCATATTGTCAAAATGTCCTAATATTTCACAATGGTTTAAAAATATTGTTGTTGGCTTGTTAATAAAAAGTGTCTTAAATAAATAGAACGTTGCTTGCTGTGTTTATTGTGCTGTCGTAATTAATCAGAAAAGTCCAGCGCTGAGCGGCTGAGCCGTACAACAATATTTTTAAACCATTGTGAAATATTAGGACATTTTGACAATATGACATGTTAGGATACCTTGTGAATTGACTAATTATTTAAGCTCGTGCTAATAAAAATAATAAAAAGGAATAAAAATAATATAAAACTTAATTTGATTAGTGAGTGATTTTATATAAAAATTTAATATAAAAAAGTAGTCCAACTTTTTTATTTTTCGAATTTATTCTATGAGCTAAATTTCAGTTATGTATTTTATAAAGTTTTTTGTAATAGTTCTATAACTTAAATTTTTTAGGAATGACTTTATACGCTACCAGACTATCATCTTGTATCTTCTTGTTACATTTTACCTTAGCTATTCTTTGGATAGCAATATTGTACAGAAAAAAATTACAATTATTAGACACCAGCAGAATGTAATGCATTTTCTGGCCCGCTACGGCCTACGTCAGCATTCTTTGTGTCATACTGGATAGTGATACTTTATAAACTATGAATGTATTTAAATCAACTATTTTAACGAATAGAAATTATTAATAGAAATTATTTCTTTTCATAAGCTACTCTCTTATATATTCAACATTTTTTTATTTTTCTAATCTATTCTATGAGCTAAATTTCAGTTATTTATTTTATAAAGTTTTTGTAATAGTTCTATTCCTTAAATTTTTTAGGAATGCCTTTATAATAAAATGGATCAGAAACGCCAGTCATAAAAGACTTTTTCAGAAGAGTCACTGGTGGGGTACCATTTTCTCCAGAACGTACAGTCATTTTCGACTCATAAACGAGCGCATAAATGATGATTTTAATCGGGCAGATGAGTCAAAAAAGACTCGAATATGAACAATAATTTAAAAAAAAATGCTGACTGGGTATGTATGAAAATTTGTTGTGTGTATGTATGTAAGAAGTTTAATGAATGTACGTGTCATTTGCAAACTATCAAACTGTCGTACAAACTAGGTGTTAATTGAATTCGTTTTGCATACATTGTTCGGTTTCGTTTTGTTTAATTTTCTCTAGGTTATTCATTGATAAGTTGTCAGTGGATGTTGCTGTTGTTGAAAACAAATGTAAAGCGAGACCACCACCTGTGCTATGAGTCCCCTTACAGGACGAGTATATGTCCAAAGCAACAATAAGGGTCACTTTCAAGAAATAAACTTTGCTTATGTTTACACATGTGTGTATGATTATATGTATACCAGTTGTATCGTATAAATGTGCATGTGCAAATATACAATTCAGTTAGTACTTGGATACATACTACATTCATTTGACTTAGTAAAATTTAGTAATGTTACGTTACAATGGATGGTGGCGTGCACTAGTTTTGTTCATTTTACTGATGGTCACATGAATTTCATTCGATAAAAGTTTTGTTGAAACAAATAAAATGAATTGTCAACATGACATGTCAACAGAGATCACTATCAAAAGTGTATACATTTCTCTGATAATTGTTTTTGTTGCATTCATTCAGTCAATGGTAGTGATGTTGTCGTTTTTTCCTGCTACCGTTTTTTTAACGATAAAATTAAGGTTACTAATAAATACATTTTTGTACGTATAACATTAGTAAAATTATTTGGGCAACTACGAAACGAATGTTCTTGTATGTACGCATGATATACAATGTATTGTTCTTCATTATCACTTAATCACATTTCGATCGATGTACGAGAATGTACATGAAAGTACATTGTAAACAATTAGAATAATTATCGTTTTAAATTAATTTAGTTGTGTGGTGAAACGAAAACTTTTAATGCATTTACATAAGATGTCGGGGTGGGATAGTAGATCACAGGGTATAAACATTTTTTATAAAATAATTATTATAGTATTTGCATATAATAAGTACTAATTTTTATCTTTTAAATACAATTAATGTTCAAAGTATGTTAACAAGGACTATTCTTGGTATATTCTTTCAGATTTGGTGCTTTTTAAGAATTCATATATTATACTATGATTAAGTCAAAGAAACTTAAATGTTTACCATACATATCGCACCGTTCCTCTAACGGTGGCCAACTCAAAAGTAAAAAATTTTCAGTATAGGGTACTAGCAGCTAGGTATGATCAATGTATAAGGTTTTCTTGCAAAAAGTGAAAATTTAAAAGTTTTGAGTTCAGGCTCTTTGAAGGAACCGATGTGATAAGTATATGAGGGCGGATCAATAAGTCCGTGGCTTTTCGAACTTCCCTCGTAGTTATATGAAATGCAACACTGCTCCCATCAAGTACCACCTGTTAATAGACTACTGTCAAGTTTTAAGCATTTTGAGATTAGACCGACTTAACGAGGATTTAAAAAAACGAGCCCATCCTCGAAAAATACAATTTTTTGGAAGGGATACACAAATTAGAGAAACTGGAGAAACGTTGGACTAAGTGTATTGAGCTAAAAGGAGATTATGTTGAAAAATAAATTTTTTTTGTAAAAAAAAACTGTTTCATTCAAAAAGTCACGGACTTATTAATCCGCCCTCGTAATAAAATATTTTCATGTTGTTTATAGACACATTAAATTCATACTAGGTACTCATTAAAAAAGCCTTAAAAAGGCTTTTTTTATATATGCCTTGGTTTTTAATGTAAGTCAAGCGAACGAACTTTTCGTTCGGAATTAGACGAACAGGCAGTTATTATATTTCTGTGACAATAAATAAAAAGTGCTTTTAAGTATATCTGTTTCTTTTGTAGGAAAGTGATTTTAAACTTTAAAGGTGATTCTTAAAAATTAACTCATATTCAAATATTATCATCACTTCCCTCATATTATAGTTGTTTGAGTTAGTCAAATTTGCTAATTCCAAATTATTAGTTTTTCGAAGTGGCACTAGAAAATGTGACAAGTTAAAATGAACGTATGGAGAAACTGAAATTGAAATCGTTGACTCATATAAAAACATTGGTATGGACTGCTACACAAGTCCATACCCTTCAATAAACATTTAGTAAATAAACCAACAACATCAAAAATGGCTATATCTTCTACCTGGTCTAAGTATATAAACCATCCTAAAATATCTAATAAAAAAAAGCTTAAAATCTTGAGTGCTGCATCGCGGTCAATTATGTTCTACGGAGCTCAAATATGGGGTTACATGAAATACGATATAGTTGAAAAATTATTTAGGTTCTGCCTAAAAAAGATGCTTCTTTTGCCGAGCAACACTCCAAACTATATGCTCTTTTTAGAAACTGGTTTAAGTTCAATGTAAAATTGTATTTCGATTATATCGACAAAGTTCTTAACATGCCCGACAACAGATTGCCTTGCAAGCTTGCAGAAATGACAATTGCTAGACAAACTTTCTGGGCTGAGCATTGGACAAACCTGTGTAGTAAAATAAATTTTGTGCCATGCTGTTCCCCTGAGCAAACATTGCAAGTCAATTTTACCTACCCCTGGCTCAAATTTATGAAAATCAAAACTTTATCTCCGACGCTAGAAAATCTCAATTTTATGACTTATATGCACAACTAAATTTTCCTTTACTACAAATCACTGATACGAACCTCTCATCTCGTTCGATAAGTCTATTGGTAAGAGCAAGAGGGGGACTTTTAGAAGCACATCAGACGGAATCTGCAAAGATATTAAATGGAGATATCTTTAATTTTGGTGCTCTTGTCAATTACCTGGAATCTTGCTTAAAATACAGAAAACTGTTATGAAATGAATTTTTTTAGATCCTTTTTAAATTAAATTTAAAACAAAAAAAAAATAATAATAAATTGTTAACAGCTTTAATTTTGCCAATCTGGCTTTCAACTATATGTTATGCCAGTTATAGATCATTATTTACATTTAAACAAAATTTTGTTAATATATTATTAGTAAATGAATCTATTTAATAAATAAAAAATAAATAAATGAAAATAATAGTTGTTTAAATTTTTATTCCTAATGTCAAGGATCGGAAGTAAACTTAATTTCTTATTCCAAATGTTATTGCACTTTAAAAAACGAGGGTCGAACTGGAAAATCTAATTATTTTAATATACTGGTTTCTCAAAATTTATATCACGATTTTTTCAAGTTCATAATTTTGAATTTTTAGTAATTATCTAGTTGATCATTTGCAGTTATCATATAAGTTTTTTACAGACCAACAAAAAAGTTATACACAAGATTTTGTTGTTAGAGAAAACCAGAACTTGTATTTTTAACCTTCAACCTTACTGTTAACTAAGGAAATATTTTCTTTTCTTACCTTCAATTACTCCACACAAAGATATAACAAAATAGATACACAATTAAATAGTCCCTATGTTAAAAAGAAGTTGAAGGCTAAAACACAAAATTATGAAATTACTAAAAACACAAAATGATGAAAAAAAATCGAGATATAAATATTGTAATCATTTGAGATTCCAATTCGACTCTCGTAGCATATTCAATACTAACATAAGCTGGTCTAGATTAGACGAAAATAAAAGCTAGATAAATATTCGAGTTGCAAAGTTTGCTTTGTTGTGAATAGCCGTGTTTTCTTCAAACGACTTGAATTATTAATTTAATAAATTTGATTTTGCAATATACATAAATATAATATAAAATATAATTCCCGATAGAAGCGAATGGACGCAATAAATAAAACATTTTTATTTAAATTATTTAACATCAAGGTGAACAATAATTAAGAAAGAAAAATAAAAGTAAAAGTAAAAGAAAAAAATATATATATTTATGTATGAATGCACATACATACATATGTATAAGTTAAGGTACAGAGGTTCAATTATGTCAAATTCTTTGTATTTTATTAAACATGAAATATGAGCGCTGCACCCGCAATAAAAATATTAAGATTAAAATATTGAAATTGTTGCAGACGCTAACTTGCATTTTTTATTCAACATTTCGTTCACATGAAATGTGAATCCCCTAAAAATAAGCGCTGCACCCACAATAAAAATATTAAGATTATAATATTAAAATTGTTGCAGACGCTAGCTTGCAATTTTTATTCAACATTCCATTCACATGAAATGTGAATCCATTCTGCCGACAAGCATGTTTGTCGTAGTATTTACTTTTTCTTTTACATTTAGATGAGGTTGTGGAGCTCTTTACTTTAACTAAAAAGTTCAGTTCAATTTCGACAATCAGTTTGCATAGCATGAACAATTATAAAGCTAAGTTAAACATAAAAATAAATAAAGAAAACATTCTTTAATAAAAAACATTCTTTAATAAATAAAATAAATAAAGAAAACATTCTTTAATAAAAAACATTCTTTAATAAATAAAATAAATAAAGAAAACATCCTTTAATAAAAAACAAAGTAGTTATAAGCATTATTTTTATTTTAGTGTCGGGATTGGGCTCAAATAATGTATACATACAGTGTGACTGTAATACAAAATATATAAGAAAAACATTAAGAGCACAGCAAACGGTGAAAAATTAAAAACAACTTTTTGTATGAGTAAAAACAGTGAAAAAACGGTAGGACTAAATAAAAGAGATATTTATATAGATACAGGAAAATATAGTAAATAATGCAAATGCAGAGAATATTTTTTTTTTAAATTCCTACGCTAATCCCGCGAAGCTCTTCGCTTGTCTGCAGGAGACCAGAGTCTGGCGGGAATCGAACCCACAACCCCTGTACTGATAGACTAGCTCACTACCAGCTAGCCTACCGGGGCACCTTGAAACATATATCACCAGAACACGCGCTTACATTAATTGTGGTAGTAATACAGATATTTTAAAAATTATGTTACTTCCAGCTAACATACATATAACTGAACTTTTTGAATTTGGCCGTAAAAGAAGAAATTTTAAATAAAAAATATTTGTAGATATAATAATAGGTCATATTTGGAGAAATCCCATCAAGAGAATTGCGCAAGAAAATCCTATAAGTAACAACAACTCAGTAAATATTTTTGAGCCAATTATTCGAGACTTTGTAATAACAATGCTTATAGTAGAAATTTTATTGTATATAGAATGTATTTATCAATACTTTAAAAATTAAATACTTAAATATTACAATGATATTGTTGCAGCACAAGTTAGAGTTAAAAATAAGTACTAATTTATATGATTAGAATACTATAACTATAAAAATGTTTAATGGAGGAAGATATTGAAAACTTATGGGATTTATTAAAAAATTTGAAGAAAAGTCCAGGAGGGACATACACGGGTGAAACTATTCAAACTAAATTAGAAATTCTAGATAGGATACGAGAGGATTTCCAAACAAAGAGAAGAAGAAGATAAGGAAAAATGATCTGCTTTGAGAATATAGCTCTGTTAGAAAGCCCGAAGATTTGGAAACCGAATCTGAACATTACAACACTCAATTTCAAAATTCAATAAATATGGCGACTCAACATTTTAACTCAGAACTTGCTTCAAAGACAATTCAAGAGTTTATTTATTTATTAATTAGTTATCAATGTAAGGATTTTTCCTTACAGACATTTTACAAATTTAAATTTACACTTTAATAATATAGCTTTTAAACGAACATTTGATAAGATTCTCTTCTTGGAAATTGTCCTCGAAGTTGGTGGCGGAATAC
This sequence comes from Pollenia amentaria, assembly GCA_943735925.1. Classification (NCBI taxonomy): domain Eukaryota; kingdom Metazoa; phylum Arthropoda; class Insecta; order Diptera; family Polleniidae; genus Pollenia; species Pollenia amentaria. The sequence continues at coordinate 85,434,452 of OX031009.1, forward strand.
CAGGGAAGGCTACAGGAGCTTGGGTCAAGGAACAGAGTGAAACTCTGTTGGGTGCCGGGACACTCAGAGGTCATGGGAAACGATAGGGCTGATGAGCTGGCTAGGGCTGGACCAAACGCCCAAATGGTGGGCCCGAGTCCTTTTGTGGGTTAAGTTGGGCCACTACCCAGTCCCTACTGGAGGAATGGGCACTCAGTACGCACAGGAGATACTAGGTATCGCTCCAGGAAATGCGTCAGGCGAAGGAGCTGATATTTCCCGGGTGTACATTGGAGACGAGGGGTCTCAACAGACGGGAACAACGACTGTTGGTGCCTTATCTGACAGGTCAAGAACCACATGTTTCGGATGGGTCTGGCAGAGGACCAGGAACACAGAAAATGTCGTGAGGAGGCAGAGACCACAGAGACTGTGTGATACCCGGCGCTGGCATGGGTCAGAAGGAGACACTTGGGGCACGGCGCGATAGGCGCGGCCGGAGTCGGTGCAACACTGGCAAATGACCTTGTTGGATTCCTCTGGGAGGCAGAGGGTCTTTTGACAAACTTAAGGGGAGGTGGGTACAATAGAAACTCCCCGCTCTCTCTCTAAAAAAAAACATTTGATTAGATTACATTAATTTTACTGCATCAATTAAGAAAAGCAATTATTAATCTACTAAGTAACTTTGCTTGCAACGAAAAATCCATAAATCTATTTAATTGATTGAAGGTATAACACATTCCTCTAAGAGGGTCAGCATTACCATAATTCGCTTTGAAAAATTTGATAGAAAACGGTATGAAATTTCAAAATGAACGTTGAGGAATATTAAATAAAATCACATTAATTAAAAATCCAACGCAGATATCACCATTAAAAATGTTCAAAATAAGCGTCACATTCAGCATTGTTCTACGACTTTTTAAAGTAGGGAGTTTTATCAGAGTCAGTCGAGCTGTGTATGAAGGCATGGTTAGTGGGTTGAAATGTAATCCACGAAGACAGAAGTGCAGGAATTTTTTCTGTACCGATTCGATTAAATTAGAATACGTTTGGTAAATGGGGTCCCATAAAATTGATACATACTCAAGAATCCGCCAAAAAAAAGTGACATATATTAGGTTTTTGTAACAAAAGGGTCATCCAAGTGTGCCTCTAGCTTTATTTATCATAAACGTTATATGCGAATTAAAGCTTAAACTGGGCTCAAGAAGTATTCTAAGATCAAGTAACCCTATTCAATAAATTAGAGTAAATTCACTTTAAGGTCAGATTTGTAAACTCTATTAATTAAAGTTTCTTTAACAAAATATATTGATTGACTTAATCAAAAGCTTTGCGGAAATCAGTATAGACAACATCTGTTTGATTTCTTATGAAAAAACCACGATTGATTGCAATTGTTTTGTTAACAGCTTCGTTTTTTATATGTCTGCAATTAGAAGCCTAGCTGCATTTTTTAATTTTTTATGATTTTTTAAAAAACAAAAATTTCGAAATTTTTATAAAAAAATTATGTTTCAATAACAACTACTCATATTACAAAAAAAGTTTTACTTTTCTTAAATGAAATTCTATTGCGGAATTTTTCAGGAATTTTTTTAGTAATTTCAATAAACTAAACCGTTTTTGAGTTACGCGAATATATGTTGTGCAACCTCCTCCATTTTGGCAATAACATTATATCTCGAAAACCAGAGCTCTTAATCTTAAAAAACCGCAGGCACCACTGGATTCAGCGTACCCGAATTATGTTAAAACGCCATGTGTCCGGCTTGTCACGAAAAAAGTGTCAATTTCTTGCACAGTGTAATAATCAAAATTACAATGGAAACACTAGTAGACCAATTGCAAATAATTTCTGACCGAATAGCGACAATAATAGGATGGTAAATCCGAAATCATAAGCGGAATAATAATGATAACAACTATAAAAATACTTGTAACAATAACAACAGGCAGACAAGTCGTAATAACTATGTAAATAGAACAACATACGGTAATAATAGAACAGCTAATTATAATAATTATAACAATAATCAGGATAGAAATAATAATAAACAAATAAATGTACATTGTGTACAGGAAAACTTCCAAGTTCCGGACGTGAGTCAAGGAGCTGTACAAACTCACCATCCGGAGGAACTAGAAAAAGGTTGAACAATGTTTTCGAAATATCAAGCAATTTAACAAATTTCATTAATTTGAAACTTATATTTCTTTATAAAGATATCTCTTTATGTAAAATAAAGAAATTAAATGAAGATTCGATAAACTTTGACAAGGTAAAATCATGTAGCTTAGCAAAAAGGATTTCTGAAAATATACAAGCAAATAACATAGGCAACACATCCTAACCGCACAATGGAGATCATTCGTCCCTACAAGATATAAAAACTATTCGCGAATTAAAATTTAATATTGTTGAAACAGGTATTAAAAATAAGGAACAAATTAATAAAAACGTGATGTACATATGTTGATGATGATCTAGCAAAATACGTTTTGTCTCTAGAGAAATTAATAATTCATATAGGTTAGGTTAAGTTAGGTTAGGTTAGGTAGAAATGCTGGTGCAAAGTAAACTTCACACCCCCACCCAGAGACCAATATGGTCCATTGTGACGCCTTAAGTAGTGATAGAATTCTAATAAGAGAATAGGGGAAATAAAGAGCAAAAGCACAATAATAGAGAAAGAAGTGGATGACAAAAATGGGGCAACACAAGCAAACAACCCTCTTGATTTACTTCTCGCAAACGCCCAAAATCGACTCTAGTGCCGACATAATTCGTGGAGCCGGGAAATAGCCACCAGCAACAATTTCACCCAAGATCCTCATCCCTACGCGTGTGCTTCGCTCTATTGAATAACCTTCTGCCAATGGTCCTTTGAGTCTTCAACTCGCGAGTCTATCATCTTGGTTGCGAACCTACCTAGAAAGTTTAGCGGACAAGAGCGCCAAAAGCTACTGGTCAACACCTCCGTAAAGGTACCCACCAGTTGCCCCACTTCGGCCGATGTCGACCTCCAATCGTGTGTAAATCTAAGGTAACTATTTACCAATCCCGAAAGAGAATCCCAGTTCGTCCTTCTTGGATTGCTATATGGACACCTTTTTGACTTTTCAAAGTTTAGATTCAAGGACAGACACTATGGTCAGAGAAGGAAAATCCCAAAGCCTCCCTCCAATCAACTAGGTCTCTATTGTTCGTCAAAGTGATATAGTTATTACTGCCTCCCTATCTCTAGTGCTGAACGTTGGAATATTCCCCCTATTACAGATATAAAGATTGCTACCAGTAATAAAATCAAACATAGACTCACCTCTTTTGTTAATGTCGCGGTATGGTGTACATTGGCGTCACAACCTAGTACCAATCTCGAGCCCCTTCTGCCCGAGTGCTCCAAAAACTCATGCACTTTCCCACAAGGTGTATCGGTAGCCTCATATGGTAAGTATACCGATGTTAGTGCCAGGACCATTTTGTCCCTAGCTTCACAACCGTGAGGCCTCCATTACTGAAAGAATGAGAAAACATGAATTTATAGAAGTTTGTACCTTTTCATCCGTGTGGGGTACGAACAATGTATATCCCGTGGCCTTTTATCCAACTACCCGGTTGTTACTAGTCCTGTTGAGGCTGCTTCACAGTGATGCAGGTATATATGCACCAGTTTCAGCCTCTCAGGGTCTATCATTTTTCGGAAACCTAAATCTGATAGACCCCAACACGAATATAGCAACCCCACTCATCGGCTTCAACTTCCTGAGAGACTCCTGGTCTACTGCCAACCGGAAATATCTCTCTTGATTCTCTTTACACCCTAAAGAAGCTATCAGCTCTCAGTGGCAACTTCGATGCAAGTAAAACGTCCAACCTAGCTTCAGGACAAGCGCTGCCTTTTAAAACTCAAAGGTTTTTTGATTGCCGCAACTGACAATTTTGACACATTTTGCCCAATCAGCTCCTTTGACGCTACTTCGTCCGGCCTACCTCTCACAATGATGATTTCGTCGAGAAGTTTGTTCTCTAGCACCTGCCATCTTTCGACACTGATCCTTCCATCAGGGTCACTGCAATCGATAAATGCAACAACGCCTTCTGTTTTTCGGACTTGGAGGGTGTCCTCTATGGAGCCAGTTCTCTTAAAGATTCTTCGGGGATCCTTTAAAGAGCCTCTTCGCCGCTGAGGATTTCTGAAGAATATCCCTGTGAGTACTTATCAGATCCGAGTCTGAATCAACCGACCCTGCTGAGTTGTATGCCAACTCCTATCACGTCCGTTTTTTGTTTTAGTTTAGTGAATTTGTCCATTTTCCAGTCCCACGAGAATGCACGTGTAAGATAGGACCATCTCCTGCAGTGGCGAGATGGACCAGGCCAGAATTACAACTGACCTTTGCCATCAGCGGGAAGCTGTAAGCTACTAGTTTGTTTAACCACTTACTAGTTATGCAGGTCCTCGGCACTGCTGGCAACCACATTGACCTTCAAAGTGTTGAAAAAGGTATTGAGGGGGAGGGGGGTGATTGAAATAGGATAAGGAATGGAAACCATTGGTCATGCTGGTCTAAAAGCTCATATTAATTGAATTTTTAAAGAAAATTAATAATGATGTATACCAACGCATTTTGAAAGCAACTTGATATATTAAACATCATATTATATAAACCGCTGCAACGTGTTAAAGATAAACAATCCCAAATGAATATTATTAAAGAATTCCACGTTTCACCAATATCAGGACATTTTGTTATCAGAAACCTCGTCTTAAAATTAAAACAATGTTATGTAAGGAAAAATATGAGAAAATGGTAAGAGATTACATAAACAAGTGCGATAAATGCCTAAGAAACAAACAAACAAAGCACATTAAAGAGGAAATGATAATTACTAACAATTCAAAAACTAGTTTTGAGATAATAGAATGTATCTATTTCTGAGAAATAGATACAGTGAGAATGACAAACAATTTTTGGAATATATTTATAATGCAGTGTATATTAACGAAATATGTAGTAGCACACCCAATTGGAACCAAAGACGCAAAACCTTTAATAGAGCAATTCATTTAAAAATATGGACGTTTTAGGATTTTAAAATTAGACAGAGGTACTGGGTTTAAAATCGAACTGTTGAAAGAAGTTTACAATTTATTAAACATAGATCTCAAATTCTCAACACCATACAACCATCAATCCATTAGCACACTGGAATGTAATTATGGTGTGCTATATGAATACTAATTGAATTTTATAGATGATTATGTATGGGATAAATGAATACCATACTACACATTTGCATATAGTATAACACCACATATAAACAATAATTACTCACCTTATGAATTAATTTATGGCAAATTAGCAGCATTGCCAATAGATAAAATACAAAACACAGACAAATATTATAATATGGAAAATTACGGCAACGAAAGTCTTGGAAAAAGTGAGCTGGCCTAAGCAACCAGCGAAAAATGCGCATAGAAAATACCCAGCAAAAACTTGACTTACCTGTAGCCAAAAAATATCTAGTTATTATTTAACTACCAGTAAGTTGAATTGTAAGTACTTACAATATACTCACTAGAAGCCAAAAAATAACTGGGTTTTCTTAGTTAGTTAGTAAAAAGAAAGTATAAACAAAAACAATAATTTGAATACATTTTAAAACTGTTTATATACCTAATAAGTAGTTATTGAGCTCGTTACCAGTAAGTAAACATTCGATACTGAAAGCTATACAGCTAATAAGTAGTTATTGAGCTGATTGTTAGTAAGCAAATATTCAGTAGTGACATAATAGAAGTAAAAAGTTATTACTGAGGTCAATACTAGTAAGTACTTATTGACGTTTTCAGAATAATGGCAATTGTAATGACAACTACTTACCAGGTAAGGTGTGAAATAACTACTACCTATTACCTAAATTCAAAAAGTTTTACCTGGGTAGCTTTCCCTCAGCAATAAATTTCAGTGTTTTTATCAAAAATAAATATTGGGAACTTAGCACGTTATAAATAAATCTTATTTATATTAAATTTTGTATTCCCGAAAATAACTTTTGGAAATAAAATCAAGATTACGAAAATCCTTGGAACATGCCATAAGAACTAATTAAAAACAAATCCAAAATACTATATGGCAATAATATAAATAGAAGTAATATCCAAGTTAAAGTTTTGTATTAGTGAAGGTAGAATCTAAAAAAAAGATCAAAGCCCTTATAATGGACCGTATCAACTAGTTAAAGGATTAGGACTAAATTCTTTATTAAATGTACATTCTACAGAAAAACTTTTACAATTATATTAATCATTTTTTTCGAATGATTAATATAATATAAAAAATAATTTATGAAAAAGAAAAAAAAATTCCCATATTCTATTTAAAAAACTTTTTCACAATAATATACTTAAGTTTAATAAGAAAAACATGTATAAAGATAAGAGCTTTAAGCATTAGTATAAAATAATAATTCCCAATAAGATTCAATTTACTTATTTACAAACATAAATTTAATCTAAAAAGGAAATATTCTTGTTAATCATATGAAACCAGTATTTACCCCTCATACATCTCTTGATATTGCAGTCGAGTTACCACCTGTTGCTGTTAGAGCAGCAACCGCTCTCTTCATCGATGTTTCTCAAGCTTTATCAAGTCTGCCATGAAGGCTTTTTACATAAATTGAAGCTAAACCTACCAGTAAACACACACAAGCTGTAAGAAAGCTTAGTTGGTCGAAAGTTAATAATTAAAGAAGGAGCTTTTTGAAGTTCTCCTCAGCCAAATGACACTAGAGTCCCTAAGGGTTGCATCATGGGCCCACTGTTTAAAATGCCAAAAGAAACTAAAATAGACTCAGGAGTTGATTGTTCCGTTATGGTTTGAGTGATTTACGTAAAAGTTTATCCGTCATAGAAGACGTAAAAGAAAATGTTTAAAATATTAGGAATATAATATTTATTGAAAAACTTAATTAAGTTTTTAATCAATGTGTTGGTCGTTACACGTTGACCAAGTGAAAAAACCACATTTATTGACACACTGTCTCCATGTGAACTAATATTATTTAAGTATGCGCTACTTGCAACGGCTTGATATTGAACGTATATTTTCAAAATATTCTACGGTTTTGTGTGACAATCGAAGATCATTTCAATTAAAAAACTTGACAAAACAGATAATAATATATTGTAATAATTATCTGTTCAAATAAAACTAATTAAACATTATTACTTGGCTTTTTTGCGTGCATATTTTTAAGTTTTTTTTTCGGTATATTTGCATGGATATTTTGAACAGTTTTGTTAGTACATTCCCATAAGAAATACATAGGGCTAAAAATCAACATCTTTCAACTTCTCTAAAAGCTGTACCAATCTCATTTTATTCCATTTTGCATCTTTCGATTATTTTAGTGTCATCACTAGAAAGAAAAGTGCCAAAAAATTCTATTATTACAGTGAAATCACTGACAAAGTTAAGGAAAATGCTTTTTGTTTGTAAAATTTTATTTACTGCAACATGTCTTATTTTGCTTGTTAAATTTTATTTATTTACTACTTTTTTGTTTTGGTTTTTTTTCCTGATTTTTATTTATGTACAAATTCCTTTTTGTTTGTTAAATTTTATTTCTGTATTACTTTTTTGTGTGTGTAATTTTTGTACATTGTATCATTTACAGTTTTGATTGATGGTAGATGTCAGATGTGAACAATGTAATCGCATGTTTCACATTTTCTAAATCTTCCATATGTTTACCTAAATGTCGTTAGTGTAAAAAGCCTATAAGAAAGAAAAAAACCATCGGCACATTAAATCAACTAATTTAAAAAAAAAAATTTAAATAAATACGTATTAGATATGTTGTTAATAAAATAAATTTTTTCATAGCACAAATTAAGATAAGCATAATATATTATTATATTATAAAAATATCGGCAATTTTTTTATAGTCCTGCTAACATTTCTGTGGAAATGTCCATATGTATTGGCTTTTTAATCGATTTTTTGTTTTGTGTTCCTATTGTATTTCTAATAAATACATTGTAAGTAATAAAAGCGGTTTAAAGTGAAAATTTGTGCGTTTAAAAAAAACTTAAAAACAATTTTTAACTGAGCTTTTTCATTTATATTTCAGTCAAAACCATTTAAAAATAGATTTTTCTATTTTATCTAAATTTTTGTTGTTCGGCCAATGTAGTTGTTCATTAATTTGTTTTTATTTAAGCTAAAACGGCCTAAACTTTTATATATAATTAAAAAAACATTTAATCAAAATTTTCCCAACGTTTCGTGAATGTTATGTTCACTTTATCAATGGATTTGTAGTAAGAGAAATTGATTTGTATACCCTTCACCGAAGGTAAATGGTTTGACATTCTGTTTGTAATTTCTACAATATTGATGTTAGACCCTATAAAGTATAAATATTTTGGGATTTTATGAGAAGCGAAGTTGATTTAACGGTGTCCGTCTGTATGTTGAAATGGGTTTTCCCAAGACCACAGAATTGATGGGGACTAGGTTGTTACATAGTTATGTCACATATACTCGGTTAAAGCTTGCTATTGAAATATGAGGAAAAACCACGACTACCTCTAATTTTTCCCATAAATCCCGTGTTGTCTTTTATTTTTTTTTTTCTGTATATCTGGAGAACGGCAAAATCCAGGGCTTTTAAATGTGGTACAAGCATCTTGGTTATCAATACACCAACTCTCTGGGCGTGAGAGGAGAAGTTGGCACGGTACCTCCCATGCAAATAAATTATACATTTCTGTATATCTAGAGAACGAAACTAGCTAATGTTTTCAAATTAAGTACAAACATATCGGTTATAAATATACTGCACCCCACAAAATATGGGCGGGATTGATAATGTGGACGTGATCCTATCGTAAAAAGACATAATTGATATCTGTATATCTAGAGAGCGGAAAGAGCCAAAGTCTTAAAATTAGGTGCAAGCATCTTGGTTATCAATACACAACATCCGAAAAATGTGGGCAGGATTTATGAAGGATTTATAAATCTGTCAAATCCGTTAAAAAAAATATAGCCAAGTTACGACCAAAATACGCCAAAAATGGTCAAGAAAACAAAAACATATTAAATTTTAGGGCCATAGACCATCCCGAGTCAAAGTTTTATAATCCAAGTATATGGTAAATTTCTTCCTAAAGACGTCGGTATATAAATCTGCCAAATCGGTTAAAAATGGTTAAGTTAAGCTAAATACTCCAAAAATGGCATATTAAGCATCAATATTTTATCTATTAAACTAAATAATTTCAACAAAGAGAGACAGGAAATTCTTGCATCTTAAAAACTTTCAAACACCGATTACTCTACGGTATGACAACACTGCCTATACTAAAAGAAACAAACACACATACCTGATTTGTCTAGGTCGCATGTATGTGTGTGTATTTAAATATCCTTTTTTTTCTTCTAACACCTTGGTAAAGGATATATAAGATTCTGCACAATAATATCTTGTAGACAAACATAAAAACATTAAACATGAAAAATTAAATTAAACACAAACTTAAAAATTATTTTAGTTATTTCTATTTTTATTTTATAAAACGGAAATGGAAATTGAGATTTTTTGATTTCATCTCCGGAAGAGACCGATTGTAATTAAGACCTTGTAAACCAATTTCAGTGAAGAACAATTGAAAGCAAAATTTTACCTTTAAAATTTAGAGAAATTAAAAAACGAAATTGAAAAATTAAGTAACTATTTATTCTAAAGTTACAAATCCATTAAAAAATTTTAATCTATATTCCTTCATTCCGTTGTAGTGAAACAGGCCAGAGTCTCTGCAAAGAATCGAACCTTCAACAATCACACTGATAGACTTGCTCGCTTCTAACTAGCTTCCCATGAAATTATATAACTTTTTTGGTTATTCAAGTTTGTTTTTGGATTTACCAGAAACTGAATAAAACAAAACGGAATATAAAGATAAAATTAATTTCCTGTATCAACAAATTAATGAAAACTATTGTAAAAGACTTATTAAAAATTATTTAATAATGAAAAATGAACCCTTGCGATAATATTGCTTGTCTGTGTTATTCAATAAAGGTATGTTCAGACCAGAAATAATGCATGACCAGCAAATTCTTCAAACGTTAGCTTTATTTTTAACTTTCTTGTCTTAATTTCTAAGAAGATAATTGTATAATTCAATAAAGAAACTGTTAAATGATGTTTGATTCAGCAAACGCTTTGCAAAAGCTAGCCATTTTTTAATAAAACTAGTGGTTACCTGTAGGACGTCAAATATTTAATAGGTGTGAACATAGCTGAAGTTTATACGGCTAATAAAAGGATAAGCTTACAGAAAAATTGTTTTGTAATCATGCTTTTAGTAAGTTTACATTTGTAATATTTTTGTAAGCTTAGGAATATAGCCAAATAATATATGAACACTGAACTACAGTAGTAATTTTACCATCAGAATTTTTTTGGTATATCATAAATATATTTATAAATAAATTTGTTTTGGTTTTACCCACATATTTCTTGCGGAACACTTGCCTATTTTTGGCGAGCTGGAAAGTGATTTCGTGCTTTTCACAAATTCGACTTTTCTCATTTAAATAGAAATTGCAGCATCTGTATAATTGAAGAAGTTAGGGAATGTGTCAATAAATACAATGTAAGAAACACTTTACTTCTTATAGCTCAAGCTGTACTCAGTAGTGCTGGCAAAGTATTGAATAGTGGGTACTGAGTGTATCCCCTTTTTTAAGAGTACTCAATACTCAAAAGTAGTTTCTCTCAATATTTTCAGAGTTGTATTTTTGGACGAAGTTCTGTGAAAAATATGGTAGCAATAAAAAGACAAAAATATAGCTAAAGATAAATTTAAAATTTGTGTACTGTTTGTAAAAAAATGTAACACACAAGATATTAAAGTGTGTAACGAAAAGTGTTTGGCTTCGAAACGTTCCTTGAAAACTTAAAAAGCTGTGAAAGTATTTAGTGGTATTGCATATTCAAATGAAATGTATTAACTATTATTGAGTAATGAAAAATAATATAATTTCCAACTCTAGTATACAGGCTCCGCTCACTATTTTTATCTGCCGTTTCCCTCCAGCATAGATGCTCTGCTAGCAAATAATGCGCCAATAGTTTTGCGAAGAATGTGGTCTATTTGTTACTATAAGCAGCTCTTTTTCCTTAAATGAAGAGATTATTTTAAGGCGCTCTAACTGGAAATTCAGTGTTACTACTTCCCTTTCTTTTTTTATTATTTAAAAGATATTCAAAAGTTTTTTTGATTTACGAACACTCTGTTTAAATTTATACGGCATACTAACATTATTTTATTTAATAATGTTTGGAATAAGATTATTTAGTCCCAATTTACACTATACGATTTTTGTCGTTGCGATTATTATCGTTTCTTCTTTGAAGTCGGTCTGATGTTTACATTGTACGATTTTTGTCGTTACAACTTCTTATGTATACATATAATTTGAAAATACGAATGAAAGAACAAAACGAATCGTAGAGTACACTCGCTTGTGTACCCCTTTTAAAGCCTCTCTCCCCTCTCGCCAATAAGGTAAGAATCGCAACGACAAAAATCGTATAATGTAAATTGGGACTTAATTCCAATAGAATCTGAATACATGTTCTTTTTTGCATGATGACACTTTGAGAAGCTCCTTAATTACAAAGATTTTGCTATTAAAATTATTATATATGCGATTAATTGCATACAAATACTTCACATGATGATTAAAATAAATATGCAATTGAATCAATATTTTATTTTTATTGCGATTAATCAATTTTTAATGCATCACTTTATCTACAAAAAAATATAGCGCCGATAAAAGAAATACAAAACAAAATATAGAAAAAGACCATCTGCCGATTAATACAAGTAAAACATTTAATTGATTCTAGATTGGTTTGTGTGTGTGTGTGTTTAACTTCGCTTATACAAATAACTTATGAACGATATTGTGTCTTTCGCTTTAAAAATTTTAAATTACATACTCGTTAATATAAATAAACATTTGTTTAAATACTTAATTTATTTTGTACAACTTTAAAAAGCACCGCCGTTGATAAAATTATAATTCTCCTGACATTTGCATTCGCTAATAATTGTACATATGTAGAAACGTATCAAACAGAAGCTAACTTAATTAGGAAATTAATAAAGCTTACAATACACCTAATTAACCATAAGACATTTCTATAATTTGTTATAACAAATACTCAAACACACACACCGATACATACCCTGCAGGAAATCTGGGATAAAATGTCTCCACGTCGTCACTTTTTTTTTTTTTGATTATAAGGTGTCATTTTGGTGTCACTGCCACCAAAGTGTTTAAGCTTCTGTTTGTCTTTGAGGAAAAAGATAAATTTGTTGACACCTGTTGACATTTGTTGACAGGTGAAATTAGTCAAGAGGATGCAACACTTCATAGTGAACGTTCGTTTTTTTATACCCACATCACAATAGTGAAGAGGAAGAATTTTGGAAATCATTTGATGTAATTAGGTGCATAGGTCTTTGTGCCTATAAGCCATCCAATTATGTTGGTATTTAGATTAAATTTGGTCCAAACTTATTTTATTGCAATTCAAATTATATTACCAAATTTTTTTGGAATCGGTCCATATTTGACCATAACTCCCATATAAATTCTTTAAATGCCATAACTTTCGAATTAATGTTGGTATTTATATAAAAATTGGTGACAATGACTTTTATGATATCTACTGCGTCCGTACAAAATATTGTGCTGTTGGGTTCAAAATTAGCCATAGGTCACATATAAACCCTTTTCCTAAAATCACTTAAAGGAAAACAATTTCATATAGATAAAGATATCTAAATAATATGCGGCACAAAGAACTTTTATATGAATCTTAAACTCAATTAAATAATTTGTTCTGGCGGGTTCATGATTGCCCACGGGTCCCAAATAGGGTATACTTACACAAATTTGTTCTTATTTACTGTGGTGTTGGGTATCATATAGTCTGGCTTGACCGACTATATTTTCTTACTTGTTTTTTTTTATAGAATAATGACAAGTTTTTTTTTATTAATCAAAATATATGCACGTACTTAAATTTAATAAATTGTCTTATCCACTAATATTTTTTATTTTTTTTTATTATTCCTACACTAAATGCCGCGAAGCTTTTTGCTTGTCTGCAGGAGACCAGAGTCTCTAGCAGGAATCGAACCCGCAACTCCGGTACTGATAGACTAGCTCACTACCAGCTAGCCTATCGGGGCACCCAATATGTACTATTGTTGCTTAAATCTAGTAAAAATATTTAAAAATGTAGACTGGAACTATCTAAATGTACTAGTAAATCTCTGGTTCCAATGTCTCCATAACTACCTAGCCAATAGTTCTAAGGTCAGTAGTGGTCAGTTAAGTGTATATAGCACAATGCATTGCCTAGTCAACAGTTAGTCAGTGGTACTGGTGACAAAGTCAATAGTAAATTAGTATAGTTTCAATATTGACATTTCCTACAGGGTACCTACAAATATACAGGCACAAGAACAATCGAATACAATAATAAGCATTGACGGGTTCGACAACACATGATCGTTAATCATCTATGGCGAGAAAAATAACGATATAATTTATCAAATGCAAATTACCTATTTATTATTTATTTATTGTTGTTTTCGTAAAAACAACCAACCAACTTTACTCAGTCACTTACTCGCAAACCTAACACCACAACACATTTAATGAACCAACACATGGCGGGAGAGAAGAAAGCGTTAACAAAGAAAATATAAGTTGAGTTGGTATGTGACGCAATGCGATGGAATGGATGGATGGATGGTATGCAAGCCTCAATGGGTTATAAACTTTCTTATCTAATGAAGGCTCCGAACTATTATAGATATTTACATAAAAAGAAAACACATGGTTGAAGAGTGGTAACAAAAACTTTAAGAGTCAGCTTTTACTTTAACACCAGCGATTAAATTAAAATTAATTTGTGAAAGCCGCTTTTAAGTAGTTGATTATTTCATTTTGTTTGCTAGTTTAAACGCCCAAGTTGGCCGCTTAAACTTGCGACAGAACTGTCAAAAGTGCGAACAGCCGTGAAAAGGATATATAACTTTCAAATGTAAACACTATTAAATAAAATGTTAAGTGATACGAAAGATTATAAAATATTTAAGCATTTAAATAAGACAAATATTAAAAAACCAAGCGCACTAAGAACACGTCCAAATACTTTTAATTTATTTAATAACAAAGAGTTTGTTAAAATATTCCGATTGAGTATTTGTTTTCATCAACAAGTCTAGAATCAATTTTGTATAGGAGATTTTCGTACGATATCACTTACCAATGTGCATTTATAACGCCTGATTTTTGTTCGAGATGGGCCGCTTAAAATCCAAAGTTTCTGTCTGTTGCCTATAAACAATTATTTAACCGTTCCCTTACTTTATCGCATCTTGAAGGTAATTTTGCAATTAAGTACAGTAAAACCTCTCATGCACAGTAAAACCTATCATAACCGGACACTCACCGTCGCGGTGTTTTTGTCCGGTTATAAGAGGTACCCGCTTATGAGAGAGGAACACATTTTTTTATTTTAAATATTTTATTTCATAAAACTACATTTTATTAAAACAATGGTAGACTAGTCGGTTCTGATCGAAAAAATGTACTTAGAGTAGACTGCCTCAACTTAAATTTACGCAATTTGAAACTGTTGAGTTTCAAAACGACTTTCAATGTTTTGTTTATGTGTTGGAATGCAACAAATGTGTGCATTTGGGTTGACATCACCAATTTCATTTAGATTAATACAAGTAGAATTAAATTTGAAAAAAAGAAGAACTACTATTTTAAAACAACTCCTGTTGCTGTTTTTCAATGTTTCTTTCCGATTATGAGAGATATTTGAAACACGCATTTTTAAAATGTAATGTCCGATTATGGGAATGCATTTAGTGTGGCAAATCTAATGATGATGTTGGATCTACAAAACTTGTCCGGTTATAAGAAGTGTCCGGTTTGGGAGGTGTCCGTTGTGAAAGATTTTACTGTATTGCGTTCATGGGCTTCAACGGCTACCAAATCTTGACATTTTTTGCTGGAAAGATATTCAAATAAAATGTTTTTAACACATTACAAACATTTTTGTTTTTTTTTCTTTTTCAAGTTACGATCATTAATTTGATGACAATTTTTGACATCTGTTTTAAACTGACATACTTATACTCAAAAAAATTGGCAACTCATATGGCAATGTTAAAAGCTTCCCTACATAAAGACTACCGGTCATTTTGCTAGTTAGATGACCAGTAGTGCTCACCGTTATATTGGTTATAGTTTCTATTAGTTTATGAAGAGCAAAATGAAAAAACTGACCCAATCGTTGTGTACATGTGATTTTGCCTCTCTCTCTCTAACTCATAATGTCTCCCTCGCTAACTTAATAATTCAATGTAAAATTTTTTTTAATTTTGGTTATGCATTTCTTGTAGAGCTTACTGTCTTATACACAGTGCTGCCAATTTAGCGCTAGATTTAGTGCTTTTTAACTGTCAAAAAGGTGCATATTTTTCCCATAGCGCTTTTTTTTTTAAAAAAAGAGCGCTGAATTAGCGCTTTTCTGTTAAAATTTTTGAAAATTAAAGACATTAAAATTAAGGCACATTAAACTAAAATTTGAAACGGTTTTTGAAATACTTTTGATATATAGTATACTGAAATGTGTACTTTATAACAACATACACATCGTCCGGGGGTAATTGGTATGCCGCTTGGCATATATCAATTCTATGTAATAAGTGTGTCCTCTTTTTAAATCCTTAATCCATTTTGTGTATATCGAACATTCATATGTATTAAGTGATATCGAGACCTCTCATTGCCTCATATCCACAATTTAAGTGCTCAGCACCTTTTGTGCTATGAAGGAAAAAAAACATCGTAAAGCCTAGTACTCTGTTCCAATTTGTGAAAAATGTTCAGCGAAATCTATTATTTCCCACGAAAATTTGACATGTATCGATGTTACCTATTTCGCGAGTTTTCACAATTTGACGTTTTTAATCTTTCAAAGTATGCGACATTGTTTTGCGCATATAAATAAGACCCACATGTATTTTACAAAAAGTATTTTTTTAAATAAAAATGAAAGTATATGTATATGGATGAACAACTATTTATTACCGGTTGTGTTGTTTATGTTTTTTCGTTCTTATTTAATATTAAGAGTAAACTTTTTTCATTTGCTTAAAATTTCACGTGAAATAAGTGCAGCTTATATTATTTCGCAGTTTTAAAATAAAATGTTGCCAGAAGCATTTCGCAACTTTTTCACTTTGAACAGAGTAAAACTCTATTGCGTTATATTTTCATAAGCTTTCAAAAGTAAAACAATAACTATTACATGGCGATCCTGCCAAATTAATACATAAAGATCCTGCCTACATAAAGATCCTGCCGAACCAAGAAAGAACGAAAAAGGAATACAAAACGATACAGGAATACAAGATGATATAAGAGGAAGGAAGACAATTCTTAAATTAAGTATAAAAAAATAATAATAATTTTTACTATTTTTAATTAGGCTTAAGTTCATTAAATTTAATTTTCATTAAATTATTTTTAATGAAGAAAGGAATTTTTTACAACATGGAAGATTAATTAAAATTGTTATTGATAATTTTCATTCTTGACTGACCTGGGATTCGAAGCCAGGCTGGCTGGCGTGTGATTCGAACCCAGGCGGCTGGTTACCCTGACATGTTTCGACCTCAACCACTAGGTCTCCTCAGAGGGATTTGCCGTCTTACACTCGCAGCCATCGATGACTGCTGACGTCAGTAGTCAAACATCAATCCTTAAACCAAATTGTATTTTAACCTTTGGTAGATCGAAATTTGCTTTTTGAATGATTATCCATTTTTAATTGATCTCACATAATTAATCTTCCATGTTGTAAAAATTCCTTTCTTCATAAAAAATAATTTAATGAAAATTAAATTTAATGAACTTAAGCCTAATTAAAAATAGTAAAAATTTGGATTAAAAAACCATGAATAGTTCAACAAAATAACCACAATACTAATAAATAATAATAATTTTATTTTATTTGATCAGAAAGTGGCAACCGTTAAAACAAATTTTAAAAGAACTAGAAGTGTCCAAAGAACGCTGAAAAACTTTACTAAGAGAAAGTGAGAAAAAAGCTGAACAACAAAATCGAGGTGACTTCATAATCCGCATGAAGAAAAGGCTGAACGTCATATAGTGCGAATTAAGCCACACAAACTGCTCAATAATAAAATCAAAATTGAAAGAGCAGAAATTAAAAATAAAGATAAAAAAATAAAAAAAAATAAAAATTAAAAATTATTTAATAAAAATTTTTGAAACTATTAGCATTGCTGTTTAGTTGTTGACTTTGTGGAAGATTGTTCTAAGGACGAGCAGCGTGTACATAAAACTGCCATTTAGATACTAGGCAACGATGTCGAGGTATTACAATATTTCGAGTTCGGGGTGATTGGAAAAAACGTATTTTATCGAATATATATTTAGGTGTTTGACTGTTTATTATTTTATTTAAAAAAGTAAGAGTGCAAATTTTTAGAAGACTTTCAAAGGATATTCCATAAAGATTATTGGTAACAGCAGAAACATGATCTAATCGTCTTTGTCCATACACATATCTTATTATAATATTAAACAAGACATTCAATTTTCCCTTACTAACTGAGTAACTGTTTCCTAATAATTCCCACCCATAGATCAGGGAAGGAATCAAGTACGTTTTGGCAAGTAAGGGTCTTATTCTAAAAGGGGTGAAACATTGTGTCGACCAGACAGCTCGTAGCTTTACATAAGTTTGGCCAACCAGTAAGTTTACATGATCACTCAAAGTCAAATTGCTATTGAAAATTATGCCAATATTCTTCGCTTTGTTAGCCATTTAAATTTTTAAGCCATTTAAAACAATATCCTCAGATATGGAGGGAATTAAGCTATTCTTACATATTACAATGCATTTAGATTTTTGAGGATTCAAATAGAGACCGTTTACACAAGCCCAAAGGAAGATTCTGTTTAAGTCGTCATTTAGGTTGGATATACCCGACGCAATATTTCGAACTGGGCTATGTACTTAAAGTGAGCAGCACGTCATTGGCGTATAAATGGATGTTACATTTAGTGAGCTGTTGTGGCAAATCATTTACATATAAAGAAAATAAAAGTGGACCTAGAATAGAACCCTGAGGCACTGCCCTAGTCAGTGATAAGCTATCTGACCATGCATCGTTTACAAACACCGACTGTGTGCATTCTGAAAGATAAGACATTATAAGTTTGGTTGACGTGTTCGTAAATCTAAAAAAGTGTTTCAGTTTTCTGATGAGTATATCATGGTCAACCGTATCAAAAGCCTTGGAATGGTCAATAAGCACCAAAAAGTTAATATTTCCATTTTTCAATCCTTGCCGTATATTTTCACTAAGTGCTGTAAAGAAAATTATGATTATTAATATAAGTAATCATTTGTTTATACAAAAGTTTTTCCAATACTTTCGACAGAAAACACAAGATGGCTATAGGTCTGTATTCGACTTAGGAAATGGCACAATTTTGGCATGTTTTCAATTTAACGGGTAAATGCATGACATTATGATAGAATTAAACAAATGAGTAACATATGGTAAAATCAATGACATTAGTTCCGGTGACCATCCGTTCTGTATTATACAGACCAGTTCTGTATTTTAGAGTTTTGTTCTCTGTGTTCTAGTCAAAAACCTTCAATTGTTCTGTATTTAATTAAATGTTTGAATTTAATAAAATAGCTATAAGAAATACACGCAGAGAAAAACATGGCTGAACTATAGTTAAAAATTGTAATATGTTCTAGCCACAAACAAACTGTTTTTATTTCTGACATAACTGTTATCACGATTAATTTTTTTTTTTTAGATTTAGCAATAAAATGTTTTCTTGAAACCTCAAATATGGTTGAGTTTAACAATACATATGAGGAGCTGCAGAACAAAACGTACTTTTTCGCATTTTTTTACAAATTTGTTTTTTGATATTTTTATAATATTTGGGTTGAAATCTTTAAGAAAAAATCTAGTTAGCATATTTTATTTTTTTTTTTACCAAGAAAATCGGTTCTAAAAAAATTGATGCATAACAAAACGTACATTTTTCATTTTTATTTTTCAAAACGTGCTTTTTTCATTGTTTTTGCCATTTCTTCGAGTAGTTGTTTTAATAACATAACATTTCTTAATATTCTTAATTTGTTTGACGTTTATTTATGTCATTTAATTTTCGTTAAAATTAACTGTTGAATAATAAATTCTTGAAAACGCGTCGAAAAAGTGAAAAATTTCATTAAAACAAAAACAAAGTTTAAAAAATTTTTTTGTGTTTATCATACAATTTACCAGTTTTTAAAGAGAGAGAAACGCGTCAAAATTCTCATGTATGTATATTTAATTTAGAAATGTTTGAAAAACAAAAACTATTTTTTAAACTTTGCTTTTGTTTTAATGTAAATTTTTATTTCTTCGACGCGTTTTCAAGAATATCCACCAATAATTGCAATAATTTAACTATTGTTTGGTGAATGGTGTTATAAAAAAAATAATTAATACAATAGTATAATTAAAACATGGAAGAATTACAAGAATCTGTAGAAAATTTATTTCAACATTTTGAAAACGACGTTGGGAAAAAAGTTTTACTATTTAAAAAGTATTATACTTAATAACTTTAAAATCTATAACTTAATAATTATAAAAAAGAATTGTTTAGTTTTCTATTTAATTTGAAATAAAATAATAACGTTTTCTATCAAAAATTATTTTCGGGAATAAAATATTTATTATTAATTAGTTCATTTATTAATGATGTGCTAATAATCCCAATTTTTGAATGAAAACACTGAAATTTATTGTTGTGGTAAAGCTAGTTTCTATGCGCATTTCGCTGGTTGCTTAGTTTCCTGACGAGCTGGCCTAAGCAACCAGCGAAATGCGCATAGAAACTAGCTTTCCCACAACAATCAATTTCAGTGTTTTCATTCAAAAATTGGGATTATTAGCACATCATTAATAAATGAACTAATTAATAATAAATATTTCATTCCCGAAAATAGTTTTTGATAATAAATTTGCATGTGCCCGGCAAATAAAAAACTTAAATGGCAAGCTGCTTTATTTAAGCAACTTGTTTTTTTTTAATTTGGTTTTTTTCTTTCTATCCTCTTACAACTACAATTCGTGTTGGAAAAAACCCAGCCAATTGTAGGGGAATGTAAGAAAGAAAAATTGACGGCTTATTGTTGTGTCTTTGTTGAAGCTTTGATATTGTTACATGCGAGACCTGAGTGTTTAAAAATTCGTATTCACTTTATGGTCTTACTTGTATAAAATTTTTAGCTTTTCTAAAGTATTTGGAAAAAGTTTCCTGACGAGCTGGCCTAAGCAACCAGCGAAATGCGCATAGAAACTAGCTTTCCCACAACAATAAATTTCAGTGTTTTCATTCAAAAATTGGGATTATTAGCACATCATTAATAAATGAACTAATTAATAATAAAGTTTTCATTTTACTTATTTTTTATTTATTTTTTACTTTAATGGTTCAGGTTTAAAAACATTCAGTCAAAATATTCCTTTTTCTATATTCCTTTTTCTATATTTTTGAACAAAACGTACTTTTTTCATTTTTTTTTTAACAAAACGTACTTTTTTCGATATAAAATTGGTTTGATATTAAACATCCTTGACATTTAATGTGTTGACTTACGGCAGTTTGATTCATCTTTTGGTAAGCAAAAAAATTGTTTCAATTTCCAGGTTCATGCAGTTTTTTAAGGGGTCGAAATAAATAATCCTCAATTTCCCAAAAATTTTAAATGTGTGAAAAAGTACGTTTTGTTCTGTGGCAAGGGATGCAAACGATACATCGATGTTTAGAAAACATCGATCTATTGGTTATAAGTACCGATGTTAACATCGATGTTTCGATGGACGATACATCGGCGATACATCGCCGTCCAAACTAAAAAACATCGACATCGTCTATTTAATATTTTCACTTATTTAAATTTTTTTCATAATATTTTTATCATTTTAAATATTTATTTTTTCAATTAAACCCTTCATTTAAAAATATGAAAAAGTGTATTTCAAAGTATAGCCGTACACCTAGAGAAAAAACATGTTTAAATATGGTCACCTTCATCAAAACTATTTTTAAATAAAATTGTAAACATTTTATGGTTTATTTAACCAAATTATTGTCATCGACAACCAATACACAACGAAGCACAACTATAGTATGGCTGTGGATTCTTGATGGAGGACTAATTTAACAATAATATTGTTGTCTGTAAAAATAATATGGTAAAATTAAACATAATATGTTCAAAATTTTCTTTAAAAAGTTTTTTTTGGAGGTGACCATATTTAAACATGTTTTTTCTCGGGGTGTACAAAGTACGTACATATGTATGTATGTACATACCTGCATAATATGCATTGTAAAACAACATATGTATACATATGTGGTTCTCATTTTATAAACTAAAGAAATGTTAAAACAATTTTGGAGACTGTGTAATAGGGTTATAAGTTTTTTAATTTTTTGCAAATATCAGTTCTCCCAAGGTAAAATCGTGTAGGGCATGGACAAATATTAAGAAATGCATTTTTAGTTTTTTTGCTATTGTTAAAAAAGTACACCCGCTAAGTTCCATGAAGTTTTTAATTAAATTTTTTTTTTTTTTTTATATTTATTTTAAAATACTTTGCATTTCATGTCATTTTGTCAAGAAAATTCCCCAAAAGTTTACTTAACTGACTTCTTTGTTGGATACATATTAAATCTTTCAATAATAATAAGAAAAAAAATTAAAACATCGATGTATCGTGTTTGTACCGATGTTTTTTAACATCGATACTTATCGTGGAAACATCGATGTTTTTCGGAACGATGTTGCATCCCTATCTGTGGCTCCTCATATAATGTTATAATAAACTTTAGCTACAACTATATTTATTATAATCATAACTGTGAAATATCGATTACGATTAGTAATGAATTACATATCTTTTTGAAAAAAATAGTTATGATTACGTAATTCTTAATACAAAATTTCTGACAATTAATAGATTACGTGTACAAATAATCGAAAATAATTAGGATTACTGGAAATTACTTCAAAATAATCAAAAAGTAATCCGATTATTTTCAACGATCATGTTTGATTCTTTTTGATTACTTTTAACAATTGTGTATTCATTCGCACAACATTTTTCTTCCAAAAAGCTAATCCCTGTTTAAAGTTTTCATAATCGATAAATTTTATATATATATTTTAATCAAAACACTAATAACATTAACGAAAGCATGTAATTCAAAACAACTGAAGAACAATACCTAAAGAAACTGTAAGAAGTGCCCGAAATGGCTAAATTTCGCCGAACCGCATCCGAAGCCAAACTGTACTTATCAAAATTCACAACAAAAAAAAACATTGACATTTTTGAGATCAATTTACTAGCCTGGGACCAAAGTGGTCTATGATACAAAATAAAAATTTTGAGATAACAAACTTAAGACCACTTTAAAGTTTAAAAAAGTGGATATGCACTAAAAACATAGCAAAAATTACCTTAATTCATATATCTGTAGAAGCCAACAACAAAATTTCAAAATATTTATGACATTGTTTGTGCTTTCAATGTAATTTTTTGGAGTTGCGTTGCGTTTTACATGATTAGGGCCTAAATAAAAAACAGAATCTTATTTGAGAACAACTTGTGATATCTTCCTCTGAAAAACGCTGTCTCTATTGCATTTTGTTTTTACTATTGTAGGTGCTAAACCAAGGTTTATTGCAATGCCAACAGCTTTTTCAACCAACTTGACTTTAACTCAATAGAATAAAATGGAAAATCCCTCTTGACACACACGTAGAAAAATTCTTCGACTATGACGTAAGTGAAAAAATTCAATCGTATTTAGCGAAGCAAATTGGAATCAAAACGATACAAAGCAGATAAAACCAAATTCTTAAAAGCGACGCAAATTGAAAGGCCGCAAAACGGGACTCTAGTGTACATATGTGAACAATTTCATATATACAAATTTTTAATGTTGCTTTGTTTTTGTTGTTTTTATGTAAGTTGAATTCACACAGAAACTGTATGTTTGATAAGTGAAATCAAAAAATAAGAGCGCTCTTTCGAGTTGGCTACTATATATCAAAAGATCGGAAATTTTTAGTAGAACATATTTGCTGAAAAACTCGGAAAAATTGGTTCAGACAAAAAAGTTATTAACAAAATATAATTTTTTATTTGAAAAATACCTATTTTCGGGAACCAAAGATCTTCTCGAGTCCAAGTTTCATTACCAAGGTAAATGGCAAATTTCTTCGTAAAGACGTCGGTATATAAATCTGCCAAACTGAATTCCCAAAAATTACTCTTTTTATACCCTGAACCGAAGTTATATGGCTGTATATATAAGCTTGTCCTTCCGTTTGTAATTTCTATAATACATATTGATGTTATCTATATATATAAAATTGTAACGTTACTGACTCACTCACTCACGGTTTCATCATCGCACAGCCTAAACGCCTGAAGGTAAAAACTTGAAATTTGGACCAGGGCTTTGTCTCTCCCCTAATCGATCCACTAAGACGGGATTTTTGGAAATTCGAATGTTTAGGGAGTAAATAAGGGTAAAAACGGGTAAATTCGGTAACCTTATATCTCTAAAACTAAAAGAGATACAAAAAAATTTAAAACTTAACGTTGTTCTTTAGAAAAATAAGCGGACAGGTGTCTGGTACTTTTTGGAAATTCAGCCCTTTAACGAAGTAAACGGGTAAAACCTGTATTTTGGTACTTTTTTGTCACCCCATCTATCTTTTAAACATAGAAATAGGGGTTATATCACATTTGAAACTTATCTAAAAAATCCAAATACGAATTTGGTACTTTTTCGAAATTCGGACATTTAAGGGATAAAAACCGTAACTAATTTTGGTACTTTTTTACAAAACATTTTTTTATTCAAAAATTTAGTACTTATTTTTGTTCAATAAAAAAAAATAAGCGGACAGGTGCCTGGTAGTTTTTTGAAATTCGGCCTCTTTGGGGAGTAAACGGGTAAAACCTGTATTTTAAAACTTTTTTGCTATGTCATCTATCTTTTAAACCAATAAACATTAAAATAAAAAATATATCACATTCATAACTTATCTAAAAAATTACAAATACAAATTTGATCCGTTTCGAAATTCGAACGTTTAATTCTAATTCTGTTATTTTTGTTTCAAAACATTTCTCTTCATCTACCTATATAATATAAAAATGTAAAGACTGATTCATCATCGCACGTCCTAAACGCCTGAAGCTAACATGTTGAAATTTGACCGGGAGGTTGGCCTCTCGCTAAATCGGGTCCCTAGGATGGGAGTTTTGAAAATGTTTATGGTTTGAGCTTAAAAAAGCTAAAAACGGGTAAATTCCCTAACCTCATGTTCATCAAAAAAAAAGCGGATAGGTGTCTGGTACTTTTTTGAAAGTCGATCCTTTTGGGGAGTAAACGGTTAAAACCTGTTTTTTAAAACTTTTTTGTCACGCAATCTATCTATTAAACCAATAAACATTGAAATAAAAAAATATCACATTCGTAACGTACCTAAAATATACAAATAAAAATTTTGTACATTTTCGAAATTCGAACGTTTAAGAGGTGAAAATCGTACCTATTACAAAGTGGCGGGTTAAAACCTAAAAACATAAACTTTGGCGTAAAAATATGTCCACGAAAGAAAAGGAGAAAAGGAGCTAACGAAGTAGCGGGTTAAATGCTAGTACCCTATTAAGTATTTATATTCTAGGTCCTTATGAGGAGCAAAGTTGATTTAACAATGTCCGTATATCCGTGTGTATGTTGAAATGAGCGAAAGCTCTACTTCTAATTTTTCCCATAAATCCTTTGTTGTTGTTTGTTAATTTTCTTTTTCTGTATATCTGGAGAACGGCAAAAGCAAGGGCTTTTAAATTTGGTACAAGCATCTTGGTTATCAACACACAACCTCTCTAAAAAATGGGCGGTATTGGAGAACTGGGCGTGGCACTTCCATAAAAATTAATTATAAATTTTTGTGTATCTGGAGAACGAAACGAGCTTCAGTTTCCAAATTAGGTAGAAACATATCGTTATCAATACACAGCATCCTACAAAATATGGGTAGGATTGGAAAAGTGGGCGTGGTACCTACCGTATAAAGACATTATTAATTTCTCTATATCTAGAGAACGGAAAGAGCCGAAGTTTTCAAATTAGGTGCAAGTATATTGGTTATCAATACACAACATCCGAAAAATTACTCTGTTTTATGATTAAGTTTTTGTATCCCAAAAATTACTCGGTTTTATAATTAAGTTGTTGTATTTCCTTCATTAGTAATTATTATGATTACTAATCATTACTTAACAGCTATGATTATAATAAATAACAATAATATTTTTGTTTTTAACAACAATATAATAAAAACAAGTAAGAGTGCTATATTCGGCTAAGCCAAATTTTTTATACCCATTACCATGATGAGATAATAATAGAAAGAACTAAAAATACCGTTGCTTAGATATAAATAAATCAATTTTGTGCAACACCCTCTTGTCCAATCCCTTTCACATTTTGTCGGATATTGTGTATTGATAACAAAGATACTTCTACCTTATTTGGAAGTTTTAGCTCTTGCAGTTTTCCATATTTAAAGGAATCTATAATGTATTTTCAATCATTCCCACATTTTGTAGAGTGTTTTGAATTGATAACCAAGATGATTGTACCTAATTTAGAAACTTTGGCTCTTGCCGTTCTCCAGATATACCCACCAGTGTTGCCAATTTAGCCATTTAGTGGCTAGATTTAGCCATTTTTCACCTTGTTTAGCCATTAAAAAATGAGTTCAGGCATTAGATTTTTTCCGTTTTTTTTTTTCTTTAAAAATAACAATTTTTATTTTCAAATAAAACTTTATAAAATGGCTAAATGTAAAAACATTTTTAACAATTAAAACGCATTTAATTCAATTAATAACATTTATAGATGTTCAAAATCGCAATAAACAATCATTTTTACCAAAAAAAAAAAAAAGCAACAAGGCAACATATCTTAGCATCAAAAAATGCCGCAATGTATTTTGTGCAGGTGCCAACAAGAAATATTTATTAATTTTGGAATTTACTTTTAAGTGGCTCTCACTTCCATGGTCTAAAATTTAGACTCTAAAGCTAAAGTAGCAAACTTTAAGTCGATTTTAAATAAAATATTTGTTACATTTAAGACCTGAGTGTTTTAAAATTCTTATTCACTTTATGGTCTTACTTGTATAATATTTTTAGCTTTTCTAAAGTATTTGGAAAAAGTTTCCTGACGAGCTGGCCTAAGCAACCAGCGAAATGCGCATAGAAACTAGCCTTCCCACAACAATAAATTTCAGTGTTTTCATTCAAAAATTGGGATTTTTAGCATATCATTAATAAATGAATTAATTAATAAAATAATTTTTGATAATAAATTTGCATGTGCCCGGCAAATAAAAAACTGAAATGGCAAGCTGCTTTTTTTAACCAACTTGTTTTTTTAATTTTGTTTTTTTTTCTATCCTCTTACAACTACAATTCGTGTTGGAAAAAAACCAGCCAATTGTAGGGGAATGTAAGAAAGAAAAATGGACGGTTTATTGTTGTGACTTTGTTGAAGCTTTGATATTGTTACATTTAAGACCTGAGTGTTTTAAAATTCTTATTCACTTTATGGTCTTACTTGTATAATATTTTTAGCTTTTCTAAAGTATTTGGAAAAACTTTCCTGACGAGCTGGCCTAAGCAACCAGCGAAATGCGCATAGAAACTAGCTTTCCCACAACAATAAATTTCAGTGTTTTCATTCAAAAATTGGGATTTTTAGCACATCATTAATAAATGTATTTGATATCTTATTTATTTTTTTGCAAATTTGGACTCAAAAAGTTGGTTAGATTTTGTCATGATTATGATTAACCTTCAAAATATTTAAAACTAATAGATACATCATAGGTGATTCCTATGAGATCAACAATAACGACATCGAATTTATCGACGATTTAATTTTTTAAATGGTAAAAAAATATTTAATTTTCGTTAATTTTTAAGTTACAAGTTGAACTCAATTTACAATTTCATTGTAAAAAACTTTTAATGAATTATTTTTGTTAATTTTTGAATTTAAATGTGTTTTTATTAAAAAAAAAAAAAGAATTTTAGCCATTGTTTTCCTAAATTTTGACAGCACTGATACCCACGCCCACTTGTCCAATCTCGTCGGATGTTGTGTATTGGTAACTAAGATGCTTGAATATTTTAGAAGCTTTGGCTCTTGCAGTTCTCCAGATAATATAAAAATAAAAACAACAAGAGTCAGTCGTAGTTTTTTGCTAATATCTCGGCCATTTATGAACCGATATGGCTGAATTTCAATAGCATTTTAAGTTTAAAAAATTCTTATGAATATCTGACATAAATATATACTAGGGATGCCAATCCCGAAATCCCGACCCTGAAAAATCCCAGGATTTTCGGAATTGACTAAACTTAACTTAATTAATTTAATTTTTTTTTGTTTTATCTTTTCATATAAAAGAAATTCATCATGACATTCTCCATTGAGTGGGTAGGGAACGCAATATTGATATTTTATATTTATCTGATTAACTCCGTTAATACTGTCATTGAAAACGAAAGAAAAAAGTTAAACTTTGTTATTCTTTTTAAGCGAGTCCAACAATTATAGTTCAAGAAGAAAATTAATTAAAAAAAGAAATGTCTTTATTTTCTAATTGATTCCATTTGTGCGCCAAATGTGAAAGTTAAGCTTAACTCCTTAAAATTTTGGGCTTATGAAAGGGTTTTTCGAGAGTGGGCAAGGGACCTACGGTAATTTATGGAGCGATTTCACGAAATGAAGTAGTGTTATTTATACACTACATAATACCTACCACTAATGATGGTGGATATAAAAATGTGTTTATGTTTAAATAAGATTTTTATGTTTAATTAAAAGCTTGATTTTGTTAATTAATTACGAATTCAAATTTAAATTTGTCATCTGTCATGATTTTATAAAAAATTTTATATAATCTTACAAATAAATCAATTACTCTATTCAATAACTATATTAATAATTTTTATGTTTCGTTTAAATCAACTGAGGTAATTGAATAAAATATAGATTTTATGTTAATAATTTTTTAATTTAATCAATTAACACATTGTTGGAAATCGTACGTTGTTTTTTTATGATATTTTAAATTAAATTAATTATTAATTAAGAAAAAATCACAATTTAAAATTCTTACAAATTTTAATAATCAACATAATCATTATATTTTACTTTGTTATAATAAATGATTTAAAACACTTTTGTTTGTTAACCTCTTTTAAAGACGCTGCTTTTTAATAAATATCTATAAAAAGCATTTAACTTTCAAAAACCCCGAATCCCGGGATTTGCGAAAACCAGTCGCGATTGGCATCCCTGGTGGTTTTTTTGAATGTTTGATGGCCCTGTGGAAATCTACTTCTGCCCTTTCAGGTCAAAATTTAACAAGTAAGGCGTTCCATACACTTTTCAAACACTACTTTTATTTACGAAATTATTTTGTTTGCTAACGATATAAACGGCTTTTTACAAAAATCAAAATGCTTGAAAGTTTACTTGGCACCTTAAAGTAAGAAATTCTTGCTTTTATTGCAAATCTGTCTTGTTTTAAATTAAAATTCTTTTAAGTAAATATCAAAAAACAAAGTCAAATGGTAAAAAATGCTTGATACTCGTACACAAATTAAATTTTGTATTGAAGAATAACAATTCGTGTTGCTATTGAGCTATGGTATTTGTGAAACATAAAGCGTGAAGTATTAAAATGAAACAAAAATACTTTAAAGCAATGTGAATTTTTTTTCTTTCACATCGCACCTAATCAACAAGAAGGTATTAACTCAAAATTTCAAAATCTTTAGTAGAAGCAAAACAATTTTTAATTTTACATTAAAGGCATATAAAAAACCATTTTTAAAACATTCTTTTCATCACTAACAATAAGACAAAATAACTTTGAGTTAATGACAGGTACTGTGTTAATTTGTATTACTATTGGTTTTATTTTAATTAGGGAGTAACGAATACCGATACCGATATATAGGCGATACTTCACGTTTTCCGATATATCGGAATCGGCGATATTTAACTGCTGATATGCCGATCCTTTTTTATAGTTTTTTTTTGAATAAACAACTAATTTTTCAATTCTTATTTTTTGCATAACAACTAATAGCAAAAAACCAAACAGAATAATTAATTGTTTCTTATAATACTTAAGCTGGAGGTGGGTCCACACCAAACGTTTTTCCTTTTTTCGAGACCAACGCTAAAGTAGAAAGTAATCCTACTTCATGCTTTCGATACGTATATGGATTTTACGAGTTTGCTGTGTAACTTGTCAACACAATTCAACTCTACGACTTTTTGGACTGATGCATAAGCGCATTGAACGCTTGGTGTGGACCTGCAGCTTTAGCCGTTTTGCTTTGCACCATAATGGTAAAACGTTCCGCCATTGATAAGTCTTGTATGTATGGCAGACTTCCCAGACGTACTAATGCAGAGTTTGTATACATTTTTACTACTGTATTTTAACCATGTACATGTACAAAGTGCCTAAACAATGCAACTATATGTTTTGTTTATTTAAACGTTTTGAAATGTAAGTGGTGCATTGGGCAATATTAAAAATATACATGTAGTTAGTGTTTGCAAATGAAATGTTAAATGTCACAAAGCATCAATTTTAAAACCGATGCCCGATTGCTGTTTTTCTGCGTTACTTATAAACTTAACAGTGAAGTTTTGGAAGGGTTTGCATTGTATATATTTGTACTGCGGCATTATGAAACATTATACTCTGTTCTAATACAAAGCAATTTACGTTTTGGAAGTCAGCCTATTTGTACGTTTAAAGATTTTTTTACTAATTTTGAATGATTTTTGTGAAAATAAAAATCATTTTGCTACAAATTTTAGGTTACTTTCAAGCAGTGATGTTATAGTCTTTTTTGAAAAGTCCCTAAGCAGACCGAAAAAAATCCTGATTTTTTCCTACGTCCTCAAAAAATTGTCCCTACAAAATCCCTACTAGAATTAATTGTTTTTCCGTATTAGATTTGACTTGTGATTTCCTAACAATTGTACAGGTGTAAGGATACCACTCTTTAATTGTTTTCGGCGCACTGGAAGGTACATTCGTCTTATAAAAAAAGAGCAGACAATACAAATTGAAGATACAATTTTATGGTTAAAGCATGTTCAGACCTACCAAATATTTGACGAAAAAATTCCACAAAAAGTGTGACCAGTAAATTCATCAAATTAAAGCTTTGCTTTTAACAAATTCTATTGATTTACTAAGCCTTATTTGTAGGAAGACAAGTGTATTCTAATTTATAAACTTATAAAGGTATAATCTTATTTATAAACTGTTAAATGATGTTTCATCTAGACAACCTTTTGCAAAAGCAAATATTTTCTTAAAAAAACTAGTGGTTACGTGTAGGAAGTCAAATATTTAACAGGTGTGTAAACACCTTTCGCTATCTGTATTATCACGTGGCAGTGATATATCAAAGATAGCTCATTTAGACTTAAGGGGAAAAGTTAAACTTTCATTAAAATTTTTCCATTTGGTGACCTTACTCCAAAAGTTTTTGATGCCCATCTATTTATTGCTCTTAAAATAAATTCTTGTAAAAGAAAGTTTTACAAATTTACCGTAAAATTAATGTTCAAATGGAGGCAAGCGATCACCCAAAGAAATTTAACAATTTGTAATGTTGCCGTATCAACAATTTTATTAATATTTTGTCATAAATCGAAAAAGATTGCCAAATTTCCATACATTTTATTAATTTCTAAATATCTGTCCTTCTTTTCCCTACATTCATTTTTTTAGAAGAAAATCCCTACGAATAGGGATTTTTCCCCACGTTTAACATCACTGAATTCCAAGAGATCACAAAATTCATAAGCAAAGCCACTGCTACATTTTCTGACGCTATTTCGCTAGGTAACAGTCTTCGAAAAATGTTAGAAAATACGATACATGAATAAACTGAGATGCAGAATAGTCATAGCATTAGCTCTAAATGAAAGATTTGAGTGTTGAGAGAATAATGAAATCTATTGTTTATCTACAAATCTCTACCATCGATACAAAACTAGAAAATTTCATAGGCAATAGATCGAAAAAACGTCTTATTGAGATAATCAACATGACTCTACATTCCGAAATTGTTGAAAACACGTTCACCACACTTAGTAATAGTTCTGATTAGTCTGCAAGAACTGACCATTGGAGCGTTTGTGAAAATCTAAAAAGAAAATTTGGAGGAGAATGATCCTCTGTCCATCCTACGCTGTGGTTCCGCTAAATAAGAAGTCTAGGTATACCTTATCTAGACGCAGATCCGTTTGTTTACTAGCGATTAGGGAGATCGAACGGTTATTATTCGACCGGTTTTAACCGGTTATTTTAGCTTTGCCCAAGTCGGTTATATTAAAATGGCCATTTTTCGAATATCGAATAAACCGGTTATTTTGGTATAATTAACCGGTTATTTTAGTAATGTGTAATGTATATAAATTTTCCTTACTATTGTTGTAGATGTACCCGTAATTTAAGTATTTTCTAATTGAATATTGGCCAAACTAAACTTTTTATGAAGAATGTCAAAACAAAATGTAACAAAGGTCAAAAAACATTATGAACACTGTAAATACAAATCGCTTATAAAAGCGTGTGTTCTTATAAAAAAATCCAAAAACTATTCAAAATATTACAAAAACGTGTGCAGTTCTAAATATTAAATATATGTATATAAAGGTTATCTCTAGAAATTTTTCGAACGCGATTAAAAAGACAAAGCTAGGTGCTTGAAGTGCCCTAAAATTATGAGTTACAAAGGTTCTTCCATGTCACGACTTATTAATCACCTTTAATTAGTATACATGCTTGACATTAATCTGATCCAAATGAAACTTAACTCCGTTCGAAGTAGTTCTAAGGCGACGACATATAACACTTTACTTAAATACGCTGCAAAAATTGAATCATTGGGTGAAATATAAGCCCGTTGTGTTGCCGAGGACGAAATGCCCGTTAAGGCACTAAAAACTCTAGAACATTACGGCGGAATCAACGGTATGGGAAAAATGTCTACCAGTTTTATTCATTAAAACACCAAGAACTAAAAAACAAAATTGAAGAAATCAAACAATGTCATACAATGTTTTATATTGTAGTCGACGAATTGACAAATATATTACACAAAAAGAATGTTCAGTTCACTATTCGTTTCTATAATGCTGAAACAAAATAATTTGAAAAAGATAATCCTGGCGTTTGCAACTTTTAAAAAATATGATTGATTTATATACTCGTGGATAGCTTAACCACCAACAAATTAAAAGCCATTCAAAATAAATTTGAGAGAATATTTCAAATAATAACTTTATAAAATTCTAATAATTTATTTGCTTTTGCAAAACGTATGTCTAGATCAAATATCCTTCAACAGTTTCTAAATTACATTATACAAATATCTTCTTACAAATAAAGTTTAGTAAATCAATACAAAATTGTTGAAAATTTAGCTAAAGTTTGATAAATTTACTGGTCCCACTTTTCTTGGGTTTTATCGTAAAATATTTGTTAGGTCTGATCTAAGTGATATCCTATGTATTTTGTTGGTTCCTTACCTTTGCAAATTGTTTTGTTTTTATTCAAATTAACGTTTTATTTTAAAAACTTATTTGATTTATGTGTTTTTAAGTATTCGAATTAAAACCGGGTAACCGGTTATTTAAAAATTGCCTAACCGAAAACCGGGTTTTTTAAAATAGCAACTATTCGTAATATTCGAAAACCGGTTATTGAAAAAAGTCGAATAATCGATCTCCCTACTAGCGATATTAAATATTATACTCAATATTAAAGACCACGGCGCATAAATACTTAAGTTGTCAAATGAGTTCAGTCGCATCGGAGAGACGATTTTTTAGACCCAGAACATACTGTGACCGCAATGAAACCTCTTAGAAAATATTGTTTTGAAACCAGTTTCAATCGTTTTTCACACACCCTACACCATAATTTTACCAGAATGTACAGAAATTATCACAAACATATCTTTGAGAACAGATTAAACGCAAAAGCGAGTTTCTTGAACGCCGGTCTCGATGCAACTGATTTCCAATGCGTTTCAAGCCGGTTTCAAAATGGTTGCGTCATGTGTTATTCCTCAAATAAATCTATGGCATAAACTTAAATGACCCTCGAAAATAACTAGAAGTTCCAGTTTCGCTGCGGTTGCGTTTCACCATCTTGTCTGGGCCTTAATGCTTCAAACGGAGTTCCGAAATTATCTCCGCAAAAGTTGGAAATACTCGTACTGTGTTTTAAGCAAAAATCTTATATATAATAATTTTTAATATTAATAACTTTTTACACTGTTTTTTTTTTTTTTTTGTTTAAAAAATAAATTATTTTTACCATAAATTCAAATTCAATTCGTTGTTTTTAAAATCTTACTAAAATCAATTTTAAACATTACTAACCTCTCACAATGTAATTTTGTATAAAAAAGATATTACTCCACTTGAGTTTTGTTAATTTTACCTTGAATACAAATTTAATATTCGTATCGGTATCGGCGATATTTCTCTTGATGTGTAAGTTAAAATTTGAGTTTTACAAAAGGCTTAAAATTTTCATTTTCACATGTTAGTATGTAACGTACATTTGACATAACCTGTCAAGAAAAACAATCTTTAAACAGCTTAAAAAAAATTTGAATATTATTTATTTGCTATTATTATTATTTATATTTGTTAAAATTTCAGTTAACTATTGACCGACAATAAGAAAGTTTTATGCGTTAGAACTTTGAACTGGATTGAGTAAAATATCGTGATTCGTAACACTCTTAGACCAACTAAAATGATTTTTAGGAGGATAATTTCTATTGGACCTATGGTAAATTATGGACCAATCATCCCAAAATTCTACAGACGGATTTCAGGTTTTACAAAAATTAAATTAGAATAATTTTCAATACAGCAGTGTAATTAGTTTTAGCGTTAACAGTTAATTTCACAAAATTGCATATTTTTTCTGGCCAAATGAATCCAAGTTGGAAGAAATTTTACCGCAATATCTATATCTGTTATGGTTTTAGGCGAATTAAATTATTTTCGAGAGTAGGGCTTATATGGGGCCTAGGGTAAATTATGCACCGATCTTCACTTGCAGTGTGATTTCTCGTCTTATAAAACTGTGACGTACCAAATTTTATTATGATAGCGTTATTTATTACGGTTTACTAAACGGTGTTCCGGAAGTAGGGTTTATATAGGGCCTAGTGTAAATTATGGAAATTTAGGTAAGGGTAATTTTTTACGGTTTTAGGCGTACTAAACTGTTTTCCACGAGCAGGGTTTATATGTGGCCTATGGTCAGTCGTATAAAGCGAATTTGTGCAAAAATGTATATCATTCCGTGCATTATTCCACCATTTATGTTAGTTTTTGTATCAAAATTATAAATTTTTTTAGGGTGGTGGTTCCACATTTTGATTCATAGTTCTGATGCTACTGGACAGATGTTTCTGGATTTGAATCCCAAACTGCTTAGGATAACTACAAGCAATTTGAGACCAAGTTTGTTATTTTCTTTGCGTTTTTCGAAAGTAAGCGTGTTTTCAACAGAT
The DNA here is from genome assembly GCA_943735925.1 of Pollenia amentaria. Classification (NCBI taxonomy): domain Eukaryota; kingdom Metazoa; phylum Arthropoda; class Insecta; order Diptera; family Polleniidae; genus Pollenia; species Pollenia amentaria. Next base: position 85,469,368 of record OX031009.1, read on the forward strand.
GGACAGACAGACATGGCTAAATAAACTTAGAATAACGCAATGAGCCCGAATTTATATACTTTATGGGGTCCTTAGATGTATGATACAAAAGTTTCACATGGAATGACATACTAAGTATACCCTCATTCACCACTAATGGTGGTGGAGGGTATAAAAAACCCTTCTGAGATTACCGGCTTATTTGCTGTCCTTAGGTATTTAAATAAGGACAAATAAAATATATTCATTACTTTACATTTAAGTTGTATAATTCCTTTGCAGTCACTAAAAGAGTTTTACCTAAAATTGGTTTGTTCTTCAAAAAATTGCCTACCAAAGTGTCCAAATATCATTACCCTGGTTGTTCCTAACACGACTTTCGATAAATTTTTCTCAATTTCTACCAAAAATATATATATCATTTTTTAATTAAATTAGTGCAAAGTGAAAAAATAATGTTAAATTATCTCTTTTTTCTTGTAATGTGCAAAATTGTTTATCAATAACTATTTTTATGGATGATTATCTTTTGTCCCTGAAAGTATATGTCATTCCCCTGTAAAATCTTATAATTGCTAAAGTTCAAATTTTCAAAACATTGCAATAATTCAAATTTGAAAGAACATTATATCTACTGTTTATTCATGTGGCAGAATTTTCGCCAACAATATTAATAAAATGAAGTCAGTATCGCTTTGTCTGTCGTAATGAGCTATCACACTTAAGTTCGTCATTCCCCTGTTGTATTTCAGAAAAGTTTAATATCTTTTAAAATTTTGTGAAATTTTTTAAGTTTATTTTAAATACAATTTTCTTATTCATGGCAATTTTTCTGAAGGTATGTATTTAAATTGTAATTTAAAAAGTTTTTCATTCAGTTTCGTCATTCCCTGATAAAAATGTGAACATCCTGGGGGACTTATTTCCAAAATGTTTAATAATTCGGTTAAATATTAAGAAATTAATGTGTTCCTACGAGAATTGAGTAGCTATTTTTTGAAGGATTAAATTTACCTGTTCGAAAGACTAAATTCTGCAAAAAATTTCAATCCCAAAAATTATGTCGAAATTAGCCCGTAATATCAGATTCACCGATATATTATATTTCGAAGCTTAATCTAAATAATAAGTAAATATTTATATTTGTTAATTTATAGTTTTGATTAATACTACTTTTACTATTACGTAGAGTCATTCAGATTAAATCCAAATTTTAGGATTGTCAGATACAATAATTCAAATTTTAACCTCAAAGATTAATGGGCAACTTATTACACATAACAACTCCAAGTTAAAGAAACGCCAAAAAGAGTGAGTTCTTACAAATTTTTTTATTTTTGATAGTTTTACAATAACTAATTAATTAAAAAATAATAATAAAAAGAGTTCTCGTACATAACATAAGTTAAATAAAAAATTACATAATTTAATAAATTTAGTAGTTATTAACTTAATTGTTTCAGGTAAGTTCGATTTAAATAATTTAAAGGATAACTTCAAAATAAGTACTTTAAAACAGAGTACCGAACGCTCGCTCATTCATGAGCGAGCGTGAAAATTTAAAAATTTTTCTGCAAATCATTCCTCATGAGAGTGAGGAAATAATATTTTGAATTTCCTCACTCATGAGGAGTGAGCAAAAAAAAATTCATATGTGACTTTTTCTGATATGAAAAATTTGAGAAAATTCACGTTAAAATTCTTTGCAACGAAAAAAATACGATTTGCCCAACCATTTCTAGCGGAAAAATCAAGTAGTAAAGAGGCCTTATAGAAGGCCTTTTGGCAGACATAGATCTCCCAGCCGCATTCCAACTTAATCACAAATTAACAAGGTGTGTCATTGGAGACCAACACATTGCACTTTTGTATCTACTTTAAACACTTGTGGAAGGGCTTCTAAAAAGATTTAAGAATAAAGCTTTATCCAAGTTTAATTGTTGTGGCTAATAATGCGAAGGGGTAAATTAATAACTAAACTTGCAACACGTTCCAACATAACTACTAATAAAACGATTGCGACAGGCCTTTTCATAAAATAGAAAACCACGATTAGTCTGTGTTTATTTCTTTTTTTTTTTTGCAAAATTATTTCTTGACTGGTAAACCAAAATGTGAGTTTTTTTTTTGTAGGCAAATATTATTGAAATAAAAAAAACCAAGAGAACTGCACATATCGTCATCTTAAATGCAGAATATTGTAACATTAAATTTCATAAGTTTACATGAGAAGCAAAAAACGTTGTAAAATGGAAATTATATGAGATATTAGAGTAATATTAAATATTTAGAATAAAAATACGAGAACTTTTTTATGAAAAAGTATTATTTTTATTGTTATATATTTAGCTATGTATGTGACGTTATATTAATTTGTAATTCTCTGCAACAAAACGACGTATCATCAACGAAAGTATGATAGTATTATGTTAAACAATCATTTAAAATATTAAATAATTAAATACTTCTGTTTAATTACAGGTCAAATAGAATATAAAGATAATGTACGTGGTTATAAATGCAATACAGCGTTTAAACAATAAATTTAAATATGCAGGGGTGTTCTGGAAATCGAAAACGCAAAACGCAAGAGATTTGAAGTTTTTTTATATACACTATTAATCCTATTTTTTATAATTTTCTTATAGAATTCTGTTTAATAGAGAAATACTTGTATTGCATTTGTTTGTATATATTTACTACAAAAATCTTATTACCAAAACGACTTTTAAAATCTTGCATTTTGCGTTTTCGATTTCCAGAACACCCCAAGTAGTTAAATGCACATATGAAAATGATAATCACACAATAATTATGTAGCATCATTAGGTTTGCGTTGGCATGGTGAAACAAGTTTGATTTTCTGATTCAGCGCAGGCAGCACTCAGAACGTAGAGATGATATATTATTATAACATATTTTTTATAGTATTTATTTCTAATTAAAAGTGGATTAAACTAAGAAATTTACTTCATTAAATATAACTATAAATTGATTTTAAAAAGCGAACTTTTTCATTATAAATGACGTGTATTTTGATCTCCTTATAATGAATTTTCACATTTGAATTTTTCTTTACAATAAACAAATTTTGTAAACAAAAATTTGACTCATATACATATATGCATATTTGTCTCCATGTAAGGAAATATTTCAAAAAAAACTTCTGTGGCCCATATTATGATGTTTAAGGTTATTATATACTTAATGATGAGCCATTTTTGATTTTGTTAATAGCTTGGATATTTTTTAAGGTGGAAGTTTAAATTTTTTTTAAAATATTTAACGTGATCGTAATCAATAAAAAAAGTCTATTTCAAATTTTCAATGATACATTGCTTTGCATTTTAGCAAACGATATGTATACTGTTGTAAAAAATTCTTTGATGCTTTTAAAAGGTAACGTTTGTTTCTTAAGCAGACATTAAGGCAAAACTTATTGGAAAAAAAAACTCCAAGTACTCAATACGTGTTGTTACCAGGGTTGTGGAGTCGGAGTCGGAGTTGAAGAGTCGGAGTTGAGGTTGTTGTACCGGAGTCGGAGTCGGAGTCGCAGTACCCAAAAAAACGCTTGACTCCGACTCCAAAATTTTGCGGCATAAAAAATTTAAAAAAATTTCTAATATTTTCCAATATAAAAATTCTTCGAAATTGGCGATGCAATATTTTGCAGATCAATATGAATAAGTAGATTTTAATTTATTTTATGAGAAATAGTTGATTCAAGTACTTTACTATTTAAGTATATTTTTTATACGTGCGGGAAAGAGTCTAAATAACATTAGCAAAACTTATACTCAGTTATTGATCTAGTTGAAAAAATAGGTGTGATTTTTTAAATAATTTACTCATGCTAAAAAATGTTAATGACAGGAATTGCCAATAATTTTAATATCAGGATTTTTTAACCATCAACGCTGAAATATTTTCAACATTGTACAGAATAAGTGTTGCTATAGCGCATAAATACTAGTATGTATTAGAAAAATTGTGACGTAAAATTATTTCTCGTTTGTGTAGAAACATCTTTATCGGCCTGCCTTTAATTCCTACCATAACACTTATGTTTTTCTTATGCACATTACGCGGGGATTCCCATAATTCGTTTAATAAAGATGTTTCTACACAAAAGAGAAATAATTTTACGTCTCATTCTTTTCGCATCACGGTTAGAGTAGGAGTCGGAGTCGTGAGTCGGAGTCGCACTTAAACAATTTCAGCGTTTGGAGTCGGAGTCGGAGTTAGTACTTTTTTCGGACGACTCCACAGCCCTGGTTGTTACAGTGGGTTTTTTCGTTGATATAATTTTTCTTAAGTAGGGGCGTGTGTGAAACGAAGAGAAGGGCTTTAAAATTAAAAATGTAGTTAATATTAAAAATAGAGAAAAAAATCCCCAGCCACTATTTCGAGTGGAGTTAGAACCCGGCGACGTTAAGCTTAAAAAAAACGAAACTCATCCCATTTACAGTCTGAGATATATCCTGTATAGGAAAATAACGATAGAGGAGCCGCATAAAAGGAACGGTCCCGTGCAATGTTTAAACTGCCAAGAATTTGGTCACACTAAGGCATACTGCCATTTAACACCTGTTTGCGTTGTATGTGGAGAATTGCATGGTACAGCTCTCTGCGATAAATCTAAAAACGACCCCAATGTAAAAAAATGCAGCAACTGTGGTGGTAATCACACTGCCAACTATAGAGGATGCCCTGTATACTCTATCGTCAAGCGCTCGGTTGGACCGAAACCTAATCCACCTCAAATTCAGGAAACACATCAAAATAATACTAATGACATTCAGGTACCGCAGCCTAGTAATAACAGAACATCCTACGCTAACGTCCTAAAATCAAACCATATGCCAATGCAAGGTGATTTGCCAAATAATGATGAGACCCCAGTTTCTAATTTAAGTCATCTAGAAAAAACCATGGAAACACTAGTACAAACAGTAACAAACTTTACGAATACAATGGGTAATATGATGCAGGAAATGTTAAGAATGCAATCGATGTTATTGCAAGCTGTACTTAACAAGCCATGAATTGCTTAAAAATTTGTTTTTGGAACGCAAACGGCATTCGCCAACATAAAAATGAACTAGAATATTTTCTTAAAAGTAAACAAATTGATGTAATGATGGTTTCTGAAACTCATTTGACCTCAAGAAATACGTTTAAAATTAATGGTTATATATTATATGATACCAAGGACCCTCGAGATAGAGCTTGTGGAGGTTCTGCTATTTTGATAAAAACCCGAATCAAACACTACTTAATGTGTGATCATCGTGAAGATTATCTGCAAGCAACGAACATTTGTGTTGAAGAGCTAAATCGAAACTTTGTACTTTCATCTTTATACTCTCCACCTAGATTTTCAATATCAGAAAGCCAATATTATAAATATTTTAAATCATTAGGACCCTGTTTCCTAGCCGCTGGCGATTACAACGCTAAACATACCTTCTGGGGTTCACGGCTCATTACACCAAAGGGTCGTGTTTTGTATAATACAATGTCTAAAATGGATTTAAATGTGGTCGCGAGTGGACAACCAACTTATTGGCCTACTGATCAGCAAAAAATTCCAGATGTCATCGATTTTGGCGTGGTTAAAAACATCCCCGCAGAAACGATTCACGTTGAAGCTTCTTTAGAATTATCTTCTGATCACACACCTACAATTCTTACCATATCAAACCCTTATAGAATTGTATCACCGTCTGGTTACTTAGTGACGTCAGCCACACAAATAAATTGGTTAAAATATAAAAAATATCTCAGTACCCACTGCACTGAAAATATTCCGCTTAGAACACCGGAGAATGTGAATCTTTCTATTGTAAATTTTGACAATTATCTCAAACTAGCTGTTCAACATTCTAGCATAGCCCGCAAAAATATCAAAAATAGTAAAATATATTCTACTGATGTCGAGCGTCTCTTGGCTGAAAAAAGGAGAGTTCGAAGAGAGTGGCAATTGCACAGATCCCCTCAACTTAAAAATTTACTAAAAGAGTGCACAAAAAGGCTAAGAAACTTACTGAAGTCTCAAAAAACGGCTTCTCTGGAAAAATATCTTAAGGAACTTGATGCAACTCCTCAATCTGATTACTCATTATGGCGTGCAGCTAGAAATCTTAAAAGACCAGTTATCACTAAACCACCATTAAGAAATTTAAATGGACGTTGGGCACGAAATGACATAGAAAAAGGAAATATTTTCGTTAATCATTTGAAAACCGTATTTACCCCTCATACATCTTTCGATACTGCGGTCGAGTTACCACCTGTTGCTGTTAGATCAGCTGTTCCACTAAGGTTTGAAGTAAGAGAAATCGAGAAGGCTATTCATGATTTAAACCCCAAGAAAGCCCCTGGTTTTGATAAGATCAGTAACAAAATGCTTTTGGAGCTACCCAGCATAGCAAAGAAAATTATTCTACTAATTTTTAATGCTATTTTACGCCTTGAATACTACCCACAAGAGTGGAAAGTATCCTTAGTTACCATGATACCTAAACCAGGAAAGGATCCCACAAAAGTTGAGTCATATAGACCTATAAGCTTATTGTCTAATATATCAAAGCTTTTTGAGAAACTTCTAGTGTCTAAATTAACGCCGATTTTAAATGGTAACAGATGTATTCCCAATCATCAATTCGGTTTTAGAAGAAAACACAGCACAATTGAACAAACTCATCGAATAGTAAATGTCATAAGAAAAGCCTTTGAAGAAAAAAAATATTGCTCAGCACTCTTCATCGATGTGTCTCAAGCTTTTGATAAAGTCTGGCATGAAGGTTTACTACTGAAATTGCAGCAAAACTTACCAGCAAATATACACAAGCTGTTACAAAGCTACTTAGTAGGTCGTCAATTTATTATAAAAGAAGGCGAATTTTTAAGTTCTCCACAGCCAATTAGCGCTGGAGTCCCACAAGGCAGCATCCTGGGCCCTCTATTATACTTAATTTATACTTCGGACTTGCCAACAAACAGCTACACCCATACCTCAACATTTGCGGACGACACAGCTTTTCTAAGCGTACACGCAAACTGTCAAGAAGCATCTCGTTATCTACAGGATCATATATTTGAACTAGAAAGGTGGTTAAAAAAATGGAGGATAAAGATCAATGAGCAAAAATGCGCACATATAACATTCACATTGCGTCGGGAAACATGCCCCCCTATTAAAATAAATAATCAAAAAATACCCCAACACTCGCATGTAAAATACCTCGGTATACATCTAGATCGGCGTTTAACGTGGAAATGGCATATAGAAGCGAAATTAACTCAAATGAAACTAAAAGCAATCCAAATTAATTGGCTTATTGGAAGAAATTCTGTTCTTAGTCTCGATTGCAAACTTCTACTCTACAACTCTATCTTAAAGCCAATTTGGTGCTACGGTATTCAGTTATGGGGCACTGCCTCGGCTTCTAACATCGAAAAAATTCAAAGGCGCCAAAATAAACTTCTTCGAATAATCACAGCCGCCCCCTGGTACGTCAAAAACTCAAATATCCACAAGGATCTCAATGTGCCATTAGTAAAAACTATGATAACGAAATATGCAGTAAAATATTTAAAAAGGCTGGAACTGCACCCAAATCCATTAGCTAGAAATATTTTAAATTATGGCGGCCACACTCGCTTAAGAAGAAGAGACACTGCAGCACTCACCCAATCAGATGAGCGATAAACACCTATATATGTAAACAGAAACCGTGATGACTAAATCTTTTGTGTTTGGCACTGGCAGGACATAAAGCAAATATTAGGATAAGATTTGATTAATTATTGTTAGTTCATATTTAATATATGAAGATTCAATAAATAAATAATGAAAAAAAAAAAAAAAAAAAAAAAAGTGTGTGAAACGGTAGCAAAGTACTCATGAATGTAAAAATTTAACACTGTTGAGGTGAATAAAATTTCACTAGCCCTAAAATTTCACTAGAAATTTTTGACAACCACACAATTATCAGACACACTCCCAGGTCGTGTAGCTTAAAGTCGCCTCTTAGCCGCCGCCGAACTTTTATTTTGCGTTGAAATCGCCGCCGGTTCGAAAGTTACTAATTTTTTTTAGTCAAACTTTTCTTTTTAGCGGTGTTGCATATTTATATAAGCTATTTTAAGATCAAATAATGTTACGTATTTAATTATTTTTATTAATAACATTTTTGTTATTATAATTTCTGTGTGTTGACATTAGTGTCTAATCCAAATTTTACTATTTTTAATTAGGCTTAAGTTCATTAAATTTAATTTTCATTAAATTATTTTTATGAAGAAAGGAATTTTTACAACATGGAAGATTAATTAAAATTGTTATTGATAATTTTCATTCTTGACTGACCTGGGATTCGAAGCCAGGCTGGCTGGCGTGTGATTCGAACCCAGGCGGCTGGTTACCCTGACATGTTGTCAGTCAAGAATGAAAATTATCAATAACAATTTTAATTAATTCTCCATGTTGTAAAAATTCCTTTCTTCATAAAAATAATTTAATGAAAATTAAATTTAATGAACTTAAGCCTAATTAAAAATAGTAAAATTTGGATTAAAAACCATGAATAGTTCAACAAAATAACCACAATACTAATTATTGTTAAAGCTAAGGCACAAGCTCTATGTGTTCATTTGTCCTTCGAGTTGTGCTAAAACAAAAATGTCAACAAGAAAAAAGAAAGACAAAAACATGATAAACAAAAAATGTACTTTGGACTTCAAGAAGAATTCTTGACAAAGGTACGAAAAAACAGAAGTAAGGAAAAACATGTGAGATCAATTAAAAATGGATAATCATTCAAAAAGCAAATTTCGATCTACCAAAGGTTAAAATACAATTTGGTTTAAGGATTGATGTTTGACTACTGACGTCAGCAGTCATCGATGGCTGCGAGTGTAAGACGGCAAATCCCTCTGAGGAGACCTAGTGGTTGAGGTCGAAACATGTCAGGGTAACCAGCCGCCTGGGTTCGAATCACACGCCAGCCAGCCTGGCTTCGAATCCCAGGTCAGTCAAGAATGAAAATTATCAATAACAATTTTAATTAATTCTCCATGTTGTAAAAATTCCTTTCTTCATAAAAATAATTTAATGAAAATTAAATTTAATGAACTTAAGCCTAATTAAAAATAGTAAAATTTGGATTAAAAACCATGAATAGTTCAACAAAATAACCACAATACTAATTATTAGTGTCTAATAAAAGTAATATACTTTTTTTTTAATAAATTTAAAATTCAATGATAGGCTACAGAACGCTAATAACATTTACATTACAAGCATTTTGTTATATCTCGAAGGCACAATCTTATGTAACTGTAATTGGAAAAAACCAATCACAATAACATGGAAATATATTCGATTGAGAGGTAATCTTAATAAACAATCTGGATAAATAATGTTTATTAGATGATTAATCCCATAATCAGCTTATTAGGATTTGGGTAACCTAAAACGCGCAATTCGCGCAGGTTTAAAAAAATTTATTAAAAATGAGAAATTTCCTAAAAGTTTATAAAAGCATAAAATATCTGTTTATGGGTTCTAACCAGCTGAGAATAAAAAACAATCGCTGAAAACGTCAAAAATGAAAAAAAAATATGCAACAATTTTGAGAAACCAAATGTGCAACCTACAAAATTCCTGAAAATTTGTTCACATATGCAACCTGCTAGTAAATCATATTCAAAGTAAGCGCGAATTCTGAAAATTGGTGTATGAATTATGGAGCAGCTCAAAATAAAATTTCCGGACAGACAAATTGTCCGTCTGACTTCCAAAATTTGTTGTAATTACAATCTGTTAACACGTCCTATTAAAATGCAAAAAAAATCGGCTCACAAATGACGGAGTTGTGCAGTTACAAACATTAAAAAAGTAACACAACCGAATTGAAACACTCCTTCTTTTTTGAAGTCGGGTTAAAATATATTTATATTAATAACAAATACATACATATGTTTATCTCAAATAATAAAAAATTGCAATAGATAATTTTTTCATTTTGAATAACTAATTTTTATGTCAGGTGATCCATTACCGGCTACTTTTTGCTGAACCGCCGCCGCCAAAAAATTTGCCGACTTAGACTTCTGTTAAGAAATGTCAGAAAGCAATTGTTCTTTACTTTATGCAGTAAACACATTCGAGACAGCAGGCAACAAGAACACACGACTACAAATGCTGCTGGCTCCAATTGTAGTTGCGTAATCAGCCACTTAATTATTTTGAAGACGACAGCTACAATTGAAAAACTATAAACAGCTGTGCAAGGCGGAATCATGTATAAGGTGGTGTCGATACTACAACAAGTAACAACACCAAAAAACACAACAATGTATTTTTTTGTTGCTTTCGTTGATCGATATGTCAAAAACACAAGCAACTTTTGACATTTCTCTCTCTAAGTAAGAAAAAAAAGTAGCACAGCTGTGCTTTCAACGCCACCTGGTTAATGAATTCGCCTTGCAGCTGTGTTTTTTGTTATGTACTTACATATCAGTGGTGCCACTATCATTTTTAATTTTTATGAATTGAACAACATGAATAATTGCAGACTCGTACACAAAGTAAATTTAAGCTTACATATATATAAATACTTATTTATTATACATTTTGTAACGTAAAAACAAATTCATTTATTAAAAAACATTTAAAATATATTAATATTTTGTTTGGACAAACATTTGAAGCAATGATTGTAGAAATATTAAAAATTTTAAATATTTGGCAGACATGTTGAATATTTGTCATACTTTTTGTGGTGTCTAGTGCATAAATTAATCATTTCAGTGAAAACTTTGCAGAGTAAAGTCGTAGGAGAAGAAGCAATTAAATCATTTTCAGCCGTAAATTCTAATTGTTTAACAGCATTGTTTGCCCCGTTAGAGTACTCTTTACTCCAAAATTCTTTTTCTTTCTTTTATATCTCTTTTCCGTTTTAAACAAATAGCGAGCAAAATTGCCGCAGCACAATCGTCATTTGCATTCATTGAAAACGAATCAAAAACTAAAAATTGATGTTTGAACGAAATATGATTGTGTTGTTTATTGGCAAACAGATTCAAAAACTAACTACAAACAAGTTTTGCAAGCAATTTGTGTGGTTTATTATGCCCTTTAGTTTATGAATTCTAGGTCGTACAAGTTTTAGAGCACATTATCAATATCTCTTTTGGTAACAACTGAATCTTAAAAGGTTAAGTATCATAAGAGAGTCTTTCGAAATACATTTCACATGATGTATATAATATACCGAGTTATTAACCCCTTAAGAGCCAACTTCAAAAATTAATATATCTTAAAAAATGTTTTTACAAAATTTCATTTATCTTAAAATTTTGTAGATATGTATAATAATATTTATTGAAATATTATATGTCATAGAGAACACTTCAAGTTCTTGTATGCTATATTTTTAGAAGCTCCATTATATAAAATTTTAAAGTTATTACGGTTAAAAAAATTTCATTTTGGAATTTATTAATAAGTTTGATTAAAAATATGTATGTGGTAATAGTTTATGCACTTTTTACATATTTAATTATAGTAATATGTAAATATTTGAAGAACTTTTTTAATCAAAGCCTTAAAAACTGTGGTAACATGTGTATATTATTGTTAAATAATTATTGTTATATCGACATAATTTAAAGATAAAGCCAATTTAGTAAAAAAAAGTCAGTCAATAAGTAAGAGTATTTGAAATGGGCTCTTAATGGGTTAATAAATCGGTATGCTTTAAACAGCATGTCAAACGCACTTTGAATTTTTAAATGATACCCATACTGCTAAGATTCATTTTATACCTTCCCAGCAAACAATATGAGTCCTAAAATAATCTTTTAGGACTCCTTTCTATGAGCAAAACGCTCAGAAGAAAGCTCCTAAAACCCTCAGATATGAGCATGTTTTCCTATGAAACCGTCAAAAAATTTTGTACTGAATATGAGCGTTTTAGGACTCCTAAATTTAACGATTTGTATGGAAAATTGTGAGCCTTTTTGCTCACAAATCAATCATAACAACCTCTTAAAAGAGTCATAAAAGAGGGATTTCAGAGCCAAAAAATAGTGATATAGGAGTGTTTCTTTTTCTTGAAATTAGGGTATTCATTTTATATGTAAATTTGTGCTTTTTAACTTTTATTAAAAGTTTTATTAATTTATGTTTTGTGCATGGAAATAATAATCATTTTAAACAAATTTCAACGGACAAAACCACATAATTTTCTTTTTACAAGGAGTTCAAATGGATAGTTTTGTCTAATGAAAAGATTTACAAGGGCATGGTTTAGTCAAATATTCACACAGAAAGTACACAAAAAGCATTAGTGAAAAAGTTAAGAAATAAATAAAATAAATGAATAATAAGCATTTGTTTTCTCAAAGATTTGATCAAAACCACAACCGCACCGCGCAAAATGATCACAATAATGACAGACAAACGCAAAATATTGAAATGATCAAGAAAAAGAAAACAAACTACCGTTGCCCCTCAGAAAACCCTCATAAATAAGAGTTTTTTTAGGAGTGTGCTCCTAAATTGCTCATAAAAATGACTCTTTTCGGAGTCCTGAATTCTACAGGCTCCGAAATCAATCAGAATTGCTCATAAATTAGGAGGGTAATCATACAAATCTCAAGAAAAGGAATCTTTTAAGAGTCATATTTAGGAGCGCTCCGAAAATTGTTTGGTGGGAAGTATTGTGATACTTTTACGACCTAAAGCTCTTAAACTAGGAGCGTTGGTATGACAAATATCTTCCTACACAGAAAAAATTATTTATATTTAAGACTGGGCCTACAAACGATTAATTTTTTTTTTTTTTTAATTATAAAAACTTGAAACCAACAGCGCGTATATCATATTTTTGTATAATTGTTAAAATTTTTGTTGCTAAAATAAAAATCAAACAAAAATATTTATAGAAACAGTAAACAAAAATTGTTGAAATTAATAAAGTTTTTAAACAAGGATTTGCTTGAAAATATTTTAGCAATAATTTTTTCTGTGTATATAAATTCCTTAAAAGATACTAAAAAGTAATAATAATATTTGGTGGTGAGCCGAGCTTATATTCTTGGTTCAATCCGGTTCTTAGCTATTTGACGAAAAATTGTTTTTTAAGCACTAATTCTTCTAATTTTTGATTATGTTAGCAGCACTGTTTTTTTTTTGTTTTGTAGCAGACAAAAATAGAAATTAGTTTAATTTGACTACAACGACCAAATTAGCATAGACAACAACCTGCAGCCATAAAGCCGTGTCGTCGTTAAAATAATCATTTCCATATACACACATGTATTCTATTTTTGACATATTGAAGTCGGTAGCCTGCTGTCTCGAATGTGTTTAAAGCATTATGTCAAAATTTTACGTTGTCAAAAATGTTATAATTTCACACAGCACAAACATGAAATTTTTCTACCACGGACAAATTTTATTTTACCATAGAACTTTGCTACCGTTTTACACACATCCCTAGGTAACAAATATTTTTTTTATAAAGTGCTGGAATATAAATTTTTTAGCTATATTTTGTGTTAATCCTTTTACGGCTTTATTAAATACTAATAGTATTTTTTTTAGGATAATTGTTTCTTTGTACAACATTTTCGTTCACTGAATACGGGGGCTGCTATCAATTTTATTCTTAATTAAAAAACTCTTTCATTCTTGTTATTTAAATTTTTAGAAATTTACTAAATTCAATTTACTTCTTGCTCCGTGTATAGCGTTGTAATATGGGCTACAGAAGTTTTTTTTGAAATAATTCCTTATATGGAGACAAATATGCATATATGTATGTAGTATATGAGTCAAATTTTTGTTTACAAAATTTGTTTATTGTTAAGAAAAATTCAATTGTGAAAATTCATTATAAGGACATCAAAATACACGATATTTATAATGGAAAAGTTCGATTTTTAAAATCAATTTAAAGTTAAATATAATGAAGTAAATTTTTTAGTTTAATCCACTTCTAATTAGAAATAAAATATTATGTCATAATAATATCTCTAATAATATAACATCTCTACGTTCTCAGTACTGCCTGCGCTGAATCAGAAAATTAAACTTGTTTCACCATGTCAACGCAAACCTAATGATGCTACATATTAATTGTGTGATTATCATTTTTATATGTGCATTTAATCATTTTTAAATTTATTGTTTAAACACAGTATTGCATTTATAACCAAGTGTATATCTTTATATTCCAATATACATGTAATTTAACAAAAGCATTTCATTATTTAATATTTTAAATGTTTGTTTTACTTAATACTAACATACTTTCGTTGATGATGGGCCGTTTTGTGTCAGAGCATTACAAATTAAAATAACTAAATAAATAACAATAAAAATAATATTTTTCCCTCAAAAACAAATCGGTTATCGCATTTTTATCCTAAATATTTAAAATTGCTTACATATCTCGATTAATTTCCATTTTACAACGTTTTTTGCTTCTTATGAAAACTGTGATGTTATATTATTCTGCGTTTAAGATGGCGATATGAGCAGTTCTTTTAGTTTTTTATAATATAATATTTGCCTACAAATAATTCAACACACACTTTGGCTCGTTGCCTTTTACGAAAACAAAAAACACACAAAGGCATTTCGTGCTATGGTCATGCAAACTGTCGTGCAACAACAACATTACTGGTGAGGAGCGTTACGAAAATTTTTTGTTTCCTCATACTTCATTACTGAAGAAAGCCAAAAAATTGTTTTCCTCAAGCTCATGAAGGAATTGTTAATTTTTCGCCAATTTGTGAAAAAAAATTACACGTTTTAAATTTCTCATTAATGAAAAAATTCATGAATGGTTAAATATGAGCGATCATATATGAATTTTTCGGAACTCTGCTTTTAAACTATCGACTACATTGGAAAACATCAAGTTTTTCAAAACATGAGGAGTTATGAATTGGCAAACAAAATTGAAAATCTAATTTATATATACATATTTTGTTATTTTATATCCCAATTTAAGAAACAGTGAACTGAAGAATTATTATATGTATTATTACCAGTGACAAGGACTTCTGAACTCAAAAAAGGTACTTTAGGCGCCTAAAATATTTCAGTTAAAAAGCGAAATATGCACCAAAAACAATAAAATATGCACTTATTTTAAACATTTGTTAACAAAAACATAACATTTTAATGAAGTATCATTAGAAAAATATAAATTGAAGGTACAAAAAGTAAAAATACAATATATGTACATATGTATGTTAATAGCTATTTAAAATCCTTTGACGTTAGCCAAAAAAATATACATTTTGAGTTTTTGATTAAGTGAAACTCAATTTTTTTACTCTTTCGTTTGGTATACATAACTTAAATCAAGCACAACTGATATAATCGTTATCTTCTGCCCTTTGGAAATAAATCAATTTAATAAGGTAATTAAATGATCTTCAATTTAATGTTACGAAAAACATCAGTTTCTGACTTTTTGACCTTTTTCCCTAACTTCAAAGAATTATTCTTATTTATTCTCATGTACAAGTAACATTTGCCTTATGCATATATTCCTATATAAATCACAATCTAATTGGTCTAAGAAAGCCGTTGTGCATTGAAACAGACCTTTCAACACCTACATAATTGGCGCATATATAAATGATTCTAATTGTTTAATGGAATATATTTCTTTACCTGATTTAATTTTTTTGAAATCCAATATTTTTTATAACAGTATATTGGTGTATAATCGGGTACCTTTTTCTACAACAATGTAAGCAAATTAATTTACATAAAGCTATCCCATAATTGTATGCGTCATTATTTTCCAAAAATAATATTTTTTTTTTTGAAATTTAAATTTTTCACAATACATATACGTGACATGCACAAACAAATCGATGCCATTTTTAAGCAAATTAATAGTTTCATAAATTTATTTAGGTTTAGCCATTCCCTGCAGATAATACTGGACTACCTGGTCCATTGTGGATTAAGTGGACTACTTAGAGCATGGTCCAATGTACTGTAGTATGGACCATATAAGACAAATTAACATGCAGTGCTGCCAACAACTGCATGATGTAAAGGTAAACTATACTATAGTTTACAGTATTACACATTGGTAGCCCTGATGTTGTCCATTATTAATTGTTTATTTAAAAGTGAAGCACGAAAAATTAAAAATACCAATTAAATATGTATAATAACAGCAATAATGGATTACAGTGCACGCCATAAAAGTCGATTAGTAAACAAGTAGTACCTTGGAGCACTTTTGAAACTAACCCACTTGAGTACTCCATGGAGTAGCTTAGGGACTACTTCGGTGGGTTATATGGTCCACTCCTAGGACATCGTAATGTAAAATAGACCACCTTTTAGCCATATAATTGGACTAGTTTTGGAGTACTCCTACTCCTTTATGGACTACTCCTGACACGCATGTATGGACAGATCTCTAGTACATACTACGCCATACAACATACCACAACGTTTTACCAATCTGCTTTGGATCTGGAAGATATTCCTGTTGGTCAATAATACTGCGATTTTTATTTATTTCCAATTTGTCCATCATTATGTTTATTATAAATGTTCGTTGTATGAATATTAAAAAAAATTATATAATTCAATTTTATAAATTAAGATTTCTCAAATTCATTTGGAATTTTCTCAATTTCAATTGGATTTTCTCAAATTCAAATTACTATTCTCAATTTCAATTGGAATTTTCTCAATTTCAAATTGATTTTCTTAATTTCAATTGGACTTTTCCCAATTTCAAATTGAAATTCTCATTTTCATTTGGAATTTTCTCAATTTCATCTGGAATTTTCTCATTTTCAATGAAAAATGGTGTAGTGTACAGCATATGGGAACGCCAAAAAAAATTATGTTATGAAGTTCAGAATCATGCAAAAGTTCTTTGTGCCGAATATTATTTAAATATCTTCATCTATATGAGATTTTAGGTTGCGGCTGTTTATGGGACCTATGGTTAATTTCGGACCTACAAGCACAATATGTTGTCCTGACATAGTAGCTATCGTTAAGTTATTGTCGCCAATTTTTATGTTAATACCAATATTTATAAGGAAGAAATGGCACTTAAGGCTATTTTCGGGAGTAATAATATTTGTATGGGAGATATGGTCAAATATGGATTAATTCCAATAAATTTTGGTAAGATGATTTTGATTGCAATAAAATAAGTTTGCACCAAATTCAATCTAAATACCAACATAATAAGATGGTTTATGAACACAAAGATTTTATTCCGGAAAGAAAATTGTATGGGGGTACCAATATATAGCATTGTATCAGTCGCACAGAAATTTTGAGTGATACTATTGTTTTTATAGTTGTTTGCAAAATAATTCGTGGAGTGTAAAGCTACGTTTATACCATTTTTTTTGTATGAAATGTGTTAGCAAGAATGTGCTTTGATCACTAGGCAGGTATGGGTGTATGTACATTAGTGGGTCCCAAAAAAAATTTTTTTTTATGCCCCACCTTTTTTTGAAAGCTTATAGTGTGAAGTATTTTTGTGATTTTTTTCAGATTTTTTGGAAGAGGTTTAGCGCTCGCTAAAATCGAATTTAACCCAAAAATCGGGTTTTCTCGACTTTTTTGAATTTTGCTGATTACTCGGCCCATTAGCACGATTTTCTTTGTTACTTAGTCAATTTGTTTAAAGAAAACTTCTAAGACTTTACTTCTCTGTGCAGATATTAAAAGTTTCGGTTATTTTTTTGCTCATTTGGGTCCCTCTAATCACATTTTTTTTGTAAATTTAGCATAAATTTAAAAAATAAAGCTTTGTAACTTTTAAAATTTATATTGAAGTTAAAAAAACTAATGACTCAGTTTAAAAGGTGGATAAGTTCTGAGTCATTGCAAAAATAATTGAATTTGCTCTTACTGTTCCAAAGTTATACCCTTTTTAAGTTTTGTACCCATTTTGTGAAATCAAAAATATTGTAATGTGTTTGCCAGTTATGCTTCGGATTTGTTTTAATGTTAAATATTTAGAAATATTAAATATGGGTGAATTTTTGTTCTGTTGCACAGACTTCAGCAATGCGAGTCCAAAAAATTCTAGGCAGCCTACTTCTCATACCCAAAAAAAAAAAAAATTAAAACGCTATTTTTTTAGTATTCAATTATTTATTAGAGCTTTTACGATGAAGCTCTATGCCCTGCAATAAATTCTGAAAGTCTGTTGCAGAGGTTGTTAGATTAATGTAAGTATTAGCTAAGGCCACGCCGCGTTCATTATATGATTTGTTTGTATGCCATTTTTCCAATTGGATGAATACAAAAGCTTTAACGAATCAATCGCAAGTGCCACGTTGAAAACTCTTCTGCGGCATCAGTGGTACTTATCAGGTTAGTTGGCGGCCTTAGCATTTTTTGATGAACGTATCGACACCAAAGCTTTGCGTTTAATGGTCCAAAATCTACACGCACCAAGCAACGGTAAAGAATTAGCAAAAGCTGAATTATCCGAAAACATGCTTAATAACAAACAAATTCAAGATTTAATATCCGAACCCAGCCTAGCCTCTCTTGAAACCAGCAACATTTCAGTTGATTTTTTACAAACAGATCCGGAAAAATGGCATGCAAACAAATCATTTAATGAAGGAAAGAACAAAGTTCAGCAATTGCACGTGGTAAATGAAACTGCAATATAAATTTTAAAAGTTACAGAGCATTATTTTTTAAATTTATGCTAAATTTACAAAAAAAATGTGATTAAGGGGACCCAAATGAGCAAAAATAAAACCGAAACTTATAATATCAGCACAGAGAAGTAAAGTATGAGAAGTTTTCTTTAAAAAAATTGTCTTAGTAACAAAGAAAATCGTGCTAATGGGCCGAGTAATCAGCAAAATTTAAAAAAGTCGAGAAACCCCGACTTTCGGGTAAAATTCGATTTAAGCGACCTCTAAACCTCTTCCGAAAAATCTGAAAAAAATCACAAAAATTCTTTACCCTATAAGCTCTCAAAAAATGCTGGGTACCTATAAAAATCCAAAAAAAATTTTTTTTGGGACTCACTAATGTACATATTTCTATTTTACATATAATAAATAAATAAAATAAACACTATCCCCTGTATTCATAAACTATTTATAAATTTAACAAACTTGTAAACCTTTATTAAATTAAAATTTTTTTTAATAATACATACATAAAAAATCCCATCTTCCGTCCCTTATGACCTCTCCTTGCTATGTTCGTATGTCAGCGACAAGTCCCAAATTTATTTGTATGTAAGAAAACTTTACGCATACGCAAAACTTTTTGGCATTTGTCGCTGTCACACGTACATAGCATAGAGAGATGATAAGAGACGGAAGATATGTTTTTATGTATGTAATTATTGATTTGTATATTGTGCTAACAAGAAAGAGTGTAACTGCCACTCAATACATTTTTATATGTATTGATAGTATATGCTTAAGTTAGACCCCTTTCAGACAAGCAAAGTTTACTTTGCAAAGTCTTGAGTTTATAGAAGAGAAGGGAAAAGACCATAGCGGGGGAGTACATACTTTGCTGTACTCACAAATTCGTTTTGTTTTTCGTTCGTAGATTATACCTGAAGTTGGCTGCAACTTTATATTTATATACATCGTTACCAGAATCTTTGGAATGAAAATTGTCATGGCGAAAGAAATCATATTTTTAAGAGGAAAATCTTAAATTTTTTTTCTTAATTTAAATTTTTTAAAACAAGGGCAAAATAGTAAGAATTATTAATTTTTTATAAAAACATACTTATTATTGAAATTGAAATACATAAAAACATAATTCGTCAGTATATGAAACTTTATAAAAATACATTTTTTCTTTTCACAAATATTATTTTTTATCAATATTCTAACTGCCTATTTCCGATGTGCGAAAGAATTATTTACTTCGTACAAATACATTTAAAACAAAAACAAAGTTTTTAGAATTTGTTTTTGTTTTAAATGTAGTTGTTCGAAAGAAGGAATTCTTTCGCACATTGGAAATAGGTTATAATATGCCTTTTTTATGTCCAGAAATAATGATGCAATTTTGTGTATTCTAGATACTGGGTACAAAAGTGTGCAGCACCAATCCGCATCAAGCTGATGCAAAACTTCATTGTTTAAAAAAGTGACCGTTTAAATAATCGTGTATTTTGTGTAAGCAAAATTAAAGTAAAAATCAGAATTTCTAAAAATAAAAAATCATCATTTGAGAAAAAAATCTTTAATCATATTTTGGTTTAAAAAAATAATCCAATATATGATAAAATCATCATTCTGGCAACGCTGTTTATATATTATATTCAAACAAGAGAAAACAAAAATTTGTCAAATTAAACTTTGTGTGTCTGAGCACCAAACAAAGTTTAAAAGAGAATTCAACAGACTTTGTCAAAGTAAACTTTGCCTGTCTAAAAGGGGACTTACGGCATGTTTTTTAAGACTGACTTGTCAACTTTTCAAGTCACATTTAATTGAGCATGCCAGTCAAAATTGCTATTTTACAAAAGGTTTTTAATATTCGATCACAAACTGATATGTAGTTATCTGCTGAGATAGTCTCGTAGTCAAAAAAGCCACAAAAATTGTTATTTGCGCTGTTAGAGTTCACCCTTCATTAAATTCGCAGAAACAAATTTAGGATATAAAAATTAAACGTGTTGTATATATGTACATTAGAACGACTCAAAAGAAAAAAAGGGGATTTTGTTACCCCTGTGAAAATAAAGGTTGATATGTTTTATGATGATTCCCAAAATATTTTGGTTCTAGCGTTGACCATCCGTGAGCTGGACCATTTTTAAAAAAGGTCTTTTTCAGTTTTTCGAATTTTTTTCTACTTTGCTCCAAGACGACATAAATAAAATTTGGTATCATCGAAAAGAGTTTTTGAATGGTATATAAATCTTGACCACTTGCGACCTACTAATTGAGATATTAAGCTAAATACATATTTTCGTTTCGGGTTTTCATAAAATTCTACATATGTAAAAGTAATGTTCTGCTTTTCAAATTGAATCTGTTTTAAAATAATGTTAATTTAATTTAATTTTTTGTAATTATTCACATTAAACGCGTAAATCGCGATATATTTAATCTATTTTATATTTTTCTTTGATTTTTCAATTATAATAGCCTAGTGTTAAAACGAAACATTTTCTGATGATGATTTTTCTATTCGGTTGGCATTGGCAGATATAATAAAAAAAGTGCATTAGATTAAGACTAGATTAAATACACTATGCTAGTTGAAAAAACAGACAAGCCGAGCACATGGCGTTTTAACATAATTCGCTGAATCCAGTGGTGCCCGCGGTTTTTTAAGATTGGCTCTGGTTTTCGAGATATACCGTTTTTTCGAAAATGGAGGAGGTTGCACAACATAAGTTCGCGTAACTCAAAAACGCTTAAAAAACCGAAATTCCGCAATAAAATTTCACTTAAGAAAAGTAAAACTTATTTCTAATATCCGTAGTCGTTTTAGAAACATAATTTTTTTTAAAAATTCATAAAAAATAAAAATGCAGCTAGGCTTCTAATTTTTTGCAGACATATAAAAAACGAAGTTGGAAACAAAAGCCATAAATGATTAAAATCTGTTAGCAACTTTTGATTTTATTCACAAAAGTCGACAAATTTTAATTAATTTAAGAATTTTATAAAACGCAATATTTGTATGGGAGCCCCCCTAAGAAGTGGAGATATGGGGCAAGTATGTCTCGAGAAAATGTTAAGGATAAAAAATTAATTGAGGTCGGTCATACATTATATACCACTAGGTACGGCGTCTAAAATTATCTCAAACACAGAGCATTCTCTTGACAAAAGAGTTAAAAAGAGCTAATATTTTAGAACCAGGTGTACAAATATACGGGGCTATCAGTCGCCATAGACGATTAACGACTTTTTTTTAAGTCTATTGAGAATAATTCTATCGCGTATTGTACTGACATGGCGCTTATTCATTGATTATTCCAAAAGTAGCTTAAAAGCAGTTTTGCCACATGTCACTAATTTAAAAAGTCCTATTCCCATAGCACTAAGCACAAATACTAAAGAGAAATACGCATCAATGAAAAAAATAATACACTTAATTAAATATGAAGACCACAAGTGGAAAATATGCACAGATTTAAAAGTGGTAGCTCTTTTAAGAGTCATGCAATCTATACTAAAAATATGTGCTTATGGAATACGCATTTCGATGGCGACCAGTACAATACACGGGATTGGGCTTTACGTGAGGAAAGCAGATTGCATAGGAATAATGTTATTGAATTACCACTTGTGCCGATGGAAAAGATTTTGCGTCCTCCACTCCACATCAAACTGGGTATTGTAAAAAATTTAATAAAAGCATTGAGCCCAGATGGTGTTGCTTTTACCGAATTGCGCCGATTTTTTCCATGAAAGTAAAAGAAGGTATGAACTCTAACTATATTAAATAAGATTTATATTTCATATCATAATGTTTTTATTTTACAGGAATTCTTAATGGACCGGACATTCGTCGTCTTATGAAGGACCATCAATTCGAGGTTGCATTGAATTATATCGAGCTATTGGCCTGGAATTGTGTGAAACCAGTAATAGAAAATGTATTAGGAAAACTGGCGAATTTTAATCAAAAATATGCTATCCGCATTTAAAAACTTAAACGTTAGAATGTCATTGAAAATACATTTTTTGCATTACCAGGCCGAAAAATTGAATGAACAATCACCAGCCGAGTCTGATGAACATGGCGAGAGATTTCACCCAGTAACAGCCAGGCTCGAACACTGGTATGTATAGCGGCAAACAACTTAATACGCTATTAGGGGATATTTGTTGGAATCTGCAGGAGGAAGAAAAAAAAATTTCTAAATAAAAACTTTAACTTTAACTAATTAACAACAAAAATAAATGTTTTAAAATTTTTAAGTTTGGTTATTATAAAAAATAAAAAAATTTCATCTTTTCTGAAAAAATCAAAAGTTGTAGACAGACTTTAATCACTTATACCTGCAGCGCCTGAGATGCCCCTAGACGGGCCAAATGTATGACAAGCGCAACTTTATTTTTCATCTCAATCATTTATTTCTAACATACCCACCCGCTATCACCATTCCATACAAATGTTCAATGCAGACTAGAAATATATTGGAGAAAAAGTACTATAAATGCCCAGGAGTCGCCCCTAGGGGTATAAAATGTATGAATGACCTCCATTATTTTTTTGGCCTTAACATTTTCTCAAATTATACTTTCCGTTTATCATCATCCCTTAGGGGGGCGTTTTATGAAATTCTTAAATTAATTAAAATTTGCCGACTTTTGTGAATAAAAAAGTTGCTAACAGATTTTAATCATTTATGGCTTGTTTTGTTTGCGACTTCGCTTTTTATATGTCTGCAAAAAATTAGAAGCCTAGCTGCATTTTTTAATTTTTTATGAATTTTTAAAAAACAAAAATTTCGAAATTTTGATAAAAAAATTATTTTTTTTTTCAAAAAAAAAAAAAATAATGTTTCTAAAACGACTACGGATATTGAAAAAAAGTATTACTTTTCTTAAAGGAAATTTTATTGCAGAATTTCGGTTTTTAAGTTTTTTCAATTAGCTAAAGGGTTTTTGAGTTACCCGAGAATATGTTGTGCAACCTCCTCCATTTTGGAAATAACGGTATATCTCGAAAACCAGCGCCAATCTTAAAAAACCGCGGGCACCACTGGATTCAGCGTATCCGAATTATGTTAAAACGCCAGGTGCCCAGCTTGTCACGAAAAAAAAGTGTAAATTTCATGCACAGTGATATTAATAGTTCATATTAAATATACATACATATGAAGATTTATTAAATAAAAACAAATGATAAAAAAAAAGCTACAGCATAGAAAAAGTCTAGACTTTAAACTCAAAAATTTAAAATAAAACATTTTGTTATTAAATCCAAAAAACGTTTTTGTATTAATCCGGGGTTTACACATGCAAGTGCAAGTTCGAAAAACTCAATACACTTACACGTAGTTGCAGACCAACTTGCAAGAGAATTTGCTTGCAAAAAAGCAAACAAATTGTTGACACTTGCAGCGAGTAAACTGACAAATAAAGAAACAGTGTTACATAATTTTTCATCAAGATGGACTAAAATTAAAATAAAGAAGAAATTATTAAATTGATTTCGTGATAACGTTTACACGATAATGGTTTTTAAACCCAAAAATAAAGCTTTTTTCATAAGATGTTTCAGCATCGAGAACATATGAAAAAATAAACTTGCATCTGACTGTGTAAACATTCAAGCTACTTGCAAGACTTTCGGCTATTTTCGTTGATAATACATATACCTACACTACTTGCAAAATATTACTTGCATGTGTAAAGGCAGGGTAAAACTCCATACGGAACGGCAATAAATGTTTAAATCTAAAAGGCGGATCAAGATCTGCATCATCGGCTTAAATATAGCTTATAGTTGTTGCTGCTTGGTCAACCCAATAAAACTAAAATATATAAATGCCGACCATTTCGGTAGTGGAACAGGCACAGCATACAAACAAATGTAGCGTTATGACTTCTTTCCATAAAAGCAACATCTTTTTCTTTAATTTAAAATTTTCGTTTGTCGTCAAGTTACATACCTATTTGGTTTATTTGTGTTGTCGTTGTTGTTTGTTATCGTGGTAGTTAGGTTTATGCATCGATGGATAATGGGCTGTTAATGAACCCCACTTTTCATCGCTATCAACACTTCATTATTCACTTGATCACTTGCCTGCACCGTTAATGTACACATTCAACAAATACAACAGCAGAACACACTGTCAACTGAATAGGTATGACACACATCAAACATGTACAGCGATGAAATGTAAAAATTAAAATAAAATAAAACAAAAAGAATATAAATTAAATTGTGTTTGTAGCTCGTCGTATGTACCACCAGTAGTGCATTGGTGACATATGCGACTCTTCGCTGCCGTTTTATCGTACTCACATAAAACAGAAAAACCGATTGTTACAGACAGACGGAAAGACGGATGGGCAGACATGCATATACATTCACACGCTTATTTATACATAAACAAAGTATAAATTTCATAATGAAAACAGAAAACAACAAATATGTATATTCGACTATAGCAACAAAAGTGGAACAAAAAATATAACACCGAAACGAAACGATAGAAATACATTTAATTTGATAAAAATATAATAAAGTAATCAAAGCCTTACGAAGAAGAGGAGAAAAAACAACCAAATTTGTTTTATCTCTCAATTCCTAATGAGACGACAAGTGACTGAGGAATACTCGCTTATAGCTAGACTTGATCAACATCACCTTTAACGGGTCAACAGAGTCAGAACGAGAATCAAAAGCTGCAGCAGCAGCATCCGCACTTAAATCACCAGCAGCTTCACCATCGACATAATTACCGTCAGCGACAGCACTATATAGTCACTTAAAGAGGGGACGACAGAAACAAATGAATATCTTTAATCACCCAACATTAACGATTAAACACCACAACTTCCAATCAACAGAACAAATCAATTAAATCGTTATTCAAAAATGTCCCAACGTTAAACCGAACGAAAGCAAAACAACACACGATACAAAATAAAACGAAACGAAACATATTAATTGTCACCTCAAATTTAAATTTGTATACATACGACTGTCCATTTAAGAATTTAATCGCTACTAATTTCTGAACATCTCTGAAACTGTTGAAAATAGAAATGTATTCCTAATCATTTGTTGGTGTTTAAAATTTTTGATCAAAATCGAATAAATTTTACTCAAGATATGATGAAATTTATGAGCATAGCAGCCTAATGTTGGGCAAAATATAAGACCAGCCCATAAAAACTATCTGAGCCCGATATAAAAAAACTGAAAACCGAATTGAATTTAGCGAATTAAAACTTTTATAGTCCACATAATTTTATTTAGAGACACTTTTTGCTACAGACCAGTCATTTATTTTCATTTGTAAAATTAATTTAATAAAAGCTGCTATATAAATATTCGCAATTTCTACAGAAAACAGGTAACTTCACTTCAATAAGAATAAAATCACCATATCGCACTTGATCAACAAGAGGGTATTAACTAGGGTATTCATTTAATCGGGCGTTTGCTTTAATCGGTTAATAGCTCGATTGAATAACCGAGATTTTGGTTTGATCGGTTACTTTTGCTATTGAACGGTTAACCGACTTATAAAGTTTTTTTATAAATTAAGTAACTTACAGCCTGTTTTTAGAAAATGAAAATATTTGTTCGTTCGTAAAAAAAACGAACGAAAACTTATTTAGGTTTTTATAAAATTAAAACACATTTTAGGTGAGTGACTGAAAAAGCTTTCATTTTTTCCACACACGTTTGGTTCTTATAAAATGAACATCTTCGTAATAAATGAACACAAATGCCAAAATTAAACGATAAGTAAAAGGCATTCGTTTAAAAAAATTAATAAAATAAATAGAAAATAAAAAGGATATTTTAATGAAAGAACCCTATATTATTTACAATATTATTAAAGGTTTGTGTATCTACATATATATATGTATATTTATATAGAATTGTTACAATATTGACTGATTGATTTATGATCGCACAGCCTAAACGCCTGAAGCTAAAAACTTGAAATTTGTACCGGTGGCTGGACTCTTCCCAAATAGATCCACTAAACGGGATTTTTGTAAAGTCGAATGTTTAGGGGGTAATAAGTGGACGAGTGTCTGGTACTTTTTTGAAATTTTGCTCTTTCAGGGAGTATTTTGGTACTTTCTTTGTCATCCCCCTATCTTTAAAGCCAATAAACATAGAAATAAAAGTTATATCACATTCGAAACTTATCTAAAAAATGCAAGACCAAATTTGGCACTTTTTCTAAATTCAAACGTTTAAGGGGCGAAATTGGTAATTTCTTTTTTGGTACTTTGAAGAGACTCAAGGTCCTGAGTGATTATCATCCCATAAGATAAAAAATGTTAGTAGCAGAACTATAACCTTAGGCACACAAATATGATCATAAAAAAAGGGCCGGACAAAGTAGCGAATTAAGTGCTAGCATTTAAACAAGTTAAAACCTAGAAAAATAAACTTTGGCATACAAATATGCTTACGAAAGAAGAGGAGACGTTAATAAAGTAGCGGGTTAAATGCTACTTATTACATAAATATGTATTTACAGGTTCAAAAAATTCTAGAAACAAGTATGTCCATAAGGATGTATGTATGTGTGTATGTAAGTTCTTCCGTATGTTTAAAAAAATTTGTGCTTTCAAGCAAATACCTTTACCATTTCTATATGTTGATGTGTAGCAAAAAATCGTCTTCATATATTGCGTTTATTTATTGCAATTTTTGTAAACATCTTAATTCAACATTTTTAGTTTTAACATTTACTAACATTTTTTTATAGAAGTTTTTGTTTTTTAAATTTATAATTTATTTTTGTAAACAAAAGCCAGGGTTAACCTTGAACACAAAATCCTTATATGTAAAAAGCATAAAAAGGTATTTAACGATAGAAAAAAGCTCTATTTATGTCAAACATGAATAGACGAAAGCTTTTAAATATTTTTTAAAAACCAATTTTAAAACGATTTCGTTTTAATACGAAAACTTCAAGTGAGAACACTTGTGTTTTACAAAAACAGGCTGTTAAACAAAAATAGAAATGCTTAAATTATTTTTTATTTGAAGTTTATTAGAATAAAAAAATATAATAACATAACAATTCTTGACCTAAAACGAGCAAACAAAAAAATAATTCATCAATATGTAATACATATTTTTTAATTAATTTATAATATGTAAGATCATTTTATTAGTTATTTCAATATATCTTATAAATAAGGAGATCTTATAAATAAGCTTTAAGACAAATAATTTGGCTTAAATGTTAAGGATTTAAGCGATCCTTTTCCTTAGTTTTGATAAAACTTGACTTGGAAAGATTTCTTTTAATTATCGTAGATGTTGGAGAAATCGAAAGCACTCATAACAGAATATCTAATTTCTCAGTCCTTTTCCTGGATTTCTCTAAACATATAAACTCTTTCATTATGCCATTAGATACCTGTCTTAATTTTTTTAAATGCTTAGCACTTCTAATGGTTTCGGTTAATTCTGTTAAAAAATTCAAGAAGATATGAGAAAAAAAAATAACTAAACACATACATATATAAAGTACGTGAAACAAAAATCTGTTGACAGCAACACTTCCCAGCTAGCATTTTGTATAATAATCGAATCTTTTAGGAATTAGCTTCAAGAGCAAAATAACCGCATATGAGCACATTTTTCGATGATAAATGATATTCTCGTTGTGAGAAAATGGTACCCTGCCTATTAATCACATCAAAGAATCAGTTTGATTCTTGTAGTAAGTCTGTTTTAAATTCAGGACATCGGTTAACCGGTTAATCGACTGGAATTAATCGGTTTAATCGTTAATCGAAAAAGCCAGTTTTAAATTGACCGATCAGCTAATTGGGTAGTAATTAATCGGTATACCGATGAACGGCAAACCAAATAAATACCCTAGTATTAACTCAAAATTATTTTTTCACTTTTTAAAAAAAATTAACACCTCATGTCTATATCTACACGCTGTGTAAAAATGCATGATATTGTTGTTTTAAAAATTTTTTTTCATACGCATTTAATGTGAAATAAAAATTATTTTGCTTCTATCTAAAACTTTGAAATTTTCAGTTAATAGCCCTTTGTTGTTCGTATAAGGTATATGTTAGGTATTCAAACGATTAACCGTGGTTCGAATAATATAATTTTGTTCGATTAACTGTTCGAATAATTTAAAATTGATTACCTTCGATTAACGAATAGTTCGAATAATTTACGTCGATTAATCGATAATTGGTTTTTCACAGTACCTTTGTATTAGTTTTTCTCTTTTATATAAAAAACAAGTCGGTATGTTTTAAATACCTTTTTATTGTTTTTTAACTCGGGAACATTTCCTTCGAGTAATGATTTAGATGAAGAAGATTATTTTTTGAGACAATTGAAAACAACCTTCTACCAGACCTCAAAAGATTAAAATGTTATTATGGAATAATATTATTTTTAGAAAAGACAAGAAAAAGAACAGTGAAATTGCATATGCTTCATAACGCTTGACTTTCAATCTCTCCAACGCCAACAGTAAGTGAATGAATTTTTTCTAAATCAAGTTTCATCAAAACAAAAGAAAGAAATTGCTTGAAACATAAATATTTAAACTGTATACTCTTTTTTTTAAGATTATTTTAAAAGATTAGCTTAAATTTTGATGTTATTTTTTATTAAAAAAGTTAACCCCTTTTATTACATGAAATATCCTTTGTTATATTGTTGTTACTTTTTTAATAAACTTTTCATGTTGAAAAATATAATTTTTGGTCTTACTTTTAAACTTCTAAAAATTTTTACGTCGAATAATTATTCGAGCGATTAATCGATTAATATAAAACATCGATTAATTGAATACCCTAGTATATGTAGTTTTATGATCCAGTAATAAAATTATTAATTTTTTGGGTTTATTGTTTTTAGGAAGTTTTAAAAATTCTATATTGTACAAAAATTCTTCATTTTGCACCAAAAATAAATGTTATTCTTTTATTAGTATTGTGGTTATTTTGTTGAACTATTCATGGTTTTTAATCCAAATTTTTACTATTTAATTAGGCTTAAGTTCATTAAATTTAATTTTCATTAAATTATTTTTATGAAGAAAGGAATTTTTACAACATGGAAGATTAATTAAAATTGTTATTGATAATTTTCATTCTTGACTGACCTGGGATTCGAAGCCAGGCTGGCTGGCGTGTGATTCGAACCCAGGCGGCTGGTTACCCTGACATGTTTCGACCTCAACCACTAGGTCTTCTCAAAGGGATTTGCCGTCTTACACTCGCAGCCATCGATGACTGCTGACGTCAGTAGTCAAACATCAATCCTTAAACCAAATTGTATTTTAACCTTTGGTAGATCGAAATTTGCTTATTGAATGATTATCCATTTTTTTAATTGATCTCACATGTTTTTCCTTTACTTCTGTTTTTTCCGTACTTTTGTCAAGAATTCTTCTTGAAGTCCAAAGTACATTTTTTGTTTATCATGTTTTTTGTCTTTCTTTTTTCTTGTTGACATTTTTCAGCACAACTTGAAGGACAAATGAACACATAGAGCTTGTGCCTTAGCTTTAACAATAATTAGTATTGTGGTTATTTTGTTGAACTATTCATGGTTTTTAATCCAAATTTTTACTATTTAATTAGGCTTAAGTTCATTAAATTTAATTTTCATTAAATTATTTTTATGAAGAAAGGAATTTTTACAACATGGAAGATTAATTAAAATTATTATTGATAATTTTCATTCTTGACTGACCTGGGATTCGAAGCCAGGCTGGCTGGCGTGTGATTCGAACCCAGGCGGCTGGTTACCCTGACATGTTTCGACCTCAACCACTAGGTCTTCTCAAAGGGATTTGCCGTCTTACACTCGCAGCCATCGATGACTGCTGACGTCAGTAGTCAAACATCAATCCTTAAACCAAATTGTATTTTAACCTTTGGTAGATCGAAATTTGCTTATTGAATGATTATCCATTTTTTTAATTGATCTCACATGTTTTTCCTTTACTTCTGTTTTTTCCGTACTTTTGTCAAGAATTCTTCTTGAAGTCCAAAGTACATTTTTTGTTTATCATGTTTTTTGTCTTTCTTTTTTCTTGTTGACATTTTTCAGCACAACTTGAAGGACAAATGAACACATAGAGCTTGTGCCTTAGCTTTAACAATAATTAGTATTGTGGTTATTTTGTTGAACTATTCATGGTTTTTAATCCAAATTTTTACTATTTAATTAGGCTTAAGTTCATTAAATTTAATTTTCATTAAATTATTTTTATGAAGAAAGGAATTTTTACAACATGGAAGATTAATTAAAATTGTTATTGATAATTTTCATTCTTGACTGACCTGGGATTCGAAGTAAAGTAAAGGAAAAACATGTGAGATCAATTAAAAAAATGGATAATCATTCAATAAGCAAATTTCGATCTACCAAAGGTTAAAATACAATTTGGTTTAAGGATTGATGTTTGACTACTGACGTCAGCAGTCATCGATGGCTGCGAGTGTAAGACGGCAAATCCCTTTGAGAAGACCTAGTGGTTGAGGTCGAAACATGTCAGGGTAACCAGCCGCCTGGGTTCGAATCACACGCCAGCCAGCCTGGCTTCGAATCCCAGGTCAGTCAAGAATGAAAATTATCAATAACAATTTTAATTAATCTTCCATGTTGTAAAAATTCCTTTCTTCATAAAAATAATTTAATGAAAATTAAATTTAATGAACTTAAGCCTAATTAAATAGTAAAAAAAAAAAAAAAAAAAAAAAAAAGTTATTCTTTTATATTGAGTCTAAAATAACTTGGAACGCTATCAGCTCATCAACAATAACTTTAAAGTATCTCAAAGACGACTACAACTATTATTATTTATATTAATTTTTAACAAATTGGAAGAATTTGTCTCAAGTTTTTAAATAAAAAACTGTAGAGAACTCTCTTCAAAGCTCAATTTTTGCTACAAACCAGGATATCTCACTTTATTATGAATAATATCAATATTTATCCATAAATTTTCATGAAATAAATTTTGTTTTATTTGGAATATTTTAAGTCTAAGAAAATATTATAAAATAGTAAGTTTTTTTCACTTTAAATTTTTTCTAAGTTTTTAATATATAAAAATTTTAAAATTTTGTAATAAAAAAAAATATGTTCTATCATTGCAGTCTAAATTATTCCGAAAAGGTTGAATATATTTTTTCCACAATATGTATTTATTGAATCTACATATATTAAATATGAACCAACAATAATTAATCAAATCTTATACTAATATGTACTTTATTTTATGTCTAGACAAAAAATTTCGTCGTCACTGTTTCTGTTCACAAATGTAGGTGTTTATCGTTCTTCTCATTAGACAAGTGCTGCAGTGTCTCTTCTCCTTAAGCGAGTGTGGCCGCCATAATTTATAATAAATATTACGAGCTAGTGGATTTGGATGTAGTTCAAGCCCTTTTAATATATTTTACTGCATATTTTGTCATCATAGTTGTAACTAATGGCACATTGATATCATTGTGAGT
Source organism: Pollenia amentaria (assembly GCA_943735925.1). Taxonomy (NCBI): domain Eukaryota; kingdom Metazoa; phylum Arthropoda; class Insecta; order Diptera; family Polleniidae; genus Pollenia; species Pollenia amentaria. The sequence goes on from OX031009.1 coordinate 85,501,549, forward strand.
TTTTAACATACCAGGGAGCAGCTGTGATTATTCGAAGAAGGTCTTTTTGGCTCCTTTGAATTTTCGATATTAGAGGCCGAGGCAGTGCTCCATAGGGCAATACCGTAGCACCAGATTTTCTTCTAATAAGTCAATTAATTTGAACTGCTTTTAGTTTTATTTGAGTTAATTTTGCTTCTATATGTCATTTCCACGTTAAACGCCGATCTTGTTGTATAATGAGGTGTTGAGATATTATTCGATTATTGATTTTAATAGGGGGCATGTTTCACGACGCAAAGTGAATGTTACATGCACGGATTTTTGCGCATTGACCTTTATTTTCCATTGGTTAAGCCCCTTTTTCAGTTCAAATATATGATCCTGTAAGTAACAAGATGCTTCATGACGGTTTCCTTGTACCCTTAGGAAAACTGTTTCATCTGCAAATGTTGAAGTTGGGTGTAGTTGTTAGTTAGCATGTCCGAAGCAGGGAATGACAAAAGTATAATTTTCAGTACCCTTCAAGTATTAGAGAGAAAACATGTATGGACATTAGAGCGTACCACCTGACAAGGAAAAAAGTGCGCCGTACCACCTGTAATATAAAATATTTTTGCAAGGAGGTTTCGAAGAATATTTTTTTTATTGCCGAACGTGGCGGTCGCTTTTTACATTTTTTGTTATATCTTAGGCATTTACAGTCAGAGCCTCAAGTATGAATTATCAATGTTTTTGAGAAGACCAATTTTTTGCCCTTAGTGCCATTGACATCAAGTATCTCGTTCTTGTATTTATCCACCAGATCTCTGTTCGTACCCCCCTAATGCACCACCCTAATGTCAGAAAATTATACTTTTCCCAACTTTTTGTTTAAAAGAACTCAACTTTCGACCTAGATCGGTATTAAGCCGCAGATACAAAAATAAATTAATAACATCGCATTTCGACGGTTATTTTGTAGTGTTTAATTCAGTAGCAGTAAAACCCATTTTTAAAGATCTTTCAAACATGGGCCTTCTCGAGACAAAAACATTGATATATCATACTTTAAGATCGGACTGTAAATGCCTAAGATATAACGAAAAATGTAAAAAGGCGACCCCCACATTCGGCAAATACAACAAAATAAGTATACATATAAAAAAGAGTAAATATTAGGATTTCAGTATTTTGGCCATAACTCGGCCAGTTTTCAACTGATTTAATTGATTTATATACCGACGTCTTGAGAATGAAATTAAACATTTACCTTGGTAATAAAACTTTGACTCGGAAAGATCTACGGTTCCGAAAGTAGAAATGTTTGATTAAAAAATTATATTTCGGTAATTACTTTTTTGTATCTGAACCGATTTTTCAAATATGTTCTTCTTATCCGTTCTACTAAAAATTTAGTTTTTATAAAAAAATTGAAGCTTTTTATCCCATTTTTGGAGTATTTTGCTAATAACTTAACCATTTTTTAACCGATTTGGCAGATTTATATACCGACATGTTTAGGATGAAATTTATCTTTTACTTAGATTATAAAACTTGGACTAGGGAAGATCTATGATGGATATGTTTAAAAAATATCTTCCATTCTGGAAAAAAAATTTCAGACTTTTCGGGAAATAAATCTGCTAAAAATTTAAATATATTAAACGTGTCCATAGGTCATACTAGAGCCCTAAATTTTAAAATGTGGCTGTTTTTTTGACAATTTTTTGAGTATTTTCAATAATGTTAAAAAACGGAAAATTAAAAAATCGTTAAAAAAAACGTCTTGTTCCTCTTCATGTACGTAAAGGTGATACTTTTACGTAATAACTAACACCAACCGAAATATGACAAAGTTATTCAGTAAATAAATTCAAATCTCATATTTTCTAAATATTTTATTTTTTTCGACAATTTATTGGGTTTAAACGCTTGCAATACATTATTGACATTTTTGTGTATTAGAAATAGTTGTGGCTATTGCTTTGTCTTCGGTTGCTTTTGGGATTCGTCGGCGTCGCACAGTGGCTGAAAATTTTATTTCATTGGCCAAAAGTGCAATTTTTGTTTGTCACCGATTTCCAAAATTTATTAGAGATTATTTAATAGTTAACATATTAAAACTAAGGTAGCCAAAAAATTAGGTCAAAATATTGGTAATTGTGGTCGTGCCATGTTGTTAAACACAACTTTTTTTTAAATTTAGAAAAAAATGATTTTTTTATATTTAATCCGAAAGAAATTATCATTGCTCAAAAACTATCATCGATAATGACCTGCTAGCTTTTTTGTTAGGTTGGTAGTCTTTAAAAAGGTAAATGTGCGACTATTGTATTATTAATATTTGAGATGTTAAGACATATTTTCTAAACTACTATATTTTTGTTAAATTTCAACTTTAGTAGAATAGAACTTTTGCGGATCAAAAGGGATTAAGAAGGTAAAACCACTGAGGGAAAGGGGAAAGTGTTTTTTTTAACCCTGCATATACTCTTGTACCCGTTTGGACCCGTCTGCTTAACACTTTTTTTTTAATGAAATTACTCCAAAAAATTTTTTTTTTTGTTTGAAATTTTTTTTTTACAATATTTTTTTATTCCGCAAAAATGTTTTCAGAAGTAACAGAAATCATGTGCTATTGCCTTAAAAAAAAATTTTATGATATAGGGAATATTGATCGTGATCGAACAGAATACAGGTAGAACATATACAAATTTTATTATTGTTTACAATCAGAAAAACGTATAGCTGCCCTGATTCATCCTTAACCGTTACACTACGTTCACACTTTATAGTAGAATAAAGAGCTTAAACACCCGTTTACGCTAAACAGGTATATTGTAAATCCCACTTTAGAAGGGATTCTTAAATTTTTTTTTTTGGTCTTTTAATTTTTATCTATTTTTATGACTCTAATAATATTCTATGATCCTATAACTATGCAATGCGTTGTTAAATTTGTGTCAGGTATTTTATAGCTTTAAATAAAAGGGTTTGAAGTTTTTTAATCCTTTTTAATCTACCTGAATTTGGTATGAAAAAAGTATTTAAAGGTTTAAAAGCATTTCACATTCGGATGCAAACTCAGTGGATATAATATATCTGAGCACTAACAACGTTTTTCATAAAAAAATGGAGAGCTTTAGCTATAAAGAATTGGCCGGATAGTATTTTAGAAACAAAATATGAAGATGTTAAAAATTACATTCGAAAAAAGGAAAATTAAATTCCTATAGCACTGAAATACAATTGGACTTAGAAAATAAATAATCTGTTTTCATCAAAAATTTAAAACAGCGATACAGGAAAGTTGATTACAGCAAAGATAGATTTTATAAGAGCTTTGCAAACTGGTTAGAGAACGAACTTTCTGTATAGATCGATTCATAAACTACAAATCAAAACACTCGTGGGAGACCACAAAAATCGCTGGACAATAGATCTAAGAGGCGGAAGTTTAAGGATATCAATGAAGAAATCGGATATGAAAATATTCAAGATACTTCCTACATCAATTACGATCATTGAAAGAATTGACAAAAGTGGATAGCATTGAAAAAGTTGTTAAAGCTAGACCATTGAGAACAAAACGGATTCTTAAAAGTATACCAACTCCGAGCGATGTAAAACAATTCATAAATGAGGAGACATTATCATTATTTTTGGATTTAAAATAAACAAAACAGCAATATATTCAGCTCAGATTGCGTGGGATTGAAAAAGGCTCATATCTGTATCCAGTATATCATCACAAAACAGCTGCTAAAATGGACTGTTTGTCATTAAAGGACACTATTACAATCACACCAATTTCGACAGAGGTACAACTACAATATCTACTTGATCACACAGCAGAACGCTTGCTACAATCAATAAAAGGAAATGAGTTAAAGAAATATGGAAACACAAAGTTATTTCTTTTTGGTAAATGGGGATGTGATGGTTCTTCCGGACAAAAACAATACAAACAAGTAGTATGTGAAAATATTTCGGACTCAGATATGTTCATGGTATCACTTGTACCATTGCGATTAAAAAAGATTTTGGAAGATTCAGAGCCTTCGACTAGTACACCGCAAACAAAGGATATTTGAAAAAATGAGACACCATCTTCTACGAAATACTGCAGGACTATCAAATTTGAATTAAAAAAAGAAGCTCATGATGCCATTAACAAAGAAGTTAGTGATATCAAGGCCCAAATTGCAGCAAAACTGCAAAAATATATACAACCAAGTACCCATGGAGAAATATGTCTGCTACAGTTTAAAAAATCCTTTATCATGGAGAAGATGTCATTAAATATCAATTGGTGCCACTTCAGAGGAAGCTCAGGAAAAAAGGAATAAGGATTACAGATTTTATAGAGAGCACAATATTAGAAAAATTTTACGAAATTCCACATATGAAGATCTATTTAATATATTATTGGCAACGTCAGATCCGTTCATCTCCAGTATTCGAAATCAATGGAAAGTGGAACATCGGGATTTAGATGCAGAAGTCAAAAAACTACTAAAGAACAGAAATAAGACAGAACAGAATATGGAATATTTGCAATCAATCTTTCCATTAAATGAACAAAAATTATAATTCATTAGATCTAAACAGACATTGTATTATAGTAATTATAATTATAGTAATAGTAATAAACAGAACCTCACATTGTTACAAAAGCTATTAAAATCTATTTCTGCTTTTATTTTTAAAAGTTTTTTTATCCACATATGTATGAAATGTTTTAATATATAAGAAATATTCAAAAAATAAATACCTATATTTTATTATCAAAATTTTAAAAAAGAAAATCAGAATTCAGCGGATTTATTTTGCTAATATTAACAAATTTTACAGCAAAAAATAATAATTTCTTCTGTAGTAATAGCAAATTTTTATTTGTTTTTTTAAAAACTTCAACGATATCTCTGAAATTACTGCCCAAATTTAAAACAATGTTAGTACGTCTTAAAGATAATATTGTTAGCGAATTTCGGTTTTTTTTCTTAAGGGAATATGATACACCATTTTCATGTTATTTCAATATATGTGCTGAAAGTGCCTTAATTTTGGACATAACGGTATATCTCTAAAACTGGATTTGGAATCAGCGACCTCAAATTAGTAAAAAAAAATTACACAAAGTTCCAGGCCGCAAAATGGCTGTTCCGCAGTGTTATTATTTAAACCCAAATATGACATTTTTAAATAATTAAGAAAAAAATAAAAAAAAACCATATTTCACGCTAAAGTTAAAAAAATCTAAAGTTCCACTTTGCCCTTAAATTCCCCAATAACTACTCAACCGATTTTAATGAAATTGAAAGTGGAGAAAAGTTTAAGAATCTATCTGTCTATTCCAAAGTTACATAATTTTGGCCAATGAAAAACGGGTTTCAGCCACTGTGCGCCGGCTAACCGCCTGACGATCGGTGGCTTGCATCACTGGTATACATTTTGTTTTGACAGATTCTATAAAACGTACATACTTTCGTACTTTAAGTTAAAAACAACAAAATTTAAGAATAGAGCAAATTAATTATTAGTTATCAAAAATACTTATAGTAAATACGATATTTAGTTTAAAGAGTGAAGTTACGTTATATTATTGTTCAAATGTTTTGTTATTTCGGTTTTGTGTGTTTACGATGCTGTCTGTTTGGGCTTTATTCGGAAGTCTGTTCCATAGATGGATTGCGTTATGAAAAAATTGTCATTCCGTTATCTTACTCCTGTGTGCAATTGGTATAACCTTATTCCCCCTATTGGACCTTGCAAAAGTTATCCAAATGTATAAATATGACGGCACTTTTGTGTACATAGTTTTGTGAAAAAGCGTAAGTGTCCTGATGTTCACCAGATTATTAAAAGTCAAGTTGTAAAGTTTTTTACTTAAGGTTGCAATTCCATCAAGAGTGTGAACACCAAATACATATCTAGCAATGTTGTTAAAAAGAGTATTCAACTTCTTCTTACTAGCATTAGCATAAACTTCGCATCCAAATAAGTTTTAGCAATTAACATTCTAATGTTAATAGGAGTGCAAAAGTGTGTTGCCCGAAGCATTGAGTACCTTATACCTACTACAATATTGACGTGATTGTCCCAGCTGAGCGTACTGTTGAATGTAATGTCAACATTAATATTTTGTTTTAAAGATTTTTTACAAATTATTAAACATTTAAATTTTTGTGGGTTCAGGCATAGACCATTATGTGATGCCCAGCATTATATGCTGTCAAGATCAGAATTAAGCTTACATGCATTTTCATTTATAGTCTTAAGCGATGTGTTGATGTATAGCTGTACGTCATCAGCATATAAATGAATTTTACTATGGGATACATTATTAGGTTAATCATTAACGTACAAAGAAAATAAAAGTGGACCCAGAATTGAACCTTGTGGTACTCCTCGGGTAACAGATAAAGCTCCAGAATAACAGGCATTTAAGAACACGGATTGAACGATTGGAGCTTCAGTTGTCGAAAATCTATGCAGTTGCGCCAGGTGCCGTTATTTTTCTTGACCAATATGATGGGAAAACTATAAGGGCTAAATGAGGGCTGTATGCAACCGCTTGCAATCAGTTTATTTACCTCTTCATCTATAATGGCTTGCATGGATGGGTTCCGTTGGGCGTAACGCAATTTAATTGGTCTGTCATCTTTCATCACAATTTTGTGGGTGGCGATCGTTGCGAGCCCTTTTAATTCTTGGAACAGCTCCTCCTTTAGGAACTGAGTGATTCACTGATGTTGGTCCTCGATGGAGCAGACAGACAGAATCTTCGTGATGATGGCTGGTGGGTGTAGTCTTTGGGGGTTTTTACAAGATTTCTGCAAGAAATCTAATCCGAGTAAGATGTCTTCTGTAGCCTCGCGAATAAATAGCAGATTGCCTTCTGCCGTCACATTCCCCAGGGTTATCATAAATTTTACCACCTCCGTTATGTTTTTCTTTGATCCATCTGCCAAGAACACATCTATGTTTACCGACACGTACACAAGCTAATCATATATTTGCCGTTTCGGGGTAATAAAGCCCATGGTAGCCCCCGTGTCGATAATGGTAGAGATCAATTGATTTTAAATAAGTACGGTTGATTTTATCTTATCGTCGCTACAGGTGATGCTGGTCTTATTCTTAGGCACGTAGCCGTGGTAACCCTCTGGGCGGTGGGGCATCATCCTGTGCTGTAATGTAGTGGGTATACTTTCCAAATCATCTGATAGCTGGTTGATATCACCCAAAGTGGCAAAGTCTTTCTGCCTTGAAACCTGCCTGGAACTGCGTCCACTTTTACTTATGGTTGTTGTTATTTCTAAACCAAAGCATTTTCGCGAAAGAATTCGGGCATCACTCGCAGCATTTCAGCTTGCTCGTCTACGCGTTCTATAAGGGCTAACGGGTCTTTGCCACCTTCATATTTTATTCCCCATCTTCTTACCACATTGATGTCACTAGACGGGGTTGGATTCGCCTAACTGTGCGTGCCTTAATTTTTCACCGGCGATTTGTTTGCGGTTGCCCACGGCACTTTTAACCGTGTGACGGGTGACACTGGCGTGGGAACGTTCATCACCTCGTGTGTCCACTGCAGATCCAGAAGTTTTTTGTGCTGATTTGCATCATGCTCCGTCGCCAAGCATTTCACTAACTTCTTTCGCAGCTCCTCTACGCTGCCTGTACTATCTTGTTCAAATTGGCTCAAATCTAAGGTAGTAGACCCATGCGGTCTTCAGCGTTCGGGTGGTTGGAACACTCTCGTGTCCCTGCTCGGGCGCCATTGTAACGACACATTTTCGCTGGGATAGCTCATACGGCCAGTATTTTTTCGGTTCTCCAATATAAATAAAATACTCGTAATTACCAACGAAATAAACCGTATACTTTACTTACACGCTAATACTCAACGTAAATACAATTACAAACTGATACTTGAGGCTAGGCAGTAAATGCTCGGAGCTAGAGGGCAGCGTTTGGGAGATGTAATCTCCCAACCCACCACTAGCACTGACCTACTCAAATTGTCAACAGGCCGAAAAAGACACACGCTCGAAGGTCGCTTCGGCTGTGGTCACGGTAGCAACAATAGAAGTTTAACCTCTTGCTTCACTACTCCTCCCACGAGTTGACTATTTAGGCATTCCTGTAAGAAAAACCAATTGGGGAGATGTAAATCCTCGTCTATGGTAGTTCCTACCCGTTTGATAGCTACTAGCCGACTGACTTGCTTTCACCTTAACACACCCTTATATACCGTGTCAACCGCAACTCACCACGGTCAACCGGCTGTTCATGGCTTTCCGTTACATTCAAATATTAAATCAAATAATTTTAATACATATATAGCTATTGAGTAAAGAAACGCTACTATTTACTTTAAACAACTATTTAATATTATCTTTATTTAACTTAACATATAAAAACGAATTAATAATTTTAATTAAACAAAACGATTTTCAAATGCCTGATGCCACAGCTGTAGAGGCGAAAACTTCACGAGGTAATAATGTTTGTTTTCTTCTGTCCTTCTTAAGCAGAGTCTTGCAAGATTGTTGATTTTGTGAATAAAGCAAGCTCGGTGCTGCCACATCCACTCCCTCTCCAGTGACAAAGTCAGGATCTGCTTGGAACGATATTCTTCTAGGCGGTGTTCCATGTACCGGAACAAACTGAGACGATTCCGCAGTTTGAGGAGGTGATGATGGACTTTGAGTTGTTTGTAGAGATTTAGAAGTTACTGTTGTACTTTGTGGTTGAGTATCATTTATAATGAAAGCTGGCTTCAGTCGATCTACAGAAATATTTACATCTTTTCCTTTGATTCGTAAAGTGTATAAGCGATCGGAATGCCTTTGTAATATTTCATAAGGCCCAGTGTAGGGCGTTTCGAGAGGCTCACTGACTGCATAAGTGCGTAAGAAAACATGACTGCAATCATCGAGATTTTTTAGAATAAACATTTTGTTTTTGTTTTGATGAGCTGCTGGTGTAGGACGAAGAATGTTGAAATGTTCTCGAAGTTTTCCTAAAAATTCAGTAGAGTCAGCAGGTATGTCAGATTCGGCAAAAAATTCATTAGGTAAACGTAATTGACCACCGTAAAGTAGATCAGAAGGAGATGCTTTTAGATCCTCTTTAAAGGCGGTTCTTAAGCCGAGTAAAGCTGTTGGTAGTATGTCGACCCATGACGCGTTATGGTGGCACATCAATGCGGCCTTGAACGTCCTATGCCATCTCTCGATCATACCGTTCGATTGAGGGTGATAGGCTGTTGTACGAGTGCGCTTGGCCCCAGTCAAATTTACAAGGGCTTTGAAAAGAGCATATTCAAATTGTGTACCCTGATCTGTTGTAATAGTCCTTGGACAACCAAATCGAGAAATCCAATTTGCCCAAAATGCTGTTGTAACCGATTGAGCTGTCTTGTCCTTAAGTAGAACGGCTTCAGGCCAACGTGAGAAACGGTCGATCATTGTTAGACAGTACCTATAACCCTGTAGTAGAGGCATGACGACAATGTCCAAATGCACATGATCGAAACGGTTATCTGGAACATCAATTTTGTTTGGTGTAAAACGATTGTGTTAGTAATCTTTGCTCTTTGGCACGATAAGCAGTTGCGTGACCAAATTATGATTTGCTTTTTCATTCCCGGCCACACGTATTTGTTTCGAATCTGTTGATGGCTGGCTTTCCCACTTGGATGAGAAATGTTGTGTATCGAGTTGAAAATTCGTTGACGTAGTGGTTCTGAAACGTACGGTCGAACATAACCTGTAGATACATCACAGTATACCAAAGTAGAATCAAAATGTACGGCTTAAAGTTTTAAAGAATTGTTGCCCTCGAAAAGGGGTTTCAACTCTTCATCTAGTTCCTGAGCTGATGGAAGCTCAACCATGGAAATTGTTGTTGGCATAGAAATTGAATTGATACGAGGCAGTGCGTCTGCCACTGTATTTTCAGTACCTGACAAATGAACTATTTCAGTGGTGAACTGCGAGATAAAATCGAGATGTCTTAGCTGGCGCGGTGATGCTTTCTCTGGCTATTGAAAAAAAACATAAACGAGAGGTTTGTGATCGGTTTTAATAACAAAATGGCGTGCCTCAAGCATATGCCGGAAATATTTCACGGCATCGTAAATCGCGAGTAACTCTCTGTCATATGTGCTATAATTTTTTTCAGCCTTTGATAATTTTCTAGAAAAGAATCCGAGTGGTCTCCACGTGTCACTAAATTTTTGTTCGAGAACAGCTCCAATAGCTGTATCTGAAGCGTCCGTAACAAGGACCAAATCTGAATTTGTGGCTGGGTGAGCTAGCATTGTGACTTCACTAAGGCTACGTTTGCAGGCAGAAAATGCGTCTTCGGCTTCAAATGTCCATGGAATTTTTCTTTTGTCATTCTTTTTTGAATTGCTTAGAAATTCATTCAGCGGAGCTTGAAGTTGAGCAGCATGAGGAATACATCGGCGATAGTAATTAAGAACGCCAAGGAATCTTCGAAGTTCGCAAATTGTTTCAGGTCTGGTGTAGTTTTCGATAGCAGTGACACGATCGGTTGGAGGTCGGCAACCACTACTATTGATGATATAACCAAGAAACTGCACTTCAGATTGGCCAAAAACGACATTTGTTTACGTTAATTGTTAAACCATAATGACGAAGAAGATCAAAGACTTGACGTAAGTGTATTTGGTGTTTCCCAATACATTCAGACATGATAATAATATCATCGATGTAACAGTAAACAAAATCAAGACCTCTTAAAACGGAATCCATAAATCTTTGGAAAGTCTGTGTGGCGTTCCGTAGCCCAAATGGCATGTATAAAAATTCCACATGACCAAAAGGAGTACACACTGCTGTCTTCTGAATATCCTCATCGGCCATTGGTATTTGGTAATAGGCCCTTACGAGATCTATATTAGTAAAAACTGACTTACCATGTAATCTTTCAGAAAAGTCGTTAATCTTGGCTATAGGGTACCGGTCCGGAACAGTTTGAGAGTTCAACTTCCAGTAATCCCCACAAGCTCGCCATCCACCCGTTTTTTTAGCGACCATGTGAATTGGACTGGCCCAAGGACTCTTAGAGGGGCGGCAGGTTCCTTGGTCCAACAAAAAATCAATTTCAGCTTTAGCGGCTACAAGCTTATCACCAGATAATCTACGAGGACGATCAGCAACAGGTTTGCCTGTGGTTTCGATGTGATGAATCACAGTTGAGTCACTAGCACGCTTACGGGTTAAGGTTGTTGTTGTTATGTCAATAAATTCCTGAAGTAAATTTGAAAACGGTGTTGTTGTCGATATGGTAGAAATACTAAAATCTTCAGTTTTACAAATTTCACCATAGCGAGTTAAATTTGTTGTTTTATCAACAATACATTTTCGCTTCAGATCAATTAATAAATTATAATGAATTAAAAAATCGGCCCCTAGTATGAGTGACGTGACATCAGCAATAATGAAAAACCATTTGAGTTCGCGACGGAGACCTAGGTCTAGCTTGAAAATACAATGACCATAAGTCCATATATTGCTGCGATTAGCAGCGAGACGTTTTACTGTTGTTGGTGTGAGCGTAGCTTTGATTAAAGATGGGGGTACCACAGATACCACTGATCCGGAATCAATTAAAAAGCGGGATTTAGTTGATTTATCATAAATATATAAACGATTCTCTTCCAACAGGTTATTATTGCAGCTGCCGCCAATTTTTTTGATTGACGACAGCCCCACTGGTTTTCCGAATTGGCATTATAGCGAGGACACGATGGTTTACAATATTGAGCTGCGTCCTCAAATTTGTGATGATACCAGCATAGCTGGGTTTCATTGGAGTTTTCATTAGCTCTCGAACGACTGCGAGATCTGGATCGAGAGCGATTATTCGTTTGTAGTTGAATTTTATCCACTTTGTCTGATAAAACCTTAATAGATTTGCAAACGTCTGCCATAGATATATGAGGAGTAACTGCTTCCACAGAAAATGTTGCGTCTTTACGTGTAGTAACAGGTGATACGGCACTTATCATGTTGTTGCTGTTTGCATCCAACATTTTGTCCGCCATTTTGGCAAGTTTGTTCAAATCTTCCTCTTCCCAAATTGTCAAAAGTGGACGAATTGTTTCTGGCATTTGCCATAGAAAAATTGTTCGTATCATGGCTTCATTGCTATTGCCAGGAGCTAGTCGTTTCACGTTGGCTAAAATTTCAGAAGGTTTCATACCGGTCGTTTCACCACCTTGTTATAAACGACGAAGCTTAGATTCTGAAGATTCTGCAAATCTTGAAATTAGACGCTCCTTTAACATGAAAAATTTATTACCTTGTGGAGGATTTGTGATGATGTCGTCGATTGACAAAAGGATGTCGTCCTCAAGACGTACAGAAACCAAATCAAATTTGTCAGCATCAGATGTGACGTCACACAATGCAAATGATCCTTCAACTTGAGCTAACCAAAGTTGAGGATTTTGTTTGTTGAATTTCGGAATGTGCACCCTTTGATCGTTGGTCGCCTACATTTCCATGAAATTCACGAAGAGTATTTACTTCCTGTTGAAGTGCCTCCATTTGTGTTACAATATTTTGTAATTCCGCCATACCTGTGTTGTATGAATCAAAAAATTCTATCTCGTCACTACCTGAAAAATTTTCTTTGCAAATTGCTGTTTTTCGCCGTCTCAAATTGTAGCGTTGTGTGTTCATAAGCAAAACTAATCTTGCTCGTGTAAAATCAGTTTGTGCAGCTTTTGCAGAAATGAACGTTGAAATTTAAAATTCACTGCTGCCGCTCTGCTTCTAGGGAAAAAAATTCTTACGACGTTGTGAAAATTTGTCCCTCAGGCTTTACGTGTTAAAACAGGGGTCACCAATATAGCTATTGAGTAAAGAAACGCTACTATTTACTTTAAACAACTATTTAATATTATCTTTATTTAACTTAACATATAAAAACGAATTAATAATTTTAATTAAACAAAACGATTTTCAAATGCCTGATGCCACAGCTGTAGAGGCGAAAACTTCACTAGGTAATAATGTTTGTTTTCTTCTGTCGTTCTTAAGCAGAGTCTTGCAAGATTGTTGATTTTGTGAATCAAGCAAGATCGGTGCTGCCACACATACAATAATTATAATACATGCAATTTTAATAAAAACTAATAAAGACTAAAAATATAATAACAAAATATCAGCTAAGATGAGGCAAAACGAGAGAGCGACTTTTATCGTTACAGTACTTACATAAATGCATATTTACATAGATACATACTAAAAGCTTCAATCAAAATCCAAAGTGTATTCGTTTAATGTCTTTCAATTAACAATTTTTTCTATATATAATTTTCTTTTGTTTTTCGAATATAAGTACATATTTAGGAAATGTTTCTTTGATTATTTTTAAAATATTTTAAGTACAGTGCTTACAACTCGGCCACGCTCCTTCTCTCACGTCCTCGTGAAGCATTTGGAATTATATACTATTAATATTTACAAACATCATTTTTATTTTTATAAACATTTTTTTTATTACAATATCAAGAATATCGTTACTTATATACAGTTTCATATTATTTAATGATCACACACATACGGATTATATAATTTAATTTTATCTGAGGAAGTTATTCTCTCATATGTGTTCTGTGATCTATTAACACCTGGCATATCCTTTGTAACATATCTATCATTGCCTAAATATTTTACAATCTGATAAGGACCACTGTATTTCGGAAGCAGTTTCCGATTTCCCTCAATTAGCTTAGTTTTTCTTGCTAGAACTAACTGGCCATTTCTATAAATATCACCCGGTTTTCTCCTTTGGTCATATCTTTATTTCTGATATTGTTGCACAGTTTCTATCACTGAGTTTGCTTGTCTTCTAACATTTATGACATCTTTAGTTTTAATTTCATACACTTCGTTACTTAAATATGAATCATATATGCCCCTGGGTAAGAAACCCAATAAAAGTTATTTTCCCTGTTGATTTGTTAACGGTAGAATTTAGTCCCTATTGAATATCATCAATAGATTCATCCTACTTTTTTCATTTTCAACAGATGTACTCAAGGCCGATAAAATCGTGATTGTCCATTAGCACGTGGAGTTGCCGTCGTATTATGTCTTATTTTTATTCCGTACTTTTGGACATATGCCATAAATTTATGACAAGTAAATGTACTAGCTCTATCAGAAATCAATCTTCTGGGAATTCCAAAAATTCTTATAAATTCGTACTTCGCACTGCTTTTAACGTAACATATTTTGTAAACCCATCCACCAAAACAGTTATATACATATTCTTATGAACACTTTTCGTAAATGGTCCAATATGGTCAACATGAACAGTATAAAAAGGTATGTTACTTTTTTCAATTGGATGTAACATTCCCGCTTGTTTACCAGAAGGCACCTTATTATAAGAACACGGAAAACAACATGCAATATAACGTTTAACATACTTTTTCATATTAGAAAACCAATATTTTTTCTTGAATACAAGAGATCGTTTTCTCTAAAGAAAAATGTCCAATTTTATCATGATGATTAAGTAGAATTTCCCTTTTCGAAGATTTTGGAACAACCCTTCTACTACCGTTTTTCGTTTTCCTATACAACCTACCCTTTTTTAGAATATATTCGCTATGTATCTGTTTTTCTTCTTTATCTGTTGGAACCTTCTTTAATATTTCAATAAGAAAATTACGTATTTCATCATTTAACTGCAATGCTAATATCCAATCCATTTCAGTAATATCTACACACAAAACATCTACCGGGTTTCTACTTAGTGCATCGGCATGTGCCATTTGATACCCTTGCCGATATTCCACTACAAAATTAAATTATTGAATAGAAACCACCATCTCGCAATTCGAGGAACAAGATCTCTTTTTGTGAAAGCAGTTCTTATAGAGGAACCATCTGTGACTTCTTTAAACTCTATCCCTAATAAACATACCCGAAAACGTTTTAAAGCATCAACGACCGCTAATGTTTCTAACTCATAAGAATGATATCGCTGCTTCTCTTTTGTTGTTGTGTGGCTAAAGTATGCGACTGGTCTTTAAGATTTATCACATTGTTTTTGTAATAAACCAGCCCCAAGACTCCATTTACACGCGTCTGTATTCGCTTTTCTATCATACAAAACTAATACACGACACGTAGTAAGTTTCCTTTTCAATTCACCAAAGGCTTTAATTTGCTCCTCCCCCCATATAAAATTGATTTCCTTCTTTAATAAATTCTGAATAGGCCTTGCTGTTAAAGCATAGCGTTCTATATATTTCCTGAAATAACTTATTAGTCCCAAAAACTAACAAACCTCATGAATATTCCGAGGACTTGGGAAATTATTAACAGCATCAATATTTCAAATCCTAAATACTGCATTGTACTTTGCAAGAAAAACAATTTTTTTAATTTCAGTGTTGCACAATTTTGCATTAATCTTCTTAAAATTATCTATAAATACTGAAAACCTTTATCAAAAGTGTCTGATGGAATTAAAATGTCGTCCATATAAACCATAGCAGTTGTAAAGCATTTACTAAACCAAATGGCATCCTTAAAAATTCATAATGCCCATCAGGAGTTATAAATGCAGACTTTTAGACTGACCTCTTATCTAGTGAGATTTGATAATAGCCACTTGCGCAATATAAACTAGTAACATATCTGCAATCTATCAATTTCATCATTCATTCTTGGCATTGGAAACGCTTCTTTTACTGTTTTCCGATTCAGAACTCTGAAATCAATGCACATCCTATATTCCCCTGTTTTCTTTTTAACCAAAAGAATATGACTAGAATAAGGAGATAATAAATCTTGAATGAGGACAGCTTATTTCAAATTATCTATCATGTCACGAACGATTTCTCTTTCCGACCATGACATTCGATATGGTTTATACGAAACCGGATGAAACTCCTCATTTAATTTTATTCTCATTTGTACATCCTTTATAATTCCTAAGTCTAACATATCCTGCGCGAAGCAGCACCTGTATTTATTAATCAAACAACATAATCGTTCTATACAAGTATCATCTAAATGTGTTGCCTGAGAAACAACTTCACTTTTCAACACCGGTTGCAAAGTACTAGATTTTTACCGTACAATTCGAGTATCCGGACTCCTCATCTAAACTGCAAGGGTAAGCTGTTCCTCGAAACACCTTTTTAAAACATAGATCTTTACACGACACATTTTCTATTAAAATCAATCCTAAACAACCAACTACACATCTAGAAATTCTGTACTCGTTTTTCGGCTTACTAACAAAAATTTCATCCAAATAAAAAAAATAAATCGGATATATCATCTGTAGATACTTCCACAGAACAAGCATGTTCTTAAGGAATGGTTACTGTTTTGCTAATCCAAAGGGATTACTTTTCTTTTGACGTGCAATCATTATCTAAAAAATGTCCGAATTGTTTAGTAAATAATCTAATAGTATTGTGTTCCACTACCATTAGGTATTACAGATTTATGATTAATAAATGGTCGACCAATAAGGATAGTCAGGAACAATAAATATTGTAACAAATGCTGATGCTGAATCTACAATTTAACGGATAGTTTAGAAGTTACCGATACAACTGAGCCTCCTTATCCCGAAACTTGTATATAACAACTTTCAAAAGCTTTATGTAATGCATTTGCTCTAGACTGCCTTATCAATATTACCGAGCAATAGGTATCTATAAAACCCTTCATGGATATATCGTTTAAATAGCACTTTTTAAAGTCCTCTAATTCTTCCTTATTATTAATTCACTATATTGAGGACTTACTTTTTTTTAAACACTGCAATTATCGCATTTCTTCAGGGCATTTTGACACTTGCTCGCATAATGTCCTGGTTTCTTGCAATTAAAGCATATAACTTTATTACATTTATCATCAGAACCATCTTCAATTAAGATGATGGTTTGTCCATCAATCTATTTTTGGGTTAAACCCCCATATCATGCGGAAATGTTGATAATGAGTTTGAAATCTCCAGGCCGGGCACTTACTTGTATACTTCCACTTGGCAATCCATCAATTATGCATGACACAGCATCTTTTTCACATAGTGTCAGCCAAAATTTTGTTTTCGAAATAATAGTTTGCATTAATGCGTGTGGTCAATTCAGTTTCATCCACAATTATTTGAGAGTCTACTTAAGGACCATCCGAGGGAAGAACTCGATTTTTAGAACTTTCACGCAGTTCAGAATGTTCTTTTGATACTAGTAAATACGTTTCGTTTTCTAGTTGCTCTTTGCATGGGATATTAAAGAATAACTATTTTTTTATTTGAATCCCACCGCTGCTTTAAAAGCTTCAATCAAAATCCGAAGTGTATTCGTTTAATGTCTTTCAATTAATAATCTTTTTCTATATTTTCTTTTCTTTTTTTTTCTCTTATATATGTACATATTTAGGAAATGTTTCTTTGGAAATTTTTCAAATATTTTAAGTACAGTGCTTACATACATACTTACATAGATACATACACACGAAATCACTGTGAAGCTGCTCAGGATCTGTTAAATCAGAGTGTTCGTGTGTCCCAAAAAAAATATTATTTTATGCCCCACCTTTTTTTGAAAGCTTATAGTGTGAAGTATTTTTGTGATTTTTTCAGATTTTTCGGAAGAGGTTTAGAGGTCGCTAAAAATCGAATTTAACCCAAAAATCGGGTTTTCTCGACTTTTTTGAATTTTGCTGATTACTCGGCCCATTAGCACGATTTTCTTTGTTACTAAGTCAATTTTTTTAAAGAAAACTTCTCAAACTTTACTTCTCTATGCAGATATTAAAAGTTTCGGTAATTTTTTTGCTCATTTGGGTCCCCTTAATCACATTTTTTTGTAAATTTAGTATTAATTTGAAAAATATTGCCTTGTAACTTTTAAAATTTATATTGAAGTTAAAAAAAACTAATGATTCAGTTTAAAAGGTGGATAAATTCAGAGTCATTGCAAATTTTATGAAATTAAAAATATTGTAATGTGTTTGCCAGTTATGCCTCGGAATATTTTTTTTTTTGGGACACACTAGTGGATATATGTATTATTAGTGAACAATATATGAACGTTGGCTTGCCTTGCTGGACCAGTGACGCCACTGGTTCATATGCAATATGGGCTTGGGACACATCAGCAAAACGGAATGTGGCTTTGTACGTGCTACTGTCTCTGGAGTATGCATATGTAGTTGCTGCATTCCTCCAAGATATGTCATTGAAGACTATAAGAAGATCATATATGCCTTAACGAGCGATGCGATCGGGAGAGCATCAATATTGATTGCAGGAGATTTCAGTGCGTAGACTACGCAATGGGGTTGTCCGTTGACTAATGCAAGGGGTAAGATTTTGCTGAAATCATTTGCTCAACTCGATGTGGTACTGATGAATGATGGAAATGAACAGACGTATAGAAGGAATGGAGGGGAGCAATAATAGATATTGCATTTGCTAGTGCTAATATCCGAAATCGTAAAAATTGGGCTATTAGCGACTTATATACTCACAGTGATCACAGCGCTATAATTATGGATATATACGAACGTTCACTTCCACGTACAATAGGCAATGGTGGAAACTTGCCTGGATGGAAAGCCAACACGTTTGAATTAAACGGTACACCTGAAAATATGGCGGAGCAGTTTATAATGCATTTAACACGAGCGTGCAACGTTTCTATGAGGAAAAGAAAACGCGGGATAAGCAGGACTCCTGTGCATTGGGGGAATGAAGAAATAGCCGAGCTCCGAAAAGACTGTACGCAAGAAGATTGTATGTAAGAACTCGTGGTAGAGTGGGAAACGTACTACATCGCCAGACTCTGAATGCAAAGAGAAAGACACCAAAGTCGGTGACGAAGTAAAAGATTATGTTTCTTGGAGATCTGTGATGATATTGATAGGAACCCATTTGGCTTAGCGTAAGCTTGTGAGAAGGAAACTTAAGTGTTTAAGAACCCCCTCGCCTATGGTGTCTATGGCTCTAAGTAAGGTAGTCACGCACCTTTTTCCAGAACTGTAAGCTCCAACGTGGAGCAACCAAAATCAAATCCAAGAGGCGGTCTCCAAATTTGAAGACAAGAAAGCTCCTGAACCTGATATTATCCCAATATCGTTCTAAAAGAGGCTGTTAAGTGCAATCCGTATCAAATACTGCAGTTGATGAAAGCCTGCTTGAAATATGGATCGTTCCCATCAATATGGAAGAGGGAAACATTTGTATCCAAATATAAGAAACATTTAGAGGATCCGTTATCGTACAGACCATTGTGCATGATATATACGAGCGGCAAACTACTGGAAAGGATTATTTTTTATAGGCTAGGGGAGTTTATCGAAGCTGCAGATGGCCTTTATAAAACACAATACTAGTTTAGAAAACAAATGTCAACAATCGATGCAATTGAAATGGTTCTGAGAATTACATAGGAGGCAACTGAAGGTAGTAGTTGGAGACAGGGTTGCAAGGAATACTGCGTACTTGTTACTCTAGATGTCAAAATGAATTTAATACGGCCAACTGGGTGAATATTGTAAATGCGTTAGAACGTCTGAATACTCCTACATATCTAGTAGCAATTATAAAGGATTATTTCCGAAAGAGAGTGCATTTATACCAAACCGAAGAGGGGAGGAAATACTACAAAGTAACAGGTGGAGTACCACAAGGATCAGTGTTAGGATCTTTGTTATGGTATTGTGCGTTGGTGTCCTAAGAGTACGTTGGTGTCCTAAGAGTAAATCTTCCGAAAAGAGCAAAAATAATCGGCTTTGCAGATCATATAGCCCTGGTGATGGTGGCTCAGACGTTAGACGAGGCTTAGACAATTTCTGTAAGTGGTATCCAGATGGTTAGAGCATGGCTTAGTTCAATGGGTTTAACACTGGCCGATCATAAGACGGAGGCCGTAAAAAGTGGAATATC
This sequence comes from Pollenia amentaria, assembly GCA_943735925.1. Classification (NCBI taxonomy): domain Eukaryota; kingdom Metazoa; phylum Arthropoda; class Insecta; order Diptera; family Polleniidae; genus Pollenia; species Pollenia amentaria. Next base: position 85,521,481 of record OX031009.1, read on the forward strand.
TAGCCATCAATATTGGAGGCTGTAATTTAAAGTCTTAAGATTGTATTAAGTACTTGGGTGTCATGATAGACAACCGTTTATCGTTCAGACACCATTTTAATTATGTGAGAGATAGGGCTGTAAATATATACTCGACATTGTGCCGGATAATGCCGAATACAAGAGGTCCCAGGTATATGAAGAGAAAGGTATTAACGAGTGTTGTAAGGAGCGTCATTCGCTATGCGGCTCCAATATGGGCAGAATCTACGAGCCTCAAGACATACTGCGGTAAAATCAGTGCAGTCTACAGGCTAGCGGCACTACGAGTTAGACGAGGCAGTTTTGGTTATTGCGGGCTTAATTCCAATTGATATCTTGTTTAGAGAGGCAAAATGGAAATTCTTGGCTCGGCGCACATTGGGAAATGGTCCAGCCCCAAATCGATTACATAGCATGGCAGAGTGGCAATGGAGGTTGGGAAACGTCTATCAAAGGTAGATGGACTTACGCGCTGATACCAAATGTTAAAGATTGGATCAGTAGACGTCATGGCTATCTACATTTTTACCTGACACAATTTCTAGCTGGACACGGTTGTTTCTGTTCGCAGTTAAGTCCATGTTGTACTGGGGATGTGGAAGATCCCAAACATGTGTTCTTTGTGTGTCCGCGCTTTGACCTGAAGAGAGCAAACCTACGACGGCAAATAGGAGCAAATGTGAGTACAAGTAATATAGTTCAAACCATGTTGGTGTTGGGTATGTTAAATAGGTGCTTTTGCAGCTTCGAAAGAGAACTTTTTCTGGCTAGTGTTTAGGAAATCCCCCCCTTCGAGGGAATACTTTTGCTGTGGTTCCGCAGGGATAGGGGACATGTGGAATGAGGTTGTTTTTGCGTGTTAAAGTCTCGCACTACCATCTGGCTAGGGTCTTTCGATGATCTTTTCCTCGTTTAAAAAAAACAAACACCTACATACATACATAATGAGCGAAAAATGTCGCAGAGTTCCAAACCCCTGATCTCTTTGCAGGACGGGGGACTAGGATCATGACAACTGCACGATGAGGACGTGTAACAACACAAAACCACCCACCCTAGTGAAATGCTACAGTGGTACCGGGGTGGGATGGGGAAGATTTCGTAGGGCCACTAGATGATAGCGCGCTATCACTACATCCATTAAAAAAAAGGCATACAGACATCCATACATGTATACATACATACATCCATTCATGTATTCATACATAAATACATACATATATACATACATGCATACCTACATAAATACATACAGGTGGCGGATCGCTGGACGACCTGCAGATATACAGGTTAGCTTCGAATATTGAATAAGCAGTCCCCGACCAAGAGCGACAGGGTAAGAGGGTACACAATAAAAAGTTGTCAAAGCCCTATGACAATTATGTGGCGTGGTGAGAAGATTCCGCGTATATTTTTTAATTTTTAATATTTTAAATTCGAGTAGTGTTTTGTCTTTTGTCGTGTCCACACGTTTTTATATTTAGTCCGCTGTGTCTGTGTCAATTTGTGAAAATACGAAAGTGTCCGTGTGTGTCCGTGATTAAATAAAAGAAAAGAACTTACTTAAAAATTAAAAAAATAAAAAAAAAACCGCAACCAAATATAAATAAATAAAATCGAAAAAATAATCTAAATAACAATAAGAAGAAATAATTTATCAAACAAACAAGAATCAAATAAAATAACAAACATACAACACAAATTAAATATAAAAATAAATATATAAAAGAAAAAAGATCAAACAACCGTTGCAACATTCAGAAAAGAAAACCAATAACAATATAAATAAAAAACAACAAACGAAATAACAAAATAAACAAACAACAATAATAACAATCTGCCAGTGATGGTCTTTTTCGGCGTTGACCAGATCAGGGCTTTTATGGTCCTTTTATGGCATTGTTCATTGTGTACCCCCTATAACCGTCCACCATATTCGTGTTAGTACGGATGTATTTGTGTTAATCGTTGTTGATCTGTTTTGGTGATGAAGGTATAACACTGATCACCAAACAGTTTCTAAACGGCAATTAGCATAGAGATATCCGTACTTTGCGTTTTATTTGAATTTTTTGTGTTGTGATGAGAGGTCGGTTTCGAATCGACTTCTGTAACATACGTGGGCTGAGAACGAATTTTTTTTCTGTATACGCTCACGTTTGTCTCCATCGGCCGGATGTTTTCGCCTTATGTGAAACACAGGTATCTGAAAATTCTGATCCACTGGATTTTCAGATTCCTGGGTATCACCTTCTATCCCTATTTGATCTTCATCGGGGTCTTGCTATATATATACGCAATGAAGTTGTGTATCAATGCCAGCAACCAGTGGGCATGTTTGATGCGGAATTTAACTGTCTTTGGGTTAAATTCAAAATCAATACGCACGTTTTGCATTTCGGGTTTCTTTACAGAAGTCCAAACGCGGGAAGGGATATCACATTATCGCGCTTCGACTCCCTTTCCGACTCAATATCGAAGATTCTTGAGAATTATCCGGACAGTGAAATCGTTGTTGCTGGTGATTTCAATGTCCACAATTCTTCTTGGCTTCACCACTCGGGCCGTACAACCTATGAAGGCCAATATGTTGAGCTATTTGCTGCACATAATCACCTCGTGCAACTGGTGAATGAACCAACACATATTCCATGTGTTGATGGGCACCAACAAAATACCCTTGACCTCTTCCTCTCTTCGCACCCTCAAAAGTACGAAGTTGAAGTTCTAGCACCTCTCGGTAACTCGGATCATTGCACCATTTCTGCCTCTTTTCCGTTCTCCGAACTTCGGAACGTTTCACGACAGGCTATGAAACGATCAAAATTTGTTTACGGAAAAGCACGTTGGGTTGAACTCAACGACTTTTTTCGGCATTTTAATTGGAAACTTTGTTTCCTTGACAATGACGTCAATGCCATGGCGAAAATGGTTGAAAATGTTATTATGCTAGGAATGAAAATGTTCATTCCAGTTAAAAATGCTTCGAATAAACCTAGGTCCAAATCTTGGTTTAATCAGACGTGCAAATCAGCAGTCAGATCCAGAGAGGAAGCATTCAGAAATTGGCGTGTCAATAAAACCGCTGACACTGAATTGCTACGCAAAATGGCAAGGTCGTCGTGTGCCAAAGTGCTAAGACGGGAAAAAACTCTTCACGAGCAACGTCTTCGTGCTGAAGTTCTTACTGCTCCCCGGGGCAGTAAAAGCTTCTGGTCATTCGTTAAAAGAGTAAGGGTTAATGCTAGTTCTTCAATACCAACTCTTTTAAAGGATGGCCAAACATTCACGAACCTGGTTGATAAGGCTAATTGTTTTGCCGAATTATTCGCAAATAATTCTAACTTACCAGATAGCAATCAACCACTACCCGAACTCGAAAAAGTATCCGTAACTATGCCTAAAATATTTTTTCGGGCTCGAGCTGTTAAAAAGGTTCTTGCGGATCTCGACATAAACAAGTCTCCTGGCCCGGATGGTATACATGCACTGGTCTTGAAGCAGTGCTCTTCGACGCTAGCTCGTCCCTTAGCAAATCTTTTCAGCACTCTATACCATGCTGGTGAATTTCCCGTCTGCTGGAAAGTTGCTAATGTAACACCAATTCCTAAAAAAGGAGTGGCTAATAACCCTGAAAATTACCCAATTGCAATTTGTTCGGCACTTTCCAAAGTTATGGAGAGTATGGTAAATCACCATCTTGTAAAATTTTTAGAGTCTAATTACCTACTAAGCGACCGCCAGTATGGCTTTCGTAGAGGTCGTTCTACTGGAGACCTACTGGCCCTGTTATCAGAAAAATGGTGTCGTTCCATTCACCATTTTGGCGAAAGTAAGGTAATTGCTTTAGATATTTCCAAGGCGTTTGACAGAGTCTGGCATGGTGCACTCTTGTCTAAACTTGTTGCATTTGGTGTCGGTGATAATTTCTCTCGATTTATATCGAGCTTTCTCAGAGATCGCACTATACGGGTTGTTATAGATGGGGTTTCATCAAACGAGTTCAAGATTCATTCAGGGGTACCGCAAGGCTCCGTTCTTTCTCCTACTCTATTTCTTATTTTTCTAAATGACCTCTTATGTCAAACTTCCAACCCTATCTATTCTTTTGCAGATGACAGCAACCTTTGCCATTCGTATTCATTTGGTTACAGACCAGGCGTGTCCGATGTTTGTGCTATGAGACAAAACATGAATGATACGCTTGGCCGTGACCTGGACATAATCTCAGAATGGGGTCGTGCGAATAGGGTCGAATTTAATGCCCGAAAGACCCAATGTTGCGTACTAACTCATAAACGCGCGACGGATCAAGGTGCCTCATCTGTATGTATGGGTGGTATAAATATTGAGGAAACAGAATCTCTTGATGTTCTGGGCATGAGGATACAATGTGATGTCCGATGGACTGAACATATATTTAAGGTGTCTAAAGAAGCATTCAAGTGCCTCGGTTTTTTGAAACGGTGTAAGATATACTTCACTCCATCTGATCTCCTTACTATTTATACCACCTATATCCGACCGCGAATGGAATACAACTCTCATGTGTGGGCCGGTGCTTCAAAGAGGGCGAAGGTTCTCATTGGCGACAGTAGGGTATCCAATTCTATTGACTCCCTTGAGCACCGTCGCAATGTGGGTTGTACTTGCCTATTTTATCGTTACTACAACGGGATGTGTTCTGATGAAATTAGGGATTTGGTTCCCGAAACCCATAGCTTTGTTCGTAATACACGTTTTTCCTCAAGAGCACATCCTTTTGTGGTCGATTGGCCGGTGAATCGTACAACGCATTACAGGGAAAATTCGTTTTTTGGCCGGACTGTTCGTATGTGGAATAACCTTCCTGCTGAAGTCTTCCCTCTCACTTACAACATGAAAAAGTTCAAGTCGAATGTTCACAAACACTACTCCCTCTTTCCTCCTTCCCATAACCTATTTTCCTAGTTCCAACACAATGCATTGCATTAGTAGGGGTCATCCCCTGAGTGCTGGTCCCAACAAAAAAAAAAAAAAAAAAAAAGGTATCTACCCACAGGTGGTGCACTCAAGAGAGGTGCAGTTAGGAGAGTGACGCCTCAGTGGTTGCCCTAGTCAACGTGGCAGTACTTAATTTTCTTCCCATGATGGGTCCTTCTGTGGGACACTCAGCGCAGCGGGTTTATCCCGCTACATATTTGTGAAAATAAAATTTCCGCAGAGAGGCACTAAGACCAAGCCCAGTACGGTCTTGATTATGGTATGACTGGAACCACTATTTTGAACTGTAGATACAAAAGTTTAATTTCGGAGTGGCATTTCTACATATTCTCAATTTCTCTCTGGAATTCTATACCCCATAGTTTTCAACTTTTAAGTAACGCACGAAAATTTAAAGAAAATATTTTTAAACTGTTTTCAACATAACAATTTAAAACATAATTATTTGAGATTTAAGTACATATGATTAAATTATTTAAATATTGTTTGATTTTAATTGATTTTGCTTTATATATATTTAACTGTAATTAGTTATAAAGTTGTTAATTAATTAATGATTTATAATTATACACATTCTCAGTTCCATACTGCAAAATAAGACTCGTAAACAGTGATGCCAATAGTAGGGAATTTTCCCTTTTTGTAGGGATTTTTCCGGAAAATTTAAAGCGTAGGGGAAAAAAGGACAGAATTTTTATTTTAAGGGAAATGTAGGGAATTTTTAAATATTATCTCATTTTCAATATATTGTTTAAATAAACTTAAATATTCGTATTATTTTCATTTAAAAATTTAAATGTTTCATATGCAAAAGCATTTAAGTACAAATGTAGTATTTTTCAACCGAAGCCCTATACTATGAGCCCTAACAGCCTGGCAATCTTTAACAAGTGCCAAAAACATGTACGTATACATTTTGGGGCGTCGAATATTCAGGCTCGCATTTGCGAACTATTCGCTTAATTTTGCTATTTGCATTCGTTCTCACATTCGCTACAATGTGTGCGAATATAAAAAGGAAATATTTAGTGAATGAAAGTTCTACATAGAAAATAATTTTGTTCAGAAAAGTAAACTATGAGAAATAAAATCATACAATTTGAAATTTTTAAAAAAATTTAATTAAAACTTTTAAGGATGCGGAAGGATATATTTTTTTCTATTCCTGTTTAGGGGAACTGAAGTTAATTTTTTTTTAAATTATACAGCTCCTTGCCTTTTATTTGGTACCGAGTTTTATAAAAAATATTAGATGCTTATATTAAAAAATTATTTAAAATAAGTATTCTTGAAATGAAACACGTAGTTTGTAACGTGACGTTACAAACTAGACCTACATATACATTTAATACTAACATCATAAAGTATAATTAACCCAACACCTTGAACACCCTTATTATTTTACTTACTACTATGAATACCCTTACTATTTACCTACATAACCTTTTCACCGTATAATTCTCATTTAGTTCATGTTATTTTTGAATAAATAGACAAGGTTTGCCTCAGAACAAACAGAGTAGATATTGATACTAACCCCAGTATTTACTCTTCGTAGTTTAGTCGTATTTTACCCGAACACCTCGCTCTCGAATTCCGTTGGTGTCCGAGTAGTTTAACCAGTAGTTAGTCGTTTTACCCGAACACCTCGCTCTCGCATTCCGTTGGTGCCCGAGTAAACCGAACCAGTATTTAGTCGTATTTTACCCGAACACCTCGCTCTCGAATTCCGTTGGTGTCCGAGTAGTTTAACCAGTAGTTAGTCGTTTTACCCGAACACCTCGCTCTCGCATTCCGTTTGTGCCCGAGTAAACCGAACCAGTATTTTGTCGTATTTTACCCGAACACCTCGCTCTCGAATTCCGTTGGTGTCCGAGTAGTTTAACCAGTAGTTAGTCGTTTTACCCGAACACCTCACTCTCGCATTCCGTTGGTGCCCGAGTAAACTGAACCAGTATTTAGTCGTATTTTACCCGAACACCTCGCTCTCGAATTCCGTTGGTGTCCGAGTAGTTTAACCAGTAGTTAGTCGTTTTACCCGAACACCTCGCTCTCGCATTCCGTTGGTGCCCGAGTAAACCGAACCAGTATTTAGCCGTATTTTACCCGAACACCTCGCTCTCGAATTCCGTTGGTGTCCGAGTAGTGTAACCAGTAGTTAGTCGTTTTACCCGAACACCTCGCTCTCGCATTCCGTTGGTGCCCGAGTAAACCGAACCAGTATTTTGTCGTATTTTACCCGAACACCTCGCTCTCGAATTCCGTTGGTGTCCGAGTAGTTTAACCAGTAGTTAGTCGTTTAACCCGAACACCTCGCTCTCGCATTCCGTTGGTGCCCGAGTAAACCGAACCAGTATTTAGTCGTAATTTACCCGAACACCTCGCTCTCGAATTCCGTTGGTGTCCGAGTAGCTTAACCAATAGTCAGTCGTTTTACCCGAACACCTCGCTCTCGAATTCCGTAGGTGTCCGAGTAAATCAAACCACTGTTCTTCATAACCCATAATAACCGAAGCCGTTACTAGTCTCTTTACCAGCTCGCCCTGCAGCCCGACTCCAGCGCGCCCCCGGACGCCGCCTCTCAGCCCCGTCAGCAACTCATCGAGGACCGTCGTTAGTTCTAAGTATTTAACGTAGATTAAGATTTCGTAAATAAAGCTTTGTTAAAATTATTGTAAGCGAACATACACGAAAACAACCTGTGTTTCATTTCAAAGGAAGCAGACCTTCGAATTGACCCTGGACAGACTGAGTCATACCTCAGCTGGAAAAATAAACTGCGTTACAATGGCGCCCGAGCAGGGACCCGATTCCAAAACCGCAACCTGTGGTAAAACTCCAACCCAAACCACCAACGGCACTGGATCGGGTCAAGAACAAGAACAAAGCACAGAAATCATGTCTACGCCGAACACCTTACAAACGGATTCCCTGGGTTGGATCTACCTACTCAAAAAAGACAAACTCCTAGAAATTTATCGGCAGCACGGCATCTCTATCACTGACAGAGTTACGGTGGACCAGCTTCGTCGCCAGCTAAGCGAACTGGTGAAATTAAAACGGCAGCGGACTTCGTCGGAAAATCTGTTGCGTGCGCTAGAAGAGGAAGTTCTGGAGGAAGAAAGAAGACCCCTACACGTTCCAGTTAGCATGGAGGTACCTCGTGCCGAAGACCGGAAATGCCCCCCGAACGTCCCCAGTGATTCAGAAGTCATGGCCACCATCCGGCGGTGGGATCTGACATACGATGGGGGCGAACAGCTGATGGAATTCATCGAGCGTCTGGAGGAATTAGCCGAATGCTACGGCTTCGAGCGTCGTCGGCTGCTATTCTCACTACTGGAAATACTGAAGGGGAAGGCGTTACAGTGGTATCGGATCAAAAGAGAACAAATCCGCAGTTGGGACGACTTCAAGGAGGAAGCCAGTCGGTTCTTTTTGCCGCGACGACACCTCGCCCACCTGGAAGAAACCATCTACCATCGTAAGCAAGGCAATCGAGAGAGGGCGAAGGACTATGTCATGAGCCTCCAAGCCCTCATACGGCAGCATCCCGACCTACGGAAAGTCGACCACACTGACCGCATCTATGACGGCCTACGCTGCGAATATAAACTGTACGTCCCCAGCACTGATTTCCGCTCGCTGGATGAACTCATGGCGCTGACCGACGAATACGAGTGGCTCCGAAAAGAAGAGGCCAAACAGGGAAGACCGCAGCCCACCCACTACATCGACACCTCTGCTTACCAGCGTAACACCCACTGCTGGCGTTGCAGGCAACCAGGCCATATTCGAGGAAATTGTCCGAACCCACGAGTGCGGTTCTGCTCATGGTGCGATCAGGGGGGCAGGCTCACTCGAGAAAGCTCCTGCAGGAGCGAACCAATCTCCGATGGACGGTACTACCTCCCCGTCACCGTTTGCGGCACCCCCATTAGAGCATTGGTGGACACCGGGTCAACCTTGACATATCTTGGACGGAGTGTGCGCCAGTTGCTGAAATCCCATAACGTCCGACCCCGCGGCCACCAACGCGGCATCCAGTTGGCCGACGGCTCCTGTCGATCCAGTTTACACGTTTACCCACTTATCCTGGAAACCAGCGGAGGTACCACACGGCTGTTGGCATCCGCCCTTGATAGCCTGGCTGAGCCACTCATTCTCGGCATGGATTTCCTTCGCCGCCGGCAGACCTGTTTCGTGATTGATGGGGTGGAGCTACAAACCGCCCAGGCACCAGGGGCCGACCAACCGCATGCGCTGCATTCGATCACCATTCGCGAGGAGCTGCCCCCGGAACAAGAAACCAAATTGCACAGGGTATTAACCGACGCCAAAGGACCCTGTAATATGGGGGAGCACGTTATTAATATGAAGCACGATCGGCCGATTAAGCAGCGGTATTTCCCACGCCCTTTCGGACCAACCAGACCAGTAGCACCATTTATACCACCTTTCGAAGCCCGACCCCGAATCCAGACGGTGGAGAAATGCCCAGTTGCTCAGTCAGGGAACCGAGAGCTGGACAAGCTGGCTCAAACGGTATGGGAGTGAAAGACCCAGCAACCACTACACGCGACTCTACAGGGACCCCCTCCGCTCGCACCATTGTCCTGGGACGGGGTGGGAAAAACCCACAAGGAAGAAACTAGCCCCACTAATACTCGAGAGGAACCACACCCCCTAGAAAACGACCTGGAGAACGACGTTCTCAATTTAACACCCGTCGACCTCGAGGAGTTGGAAGATGCCGATGACCCCTTTAGGGGAATAGTCATACCGCAGGACCCCCACCGCAAGGTGAAGCGATGGATAATATATCCAAGGAGCAGACCCAAGGTCGAAGTCACGATAATCGGGGAGCGAGCCCGATTGCGCGCCCTGGGCAAGGAAAAGATGATTCCCCAAGGGGACAGGTAACGCAACAATCATTCCTCCCACGATGTACTTCCGAGGCCCTGTATTATTATTTTTTTTTTGGTATTATTATTTTTTTTACTGGTTGTGAATATTATTGAATTGTATATTTAAAAAAAAAAAATGGATTAGTATTATTTTAGTGGTTTTTGCACCAAGGCCGAGCCAGAGCGTATCCCACTCTGGTTAATGATACCGTCGGGTAGTGCAGACCTCCGGTCGAAACTCGCCTAGTGCACAACATTTATTTTTTATTTTTTTTATTTAAAGTAGGGGGGGACTGTAACGTGACGTTACAAACTAGCCCTACATATACATTTAATACTAACATCATAAAGTATAAGTAACCCAACACCTTGAACACCCTTATTATTTTACTTACTACTATGAATACCCTTACTATTTACCTACATAACCTTTTCACCGTATAATTCTCATTTAGTTCATGTTATTTTTGAATAAATAGACAAGGTTTGCCTCAGAACAAACAGAGTAGATATTGATACTAACCCCAGTATTTACTCTTCGTAGTTTAGTCGTATTTTACCCGAACACCTCGCTCTCGAATTCCGTTGGTGTCCGAGTAGTTTAACCAGTAGTTAGTCGTTTTACCCGAACACCTCGCTCTCGCATTCCGTTGGTGCCCGAGTAAACCGAACCAGTATTTAGTCGTATTTTACCCGAACACCTCGCTCTCGAATTCCGTTGGTGTCCGAGTAGTTTAACCAGTAGTTAGTCGTTTTACCCGAACACCTCGCTCTCGCATTCCGTTTGTGCCCGAGTAAACCGAACCAGTATTTTGTCGTATTTTACCCGAACACCTCGCTCTCGAATTCCGTTGGTGTCCGAGTAGTTTAACCAGTAGTTAGTCGTTTTACCCGAACACCTCACTCTCGCATTCCGTTGGTGCCCGAGTAAACTGAACCAGTATTTAGTCGTATTTTACCCGAACACCTCGCTCTCGAATTCCGTTGGTGTCCGAGTAGTTTAACCAGTAGTTAGTCGTTTTACCCGAACACCTCGCTCTCGCATTCCGTTGGTGCCCGAGTAAACCGAACCAGTATTTAGCCGTATTTTACCCGAACACCTCGCTCTCGAATTCCGTTGGTGTCCGAGTAGTGTAACCAGTAGTTAGTCGTTTTACCCGAACACCTCGCTCTCGCATTCCGTTGGTGCCCGAGTAAACCGAACCAGTATTTTGTCGTATTTTACCCGAACACCTCGCTCTCGAATTCCGTTGGTGTCCGAGTAGTTTAACCAGTAGTTAGTCGTTTTACCCGAACACCTCGCTCTCGCATTCCGTTGGTGCCCGAGTAAACCGAACCACTGTTCTTCATAACCCATAATAACCGAAGCCGTTACTAGTCTCTTTACCAGCTCGCCCTGCAGCCCGACTCCAGCGCGCCCCGGACGCCGCCTCTCAGCCCCGTAGCCCTTCCCGTCAGCAACTCATCGAGGACCGTCGTAAGTTCTAAGTATTTAACGTAGCTTAAGATTTCGTTAATAAAGCTTTGTTAAAATTATTGTAAGCGAACATACACGAAAACAACCTGTGTTTCATTTCAAAGGAAGCAGACCTTCGAATTGACCCTGGACAGACTGAGTCATACCTCAGCTGGAAAAATAAACTGCGTTACCAGTTTGACTTAGTTTTGCCTTTTGAAGGATATATAGTGACGTTTCCGTCAAAAAGAAAAAAAATTAAATTTGTCAAACAGTGTTTTTTTTTAATTGAATTTTTATATGTTTGAGCATAGCATTGTACATATTTATTTTGGTTTTTTCTTATTCTTAACAAATACTTATATAATAAATGTTAATAAATGCTTTAATTATAATATTTACAAAATGTTAACAGAGTATGTATTTGTTTGCCTGAAGCTAAAACAATACAATTTTAACGTAGGGAATAGTGTAGGGATAATTTTTTTGGTTGTAGGGAAAAGAGGGAATTTTTTATAGACACGTAGAGATTTTCTTGAAATTTGTATTGGCATCACTGCTCGTAAGTCTTGTGTATGGAGCAGTCCAATTAAATAAATAAATAAAAAATAAAAATAAATGTGGAAATCTGTATTGTTAACTTTGACACCTATCTTAAACTAGCTGTTATTTAAGGAGTGCACAAAAAGGCTAAGAAAGTTACTGCAGTTTCATTAAACTGCTTCTCTGGAAAAATATCTTAAGGGGTCTGTACACGTTCAAAATGCTTGTCATGCCGACGAATTCACTCGTGAACGTGTGCTGGACGTAATATTCGCCGTAATATCTAAATTTTTTGATTTTCCATCCAGCATCGTCGGTTTCACACATACAACCACATTTTCGAAAAATACTACCATAGCGCTTGATGAGAAATGCTTTGCCGTGTACAGACCCATTTAAAGAATGTAAGGTTTCTTACAAAAGGTGAGTTACAAAGGCCTATAAGCTTATAACGTAATATATCAAAGTTATATGAGAAACTATTAGTTTCAAAATAAACACAGATTTTAGATGAAAATCAATTTAGTTTAAGAAAAGGAATAGTAAATGTCATGAGAAGAAAAAAATATTGCTCAGCACTCTTTATCGATATTTCGCAAGCTTGATTAAAGCCTTACTTACCAGAAAACACGTACAATCTGCTAGAAACCTACTTAGTCGGTCCTAGATTTATTATTAAAGAATGCGATTTTTTAGTTCTCCTCAGCCAATTGACGCTGGAGTCCCACAAGACAGCATCCTGGACCCTCAATTATACTTAATATATACTTCGGACAAGAGAATGACAACAAGTACCCATAATAAAAATATACAGAGGTATTTACCCCCGCTTTTCGTTATTGTATATGCATATACTTATAGCACTTATAATAACAAAAGCTATGGTTATGCATTACAAAAAGTATGTACATTAGTATTTCTTATACTTATGCACGGCAATATTTCACGCAACCACATTCAGTAAACTTTAATACATGAATATTTTGCAGATATTATTCAACGCCCATGAATGCGTTTTGGCTATCTGCCATGCATATAAAATATCTTTGTGTAAGAACATATACAGTGAGTACCTTTAGATAGCATTTAGATTTGACAGTATTGGCAAGACAGTATGAAAATATATATTAGTTGCCAAAAATACTACTAACTAACGTGAATGTTAGTGAGTAAGTTCCGGCTAAACATGTTTCATATCAACTAAATATATTAAAAAATAGCATATAACAACTGTATTGTTTAAACATAGATAAAGGTAGAGTTAGCCGAACGTCCACATCCCCTAACGAAACGTCTGGTCCGTTTTGTTATTTGCTTACAATGTAAATGCTTACCGAATTTAAATGTCACGTAACGGAACGTCTCAATCTGTATAAATTAGAATTTCTTGCCGTCGTTACGTGACAGTTGTAAAGCAGTGATGGCCTGGTTGTATATTAAATTGAATGCGGGTATTTTCGCTGTTTTTTTTTTTGGTACTTTTTTCCAGTATATCTATTGACTTTCGACAAAACGACTTACAATACAACATATTTCCATATACATATATAAATATACATATGCTTAGATGTACATAATAAACAAATGCATATGCACATACAATAGAAATGAGAAATATATAAAAGGCTTTAAATGGTTACAAAATATTGTTTTGTCTATGCACATTTACAAAATAATATATGTAAATGTGTATGTATATGCTAAAATACATATTTGTTTATTGTAAATCTATAATATAAATATCAGATATTAAATTGTTAATGTTTTTTTACTTACACTAAATACTGTTTAAACACCATTTCAATCACTTGGTACTTTTTCTGCACAACGGTCAACTTTAAAACTTTTGATTTCCCATCACTGTGTGTGTTGTTTTATGTATACTATGGCTTTTTTGTTTATGTATGTGAAAAACATATGACACGTTTTTAGATGTTCTATAAGTGCACCAACGTTCAAGCAGCCTGTTACAGTAAGTTACGGGAACAGCAACGTTCGCCTAACTCAGCCTTAACACTTAACTAGAACATACAAAATCAACTCAGATAATATTTATTTGTTTTTACTTTTTACTTTTTAATTTTTTCTTTCTTTTGCGAACAAAACTTCAAATTACTGTCAGCAAATGCCAAATCACTGTCCAATTTTACTGTCTGCGACTGTCTTGATACCAAACATCGTTAGCTGAAATACAAAACCACGTAACTCACAAAAAATGCAAAATCGGGTTTTTGATTGATTATGATGCATATGAACGAGCTCCATCTCCTCTTATAATATAACAATTAGAATCCCTTATATAATAACAATTAGACACATTATTAGCGAACATCGAAAGCGCGTAACTACAAGTGCAAGTACTATATAAACCAAAAGCACGTAACTACATACTTGTTGCTTGAAAATAGTAACTTACACATTATAATTTCTATTTACTTTTATTAATTCATAGTAGGTATTGAATTTTTATATTGCACAAGCGGAAAGTGCTACTATGCTCCCCTCTCCTCGTAGTCATATTTTTACTTTGAAGTTTTTACTCCGTTAATTATAATAAATTTTAATCATGTTTTCATTGACTTTACTCTGACGAAATACATGCCATATATTTATGATGAAAATAGTTTTTCGTTTTATGTAAGTAACTATTAGCGTGAAAAGTGACAAAATGAGTTTGGAAAGTGAAAATGATTTTGAAAAGTTAGCTTGAATTACACCCAAATCCACAAGCTCGAAATATTTTTACCCTTGGCATCCGTAGCCGACATAATTTTTATACTCCTCAATTCAGTCGTCGATGTGACTTCGACAAGTGTACATGTCCAGCGGATGCTATAGAGTTCAAATTTTAAGACTTAAATGTAGAATAATGTAACATTTCATAAGTTTACATGCAAAGCAAAGAACTTTGTAAAATGGTAATTATTTGAGATTTAAAAGCAATTTTTAATATTTTAGATAAAAAATTTAAAAATGTCTAACAGTCCTATGTGGAAGAAGCTGATAGTCACATTTATTATAGGTTTTATTTTACATACGTATATGGATTCGGTTCTTATAATTTTACAGCACTTTTTTATTTTTTCTTATGCAATACTAAAAAATATTATTATAAATTATTATCTGATCACTAATTCCACTAACACCGTGGTAATAGTTATAAAACAGATTACCCAGTTTTGGTGTTTAAAAATATTAATGTGTTCTTATAAAAAGAATTATTGAGTGTGATTATACATTATGCTGTTAAAAAAAATTATATACATATGTATTTGATGATACGTCATTTTTAATTTTGTAAATAAATAAAAATTATATAAAAATACATATGTAACGTGAATCCTAATTAACAAAAATTTCAAATTTGCAAATTATATCTACATTATTTTGCATTTAAGCTAACGATATGTGTTTTGTTTGTGAAAAAAATTCTTTGATGCCTGTAAAAGGGTCCCTTTTTCTTTCGTTAAAAAGACGTACCTAAATGCAGAAGTTATTAAGAAAAAAAATTGCCACAAGAATTTGTTGGTATTTTGTGCTTGTAAAAATATTTTTGTTTCAGTACCAATCGAGTCGGTGGGGTTTTTTTCTTTGAAAACACTTTTCTTGAGTAAGTAAAAATATTTAAAAAAAGTCTTGTTTTCCTACAATTTATGTGTAAACCTATACACATAAAAGCAAATGTGACAGCAGGTAAAATTTTTGGGTAAGAAGATGTGTTTTATTGATGTATTAATGAAACTTTATTGTTTGGCACTATTTTTATTGCTTACTTTTTTATGCTACAATTATATGACCGAGTCCAAAAAGTTAACCTTACTAATTTATGGTATTTATTTAACGTAACTTTGACCTGTTATAATGACTTTATACATTTTTGCAGGCAAACTCAGGTGCGCATTTGGTATTTTGTAAAATGTTATGTTATACTATTAGCTAGAATTAAAATGTATGCACAGATGTTTGAAGTATGAGTAACCCAACGTGAATACCCTTTCTATTTTACTTACCACTATGAATACCCTAACTTTTCAGTAAAATAACTTTTTCACGTTATAATTATCATGTAATTTATTTTATTTTCGAATAAATAGACCAGGGAAATCCATTTCTATGCACAATTGTGTATACCACTACTAATACATATTTTTGTTTCAGGTTAACAGAAAAAACTTTATGATGGCACTTAAAAAATATTGTGCGGTCAAAAACGCTTTTGGTAGCATCCAATGCCTTATATGCTATGCAACATTTAAGGAAGGAACGGAATATGTTATTAAACGGCATTGCGATCGTTTTCATAATAATATAAATAATTTAAATGATGAGGAAAGAGAAGACCTGTTTTATAAAAATAAAACAATTTTTTTTAGAAAAATTGAAAAAATGGTTATTAGAAGAGGAAATTTATGAACCAAAATCAGTTCCCAAATTGAAAAAGGAAATTTCAAGTTTAGTAATATTGGAAATTGTTAACAAAGGATGACCAAATTTGGGAAAGGCTTAATTATAATACTAACTTTTTAGAGTCTCTTCCCCCGTCCAATTTTTTTCAATTTGTTTAGACGAAAGCACTGACATAAATGATCTGTGTGAATTTGTAATTTGTATTCGATGCTTAGACAGCGAATACACTATTTTTGAGTCAATGTTTACTTTATAAACATTTTATGGAAATATAACTGGTACGTTGTTGTCATTTGTATTCGATGCGTAGACAGGTGGCTAAGTCGCGGTGATTGCCTGAATAGACTTTTTGATTTAAGAGAAGAAGTTCTTCAGTTCCTAGAAACTGAGAAAATAGAAAAAGTTTTAGTACAGTGTTTAAAAGACAATAATTTTATTTTAGACTTAGCTTTTTTGGCAGATACGACAAGTATGTTAAATGAACTTAAATTGGAATTGCAAGGAAAGGAACGCAATATATGCGACTTGTCAAAAATCATTCACAATTTTAAAACAAAACTTTTTCTAATTTTTTCCCAAATTAAAACGGGTGATTTTTCCAATTTTCCAAAAACTTCACTTGTTTATAGAAATCTCGAAATCGACAAAAGATATGAATATGCCGAAATATTAGATCTTTTCGAAAACCCTTTTCGAAGCGATGTAAGCAACTATGAATTTGATATTCAATCAGAACTAAACTTCTGGAAAGATTTGGATGGCGAGTTCTATCCTGAACTAAAAAAAAATCATTTGAGCCCCTCTCTTTATTCGGCACTACTTACCTATGCGAACAAATTTTTTCGGATTTAAAATTTATTTGTTCCAAGCAACGTAATAAATTAAGTTCATCCCATTTGAAAAGCATTCTACTATTACGAAACTGCCATAAAAGTATAAATTTAGAAGATTTTATTTTATAAGTTGTATAACACAAGGGAAAAAAAATTAAACATTTTTTGTGTTGATAGAAAATTTGTAGCAGTTCTTTACCAATTCAATGTTGCTGATTTTAAAACTGCACTTTTTTTCTATCAGCTGTGAGTTGCGTGCAATATTTATTTTTTATGAATTCTTAAAACTTGAAAATCTTTAATTTTTTTACAATTGTTTGATAAGATATTTGAAACTGATTTAGAGTCAAAAAGCTTCCAAATAAAAAAAAGGCAGTTTTAAAATCAGTGACATTGAATTGGTAAAGAATTGCTACAAATTTTTTATCAACACAAAATATTTTTAATTTTGTACCTTTGTGTTATACAACTTATAAAATATATTACTAACATTTTATTTCGGCTTTAAATGAATGCATTCTCTCAATTTTTGGAAATCCCTGCCAGTGTTGCCATTAGGATACGAAAGATACATTTTTCGTATCTTTTGATGACTTCATGTATCATGTATAATCCTGACATTTTTCGTATCTTTTCAATCTTTACGCAAAATGTACAGAAATAAAATATTAAACTTTCCGTCTCTGACAAAGTTTTTTAAAGTTATCATTCCTTTATGAATACTAAAAAAAACAGTGACAACTAAATAAGCTTCGTACAGATCTTACAATATTGGTAAACAGGGTTAATTGTAGTAAAATTGACTAAAAATGTATATTTCTATTGGCAACGCCTGCTTACAATATTGTATGATCTGACCACCGTCTGTACGAAGCAATTCAAAATTAAAATGTATTTTGATGTTTGGTTTTATAAGTTCTTCTTTCGTCTGCTTATTCTTGTGTATGTGTGTTAAGATAAAATTTTAGAAGAAAAATGAATGCGAACTTTTTAATATAATCGCCTTGGTATTAAAGCCTTAAATCGTATATTAATTTTTGCAAAAATGAATTTTTTTTGATAACATCCAAAGATAGTTACATATAATTAATTTTAAAGTTTGCTTACTGTATTTTTAAAAATTACATTCCTAATATATATGACTTAAATAAATATAAAACTGAATTTATATGATATAATTTTCTTTACAATATTCATTAAATATGCAATAAAAATGTTATGTTAATAAATTTTTTCAAAATGTATCTTTTTGGGAAGAAGTGTATCTTTTTGGAAACTAAAATGTATATTTCTCGACATTTTACTGGCAACACTGATCCCTGCATTAAACCAACGATCATCACGCTATGCCCCTTGGGGCCGAGCACTTTTCGGGATTTTCACACACACAACCCGAATGTTACCGAAACTCACTTCAAAGATTGTAAAAAACTATAATTTCATTCAGTTGTATGCTAGCTTCCAAACAAGCAGGACACGGTCGGTTTTGTTATTTAAAAACAAAAACAAAACACACGGTAAATATCTCAACTGAGTATTTTTATTTATCTCTCTTTTGCAGAATTTAAAATATTTTCAGTACACTTTGAAAATTTTTCCACTATTGCATGTGTTTATTAAAATGTGGAAAATAGAGTGGGGAAAAAGTATTAATTTTCATCTAATATTTTTAATAAAGCTACATACAAATTAAAAAAAAAATAAGTGCATACATGCAATTATATAACAAAAAATATGTTTAATACACAAAAAATTTGTTTTCGACATGTTTATACACTCACCACTACAAACACATTTTCAACTGCCTCTCTTTGTGATTACCTCTGCATTAAACACATTCGAGACAGCAGGCAACACAAAGGCACGACAACAAATGCTGCAGGCTGCAATTGTAGTCGCTACAATTGAAAAAATATAAACAGCTGTGTTTTTTTTTATTATTTAACAACATGCATAATTGCAGACTCGAACACAAACTTAATTTAAGTCTACAAAAATATAAATACTTATTAATGATAAATTTTTTTACCGTAAAAGCAAATGAATTTATTAAAAAACATTTCAAATTTTTTAATTTTAATGTTTTTGGAACTCATAAGGAATATCATCTTCATGGCAGGTTGAATAAAAAAATCCTAATATACAGTAGAATCGCGAAAAAGTAAACTGAAATGTCCTAAGAGTTGTTAACTTTTTCGTCTTATTTATTAACTTTTCTAAGCGGGCTTAATTTGTAAAAAAATGCAATAATAAACATATGTACCTATAATTTTTTCAATGACTTAGTTTTCATCAGTACGAAAAATAAACTTAAATGTAATTTGTACCGGCTACAATTTATAATTAATAATTATACAACCAGTCATGTATTATGTGTTAGGTGCTACATATGACGTTTGTCAGAAAATTAGTTCTTCAAAAATTTTCAGATAGCGAATTCTGTGTATTTTCTAAACATTTCCCAGCCATCCATTACTGACATTATTGTCTTTTCAGGTTGCAGTTACACGAACTCGCGCTTAGCTATTGATATTAGAACAGTGATTGCACAATTACATACGTTTTCGATGCTTCAAGAAAACATTTGTACAAACTTGCTTTCAGATAAGCATATTTCGGTCTATGTAATGTTTTCCTGTGTGCTTTTTCTTATGTATTCTTCAAAGCCCCGAAAATTTTGTGACGTTTCGTTTTTATTTTTGAGATGGCAACTTTAGATATACAATAATACAACGCCGATAGTTTTTCTTTAATGTATTTCTCAATTTTGTTTAAACTCTCAACTTTCAGCTTATAATTTAATCTAATTTGTTATCGTTTGTACAAGTCAGTACTTTTACTAATACGATCTGAAAAGTAAGCTTAGAGTTAACGTTTAGAGCGGCACAGAAGCGCTAAAATTTGGTTAACTTGACCGCAAGATTAACTGTATTGCGATTCTACTGTAATTTTTTGGTTCAACACACTAAGTTTATGAATTATAGGTCGTAAAAGTTTCAGAGCACTTTATCAATAGTATAGGAAGAAAAATATAATCTGAATCTTTAAAGTATTGGTATCATAATTAAGTCTTTCGAAACTCATTTCATATGATGTATTAAATATACCGATTTATTTACCCCTTAAGAGGATTTATCTTAAAATTTTGTCGATATGTATAATAATATTTCCTCAAATATAACATCTTATAGAGAACACTCCAAGTTTTTGTATGCTATATTTTTAGAAACTTATTATATAAAATTTTAAAGTTATTAGGGTTAAAAAAATTTTATTTTGGAAAACTTCACAATTTATTTATAAGTTTGAGTTAAAATATATAGTGGTAATAGTTTATGCACTTGTTACATATTTAAATATAGTAATATGTAAATATTTGAAAGTGTTCCGGAAGGCCGAAAACCCGCAATACAGAAAAACTTTATTAATCAAAGCCCTAATAACTTTTGTAACATGTGTATGTTATTGTTAAATAATTATTATTATATCGACAAAATTTAAAGATAAAGCAAATTTAGTATAAAAAAGTCAGTCAAGAAGTATGAGCATTTGAAATGGACTCTTAATGGGTTAATAAATCGGTGTGCTTTAAACACCATGTGAAAAGCACTTTAATTTTTCAATGATACCCGGTACAAATTAGATCTAAGTTTCTTTTTTGTACAGATGAAAACTAAGTCACTGAAAAAATATAGGTACATATGTTTATTATTGCATTTTTTACAATTTAGAAAAGTTAATAAAAAGGACGAAAAAGTTAACCCTTAGGACATTTCAGTTTACTTTTTCGCGATTATACTGTATATTAGGATTTTGTTATTCAACCTGCCATGAAGATGATATTCTTTATGAGTTCCAAAAACAATAAAATTAAAATATTTTAAATGTTTTTTAATAAATTCATTTGTTTTTACGTTAAAAAATTTATCATAAATAAATATTTAAATTTTTGTAGGCTTAAATTAAGTTTGTGTACGAGTCTGCAATTATGCATGTTCTGCTGCTTATATTTTTTCAATTGTAGCTGTCGTCTTCAAAATAATTCAGTAGCTGATTACGCGACTACAATTGCAACCTGCAGCATTTGTAGTCGTGCCTTCGTGTTGCCTGCTGTCTCGAATGTGTTTAATGCATTAGTTTAATTTGACTACAACGACAAAATTAGCATAGACAACAACCTGCAGCCATGTAGCCGTGTCGTCGTTAAAATAATCATTTCCATATATACACATGTATTCTATTGTTGACATATTGAAGTCGGTAGCCTGCTGTCTCGAATGTGTTTAAGCATAAGTGGAAAAATCCAAGTTTAAGTTAGTGGAGGTAAATGCATTAGTAGCACTAATCAATATTAATTAGTAATTGTTATCGGGGTTTGTTCATAAAGTTACCACTGTATTTACAGTCATCCGCAGAAGATTTTACTTATGCAATTCAAGGCGGTCTATTCCTTAAATTTTTAGAAATGACTTTATACACTACCAGACTATTATATTGTATTTTCCTTTCTAAAAATTTAAGGAATAGAGCTATTACAAAAAGCTTTATAAAATACATAACTAAAATTTAATTCATAGAATAAATTCGAAAAAATAAAAAATGTTGAATATAATAAAGTTGCTTATGATAAGAAATAATTCCCAATATCTATTTGTTAAAATAGTTGAGTTAAATAC
Source organism: Pollenia amentaria (assembly GCA_943735925.1). Taxonomy (NCBI): domain Eukaryota; kingdom Metazoa; phylum Arthropoda; class Insecta; order Diptera; family Polleniidae; genus Pollenia; species Pollenia amentaria. The sequence continues at coordinate 85,543,307 of OX031009.1, forward strand.
ATTCAATTTATAAAGTATCACTATCCAGTGTGACGAAGGCCGTAGCGGGCCAGAAAATGGTGTCTAACAATTTTTAATTGTTAAAATGTAACAAGAAAATACAATATAATAGTCTGGTAGTGTATAAGGTCATTTCTAAAAATTTAAGGAATAGAGCTTTGTAATAGCTTTATAAAATACATAACTGAAATTTAACTAAGAGAATAAATTCGAAAAAATAAAAAATGTTGAATATAATAAAGATGCTTATGAAAAAGAAATAATTCCCAATAGATATTCAATTTATTTTTTTTTTTTTATTATAAGTTTTGAGGAAAAAAATGGAACTCTGCACGAAATCTATTTGAAATGCACGTTTGGATCACCAGCAACTAACATAAAAATTTTTGATTACGATTCGCAAAATAGAAGAGCGTAAAAAAAGCATAAGTTATACAGTGTACATTACAACGGTTAACATAGTATGGTAACCTTATGCGAGGGTCACAACCCAAGCCACGAAGACAGAATAATAAAAACTGGATTTGAAGTGACTCGATTTTGTTAGAGTGTACTATAAATCCCATATCACCGATCCGTATTCAAGAATCGATTCGATCGATTAGACCACCTTTTTATAAATACCAGGACACCAGTAGCTTTGTTATTTGTTAACGTGATGTGATTCCTGAAATCCAACTTTCTGTAAAAATATACTACTAAATCATTGATGGAATCAACTTGAACTAGTTTTTTTAGCATAGAGCCATTGATAGTATATAGACCATTATTTGGAGACGTTCTTGAGAAAATCATATACACCCAATCCTGTTTTTACACGTCTTTTTTTACACGAATTAAAATATTTTTGGGGAATTTTCAGTTTATGTAGTTTACTCCTATGTATGTAAAAAAGAGCTACTTTTGAAAATTTTTATGATTTGATTAAACATATGTATGTACATACATACTTTAAAAAGCGTATCATGTGGTAACATTATTCTGTTTGTATTTGCAGTTAGGGGATTTACAAATTATGTGCTTGTCTTTGCACACAAATCTTTTCAGACATTTTTTGTTACTTTGTATTGAGTGTTGAAGTGCATTGTCAAACTTGTACGTTGTGATAAAGTCTTGTGTTTCTATTTATTGAGAGTGGACAAATTCTGTTTTGTTTGATATAAATACGGTCATTTAAAAGCTAATACATACTAAGCACACACACATTATTTACTTCATAAATTTTTAATGCAGCTATTCTAAACCCGACGACAAAAGTAGAAATAAATTTTCGGCTAGTAATGGATGGTTGCAAGGATTTTTAGAGAGACATGCAGTTCATAATGTAAAAATCAAAGGAGAATTAGCTTCTGGAAATGCTGCAGTAGCCTTGGAATTTCCTCCACAGCTGGCCAAATTAATTAAAGAAGGCGGATACAATAGTGACCAAGTTTTTAACGCCGATGAGACTGGTCTTTTCTGGAAGAGAATGCCAAGACGAACATACGTAGCAAAACATGAAAAAAGTGCTAGTGGTTTTAAGGCTGCAAAGGACAGAAAGGAAAAATTTTCCATTCTTGATTGCATAAAACACGCAGCTTTGGCCATTTCAGAAATAAAATCATCAACCCTGAATGCCTGTTGGAAGAGCTTTTGGCCTGAATGCGTTAAATGCGAAAATACTGGTGTGAACCCAAATGGGGCCGATGTAGTGCTTACAGAAATAGTTACGCTGGCACAAGCTGTTGGGAGTGACGGTTTTGATAATCTTACCTGTGATGATGTAAACGAAATAATTATCGACAGTGTTCTTGATGAAGATGATTTGTAGAAGTCGCATTGGAAGACGTTGGTGTAAGTGATAACACTGGTGAGAGCGAAACTCCGCCTTCGATAACAGCCAGTTTAATTATTGATGACCTTCAAATGGCAAATAAATTAGCAGAACATTTTTTTGCAAATGATCATATAAACGAAAGAGCTGTGAAATTTCAATCAGACCTACAATCATGTTTGGCTCGATACAAGGAACTGTACAAAGAGATCTCCAAAGTAGGATCGCAACGTTCCATAGCTGAATTCGCTGTTAAAATTATTAAGCCAGTAGAACCTGAAAATGCAGACGTACTAAGTATATGTTCGGACGAAACTAATGTTGAACCAGTGCAGCGCGAAAGACCTTGCTTATTATCAGAAACTGACACCGAATAAAACATTTTTATTTTCCTTATAAGTACATATGTGATTTTTTTTTCTTTTCTTATTTTTAGTTTTTCAAAATATTGTTTCTTAAATGTGATTCTTTATTTAAAAATTATTTTTAAGAAAACGTGTGAATTATTTCTTTGTTTTTATGTCTTAAAAATACATAATAAAATTAAATAAAAGCAACACTGTATGAAGAAATAAAATGTTTGTGTTTCATAGAAATATGAAACCCTAAGACCAAGTTTAAGGTTGAATTAATCGAATATAACCTTATGAATATGTACTGTTTTTTTGCACGATTTTTTTTTTGCACGGTGTTCCCTAGAACGTATGTACCGTGTAAAAACAGGATTGGGTGTATTTACATTTTTTTAAAGCTAGTTCCATTAAATTATCCGTATACTAAGATGTCAAGTAATTAATATCATTCTGTAGAAGTATTTGTTGATCTATATTGTTAAATGCAATAAACCTTTTTAAATCGTCTGCATACATCAGTGTGTTGGAGTTTTTCACAACAGAAGGAAGATAATTTATAAATAGAGTAATGTTTCCTATTCGTTAAATAATTTTCAAAACGTACTCACTCTTGGCTTTTATTAAAAGAAAAATCAAGGAATTTCAAAATCAATCCACTCGTAAAATTTTATTTATTTCATATGTGAGGCCAGTCCTTGAATATGCTTCAATAATATGGAGTCCATGTTATTTTGTTCACATAAATCGTTTGGAAAGAGTTCAACAAAAGTTTACAAAATTTGCTTTCTCTATCATAACATTTCACGCAATCTTTTACTATCGTATAATATTCGTTGTAATATACTAAGAATTAAATCTCTTGAAAGTAGAAGATCAATGCAATCAATTATATTTTTTTATATGATATATTAAATTACAACATCATTTGCTCTGATTTGCTGTCCTGCATTAATGTAAAAGTTCCTTCTAGGTCCTTAAGATTTCATGATTAATTTTATAGAACTAATTTTTCTTTAAATGAGCCTTTAGTTCAATGTCAAGATTTATAAGATAAATAAAATGGCTAGATATTAGTTTTTCTAAACCTAAGTTTAAATTATATTTAAAAAATTTAATATAAGCACGGATGTTTTGTAAATCCAATAGACTTTGAGAAATATATAACTTAATAAATAAATAAGACTCAATCCATTTCGTTAGCAAAGTGCTGAATCCTAATCGATCAAGCTTATGAATGATAACTCACTGATTTACTTTGTCGAATGCGCTTTTGCATCCCTACATGGTGTGCGACTTTCCTCTAATTTGATGAGGCTTGGAAAAATGCTTGAGTCAAAAAATGGGGAGATGAGGGTGGTGTAAAATGTTACTCAACGAGCTTAAAGTTGAAGAAATAAGTGAACAAATCCACAAAATGTCCCGAGCACATAATTTTTTTTTTAAAAATTAAAAAAAAAATTGGCCGCCATCTCTCCCAGGGTCGCTCTACATGAGTCAAATGTATGAACGACGCTTACTCCATACCTCCATACAAAGTGTTCAATGCACACTTCAAATATATTGAGGAAAAGTCCCATAATTACCTAGTGGTCCCCCTAAGGGGTTAAAATGTATATGGCAACCAACTATCGTTTTTTTTCCTAAAATTTTTTTTGGAATACTTGAATTTGTGCCCTGCAGCGCCCTGCCTTTAATTTTTAATTTTTTAAATTTGCTTGTTTCAAGTGAAAACTTTTAACATTTGATTTAATATCCTCCTTAGGAACCATTGCACTATGTATTTTGTGGGTTCCTTACCCTTTTTATTAAAATAAACATTTTATTTCCATAGCTAATTGGATTTTTATGTTATTATTTATTTGAATAAATGCTTAACAAAAAACCGAATTTTTTTAAATAGCAGCTATTCGGAATAACCAAAACCGGGGTTTAAAAAAGTCGAATAATCGATCACCGTACTCTACCACCATAAAGTTCTTAAATATTTATTTATTTTTTTTTTTTAATATTATAGGTCTATGGATAAATCCTTACAGTCTAATACAATTAATTATTTAACTTAAGTATGTTATTAGGTTTAACAATGTTTCCATCTAAAAAAAATCTAAAAATGCAAACATTTCATTAAATCAGCAACGCAGTTTTCTAAATGGATCTACCATAGCAAAGTTAGTTCGGAAAGTTTTTATAAATAAAGTATTATAGTACCGTATCGTAGGTCGTGAAATGTTAAATGATAAACTAGTTAATAAAAAATCGGAGCATACTTTTCCATTTATTAAGTTGAATACAAATGCGATATTTAGCATAACTTTTCGGAAGGGATGCCAGATGTTGAAGAGGTGAAAAGAGTACATTTTGTTAATAAAAGGAGCACAAAATAATAAAAAGAGCACACTTTTCAAACAAAATAAAAATATTAAATATTATTTAAATATAACAAAAAATGCATGGAATAAAATACATAAATAAACAAAAAAAAAACCATAACTCGGCCTCATACATGATCGTCCAATTGAGTTGAATAAACTAACTTTTCATAAAACTTCATTAAGAAATAATTTTTATAGAGTCGACATGAGTTCCGATTTGTATTATTATTTTGTATTATTATTGTATTTAGCCGGAATCTATGTATATAAAATTGTAACGTTACTGACTGACTGACTGACTGACTCATCATCGTACAGCCTAAACGCCTGAAGATAAAAACTTGAAATTTGGACCAGGGGTTGGTATCTCCCCAAATCGTACCAGTAAGACGGGATTTTTGGAAATTCGATTCTTTAGGGTGTAAGAAAGGGTAAAAACGGGTAAATTAGGTAACCTTATACTAGTATCTCTAAAATTAAAAGAGAAAAATAAGCGGACTGGTGTCTGGTACTTTTTGAAAATTCAACCCTTTTACGGAGTAGCCTACGTCTATCAGTACCGCGGTTGCGGGTTCGATTCCCGCCAGAGACTCTGGTCTCGTGCAGACAAGCAAAAAGCTTCGCGGGATTTGGTGTAGGAATAATAAAAAAAAAAAAAAAGTAACTTGTTTTTTTAATTTTTGTTTTTTCTTTCTATCCTCTTACAACTACAATTTGTGTTGGAAAAACCCAGCCAATTGTAGGGGAATGTAAGAAAGAAAAAATTGATGGTTTATTGTTGTGACTTTGTTGAAGCTTTGATATTGTTACATTTAAGACCAGAGTGTTTTAAAATTCTTATTCACTTTATGGTCTTACTTGTATAATATTTTTAGCTTTTCTAAAGTATTTGGAAAAAGTTTCCTGACGAGCTGGCCTAAGCAACCAGCGAAATGCGCATAGGAACTAGCTTTCCCACAACAATAAATTTCAGTGTTTTCATTTAAAAAATTGGGATTATTAGCACATCATTAATAAATGAACTAATTAATAAAATATTTCATTCCCAAAAATAATTTTTGATAATAAATTTGCATGTGCCCGGCAAATAAAAAACTGAAATGGCAAGCTGCTTTATTTAAGTAACTTGTTTTTTTTAATTTTTGTTTTTTTCTTTCTATCCTCTTACAACTACAATTTGTGTTGGAAAAACCCAGCCAATTGTAGGGGAATGTAAGAAAGAAAAAATTGATGGTTTATTGTTGTGACTTTGTTGAAGCTTTGATATTGTTACATTTAAGACCAGAGTGTTTTAAAATTCTTATTCACTTTATGGTCTTACTTGTATAATATTTTTAGCTTTTCTAAAGTATTTGGAAAAAGTTTCCTGACGAGCTGGCCTAAGCAACCAGCGAAATGCGCATAGGAACTAGCTTTCCCACAACAATAAATTTCAATGTTTTCATTTAAAAAATTGGGATTATTAGCACATCATTAATAAATGAACTAATTAATAAAATATTTCATTCCCAAAAATAATTTTTGATAATAAATTTGCATGTGCCCGGCAAATAAAAAACTGAAATGGCAAGCTGCTTTATTTAAGTAACTTGTTTTTTTTAATTTTTGTTTTTTCTTTCTATCCTCTTACAACTACAATTTGTGTTGGAAAAACCCAGCCAATTGTAGGGGAATGTAAGAAAGAAAAAATTGATGGTTTATTGTTGTGACTTTGTTGAAGCTTTGATATTGTTACATTTAAGACCAGAGTGTTTTAAAATTCTTATTCACTTTATGGTCTTACTTGTATAATATTTTTAGCTTTTCTAAAGTATTTGGAAAAAGTTTCCTGACGAGCTGGCCTAAGCAACCAGCGAAATGCGCATAGGAACTAGCTTTCCCACAACAATAAATTTCAGTGTTTTCATTTAAAAAATTGGGATTATTAGCACATCATTAATAAATGAACTAATTAATAAAATATTTCATTCCCAAAAATAATTTTTGAGAATAAAACCTGTATTTTGGTACTTTTTTGTCACCCCATCTTTCTTTTAAGCCCATAAACATAAAAATAAGGGTTATATCACATTTGAAAATTATCTAAAAAATACAAATACGAATTCGGTATATTCGGACATTAAAATCGCTAAAAACCGTAACTATTTTTGGTAATTTTTTTTACCAAATTAATTTCATACTTTAGCTTTTTGGTTCTAAGATGGGCAATTTTTTTAATTATCGTTAATATTTGTCCTATAAACATAAACTTCAACATGCAATGTCCTGAGTAGATAAGAACCTATGAGGGATCTTTCGGGTACTTTTTGGTCTTCAACTTGTACTTCTTGAATTTCCGTTAGTGTTGGACTTAGAAACATAAGATTAAACATGCAAGGTCCTGAGTGAATGAGAATGTGTTACATAGAGGTATCTTTTTGATACATTTTCATTCTTTAACTGGTACTTTTTAATTTTCGTTAATATTAGACCTATGAACATAAAATTAAAATTAAATGCAAGTTCCCAAGTGAATGAGTATCTGTAAGAGTGATTTTTTGGTACTTTTGTTTTTCGACAGGTACTTTTTGAATTTTAGTTGCTATTACACCTACAAACATAAAATTAAACAAGCAATTCGTTGAGTGAGGCGCTCTTTGGTACTTTTTTGTGCTGTATCTGGTACTTTTTGATTTGCTGTTAATATTGGACCAAGAAACATAAAATTAAACATGCAAATTCCTGAGTGAATAAGAATCTGTAAGGGAGGTTTTTGGTACTTTTTCTTTCTCTAACTGGAACTTTTTTTAATTAAAGTAGTACTTTTATAATTAAATACTTATTCTTGTTCATTAAATAAAAGAAAGCGAACACGTATCTGGTGCTATTTTGAAATTCGGCCCTTTTGGGAAGTAAACGGATAAAACGTATATTTTAAAACTTTTTTGCCACGCCATCTATCTTCAAAACTAATAAACATTGAAATAAAAAATATATCACATTCGTAACTTATCTAAAGAAAACAAATACAAATTTGATGCTTTTAGAAATTCGAACGTTTAAGTAATGAAAATCGTACCTATTTCTTCAAAACCTTTTTCTTCATCTATCTATATAATATAAGATTGTAGCGTTGCTGACTGATTCATCATCGCACGTCCTAAACGCCTGAAGCTAAAATGTTGAAATTTGCATCGGAGGTTGGCCTCTCGGGTAACGATTAAAACCTGTATCCTAAAACATTTTTGACACGGCATCTATCTTCAAAACTAATAAACATTTAAATAAAAATATATTATATTCGTAACGTATCTAACAAATATAAATAAGAATTTGGTACATTTTCGGAAATCAAATGTTTAAGAGGTAAAAATCGTACCCATTACAAAGTAGTGGGTTAAATGCTAGCAAGTAAAACCTAGAAACAAACTTTGGCGTAAAAATATGTCCACGAAAGAAAAGGAGACGCTAACGAAGTACCGTGTATAGATATATATATATATATATATATATATATATGTTACCTCTTTTTATTTTTTTTATTTTTAAGGTTTTTTTTAGTAGGTAATAGAAAAAATCGGCTGATTAAATTTTTTTTAAATTTTACCTTTCTAAGCCATAGCAGTTTTCCAAAAAAAAATATTTTTCTTGAGGTTTTGGAGGTATTTTTAAAAAAAAAATTTACGCGTTAATTTTTAAGGTTTTTTTTTAGTAGACATGATAAAAAATCAAGAAAAATATCGCCATCGTTTTGAGCTTACAGCTTCACCTTGAAAAGGTAATATTCCAAAAAAAATTTAATCCGCTGTTTTTTTAACTAGTAAAACAACTTTAAAAATTAAAGTTGAGAATAAGTAAAAAATTTCAATTCGGACACCTCGGAAATCATTTTTTTGATATGTCGTAGTGGAATTTTTTTTCTCTTTCCAAACGCTATCGAAAAATTGATGACACAATATCGATTGCTAACTCAACCCACCCTAATGTACATAATGCCTATTAAACGGTGAAATAAATGAATATACAGATATCAGTATTGGAAAAAATTAACTTCAGCCGGCTAACGATTGCGCAATAGAGACCGCCGCTGCCGGTTTCTATGTGCTATCTATGTTCTAACTTTCAGTAAAATCTGTTAGATAGTTTCGGAGAGGCAGAAATTGCCGCCTTCCGCCCCTCGTGGTCCTAACTTTTAATGCCATTAGTGAAAATAACCCTTTTCAATTAATTTATTGTTTGGTAAATGTATTGGGTGGTTCTGGATTTATAAAAAACAAAAAGCTTACCGCCTAAGTCAAATCTTAAAATTCTTTAAAATCATATCGATATTTTGCTTAATAAGAACACAAATAGAAATTCTGCCTAATTCCAAAATTTTTAAAATTGGATTTTCTATCTCTGCGACTGTATACGTACTCTGTGTATATTTACGTTATACATACCTAAATACACATACTTATTTATTCTTATGGGTATTGCAGATAGCCAATGCAAGTTTTATTAGTATCTGCACGTACTTTCTAAAAGAAGAATGAATATACAAATACACATTGCCAGCGTATACCTATACATATTTATCTTCAAGTTGTTACAGGTAACATTATGTATACGTTAGACCGTACCTAAAAAAAAAGTTTCACCGTACCACCTCTAATATTAAGTATTTTTGCAAGGAGTCTTTGAATTACTTCCTTAGCAAAAGTTTAATAGTTTCTTGCGAGCTTTAATATTCTGACATTTGGGTAGTACGAACCGAGATCTGGTGGATAAATACTAGAACGAGATACTTGAGGTCAATGGCACCTAAGGGCAAAACATTGGTCTTCTCGAGGCAACAACATTGATATATCATATTTTAATATCGGACTGTAAATGCCTAAGATATAACGAAAAATGTAAAAAGGCGACCCTACGTTTGAGGTACGTGCTATTGTATATAGATATACAATATATTTATTTATATAACTTTTTTCTTCTCACACCATGGTGGAGGGTATATAAGATTCGCACAGTCCCTTACTTGTTTTAATAAAAAGTGTAATTCCGATTATTAAAATAATAATTTAAGAAATATAAATTTGCATATAATTTCAGCCCGTGGTAGTGATTGTTGGTATTTTTTTAACATATAGCAATTGTATTGAATATTTTGATACCAAAATGTAGTGCTAAAAATGCATTCATATGTATGTTAAGGGTGGTCCAACAATAATGATATATTAATTGTGAGTCACACCTCAACTTCGACTTTTTTCTTTTACTTAATTTGACATTTCTTTGTTTCAGTGGTTGACAAATTAAACCATGGTGAGTAACACAATTGAGCAGCGCGTAAAGATTGTTGAAGCCTTTTACGGAAATTGACGTTCAAATGAAAATGCGTTTCGTACACTTCATGATTTCTTTTGGTCAGCATAATCGAGCAATATGTCCACAATCTGGTGAACTGTGCGCAAAATTCAGGAGACCGTTTCTGTAGGAAATGTGGAAACACCTATTTGCTACTTCTTCGAAAATGAGGTCGGCGAAGCAGTTACCCTTAATGGTGATCGCTATAGATGAATGATAAGGGACGTCTTGTGTCCAGAAATTAAGGATATGGACCTGGACGATATGTGGTTTCAACAGGATAGTGCCACTTGCCACACAGACAACAAAACTCTGTCTTTTTTGCGCAAGAAATTCAATGGCCGCGTTATCTCACGTCTTGGCGATGTTAATTGGCCGCCACGATCATGTGATTTGACATCGTTGGTCTTCTTTCTTTGGGGAAATTTAAAAGAAAAAATGTATAAATAAGCCAATAACAACTCAAGAGTTAAAGGATGAAATAATTCGGCACACTGACGACATTGAACCTCAATTATGTCTCAGGGTCATTAAAAATATGGACCATGGGATAGAGGTATGCCAACGGAAGCTTAGCATGCATTTAGCCGATATTTTGTTTCAAACATAAATGTCATAGATTCTTCTAACATAAAAAACTGTTAATATATTTATCTGAAAACTTTTTGTGTTATTTACAATTACATAACACAGTGCGTTTTGATCCGACCTGTTCCTTGATCATAAATATTCTAATATCATACAAATAAATATATTAAATACCCAATTTCAACTTTGTTCTTTGTCCATTAATTTTATTAAAAAAATATCGAGGTTCAGAGAAAAGCGTCATGCTTTCGAAAATCAAAATAATGTGCGCTTATGGCGAAACACATCGTTTTGATATGATGTGTTTCTTTCAATCTCAGACACCGAACATCAAACTTGCAGCTGATATGGTAAATGCGGATGAAAATAAATAAAAAAAAACACATAAAAAGACAGTTGTATTTTAAAAACGTATCGGAAATAAATAGCGATAGAGATTTTTGTGATAGCGGCTTCATCGATGTATTGATTAAATTAGAACCGCAATGGCTTACTTTGTTCAAGCTTTATGCTAAATGGATGCATAAATTTTATATTTATCTTTTATATCGAACACATAACACTTCAGAGCACAACACTAAACATAACACAGAGAAGTGAGTATTTCTTTCATATGTTTTTATAGACGACGACGACTTATTGGACATTTATACAGTATTCGCACTGCACATACATACATACAATCTACGACCAAACCAACACAAATTCTTACACACAGCCGATACTTAAATATCGCCACAAGGCCCCAAGGCTTCTATGGCAATAATTAATGCACATCTGGATTTTCACACTTTTAGCAATTTAACGAAATGGTTTAGTTATTTATTTCGTCCATTCGCGTAGGATTGAATCGCCGCACATCCAATGACACAGATACATGTATACTTGGCTAAAAATGCATTTCAATTGTATGTACACTCGTAAATGTAATTGTATCATAATTTAATATTTGACATTTTGGATAAAATTGTGATCCTTTGACAGTAACAAGATCGTTGTACCTACTACAGTTTTTTTTCTTTGCTTTTTTACATTATTAAAACAAGTTATAAAGTATAGTCGGTCAAGTCCGACCATATGATACCCTACACCACAGTGTATATAAAACTAATCTTCGCTAGTAGACCCTATCTGGGACCCATGGACAATCATGGACCCGCCTAAATAAAATTATATTATGAGGTTAAGATTCATGTAAAATTCTTTGTGCCGAATATTATTAAGATATAGTATTTATCTATATGAAATTGTTTGCCTTTAAGTGATTTTAGAAATGTGGTTTCATATGTTAATTTTATACCCACCAGCTCAACCTTTTGTCATGACAAATAAAAGTTATTATCGTAAATTTTAAGCTATTTTCGGGAGTAGTGTATGGATCGAATCCAATAAAATTTGGTTAAATGATTTTGATTGCAACAAAATAAGTTTGGACCAAATATAATCAAAATATCAATATAATAAGATGGTTTTTGAGCACAAAGACCCTATTTCGCAATGAAGCTTGTAAGGGGGCTATGTGAAATGATGGACCGATTCGCCCCATTTTATATTGGTCCGTGGGCCAATAAGAATCTGTGTATCAGATTTTATCAAACTATTTCCAAAATTGCGACCTGCACGTTGCGCACAATGTTTGCATGGACAGCCAGCCAGCCGGACGGACATCATTCATTAGACTCAGATAGTGACTCTGAGTTGATAGGTATACTTAAAGGTTAGTCTAGGTCCAATCTTTTAAGGGGTTATAAACATCAACACAAATGCAAATACCCTCTTTACTATTATGGTGTGGGTACAATTAAGAACAAAAACTTTAGATTAATAACAACTCTTATTTATACACGGTCTAGTTTTGAAAATATTTTATTGCGAACCTATAGTCCGAAATTAAATTCTGCCTAAATTTGGACTGCTTTTCAAAATAAATAAAAAATTATTTAACATTTAACAACGAGTACTCAATTTTAAATATTTAAGTTTTAACAAAATACATAATTAGCCAATTCACCAAAGTGTTCTACAGTGCTAAATACTGAAGTATTATTTTAAGCTTAAAAGCACTGTTGTAAAGAGCCTGCTGTATTATATTATTAATAAGTGTAACTGTCAAAATTAACTGCCCGTTCGCCGATATCGAACGTTAACGTTCGCATAGTAAATAACATTTAAAACAAAAACAAAATTTCAAAAATTGTTTTTGTTTTAAATGTAATATTCTATGCGAACGTTAACGTTCGATATCGGCGAACGGGCAGTAAATGACAAAAAATATACAAATATAATTTTTTTATATTACGCGAATAAATAAAATATGAATGAAAAATATGACTTGTATTGTCATTTAATAATTACATATGAAAAATACCACAAAAATGTTACGGCAGTCATACACTCACAATATTATAACAGTAACGGACTGTATGTTGTTCAGTCATCTATCATCTATCTATTCTTCTATCTATCTATCTTCTATCTATCTATCTATCTATCTATCTTCTATCTCTTCTATATATATAAAAATGAATTATGTATGTTTGTCGCTTTATAGACTCCGAAACTACTGAACCGATTTTCCTGAAATTTTTACAGTAACATCACGTGAGCCCTAAAAATAAAATAGGCTACTTATTTTTTCGATAGGGGCAGGGGAATTGGTACCCCCCATAGGATGCCAATATTAATTATCGAACCGATTTTCCTGAAATTTTTACAGTAACATCACGTGAGCCCTAAAAATAAAATAGGCTACTTATTTTTTCGATAGGGGCAGGGGAATTGGTACCCCCCATAGGATGCCAATATTAATTATCGAACCGATTTTCCTGAAATTTTTACAGTAACATCACGTGAGCCCTAAAAATAAAATAGGCTACTTATTTTTTCGATAGGGGCAGGGGAATTGGTACCCCCCATAGGATGCCAATATTAATTATCGCATATCTTAAGAGCCGCTGCACGCATTTTGCTGAACTTTTTGTAGTAGGATCTTCTGAGCCCCGGAATTGAAATAAAATAGCAGCGGGGGTATAGGAATACCCCATAGGACGCCAATGTTTAACATCGCATATCTTAAGAACTGTAATAGTGAGAATGTTCAAACTTTCTAAAAGTCACTCTTATGGTATACTACACTTTTGAAAATAAAAATAAAGCGGGTAGGCGCAGGGGGGAAATACCTCCCATAGGATGCATACATTAAATATCGCTCAACTGCAGAACTATTAAAGGGAGAGTCTTCAAACGTGGTTAAAGCTACTATTATAGTAAACTATAAATTTCAATATAAAAATGTGCGGGGTCAGTGTAGCGAAGCGCACCGGGTTAAGTGAGCCCTACAAATAAAATAGGCTACTTATTTTTTCGATAGGGGCAGGGGAATTGGTACCCCCCATAGGATGCCAATATTAATTATCGAACCGATTTTCCTGGAATTTTTACAGTAACATCACGTGAGCCCTAAAAATAAAATAGGCTACTTATTTTTTCGATAGGGGCAGGGGAATTGGTAGCCCCCATAGGATGCCAATATTAATTATCGAACCGATTTTCCTGAAATTTTTACAGTAACATCACGTGAGCCCTAAAAATAAAATAGGCTACTTATTTTTTCGATAGGGGCAGGGGAATTGGTACCCCCCATAGGATGCCAATATTAATTATCGAACCGATTTTCCTGAAATTTTTACAGTAACATCACGTGAGCCCTAAAAATAAAATAGGCTACTCATTTTTTCGATAGGGGCAGGGGAATTGGTACCCCCCATAGGATGCCAATATTAATTATCGAACCGATTTTCCTGAAATTTTTACAGTAACATCACGTGAGCCCTAAAAATAAAATAGGCTACTTATTTGTTCGATAGGGCTAGGGGAATTGGTACCCCCCATAGGATGCCAATATTAATTATCGCATATCTTAAGAGCCGCTGCACGCATTTTGCTGAACTTTTTGTAGTAGGATCTTCTGAGCCCCGGAATTGAAATAAAATAGCAGCGGGGGTATAGGAATACCCCATAGGACGCCAATGTTTAACATCGCATATCTTAAGAACTGTAATAGTGAGAATGTTCAAACTTTCTAAAAGTCACTCTTATGGTATACTACACTTTTGAAAATAAAAATAAAGCGGGTAGGCGCAGGGGGGGAAATACCTCCCATAGGATGCATACATTAAATATCGCTCAACTGAAGAACTATTAAAGGGAGAGTCTTCAAACGTGGTTAAAGCTACTATTATAGTAAACTATAAATTTCAATATAAAAATGTGCGGGGTCAGTGTAGCGAAGCGCACCGGGTTAAGCTAGTTTTTTATAAAAAGAAATTCATCATGACATTCTCCCTTGAGAGGACAGGGAACACAGTATTGATCTTTTATATTTATAGGATTACCTCCGTTAATACTGTCATTGAAAACGAAAGAAAAAAGTTAAACTTTGTTATTGTTTAACAATTATTACGAAATGTTAATTTGAGAAGTGCTGAAGATAATTTAAGAAGAAAATAAATTTAAGAAATAAATGTCTTTTAAAATTAACAAAACATAAAAAAAAACCAAAAGTCCGTGTGGTATTATTATCTAATTGATTCCAAATGCAAAACATAAACTTTACTCTTTACAGGTTTAGGCGTATTAAAGTGTTTTCCGAGGGTGGGAATAGGACCTTAAGTAATTTATGGAGCGATTTCACGAAATTAAGTAGTGTAATTTATACACTATATAATTCATACAACCAGTGGTGGTGGGTATACAAATGTAGTTAAAACAAGATTTTATAGTTAAATAAAATAATGGATCTTGTTAAATAATTTCGAATTGAAATTTTAATTATTCATCTTAATTAATTTAATAAAAATTTTAATAGAACCTTACAAATGAATAAACTACTAGTTGCTCTTTTCAATAACTATATTAATTATTTCTTTATTATGCTTGCAACAACTTAGGAATTGAGTAAAATATAGATTTTACGTTAATTATTTTTTAATTGAATCAATAAACACATTGTTGGAAATCTTAGGTTGTTTTTTTTTTATCATATTCTTAATTAAATGAATCATTAATTAAGAAAAAATCACAATTTTCCATATTTATAAATTTTAGTAATCAATATAATCATTAAACAACTTTGTAATTTTAAATGAATTAGAAAACTTTTGTTTATAAACCTCTATTAAAGACGTTTTTTTAATAAATATCTATACAAAGCATTTACCATTTTCAAAAATCCCGAATACCGATATCCCGAAAAATCCCGGCATCCCCTAAAATACCGGGATTTGATTTTTGAAATCCCGAATCCCGGGATTTGCGAAAACCAGTCTCGATTGGCATCCCTAAAATATACACGTAATTTAGTGTTTTTCCATTTGCAATATTTCTATTAAAATGTATAATACATCTCACTTACGTCTTTTAAGTTTTTAACTACATACATATATATTATTTTATTAATTAACTCTGTCTGAAGTTAACTTAAAACTGACTAAAGATCTAGCTCGTTTTCTACAGATTGTCCTCAGAACGAGCCAGTACTCACTCGCTCTGCATAAGTTTTAACTTACCACAAGTTAGCTCATTTTCAGTTTGTTTTTGTATAAAAAATAAAGAATGAAAAATTAACGTATTCTTGCTTTTTTTAAATCAGCAAGAATACGAGCGAGAGAGAGAAAATTATTATTAAATTATCCGTTACACATATGTTTTGTTTCGCTTTTGTTGCATTGCTCCTTTGTTTACAATAACACTCAATTATGTATAAGACACCAGCAGCATAGCATGCCCGATATGGTTTTCATAATATTTTTACTTTGAAATTGAGATGTATTTAACTAATTAATTTAAACAAATAGAATATGGGAATTTTTGCTTCTAATATTTCTTTTAAAACATGAATAATGTATGTTTTTCTTCTGTAGTGTGGCTCTTGTTTCTACACAAAACAAGCAAATCGCTTTTTACCAAAGTCCATTGCATTAGCTTTGAGTTAGCCAAACGCTAGTTCAATACTAATCGAGAAGAAATCAGTACAAAAACAACTTAATAATCTATGCATAACTTTTGAGTTAGATTAAAGTTAGTTCAATACTTTTCGAGAAAAAGACATTCATAAAGAAAACAATTGACTCACAACCAGTGATGTTAACTTTTATTTTATTAAGAAGAAATTACCGTACGCAAAGGGTTTTAATCAAGACAGTATTCATAAAATGTGTCATTTAAATGTGTTTTAAGAAAAATTTTAATGAACATGTTTGTTTTAAGATATATATTAAACAAAAATGATTGTATTTTGTATGAATATGGAAGTCAAATCATCATAAATAAATACATATAAAGTTGAAACGTTACTAGCTGACTGACTGATTCATTATCGCAAATTAAATAATATTTTGTTATTTCTGTTGTACGGGCAATTTCCTCAAGTTCAGTAAAATGACAGTTATATCTGATAATTAATTATAACTGATTTTGGTGAACTTAGCCGCTAATTATATACATTAAAAATAAGTAAAAATTCATAGATATGAAATGGCAAACATAAAAAGTATATAATCATTATTGTTTACCTATATATCGGTATTAGCGATATTTTACTGACGATACGACGCACTGTGGCTGAAAATTGAATTTCATCGGCAATAGTCCAATTTCAAAAATGTTTATGCTATTCGATAGCATACATATTAGAACTGAGGTATCCAAAAATTTGGATTAAAATATTGGTAATTGTGGGTGTGGCATGATGCTGGAAAAAAATATTTTATGTTGTTTAAGAAAAAATTTAATGTTTGTAAATTTGATCAGACCGAAATTAAGGTTTCTCGCAAACTGTTTTCAATTTCGAATTTTTTACTATTATATTAGTGGGATAGTAGTCTTTAAGAAATGGTTCGTCACATCACTATATATTTATACCTGATGTGTTATTAAATGTTTCCCGAGGTTCTATATTTTAGTTAAGTTCGAATTTCAGAGGAGTAGAACTTGTTAGGGTCAAAAGGGGTTAAAGTTATTTTAGTACCATTAGAAAGTGGAAAGTGTCCTCTTTAACCCCATATATACTTGGGCAACTGTTTGGAGCTGTCTGTTGAACACTTTTTTCATTTTATTTAAGCTGCTCATATGACTGAAAAATAGCACAGTGGTTTACGAACGTTTTGTTTTAAAAACCATTTTGCTACTTATGAACGGCTGAACATATTTGAATAAAATTTTAAACTGTCATTGCCGGGTAGCTTTTGAGTTGATTTGAAAGAACGCGAGTCCATGGAGGATCGGCAGAGTGACTTTCGGACCTCTAAAATTGGTAACCTCGGATATCCAAGCTTTTAAAAAATTCGCCAAAAATATATTTATGGATTGCAAAAAAATTAAACTTAGGTGAGTTACAAAAAAATATGCTTAAATGTTTAGGATATCTCCTTTACCTCTGGAGATATTCGAAAAACACGGATTTTTTGGTTTGATTTTTTAACGATTTTTCTCGTTTTTTAATCGGCTGGATTATGTTTTATGTCAAACTGTTATAAATAGTGCGTTTTATATTGGTAGTAAATCATTCTTTAAACAATGTTATGTACCGCTTATATCTGTCCTGTTATTAAATATTTTTTCAGGTTCTATATTTTAGTCAAATTAAAACTCAGAAGAAGAGAGATTTTTACTAGCTGTAGGAAAGTGAATGTACCCACTTTAAGCCGATATACATTTTTTGTACCTGGTTGGACCAGCCTATAGAACACTTTTTTTAATTTGAGTAAACCATTTTCTTGCTCTTTTTATTTTACCTGTTCATATGACTGAAATATAAGTGTACCAACCCAAGTTGTGCTTGGTTTTTATATTATATACTTACCAATATCTTTGGGATTTTAAGCGTATCCTACTATGGCCATTTTTAGTTTTATCTTCTACCTTATTATGCTACTAGGAACACAGTATGACGCAAGCCATGTATAAAAGCCAGTGGTATTCGAATAAAAACTCAGTTATTATAATACACTAGTCGGCATAATCCCACAACTTATATTTAGTCAATTCACAAGGTATCCTAACATGTCATATTGTCAAAATGTCCTAATATTTCACAATGGTTTAAAAATATTGTTGTACGGCTCAGCCGCTCAGCGCTGGACTTTTCTGATTAATTACGACAGCAGAATAAACACAGCAAGCAACGTTCTATTTATTTAAGACACTTTTTGTTAACAAACCAACAACAATATTTTTATGCCATTGTGAAATATTAGGACATTTTGACAATATGACATGTTAGGATACCTTGTGAATTGACTAATTGTAAGTTATAAATAAAAAGGAAACAATAATCAAACGTAAAAATGCACGATTTTTATTTCGTCAAAATACATATGCCAACTAGTGTATATCTAAGCAATAACAATCTAATTTTTAAATATCTATAAAAATGGAGAGCTTCAGCTATAAAAAATTATCCAAAGAGTATTTTAAAAATAAGAAGGTTCAAAAAATAATAAGTTACATTAAACGAAAACTTAATTTATATTCCTGCAGCACTGAAATACGATCTGAACTGCAAAATAAAGTAACTTATTTCGTCAAAAACTTAAAAAGGCGCTTCAAACCAGTTGGGTTTAGTAAATCTAGATTTTACAACAGGTTGGCAAATTGGCAAGATGGGGAACTCAATGTCCAGACATCATCTGGAGGTACACATGAAAAGAACCTTGGGAGACCAATGAAATCACTTGATAACTGTAGCGATAGATCTAAAAGGCGGAAACTTAAGGATATTAAAGAAGAAATTGGAGATAAAAATATTCAAGAAGCTTTGCTATATATAAACTGCGATCACAAAAAGAACTCACAAAAGTCGATATTATTGACAGAACAAAACAGGTTTTAAGAGTATTCCAACGCCAAGCGGAGAAAAAAAAAATCAAACGGAGAGGCGGCATTAGCATTATTTTAGATTTGAAGTTAACAAAAGAGCGATATATTCAGCTCAGAGTAGGTGCGATTGGAAAATGTTCAAATCTGTATCCTGCTTATCATCACATAACTGCTGCTAAGATGGACTGTTTGCCACCAAGGGACACTATTAAAATCACACCAATATCGACAGAGGTATAACTTCAAGGTCTACTTAATCATACTGCTTAGCAGTTACTACTATCACTTAAAGGAGATGATATGAAAAAATATGGAAACTGCAAGGAAACTCTCTTTTGCAAATGGGGATGTAATATAAATAAAACAATACAAGCAATCTTTATGTGAAAATACTTCAGATACAGATATGATCATGGTTCCATTGCGATTGATAAAGAATTTGGATTGATGGAAAAATATCACACCATCTTCTACCAGGCTTTGAATGAAACAATAGCTTCATCCAGCTGCATTATATGCCAAAACACATCAAGCAAATTAACCTAAGCCAAGGAAAAATCATTAGATAATAATAATGCATATAAATTTGGATTACCGCTGCTAAATTCAATAATACCAATTATGGAGCACATACTTAAAATCAGTTATGATTTGGGTTTTGGATCAATAATAAACAATGACACCAACAAGGACTTAGGAAGTATAAAAAAGAAGCATGTTCAGGATGAATTTCGCAAATATGGGTTGATTATAGACCAACCAAAACAAGGATCAGGCATTCCGAATGATGGGAATACAGCAAGAAGGTTATTTTCTGATCTCAAAAAGGATTATTTCGAGATTTAAAACTTTATTGATGTACTTGCATGTAATGAACAAATTGATTATAGAAAATTTGGTGATTATGCCAAAGAAACAGCACGGATATATACTACCAAATATCCATGAAGAAATATGTCTGCAACCGTTCACAAAATTCTTTATCATAGAGAGGATGTCATTTGGCATCATTTAGTACCACTGGGAGATCTGTCAGAGGAAGCCCAGAAAAAAAGGAATAAAGATTACAAATGTTATAGGGAGCACGATACCAGAAAAATGTCACGATATTTTACAAACGAAAGTCTGTTTAATATATTGTTGGCAACGTCAGATCCGCTCATCTTTAGCATTCGAAGTCAATGGAAAGTAGAATATCGGGGCTTAGATAAAGAAACAAAAGGGCTCCTACAGGACAGAGGTAATACAGAACAAAATATGGAATATTTGATAGCAATTTTCCAACCGACTGAACATTAGATACAATTAACATTAATTGTTATTTAAGCAAAAAATATATTTTTTGTCCTTTTGTTATTTCAATAAAAACGAAAATAAACATTAAAAAATGCATTGCACACTTATTTATTTTTTTAATCCAAAAAGTATTCTAGTGGAACTGGTTCTATTTGAGCCTCTTGTAGAGTTGATAAATTAGAAACCTATTCACAAAATTATCCTAGGAACTATTATAATAATATATATATATATTATATATAATATAATTATATACGAGACGAATGTATATGCATATAAAGGTATTACATATGAATACTTATTTGTTCTTTCGCTGATTATAAAAAAAAAATTTCTCCTGAGTATATAAAAATGTTTATATTTTTCGAAAGAAAACATTATGAGTATGCTTCTAGAATCAATTATTAGCCAATTTTGAAAATAGCATAAATGGCGTTAAAAAAATCCACTTTAATGATGAAGAACAAAAATAATAGAAAAAAATTGGAGGTGGGATTTTTTCTCTCTCAGATTTTCGATAACTTGTCGACGTCGACACAACTTTCTTATAAAATACCAAATTTACGTCGAAGTTATGTGGTCATCGACTTGATGTGACAACAAATAAAAATTAATGTCGATGTCGACAACGACTTACATAACAGGAGTGATTAAATATTTCTGTTAAATTACAGGTATAATAGAATATAAAGATAATGTACATGGTTATAAATGCAATATTTCGTTTAAATAATAAATTTAAATATGCATGGGTGTTCTGGAAATCGAAAACGCAAAACGCAAGAATTTTGAAGTTCTTTTATATGCACTATAAATCCAATTTTTATAATTTTCTTATAGAATTCTCTATAATACTTGTATTGCATTTTTTTTGTATATCTTTTACTACAAAAATCTTATTAAAAAAACGACTTTAAATTCTTGCATTTTGCGTTTTCGATTTCGAGAACACCCCAGATACTTAAATCAACATAAAAAATGATAATCACACAATTAATATCATCATATATATTAATAGGCAAGTGGTTTTCTTAGGATCCCTTTTACATCCCTTTTATATCATTCAAAAGATATTTTTTGTTTTCTTTTTGGAAGAGTTGTTGTTTTTAAATGTTACCGTTGATTTCTTAAATTTTGCACTTATGAATAATTTTAATGTTATTGTTACATTATTAATATGGTTACATTGTAAAGAATGTGTTTATTGCATTTTTTTTTTTTTTTTTTGAATAAAGTGCGATCTTTTGATGGGCTGCGATTTTATATAACAGACACTACCGATCATGGTCATATGTTATATGATAATCATGTATTTACAAAAAATTTATATATAGAGAGGTTATAACAACATAATTCATCAACGAAATAAATATAAATGGAAAATATATAAAAGGCTTTGTTATATAGCATTTTCAGTTTAAATAAAACCTTTTTCAAATTAAACGAAACCTTTTTCAAATTAAGCGAAACCTTTTTCAAATTAAGCGCAACCTTTTTCAAATTAAACGAAACCTTTTTCAAATTAAACGAAACCTTTTTCAAAATAAATGAAACTTTATTCAAAAACAGTTAAACATTTTTCAAAATAAATTAAACCATTTTTAAAAATTTGTAGGGAATTTATTTTTTGATTTCTTTGAATTACTCATTAATGAAGAGGCGACACTTACAATGTTACGATCAGTGGTAAAATATCTAAATGATGATTGGGCATGAAATTTTAACTTTGAAAATGTCTTCTCTATCGGGTTCAGCATAGGAGAATATAGTGGTAACATTTCAATCTACATTCAGTATTGTCCACCAGATGTCATATAACTTGAGATTTATGGATTCTGGCATACTCCATAATTAAAAATGAGTTTTGTAGCATTGGGCTGATTTCAATTTTATCTAAGAGCTCCCGAAGATAACGGGCCGAATTCACAGTGGATACAGAAATAACTTTATGGTAAACAACGCCAGTATTATCTGTCGTAGCAATTAGAGTTATATTCTTTCTCTTTACGGTTGGCAAAACACCATGAGCTCTTTCACCTTCTTTAGCAAAAAAAAAAAAAACTAAATTCCTACAAAATTTTAAAAATGGTTTTATTTAATTTGAAAAATGTTTAACGGTATTTGAATAAAGTTTCGTTTATTTTGAAAAAAGTTTCGTTTATTTTGAATAGTTTGTTTTATTTTGAATAAAGTTCCGTTCATTCTGAAAAAAGTTTCGTTTAATTTGAAAAAGGTTTCGTTTTATTCGAAAAATGTTTTATTTAAACTGAAAATGCTATAAACATTGAGATTAGGGAACTTCTGTTACATTTACATCTTTAGAAAAATTGTCACTAAATTTCATATGCCTTAAAGAAATATGCCTCATAAAATTAAAAATTGTTCTCCTCTACTGAGAATTATTACATTTTGAGTTAATACCCTCTTTATAATCAAGTGCGATATGTTTTTTAACATTAAATTAATCTATTTCTACATATGTATATACACATTTAATAAAGTTTTAACCCATATGATTAAATAAATATTAGAAATAACGGTACAAATAAGTAATTTCTAGATTGCAGTCGATTGTGTCGACTGCTGGCCCATACTAGTGTAGCATCATTAGGTTTGCGTTGGCATGGTGAAACAAGTTTTATTTTTTGATTCAGCGCAGGCAGTACTGCATTTGAGAACGTACAGATGTTATATTATTAGAGATATTATTATGACATATTATTTATAGTTTTTTTTTTCTAATTAGAAGTGGATTAAGCTAAAATATGTACTTCATTAAATTTAACTATAAATTGATTTTAAAAAGCCAACTTTTCCATTATGAATTATGAATTTTCACAATTGAATTTTTCTTTACAATAAACAAATTTTGTAAACAAAAATTTGACTCATATACATATATGCATATTTGTCTCCATATTAGGAATTATTTCAAAAAAACTTCTGTAGCCCGTATTACAACGCTATACACGGAGCAAGAAATAAATTTTAATTAGTTAATTTCTGAAAAATTTAAATAAGAATGAAAGAGTTTTCCAATTAAGAGTAGTATTGATAGCAGCCCCCGTATTCAGTGAACGAAAATGTTGTACAAAGTAGCAATTATCCTAAAAAAATACTATTAATATTTAATAAAGCCGTAAAGGATTAACACAAAATATAGCTAAACAATTTATATTCCAGCACTTTATAAAAAAGGCTATTATTCTTAAGATGTAGAAGACAAGTAATTTATTATTTAACACAAAAGGCTTTTTTAACAGTCTTTTTGATGGAGGACCACATGGAAGAATGTAATCCTTACAAAAATACCAGATTATTTTAAATAAACGTGGAAAAAATATTTCTATTGTATTATAAACATTCTATATCAATAATGAAGAAATATTCTGGTCCAATAGTAATATTTTCATTAAAGGAAAATTTGACTGTATTAAACTTTATTAAAAAGTATCTATATATGAACTTATATTCACTCATAAGGTTGGAAACGAAAAAAATTATGGAAAAATCATATTATAAAAATAATGGCAGTATGCTGGAAGCAAAAAACTAAGGACCTGCAGATGGTACTACTTATTCTTGGAAATTCTTAGCGTATGGTAGTGCAATGGGTTAAGCTGTGAAATTTCTAACAGTCCAATGTAGAAGAAGCTGATAGTCATACTTAATATAGGTTTTGCAATATATATATATATAGATATGGATTCGGTTTATATTAATTTTACAGCACTGTTTTTATTTTTGCTTATGCAATAATTTGCAGTTTGATCACTTATTCCACTAACACGTTCATAGTATGAAACAGAATACCTATTTTTGACTTAAAAAAAATTAATGTGTTTGTAAAAATATATCGAATACTCTGCTAATTTTTTTTTAATTAAGATTATTCATTATGTTGTTTAAGGATATTATATACTTACTGATAATAACAACACGTATTGAGTACTTGGAGTTTTTTTTCCATAAGTTTTGCCTTTATGTCTGCTTAAGAAAAAAACCTACTTTTTTTACAAGCATCAACGAATTTTTTACAAAAACGGTATACATATCGTTTGCTAAAATGCAAAGCAATGTATCATTAAAAATTTTGAAATAGACTTTTTTATTGATTACGATTCCGTTAAATATTTAAAAAAAATTTAAACTTCCACCTTAAAAAATATCCAAGCTATTAACAAAATCAAAAATGGCTTATCATTAAGCAATAATATCCTTTCACAACATAATGAATAATCTTAATTAAAAAAAAATTAGCAGAGTATTTGATATATTACTTTTTAACATGAATTTATTTTAAGTCAAAAATGGGTATTCTGTTTCACACTATGAACGTGTTAGTGGAATAAGTGATCAAACTGCAAATTATTGCGTAAGCAAGAAGAAAAAAATGCTGTAAAATTAGTATAAACCGAATCCACACATACATATGTATATATATATATATATGTATTGCAAAACCTAACTTAAGTATGACTATCAGCTTCTTCTACATTGGGCTGTTAGAAATTTCACAGCTTAAGGGTGCATACAGAGTGACCGCTTGTTGCCGAGCCGAGCCGACTTAAGGCTGAGTAAGGCGAACGTTGCTGTTCCCGTAACTTACTGTAACGGACTGCTTGCACGTTGCACAGTGGCGCCATTTGAGTTTTTTCGTTGCAAAAATCATATCTTTTGAACCGAATAAGATAACTGAAAAGTTTAAACAGCATATGATAGATAACTGTTCAGCCTATGAAATGAGCGTTTGGAAAGGGTGCTACGCTTTGTAGGGGCCTACTTATGGGTTATCAAAGTTAAAATTAGTAGAAAAATCAATTTTATGGTAACTAAAAAAAATTATTTTTACATTTTTAGATTGTTTTTATTTTTTTTCTTAAGGGTTTTATGTTTTAAATTATTACCCAACAAATTAAAAAAAAAATTATTTTTTTTTTAAATTTATTTTTTCAATTTTCTGTAAAATATTCATCACAATTCGTCAGAGAAGGTATATCTAAAAGACTAACCATTTCTAAGCTATAATTATTTTGTAACTCTATTCGTGACTTCACATGCCGCAGGGAAGAAATAAGTGGATCGGAAGATGCTGCCAACATGTTGAAGAGGTCCTCATTTTGCCTTACCCTTGATGCTTTGAATGTGTTCTGCAATCTATATTTTTTATAAAATTTGTTAAGAGACTCCTGTGCTTCTTCAGAAAGCTCTCCAATTGGCAAAGACTGGTACTCAATTATATCTTTGCCATGCGCCAATATTTTATGGACGGTCGGGGTCAACTTCTTCTGTGGATACATTTCTGCTAAAAGAGATGCAGTTTTCGACGCATATTCTCCATATTTTGTAGAATTGACATTTTCTTTGCAGTTTAAAACATCCAAGATCGTTCCCAATCTTTTCACGATTTGATTGTCAATTCCAATGATTCTAGTTACTGCCTCATCATTTTCAAAAAATCTCCTAGAAGTGTTTCCATCGTTTGAGTTACCGTATCCGTGCTTGGGACAGTCTACTTTTAGTCCAACTTGTTTAAAAAAAGCCTCCTGTATTTGCTTCTTTCTGATCTTCTCCTTATCCTTTATTGATGTATTTTCATCGAAGTTTTCCTCCTCTTGTGGTAGGGTATATGCCAGTTTTAGCAAGAATTCCATACACCTTATCCTTGCGTGCATTGGTGACATTCCATATTCGTAATTCTCCTCATTTGTAGAATCGTTTAAATTACCAAAGTTCTTCTGACAAATAATAGTAAAAAATCGATAAAAAAAAATATAAAAATAAAACGAAAAAAGGGGTTTAAATAGGTTTTTGCTAAATTTTTACCTCCAAAATAATTCTGTCTATATATATGTATATGATAACTAATTGAAATATGTTATAATTAAGCAGAAAAAGATACTTATCTTAAATTCTTTACAACTAATTATATAAAATTGAGATGTAACATATTATATATGAAATAAATTGAATTGAATTGAAAAAAGTTCTTCTGACTCTTTTTGCAAATCGGGCATGACATTGTTGAGGTTGTTCCTGTTCGTTTACGACTTTTTCGTCAACCATGGTCAGGTGGAACTCGTAATTGCATTCAATATATTTTCCTTCTCCAATTTGCAGCTTTGTAGGCTTAATCTTGCTTATTTGTTCTTCAATGTCCTTCACCGTAGTCCTTATGAGTTCTGTCGATTCCCTTGCAAACTGAAACATTATTGGTCGGCAATAATGCACTGATGACGGCCGTGGATTTTTCCAGTGTAGGGAATCATCCGATTTTAGCCGCAAAGGAACAACAGATGCCATAAACATATTTCCATCCGATATTGTAGCGTCATCGGAAGATATCCTTTGCTTATAAACGCTTTGTCCGGATGATCCATCGCAGCCCCATTTGCTGATCAATGTCAACTTCTCAGGAAGAATTTTCACTTCCGTGAAAAACTTTGGTGTGGTTGACTTTCTAAACAGTTCAAATAATTTTAAATTGTTCAACGCCATGTTTTCAGTACTTAAATTGTTTAATGGTTTCAGTAATTGTTGCGCCAACTTTCAGGCGTAGACAAATCCAGGCATTATGCTTATTTTGCAATATATAGGCTTATGCTACCATGCCTAAAAATTTATCTGTTCCCTGCATACATATGGATTTAGGCTGAATAATGCAATTTTGATATTATGCACGTGTCCAAATAAGATTTGTGCCTACCTGTAGGGACCATAAGTCAATATTGTTCCTGACCATTTGTACGCCAAAGTATTGTTTATGTGAGGTACATACCTGCTAATTTCAATGAGTAGTTTTTTTCAAACTATTAGATCAAACTACTGTCAGTCAAAACATATAAGGGATGGACGCCATACAATTTCTGCAACCATGTCTTTTTAAACTTTTTTACCTCTAGAAGCCAAACGGGCACGTACGGGCAGATAAAAATTTTGAATTATGTAAAGAGCTAATCAAAGAACAGGTTTTTCAAATATGGCAAATATAGAAAAATATAGTTTTTTTTTATTTTCCGTCAAAGTTGAAAAATAGTGAAAAAACGGATAGTTTTTAAATAGTGATTTACCAGGAGAAACACAGAGCAAACAGTTAATTTTTTTTTTATCATTATACATTTAATAAATACATCAATCAATACAAACAAAAAATAAGGCGATTCGTTACCTATTTTTCGTGATATTACACCTGAAATCGCAACAAATTGACTAAAAATTGTGTGTTTTTTTGAAAACCGAAAGTCGGTCAACTTTGAACGGTTATATCTTCTAAACTAAAAATGTGATATTATTAAGAGTGGCATATTTGAAATCGTTGAAAAGTTTCCTATAACATGGGTTTATTCAAAACTTCGTCGGCACTCATGAAAATTTTGATTTTTGCAACCTCGCTTGCTCTACGGGCGCCACTGTGCGTTGGTGCACTTATAGAACTTCTAAAAACGTGCCATATGTTTTTCACATACATACATAAACAAAAAAGCAATAGTATACATAAAACAACACACACAGTGATGGGAAATCAAAAGGTTTAAATGTTGACCGTTGTGCAGAAAAAGTACCAAGTGATTAAAATGGTACATATTAAAACAATATTTAGTGTAAGTAAAACACATTAATAATTTAATATCTGATATTTACATTATAGATTTACAATAAACAAATATGTATTTTAGCATATATATACACATTTACATGTATTATTTTGTAAATGTGCATAGACAAAACAATATTTTGTAACCAGTTAAAGCCTTTTATATATTTCTCATTTCTTTTGTGTGTGCATATATGTATATATGCATTTGTTTATTTTGTACATCTAAGCATATATATATTTATATATATGGAAATATGTTGTATTGTAAGTCGTTTTGTCCAAAGTCCATAGATATACTGGAAATAAGTACCAAAAAAAAGAGCGAAAATACCCGCATTCAACTTACTTTACAAGCAGGCCAACACTGCTTTACAACTGTCACGTAACGGCGGCAAAAAATTCTATTAATTTATATTAAATATTAAATTTATACCGATTGAGACGTTCCGTTACGTGACATTTAAATTCGGTAAGCATTTACATTGTAAGCAAATAACAAAACGGACCAGACGTTTCGTTAGGGGACGTGGACGTTCGGCTAACTCTACCTTATCGCGTCTATTATTTGTGTTTTATGAATGTTTGTATGCATTTATATACTATATAACATTATTATAATTATGTTATAATTTTATGTAATATTTATTATTTATTTGAATTTTTATTTTTTTGTTTAATTTTTAATTTATTTTTCTATTAATTTTTATTATTATTTGAATGCATGTTTTATTTACTTTACACTATGACCTGTTCCCGCGTTTATGTACTAATTTGTATAGTACCAGTTTTCTCGCATTGGTTCTCGCAATAAGCGTCAGTCGGCTCTGCTCGTCAACAAGCGGCCACACTGTACGCACCCTAACCCATTGCACTCCCATACGCTAAGAATTGCCAAGAATAAGTAGTACCATCTGCAGGTCCTCAGTTTTTTGCTTTCAACATACTGCCATTATTTTTATAATATGATTTTTCCATCATTTGTTTCGTTTCCAACCTAATGAGTGAATATATGTTCATATATAGATACTTTTTAATAAAGTTTAATACAGTCGAATTTCCCTATAATGAAAATGTTACTATTGGACCAGAATATTTCTTCATTATTGATATAGAGTGTTTATAATACAATAGAAATATTTTTTCCACGTCTATTTAAAATAATCCGGTATTTTTGTCAGGATTGCATTCTTCCAAGTGGTCCTCCATTAATATCCTCAAAAAGACTATTATAAAGCCTTTTGTGTTAAATAATAAATTACTTGTCTTCTACATCTTAAGAATAATAGCAAGGACTATAAATATATAAAGATATCCCACTGCCATACATTGTACGGCCAGTGCTAAATTTGTTGAACGGCAGCACGACTACTGCCACTTCGATTCTCAGAGAACTTATTACTCCCAGAGAACTTTTATTTGTCATCTTTCAGCGCATATATGGCAAAAAAAAATTATGAACAAACTAAAAAAAGTTTTATTTTTTTTTTGTTGAAGACACATTTAACAAATAGATATTGGGAATTATTACTTTTTATAAGCATCTTTATTATAGTCAACATTTTTTTATTTTTTCGAATTTATTCTATGAGTTAAATTTAAGTTATTTATTTTATAAAGCTTTTTTGTAATAGTTCTATTCCTAAAATTTTTAGGAATGACATTATACACTACCAGACTATTATCTTGTATCTTCTTGTTACATTTTACCTTAGCTTTCCGTTGGATAACAATGAAGTATATTGTATGTACAGAAAAATTTGCAATTATTAGACACCAGCAGAATGTAATGCATTTTCTGGCCCGATACGGCCAAAAATTTAACTCATAGAATAAATTCGAAAAATAAAAAATGTTGAAGACACATTTAAGTAAAAATAAAGAAAAAACCTAACAAAAGAATTTTTGTTTTCATGCAATTATGTGCAAACAACCTATGTAAAAGCAAATGTGACCGATTTTTAATTGTAGGACAATAATATGTGTTTTATTGTTGTACAGATGAAACTATATCGATTTGCACCGAAGTTCAAATGCTGTTATTGTCTAAATTTAAACAATTGTAGGAATATAAAAAATATTTTTTCTAAAAATATTAACTGATTATTTATAAAAGATATTTTTATGTTTACTAAAGCGACATAATCAAAATGCTTTTGATTTTCATAACAATTTGCAGCCAGTTTGATGTGTGTGCATTAGGGATGCCAATCGGGACTGATTTTTGAAAATCCCGGGATTCGGGATTTTGAAATCCACAAAATCCCGGGATTTCGGGATTTTTCGGGATCAATGTGTTGCCTTATAATGCTACTTTTTTTTAATAAACAACACTTTTTAAATATTCAAAAGGTTTTATTTACGTAACATAAATTTTTAAAAATGAAAACAACAAAACAATTTTTTTATACATATGTTAATAACACTGGCCTCACACATGATCAAACAATCAGATTCTGAAAAAAGCTTAAAAAAATATACGTATCTCTTAGTTTTTCTAGATCAATTCATTTCGGTTTTTTGACAGCAATTCAATTTTTAATGTGAATTATGTTGTGACGACATTAATGCACTGCAAAGTGTTGTCCCTCATCGATCTCGATAGCTGAGTTAAAAACTGTAAAACTATGTGGACTGCAATGCAGTACACCTCCAGGGTGAGGGCGAGATTCGTTATGAATAATTTAAGTACGTTTGAAATATATTTTAAAGCAAAATGTTTATACAAATGTTTCTTAAAACAGATTTCAAGTTTAAATAATTTATTTATGAATACATCACATAGTGTTTATTTATAAAAAAAAAATTATTTTATTTACCGTATGTTTTTTAAGCAAATTTTTTATTTTTTTTTGGACCGGAAGGAATATGAGCTATTTCATCAATATAACGACTTAATTGTTATAATTATATCAACTTTCATTCTTTAGTTTCTGAATAAAACTTTAATTGGATCGTTAATAATTTTTATTTTTTGCTTGATATATAACAATTATTTCTTGATTTCTATATTTTGCATATTATTATAATTATTTTTTATTTTGGAATTATGTCTTAAGCCAAAGCTGAACTTGCTAAACGTAATTGTAATAAAGGCTTGAGATGTGAGTCTCCAAATTTCGTTTCAACTTAAAAAAATGGTTTTTATTAAGCAAAATACAAAAATCCAGAAATAGTGGTCATATATCAAGCAAAAATTGAAAATTTTAAATACTCACAGTGTTCCAAAAACAAAAATTAAGCTCAAAAATAAGAATTATTTGCAATAAAAATATAACTCAAATATAATTTTTAATAATTTTTTTTGTATATAGTATAAAAATTCAATAAAAACGAACAGTTTTGTACATAAAAGTGGATATGTTAAAAATCCCGGGACTCATAGAAATAAATCCCGGGATTCAGGATTTTTCAATCCCGAAAAATCCCGGGGTTCAGGATTTCCCGTTTGGCATCCCTAGTGTGCACGTAATATCTTGAAATTTTATTTATTTTTTGTTTAAAAATTTATGAAAATTTTTTTTTTTTGTTAAAATTGTATTATTTGACAAATTATTAAATTGTTTCCGACGAAAAATCAATTTTATTTATTATTACAACAAATAATTATGAAAAATAATCAGGATTTGGAAGTCTTACTTTTAGAAGTTTGTAGAATTCTTATAAAAGTCTGCAAAAATATTTTTACAAAATAAAGCAATGAAAATGAAAAATTTATTAATTTATTTGTTTTTGGTTTGCGGAGAATAACGTGTGTTATAAAGACAGGATGGAGATGTTAAATTTACTAGTCCTTCCTTATATTATGACGGAAGCAATACACATGGGAAACATTTAAATACCTTCAGATCATCGATTACATACTGAAAAAGTTAAAATTTGTAACCATTAAACTTGTAAAGAGCCTTTAAGTAAAATTATTACCTTAATACTCGTGGTAAATAGTTAGGGCGTGCGTGAAACGGTAGCAAAGTACTATGGTAACAAAGTATTTCCGTGTGGGGAAAAATTCATGTTTCTGCTGTGTGAAATTATATCTTTTAACGAAATAAAGAATGCTTTTTCATCGTTTACCTAGATAAACAAGGATATATTCAAAATATGGGACTCCGGAGGTATACCACATTTATAGACGAGTCAACGAAATAAACTGAAATTAAATTACCGATGTTAAATCATTTAGGGATAACAACATGTTGCCAAACTTATATATTAAAAAAATGGTGGCTAAATCGATATGGTGCCCAAAACTTTTCTTTTATTTCTAAGCTGTTTCCCATTTTAATTATACTAATACATAGCTATGTATGTATTGCAGTACTTGTAAGTTAATTTATCAATATTCCTAAAAAAAACACCTTAGATATTATGATTGTAAATATACTAGTGTTCGAACACTATTCGAATACTATTTGTTTGGTTATGGTCTACATTATAAAAACTTTTTTGAAAAATATCGTTGGAAAAAATTATATCTTTTTTATACGATATAAAATGTTGACGTTGTGTAAATATATTTTAAAAAAAATTACTATGTACAGTACTTTTTGCTTATAGTAACAAATCTTGGACTATATCGCTAGAATGACTATACACCTAGTTCACATATGTATATGTGTACCACTATGAGCAGGGCTGTCAGATGTGGCGATTTATAAACCTATTTGGCGACGAAATTTTGTGTTTGCCGACATAGCGACTTTTTTGGCAAAAATTGATTTATGAAAAGCAATTTACCTTCCTTTCTTAATTATATAAAAAAAAAATTATGAGCAAGGCTATAGTTTTTTCTTTAAATTTTTAACAAAGTTTAAAATCGAATAAATACGAATGCGATTGTTTAAGATGAAAAATTGATAATATTGCCAGATAATTACATTAAACAGATTTAAAAATTGTTGCTTTAGAAACTTGAAATAAAGCTTAAGCATTATTTGATTTTCAGACATTTTCCTTGCCAAAAGTTATCAAACTTCGGATCTCTACAAGAAACAAGTAAATTTTTAATTTATTTTGGAAAACAAATTCTAAAAACTGAACGAACCACTTTTGATTGCATATTAAATGGAATTTTAAGAATTTCTTAAAATTAATATTTTTGCAAAATTCTCTTCACTGATCTCTCAAGTTCTAGGTTTTAAGATATTCAGCCTTGTTATGATATTTGCACGATTAAGAAAAGCAAAACGCCTGATTTATTTTACAGTGTTCGGGAACTCGTGCGTTATGCTTGCGATCTGCCATAGCTTCTTACAAAAATTCTAGTTTCCTTCAGCATACTTTTGTAATTTTAATTCGCCAAGCTTCGTGCTATGTGATTTACAGAACACATATTATATGATTTCAAGTCAGAATCGCAAATGTTAAGCGTTTTACGATTGTCAGAGCATACCCGATTTATGTTAAATCGTTCAAAAAACTATAATATAAGCACACTTCTGGAATAATGCTAAATATTGAACATTTTTGCCGTTTTTTGGCGAATTTAATATGAATTTATAAAATAAAAAATCATATTAACAACACTGACAGCGTGCTTATAGCTTTGCAACAGAGTTGCAAACTGTTTTAAAAAAGTTAAAACAATAATAAGATATTTCATAACTGCTACCAAGCACAAAAACTAATTTTTTTCGATTGGAGAGTTGATAAGAAAAAGTAAACGATTAATTTCTTGATTCTTTGATATGATTTGTAACTTCGAAAACAAACATAAAACTTAGGCTTATGTGGCTAAAACGTTAAAATTTTGCTTTGCTTTTGCCTTTTCTACCCGCTGATAGATGGAATATATGGTAAATGTGCTTATATCGCTAAATGGACTATAACGTAAATACTTTCTAGTAATCTTCTGTATAGCGGCAAAAATTAAGATTAAATGGACTATATCGCTAATGTGACTAACAATGGAAATGACTATAAATGAAAAGTACTGTATAAAATAATGAACAAATTAGGTGGCTCTATGCATTTTATTTTATATTTTTTTTTTTTTGTTTCGAATTCACAAAATATTTTAAACGTTTTTAGTTGACTTTTTCAATTACATTAATCGATTTGCCAAGCAGCTGGTTGTTTCAAAAATTGTACTAGCCCCCAGCTATTGAAATTTAATTAATTTTAGAAGTGTCAAAATTTTTCTTACATTAAGGTGTTATGATACTTGCTATTTTTTGTATTTTTTCTATATTGGAGAACAGTGCAAATATATTTGCATAGGAAAACTGACTAAGTGTAAAGAGTTTGATTATAATTTAAAAAATCTTGAAATGTCAAAAAAATATACGTGTGTTATCGATAAATAATCTTAGACTGTCAAAAAAAATATAAAAATTTGTAACTTAAAATTGACATTTCCAGATTAAATGTTAGCACTGCTGCTAACTTTTTTAGTTTTTGATCGAAAGTAGCGGTTTTTAACAAATTCTTCGATGCCCTTAATAGGATGGGGTTTTTTCGTTCAAGAGATATGTAGACCAGGGATTTCCAAAACTTTTTTGGTTGTGTAGTAGTGAGTACCAGAAAGTAAAAAAATTGAGAGAATGCATTCCTTTACAGCCGAAATAAAATGTTAGTAATATATTTTATAAGTTGTATAACACAATGGAACAAAATTAAAAATATTTTGTGTTGATAAACAATTTGTAGCAATTCTTTACAAATTCAATGTCGCTGATTTTAAAACTGCCCTTTTTTTATTCGGAAGTTTTTTGACTCTCAATCAGTTTCAAATATCTTATCAAACAATTGTAAAAAAATTAAAGATTTTTATGTTTTAAGAATTCATAAAAAATAAATATTGCACGCAAATCGCAGCTGATAGAAAAAAAGTGCAGTTTTAAAATTAGCGACATTGAATTGGTAAAGAACTGCTACAAATTTTCTATCAACACAAAATATTTTTAATTTTGTTATTCAAAAATAAAATAAATTACATGAGAATTATAACGTGAAAAAGTTATTTTACTGAAAAGTTAGGGTATTCATAGTGGTAAGTAAAATAGAAAGGGTATTCACGTTGTTGGGTTACTCATACTTCAAACATCTGTGCATACATTTTAATTCTAGCTAATAGTATAACATAACATTTTACAAAATACCAAATGCGCACCTGAGTATGCCTGCAAAAATGTATAAAGTCATTATAACAGGTCAAAGTTACGTTAAATAAATACCATAAATTAGTAAGGTTAATTCTTTGGACTCGGTCATATAATTGTAGCATAAAAAAGTAAGCAATAAAAATAGTGCCAAACAATAAAGTTTCATTAATACATCAGTAAAACACATCTTCTTACCCAAAAATTTTACCTGGTGTCACATTTGCTTTAATGTGTATAGGTTTACACATAAATTGTAGGAAAACAAGACTTTTTTAACTTGTCTTTTAAATATTTTTACTTACTTAAGAAAAGTGTTTTCAAAGAAAAAAACCCACCGACGCGATTGGAACAGAAACAAAAATATTTTTACAACAGTGGTGTCAAATATGATTGTGTTGGTGCGATTACTCTTGTCTCTTACATTCCCAGCGGTAGAAATCTGAGGTTGCGAGGCCTAATTAACATACATATTTTGCTATGAAGACTTTAGAGCAATAAATAATAACACAATTATCAAAAATTTTGAGTTATTGACAGACACAATCAGTTATTATTTAAATAAATTTAATTTGGAACCTGCATTTCGCAGAAACTTTGCTTATTTTTTGGAAAAATTGAGCACTTGACAATATATGAAGTCTTTTTATAACCTTGTACAATTCTTTCCAATATTTTTAATTTTGTGCTCAACATACCTTTGCGAATGCCAACAATGAAAATAATATTTGCACATACCAATGCAAATAATAACCCCATTAAGTTTAAAAATATTCTATAATTATTAACCGCCATTATAAAAAGAGAAGATTTTACTAGCCTATAAAAATATACTTTTATTTACCAATAATATCTTCTAAATTTAAATTGCAGTTTCGAAACAACAAAACATTTTTTAGGTCTGTGGACGTTAAACAATAAAGTTTCATTAATACATCAATAATACACATCTTCTTACCCAAAAATTTTACCTGCTGTCACATTTGCTTTTATGTGTATAGGTTTACACATAAATTGTAGGAAATCAAGACTTTTTTAACAAGTTTTTTAAATATTTTTACTTACTTAAGAAAAGTGTTTTCAAAGAAAAAAACCCACCGACGCGATTGGTACAGAAAGAAAAATATTTTTACAAGCACAAAATACCAACAAATTCTTGTGGCTATTTTTTTTCTTAATAATTTCTGCATTTAGGTACGTCTTTTTAACGAAAGAAAAAGGGACCCTTTAACAGGCATCAAAGAATTTTTTTTCACAAACAAAACACATATCGTTAGCTTAAATGCAAAACAATGTAGATATTATTTGAAAATTTGAAATTTTTGTTGATTACACTGCGGAACAAAATTGAATTGTGAATACAATCAAAAGTTGTGCACCGATTGCAATGAAATAAAGCTCATTTCATTCGAAATATGTTGAACTAAATGCTTTTATACCCAAACTGTGACTTTTGTTGCACATTTATTTTTTATGAATTTTTAAAGAACAAAAAAATTTTTTTTTTTAAAAACTTCAACGATATCTCTGAAATTACTGGCCAAATTTAAAACAATGTTAGTACGTCTTAAAGATAATATTGTTAGCGAATTTTGGTTTTTTTTCTTAAGGGAATATGATGCACCATTTTCATGATATTTCAATATATGTGCTGAAAGTGCCTTAATTTTGGACATAACGGTATATCTCTAAAACTGGAGCTGATAGAGAAAAATGAAGGTTAGATTTGGAATCAGCGACCTCAAATTAGTAAAAAAAAAAATTACACAAAGTTCCAGGCCGCAAAATGGCTGTTCCGCAGTGTTAGGATTCACATTACATATGTATTTTTATATAATTTTAAGTTATTTACAAAATTAAAAATGACGTACCATCAAATACATATATAATTTTTTTTAACAGCATAATGTATAATCACACTCAAGAAAAAAATTAGTAGAGTTTTTAATTCTTTTTTTAAGAACACATTAATATTTTTAAACACCAAAACTGGGTTATCTGCTTTATAACTATTACCACGGTGTTAGTGGAATTAGTGATCAGATAATAATTTATAATAATAATTTTTAGTATTGCATAAAAAAAAATAAAAAAGTGCTGTAAAATTATAAGAACCGAATCCATATACGTATGTAAAATAAAACCTATAATAAATGTGACTATTAGCTTCTTCCACATAGGACTGTTAGACATTTTGAAATTTTTTATCTGAAATATTAAAAATTGCTTTTAAATCTCACATAATTATCATTTTACAAAGTTCTTTGCTTTGCATGTAAACTTATGAAATGTTACATTACATTAGACATGTACACTTGTCGAAGTCACATCGACGACTGAATTGAAGAGTATAAAAATATGTGCTAGTAGTGGTGAACACAATTGTGCAAAGAAATGGAAACCCCTGATTTATAAAGATGTTGCTCTTAGTACATTTGGAATTGACAAAAATGTTGTGCTTCTTAAAGATGAGGGGGGGAAGTAACAAGGAAAACAAAAACTTCGTGCTCACATTCAGAAAACTGAAGAGAGCAAAAAAAACACATGTATTAATAAATACATACACATGTTTGATGTTTTTGTCAACCAATGTGCGTGTGTGTATGTTTTTTTTTTCGTTAAAACCGGTTTTCGGTATTTTTTATAAATGATTTTGTTTTTGTTTCAAGCAATTTATGTGCAAATAACCTACGTAGGAAAAATGCGACCGATTGTTTAATTGGTAGGGTAAGAATATGTTTTTTATTGTTGTAAAAATGAAGTTATAACGATTCGAACCGAATTATAATTAAATTTTTTAGACAATTTAACTATGTAACAATTTTACTAAAGATCTGCACGAGTGTATCATAAAGTATTGTCAAAACAGATACACCAGATATGTATCTGTTACTATTGATATAAATGAGAGAATGAGTGTAACTGATATTGTATGGTTTTGCTTTTGTCCACTCACCATATCTTAAAAACAAAAACAGTTGCTTACCCGGCGTTTACACATGCAAGTGCAAGTTCGAAAAACTCAATACACTCACACATTTTTACTAACACCATCACATTTTTCGCACTTGCAGCCCAACTTGCAAGAGAATTTGCTTGCAAGTAAATTTTTGACACTTGCAGCAAGTAAAAAGACAAATAAAGAAACAGTGTTACCGTGGATGCCTTTGGTATCAATTTACTAGTACTTAGTTATATAAAAATTATGTTTATTGTTGATTTTCTATGTGTTTTTAAGAATAAAAAACAAAATAAAAACACTACTACAAAGCAACACATCTTCATTGCATTTCAAAACATAAATTGCAAGCATTTAAAAAAAAAATTTTAATCAAAATATTTTCTCAGAAATTTTATGATATCGGTAACTACGGCAATACTGGATTCACATATTTTAAAAATAAACATAAGTTTTTCGTCAAGATAGACCAAAAATAAAATAAAGAAATAATTAAATTATTTATATTAAATATTATTAAATAAATTTCGTGATAACATTAACTTGATAATGTTTTTTTAACCCAAAAATGAAGCTTTTTTCATAAGATGTTTTTGCTTCGAGAAAATTTGAAAAATGAACTTACAACTGACTGTGTAAACACTCAAGTTACTTGCAAGACTTTCGGCTATTTCTTCGACATTTTCGTTGATAATACATATACACTACTTGCAAGTAATTACTTGCATGTGTAAAGGCAGGGTTATGGTATTGGATTGAGTATATCATAACCTTTTTTTTTACTCACAAATATCTGTTGTCACCATGGTATTTTAACAATATCTGTTGTTATCTGTTGTATTTTCAAATATTGTTGGAGAGTTGATGCAAAAAACAGAGCTTATAAAAATTTATGTACGATCTCAACCAGGGGTGCCAGATGGTTTTGGTAAGAAATCTGCATATCATCAAAAACAAATCGGCAACTTAATTTAAAAAAATCGGCTTATTGAAAATACCCTTTTTAATCACAATAAAACATATTTTAATGACAAAACAATAACAAAGCAACATTTTACCATTACCTAATGCTTTTAACATAAAAATCAATACAAATAAGCGTTTTATAAATAAATATTAGTTAATTAAAAATTTATATGAATTTTCCATATTAGATAAAAAAAATTAAGAAAAACCGGAAACAGCATTTTGACATTAATTCCAAGTTGACGGTCGATTTAGGCATTATGAGCAAGGGAGAAAGCACGAATATTTGTAGCATTCAGCCTTGGTATACTTTGATTACAAAGGGGAAAAACTTGGTACAGAACCTTTTAATGTCGACAATCAGAGGTGGGATTGTGGCATTAACATTGCCGCCCGCCTTGCAGGATATATGCAATGGAAAAAATGGATTGCTGATGTCAAATATGCTACCTCAACGTTAGGGATATAAGTATATAAACAGCAAATAAAATTCATATAAGTGGATATACTAACATTTCGTAATTCATTTTTTAAAATTTTTCCAATTATGTACTTAATACTAATATTTGGTTTTTAACAATTTATAATAAAACAAAGGAAAATTCAAATACAATTCATTTTTTTTTTACTTAAATAATGAAAAATTAATTAGGAATTCTATACGTTTTGTAGTTTGCTTGTTGTTTATATCAAAAAAAGAAAAGTGCTTTGTATTCTACATATTAAATGGAGCAAGGACCATAAAGTGTCCACCCGAACAACGTACTCTGGGCTGTAGGAAACCCCGTTCGGGAAAAAACTCCCTGACAAATGACCTTTGGATATAAATCCACACCAATGACTATATCAATGGCTGCTGAATCATAGAATTTGGAATCAACCAAAAAGAGATCCTTAAAATTGGCTCTGTACGACTCAGGTAGAGAATGTGCTGGAGTTCGAACCGCGATACGGTTATCAACCCTGAAGGTGCCTTCTATTTTTGAAGATGAATCAAATCTTGACTTCAATACGATCGGACAAATGGTTTCATCATGCAAGGTGTAAGCTGTCAGGTCCAACTTATCGACAAGCTTTTTCGATACCCTACTGACTGGAGACCCAGAGTCCAATAAGCAACGGGCATGAGACGTAGTGGAACCTATCTTTACTAATACGGTGAGTAGTAGTATCAAGGTGTTTTGACGGAGTATTGAAGTTAGTGACGCGGATTTGGAAGTAAGTGCAGAGGAAGCCTCGTTTTTATTTTTAAGCACGGTGGACTTACGGCTTTTGGAGGACGATGATGGTTTGGGTTGGGGTGACCGAGATTTGGAACGGGAGTGTAAGCGCGAATTCAGCAAGTCTTTAGCCAATCTTGGATTAACATGGCGTAACGTGTGATGGAACTTATGACAATGTTTACATCCATGTTTGGAAAAACACGTTCCATTGGAGTGGTCATGTGCCAAACAATTGAAACAATATTTGTTCTCGCGTACCGCACGAATACGGTCG
This sequence comes from Pollenia amentaria, assembly GCA_943735925.1. NCBI lineage: Eukaryota > Metazoa > Arthropoda > Insecta > Diptera > Polleniidae > Pollenia > Pollenia amentaria. The sequence continues at coordinate 85,584,050 of OX031009.1, forward strand.
GAGATATTCATGGCTAGAAATTTCCGGCAAGTGCGAAGAGGATGAGGGCGATTACATATACGACAAGGGTACGAGTTGTATAATTCCATGAGACCTTTTGAAGGAGTTTTGGATTTACTCGAGGCCGCAGAAATTTGTGGCATTATGGGCTGGAAAAAAAATAAAATAAATACGTAACAGTGAATTTTTGTAGAAATTAACATTCTGTCGGTAGCAAAACTAGCTTAACTATCGGTCTTGTTATCAAGCCGCGTTGAGTAAGTACATCAGCTACGCGAACCCGATCATCTTCACCTGAATATACTTTAGTTATTCGACCGAGCCGCCAACAATTCGGAGGGAGGTTTTCATCCTTAATCACTACCATTTCTCCTTCCTTAATATTGACCTCAGGTTTCCGCCACTTAACTCTTTTACTCATTTCCTTTAAATATTCGTTTTTCCATCTAGAACAAAAGTCTTTATGAATAACTTTTAATCTTTGCCACCGATTGATGAGCGACAAGTTGGAATCGTTGACCTGCGGATCGACAGGTGCCAATATTGGACTGCCTATAAGAAAATGACCGGGGGTCAGTGCACAAAGATCAGTAGGATCCGAAGATATCGGTGAGATAGGTCTGGAATTTAGACAAGATTCAACTTTGGACAATAAAGTTGAGAATTCTTCGAAAGTGTATTTGGAGACTGCAGCGATTTTTCAAAAATGGGCCTTGAAACTTTTCACACCAGCCTCCCATAAGCCTCCCATGTGGGGAGCTCCTGCTGGTATGAAATGCCAGGATATTTTCTGATGTGAATAATTTGTTTCTACATATTGCCGGGAAGACTGTATGAACTCTCTCGCCAGAACTTTCGAAGCGCCTACGAAGGTTGTGCCATTATCGGAATGAAGGTGAAGTGGGCAACCTCGGCGTGCAACGAATCGGCTAAAAGCAGCAAGAAATGCCTGGGTAGATAAATCCGAAGTGGCCTCTAAGTGTATTGCTTTTGTTGAGAAGCACACGAACACGCAGACATATCCTTTTGAAATGCGACAAAATCGACCAGAATAGCTCTTGACGTCGAATGGTCCAGCGAAATCTAAGCCATTGTGGGCAAATGGGCGAGTAATTTCACATCTTTCGCGAGGCAATGCTGCCATTATTTGCCGTTGGCACCTCTTCCTGTAAACCACACAAATTTTACATTTGTTGATCGTCGTTTTTATTAAATTAAATTTAGCTTTTGGAATCCAATACTGTGTTCGTAAAAGACGTAGAACTAACTGGTTTCCTCCGTGAAGGCTTATGTCGTGCACAAATTTAACCAAGAGTCTTGTGTAGTGGCAGTTGTATGGAATAATAATTGGATGTTTTTCATTATACGTTAACCCTGGAGAGGATTGAAGCCTACCGCAGGAACGAATAATGCCTTCAGGATCTAAGAATGGATTTTAGCTAAGGATATTACTGGAAGATGAAATAGTTTGTCGTGAATCAAGAGCCTTGTACTCATCAGGATAACAAGACCTTTGACAAATAGAAATGAGTTGGTCTCGAACAGAACTAATTTCAGAGCTGGAAAGTGTTCAGAGTCTTTGAAGAAGTTAAAACGGTAACGACGATGAGTTCGATAGAAAAACCTGTAGACGTATGCCATAACTCTCATCGCCCTCTGATACGAGGAGAATCTTGCCAACAAATCTTCAAAATCCGTGAAGTATGAAAAAAGAACTTTAATCGGTTTAATTTCTAAGTTGGTGTTTGGAATATCGGACAACGGAAAATTAGGCCAATGCGATTTAGCTTTCTTTAGCCATGGTGGGCCAAACCACCATAAGTTATTGCCAACAAGTTCTTGCGGACCAACCCCTCTACTTGCCAGATCTGCGGGATTATCTTCTGAGCTGATGTGATGCCACTGCGAATAATTAATGACCTGAGAAATTTTCGAAACCCGATTTGCAACAAAAGTCAGCCAATTGCAAGGCGGTTTTGCCAGCCAAGACAGAACTATGGTTGAATCCGTCCAACAATAGGTAGAGTATTTATAAAATAAAAAATCATATTAACAACACTGACAGCGTGCTTATAGCTTTGCAACAGAGTTGCAAACTGTTTTAAAAAAGTTAAAACAATAATAAGATATTTCATAACTGCTACCAAGCACAAAAACTAATTTTTTTCGATTGGAGAGTTGATAAGAAAAAGTAAACGATTAATTTCTTGATTCTTTGATATGATTTGTAACTTCGAAAACAAACATAAAACTTAGGCTTATGTGGCTAAAACGTTAAAATTTTGCTTTGCTTTTGCCTTTTCTACCCGCTGATAGATGGAATATATGGTAAATGTGCTTATATCGCTAAATGGACTATAACGTAAATACTTTCTAGTAATCTTCTGTATAGCGGCAAAAATTAAGATTAAATGGACTATATCGCTAATGTGACTAACAATGGAAATGACTATAAATGAAAAGTACTGTATAAAATAATGAACAAATTAGGTGGCTCTATGCATTTTATTTTATATTTTTTTTTTTTTTGTTTCGAATTCACAAAATATTTTAAACGTTTTTAGTTGACTTTTTCAATTACAATAATCGATTTGCCAAGCAGCTGGTTGTTTCAAAAATTGTACTAGCCCCCAGCTATTGAAATTTAATTAATTTTAGAAGTGTCAAAATTTTTCTTACATTAAGGTGTTATGATACTTGCTATTTTTTGTTCTTTTTCTATATTGGAGAACAGTGCAAATATATTTGCATAGGAAAACTGACTAAGTGTAAAGAGTTTGATTATAATTTAAAAAATCTTGAAATGTCAAAAAAATATACGTGTGTTATCGATAAATAATCTTAGACTGTCAAAAAAAATATAAAAATTTGTAACTTAAAATTGACATTTCCAGATTAAATGTTAGCACTGCTGCTAACTTTTTTAGTTTTTGATCGAAAGTAGCGGTTTTTAACAAATTCTTCGATGCCCTTAATAGGATGGGGTTTTTTCGTTCAAGAGATATGTAGACCAGGGATTTCCAAAACTTTTTTGGTTGTGTAGTAGTGAGTACCAGAGAGTACAAAAATTGAGAGAATGCATTCCTTTACAGCCGAAATAAAATGTTAGTAATATATTTTATAAGTTGTATAACACAATGGAACAAAATTAAAAATATTTTGTGTTGATAAACAATTTGTAGCAATTCTTTACAAATTCAATGTCGCTGATTTTAAAACTGCCCTTTTTTTATTCGGAAGTTTTTTGACTCTCAATCAGTTTCAAATATCTTATCAAACAATTGTAAAAAAATTAAAGATTTTTATGTTTTAAGAATTCATAAAAAATAAATATTGCACGCAAATCGCAGCTGATAGAAAAAAAGTGCAGTTTTAAAATTAGCGACATTGAATTGGTAAAGAACTGCTACAAATTTTCTATCAACACAAAATATTTTTAATTTTGTTATTCAAAAATAAAATAAATTACATGAGAATTATAACGTGAAAAAGTTATTTTACTGAAAAGTTAGGGTATTCATAGTGGTAAGTAAAATAGAAAGGGTATTCACGTTGTTGGGTTACTCATACTTCAAACATCTGTGCATACATTTTAATTCTAGCTAATAGTATAACATAACATTTTACAAAATACCAAATGCGCACCTGAGTATGCCTGCAAAAATGTATAAAGTCATTATAACAGGTCAAAGTTACGTTAAATAAATACCATAAATTAGTAAGGTTAATTCTTTGGACTCGGTCATATAATTGTAGCATAAAAAAGTAAGCAATAAAAATAGTGCCAAACAATAAAGTTTCATTAATACATCAGTAAAACACATCTTCTTACCCAAAAATTTTACCTGGTGTCACATTTGCTTTAATGTGTATAGGTTTACACATAAATTGTAGGAAAACAAGACTTTTTTAACTTGTCTTTTAAATATTTTTACTTACTTAAGAAAAGTGTTTTCAAAGAAAAAAACCCACCGACGCGATTGGAACAGAAACAAAAATATTTTTACAACAGTGGTGTCAAATATGATTGTGTTGGTGCGATTACTCTTGTCTCTTACATTCCCAGCGGGAGAAATCTGAGGTTGCGAGGCCTAATTAACATACATATTTTGCTATGAAGACTTTAGAGCAATAAATAATAACACAATTATCAAAAATTTTGAGTTATTGACAGACACAATCAGTTATTATTTAAATAAATTTAATTTGGAACCTGCATTTCGCAGAAACTTTGCTTATTTTTTGGAAAAATTGAGCACTTGACAATATATGAAGTCTTTTTATAACCTTGTACAATTCTTTCCAATATTTTTAATTTTGTGCTCAACATACCTTTGCGAATGCCAACAATGAAAATAATATTTGCACATACCAATGCAAATAATAACCCCATTAAGTTTAAAAATATTCTATAATTATTAACCGCCATTATAAAAAGAGAAGATTTTACTAGCCTATAAAAATATACTTTTATTTACCAATAATATCTTCTAAATTTAAATTGCAGTTTCGAAACAACAAAACATTTTTTAGGTCTGTGGACGTTAAACAATAAAGTTTCATTAATACATCAATAATACACATCTTCTTACCCAAAAATTTTACCTGCTGTCACATTTGCTTTTATGTGTATAGGTTTACACATAAATTGTAGGAAATCAAGACTTTTTTAACAAGTTTTTTAAATATTTTTACTTACTTAAGAAAAGTGTTTTCAAAGAAAAAAACCCACCGACGCGATTGGTACAGAAAGAAAAATATTTTTACAAGCACAAAATACCAACAAATTCTTGTGGCTATTTTTTTTCTTAATAATTTCTGCATTTAGGTACGTCTTTTTAACGAAAGAAAAAGGGACCCTTTAACAGGCATCAAAGAATTTTTTTTCACAAACAAAACACATATCGTTAGCTTAAATGCAAAACAATGTAGATATTATTTGAAAATTTGAAATTTTTGTTGATTACACTGCGGAACAAAATTGAATTGTGAATACAATCAAAAGTTGTGCACCGATTGCAATGAAATAAAGCTCATTTCATTCGAAATATGTTGAACTAAATGCTTTTATACCCAAACTGTGACTTTTGTTGCACATTTATTTTTTATGAATTTTTAAAGAACAAAAAAAATTTGTTTTTTTAAAAACTTCAACGATATCTCTGAAATTACTGGCCAAATTTAAAACAATGTTAGTACGTCTTAAAGATAATATTGTTAGCGAATTTTGGTTTTTTTTCTTAAGGGAATATGATGCACCATTTTCATGATATTTCAATATATGTGCTGAAAGTGCCTTAATTTTGGACATAACGGTATATCTCTAAAACTGGAGCTGATAGAGAAAAATGAAGGTTAGATTTGGAATCAGCGACCTCAAATTAGTAAAAAAAAAAATTACACAAAGTTCCAGGCCGCAAAATGGCTGTTCCGCAGTGTTAGGATTCACATTACATATGTATTTTTATATAATTTTAAGTTATTTACAAAATTAAAAATGACGTACCATCAAATACATATATAATTTTTTTTAACAGCATAATGTATAATCACACTCAAGAAAAAAATTAGTAGAGTTTTTAATTCTTTTTTTAAGAACACATTAATATTTTTAAACACCAAAACTGGGTTATCTGCTTTATAACTATTACCACGGTGTTAGTGGAATTAGTGATCAGATAATAATTTATAATAATAATTTTTAGTATTGCATAAAAAAAAATAAAAAAGTGCTGTAAAATTATAAGAACCGAATCCATATACGTATGTAAAATAAAACCTATAATAAATGTGACTATTAGCTTCTTCCACATAGGACTGTTAGACATTTTGAAATTTTTTATCTGAAATATTAAAAATTGCTTTTAAATCTCACATAATTATCATTTTACAAAGTTCTTTGCTTTGCATGTAAACTTATGAAATGTTACATTACATTAGACATGTACACTTGTCGAAGTCACATCGACGACTGAATTGAAGAGTATAAAAATATGTGCTAGTAGTGGTGAACACAATTGTGCAAAGAAATGGAAACCCCTGATTTATAAAGATGTTGCTCTTAGTACATTTGGAATTGACAAAAATGTTGTGCTTCTTAAAGATGAGGGGGGGAAGTAACAAGGAAAACAAAAACTTCGTGCTCACATTCAGAAAACTGAAGAGAGCAAAAAAAACACATGTATTAATAAATACATACACATGTTTGATGTTTTTGTCAACCAATGTGCGTGTGTGTATGTTTTTTTTTTCGTTAAAACCGGTTTTCGGTATTTTTTATAAATGATTTTGTTTTTGTTTCAAGCAATTTATGTGCAAATAACCTACGCACAGTGGCGCCCGTAGAGCAAGCGAGGTTGCAAAAATCAAAATTTTCATGAGTGCCGACGAAGTTTTGAATAAACCCATGTTATAGGAAACTTTTCAACGATTTCAAATATGCCACTCTTAATAATATCACATTTTTAGTTTAGAAGATATAACCGTTCAAAGTTGACCGACTTTCGGTTTTCAAAAAAACACACAATTTTTAGTCAATTTGTTGCGATTTCAGGTGTAATATCACGAAAAATAGGTAACGAATCGCCTTATTTTTTGTTTGTATTGATTGATGTATTTATTAAATGTATAATGATAAAAAAAAAATTAACTGTTTGCTCTGTGTTTCTCCTGGTAAATCACTATTTAAAAACTATCCGTTTTTTCACTATTTTTCAACTTTGACGGAAAATAAAAAAAAACTATATTTTTCTATATTTGCCATATTTGAAAAACCTGTTCTTTGATTAGTTCTTTACATAATTCAAAATTTTTATCTGCCCGTACGTGCCCGTTTGGCTTCTAGAGGTAAAAAAGTTTAAAAAGACATGGTTGCAGAAATTGTATGGCGTCCATCCCTTATATGTTTTGACTGACAGTAGTTTGATCTAATAGTTTGAAAAAACTACTCATTGAAATTAGCAGGTATGTACCTCACATAAACAATACTTTGGCGTACAAATGGTCAGGAACAATATTGACTTATGGTCCCTACAGGTAGGCACAAATCTTATTTGGACACGTGATTAATATCAAAATTGCATTATTCAGCCTAAATCCATATGTATGCAGGGAACAGGTAAATTTTTAGGCATGTTAGCATAAGCCTATATATTGCAAAATAAGCATAATGCCTGGATTAGTCTACGACTGAAAGTTGGCGCAACAATTACTGAAACCATTAAACAATTTAAGTACTGAAAACATGGCGTTGAACAATTTAAAAATATTTGAACTGTTTAGAAAGTCAACCACACCAAAGTTTTTCACGGAAGCTGCTTAAGAAGAACTTAATAGCTTATACGGAAATATTGAGAGAAGCGAAATTATAAAAAATAATTTTTATCTGATATATGCAAATATTAAGGCAAAATGGCTGAAATCTAATCGAACCATTCAGAACTTCAACTCCAAATACGAGGACTGGCTTAATGAAGACACCATCCTGGATATATTGGCAGTAGATAAACCCACCACATCAACCAGAGGAGCAAAAGGAAGGCCAAAAAAAGTATTGAGGAGTGTTAAATTTTCACAAGAAAGAGGAAACTTGCCGATGCCACCAATGACTTGACCACGAAGGATAGTGAAAGAGTTAGGTCGCAGATAACCAAATCTGTTGCTGATGCAAGCCCACAGCGACTAAAAAGGATTAAGGAAAGCATTCCCACGCCCACAAACGCACACATTAAAAAGTATGGTTCCGAAGAAGCCTTGGCCTTGTTTATGGACTTAGAACTTTCCAAAGAGAAATATGAGAAACTGCGGGCATCTTTAACGCGAAATACCTTCTCTTACGAATTGTGATGAATATTTTACAGAAAATTGAAAAAATAAATTTAAAAAAAAAATTATTTTTTTTTTAATTTGTTGGGTAATAATTTAAAACATAAAACCCTAAAGAAAAAAAATAAAAACAATCTAAAAATGTAAAAATAATTTTTTTTAGTTACCATAAAATTGATTTTTCTACTAATTTTAACTTTGATAACCCATAAGTATGCCCCTACAAAGCGTAGCACCCTTTCCAAACGCTCATTTCATAGGCTGAACAGTTATCTATCATATGCTGTTTAAACTGTTCAATTATCTTATTCGGTTCAAAAGATATGATTTTTGCAACGAAAAAACTCAAATGGCGCCACTGTGCTACGTAGGAAAAATGCGACCGATTGTTTAATTGGTAGGGTAAGAATATGTTTTTTATTGTTGTAAAAATGAAGTTATAACGATTCGAACCGAATTATAATTAAATTTTTTAGACAATTTAACTATGTAACAATTTTACTAAAGATCTGCACGAGTGTATCATAAAGTATTGTCAAAACAGATACACCAGATATGTATCTGTTACTATTGATATAAATGAGAGAATGAGTGTAACTGATATTGTATGGTTTTGCTTTTGTCCACTCACCATATCTTAAAAACAAAAACAGTTGCTTATGGTATTGGATTGAGTATATCATAACCTTTTTTTTTACTCACAAATATCTGTTGTCACCATGGTATTTTAACAATATCTGTTGTTATCTGTTGTATTTTCAAATATTGTTGGAGAGTTGATGCAAAAAACAGAGCTTATAAAAATTTATGTACGATCTCAACCAGGGGTGCCAGATGGTTTTGGTAAGAAATCTGCATATCATCAAAAACAAATCGGCAACTTAATTTAAAAAAATCGGCTTATTGAAAATACCCTTTTTAATCACAATAAAACATATTTTAATGACAAAACAATAACAAAGCAACATTTTACCATTACCTAATGCTTTTAACATAAAAATCAATACAAATAAGCGTTTTATAAATAAATATTAGTTAATTAAAAATTTATATGAATTTTCCATATTAGATAAAAAAAATTAAGAAAAACCGGAAACAGCATTTTGACATTAATTCCAAGTTGACGGTCGATTTAGGCATTATGAGCAAGGGAGAAAGCACGAATATTTGTAGCATTCAGCCTTGGTATACTTTGATTACAAAGGGGAAAAACTTGGTACAGAACCTTTTAATGTCGACAATCAGAGGTGGGATTGTGGCATTAACATTGCCGCCCGCCTTGCAGGATATATGCAATGGAAAAAATGGATTGCTGATGTCAAATATGCTACCTCAACGTTAGGGATATAAGTATATAAACAGCAAATAAAATTCATATAAGTGGATATACTAACATTTCGTAATTCATTTTTTAAAATTTTTCCAATTATGTACTTAATACTAATATTTGGTTTTTAACAATTTATAATAAAACAAAGGAAAATTCAAATACAATTCATTTTTTTTTTACTTAAATAATGAAAAATTAATTAGGAATTCTATACGTTTTGTAGTTTGCTTGTTGTTTATATCAAAAAAAGAAAAGTGCTTTGTATTCTACATATTAAATGGAGCAAGGACCATAAAGTGTCCACCCGAACAACGTACTCTGGGCTGTAGGAAACCCCGTTCGGGAAAAAACTCCCTGACAAATGACCTTTGGATATAAATCCACACCAATGACTATATCAATGGCTGCTGAATCATAGAATTTGGAATCAACCAAAAAGAGATCCTTAAAATTGGCTCTGTACGACTCAGGTAGAGAATGTGCTGGAGTTCGAACCGCGATACGGTTATCAACCCTGAAGGTGCCTTCTATTTTTGAAGATGAATCAAATCTTGACTTCAATACGATCGGACAAATGGTTTCATCATGCAAGGTGTAAGCTGTCAGGTCCAACTTATCGACAAGCTTTTTCGATACCCTACTGACTGGAGACCCAGAGTCCAATAAGCAACGGGCATGAGACGTAGTGGAACCTATCTTTACTAATACGGTGAGTAGTAGTATCAAGGTGTTTTGACGGAGTATTGAAGTTAGTGACGCGGATTTGGAAGTAAGTGCAGAGGAAGCCTCGTTTTTATTTTTAAGCACGGTGGACTTACGGCTTTTGGAGGACGATGATGGTTTGGGTTGGGGTGACCGAGATTTGGAACGGGAGTGTAAGCGCGAATTCAGCAAGTCTTTAGCCAATCTTGGATTAACATGGCGTAACGTGTGATGGAACTTATGACAATGTTTACATCCATGTTTGGAAAAACACGTTCCATTGGAGTGGTCATGTGCCAAACAATTGAAACAATATTTGTTCTCGCGTACCGCACGAATACGGTCGGAGATATTCATGGCTAGAAATTTCCGGCAAGTGCGAAGAGGATGAGGGCGATTACATATACGACAAGGGTACGAGTTGTATAATTCCATGAGACCTTTTGAAGGAGTTTTGGATTTACTCGAGGCCGCAGAAATTTGTGGCATTATGGGCTGGAAAAAAAATAAAATAAATACGTAACAGTGAATTTTTGTAGAAATTAACATTCTGTCGGTAGCAAAACTAGCTTAACTATCGGTCTTGTTATCAAGCCGCGTTGAGTAAGTACATCAGCTACGCGAACCCGATCATCTTCACCTGAATATACTTTAGTTATTCGACCGAGCCGCCAACAATTCGGAGGGAGGTTTTCATCCTTAATCACTACCATTTCTCCTTCCTTAATATTGACCTCAGGTTTCCGCCACTTAACTCTTTTACTCATTTCCTTTAAATATTCGTTTTTCCATCTAGAACAAAAGTCTTTATGAATAACTTTTAATCTTTGCCACCGATTGATGAGCGACAAGTTGGAATCGTTGACCTGCGGATCGACAGGTGCCAATATTGGACTGCCTATAAGAAAATGACCGGGGGTCAGTGCACAAAGATCAGTAGGATCCGAAGATATCGGTGAGATAGGTCTGGAATTTAGACAAGATTCAACTTTGGACAATAAAGTTGAGAATTCTTCGAAAGTGTATTTGGAGACTGCAGCGATTTTTCAAAAATGGGCCTTGAAACTTTTCACACCAGCCTCCCATAAGCCTCCCATGTGGGGAGCTCCTGCTGGTATGAAATGCCAGGATATTTTCTGATGTGAATAATTTGTTTCTACATATTGCCGGGAAGACTGTATGAACTCTCTCGCCAGAACTTTCGAAGCGCCTACGAAGGTTGTGCCATTATCGGAATGAAGGTGAAGTGGGCAACCTCGGCGTGCAACGAATCGGCTAAAAGCAGCAAGAAATGCCTGGGTAGATAAATCCGAAGTGGCCTCTAAGTGTATTGCTTTTGTTGAGAAGCACACGAACACGCAGACATATCCTTTTGAAATGCGACAAAATCGACCAGAATAGCTCTTGACGTCGAATGGTCCAGCGAAATCTAAGCCATTGTGGGCAAATGGGCGAGTAATTTCACATCTTTCGCGAGGCAATGCTGCCATTATTTGCCGTTGGCACCTCTTCCTGTAAACCACACAAATTTTACATTTGTTGATCGTCGTTTTTATTAAATTAAATTTAGCTTTTGGAATCCAATACTGTGTTCGTAAAAGACGTAGAACTAACTGGTTTCCTCCGTGAAGGCTTATGTCGTGCACAAATTTAACCAAGAGTCTTGTGTAGTGGCAGTTGTATGGAATAATAATTGGATGTTTTTCATTATACGTTAACCCTGGAGAGGATTGAAGCCTACCGCAGGAACGAATAATGCCTTCAGGATCTAAGAATGGATTTTAGCTAAGGATATTACTGGAAGATGAAATAGTTTGTCGTGAATCAAGAGCCTTGTACTCATCAGGATAACAAGACCTTTGACAAATAGAAATGAGTTGGTCTCGAACAGAACTAATTTCAGAGCTGGAAAGTGTTCAGAGTCTTTGAAGAAGTTAAAACGGTAACGACGATGAGTTCGATAGAAAAACCTGTAGACGTATGCCATAACTCTCATCGCCCTCTGATACGAGGAGAATCTTGCCAACAAATCTTCAAAATCCGTGAAGTATGAAAAAAGAACTTTAATCGGTTTAATTTCTATGTTGGTGTTTGGAATATCGGACAACGGAAAATTAGGCCAATGCGATTTAGCTTTCTTTAGCCATGGTGGGCCAAACCACCATAAGTTATTGCCAACAAGTTCTTGCGGACCAACCCCTCTACTTGCCAGATCTGCGGGATTATCTTCTGAGCTGATGTGATGCCACTGCGAATAATTAATGACCTGAGAAATTTTCGAAACCCGATTTGCAACAAAAGTCAGCCAATTGCAAGGCGGTTTTGCCAGCCAAGACAGAACTATGGTTGAATCCGTCCAACAATAGGTAGAGTATTTTTCAACATCTAATCTCGGAACTACAGTATCTATCATTTCAGCTAATAAAACTGCCCCACACAGTTCAAGTCTTGGAATGGAAATCGTTTTAATAGGAGCCACTTTCGTCTTTGATGTTATTAAGTGAGTTGAAATAGAACCAGAATAGGCTATACGAACGTATAATGCTGCTGCGTATGCTTTTTCGGATGCATCGCAAAATCCATGGAATTCAATATCAGCATTTGGACAATAATCAATCCATCGAGGACCCGAATGGTATTGATCACGGAATAGTTAGATTGAAAAATCTTCTACTGAGTAAGAGCCTCTTTAGCCAGGACTTCATCCCAACCAGTACCATCTATCCATATCTTTTGCATTAATATTTTAGCTTGAACAACACAAGGAGCTAGCCAGCCAGCTGGATCGAATAATTTAGCTATTTTGGACAAAACTTCTCGTTTTGTGTAGTTTGAGGTCTCGGAAAATGGACTTGCAGTAAAGTAGAATTCATCCGAACATGCATTCCATCGAATGCCAAGAGTTTTTGCTAAGCTGCTATCCTCAAACTTCAGGAAACCCTCATGTAATAAATGGTCTGGTGGAATATCGGCTAGAATATCTTCGGAGTTAGATGTCCACTTTCTCAATGAAAACCCAGCGGAATCTAGAGCTCGAATTAGCTCATTTTTTGCTTTAATGGTTTTATCTTTCGTATGAGAACCTGCAAGAACATCATCAACGTACATTGAACTTCGCAGAACCGTACTCGCGATTGGATAAATGGATCTGCTAGTTGAAGTAATGTCCGAATTGCAAGATACGGGGCACATTTGACACCAAACGTCACAGTCTTTAATTCGTAATGGCAAATGGGACTATTCGGATTACTGCGGAACAAAATGCGCTGATATGGAGTATGATCAGGATTGACCAGTATCTGCCGGTACATTTTCTGAATATCCGCATTAAAAACGAATCGGAAAAATCGCCATTTCAAAATGAGTAGAGTTAAGTCGTTTTGGAGAATGGGTCCTATATGAAGCAACGAATTTAAACTATGGCCATTGGATGTTAGAGCGGAGGCATTAAAGACGACGCGAACCCTTGTACGGGTACTATCTGGTTTGATCACAGCATGGTGCGGTAGATAGTACTCTTTTGAACTTTCGAGTGGGATAGGCAGCTTGATTTTAGACATATGTCCTAACTCTTCATAATCTTGGACAACTTTATCATAATCCATCTTAAAACTTGGAGTTCGAATAAGCCTAGATTCATTTCTGAAAAACTGTGCCATAGCACTAGACCTAGAGTGTCCAATATTCATCGAATCCGGGAATTCTTCTTTAAAGGGCAACGAAACTACATATCTCCCATCGATATTCTTTTTTGTAGTTTTTACATACAAGTCCTCACAGAACCTATTCGAGGCCGACATAAAGTTCTTCCTTGGAAGATTCGCCACCTCCCAAAAATGTGCAATTTCCTTATCTAAAGCAATTTCACAAAAATGTGAAACTACGGTGGGACTAGGTTTCAATACATTAGATATAGGACCAGGAAGAATCCATCCGAATATGGTTTCTTGGGCAATAAGAGATTCACACACGTTATGAATGATACCTGAACAAACAATGGATGGAAAAATATCCCCCCCAATCAACATATCGATCTTCGAACTACAATAGAATTTTGGATCAGCTAACTGAATCTCGGGAAGATTTGAAAATATCGAAGACGAAATATCCTGGGAAGGTAAGCTATTAGAAAGCTGTGGAACTACTAAAGCTTCAACAGGGATCTCAATTTTATCATTCGTTGGAGATCCTAATACGAAGTTACACTTTCTTTGGACTTTGGCCGAAACAGTATTATTTAATCCGGAAATCTGTGCATTAGTACGTTGAAAAGGAAGCTTAATTAAATTGAATAGGCGTTCGGAAATAAACGTCCCCTCTGAACCTGAATCTACTAAAGCTCTTGCCTGATATTTAATTCCCAAGTGGCAAATATTGACCCAAGCTGTTCCTAACAAAACTCCCTTGGAATTCGTAGTAAAGCACGATTGTACTTTGTTTGAACTTGAAGGACTTGTGGACTGTATCTTGCTAGAACTTGGTTGAGAGAAGGGAGCGGAATTGGGGTTAAGAGTTGAAATAGGATTTGAATTTTGACTTAAAGAAGGACTAGGACTATCAACTTCCTTATGTAGGAGAGTGTTATGTCTCTTTTGGCATTTAAAACAACTATTTTTGCTCGTGCAGTTTCTTACACTGTGTGTTTTTGAGAAACAGTTTAGGCATAAACCCTCCTTCTTTATCTCGTTTAGCCTTCGTTGATGGTCCATCTTCAAAAATTTCGGGCATTTGCGAATAGGATGGCTTTCATTCGGACACATTTGACATTGCGGACTAGCAATATTTGCTTGAAAGCTGTGAACTTTTCTGTTGGAACTCGAATCTGAATTATTTTTCGCTTTTGAAACAACTATTTTTGCTCGTGCAGTTTCTTACACTGTGTGTTTTTGAGAAACAGTTTAGGCATAAACCCTCCTTCTTTATCTCGTTTAGCCTTCGTTGATGGTCCATCTTCAAAAATTTCGGGCATTTGCGAATAGGATGGCTTTCATTCGGTGAACTTTTCTGTTGGAACTCGAATCTGAATTATTTTTCGCTTTTGAATCATTAGTCCTGGAGGTGTTAGAACCTCGGATCTCTGAAACCGATTCGGAATAGCTGTCTTATCTTTCAACTCCTGTTCCCATAATGTTAATTCCCAGCTTGGTAAGTGCAGGAGGTAAGTGCAGGCTGTGTGTTGTAGATGAAACAGTGCTTGGCTGAATTCCTGTGATAGGAACGGACGGTTGACGAAGTGCCTCAGACATTTCGGCTAACTTGGTTAAGCACTTACAATACGTCGCGTACGTGCTTTTATATTTTAATTTAAAGGGTTCAATGTCCATGGAATCTTTATGTTCGCTAGCCTCCTTTTCCGCTTCTAACATAAATATGTCATAGGCGGTCTTAAGACGACTCCAATTCGAATTAAGTTCATAACGATGAACTTCCAGGGCGTGAGGAGACGCTAAGGGGTACTGGTTGTCGTTAAGATCAGCCTCAAATTCGATAATACTATCGGCTACACGGATAAATTGATCCAAAGACATGGTTCGGTTTTTAAAAAAAGGTATATTAAAATTTCAGAGCCAAAAATAAAAATTTAAAAAAAAAAAATTACAAAATTCAGAAATAATACACGATTTTGAGCAAAATGGGCGAATATCAAAGTCCGAGGTTAATATAACTACCCCACACCAAGTTATGCAAGTTAATTAATGAAAGATTTAAATTAGTAAAATGAATAGACAGTAAATTCCAAAGCCAAATCAATAATAAATATTAATATTAAATACTAATATTAAATCTTTCTTTCGAATCCTGTTTCTTCTTTAATCAACAACCGAAATTTTAATTCAAATGGTGAATGCACTGTTTTGAATATCTGTCTAAATAGTTATTGCAGCTATTTAGGATACTGGAATATAGATCAGCTGTGCACCGAAAAATATTTTAAAAAGGTCACCTTTTACTTAGTTGGAACTTGTAACAATTTTCCAGGCTATAATTGAAATATTAGGTCCGTTCATAAACTAAGAATGCACAAATGAAAAATAGTAAAAGAAATTATGTAAAAAATTTTATTTAAATAAAATTTGGAACAAGCCGGAAAATTATCTAGAGCAAAAAGGAAACCATATAAGTATATTCGGAAATCAAACCCGGATACAAATTAATGAATCCCAAAATAGACCACTAATAAACACCAGAATAAGAAAAAGATAATGTTACTGGTCTGAATAGATTAATTAGCTAATTAAAAAATAAACAATCAAATAAAAAAAATTTATTTTTTAACCAGTGTGTATAGTAGAACAGACCTATTGTGCTTTCATACAAAAATCACTTTGTTCGCTCCGCACTTCTAATATGAATAAAATTCCCGTGGGGAGAGACAGGAATATCTCACTGTTAACACAAAATAGGGATGAAAATAGAAACAGCGTTACCGCGAAGCCGTTTGGACAAATGGAAAATCTCAGCACAGTAATATATTTTCACTTTATAATAATTTCATACAATAAAATAAACCCACGAATCCGAACAAAAAAAAAAGAAAAAAATAAGAAAACGATGCACAATCTGGAATTTATGTACTTTTTTTTACTAGGCTTACCAATTAAATGAAAGCGAAAATACAATATAATTTATTTGAAGTGTTATCAAGCAAAATTATATTATATTTGTACCACTAAAGAAACAATTTATATCTTAAAAAAAAATTTACATATGTATAATCTTAAATTTTGAACAATGTATAAAAATTATTTAAAAGGTAACCACGGCAATACCAATCATTTGTAATTGGAATATTAAAGAATCCCAGAGTATTGTAACTGTGAGAGCATACTAGGAAAAATATTTTTTACGGAGCATAGAAAGAAAAAAAGGAAGAGAGGTTAAGCATTTACTTAAAGAGTTACAACTCTAAGAAATTGAAAATATTATAGATCGCCCAATGAAGAGTAGACGTATGTTAACATCAAAAGACTGTAAACCGGAATGTCTACGATGTAAATGCCTTTAATGTTAAGCCGTATGTCGGAATCACAGAAAAATTGAATAATAAAAGGTCACTAAATTTTAAGAGAAATTTAACATAGCTGAAAAGGAGAAATGAATACGCATAACATAACATACATATGAGCTGAAATTAAAAAAAACGCCAAAGAGAAAAAAGAAGGGTGGGGAAGAGGGAATTTCGGAATTTAAGCACCCTACACCGATAATATTACGCACTTGGACAACCCGCCACGACAAAATTAATTAATTCTTATTTATTATAAATAAAATAAATATAACTTCGAACGAACAAACTGACGTGCACTTACAATTTTTTCCGGTATTGACGGATGAAACCTCCACTCCAATTTATCGCCAAAATTGTATTATACCTTATTTCTCTCTTTGTTAGAATTTTTCTTCCACTCTTTGTGTTATTGGCTCTTTTCTTATTCACTTTTCTTGCACTTAATTAATATTGCCTTCATTTATGCAATTATATATGTATGTACTCTGCTTTTATTTTTTCTTTTTTTTTATATTTTATTATTTATTTTTATTTACGTATGTATTTAATTTAATTTTATGATGGCTACACAAGGTAGCATAGAAAAAATAAAAAAATTAAAGAAAATAAACAGTTCTTGTGAACTGTATAGAAATGCACTTTCACTACTAAATCCCTAACAAGCAAAAAACAAAACGTACCTTTTTTTTATGGAAGATCGTTGAGCTGTAGGTATGTATGAATGTGACCACCAGAAACCCAATGATGAATTCTCAGAGAGTATTAATTCGACTCCGGTTCGAATGGGCCAAAATGTTTGTGTGTAGAAGTTGGAAGGAGCGCTGGATGGGAATATGTTAATTATTCTCTGAGCCGAGCGAATAAACAAAATAATTTATTTATTTTGTTTACTCAGAATTAGACAAAATCCCAATAGGAAATATTTGCAGGAATGGAAATAAAAATAGGAAATAAAACAAGTATTAGGATTGTGGCTTATTTAAGTAAATTTATTAATTAGATTTCGGTGGGGGATTACCTTTCACTATGGCTGCTAAAAAAACAAGAAGGATAAAAAAATTAAGAAAAACCGTAAACAGCATTTTTGACATTAAGTCCAAGTTGACGGTCGATTTAGGCATTATGAGCAAGGGAGAAAGCACGAATATTTGTAGCATTCAGCCTTGGTATACTTTGATTACAAAGGGGAAAAACTTTGTACAGAACCTTTTAATGTCGACAATCAGAGGTGGGATTGTGGCATTAACAATTCGTATTAATGAGCTTTTCAGAATCTATGGTGATCTAGAAAAAACGATCTCAACTCCACAGTTAAGACTAATTTTTCAACGAAAATATAAAAGTTCGGATTAAACAATATAAGTAGAATTTTCTCTCTAAAAATATAAAATAAAACTTGAGAAGTTTTCAGCCCAAAATAAAACTCACTTGGCTGTCAACAAATAAAACACTTTTAATGATTTATATTTTTTCGTCTTAATAACCAGTGATGCCATTAGGATACGAAAGATAAATTTTTCGTATCTTTTGATGACTTTTTGATATATTATTTTGATATTTTTGAATCTGTGCGCAAAATGCACAGAAATCAAATTTTAAACTTTCCTACCCTGACAAAGTTTATTAAAGTTATCATTTCGTTATGAATACTAAAAAACAGTGACAACTAAATACAAAAATAAAATGTATTTTGTTGTTTGGTTTTCTAAGTTTTTCTGTCGCTTGCTTATTCTTGTGTATGTGTGTTAAGATGAAATTTTAGAAGAAAAATTTATATGAACTTTTTGACATAAACGCCTTAACTCGTAAATTAATTTTTGCAAAAATGAATTGGTTTTGATAACATCCAAAGATAGTTACATATAATAAATTTTAAAGTTTGCTTACTGTATTTTTAAATTTACATTCCTAATATTTATGACGTAAATAAATATAAAAACTAATTTATATGATATAATTTTCTTTATAATATTCATTAACTATGTAATTAAAATGTTATGTTAATAAATGTTAAACGTTAAAAATGGATTTTCAAAAGTGTATC
Source organism: Pollenia amentaria (assembly GCA_943735925.1). Classification (NCBI taxonomy): domain Eukaryota; kingdom Metazoa; phylum Arthropoda; class Insecta; order Diptera; family Polleniidae; genus Pollenia; species Pollenia amentaria. The sequence goes on from OX031009.1 coordinate 85,602,959, forward strand.
TCTTTGGAAACTAAAATGTATCTTTCTCGAAATTTCACTGGCAACACTGGTAATAACACACATTTTGTTTTTCTTCTTTTTTTAATGACAATTTAAATCAGGGATTTCCAAAAATTTTGTGGTTGTTTAGTAGTGAGTACCAGAGAGTAAACAAATTGAGAGAATGCATTCATTTACAGCCGAAATAAAATGTTAGTAATATATTTTATAAGTTGTATAACACAAGGGTACAAAATTAAAAATGTTTAGTGTTGATAAAAAATTTGTGGCAATTCTTTACCAATTCAATGTCGCTGATTTTAAAACTGCACTTTTTTTTTCGCAAGCTTTTTGACTCTAAATCAGTTTCAAATATCTTATCAAACAATTGTAAAAAAATTAAAGATTTTTATGTTTTAAAAATTCATAAAAAATAAATATTCCACGCAAATCGCAGCTGATAGAAAAAAAGTGCAGTTTTAAAATCAGCGACATTGCATTGGTAAAAAACTGCTACAAATTTTCTATCAACACAAAAAATGTTTAAATTTGTTCCCTTGTGTTATACAACTTATAAAATAAAATCTTCTAAATTTATACTTCTATGGCAGTTTCGTAATAGTAGAATGCTTTTTAAATGGGATGAACTTAATTTATTACTTCATTTTGCTTTTGTATTGCCTCTTCTTAATCCTTATAAATAAAACACATCATTGTATTTTTTCTCTCTTGATCTATATATTTCGAACTTCAGGATCTATATTATATACAATGATAATTCTTATTATATACATAAATTTATAAAAATTAAACAATTTTAAAAATCTTACCTAAATCTTACGTTGCTTGGAACAAATAAATTTTAAATCCTAAAAAATTTGTTCGCATAGGTAAGCAGTGCCGAATAAAGAGAGGCACTTAAATGAATTTTTTTTTTACTTCAGGATAGAACTCGCTATCCAAATCTTTCCAGAACTCTACAATATTATTTTCGTCTGGAGCATTTACTTCGCTTCGTAGTATGATTAGTTCTGATTGAATATCAAATTCGTAGTTGCTTACATCGCAACGAAAAGGGTTTTCGAAAAGATCTAATAGCGGTTGTAAAATTACAAAATCTTGAAACCTGTCTTGAAAATTATTGAAAAGTGTTTAAAATATTTCGGCATATTCATATCTTTTGTCGATTTCGAGATTTCTATAAACAAGTGAAGTTTTTGGAAAATTGGAAAAATCAACAGTTTTATTTTGGGAAAAAATTAGAAAAAGTTTTGTTTTAAAATTGTGAATGATTTTTGACAAGTCGCATATATTGCGTTCCTTTCCTTGCAATTCCAAAGTTCATTTAACATACTTGTCGTATCTGCCAAAAAAGCTAAGTCTTAAATAAAATTATTGTCTTTTAAACACTGTACTAAAACTTTTTCTATTTTCTCAGTTTCTAGGAACTGAAGAACTTCTTCTCTTAAATCATAAAGTCTATTCAGGCAATCACCGCGACTTTGCCACCGAACTTCTGTAAACATTTTCAGATCACAATTCACAGCATTTTTGTTAGGTTACAAATTTTCGGTGGGTAAGCGCTTGATGTCCGCCTCGAATTTTATTTATTATATCCTCTGCTGTCTTCATAGCTGGGGTATCATTTATGAATTTCGATGCAAGAGCGGTCTGATGAATTATGCAGTGAAAATTATGAACTGCAAAGTCGTGTTTTTTTAATTGGCCCATAAGCCCATTATGGGCCAATTTGCCCAACATTACATTGGCTCCACCTGTGCAGAATCCAGCAAATTGGTTTATATCTACAATGGTAAGAAGCTTTTCTGTGACATCATACAACAACGTACCAGTTACATTTCCATAAAATGTTTCTAAAGTAAACATTAACTCAAAAATAGTGTATTCGCTGTCTACGCATCGAATACAAATTACAAGTTCACACTGATCATTTATGTCAGTGCTTTCGTCTAAACAAATTGAAAAAAATTCGCAATTAATTACTTTTTCCTTAATTGCAGATTCTACACATGGTCCTAATTGAACAGTACGACGGCCTACAGTTTGACTGGACAGGGGAAGAGACTCTATAAATTTAGTATTATAATTAAGCCTTTCCCAAATTTTTTTTAGCAATTGCTTGATAAAAACACCATCCCACAATGATCTTCCTTTCTTAACAATTTCCAATATTAGTAAACTTGAAATCTCCTTTTTCAATTTGGGAACTGATTTTGGTTCATAAATTTCCTCTTCTAATAACCATTTTTCAATTTCTAAAAAAATTGTTTTATTTTATAAAACAGGTCTTCTCTTTCCTTATCATATAAACTATTTATATTATTATGAAAACGATCGCAATGCCGTTTAATAACATATTCCGTTCCTTCCTTAAATGTTGCATAGCATATAAGGCATTGGATGCTACCAAAAGCGTTTTTAACCGCACAATATTTTTTAAGTGCCATCATAATGTTTTTTCTGTTAACCTGAACCAATAATATGTATTAGTAGTGGTATACACAATTGTGCATAGAAATGGATTTCCCTGGTCTATTTATTCAAAAATAAAATAAATTACATGAGAATTATAACGTGAAAAAGTTATTTTAGTAAAAAGTTAGGGTATTCATAGTGGTAAGTAAAATAGAAAGGGTATTCACGTTGTTGGGTTACTCATACGTCAAACATCTGTGCATACATTTTAATTCTAGCTAATGGTATATCATAGCTTTTTACAAAATACCAAATGCGCACCTGAGTTTGCCTGCAAAAATGTATCGTCATTATAACAGGTCAAAGTAACGTAAAATAAATACCATAAATTAGTAAGGTTAACTCTTTGGACTCGGTCATATAATTGTTGCATAAAAAAGTAAGCAATAAAAATAGTGCGAAACAATTAAGTTTCATTAATACATCAATAAAGCACATATTCTTACCCAAAAATTTTACCTGCTGTCACATTTGCTTTTATGTGTATAGGTTACACATAAATTGTAGGAAAAAAAACTTTTTTTTAAATATTTTTACTTACTTAAGAAAAGTGTTTTCAAAGAAAAAAAAAACCCACCGACGCGATTGGTACAGAAACAAAAATATTTTTACAAGCACCAAATACCAACAAATTCTTGTGGCTATTTTTTTTTTTCTTAATAATTTCTGCATTTAGGTACGTCTTTTTAACGAAAGAAAAAGGGACCCTTTTACAGGCATCAAATAATTTTTTTTCACAAACAAAACACATATCGTTAGCTTAAATGCAAAACAATGTATATATTATTTGAAAATTTGAAATTTTTGTTGATTAGGATTCACGTTACATAAGTATTTTTATATAATTTTAAGTCATTAACAAAATTATAAATGACGTATCATCAAATACATATATAATTTTTTTTAACAGCATAATGTATAAACACACTCAAGAAAAAAATTAGCAGAGTTTTTAATTCTTTTTATAAGAACACATTAATATTTTTAATTACCCAAAATGGGTAATCTGTTTTATAACTATTACCACGGTGTTAATAATTTATAATAATAATTTTTAGTATTGCATAAGAAAAAATAAAAAATTGCTGTAAAATTATTAGAACCGAATCCATATACGTATGTAAAATAAAACCTATAATAAATGTGACTATCAGCTTCTTCCACATAGGACTGTTAGGCATTTTGAAATTTTTTATCTGAGATATTAAAAATTGCTTTTAAATCTCAAATAATTACCATTTTACAAAGTTTTTTGCTTTGCATGTAAACTTATGAAATGTTACATTATTCTACATTTAAGTCTTAAAAATTAAACTCTAAATAAAAATTGCACGCAAGGCATTGGATGTTACCAAAAGCATTTTTGACCGCACAAGTTTTTTTGAGTGTAAGCTGAAAGAAAATAATATAGCATCCGCTAGACATGTACACTTGTCGAAGTCACATCGACGACTTAATTGAAGAGTATAAAAATATGTGTTAGTAGTGGTGTACACAATTGTGCAAAGAAATGGAAACCCCTGATTTAAATGCAGTACAAGCTGATTAGATAATACTGCTATACAAATTGTAGTGATCTGACCAGCGCACAGTGGCGCCCGTAGAGCAAGCGAGGTTGCAAAAATCAAAATTTTCATGAGTGCCGACGAAGTTTTGAATAAACCCATGTTATAGGAAACTTTTCAACGATTTCAAATATGCCACTCTTAATAATATCACATTTTTAGTTTAGAAGATATAACCGTTCAAAGTTGACCGACTTTCGGTTTTCAAAAAAACACACAATTTTTAGTCAATTTGTTGCGATTTCAGGTGTAATATCACGAAAAATAGGTAACGAATCGCCTTATTTTTTATTTGTATTGATTGATGTATTTATTAAATGTATAATGATAAAAAAAAAATTAACTGTTTGCTTTGTGTTTCTCCTGGTAAATCACTATTTAAAAACTATCCGTTTTTTCACTATTTTTCAAGTTTGACGGAAAATAAAAAAAAACTATATTTTTCTATATTTGCCATACGTGCAAAACCTGTTCTTTGATTATTTCTTTACATAATTCAAAAGGTTTTATCTGCCCGTACGTGCCCGTTTGGCTTCTAGAGGTAAAAAAGTTCAAAAAGACATGGTTGCAGAAATTGTATGGCGTCCATCCCTTATATGTTTTGACTGACAGTAGTTTGATCTAATAGTTTGAAAAAAACTACTCATTGAAATTAGCAGGTATGTACCTCACATAAACAATACTTTGGCGTACAAATGGTCAGGAACAATATTGACTTATGGTCCCTACAGGTAGGCACAAATCTTATTTGGACACGTGCATAATATCAAAATTGCATTATTCAGCCTAAATCCATATGTATGCACGGAACAGGTAAATTTTAAGGCATGGTAGCATAAGCCTATATATTACAAAATAAGCATAATGCCTGGATTAGTCTACGCCTGAAAGTTGGCGCAACAATTACTGAAACCATTAAACAATTTAAGTACTGAAAACATGGCGTTGAACAATTTAAAATTATTTGAACTGTTTAGAAAGTCAACCACACCAAAGTTTTTCACGGAAGTGAAAATTCTGCCTGAGAAGTTGACATTGATCAGCAAATGGGGCTGCGATGGATCATCCGGACAAAGCGTTTATAAGCAAAGGATATCTTTCGATGACGCTACAATATCGGACGGAAATATGTTTATGGCATCTGTTGTTCCTTTGCGGCTAAAATCGGATGATTCCCTACACTGGAAAAATCCACGTCCCTCATCAGTGCATTATTGCCGACCAATAATGTTTCAGTTTGCAAGGGAATCGGCAGAACTCATAAGGACTACGGTGAAGGACATTGAAGAACAAATAAGCAAGATTAAGCCTACAAAGCTGCAAATTGGAGAAGGAAAATATATTGAATGCAATTACGAGTTCCACCTGACCATGGTTGACGGAAAAGTCGTAAACGAACTGACAGGAACAAACTCAACAATGTCATGCCCGATTTGCAAAAAGAGTCAGAAGAACTTTTTTCAATTCAATTCAATTTATTTCATATATAATATGTTACATCTCAATTTTATATAATTAGTTGTAAAGAGTTTAAGATTAGTATCTTTTTCTGCTTAATTATAATATATTTCAATTAGTTTTCATAGACAGAATTATATTGGAGGTAAAAATTTAGCAAAAACCTATCTAAACCCCTTTTTTCGTATTATTTTTATATTTTTTTTATCGATTTTATATTATTATTTGTCAGAAGAACTTTGGTAATTTAAACGATTCTACAAATGAGGAGAATTACGAATATGGAATGTCACCATTGCACGCAAGGATAAGGTGTATGGAATTCTTGCTAAAACTGGCATATACCCTACCACAAGAGGAGGAAAACTTCGATGAAAATACATCAATAAAGGATAAGGAAAATATCAGAAAGAAGCAAATACAGGATGGTTTTTTTGAAACAAGTTGGACTAAAAGTAGACTGTCCCAAGCACGGATACGGTAACTCTAACGATGGAAACACTTCTAGGAGATTTTTTGAAAATGATGAGGCAGTAACTAGAATCATTGGAATTGACAATCAAATCGTGAAAAGATTGGGAACGATCTTGGATGTTTTAAACTGCAAAGAAAATGTCAATTCTACAAAATATGGAGAATATGCGTCGAAAACTGCATCTCTTTTAGCAGAAATGTATCCACAGAAGAAGTTGACCCCGACCGTCCATAAAATATTGGCGCATGGCAAAGATATAATTGAGTACCAGCCTTTGCCAATTGGAGAGCTTTCTGAAGAAGCACAGGAGTCTCTTAACAAATTTTATAAAAAATATAGATTGCAGAACACATTCAAAGCATCAAGGGTAAGGCAAAATAAGGACCTCTTCAACATGTTGGCAGCATCTTCCGATCCACTTATTTCTTCCCTGCGGCATGTGAAGTCACGAATAGAGTTACAAAATAATTATAGTTTAGAAATTGTTAGTCTTTTAGATATACCTTCTCTTACGAATTGTGATGAATATTTTACAGAAAATTGAAAAAATAAATTTAAAAAAATAAATAATTTTTTTTTTTAATTTGTTGGGTAATAATTTAAAACATAAAACCCTTAAGAAAAAAAATAAAAACAATCTAAAAATGTAAAAATAATTTTTTTTAGTTACCATAGAATTGATTTTTCTACTAATTTCAACTTTGATAACCCATAAGTATGCCCCTACAAAGCGTAGCACCCTTTCCAAACGCTCATTTCATAGGCTGAACAGTTATCTATCATATGCTGTTTAAACTGTTCAATTATCTTATTCGGTTCAAAAGATATGATTTTTGCAACGAAAAAACTCAAATGGCGCCACTGTGCAGCGGCAAGCTTTGAGTGTCGCTCTTTTATTCCTCAACTGAGTTTTAATTTATGACGGCTAAATCGAACTCCCTTTTTAAGAGTTTAATTTGACCTGTTATATTTACGTTAAAGAGATAACTGTTTAAAATGGACTTTTTTGTTTTTAATTCTCAAAATAACTCCGGGACTGAAAATAATAACAATTATTATTTTTTTGAAAGGCTATGGGAAAATTCCTTTATTTCCAGTTGGGAATTTTTAACCATTATCGCTACATACATATATTTTATTTGAGTTATCGTAGCCAATTAAAAAAACAATTTTTTTTTTGTTATTGATAGCCATTATTTCAACCAAAAAATGTTTCGGTTAAAAATATGTATTGTAAAAATGCATTTATTTTTCCATTATAAACAAATAATTTATTTTTTTGGTTGCAATTATCCATTACAAACAAATAAGAAAGTATGGTATGCATGCCCGATCCTACGATACTCCACACCACAATATTTAGAGATAACTTTTCAAGAGTGTACCTTAGGGACCCATGGGCATTCATGGACCACGCCATTACTTTATGAAGTTAAGATTCATGTCAAAATTCTCACCATTTACAATATGCTTGTTCCTAGAACCTTTGTACCAAATTTCAGCAATTTATCTTCAAAACTGCGACCTGAACCTTACGTACAACGTTTACATAGACAGACATTTTTTCGATGATTTTTTTTTGTCGCTTATTTTATAACTGTTACGATCCCTGAAATAACTGTTATTAAAGAACTTTTTTGATACCAGTTATAACTGTCACCGTTCCTGGTTAATTGTTTTTATGGATATAAAAAGTTTTTGTTTTAATTTTTTTAATATTATACGTATATGAGTTTGACACTTTTATTAAATAACTTTAAATATAAGCATAAAAATCGAATTATTTAATTTGAAATATTCTTTAGAAAAAATATTTCCTTGCAAAGATTAATTTTTTAGTGGATATCGAAATTTGGTTTTTTTAGGTTGAAGAATCCTCGCATTTTAAATCTGATTTTCTTTTTGCAAAAAAACTTGAATATTTACTTTACTTTCTTAAATTAAATTGGCTACTGGCCTTATCCTCAATAGCATATAATCCTATAAAATTAAATATTTACATTGACAGTACATATATAAATTTGTATTTGTTTTTATTATATTTTTCAATTATTTTTGTCTACATCAGGGGTTTCCATTTCTTTGCACAATTGTGTACACCACTCCTAACACATATTTTTATACTCTTCAATTCAGTCGTCGATGTGACTTCGACAAGTGTACATGTCTAGCGTATGCTATATTATTTTGTGTCAGCTTACACTCAAATAATATTGTGCGGTCAAAAAGAAGACTTAAATGTAGAATAATGTAACATTTCATAAGTTTACATGCAAAGCAAAGAACTTTGTAAAATGATAATTTTGTGAGATTTAAAAGCAATTTTTAATATTTCAGATAAAAAATTTCAAAATGTCTAACAGTCCTTTGTGGAAGAAGCTAATAGTCACATTTATTATAGGTTTTATTTTACATACGTATATGGATTCGGTTCTTATAATTTTACAGCACTTTTTTATTTTTTCTTATGCAATACTAAAAATTATTATTATAAATTATTATCTGATCACTAATTCCACTAACACCGTGGTAATAGTTATAAAACAGATTACCCAGTTTTGGTGTTTAAAAATATTAATGTGTTCTTAAAAAAGAATTAAAAACTCTACTAATTTTTTTCTTGAGTGTGATTATACATTATGCTGTGAAAAAAAAATTTATATATTTATTTGATGGTACGTCATTTTTAATTTTGTAAATAACTTAAAATTATATAAAAATACATATGTTACGTGGATCCTGATCAACAAACAATTCAAATTTTCAAATAATATCTACATTGTTTTGCATTTAAGCTAACGATATGTGTTTTGTTTGTGAAAAAAATTCTTTGAAGCCTGTAAAAGGGTCCCTTTTTCTTTCGTTAAAAAGACGTACCTAAATGCAGAAATTATTAAGAAAAAAAAAATATCCACCAGAATTTGTTGGTATTTTGTGATTGTAAAAATATTTTTGTTTCTGTACCAATCGCGTCGGTGGGTTTTTTTCTTTGAAAACACTTTCCTTAAGTAAGTAAAAATATTTAAAAAACAAGGTAAAAAAGTCTTGTTTTCCTACAATTTATGTGTAAAACTATACATAAAAGCAAATGTGACAGCAGGTAAAATTTTTGGGTAAGAAGATGTGTTTTACTGATGTATTAATGAAACTTTATTGCTTGGCACTATTTTTATTGCTTACTTATTTATGCTACAATTATATGACCGAGTCCAAAGAGTTAACCTTAATAATTAATGGTATTTATTTAACGTAACTTTGTCCAGTTATAATGACTTTATACATTTTTGGAGGTGCGCATTTGGTATTTTGTAGCTAGAATTAAAATGTATGCACAGATGTTTGAAGTATGAGTAACCCAACAACGTGAATACCCTTTCTATTTTACTTACCACTATGAATACCCTAACTTTTCACTAAAATAACTTTTTCACATTATAATTCTCATGTAATTTATTTTATTTTTGAATAAATAGACCAGGGAAATCCATTTCTATGCACAATTGTGTATACCACTACTAATACATATTATTGGTTCAGGTTAACAGAAAAAACATTATGATGGCACTTAAAAAATATTGTGCGGTTAAAAACGCTTTTGGTAGCATCCAATGCCTTATATGCTATGCAACATTTAAGGAAGGAACGGAATATGTTATTAAACGGCATTGCGATCGTTTTCATAGTAATATAAATAATTTAAATGATAAAGAAATAGAAGACCTGTTTTATGGAGCCAATGTTATGTTGGGCAAATATAATGGGCTTATAGGTCAATTAAAAAAACACGAATTTGCAGTTCATAATTTTGACTGCATAATTCATCAGACCGCTCTTGCATCGAAATTCATAAATGATACCCCAGCTATGAAGACAGCAGAGGATATAATAAAAAAAAATCTGAGGCGGACATCAAGCGCTTACACACCGAAAATTTATAACCTTTTTAAAAAACAATAATGCTGTGAATTGTGACCTGAAAATGTTTACAGAAGTTCGGTGGCTAAGTCGCGGTGATTGCCTGAATAGACTTTATGATTTAAGAGAAGAAGTTCTTCAGTTCCTAGAAACTGAGAAAATAGAAAAAGTTTTAGTACAGTGTTTAAAAGACAATAATTTTATTTTAGACTTAGCTTTTTTGGCAGATACGACAAGTATGTTAAATAAACTTAATTTGGAATTGCAAGGAAAGGAACGCAATATAAGCGACTTGTCAAAAATTCACAATTTCAAAACAAAACTTTTTCTAATTTTTTGCCAAATTAAGACTGGTGATTTTTCCAATTTTCCAAAAACTTCACTTGTTTATAGAAAGCTCGCAATCGACAAAAGATATGAATATGCCGAAATATATGAAACACTTTTCAATAATTTTCAAGACAGGTTTCAAGATTTTGTAATTTTACAACCGCTATTAGATCTTTTCGAAAATCAGCGACATTGAATTGGTAAAGAATTGCTACAAATTTTTTATCAACACTAAAAATTTTTAATTTTGTACCTTTGTGTTATACAACTTATAAAATATATTACTAACATTTTATTTCGGCTGTAAATTAATGCATTCTCTCAATTTTTTTACTCTCTGGTACTCACTACTACACAACCAAAAATTTTTTGGAAATCCCTGGTTTAAACATTCACTGATTTATTAGCCATAAAAGTAGAAAATATTCATACTGATGCATTTATTTATCTAAATAATATAATACAACGGATTCTTATATGAATCTTATGCTAAAAACATAATTTTGTTGTAGCGGGTCAATGATTGCCCATAGAGTGTCATACTATACTTTCTTACTGGCTTATATATCTATATGCTTACATTTAAAACATAAAGGCTATCTATATAAAATTTTCCCAAAAACCTGCCAAATATTTCGCTTCACAACAGCTCTAACTCTAAAGAAAAGTAATAAGAAGCGAAGATATTAGAAAAGAAAATAACTATTGCATCGGTTTTTATTACAATCTTTGGAAGAACTCAAAGCGTGACGCACTCTACAGAATTTAATACTCAAATTTTTTTTATTTTCTTTTTGTCGAACTTAAATTTTTTATTTGCTTAAAAGGAGGTAATGAAATTGAAATAAAATTATAGCTGAAAAAAAATTCATTCTACTCACAATATAAAAAAAAACCTTATTTTTCGTCACGAACACTACAACAGTCGGACTAACAATCGGACCACCTAAAAAATTTTTAATTTCTAGAATAACGTTAAAAGATCTGATGTAGGGTTCGGAGGCAACCATAATATGGTTGTGGCTTCTTGATGGAGGACACATTTAACCATAATATGGTTGTCGGTGATAATAATATGGTTAAATTTAAACATAATATGTTTACAATTTTCTTTAAAAATAGTTTTGTTGGAGGTGACCATATTTAAACATAGTTTTTCTCTGGGTGTACATATGTTTATAAAACTGGCCTCACCCATGAACAAACTGATCAGATTCTAAAAAAAGCTTAAAAAAATATACGTATCTCTTAGTTTTTCAAGATCAATTCATTTCGGTTTTTTGACAGCAATTCAACTTTTAATGTGAATTAAGTTGTGACGACATTAATACAATGCAAAGTGTAGTCCCTCATCGATCTCGATAGCTGAGTTAAAAACTGTAACACTATGTCGACTGCAGTGCAGTACACCTCCAGGGTGAGGGCAAGATTCATTATCAATAATTTAAATACGTTTAAAATTTATTTTAAAACAAAATGTTTATACAAATGTTTCTTAAAACAGATTTCAAGTTTAAATAATTTATTTATGAATAAGTCAAATAGTGTTTATTTATAAAAAAAATTATTTTATTTACCGTATGTTTTTTAAGCAAATTTTTTATTATTATTGGACCGGAAGGAATATGAGCTATTTCATCAATATAACGACTTAATTGTTATAATTATATCAACTTTTATTGTGTAGTTTCTGAATAAAACTTAAATTGGATCGTGAATAATTTTTATTTTTTTTCTGGATATATAACAATTATTTCTTGATTTCTATATTTTGCATAAAAATAATCATTTTTATTTTAGAATTATGTCTTAAGCCAAAGCTGAACTTGCTAAACGTAATTGTAATAAAGGCTTGAGATGTGAGTCTGCAAATTTCGTTTCAACTTAAAAAAATGGTTTTTATTAAGCAAAATACAAAAATCCAGAAATAGTCGTCATATATCAAGCAAAAATTGAAAATTTTAAATACTCGCAGTGTTCCAAAAACAAAAATTAAACTCAAAAATAAGTATTATTTGCAATAAAAAATATAATTCAAATATAATTTTTAATAACTTTTTTTGTATATAGTATAAAAATTCAATAAAAACGAACAGTTTTGTACATAAAAGTGGATATGTTAAAAATCCCGGGACTCATAAAAATAAATCCCGGGATTCGGGATTTATAAATCCCGAAAAATCCCGGGAATTCGGGATTTCCCGTTTGGCATCCCTGGTGTCCAGGTATGGGCATTTCCCCCCAGATTAAGGGGTTTTATTTCATTTAGGGCCAAATTTAGGGGTACAAATTCTTAGGGGGAAATTTGGGGGACATAAATTTATATTTAGGGGATTTTATGGCTGTTCAAACCAATAACTTAGTAATACTAGATATATTTTACAGCTTGTTGTTGGTTGAGCAAAACTCGTTTTTTAAAAGTTAATAGTTAAAAATGGGCTCCAAAAGAAGCAGGTTTTATGTATGAATTAATACCACAAATCACTTCAAACCTGTTGATGGGATGCTTGATTTTTGTATGTGGTGTTTCCGGACTGGAGGACTATTTGCTGGTGAAAATAAGCGCTTGTTTTATCCTAGTAAAGCATGCAAACAAAGCACACCTAAAGTGCTTTTTTAAGGGCTAACTGTATTAACATATTCATTAATGTTTTTTTATAGCTTGTTTAAATGCCTTTTTTTAAATAATTATCGTAAACCATACATTTTTTTTTCGGCTTAAAACCTTCTTCGTTGTCTGCACTTTAATAGCAGATTTTTGTATATTTTATTCGTTATCATTTAGTGCTATAAAAGCGCTGTCTTATTGAAGCTCTCGATTATGCGCTTTTTCTCTTAAGTGCTTCAAAAAACACAAATTTTTTTAATGGGTAGGTTCTAACTACACGTTTTGGGTCTGAGATTCACTGCCTGATTGTAGAACGCGAGCGAGCTGTGACCAAATTTAAAAATTTGTTTTTGTTTTAAATGTAAGTTAAGCGAGTCACTTTTGCGCTCGCGTTCTACAAACAGGCAGTCAGTTTACAAGGTTCTAACTAGCTTATAGAACCTTGTTAACTTAAAAAGATTTTATGTGGAAACTTTAATTGCAAATGGAAACAGGTTACTCAGATTTAAAATTTTATATTGCACAAATAGAACCAACTGTTTTGAAACATTTTCAAAAACGGTTTCCTTAGCTAGTGGTATTTTCAGTAGTGGTCAGAATTGCACGTTCTTTCAAAGAGTCTTACTTGAGTTTAAAAAATAGATTTAATCAATTTATCAACTTTTATATTGTAAAATAGTTTAATCACGATTTTAATTGCCAAAAGATCCATCACAATAAAAATGGAGCTTCAAACGTAGCAGGTACACGCTGAAGTTTATATTGTTTCAGTTATTCTTTAATATTGTTCCTTACAAATCTGCTTCGTAGTAAGAGAATACAGTGGCTAGCGCTACCGCTAGGAATTTTTGAAAAGTCGCAAAAAAAGTCGTTTGAAAAAATAAAAGTCGCATATCTCTTTTTTAACATTCAAAACCGCCAGCTGCATGTTTTTCATTTTCAAAAGCCTCTTTTACATTAAGGGTTTTTATGATATCGCTTAAAAGTCTGGCAATCTGTGCAAACTATGTATTTTTACACCTTCGCAAATGAACAAACTTCGTAATTTTGACCAATAATTGTGCATTTATACCAACAGATTTTTTTTATGCTTACCATCGTTTTCAACGAAAAATTCAACAATTTAAACAGCAAATTCTTGGAATAATGTGAGCAAATTTGTCTTTTGTTTTCGTTATATATTTTTTAACACAAATTTCACTTTTTAGACTCAATTTTAACTTTTTATATATATTTTTCATTTTTAATTAATTTTTGTATTGCCGTTTCATAAAAATTTACATTTATTGTTAAAAATTACACAAAAGTTAAAAAGGCGCTTTATGAAACGAGTCTCGCAAGTTTCTCCATTTGCACAAATATCAATTTTAAACGATTTCAAGAAAACCCTTATTATTACTGTGTTTTTTTTCCGTGTCACTGAAGATTATTGTGTTGAATCAATAAAAGCTCTTGATTAAGCTATTCTTAGGACCTGCATCGATTTTTATTGTGAGTAACCTTTGGTGGTCGATTTGTCATTGCAAATTTTAAAAGTTTGGACAAGCGGTCATCGATGAAATACATGTAAGTAATTTGGTAACCAATGAAAACTTTGTGGTAGAGGATGAACCAAATGTTGCATTAACCTCTTAAAAAACCCCAGAGCGGGTCATAAACCAAGAATTTTGGAACCGAAACGTGCGACAAAAAATACAGCAGCCAACTGAAAATTATACAAGCTTTCTAGAAAAAGACATAGCACGAGAAGAAACTTTGAATTAACAACATTGCTTTACGAGCTGTAAATGTGACTATCAAAAAATTGTTGCACAAAACAAGCGTTAGGAATTTTTTAGGGATTTTTACTTGTCAGATCAAGAAGAAAAGTCATACTATGTTTTCAAATCAATTAAGAGATTTTAAAGTGCTCGAAAAGGATTAAATCGAGAAATTCGCGAAAAAACTACTTTTTTAGCTTTAGTAACCCATTTTGGATTGAAACTTTTGCGATTTAACAAAAATTAGTTTACAAGGGACACGAAGAAAAACATAATGTAACTGTGTAGCTAAACGATGTAATATGGAGTTGTAAGTCCGTAAAATTAATTTTTGAAGACGATGTTCCTGATTTAAAAACACATATTACATCAGTTTCAGGATTAAATGCCTAACCAAATTGTGCATAACGTGGCTTAAGCAACTGTGCGAATACATTTAAATCGTATATGTCAAACCATATTGAACTTAAGGAAAGTGGTTATTAAGTTTTGAGAAATTATCAAAGTTCTTTTTGGGAATATATAACTTTTCACCAAATATTTCCCTATTTTATTTTTGATAAAAAATACTGAAATACTTATTGTTGGAGAATAATCTGTTTCATCAGTAAATGCCCTCCCAAAAAATTTTAGAAACGCCACAGCTATCTTTTAATAAGACCACAGAGGGAATGAGAATTACAAACACTCAAAAAGTCCCACTTGCAACGATATCAAAGCTTAAACAAAACAGTGAGTTAATCTATAAAGTTCATAAAGTTTTTGCTAAAGCAAAGTGCGAAACTGATCGCACATTCCGACAAAATTAATGTTTTTTATTTTTTTTTAAATGCATTTGAGAGGCTTTTCGTTAATTTTTGACAGTAGCTTAAGCTTGTTATTCTGGTAAGGCCATTAAGTGCCATTATTACCATGCCAAAAATTCGTCTTATTAAAAAGAAAAAATATTTATTTTAAAAAATAACTTTGATGAATACAAAATAAAATCATAAAATATACATATTTAAAAAAAACTGGCACTCTTATTGCATTATCGTTATTCTTATTACTTTTTTAACTTTCGGAATTTTAACATTCCCAATAACACATGGTTATATCTACAAAAATTATTTCTTACCGTAACACAAAGTTATATTTGGTACTTAGAACCATGTTGTCCCAAACTCATGTGCCTCATCGTTGAGCAACAGAGTTTATCGGTTTTTTGAAAGTCAATTTGTGCAAAAACTAATAAATATTTTTGAAAGGATAATAATATTTCAGGAATAAATTGAAATTATTCAAAAACTGTTTTTAAGTTGATTGGAAACGAACTAAATCAATTAATAATATTCAACCTTAATTTTCACTACAGCAGTGTTGGTTACAGTCTTTTCTAAACTGTTTATAAATTGCTTTGAAATATGTTTTATTAAATAAAAATATTCAAGAAACTTTAAACAAATTTTTTTGTGGGAATTTCCGTAAAATGTTTTAATATTTAAAAAATTTAGCTATGTTCTAGCTATTCTGTCCATTCTGTTCTAGCGATATTCTTTGCACAAAAGTTAGTTAATAATAATATTCTCTCTCTCTCTCTCTCCTTTTTAAAGCGATAATGAATCAGTCAGTCAGCCAGTAACATACAAAATACAATCATTTTTGTTTAATATATGTATATCTTAAAACAAACATTTTTATTCGAATTTTTCTTAAAACACATTTAAAATTTTATGAATACGGTTTTGATTAAAAACCTTTGCGTACGGCAATTTCTTCTTAAAATTTTTTAGAGGACAGTATGGTAATGAAAAAAAAGAGTTAACATCACTGGTTGTAAGTCAATTGTTTTTTATGACTGACTTTTTCTCGAAAAGTATTGAACTAACTTTAATCTAACTCAAAAGTTATGCATAGATTATTGAGTTGTTTTTGTACAACTGATTTCTTCTCGATAAGTATTGAACTAGCGTTTGGCTAACTCAAAGCTAATGCAATGGATTTTAGTAAAAAGCGATTTGCTTGTTTTGTGTAGAAACAAGAACCACACTATAGAAGAAAAACATACATTATTTTCATGTTTTAAAAGTAATATTGGAAGCAAAAATTCCCATATTCTATTTGCTTAAATTATTTAGTTAAATACATCTCAATTTCAAAGTAAAAATATTATGAAAACCATATCGGGCATGCTATGCTGCTGGTGTCGTATACATAATTGAGTGTTATTGTAAACAAAGGAGCAATGCAATAAAAGTGAAACAAAACATATGTCTCTCTCTCTCTCTGGTGCTAATTGCGGTCATGCATTTTTATATGCCCTTCACCCTTGCAATAAGGCCAGAAAGTTATGCAAATAGGTCCATAGAAAGATGGATCTATCGATGTTTTACATTTCATTAAAATCTGTAATACTTTTGGAAAGGCAGAAATCGCCCCATATCTCCCCTCGTGATCCTATTTTTAAAAGAAAGTTCATTATAAACAACTAAAAATTTATTTAAAAAATGGATCATTTAAATTTCATTTAAAATAATTGAATTTAACATTAATTTTTAAATTTTTATTTATTTAGCAGCATATTTCGTAATATTTTATAGTCGTTACTATAAAAAATTATATATTTAAACACACAAAAAATCAAACTACATAACAATATAAGTGCAGAAAACACTATTTTTTTGGTAGTTTGTTTTTTGAATAACAAACATAAATGTTAAAAAAATAAAAGTTTTCGTAAAAAAGCTAAATTTGTATTCAATTTTAAAGAATGAAAAACGAATTTAATAACCCACAATCAGTTACTGTTATAATTTTATGAGTGTATATGTTCTAAATTTCAATAAAATCAATTAGATTGTTCGGATTGGAAGATATTGTCCCGTATCTCCCCTCGTGGTCCTATTTTTTAAAAATGCATAGCTTATGTGTTCATGTATGTTAGGGTGGGTCAAAAAAATATTTTTCTCGTAACGATTTCTAATAACGTAAATATGTTCTATATTTGTCTGTAAAATATTATTAATTTATTTTTAGTGTAAGAGCCCGCACTTTGATCTTCATTTTGTTAAATTTGTTATATAACAGCAATAGCATTGTTTTGCAAAAAAGTATATTACTGTATCCTAACGATTTTTAAGTTCTCGAGGATTCAGACACAAGCAATTCATTCATTGAAAAGTATATATTCTTCCAGTAAATATTTTTGATAGAATACATCTATCTATCTATATATATAAAAATGAAAAATGGTTGTATGTTTGTTTGTTGGCTTATAGACTCCTAAACTACTGAACCGATTTTCCTGAAATTTTTACAGCAACATCATGTGAGCCCTAAAAATAAAATATGCTACTTATTTTTTTGATAGGGGCAGGGGAATTGGTACCCCCCATTGGATGCCAATATTAAATATCGCATATCTTAAGAACTGTTATAGTGAGAATGTTCAAACTTTGTAGAAGTCACTCTTATGGTATACTACTCTATTGAGAATAAAAATAAAGCGATAGGCGCAGGGGGGAAATACCTCCCATAGGATGCATATATTAAATATCGCTCAACTGAAGAACTATTAAAGGGACAGTCCTCAAACGTGGTTAAAGCTACTATTATGGTAAACTATAACTTTCAATATAAAAATGGGTGGGGTAGACAGAAAAGGAGCAGTACCCCTCATAGATACAGATATTAAATATCACATATCTGAACACAAAAGTCATCAACCTTTATTGAACACCTTTCAAATATGAGCCCCGAAAATAAAATAGGCTACTTATTTTTTCGATAGGCCCACGGGGAAGTAGTACCCCCATAGGATACCAATATTAAGTTCGGATATCTTAAGAGCCACTGCATCCATTTTCTTGAATTTAGGATCTTCTGAGCACCGAAATTGAAGTAAGATAGCTGCAGGGAAAGTGCTACTGCCCCATAGGACTCCAATGTTTAATATCGCATATCTAAAGAACTGTTATAGTAAGAATGTTCAAACTTGTTAGGGGTCACTCTTATGGAAAACTACACATTTAAAAATATTAATTAAGGGGGTAGGCGCAGGGGGAGTAATCCCCCATTGGAAGCATATATTTAATATCGCATTACTGAAGAACTATAACAGCGAGAGTCTTCAAATGTGGATAAAGTAACTATTTTGGTAAGCTATAAATTTCTAAATAAAAATGGGCGGGGTAGACGAAGTAGGAGCAATACCCTCCATAGGACGAAAATATTAAATATTTCATATCTGAAGACAAAAGTCCTTAAGCTTTGTAGGAACCACTCTTATGATAAACTACACCTTTCAAAATAAAAATATAATATACGAATGAAAAATCGCATGTTTGTTTCTTCTCTACAGACTCCTAAGCTACTGAGCCGATTTTCCTGAAAGTTTCACAGTAATTCCTCATTACCCGACGCTTAACATAGGCTATTAATATATTTTAATTACCAAGTAGGCGTGGCACCAACCATACAATAAAAATATGAATTACCTTATTTCTGGGGACGGTTACAGTAAGAGTTTTCCAATATGAAACAAATAACTTCGTTATTAACACAAAATCTGCCAAAAAGTCGGCTGGGTTAGACAAGCGAGCGTAGCACCTCCAATAAAATGGCAATTACGATTTCTACGTATTTGGAGTACTGTAATAGTGAACGTATTCCAATTTTGAACAAATAGCTTAGATAATAACCCACAACATATTTCAAAAAGAAGGTTCAATGGAAAAAGTAGACATGACACATCCCTTACAAAGACACTTGAAATTTCTGTATATCTGTTGAACTGTTACTGTAAACTCATTTAAATTTAGCCCAAGATGCTTTGCTTTTTAAAAAAATCTTACCAATTTTATTTCGAAGGGGGTAGCAAAGCGCACCGGGTTAAGCTAGTATAAAATAATACACAATAAATAAATCAGTTTGGGTTTACTACGCGGACAGTGAAGATGTGTGTTTATTTTTTTATTTGAACTGTTTTAACTTCTAACCGTTATTATGGAAACCAGAAGCCAACATTATTTCTGCACGAGATTCGAAAATGAAGAAGATATTAATGATTATGTTTTACCAACTTACGAATATGTTACGAAATACGATGATTGGAATAGGCAGCAACTACAAATAACAAGGAATAATTCACTGCCCAATTAAGATCCAAATTACCTAATTTGTCATACAAAATTTTGAGAGCAGATTATCTCAATTGCACGTAATTCTATTTCTATTACCCTGTGGATTACTTCAAAATCAATGTGAGCTCTAATTTTAATCGGTTTTTTACCATTATCAAGTAGCTGTCAAAGCACTAAAAAATAAAATCAAATAATAACATAAAAAAAAAGTAAACAAGCAAAAAAGTAAAGGAAGTTAATGTAAATTATAAAATTTTAATAGTATAAGAACAACGGAATGAAATCAAAAAAATTAATTATAAAAAAGATATTGATAAGAAGAATGTTATTAGAAAAATTGGCAGATGACACGAGTACGATTATAGACAACCTGTTGAATGTACAGGAAACATATTTGCAGCTTTTGAAAGAGCTGCCTGCAAGTAGTACGAGTAAATGGCTATTATTCCGGTAACCGCGTAGTTCGCCCAATTTTTCTCGCCATATCTCCAACAATGCCCGCTCGCTGCATTGACTCGATTTGCTTACAGCTTTTCTATTTACTGAAGAAATAATTATTTTATATACATATTTCTTTCAAATAATATTTGAAACTTACTTTTTCTTTTCATTGTAACATGAAACACCAAACAAACAATTAAATTTAGCAATAAACAAAAATAAGAAGAAGAAGAACTGTTAAAACCGATTATAAAAGCGCCGTGCGAAGATGGTAATCCAAATAAGTAAAAAACACAGAGAGCGAAGTAATCCAAAGCACGTGCGAACATGCTATTAGATAAGACTTGGTGTTAGAGATGCCAACGATACATCGATGTTTTTTAAATATCGACATATTGTTCGTAAGCATCGATGTTTTGATGGACATCGGCGTCAAAACTAAAAAACATTGATTTCGTACATTCAAAAAACAGGTTTTAACAGTTAACCAGCTCATAGTAATTGTAAGTTACTACTGTATATGTTAGCGGGGGCCAAGTTTGTGTGCTCAGAAGGAAGCCTTCGGGAATGCCTTTAGCACAGCAAACATGTTGCCTAGTTCTACCTCTAAGTGGTGGTCCCCGGGCATCTAAATGAAACAATTTAGATGGCGAAAGAATTAGGCTCTAGGTCAGGCTATCCTAGAGTAGTTTGGTACTCGAAAGCCAGCGCTATCGAATGTTACTAGGAAGATTCAATAGTGCGGGGTATCGACCGGAATACCCATGGTTATCTGGTACCCCGGGAGTCAGATAGCCCCGGTGCTTCGGCACCGTCTGACTATTTGGTTGCAGGTCCGCTTTAGCAGTCCACTTGTAGTGGAAACTTCTAGATGAGGATAGGTAACCAGATAGATGAGAAGAATTCCGGAAATAATACATGCAAGATTGTGGAGTTGATTGTGTTGTGTCACAATGTTATTGTTGTGGTGTGGGGAGCTGGGTGCAAGTGCGTTGGGGCCCGCGGGCCTAGGGGTGGGCTGGGTGAAATGCGTTGGCACAATGGTGGCTTTGTGGCGTGTGTTTGTAGATTGATTGGTGTTTCCTGTTATGTTATGTATTGTGAATTGGTGTTCCGTGAGCATTGGGTAGTGGTGAAGACTTAGTATCCTCGCATGGTTAGTACTATCATTGGGGAAAGCCGAGGTGAAAAGATTGATCTGCTACCGGTGCGGGAGTCAGTCCGTATAAACGTTCTGGAGAGACGGTCACGTGTTGATCAAGTTGGAATTAGTACAATCCTTGGTTAGTAGTGTCAACAACTGCCCGCCTACCAGTTGTTGATGCGAACGGTTGGTGCGGAAAGTTCCTCTTGATGCTTCACGGTCGTATACAATAGTCCTTGGCTTTATGTAATGTTTTATGTGCTTATGTACTTATGTGTCAATTCATTAAATTTTGTATGTATTATGGATGGAAGGATTCAAATTTATCTGGCATGCTGCCCTCGTTTGGAAGCTGTTAAAGTGGTACACGAGGTGGCTGTCGGTTGTGCCCAAATTCGTGGGCGAAGGTTCTGGAATTGCGAGGAGAGTTATGAGAATGACTCAATTCGTAAGGAAGGTTCCTTCAATTAAAGCTGATGGTGTATACTGACCAAACAGAGGTATACATCATTGTTACCTGTATATGTTACAGCCGAAACATATATGGGGGCAATTGGTAAATGCATATATAAATCACCCTGTGCTAAGACCACCATGAGATTATGCCCTTGGGTTGGTACTCATGTAAAAAGGATACTATGTATATGTTAGCAATGCTGGCGTCAACCGTCTTCGCAAAAAAAAACCGCATAGGCATAACTCTCAGTATGTCAGTGAGTATCGTAGAATTTGGACGTCGAATGAGTGCAATAGTGACACTTTTGACTTTAGAAGCTGAGACGGTTTTAGTAATTATTTTTTCTAAGATTAGCTTGCTTACTTGTTCCACTTGAAATTTTTTTGCGATACGATTACTTTAGAAACTCAGTACAATGGAGAATATAAACGATTCTCAAGTATTTAAGCTGCTAATATTTAGACTACAAAAACAAAGTAATGCCGACAGTTCAACTTGGAAAGTAGTATCTAGCATGTGTACTATTAGCCAAGAAGGAAACACTTTAAATTCATACAAAAAAGAAAAATTTAAACCCAGTGATCAAAATTATTATGATAAGATCCAAGAAAATAATGAAAACTTCAAACAAGCCCAGCAGAAACTTACATTGAAAAGTAATGAGTTAAAAAGCTAATATAACTACTATTCACTACTTATACAGTGGCATTTTAACTCATTATTTACACATGATGATATCATTGGAGGCAAGTACTTACCACCCTCGCTTACAAATAGGGAGTTAAATAAGTCATTACCGCATTCGCTTACAAATAGGGAGTTAAATAAGTCGTTACCACGTTCGCTTAAAAATAGTAACTTTACATTGGTATTAACAAAACTGAATTTCTTAACCAAATTGTGTTTTTAATTTAATTTACTTTCTAATTTGACTACCCTGCATTTAGGACAGCAATTAAGTATTTAAATAATTCATATTCAATTATATTACAAATAGTTCTTCATTTATAAGAAATAAAAAAAGCAAATTGTAAGAACAAATATGTATTTATAATCAATTTGTATTAGATTTGAATAAATAAAACCTTAAATGCATTTTAATATGAATTTTTTTTTTTTTTTTTGTTAGGACCAGCACTCAGGGGATGACCCCTACTAATGCATTGCATTGTGTTGGAACTAGGAAAATAGGTTATGGGAAGGAGGAAAGAGGGAGTAGTGCTTGTGAACATTCGACTTGAACTTATTCATGTTGTAAGTGAGAGGGAAGACTTCAGCAGGAAGGTTATTCCACATACGAACAGTCCGGCCAAAAAACGAATTTTCCCTGTAATGCGTTGTACGATTCACCGGCCAATCGACCACAAAAGGATGGGCTCTTGAGGAAAAACGTGTATTACGAACAAAGCTATGGGTTTAGGGAACCAAATCCCTAATTTCATCAGAACACATCCCGTTGTAGTAACGATAAAATAGGCAAGTACAACCCACATTGCGACGGTGCTCAAGGGAGTCAATAGAATTGGATACCCTACTGTCGCCGATGAGAACCTTCGCCCTCTCCTGCACGCGGTCGAGAAGCTCCAAAATAGACTTTGAAGCACCGGCCCACACATGAGAGTTGTATCCATTCGCGGTCGGATATAGGTGGTATAAATAGTAAGGAGATCAGATGGAGTGAAGTATATCTTACACCGTTTCAAAAAACCGAGGCACTTGAATGCTTCTTTCGACACCTTAAATATATGTTCAGTCCATCGGACATCACATTGTATCCTCATGCCCAGAACATCAAGAGATTCTGTTTCCTCAATATTTATACCACCCATACATACAGATGAGGCACCTTGATCCGTCGCGCGTTTATGCGTCAGTACGCAACATTGGGTCTTTCGGGCATTAAAATCGACCCTATTCGCACGACCCCATTCTGAGATTATGTCTAGGTCACGGCCAAGCGTATCATTCATGTTCTGTCTCATAGCACAAACATCGGACACGCCTGGTCTGTAACCAAATGAATACGAATGGCAAAGGTTGCTGTCATCTGCAAAAGAATAGATAGGGTTGGAAGTTTGACATAAGAGGTCATTTAGAAAAATAAGAAATAGAGTAGGAGAAAGAACGGAGCCTTGCGGTACCCCTGAATGAATCTTGAACTCGTTTGATGAAACCCCATCTATAACAACCCGTATAGTGCGATCTCTGAGAAAGCTCGATATAAATCGAGAGAAATTATCACCGACACCAAATGCAACAAGTTTAGACAAGAGTGCACCATGCCAGACTCTGTCAAACGCCTTGGAAATATCTAAAGCAATTACCTTACTTTCGCCAAAATGGTGAATGGAACGACACCATTTTTCTGATAACAGGGCCAGTAGGTCTCCAGTAGAACGACCTCTACGAAAGCCATACTGACGGTCGCTTAGTAGGTAATTTGACTCTAAAAATTTTACAAGATGGTGATTTACCATACTCTCCATAACTTTGGAAAGTGCCGAACAAATTGCAATTGGGCGGTAATTTTCAGGGTTATTAGCCACTCCTTTTTTAGGAATTGGCGTTACATTAGCAACTTTCCAGCAGACGGGAAATTCACCAGCATGGTATAAAGTGCTGAAAAGATTTGCTAAGGGACGAAGAGCACTGCTTCAAGACCAGTGCATGTATACCATCCGGGCCAGGAGACTTGTTTATGTTGAGATCCGCAAGAACCTTTTTAACAGCTCGAGCCCGAAAAAATATTTTTGGCATAGTTACGGATACTTTTTCGAGTTCGGGTAGTGGTTGATTGCTATCTGGTAAGTTAGAATTATTTGCAAATAATTCGGCAAAACAATTAGCCTTATCAACCAGGTTCGTGAATGTTTGGCCATCCTTTAAAAGAGTTGGTATTGAAGAACTAGCATTAACCCTTACTCTTTTAACGAATGACCAGAAGCTTTTACTGCCCCGGGGAGCAGTAAGAACTTCAGCACGAAGACGTTGCTCGTGAAGAGCTTTTTCCCGTCTTAGCACTTTGGCACACGACGACCTTGCCATTTTGCGTAGCAATTCAGTATCAGCGGTTTTATTGTCACGCCAATTTCTGAATGCTTCCTCTCTGGATCTGACTGCTGATTTGCACGTCTGATTAAACCAAGATTTAGATCTAGGTTTATTCGAAGCATTTTTAACTGGAATGAACATTTTCATTCCTAGCATAATAACATTTTCAACCATTTTCGCCATGGCATTGACGTCATTGTCAACGAAACAAAGTTTCCAATTAAAATGCCGAAAAAAGTCGTTGAGTTCAACCCAACGTGCTTTTCCGTAAACAAATTTTGATCGTTTCATAGCCTGTCGTGAAACGTTCCGAAGTTCGGAGAACGGAAAAGAGGCAGAAATGGTGCAATGATCCGAGTTACCGAGAGGTGCTAGAACTTCTACTTCGTACTTTTGAGGGTGCGAAGAGAGGAAGAGGTCAAGGGTATTGTGTTGGTGCCCATCAACACATGGAATATGTGTTGGTTCATTCACCAGTTGCACGAGGTGATTATGTGCAGCAAATAGCTCAACATATTGGCCTTCATAGGTTGTGCGGCCCGAGTGGTGAAGCCAAGAAGAATTGTGGACATTGAAATCACCAGCAACAACGATTTCACTGTCCGGACAATTCTCAAGAATCTTCGATATTGAGTCGGAAAGGGAGTCGAAGCGCGATAAAGTGATATCCCTTCCCGCGTTTGGACTTCTGTAAAGAAACCCGAAATGCAAAAAGTGCGTATTGATTTTGAATTTAACCCAAAGGCAGTTAAATTCCGCATCAAACATGCCCACTGGTTGCTGGCATTGATACACAACTTCATTGCGTATATATATAGCAAGACCCCGATGAAGATAAAATAGGGATAGAAGGTGATACCCAGGAATCTGAAAATCCAGTGGATCGGAATTTTCAGACACCTGTGTTTCACATAAGGCGAAAACATCCGGCCGATGGAGACAAACGTGAGCGTATACAGAAAAAAAATTCGTTCTCAGCCCACGTATGTTACAGAAGTCGATTCGAAACCGACCTCTCATCACAACACAAAAAAATTCAAATAAAACGCAAAGTACGGATATCTCTATGCTAACTGCCGTTTAGAAACTGTTTGGTGATCAGTGTTATACCTTCATCACCAAAACAGTTCAACAACGATTAACACAAATACATCCGTACTAACACGAATATGATGGACGGTTATAGGGGGTACACAATGGACAAT
This sequence comes from Pollenia amentaria, assembly GCA_943735925.1. NCBI lineage: Eukaryota > Metazoa > Arthropoda > Insecta > Diptera > Polleniidae > Pollenia > Pollenia amentaria. Next base: position 85,628,963 of record OX031009.1, read on the forward strand.
GCCATAAAAGGACCATAAAAGCCCTGATCTGGTCAACGCCGAAAAAGACCATCACTGGCAGATTGTTTTTATTGTTGTTTGTTTATTATGTTATTTCGTTCGTTTTTTTATATTGTTATTGTTTTTCTTTTCTGTATGTTGCAACGGTTGTTTGTTTTTTTTATATTTAATTTGTGTTGTATGTTTGTTATTTTGGTTCATTTATTTAATGTTGTTATTTATTTGTATTTGGTTGCGGTTTTTTTTTTTTATTTAAATTTTTTTTTTAAGTAAGTTCTTTTCTTTTAATTAATCTCAGACACACACGGACACTTTCGTATTTTCACAAATTGACACAGACACAGCGGACGAAATATAAAAACGTGTGGACACGACAAAAGACAAAACACTACTTTCATTAATATGAATTAATTATAAATTTAGTTAATCAGCTAATAAACAAGTGCTTATGTGTCAGATTATGTCAGCCATTACTAAACTACTTCTATGTAATGCAGATGGTATAAAGCTGTCATTGTTTTTGCTGGGAAATAAGAGATCTTGATACAAATGTAATATTTCAGAAACAAAAAACAATAAACCAGTTGGAAAAGATATATGGTAATATTTTGAAGAATTTTTATTTAGATGAACTAAAACAAAATTTGTTTTTTTTTTTTTAATTTAGATAGTACCTCAGTAACAAAAGAGGAAATTTTTTTGTCTGATGATTCAATGACTGACCCTATTTATCAAAGTAATGAAACTTCATCGCATTCAAATAAATATAAATATTCTCTCTCTCATTAGAAAAACAAGCGGACAGGTTTCTTGTATTTTTTAGAAATTCGAGTAAAACGTGTATTATATAAAATTACTGGATAAGATATAATAACTGAAAATCCATTTGTTTTTACGGAATTCGTCGGTTATTTTTTTGATAGTTGAATTACATATATAAAATGACTGAAAATTCATTGTTTTTACGGAATTTGCTGTTGAATTTTTGGCAGTAAAAATTAAATGAACTTTTCGTTAAAAATAAATTAAAAATAAGTAGACCGTTTTTTACTATATACTCATTTATTTAATTGTACAATTTCGGTTTATTTTACGTACAGAATATTGTGAGTGTGAGTGAAAGAGAATCTGTAAGAGGACTTTTGGTACTTTTCGGTCTCTACCTGGTACTTTTTTTAATTTTCAATAATATCGGACCAATGAACATAAAATTAAACATGCATGGTCCTGAGTGATTGAGAATCTGTAAATGGGCTTTTTGGTACTTTTGTGTTCTTTAACTGCTACTATTTTAATTTCCGTTAGAAGTGGATCTAGAAACATTAAATTCAGCATTCAATGTCCTGAGTGAACAAGAATCTATATGAGGAAAATTGGTGGTACTTTTTGGTTTTTCAACTGGTACTTTTTGAATTTCCGTTATTATTGGCCCTAGAAACATAAAATTGAACAACCATGGTTCTGAGTAAATGAGAATCTGTTAGAGGTATATTTTTGGTACTTTTTCGTTCTTAAACTGGCACCTTTGTGAATTTTCGTTAATAGTGGATCTACAAACATAAAATTAAACATGCTAGTTCCCAAGTGAATGAGAATCTGTAGTAGTCGTTTTGGTTGAATGAGCATCTGTAAGAGGCGCTTTTTGGTATTTTTTTGTGCTTTACCTGGTACTTTTTGATTTGCCGTTAACATTGGACCTAGATACATAAAATTAAACATGCAAGTTGTTGAGTTAATGAGAATCTGAAGGGGGATTTTTGTACTTTTTCTTTCTCTAACTGGAAGTTTTTTAATTAAAGTAGTACTTTTTAATTTAATACTTATTGTTGCTCACTAAATAAAAAAAGCGAACAGGTGTCTGGTACTTTTTTGACATGCGGCCCTTTTAAGGAGTAAAACCTGTATTTTGGAACTTTTTTATCCCCCATCTATCTTTTAAATCAATGCACATAGAAATAAAAATTATATAACATTCGTAACTTATCTAAAAAATGCAAATGCAAATTTGGTACTTTTTCGAAATTCGAAAGATTAGGGGGTGAAAATCGTACCTATTTTTTTACTTTTTCCAAGAGATCGTTTCTCCGTCTTTTTATCCTTCATCGCACAGCCTTAATGCCTGAAGCCGAAAAGTTGACATTTGGAGCGGAGGCTAGCCTCTCGTCAAATCGATCAAGCTTAGCTCATATCTCCTAAGCTAAAAGAGAGGCAAAATAATTTAATACTTATTGTTGTCCAATAAAAAAAGGTTTTAAAAACGGGAAATTTAGCGCATTTCTGCTCATATCTGATAAACTAAAAGAGATACACAAAATGTAATACCTATTATTGTTCATTAACAAATAACCGGTCCGGTGTCTAGCATTATTTTGAAGTAAGGAATAAACGGGTAAAAGCTGTATTTTGAAACTTTTTTACACGCCGCACAGTGGGAAATTTTACGAGAAGGCGGTCAAAATTCCATAACTTTTGACTGGATCGGTATTTTTTATGCGATTATTAGGCTTTAATTTGCGCTATAAAACGTAAAATTCGACTGATAGGAGCAAAAGTTATGAGTTCAAAATGCATTTTCATTTTTTTGTTGAGTTTCGGTGTAAAAGTTGAATATTTCAAATATGAGTTTTTTTTATAATTTATCATTATTTCTCTTGTATTTTACAACTGATACTGGACGAGACGAGTTTTTATAAGGATAAAACTGAAAAGGAATATTTTGAAAAATGCCCAAATAACATTCTTGGCTATCGATAACATTTTAGGTAATTCAACTTTTATTTTTGGTTTGAGATGTATGTGTATTTTATTTTTATATATTAATACAAATATATACTTAAATCAAAAACAAATTATAATCTATAAACAATTTTAAATTAAACAATATTAGTAAAAATTTCTTCTAAATAGCTTTGGATTTCATTTTCCAGAAGTTGTTTAGCTTCTTCCTCTAATTCGATTGAGGTTGATTTCCATTTTTGTCGAATACTGGACATATATGGATCTGATGTGCACAACAAAATAGTAATAAGATCTTCATTAGTACAACATCTGGACATTTAGAAAATAAAGTGATGCTGCAATTTTTAAGTTTTTTTAAACAGTCAGCATCAAGTGTATTTAATAATCGTTCTGCAGTGTGTTCGAGAAGAGCCTGCAATTTTACTTCTGCTGAACTTGAAGTTACACTAATAGCCGTTTGTGAAGGTAAGCACTCTTTTTTGACAGAAACTAAATCTCGATATGCTGGAAAGATTCCACAATTTTTTCATTGGTTCGCTTTCGCAGTTCTGTATACTGATTTTTTGTCAGTTTTAAATCCAAAAGTAAATTTCATTTCTTCAGTTGGTGTAGGCATACTTTTTAAAATCCTCTTTGTGCGTTTAGGGCTCGCTTCCACTATTTTTTCAATTATTGCAATTTTTGTTTTCTTATTTTGCGTTGGTTGCATTTGATGCAGAAATGAATCCTTTATCATACTATGAGAAATTTCTTCATTGATATTTGCAAGTTTGCGTCTTCGTGATCTTTCACTGCAATTGTCAATTTGTTTTGCGGGCCGACCCACTTTTTCAGTTTCCTTAGCGGTAATTGACAGCTTCTTAAAAATCAGATCATTTGTTAGCCATTTTTCGTTGCGTAAGTAAAAAATTTTCTTGTTTCTAGAACATTTAAGGTACCGTTTTCTTAATGTAAATGAAAAATTTTTAATTTTTATCTTATGAATTTTGATTTCTTGTTCGTTGCATAATTTAAAGAATGGATTATTCATTATGTGTAACACAAAATCTTTTTCATCTTTCTGTTGAAAATATATATCTGCGAGAACTTTATAACTGAACTTAGCCATTGTTTAAACAATAATGAAGGTAAAATTATGAATGCATGCATTTTTATACTCTTGATAGAAGTTTTTTTAAATGATCTTTTGTTACCACTTCTTGGAAACATATAAAACCCTTTTTTAATTACAAATTTAATCTTTTATTACCATTTCTTTGAAACATAAAAAACCCCTGTTTTTACACTTTTTAAAAGGATAACATACCGGCAAGAAATTAACAGGTAACATGTAGGTAATTTTCACGTAAAATATAACTGCTCTTCCATTTTTTTAAATTAAGTTGCAATTTTCAGGTAATTAAACTATGTAGTTTATGTTGCGGCTATTTACTAATGTTTAACCTTTTAACTTACTCAAAAATCTAACGTGTTAATCTATTTATGTCGCCTATTCGTTTTACAGCATCCGTTCACCCACAATAAGTTCATAACAATGGCAATACCTTTACCTTCTCCAAATTAATTGATAATCTGACGTGCTAGATAATTTATGTGGCCTGAACTGCTTTATTTGTCGAAAATTCTTTAAGATTCACCTTCTTTAATTTCAGTAATGTTTCCTTGCAGGACTTATTTTTTGAACCGAATATCTTACCTTGGGTCACAGAAATTGCTGTAGTTCGCAAGATCGTATCCAGATGTGTGTACAATGGGGTATAGAAATGAAGGTTAGATTCTGGACTACAAGAGAGTATAGATTTTTTTTTTGACGCATTTTGACGGGCAGGACTTATGTTCTATAAAATAGGAAATATCCGGAAAATTTTGACATTAAAAAAAAAATTAAATAGTTCTACAGCTCGCAGAGTTTAATGCTTTAAACCACGTATAGCTAATAAGATAAACTAATACACAAAACTTATTCTGTCAAAAAATCTTGAAAAACAAAAAAGTTATGAGCATTTCAACTTCAAAAATTTACTCAGAAATTCAAAACTATAACCAAATACTGAGAAAGTCCATTTGGGACCACCCTGTTCTCAATGAAATAGTTGAAATAGGGTTGAAATTTTTTGGCTCCCGAGGTTCACTAGTATTTACTTTCACATGAATAAAAAAATTTTAAAATCGGAGAAAAAAATAGTTTTGGCCGCCTTCTCAAAATATGAACCAGTGTGCGCCGTCTATCTTTTAAACCAATAAACATATAAATAAAAATTATATCACATTTGTTAGTCATCTAAAAAATACAAATACAAATGTGGTACTTTTTTGAAATTGGATCCTTAAAGGGGTGAAAATCGTACCTAATTTTGTTACCTTTTTTTTAGATATTTATCTTCATCTGTCTATAAAATATAAAATTGTAACGTTACTGACTGCTTCATCATCACTTATCCTAAACTCCAGCAGTTAAAAAGTTGACATTTGGACCGGAGCCTGGGCTCTCGCCAAATCGATCCCGCTTATCTCATATATCCTAAGCTAAAATGATACCAAAAAAAGGTAATACTTATTGTTGCTCAATCAAAAAAATAAGCGGACAGGTGCGTAGAATTATCGGAAATGCGGCGTTTTTTTGGACTAAACGTTTCTTTTTAGTATTTATTTATTGAATCTTAATATATTAAATATGAACTAACAACAATTAATCAAATCTTATTCTAATATTTGCTTTATGTCCTGCCAGTGCCCGACAAAAAAGAATTCGTCATCACGGCTTTTGTTCACATATGTAGGTGTTTATCGCTCATCTGATTGGGTGAGTGCTGCAGTGTCTATTCTTCTTAAGCGAGTGTGGCCGCCATAATTTAAAATATTTCTAGCTAATGGATTTGGGTGCAGTTCCAGCCTTATTAAATATTTTACTGCATATTTCGTTATCATAGTTTTTACTAATGGCATTTTGAGATCCTTGTGGATATTTGAGTTTTTGACGTACCAGGGAGCGGCTGTGATTATTCGAAGTTTATTTTGGCGCCTTTGAATTTTTTCGATGTTAGAAGTCGAGGCAGTGCCCCGTAACTGAATACCGTAGCACCAAATTGGCTTTAAGATAGAGTTCTAAAGTAGAAGTTTGCAATCGAGGCTAAGAGCAGAGTTTCTTCCAATAAGCCAATTAATTTGAATTGCTTTTAGTTTCATTTGAGTTAATTTACCTTCTATAAGCCATTTGCACGTTAAACGCCGATCTAGATGTATACCGAGGTATTTTACATGCGAGTGTTGGGGTATTATTTGATTATTGATTTTAATAGGGGGACATGTTTCCCGACGCAATGTGAATGTTATATGTGCGCCTTTTTGCTCATTGATCTTTATCCTCCATTGTTTTAACCACCTTTCCAGTTCAAATATATGATCCTGTAAGTATCGAGATGCTTCTTGACAGTTTGCGTGTACGCTTAGAAAAGTTGTATCGTCCGCAAATGTTGAGGTTTGGGTGTAGCTGTTTGTTGGCATGTCCGAAGTATAAATTAAGCATAATAGAGGGCCCAAGATGCTGGGACTCCAGTGTCTATTGGCTTCCTTAACAATAAAGTGCAACCGACTAAGTAGCTTTCTAACAGCTTGTGTATGTTTGCTGGTAAGTTTTGCTGCAATTTCAGTAATAATCCTTCATGCCAGACTTTATCAAAAGCTTGAGACAAATCGATGAAGAGTGATAAGCAATATTTTTTTTCTTCAAAGGCTTTTCTTATGACATTTACTATTCGATGAGTTTGTTCAATTGTACTGTGCTTTCTTCTAAAACCTAGTATTCTAGTTCATTTTTATGTTGGCAAATGCCGTTTGCGTTCCAAAAACAAATTTTTAAACAATTCATGGCTTGTTAAGTACAGCTGGCAATAACATCGATTGCATTCTTAACATTTTCTTCATCATATTACCCATTGTGTTCGTAAAGTTTTTTACTGTTTGCACTAGTGTTTCCATGGTTTTTTCTAGACGACCTAGTCTCATCATTATTTGGCAAATCACCATGCATTGGCATATGGTTTGATTTTAGGACGTTAGCGTAGGATGTTCTGTTATTACTAGGCTGCGGTACCTAAATGTCCTTAGTGTTAACTTGATTTGTTACCTGTATTTGATGGGGATTAGGTTTCGGTCCAACCGAGCGTTTGCCTATAGAGTATACAGGTCATCCTCTATAGTTGGCAGTGTGATTACCAGCACAGCTGCTGCATTTTTTTACACTGGGGCAAACAGGTGTTAAATGGCAGTATGCCTTAGTGTGACCAAATTGTTTGTAGTTTTAACATTGCTCGGGACCATTCCTTTTGTGCGGCTCCTCTATCGTTATTTTCCTATACAGAATATATTTCAGACTGTAAATGGGATGTGTTTCGTCTTTTTTAAGCTTAACGTCGCCGGGTTCTAACTCCACTAGAAATAGTGGCTGGGGATTTTTTTTCTCTATTTTTAATCTTTATTACACTTTTTATTTTGAAGCCCTTCTCTTCTAAAAACGTTTTTATCTTACCTGGGTCTACGCATGAATCAATGCCCTTTATCACTACCTGAAGACCTTTACTGCTCTTCAGTTGGTATGTATAAAAGTTTTTTTTAGTGCTTCTAATTTAGTTATTACTTTACGAAAATCCAGGGACCGTAAATGTTATAACTTTTATCGTAAAAGTCAGAAAATAAAAGTTATTTTTTGACTCTTATTTTCTCGAGCAGAAATAAAAGTTATTTTTAGACTTTTATTTTTTCAAGCAAAAATAAAAGTTATTATTTTACTTTTATTTTTTTGAGAAAAAATAACAGTTATTTTTGACTTTTATTTTTTCGAGCAGAAATAAAAGTTATTTTTTAACTTTTATTTTTTCTAGCAAAAATAACAGTTAATTTTGACTTTTATTATTTCGAGCATGAATAAAAGTTATTGTTTTACTTTAATTTTTTTGAGCAGAAATAAATGTTATATTGTGATAAATTCATTATATTTATTAAAAAACTTTTTCAAACAAAGATAATTGTTCAGTGAAAATAATTTGCATATGCTCAAAAATGAATGGAGTTGAGTTTTGCAATCATAATTGCCTCCAAATTTTCTTCCGATAAATTGTATCTCAAGTCTCCCAAAATCAGCCTTAATGCCGAAAACGACCTTTCTACACTAACTTGCGTAGCTGGCACCGAGTGCAAAATTAAGGCAAGTTTCCGCAGACTGGGGAGAACAAATTTTTTGTTCCTCCAGTACTCCATTAAGTCATCGTCAATATCTATTCTTTTTTCTTTATAATAGTCAATTTCTTGAAAAGCTTTGCGGGTATTTTCAGAAAATTCATACCCAAGCATAAGCAAAATTTGACGAATACTGTGCTAAATCCAACTTTTTATTAAGCTTGCTTACCTTTTCAATATATTGCGTTTGCTGAACAAGGTTTTTCAAATGCCTCTTTGCAGCTTCTTTTTTTGTGGACGTAAGTAAACGTCTAAATCTGGGATCAAAAAATAATGCTGCATACATTGTCATTCTCCAATAGATTTGACTGACGCGACTCTATATTAGCTAAAAGCTTTTTGGAATGCTCCGTGTTAACATTTTTCAGCTTAAAAATTATTTCCATCCAAAACTTATAAAAATCGCCTAAGATTAATTGCGATCTTTGGAGTTTCAGGGTAAGTTCATGGACCGGCTCTAAAACTACCACCAGATTTTCAATTAATACCCACTCACTACTTTTTAGATTCTCAGAACCTGAAAGATTGCTAATGCAAAACTCTTTCAGCCCTAAAAGACGTTTTAACATGTTATAGGTGGAACTCCATCGGGTTACAACATCTAATTGTGGTTTTGGCATACCACAATTTTGTATTTTATATCTAAATGAGAAATGGAATCGAAATTTTTACATTTGATTGAAGTGGTTATCGCAAGACTATAATTTGTTGGACCCCTTGTAATTGAAAAATTTATATCGGGATAACTTACCGAAACGATGGAGCTCTCAGAACTTTAACAGTATTGCGTGCTCGGTTAATATCTGTCATGCCATCTCGAAGAAAATCTTTCACAGACAGCTGGAGTGTGTGTGCGGCGCATTTTATGGAAATAACATTTTTAAATCTTATAGAACTTACTATATTTTCAACAAAATCTTCGTTTTGATTTGATCTCCATCGTCATCTACATCTTCACCTTCACTTTCGATTTCACCTTCTTGTGGCGACTAAAGTTCAATCGCTTTTATTAAATTGCGACCGTTATCTGTTGTTACAGAATATATTTGTTTTTTGTTTATATCATAATTAGTTAAGACATTTTCAATTTCAATTTTTATATTTTCTTTTTTTAAGTTCTAACATCGCCAGCGAAAAAATGGTAATTTCGTTTTTCAAAATAATTTGAGCATTTATTCCTAAAATTTCCCGATCACTGCGAGTTGCAGTGTCAATTTTTAAATGAATAATTTTATTTTTTAAAACGGTTTTAATTTTGGTTTTTATTTCATTTGCCTTCACAACCACCAATTCCATGATATTTCTGGAATTTATAATTGGAATATCTAAGCCGTGCAATATAGGGCTCACTAACATTTAAATGAATTAGAGTCAAAAAATGAAAGTGGAAGAGATTCTTTGGTGACCAATTCTATGCACGCGTTTGTCACCTTATTTATGTTCATTTCTATGGAAAATTTTGTTTTTGTTTCCACAGCACTGTCCTCACTACTTTTTCTCATTTTTTTATAACATCTTCAAAAATTTCACTATGTTCTTTTTCTAAATGTCTTTTTAAATTTGTGGAAAAGTTACAAACTTCTTTTTTGCACGATTTGCAAATTGCTTTACCATCAACTTCTATAAAAAATTCTCGTAAATAATAATTACGTTTACGACCCATCTTGGAGTGAGCTACGAACAATACTATTTTCATCAAAAATTAAAAGAAACCAAATGATCAAAATAACGGTGTTCTTTTATTGAGATGTGAAATACATATGTTTTCTTTCACTTATAAAATATGTTATGACCACATTTATAAGTCATTTTTGTTCGACGTCAATTTTGGCGCGTTTGCAATAGTGAATCGTTAAATTTACTTACTTAGAAAAGAGTATTTGGAATATTAAATAATAATTTCTTTGTCAAAGGGGTTGAAAACACAAAAATAACTTTTAATTCTGCTCAAAAAAATAAAAGTCAAAAAATAACTTTTATTTCTACTCGAAAAAATAAAAGTCAAAAAATAACTATTATTTCTGCTCGAAAAATAAAAGTCAAAAAATAACTTTTATTCATGCTCGAAATAATAAAAGTCAAAAATAACTGTTATTTTTGCTAGAAAAAATAAAAATCAGATTTTTAAAAAGCATCGCATTTTCTGACAATTTGGTCCAAGACTTTCAAAATGGTATACTTGGTTTCATTCTCCGACATTTCCTTGAGGTTGCTTTTTTTAATCAAAAATTCAAAATTAACAGTTATTTTCGGTCCCTGCGAAAATCATCTTCACGATTAACTTGTATTTTTGTTTCATTTATACTACCACGCTTTATTGCAGCTTCATAAAAAGAATTTTCACCTATTACCGAGATCAAATTCTTTATTAATTCAGTTAAGTTTTGCTCTCTAAGATATATCGGGGGTGGTTTAGAATATTTGATAACGTTTTGTGCTTCCGAGGATTCCTCGTCCAGAATTGCAAAACGATTTTGTGAACTTATTCTATAAGCTGTACCCTCTTTTAAAACTTTTGGGACCGAAGCAACTGCAGAAGAGGTTGGGCTGCGACCCCGTTTAAGCACTATTATGTACCTGTCAATACAAACTTGTACTTGAGGCTTTTGACCACATTTTACCTGTGATACTGAGTTTTCCCCCATGCTTGATTTGGGGGTAATATTTTCATCACCTATTAAAATTGTTTTTTTTTGTATTAAAATCAACCGTTTTATTAGAAACAGAAGATGAAACTGAGTTTTCTATTATGTCTTATTTGGGGTATTATGACTTATTAAAATTGTTTTTGCCGCTGAGGCAACGCTTGCAGGTTTAATATTTTTTATTGTATTGAAATCAAACGTATTAATATACACAGAAGGTGATACTGAGTTTTCCAATATGCCTGATTGGGGTTAATATTTTCATCACTTATTAAAATTGTTTTTGCCGTTTAGGCAACGCTTGCAGGTTTAAAATTTTTTAGTGTATCAACCGTATTATTAAATACAGAGGGTGAGAGGGATCGCCTGCGAGGAATAGGTGTAGCCATTAGGTATTTGCTATCATTGATTCTTTTTTTATTTCAGCAATTGTTTCGTTAACACTCACTGTGATATATGCGTTTCTATTATTCTGTCTTATTGTTTTTGCATTATTTGCACTCATAAGCGTTTTTTTTTTTTACTTTTCTGTTTGCAGTTGTGCTCTTCTTATTATTTATTGTTTATCAACACCGAGAATAAAAACAATAAATATTTTTGCTCAAAATGTATATGTTTATGTACATACACATATATATTTTTCTTTTTCTTATTTTTTCTTTTTTTTTTTAAATTTATTATTAAAAGTAAACCGTATGCCGAGCTTAGAGAACACGTGTACCTTCAACGAGTGCGACCGACGTAAAAAGATCTTATATAAAAAATACAAATACAAATTTGATGCGTTTCGAAAAACGAACGTTTGAGGGATGAAAATCGTACCTAATTTTGATAAAAACGGGTAAATTTCCTAAACTCATGTTCATTAAAAAAATAAGCGGATTTTTAAATTCGGCCCTTTTGGGGAGTAACGGATAAAACCTGTATTTTAAACTTTTTGCCATGCCATCTATCTTTTAAACAAATAACATTAAAATAAAAAAAATATCAAATTCGTAACGTATCTAATAAATAAAAATAAAAATTTGCGTCATTTTCGAAATTCGAACGTTTAGCCTAGTACTCTGTTCCAATTTGTGAAAAATGTTCAGCAACATCTATTATTTCATGCGAAAAATTTTACATGTATCAATGTTACCTACTTCGAGAGTTTGCACAATTTGACGTTTTTAATCTTTCGAAGTATGCGACATTGTTTTGGATATGTTAACAAAACCCACATGTATTTTACTTAAAAGTATTTTATTAAATAAAAAATTAAGTAAAAATGAAAGTAAATATTGATGAAAAACTGTTACCGGTTGTGTTATTTATGTTTTGCAGTTCTCATTTTAATATTTAGTTTAAACTTTTTTCAATTGCTTAAAATTCCACTTGAAATAAGTGCAGCTTATATTATTTCGCAGTTGTAAAAAAAATGTTGCCAGATACATTTCGCAACGTTTTCACAAATTAAACAGAGTACAACTCTATCAACATTTTTTCATAGAAATTCCGCACAAGTTTTTTTCATATGAGTTTTGACAGCATTTCACGTGAAATGTTGAACAGACTACTAGGCTTTTAAGAGGTGAAAATCGTACGTATTACAAAGAAAAGGGGTAAAAGGTAGCATTGAAACAAGTTAAAACCTAGAAACATAAACTTTTGCGTAAAAATATGACTGAAAACTTTAAAAAATAATACAAAATGATGACACTCGTCCAATAACGGGACATCGTTCTCAAAAACGCTTACAAAACTATAGCGAGAATAAGTCATTTGCAATCATATTTGTTGTCATGTTGTTGTAAATCTCTTATGATAAGCTTTTTCTACAACTTATTCACATTTTGCTCTGTTTTGGTCTGTTGGGATATGTTCCATATTCCCAGCAAACACAAACAAAAAGTATGAAAAATAATGTCGATTTTATTTGAAGTTTATTAATAAATTCACTAAAATCTATGTTTTTTTGAAAATGCTATAAGTTTTGAACGATATTTAACCATTTTGTAGCAATATATATTTCTAAATGGGTTTAATTAAATATCATTATTAATTTTACATTAAGCTTTAATGTTTGTTGGGAATTTTTCACCACTTTAATGATATTTACCAAATTGTAAAAAACAAGTGAAATTATGTTATTAGTTTAATGGCGATTTCTTTTCTGAGAAAAATGTTGCATAAATGGTACATGCTCTACACAAAAGAGATAGAGCATGTACCATGTACCTCTACACAAAAGAGATAGAGCATGTACCATTTATGCAACATATTTCTCAGAAAAGAAATCGCCATAAGATTCATGTACTTAAACGAGTTCTTTGTGCCGAATAGTATCTAGATATCTACATCAGAATAAGATTTTTGGAAAGCGTTTGTATGGTACCTATGTTCCATTTGGGACCTACATGCCACGACATTGAAGTACTCTTCAATAAATTTTATTTCAACACCACTACATGTGGTCAAATATAGTCCGATTCAAATAAAATTTTGTTAAAGGATTAATGTTGGAATAACATAATTTTGGGCCAAGTTCAATCGAAATACCAGCATAGCACGATGGCTTATATGAAAGAAGACTCTATTCTGGAGAGAAGTTTGGATGGGGGCTTTGTGAAGCTATGGACCGATTCTTGCTATTCGTCCATATGACAATTTAATAATTTGAACCAAATTTCATCAAATTGTCACTAAAATTGTGAACTGTTATTTGCGTACAAAAGTTTTACAGCCAGTCGGATGTGCGGGCATCGTAAGGTCGATTTAGGAGCTAATTATTAGTTGATCGGTATGATAAAATAAGGGTCGAAAAACAATGTTTCAACACACATACGAACAACCGACACTGAAAAATGCGTATGTGACTTGTTTTTCTTTTGGTTTTTCTACGTTTTAATATGATAAGGAACCAGCGCCAAGGATAGTGGATAGTATGGAATGAAACGTTAGGCATTGTTGTAAGTCCAATAAAATTAACAAAATTAAAAGTTCTTTTAAAAAATTGTAAAGAAGCACATCAAAAAATGTTTAACAAAATTTATTTTTTACTTGTTTATTGTTTACAAATTATTTGTCAAAATTTGAGGTGAACTTTTACAAGTGTGTTGAATTCACACAGTTTCTATATGTGTAAGGAGGTAAATATATATTTTTTTTAATTTTAAGGGAGTTTCATATCTATGTAATCTATGGCTAAGGTAGATAGATCGTCAGTTGAATAAAAATCAATATTTGTGATATTAATTAAAAAGTTAATTAAATTTGCTTCAGCAAACAACTAAATGATATCAATTAAATTTTAATTCACTTGATTAAACGTTTAATTCACTTGATAACATTTCTAATTAAAAGTGATTTTGTTTTTGATTAATGCTTTAATTGGTGAAAAATTTGCGAGAACTTTTTCTTTTCACCTCTAACGTAACAATTGGTTACACTATGCTAGTTGAAAAAACAGACAAGCCGGGCACATGGCGTTTTAACATAATTCGGGTACGCTGAATCCAGTGGTGCGGTTTTTTAAGATTGGCTCTGGTTTTTGAGATATACCGTTATTTCGAAAATGGAGGTGTTTGCACAACATATATTCGCGTAACTCAAAAACGGTTTAGTTTATTGAAATTATTAAAAAAAAAAACGAAATTCCGCAAATTTCATTAAAGAAAAGTAAAACTTTTTTTCAGATATGAGTAGTCGTTATTGAAACATTTTTTTTTTTTTTTTTTGAAAAAAAAAATTAATTTTTTTATGAAAATTTCGAAATTTTTGTTTTTTAAAAATTTATAAAAAATTAAATAAAATGCAGCTAGGCTTCTAATTTTTTGCAGACATATAAAAAACGAAGCGGCGAACAAAACAAATGATTAAAATCTGTTAGCAAATTTTGATTTTATTCACAAAAGTCGACAAATTTTAATTAATTTAAGAATTTCATAAAACGCAATATTTGTATGGGAGCCCCCCTAAGCAGTGCTGATAAGGGGCAAGTATGGCTCGAGAAAATGTTAAGGACAAAAAATTAATTGAGGTCGGTCATACATTATATACCACTAGGGGCGACTTCTGGGAATTTATGGGACTTTTACTTCAATATATATGAAGAATATAATTTGTATGGAGCATTTCATAGGATTTTTTTTATTTTTTATGTATATATGAAGAATGTTCCAATGCAGAAAATTTATTTTCAATGACATTTTGACGTAAAATTTTTTAAATACGGTTTTGTGCCATTTACAATACAAAACAAAAGAACAAATATGCAAATTTATGCTATTCCAAAGAAATATGCATTCATTATTACCACACTTTCACTTTGCGGTAGGAATTTTGGAAAATCCACAGTCACCGATTAAAAAATTCTTAGAATTAAGAAATAAAGTCATAAATGCTTACATCTTTGTAGTTTACTGTGCTTACAAAACCACAAAAATTGGTATTTTATTGTGCAGTCAAAACCGCTCTAATCGGTCTTGTAAAAAACTTAAATAACTTATTCTATTGTTTTACCTGGAACAGTTAGAAATATTAATTGTCCTGGCTTTGTTTTTTTTTTACAAATCATGGTCATGAAGGTCTCGACAGGTACTTTGATTAAAACAATTACAGTATAAATAAGAGTTCCTCAACCCCCTTCACTATCATATGGAAAGTGCTTGTGAAAGTGATAAGTAAAGTCTAAAGCCTTTGACAGTCTTGTATCTAATCAGTTATATTGAAATATCTAAGATAGAGTCGTGTAAAAAGTTTAATTACTTTTGTTATGTGCACAATAGTGGGTTTGCCAGAGAGTTCTAAGCATGGAAAACGTACGGCCACATGCATAGTAAATATGGTTGCACCATGTCAAGTTCTTATTAAAAATAATACCAAGATTTTTTGCTGCATTGACACTTACAATACGTTCATCATTAAGTAAAATATCAGGTATGTTATCGGTTATAGAAGTTCGGTTTGGGATAACGATATATTTAGACTTTTTTGGGTTGATACTAAGACCATTAGCAGTAGCCCATTCATATATATGTTGTAACTCGGTATTCAGAGTTAAGACACATTATTCAATTTCTGATAAATCACAGCTGATGTAAATTTGAACATCGTCAGCATACATTCTGACTTTACAGTGTGTAAGTTGACTCGGAAGGTCATTAGCATTAAGTGAAAATAAAAGGGGCCAAATAATTGACCCCTGCGGTACACCTCTCATCCAGGTAGTAGATTTGATTTGATGTTACAACTCTGAACATACTGATGTCTGTTGGTAAGATATGTTGATATCAGATGTGTAGCAGTTGTAGAAAACATAAACATGTGTTATGATCGATTGTATCGAAGGTTTTCGAATGATCTAAAAGTACTAAGATATTGGTTTTACGTTCATCTATACAACTTTTTATATCTTCCGCAACATCTACAAGTGCAGTCATGCAACTGTGTTTTTCCCGAAACCCAGATTGTTTATCATTAAGCAAATTATGATCATTTACGAAAACCGATATCTGTCTATGAATTACCCTCTCAAATATTTTGGACATGAAAGGTAAAATAGCAATTGGCCTATATTCTGATTTAGTTTTGGTTATTGGTATTATTTTAGATTTTTTCCAATTTGAGGGAAAATGACTGGTGGTAATAATAGTGTTAAGTATATGTGTGACAAATGGCAATATTATTGGGAGAATTACTTTAAAAAATCTTGGGTGGATTTCGTCAACGCCAACTGCATCTGATTTAATTGACATACAGCTTCGTATGACGTCAAACTGGTCTACGCAATCAAAAGAGAAGTTATAATGGGGTTGACGATTGTCATGGTTATGATTGTAAAAATTAATGTTGGTTTTAAAACGCTTCCAACGTGAAAATGAAAGGTCTCTTTGATTGATAGCTTGTTTAATATTTGATGAGAACCATGGCCTCTTTATTTGACCAACTACTTTGGTTTTTATATTATTTTTGTTTTTTGGCCAATGTAATTGTTTATTAAATTAGATTTTATTTCAGATAATACGGCCTAAAGTTCTATATGTAATTAAAAATGCATTTAATCCATATTTTCCCAACGTTTCGTGAATGTTATGTTCACTTTATCAATGGATTCGTCTATTTAAATTAAAGAAAATATATTTAACATAATATTACAACAAACATTTTTCAACAATTAATTATGACTTACAATAAGAATTAATTTTTTATTACATTGAACAATAATTTGTTGTAGACAAACATAAAAAACATTAAACATGAAATATTAAGTTAAACACAAACTTAAAAAATTATATCACAGGTTAGATATTGCAACACAGTAACTGGCATTAATGTTTTGTGTGTCTTCTTTTAAGTTCATTGTCTTTTTTATTTTCTGTTGTATCCTTAACGTCTCTATTGTGAATCTTTTCTTTTCGATTTCTCTATCCAATATTCGTACTTTGTCAAAATCTGCTGTATGATTTGTATTTTTTTATGTGTTGTGCTAAAGCTGTACTTTCCTTCAATTTGTTTATGTCCATTTTATGTTCTGTTATTCTTGTTTCCAATGTTCTCTTTGTTGTACCAATATAAATCAAATCGCAGGTTTGATCTTTTTTCCCCTTACATGGTATTTCGTAAACAACATTGCTTTGTTGTTGTTTATTTATTGGTGTTTTCACGTTTGTAAATATTGTGCTTAAAGTTTTGTTAGGTTTGTAAGTAAGCCATATGTTTTTCTTCTCTATTGTGTCTTTGATGTTCTATTTATCCGTAAGTCCAGGTATGGCATTAGAGTGGCCAGATGTTTTGTTATTCATTTTGCTCACTATATTTGTTATTAAAGTTTTAATAAGGTTTTTAGGAAAGCTATTGTTTGTTAGAATGTTGTTTATCTTTTCTATGTTTTTGAGTGATATTGTCTGTCACTAATGTTAAGTACTCTGTCAATAAAATTTCTGGCAGTATTAATTATTTAGTTCCGTGGTTGTGTTGCATGAAAATTCATGATTCTTCCCGATGATGTTTCTTTTGCATACCAGTCTAAAACTATTTTATTTCCACTAATGCGTAGTTTCGTATCTAGGTAAGCAAATCCTGTGTTGGTTTGTATCTCAATTGTGAACTGAATTTTCTTATGATATTTGTTTACGCGCATAGTGTAAACGGGCCCTAATTATTGTTCACTGTTTTTCGTTTAGTTAAAGTTGTTGTTATTTGTGTCTTTGTTATTATTATTATTTATGTATACTACTTTACTTACTCTTGTAAACCCCAAGCGTTCGGTACGTACTACATAAAAAACCCAAATAATAACCACAAATAATTAAAAACCAATAATTTTTTAAACCCATAAATTAACCCCGTGTTTTTCTCATTTTTTCCCGTATTTTCGAGAAAATATTTCAAGGAAAAGATTTTGGTCCTTCGAACCGGATTTGAAACCCCCGAGTCCTTGAAATATTTTCAAGAAAATATTTTAGTTTCAGAACCTGGGGGGTCTCATTTTTGCGATCATCACATCAAACTCATTTTTTGTAATTTCAACCCCCATTTTTTTAAACTTTGGAAAAAGGTAAGTTGTGTGATTTTTTATTTGTAAGAAGTGCAAAATAATAAGTGATAATATAAAAAACAGCCCTTTTTGTGATAAAACAAAACCAACAAGTGCGCGATTATATTTGCCGTCGGCAAAACACCACAGTGGAATTTGCATTTGTGCTTTATTTCAACCCCAGTTTTTTATCCCTAAATTCGCGTGTGTTTTGAGTCCGAATAAATATCATTTGTTAAATAAGTAATTTATTTTAAATAAAAGAAATTCTAATAATTTCTTCTTCATCCATTTTTACTCCACTTATTTAAAAGTGATATTTATTACAAATAAAGTGTTTGTGTTATTGTTAACCCGCGGTTTTATTCTCTGTTAACTACTCTGTTAACAAAAGCTTTTATTTTTTCCCACGATCGTGCTCTAAAGAGAATAAATACTCGCTACTTTTACTCGTTAATTTTGTCAACGAGAAAGGACGGACATTCGTGAATTTTTTTAATAATTTATTTTAATTAAGTGATTGTTTAAATTTACCCATTAAATTATTAACAAATTAAATTAAATAATTAAAAATAAAATAACCCTGTGCGCAATAAGTGAGTGCAATATTTTTATTTTTGTTAAAAGCACAACACTGTATATTTACTGTGTGTTTGTTGGTTTGTTTTGTTTTCTTTTATATTGTCACACACACAACATACACTAGTGCTGCAACTTTTTTATTCGTGCGGAAACCCGGTTACTATTAAATTGGTTGTGAAAAGTGATTATTTTGACTCTTTTTTATGGAATTTGCCCTGAAAAATTAATTAAATTAATTGATAATCGCAATTGACAGCAAATTTTTTAGTAAATATAAAATACTCGAATAACCCAAAGTGGGTACCCGTTAATATTTCACAGCGGCACAAGTGTTTTTTAAACTATTTTTTACATTTTTAATTTCACAAAGCTTTTTTACGCTTGTAGAATTCCTTATTTAGTAAAATTCAACCCGATTTTTTCATAAAATCGCAAATTTACCCTGTTTTTTTTATAGTTTTACTCGTGCTATTTACCCATTTTATTAAACAAGGAATCCTAGTGCAGAAAATTGACTTTGGTTATAAATATGTTTTATTTTACCCATTATTTTATATATTTTTATTCAATAAATTTATAAATATAAAAATACCCCTTTTTGCAACATCTTTTTATTTATTTTTTTTTTTTGTTGAAAATCAAATATATTTAATTAACTTCAGAGTTTAGTGATCGTTCTTTTTCCTATTCTTGGAGCAATTTTTATCGGTTTTGCCCCTGACTTTGAGCTTAAATTGTTTTTTTTTACTCGAGTTTCTATAAATTTCTTTTAAAATTTCTTCATATCGATTGAGATCAAAGATGGATATGACTACATTTATCCGCAATGCCGACCGTATGGCAGATTTCGAGGCATATATTGCCACTATACCCGTAGCTGAACACCAACTCGGTTCTTTAAGTAGTCATGAGAAAGAGCTCAATCGATTATGGGAAGCTGTTCGATTAACATATGACTCCTTGTTAATTGAAGCCGAAAAGCTAAAAGATCCCCAGATTAGAGAACTGAAAGCCAAGTACTTCCAGTCTTACGGCACCTTTACCCGGGGGATATCTCTTATTACAGGTCACCTAGAACGACTTAAATTAGCGAAGCAGGTCGAGAGGTCAATTGCGCAATCCGCGCCAATGATGAACTTACCCCCTTGTGACACCTATGGTGACTATAAGAGTTGGCCCTCATTTCCCCCGTTTGACCCCAGTACAAAAATTGTACTACCTGTTGCAGAAAACTGCAAAAGATGCACATGATGCCATACAAACTGTGCCATTTACCAACGATGGTTATGAGGTCGCATGGAAAAAGTTGGTTGACACATATGAGAACAAAGATGCCCTCATAAACGAACAGCTTCGAACCCTATTAAATATTAAACCGCTGTCACAAGAGTCAGGAGCGAATATTAAAAATTTGCAAAGAACGATAAATGATTGCATTACGAATTTGTCGTTACTCGAAGTAACCCCCGAAATATTTTACCATGTAATGCTAGTGTATATTTGTGCTACAAAGCTACCCGAAAACACTCTGAGTTTCTGAGAACAATCAAAAAAACATTCTAAAGATTCCCCTAAATGGGATGATATGGATGCTTTTTTGACAGCGCATTTTAAAACTCTCGAGTCAATTTCTGACATAAGGCAGTCTCATTTAAACCACGTTCAAAACCCGAACAAATACCCCACAACTACCAATACCCGAAATACCCCTAATATAAACGCTGCCAAAAAATCGTCAAATGATAGTAGAAGGGCTCAAAGTTTTGCAACCAAAACTGATCCCACCCCAACAATTTATCGCTGTTTCCTTTGTCAAGGCTCTCACCCCATTAGACTTTGCCCTAGTTTTTTGAGTCAGAATGTTGATCAGCGAATGTCAACAGTGAAGCGACTAAAGTGTTGTTCAAACTGTTTGGCAACCTCCCATGAGTACAAGAGTTGTAAGAGTCTTCATGTGTGTTCGCTTTGTAAACAGAAGCACCACTCCCTGCTTCATAGAGATGTAAAGGCAAATATGTCTGCCAGTAATTCACCCCAGCTCCCTATAGCAATTGGCATGACTGTGTCTTCATCTCAACACCCCGTTCATTCAAACCCTAATTCAGCTAGCAGTCACTCTCAATCCCCGCTTAATTTTGCCCCTTCAACTTCTACCGCGGCTCATAATTTGCACACTTATTCCGCACATCTCACGTCGAATCCCCATTCAGCAGTCCTTTTAGGCTCTGCAGTTTGCATAGTACACTTAACCGACATAAGATGTGCGGCCCGAGCCTTAGTTGACCCCGGTTCGCAAGGTACCACATTTTCCGTGCCTTCGACAAGTGTCACAGGAATGATGGACTGCTTAGCTGGAAAATTCTCTACAATGTGCGCTCTTACGGTCGGTTCGCCGATCGACCCCGGCTTTAAACTTGAAATTAATGCGTACGTTGTTGAGAAAATCACCGGTCGGTTGCCTTCGTGTAATATCTCTAATATTGTAACCTCAACATTCCCCGACATTACACTGACCGACGTCATGTGTACCCGTATGGATATACTTTTTGGAGGAAATGTGTATGCTAAAATTTTAAATACGGTTGTTCGAATACATCCAAATGGCAACCTGATCGCCCAGAGAACCGTGTTCGGGTGGATCGTCACAGGTGAAGTTTTTCAGCCCCAACCCTTACACTCTATAGCATCGTTTTGTACCCATCTCGAGTTAAACACTCAACTATCGCGTTTTTGGGAACTTGAAGAAGTTCCACAAGCGACACAGTTATCTGAAGACGATGAATATTGTGAAACACTTTACCGGACCACCACTTATAGAAACCCCGATGGCCGTTACGTGGTCTCTCTCCCATTTCGTCGAGAATTTTCAAATGAATTGTTTTTAGGAGATTCTCGTAAAAGCGCCTTTTCCCAGTTTGTGCGGAATGAGACGCGCTTGTTAAAAAACCCCGAGTTGAAATTACAATACGTCAATGTGGTTCGTGAGTATTTCGAAATGGGTCATGTAAAGGCTGTCAACACCCCGGTTTTCACTGCGAATAGTTACTATTTACCGCATCATGCAGTGTTTAAAGCTGATAGCGTTACCACGAAACTAAGAGTGGTATTTAATGCTTCAATCCCCTCCTCCAATGGCGTGAGCCTTAATAATGCCCTATACCCCGGTCCTGTCTTACAGACTGATCTTAAAATTTTATTGCTGCGTTGGCGGTTCTACCGTTACGTTATTAATGCAGACATTGAGAAAATGTATCGCCAGATACTTGTTCATCCCAACCAAACACAATATCAGCGGATATTGTTTCGTGATGATCCAGTAGCTGAAGTAAAGGACTATGAGCTTAGTACGGTCACGTTTGGAGTGAACTGTGCGCCGTACTTAGCGTTGCTAACTCTATTGCAATTGGCTGACGATTGTAAACCCCGGAGTCCTGCGGCATCCGAAATTTTGAAAACCCAAATGTACGTCGACGACGTGCTGGCTGGCTCTCATGAGCTAGAAGATGCTTTCAAGAGACGTAATGAACTAACCCACGTTCTTGGCTCTGCTGGTTTCGTCTTGCGAAAATGGACAGCCAATCATTAACGGCTCTTGGAAGATTTACCCCCTGAATATCTGCTTAATGCAGACTTCTTGAAATTTTCGGATGCCAGTACTACCAAAACCCTAGGCTTGCGATGGGATGCGACTAAAGATAGTTTCTTTTTCAAAATTGCATCGCAGCCACGCCAGGATATTGTCACGAAACGTGCTGTCTTGTCCGAAATAGCGAAGTTGTTTGATCCAGCCTGGTGGTTTTCGCCGAAAATTATTGTGGCTAAGATCATAATGCAACAAATTTGGAAGAACAAGACAGACTGGGATGAAGTTTTGCACCCCCTTATCTCAATGGCGCGTATTTTTAAACGACTACCCTAATGTCGAGAAAATCAATATTCCAAGATGGGTTGATTTTCTTCCCGAAAATGAAATTGAACTTCATGCGTTTTGCGATGCCTCTGAAAAGGCGTACGGCACTGCTCTGTACATCCGAAATAGGTCATCGATGGTGATCACGACGCATTTACTCGCGTCAAAAACAAAGGTAGCTCCCGTGAAGTCTGAAACATTACCCCGATTAGAACTTTGTGGAGCGGCTTTGATGGCAAAAATGGTAGAATTATTATGCTCCCAATTAAATCTAGACAGGAGGAAGGTTTATCTGTGGACTGATTCTACTATTGTTTTATCCTGGCTTAGAAAACCCCTGTGCCATTGGCCGACCTTTGTTAAAAATAGAGAAGCGTTGATTGTAAATAAAGTTGGTAATGAAAATTGGTCACATGTAGATTCCAAGGACAACCCCGCCGATTTGGCAAGTCGTGGAATGCTTGCAAGAGATTTGATTGATAGTTCTCTTTGGTGGCATGGCCCTGCGTGGTTGAGACAACC
This sequence comes from Pollenia amentaria, assembly GCA_943735925.1. NCBI lineage: Eukaryota > Metazoa > Arthropoda > Insecta > Diptera > Polleniidae > Pollenia > Pollenia amentaria. The sequence goes on from OX031009.1 coordinate 85,652,112, forward strand.
TCGTGAATGCTGGCCGCGTCACCCCCCTATCGACCACCAACACCTTGAAGTTCAATCATTTTCTGTTCAGCTCGAACGCCCGTATGACATATTAGAGCGATTTTCCGATTTACCCCGTGAAATGCGAACTATTTCGTATTGGTTCAGGTGTTTACAGTATTTGAGAACCCGAAAATGCTCGTACGATACCTTGCATTTAACCCAGTCTGAAGTGAAATTCACTCGAAATCGCTTGATTCATATATGTCAGCAGAATTTTATACCGGAGTATAGTCAGCTTTCGAAAGGTATACCCTTATCTTCAAAGAGCAGCCTGCTCACTTTAAACCCGTTTGTCGACTCAAGTGGCTTTGTCAGAATAAATGGCCGACTGGCTAGATCGCACGGTTTGACGTATGACGAACGATGTCCCAAAATTTTACCCTATTCTGCACGTTTTACTCGTTTGTTTGTTGAACATATGCACAAGTGCTCTGCACACGGCGGTCATTCGTTGATGCTCCGTTTAATTAGAATTGAATTTTGGGTCCCCAAGCTAAAAAATCTGATCCGTACAGTAATTCATAATTGTAAGGAATGTACTATTTATCGGAAGAAGTCCGGTCAGCAAATTATGGCTGCATTACCCCCCGAGCGATGCTCTATGTCGAGACCGTTTACTCATACCGGTTTAGATTTCGCAGGTCCATTCGACATCAAGTCCTACATTGGTAGAGCTTGTCGAATTACAAAAGGCTATGTTTTAGTTTTTGTCTGTTTTGCAACAAAAGCAATTCATTTAGAGGCCACTGGTGATATGTCGACGGAAACATTCCTTGCAGCTTTTACCCGTTTCTTTTCCCGTCGTGGTTGTCCTTCTCACCTGTATTCCGATAACGGAACTGCTTTTGTCGGTGCAGCTTGCTTACTCGAGGTTGACCGAAAGCAGTTTTTACCTGAAATAAGGAGGAAGGTACTTGTACGGAACAGTTTTCAGCCTGTGGAATGGCATTTTATCCCCCTCCCGGTGCTCCCCATATGGGTGGCTTATGAGAAGCCGGCGTAAAGAGCGTGAAACCTCATTTACGGAAAATCTCTGGAGGAGATTAATACTATGCTGACCCGTATAGAAGCTTGCCTAAATTCAAGACCGCTAACTGCTATGACCGATAATCCGTCAGATTTAGTTCCGTTAACCCCAGGTCATTTTCTGATTGGTCACCCCCTGAACCCGATCATTCTGATCTCTCTTTGAGTGTTGGCAGCAGGTGGCAAGAATTGAAGATACTTCACCACCACTTTGCTCAGCGGTGGAAGGAGGAATACCAAAAAGAGCTTCCTCGTCGTGTAAAATGGAAATACCCCCAGAAAGACTTTGAAGTAGGTGATTTGGTAGTTATCCGTCAGGATAATTTGCCCCCCAATGAGTGGCGACTCGTACGAATCGAGAAGACTTACGTAGGACGGGACTCGAAGGTCCGCACAGCAGACGTGAGAACAGCTTCAGGCGTTTTCACCCGGCCTATAGTGAAGCTTGTTCTCTTGCCCAGTTCAGATACCCACTAATTTTTTATTTTTCTGTCTTTTATTCTCTTTTATTTTGTCTTTACCCTGTAGAGAACATGTAGAGTGCATCACGCCGCCTTGAGGTCCACCGTAAACCAATTGAAGGTCCCTCCTCCCCTGAGGCCAAACCCCCACGAGCTGAAAGCCTGAGAGATTGCCGCTTGTGCAAAGGGGAGCACGCACTAAGGAAGTGTGTGAAGTTCCGGAAAATGTCGGTGACGGAACGTTGGGAGACAGTGAGGAAGTATAAGTATTGTTTCAACTGTCTTGCTCACTCCCACATGCGCGACAAGTGCACGAGCCGTGACCGCTGTCTCGAGTGCATGGCCGAACACCATACCTTCCTTCATCGGCATAAAAGCGCGCAATCGACACCGGCAAATAAGCCCAAAGCCAAAAAGGATAAAAGGAAGAGGAAAACTCGTCCAAAACCCAAGACCGCAGACACATGCCAGCACTGCTGCCAGCACCAACAACCACCACAGCAACCCATACAACAACAACTACAGCACTCCGTCCAACCCCGGCCTTTAACTTTCCCGGATGCGACTCTCACGCCAGCAACTATTGTGATCAACGTTATGAACGGTCGGGTTGCCTGAGTATTTTTTATCATTAATAATTTCTTATACGTATTTACTTGAATTGTTAAAATGAATTTTTATTTTTTGGAAAAAACTACCCTTTCTTGTTTTATTGGTTCAAGTTTGTTTTCAGGTCGACCCGCGTGATCCTTAGCCCTCGTTGTTGCAGTATAGTAAGGGGGCGGGATGTTTACGCGCATAGTGTAAACGGGCCCTAATTATTGTTCACTGTTTTTCGTTAAGTTAAAGTTGTTGTTATTTGTGTCTTTGTTATTATTTTTATTTAGGTATACTTCTTTACTTACTCTCGTAAACCCCAAGCGTACGGTACGTACTACATAAAAAACCCAAATAATAACCACAAATAAATAAAAACCAATAATTTTTTAAACCCATAAATTAACCCCGTGTTTTTCTCATTTTTCCCATATTTTCGAGAAAATATTTCAAGGAAAACAATAAACTTGGATTTGGGAATTCTAGTGAAATCTTTTAAAACTTCCCATTTTGCCATTATGTTCCTAATTGCAGTATGAACTGGGATGTTTGTGAAAAGTGATACGACGTCAAAAGATACCAATATCTCTCCGTGGCAGATGTTTATGATTTCTAACTGTAAATTTAAATGTGATGAATTTTTTATGTTGTAGTTGCTCGAAATTAAGTTTATTAAAATTTGTCCTAGGTATTTGGCAAGTTGGTAGCATGGAACCTGCATTGAGGAAACAATTGGTCTCAGAGGTATTCCAGTTTTATGGATTTTCGGTAATCCGTATATTCTTGGGGCTGTTGCCGCTGAACAAAGAAGACGTCGTTTTTGCCATTAGGGTATGTATTCATTCTTGTGTAGGTCCGTTATGATATTATTATTTTCTCTTTGTAATTTTTGTGTTGGGTCAATTCTTAATGCGCGGTATGTGTTTTTGTCCTCTAATAATGTTTGCATCCTATTTTCGTAATCAGTTCTATACAACCGTTTTATTTCCCTTATCTGCTTGTATTACCAAAATGTCACTGTCCCTTTTCAGAAAATTTCTCGTCTTCTCAAAAACTGTAAGAATCAGTTTTCCCTAGGTGTATTTCCCATTCTTCTGTTAAATTCCGAGATTCTATTCGCCAGCTTAGTTTTGACCACTTCTTTTTCTCTATCCGCATTGTCCTCTATTCCCTGAACACACTGTTCAATATCCGCAATTATGTGTAAAGCTGAAAAATTAGCTCTGTTAATCGGCAAGGCAAATTTTTTCCCTAATGAAAATATCCATTTACATTAAATTGGAATGACTAAGTTAGTCTTTTTTATTTTCTGTTGGGACAGATTGATCAAACAAATATGATATATTACGTTCAAGGAAGGCTAGTTGATCCTCTGTGAAAACCATGTAAGAGATTGCATTCCAATCAATTCTAAGTAGTTCTTATTCCAGTGTGGCGTAATTAATATTTTCGAAATCACGAAAAGTTATCGAATTAGGTGGGATTTGCAACTGAAAATTATAGGTCATAAATACCAAATCGTGTTTAGAAAAACACGGGGCAGATCACCAACAAAAAGAAGATCAATTAAGGTGCTACTCGACGAGGTAAAGTGAGTCGGTGTAGTTATGTTAGTTGGAAAAAGTCCTAATGGTGAAAAGGTATCAATAATGGTATTGTCAGTCAAAAGATTCCAGTTCAATTGGTATATTATAGTTAAACCTGTACAAACTTCCAACCAGTTATTTTCTTCCTTCAGATGTAACTTCTATTAAGACGTATTCCACCAAACCATTATTGATATCACAATCGTTATTAATACCAGAATGTCCAATAACAACATTAGATGTGCTTTTAATATTATAAGATATGCCTTTTCTAATATAAATAGCCACTCCACCAGCGCGTTCAACTCTCTCAACCCTTATTAAATTGTAGCCACTTAGAGAAACGGAAATATTACTGATATTTTTATGAAACCATGTTTCTGAAACGCATACAACATCCATGTTGGAGTTCTCAAATATGTACCGGAATTCTTCAATTCAATTTTAGCCAAACTCTGAGCATTTATATGACAGGTTTTTAAACCGTGTCCCTGTTTAGAAAGAATTTTGATCATATTTGCAGTACCGTATATGGATGTACCCCTTATGTTATTAAGATTTTTCATTTATAAAAAACACGGGGGGGAAATAAGCAAGTAACGCACGAGTTTACAAATGATTTATTTGAAATTAAAACAATTTTTAATTGAAACATTGTAAATTGAAACATTGTAAAATTAAAAATATAATAAATAAAATGTATAAAATAAAATGTCACAAAATTTATAAAAAGAAAGTATATAGTGAGAAAAATGATGCTATTATCATAAAAATAATATATATTATTGTTGATGCAATTCGTGATATATTTGATTACCAGCGCCAAAACTATCCTGATCACCTGACACATCAATTTGAATAATAGGATCATTTGCGGTTTTTTTACGTATACGAAGCCTCGCACGTATACGAAGCACTATGTATCCTGCGCTCCCTTTCCATTTGTACTGCTGCTCGTAAAATTTTATAATTTTATAAATGTTCAATGCAGACTAGAAATATATTGAAGAAAAAGTCCCATAAATGCCCAGGAGTCGCCCCTAGGGGGATAAAATGTATGACTGACCTCCATTAGTTTTTTGTTCTTAACATTTTCTCAAATTTTACTTTCCCTTTATCTCCATCCCTTAGGGGGGCTGCCATACAAATATTGCGTTTTATAAAATTCTTAAATTAATTAAAATTTGTCGACTTTTGTGAATAACATCAAAAGTTGCAAACAGATTTTAATAATTTAAGGCTTTTTTTGTTTGGAATTTTTTATACGTCTGCAAGCATTTTTTAATTTTTTTATGAATTTTTAATAAACAAAAATTTCGAAATTTTGTTAAAAAAATTATTTTTTTTCCAAAAAAAAATTATAGCCCCGATTACCGTTTACAACAGTTGTTATTTTAGTGTTGTATTTCTTAGAATGCGATCATGATTTACAACTGTTGTCAGCACTGTAGTATTTAGAGTTGTCTTTGTTCCGTAACATCGATTATCGTTTACAATATGTGTGTTTATGTGTTGTCAGCACTGTTAAAAACTTACAACTGCTTATTTGGTGTTGTGTTATGAACGTTACAAGTTGAAAAACGAAAATGCAAAATATACATAACTGTTAAAAATAATTAATTATAAATATTTCTTAGCAAAATTACAAATAAACAAGTAAGAGTGCTATATTCGGCTATGCCGAATCTTATATACCCTTCACCATGGTGCGATAAGAATAATCTACATATATAATATATCTGTGGCATTAAATAATAATGGCTTAAGTCGGAATTTCTTGTTTTGAGATATTAAGGGTATTACCAAAAATAAATTGTTTGGTTTTTATATAAAATTATTAGCCACATAAAAAAATGCGCATTTATTTAGAACAAAAGTCTAAATTTTATAAAAAAAAGTGTTTTTTTTAAGTATATAAAAGTAAAAATAGCAAAAACTGATATATTTTTTATTTAATTAAAAATAATTTATAAATACCAAGAGAAAAATAAAATTTATCGAATGGGATTTGAACCCGTCAAATCTCAGACGATTACTTGTGACATAACGGCTAGACCACTCGACCACTGGTACGCATGCGAACTTAACTTTAATATAAGTAAATAGGCCGTGGAATATTTTTTTCATATAAGCAAATATCTTTGCGTGAGTTTGTTGTTTGAGTATGAAAGGTGAATATGCGAAAAAGGGAAACACACCACCACCACTGGCGTGTTGCCATACAATAGATTTATCTGTTTTTGCAAGTTTTTAAGATGCAAAAATTCCCAATCTCTATTTGTAGAAATTATTTCGTTAAATAGATCACAGTTTAAAAGCAGAGTGATAACGAAAGTCATATTGGACATGATGCCAGTGCCTGTAAACAAATGGAAAAGGAGGGGGGGACGCAAATAAAACAACTTAATTATATAAAAAAAAAGTAAATATTGGTATTTCAGTAATTTTGTCATAACTCGGGCATTTTCCAATCGATTTGATAGATTTATATACCTACGTCTTAAGGAAGAAATTTACCATTTACTTCGGTAACAAAACTTGAAATCGGAAAGATCTACGGTTCCCGAAAATAGGTATTTTTATTAAAAAAAATTTTATTTTGGTAATAACTTTTTTGTATCTGAACCGATTTTTCCGAGTTTTTCAGCAAATATGTTCTACTAAAAATCTTTTGATCTTTTGATATATAAGGCGTATCCATAGGTCATGTAACAGCTCTAAAAATTTTGATGCTTTTTAGCCCATTTTTGCAGTATTTTGCTAATAACTTAACCATTTCTTAACCGATTTGGCAGATTTATATACCCACGTTTTAAGGAAGAAAAAACCATTTGCTTAGATTATAAAACTTTGACTCGGGAAGATCTATTGTTCCCGAAAATGGGTATGTTTAAAAAAAATTCCGGACTATATGTGACATAAATGTATAAAAACCTAGCCTCCATCATATCTGGGGTCTTCGGAAACCCCATTTCAACGGACGGACAGACGGACAACCGGATTTGAACTTCCCTTCTCATAAGAAGCCAGAATATATATACTTTATATGGTCTTAGATCAATATTGTAGAAATTACAAACGGAATGACAAAGTTATATATACCCTTTTACCTTCGGTGAAGGGTATAAAAACAAATGAAAAAGCTGCCATTTGGATGTAACAATATGCAACTTAAGGGCACATGGGATAAATTTACAGAGCAATTAAATAGCTTGGGACCGCCGATTAAAAGCACTAAAGAATGGCAAAGAGTTAGTAGCAGATGTACTATCTTAAAAATAACCTTAAAAATAAATTTTATTTTATTATAGGCATGGACTCACTATAAGGCAAATTTAGAAAGAAAATTGGTTGCAAATAAACAACATTTTCAAGCTACTGGTCGTGGTCCTTCCACAGAAATAAGCTTAAGCTCATTAGAACAGAGCATTGTGAAACTTGTCTCAATGCAAACCCAAGTAAATGCAAATGGTTCTGCAAATCTAGAAGATTCAGATGGGGCGGAATTAACATTTAGACCTGAGGAACCTTCACAGACTATTGAATCTACGGAACAACAATTGATCAAAAATCCCAGAAAGAAAGACGACGAACGTTTACAAATTTTAAAAACACAAGCAAAATATCAGGAGAAGATCTTAGAAACGTTGAAAAGTTTGGAAAGTAATTCATACAAGAATTACCAAATGAACTAAAAATTTATGAATTAAAAAAAAAGAAGGCTGACCTACAAATGAAATTTATAGAAGCCAAACTTCAATTAACAAATAAACGAATTCAGGATCTGTGATAAATATATGTGTATATAAACTACCTTTTGTTATAGTTTTAAGAATCTGGAGATATTTTTATTACATATGAACAAGTTTTTAAGTTCATCTTTTTATATACTTTTTAAATTGGAACTGAATTAAAGCAATAAATATGTATGTATGTTATAAAATATGTTTATTCATTTAAAATTGCAAGCATTAAATTATTTCTAATTTGTTGCGCAGACTCTTCAATGTTTGTTTCTGTAGTCTCTCCAACTTCTACTGCCGTGTATAATGGAAAAGGCAATTCTTCATTTAATTTCGTTTCAAAGTTTTTGCTTAAATTGTGCTCCAAGGGGTTGGAACTATCCCGAATTCTCTTCCGTATACGAGCCATATGTGTTTTCTTCCTACTATCATCGTCATCTTCAAAAAATAATTCGGTGTTTATATCCATTATTTTACTTTTAATTTAAACAAAATCGGACTATACAAATATTCTTGAAACTTTTTTCAAACTTGCCAATTTTTCATACGCAGGGATGTAAATTTACGGATATTAAGCACTTAAATGAAATGCAACCCTGTGACATACACAATACCTAGTGATAACAAATTAGATGTTGTGTTGTAGCTAAAACAACACAACATTTAAGTGTTGTAAACGATAATAGGGGCTTATGTTTCTAAAACGACTTCGGATGTTAGAAAGAAGTTTTACTTTTCTTAATTTTATTGCGGAATTTCGGTTTTTAAGTTTTTTCAATAAGCTTAAGCGTTTTTGCGTTACGCGAACATATGTTGTGCAACCTCCTGCATTTTCGAAATAACGGTTTATCTCGAAAACCAGAGCCAATCTTAAAAAACCGCGGGCACCACCGGATTCAGCGTATCCGAATTATGTTAAAACGCCAGGTGCCCAGCTTGTCGCGAAAAAAGTGTCAATTTCTTGCACAGTGTTATACAACTTGAACAAATTGTACAACAAGTCGCAACGTATAGGGGCCGCATAACAAATAAAGGGCTGCATGAATAACTTCATTCATGAACATACTGAAATGTTTATTCAATGAAGTTCGTATTCAAACAAACTTCAGACCACTGAACAAACTGTTGTTTTATTCATGCTACTAGAAAACACATTTCGTTTCATATGGCAAACACTAAGACTTTGTTCAATGAAACGACTTTTGTTTTCCGGTTTTGCTCTCTCTCATTTTTTTTTATATAAATACTCAATAGCAATGTTGCCACTTAGTAAATTTATGAATTTTTTCTTTTTTGTTACCTTTACAATAATATATGTAATTTGTAAAGCATTTTTTAAATTAAATTTAAATTTTTTTTGTATGTACTTCCAAGCAAAACACATTGCTAAAAATGTTTATGAAAATAAAATGAAATTTTTATGAAGTTTTAAAATTTACATTAAAAACAATTAATTTACATTGAAAACAAAGTCTAATTTGTATTATTTTTGTTATTTTAATATTAATGTACTTCCTTTTCTTGTTGCTTTTACTCTTCATTGTTATTTTTGTTTTTTTTTTAATTTTTCCTAATGTTTTTCATTTCTTTCAACTGGCAATACTGACTTTAAAATAAATGTGTTTTTTCATGAACTCATTCGACATTTATTCAGTGGTTGTTTTGTTTCAGAGTTGTTGGTATTCATATTCTCTTGCTTAAGTAAACAAAAACACTGCATCTTACTCGTCTCTTAAATTTCGAGTGTTTGTTGCTTTCATTTCGTAGTTATTCATTTAACTGAATACAAACGAAGCAAATACAAAATTTAATGAATGTTTCATGAACATCATTATTAAGTTTCATGCAGATGTTTAATAACAAATATTTTTATATAACCTAATTTCTTTTTTTAAATTTCTTTAAATATTATAAATTGATCAAAATGCTTCAATAAAGTTATCAGAAGAATATTTTAATCATTTTTATGATGAAATTATGAAAATGTATGAATTATTTAAAAAACATTAAAATGAAATAGTGGTCGGCTTTACACGTGCGAGATGCGTATATTGTGACCTATGCTACAACATACTCAGTTTGAGGCATGTTCAGAAGATTCTATGTGATTAATGAGATGATTTAGTTGTAATCATGTCAATTTAAAGCAGAGTCCGCCAAACACATATATTCACATTTCATGCTTCTCTCGGTTTTTTATTTTTGAGCGTAATTGTGTTTCTCTTATTCCACTGAAAAACATTTTTGTAACGTTTTTTACCATTAGTCTTTCAAGCAGGGATGTTAAATGAGGTTTTAAATTTGGTACCCGCTTCCACAAAAAAAAATGTACTTTATGGACCTTCATGGTACCAGTTAATAAACTATTTGGAATTGTCACATCATAGCAGCATGCATTTGTCGATCTTAACCAATCCTTTGTTTGTATGAGACTTGATAAGTGACGTAGGGAACTTATTCCCATAAATATATTAAGTTCCTGGCTTTGAAACCCTAAATATAAAAAATTTGCTGATTAACCAAAAATTATTTTAAGAATTATAATAAACAACATGTATTTCCCAGACGTAACACAATACCTTGGTGCTGTTGCATCAGAATAAATATTACTTAGCAATAGCTTTAGATTTAATTTTTTTATAATTTTTGCTTTTGTAACTAGTTTAAGTTTTGATTTGATAAATAAAAAGCAGAACACAATCAAGTGTAGTTGTCAAAAATTAATTCTCCGATTAAGGAAACAAAGCCTTGATACGTTACTGGCGCAGTCGGTAGGATGTACCATTGTGTTAGGTTATCCTTAAGTTTAGAAATAAAATACAATAAAATTTTTTTTTAACAATAAGCCGTAAAATTTTTGAAAACTCGTGAAAAACATATAATTAAATTAAATAAATAAAATTAAATAAAATAAATTTGAAAATTTATAAGTTAATGAACATTTCATTTAAACTAAAGACTATATACAGAACATCGAACTTATGAACACAGTTGAAAACTTGAATAAAATAATTAAATTTGGAAAATCTTACAAGTCAACAGTATAATATTGAATTTATGAACGAAGTTGAAGACTTGGCAGGAAGATTGGAAAATATTAATATATCAGCCAATATGGAAGCAGTAAAGGAAAGGAGAGATGTTTTTCTACAAAATATTAAAATGTTGCAGCCGTTTGATGGGAACAGGAGCTATTTGGCACTATTTGTAGACAGTGTTTCCGCAATGATACCATCAGAAGCCACACAGCTTGAGGAAAGGAGATTCTATTACAACTGCATAAAAACTACTCTCAGGGGACCCGCTTTAGACGTATTAAGAAGAGAACAACCAACGGATTGGATCACTTTAAAACAGCTACTAATAGAAGAATTTGGTGAGCGAACGCCTGTTACAAGACTTATATTAGAAATAAGTAATATTAAATTAAATAAAAATGTTAAGGAATTTTGCGATAATTTGAATACCGATTTAAATAGAGTGTGTTTATCTCAATTAAAGAAAGAGTTACCAAATTATTTAACGGCATTAATAAATGCAAATTTGGCTAAAGGCCTAAAAACTGCAATCAAAATTTTAGCAGAAAACGGTGAACTAAACTCCACCACACCACAAAGAACATACGTTAGAAACAAAAACTATGGTTATTAATCAAACAATAAACCACAAGTAAGGCACTTTCAAACAGGACAGTTTTCAGACAACTATTTAAGCAATAACTACCCACCAAACTATTCAGGGAATTATACTAACCCTTACATGCAAAGCATTCGATCAGGTAATTACCCACAAAATAATTTTAATTGTCCTAATCCAAACTACTGAGGTAACTATGCCTATCGAAATCTAAATGGACAAGGGGAATATTACTCAACCCAATCGAGAATTAGACGCTGTGGTCCTCCTGTGCCCATGGAAGTTGACCCCGAAAATTTTCATGCAAGGGCCTCGGGACATTACCAAAAATAAAATTAGTAATAGATAATATACCCCATACATTTTTAATAGATACAGGTTCCTCCGTAAGCTTGGTCAGGCCTGGAGTATTCAGAAATAAAATTAGAAAAGTAGAACCAATAACGGTAACTACTGTGGCAGGAAAGATAATATTTAGTACAAAACAAGATATATTTGATCAGAAATATGGAAAACAATTGGAATTCTATGTTTATAATTTTTCGAATAACTACGACGGGTTGATAGGATATGACAATCTAGGGCAATTAAACGCAGTAATTGACCTGAGAAAACAAACTGTAGAACTTAACAAAGTTCTTTATGAATTCGTTAATGAAGAATAAGACGTTTATAATGACTAAGTAAAGAATGTTGCCATAAATAAATTGGAAGAGGAACAAGCTGACAATTGGAATTAGAAAATCTTTTAAACAAATATAAATCGTTTTTTCATTCAGATAACGATATATTAACGTTTACCAATAGGATTAAACATAAAATTGTAACTAAACATGAAAACCTAATATATGTCAAGTCGTATCGTTACCCACAAGTGCATAAGGCAGAAGTTAATAGGCAAATTAAAGAAATGCTTGTGCAAAATATAATAAAACATAGCCAATCCCGTTATTCTGCTCCTTTATGGGTTGTTCCAAAGAAAATGGACGCCTCTGGAGAAGCTAAATGGAGAATTGTTATAGATTATAGAAAGCTAAATGATATAACAGTTGATGATCCATTCCCAATTCCAAATATGGAGGAAATATTAGATAAATTAGGGCGTTGTCTTTATTTTACTACGCTTGACTTGGCAAAAGGGTTTCATCAAGTGGAAATTGATGAAGCAGGCCGTGCAAAAACAGCGTTTTTACGAGTTCCTTAGAATGCCTTTGGGTTTAAAAACTCACCTGCTACTTTCCAGCGCCTAATGAAATCGGTATTAGGTGATTTAGTTGGTCATTGCCTTGTTTATTTAGATGATATTATTGTCTTTGGTACCTCATTGCAGGAACATGTCGTTTCATTAGATAAGGTATTTAGAAGGTTAAAGGAAGCGAATTTAAAACTACAGATACATAAATGTGAGTTCATGAGATCGGAGGCAGAATTTTTAGGATACATTGTGACTCCGAATGGCATAAAACCGAACCCAAAAAAGATCGAAGCTCTTAAAAATTTTCCAACTCCAAAAAATGAGAAACAAATTAAACAATTTTTAGGGCTTGCTGGAAATTTATGAAGGACTTTGCAAAAATATGCAAGCCGCTAACCACTTGCCTGAAAAAAGGACACAAAGTTGACTGTCATAACAGCGAATATGTTAAGGCATTCGAGACAATAAAACTACATATAACAAGTGACCCTATATTGAAAATCCCAGATTTTACAAAAATGTTTACCCTTACCACCGATGCTTCTAACGTAGCGTTAGGAGCAGTACTTAGTCAAGGGAATCATCTTATCTGTTTTGCGAAAAGAACTCTCAACGAACATGAGATAAACTACTCTGCTACAGAGAAAGAACTCCTAGCGATTGTTTGGGCAACCAAATACTTTCGGCACTACCTATATGGTAGGAAATTTACCATTAACAGTGACCACAAGCCCCTGCAGTGGTTGCATAATTTAAAAGAACCCAACTCCAAGCTACAGAGGTGGAAAATAAAGTTAAATGAATATGACTTTGATGTGAAATACATTCCGGGGAAAGAAAATAGAGTGGCCGATGCCCTATCGCGAATAAATAATATTGAGTGCCATATGAATGATACAGCTTCTGACATGGCAACAACACACTCAGCGGATGAAGACAATTCTAACTTTATATTTATAACAGAGAGACCATTAAATGTTTTTCGTAGACAGTTCTTATTTAGACGAGCTTCTGTAGAAAGACAGACACTGAAAATTATATTTAGAAATACTAGAACTATTATAGACTATGTTGAAAGGACGCAAGAATTTGCAAAGAAAATTATTTTGGAAAAACTTGCGGGTATTACAGTAACAGTATATTTCGAAAACCATAACGATTTTATACTTTTTCAATCCGTATATGCGAACCTTGTGAGGCAAACGAAGAAAAATCGTATTTTAAGGGCTACAAAATTGTTGGAGGATATAACATCATATGATAGGTTCAAAGAAAAAATTTTGACTATACATTTAAAAGGGTTGCACCAAGGAATAGAAAAAATACAAGCTGAATTTAGAAGAAAATACTACTATCCCAATTATGTTACGGAGATATCAAATATAATAAATAATTGCGGCTTATGTAATCAATGCAAATTCGACCACATAGTTACAAGAATGCCTTTTAAAATCACACCTCCTACATACTATATTCGAGATAAATATATTATTGATATTTGGAAGTGGGACAACTGTTCATACCTAACCTGCATTGATGTTTTCTCTAAATATGCTATGGTAGAAAATCTAAACCACACTAATTGGGTTGAAGCAAAAAGAGCATTATTGAAAGTGTTCAATGCCATGGGTCCTCCAAAGGTAATTAAAACTGATCAGGATGCAGGGTTAGTCAATGTAAGTTTGCAAGAATGGTATAAGACTTTAAACATACGACTCGAAATTACAACAGGAAAAACAGGAATAGCAGATATTGAGAGGCTGCATAAAACTTTAAATGAAAAATTAAGAATTATTAACACTGGCAATGATCAGGAATTAAAGCAAGTAGCAATTGAACAAACAGTTTTCACTTATAATCATATCACAACACACTCAACCACCGGGGAAACTCCTTACAATATTTTCTTTAATAATCAACCTCTTACAAAAGATGCTCAAACTGTAAAAGAAAATAGGATAAATAATGCTAACAAAAATAGAAAAGATTATGAAATAGATACAAGGTTTGTAGATGCAGAAAATTCAAGAAAGCGATTAGTTAAACTAAAAAATAGAAAAAATAAGAAAATACAAAACATGTTTAAAAAGGAAAAAATACTCTCATAATAATATATCTTCCAGGAACCAAAACTAAGATGATACTAACGATCCTGATGTATATCTTACTAGTGACGACAGTAGCTACTCAGACGATACAAATTCAAGAGATAAACAGTGACAGAGGTTACGTAATACTACAAAAAGGAACAATAGACATACCTGATAAGTATAATGAACTCATAATAATGATTAATAAAACAGAAATCCAATTGGCATATGAACTTTTGGAAAAAGAATTTAATGAAAATGAATTTTTGCAGACAACTATGACTAAGAGATACCTTAAAATAGCTAACGCTGAAGGGAAATTGTTCAACATTAGACATAAACGCGGACTTTTCAACGCTTTAGGTAGTGGATTAAAATTTGTGTTTGGAACGCTTGATGACGAGGACAGACAGGAAATTCAGAGCCGATTGAAGGCAATAGAAGACAGCGTTAACACAGGACGACATTAACAACATTTTATATCACATAAACAACGAAACTCAATTTATTAAAAATTTGAAAAATGTCACTAATGTATTACAGAATCAGATAGTCAGAAAGGTAATATCGGACAGATTTTTAGATAACATCAAAAGCTTTTACGAACATTTAAGTAAACAACTCTAAGTAAACAAGGTATTATAAATCCGAAATTAATAGACCCAGATAAAATTTCTGAATTAAATACAAATCAATTAGAATATATTAAAACTTCCCTATGGCAAGGGGAGGATGTGTTGTACTTCATAGTTCAAATTCCTAACATAATGAAATCTTATCCCATTTTAAAAGTAGTTCCCTTTCCTTCACGTGACAATCACTTTGAGTTAAATTTTGACATGAATAAGAAGCTTACAAATATTGATAATTTGCTCTATGAAATAAAAGGTTCAAAAATAAAACTTTTAGAAATAAGTGTATCAGGAATTTGTTAAATAAAAATGAAAGTGAATGTGAATTCATTATTAAACATGAAAAAGAAATAAATTTTATTGAACCCAGCTTTATTATCACAAAGATAATTAATGAAACGATTTTGAAACAAACTTGTAATGATTTAGAACTAAGAATAAAAAATCACAATCTGATCTTTTTTTCAAACTGTAAAATAAGTATTAATGAACTTGTTTTTAATCGTTTAATGATAATAATAACTTTTTGTATATACCGTATGTTAATGATATCGCCAATAAGACATTGATAGAATTGCCTAATACTACTTTAAGTGAATTAAAACTAACTGTTGAGGGATGAACTTTTGTTTTGAATTCTCAACCTAAACACGGTTCACTCTTTTAAATCTTTTTTTGTTTTTACAATAAATAAAACTCTTTTATTTTGTATTCGATATTTTGTTAATTTTGGTTTTATTTTTACACTTTTTGTTTGAGTTTTCAAAATAGTTACGTTTGGTTTTTTAATTTAGATAATTTTTTGTTTTATTATAATTTGAGATTTTCTGTTCTGTTTTATGACCTTTTTGTTTTCTTTGCATCTGTTCACTGTTAAAGTTCAAACTAGAGTAAGTTTAAATTGTTTTTCAATATACAAAAAAGGGTCACATATTATAAAAGAATTTTTGTACTAAATATTACGGTATATACTGAGTGCAAATGTAACAACAATTTAACTTTATAATGTTTACATATGAATATTTTTTTTTTTTTTTTTTTTTTTTTTCTCAGTATTTATTTATTGAATCTTCATATACTAAATATGAACTAACAATAATTAATCAAATCTTAACCTAATATTTGATTTATGTCCTGCCAGTGCCGGACAAAAAAGATTTCGTCATCACGGTTTCTGTTCACATATGTAGGTGTTTACCGCTCATCTGATTGGGTGAGTGCTGCAGTGTCTCTTCTTCTTAATCGAGTATGGCCGCCATAATTTAAAATATTTCGTGCTAATGGGTTTGGGTGCAGTTCCAGCCTTTTTAAATATTTTACTGCATATTTCGTTATCATAGTTTTTACTAATGGCACATTGAGATCCTTGTGGATATTTGAGTTTTTGACGTACCAGGGGGCGGCTGTGATTATTCGAAGAAGTTTATTTTGGCGCCTTTGAATTTTTTCGATGTTAGAAGCCGATGCAGTGCCCCACAACTGAATACCGTAGCACCAAATTGGCTTTAAGATAGAGTTGTAAAGTAGAAGTTATCAATCGAGGCTGAGAACAGAATTTCTTCCAATAAGCCAATTTATTTGAATTGCTTTTAGTTTCATTAGAGTTAATTTAGCTTCTATATGCCATTTCCACGTTAAACGCCGATCTAGATGTATACCGAGGTATTTTACATGCGAGTGTTGGGGTATTATTTGATTATTGATTTTAATAGGGGGGCATGTTTCCCGACGCAATGTGAATGTTATATGTGCGCATTTTTGCTCATTGATCTTTATCCTCCATTGTTTTAACCACCTTTCCAGTTCAAATATGTGATCCTGTAAGTAACGAGATGCTTCTTGACAGTTTGCGTGTACGCTTAGAAAAGCTGTATCGTCCGCAAATGTTGAGGTATGGGTGTAGCTGTTTGTTGGCAAGTCCGAAGTATAAATTAAATATAATAGAGGGCCCAGGATGCTGCCTTGTGGGACTCCGGCGTAAATTGGCTGAGGAGAACTTAAAAAATCGCCTTCTTTAATAATAAAATGACGCCCGACTAAGTAGCTTTTTAACAGCTTGTGTATGTTTGCTGGTAAGTTTTGCTGCAACTTCAGTAGTAACCCTTTATGCCAGACTTTATCAAAAGCTTGAGACACATCGATGAAGAGTGCAGAGCAATATTTTTTTTCTTCAAAGGCTTTTCTTATGACATTTACTATTCGATGAGTTTGTTCAATTGTGCTGTGTTTTCTTCTAAAACCGAATTGATGATTGGGAATACATCTGTTTTCATTTAAGATCGGCGTTAATTTTGACACTAGTAGTTTCTCAAATAGCTTTGATATATTAGACAATAGGCTTATAGGTCTATATGACTCAACTTTTGTGGGATCCTTTCCTGGTTTAGGTATCATGGTAACTAAAGATACTTTCCACTCTTGTGGGTAGTATTCAAGGCGTAAAATAGCATTAAAAATTAGTAGAATAATTTTCTTTGCTATGCGGGGTAGCTCCAAAAGCATTTTGTTACTGATGTTATCAAAACCAGGGGCTTTCTTGGGGTTTAAATCATGAATAGCCTTTTCGATTTCTCTTATCTCAAATCTTAGTGGAACAGCTGATCTAACAACAACAGGTGGTAACTCGACCGCAGTATCGAAAGATGTATGAGGGGTAAATACGGTTTTCAAATGATTAACAAAAATATTTCCTTTTTCTATATCATTTCGTGCCCAACTTCCATTTAAGTTTCTTAATGGCGGTTTAGTGATAACTGGTCTTTTTAGATTTCTAGCTGCACGCCATAATGAGTAGTCAGATTGAGGAGTTGCATCAAGTTCCTTAAGATATTTTTCCAGAGAAGCCGTTTTTTGAGACTGCAGTAAGATTCTTAGCCTTTTTGTACACTCTTTTAGTAAATTTTTAAGTTGAGGGGATCTGTGCAATTGCCGCTCCCTTCGAGCTCTCCTTTTTTCAGTCAAGAGACGCTCGACATCTGTAGAATATATTTTACTATTTTTGATGTTTTTGCGGGCTATGCTAGAATGTTGAACAGCTAGTTTGAGATAATTGTCAAAATTTACAATAGAAAGATTCACATTCTCCGGTGTTCTAAGCGGAATATTTTCAGTGCAGTGGGTACTGAGATATTTTTTATATTTTAACCAATTTATTTGTGTTGCTGACGTCACTAAGTATCCACACGGAGATACAATTCTATTAGGGTTTGCTATAGTTAGAAGTGTAGGTGTGTGATCAGAAGATAATTCTAAAGAAGCTTCAACATGAATCGTTTCTGCGGGGATGTTTTTAACCACGCCAAAATCGATGACATCTGGAATTTTTTGCTGATCAGTAGGCCAATAAGTTGGTTGACCACTCGCGACCACATTTAAATCCATTTTAGACATTGTATTGTACAAAACACGATCCTTTGGTGGTATGAGCCGTGACCCCCAGAAGGTATGTTTAGCGTTGTAATCGCCAGCGGCTATGAAACAGGGTCCTAATGATTTAAAATATTTATAATATTGGCTTTCTGATATTGAAAATCTAGGTGGAGAGTATAATGATGAAAGTACTAAGTTTCGATTTAGCTCTTCAACACAAATGTTCGTTGCTTGCAGATAATCTTCACGATAATCACACATTAAGTAGTGTTTGATTCGGGCTTTTATCAAAATAGCAGAGCCTCCACAAGCTCTATCTCGAGGGTCCTTGGTATCATATAATATATAACCATTAATTTTAAACGTATTTCTGGAGGTCAAATGAGTTTCAGAAACCATCATTACATCAATTTGTTTACTTTTAAGAAAGTATTCTAGTTCATTTTTATGTTGGCGAATGCCGTTTGCGTTCCAAAAACAAATTTTTAAACAATTCATGGCTTGTTTAGTACAGCCTGCAATAACATCGATTGCATTCTTAACATTTCCTGCATCATATTACCCATTGTGTTCGTAAAGTTAGTTACTGTTTGCACTAGTGTTTCCATGGTTTTTTCTAGACGACTTAAATTAGAAACTGGAGTCTCATCATTATTTGGCAAATCACCTTGAATTGGAATATGGTTTGATTTTAGGACGTTTGCGTAGGATGTTCTGTTATTACTAGGCTGCGGCACTTGAATGTCATTAGTGTTAACTTGATGTGATACCTGCATTTGAGGGGGATTAGGTTTCGGTCCAACCGAGCGCTAGACTATAGAGTATACAGGGCATCCTCTATAGTTGGCAGTGTGATTACCACCACAGTTGCTGCATTTTTTTACATTGGGGTCGTTTTTAGACTTATCGCAGAGAGCTGTACCATGCAACTCTCCACATACAACACAAACAGGGGTTAAATGGCAGTATGCTTTAGTGTGACCAAATTCTTGGCAGTTTAAACATTGCACGGGACCGTTCCTTTTGTGCGGCTCCTCTATCGTTATTTTCCTATACAGGATATATTTCAGACTGTAAATGGGATGCATTTCGTTTTTTTTAAGCTTAACGTCGCCGGGTTCTAACTCCACTCGAAATAGTGGCTGGGGATTTTTTTCTCTATTTTTAATATTTATTACGTTTTTTATTTTGAAGCCCTTCTCTTCTAAAAACGTTTTTATCTCACTTGGGTCTACGCATGAATCAATGCCCTTTATCACTACCTGGAGACCTTTACTGCTCTTCAGTTGGTATGTATAAAAGTTTTTTTTTAGTGCCTCTAATTTCGTAATTACCTTACGAAAGTCATCTTCACGATTAACTTGAATTTTTGTCTCATTTATACTACCCCGCTTAATTGCAACTACATAAAAAGAATTTTCACCTATTACCGAGATCAAATTCTTTATTAGTTCATTTGAGTTTTGCTCTCTAAGATATATCGGCGGTGGCTTAGAAGATTTGATAACGTTTTGTGCTTCCGGAGATTCCTCATCCAGAATTGCAAATCGATTTTGAGAACTTGTTTTATCAGCTGTACCATCTTTTAAGACTTTTGAGACCGAAGCAACTGCTGCGACCCCGTTTAAGCACTGTTATGTACCTATCAATACCTACTTGTACTGGAGGCTTTTGACCACTTTTTACTTGTGGAGCTGAGTTTTCCATCATGCCTGATTTGGGGGTAATATTTTCATCACTTATTACAATCGTTTTTGCCGCTGAGGCATATGAATATGAATATGCAGATTAAAGAAAATAAAATATAACAAGTTGTTGGTAGGCAGGGTCGTCGCTGTTGGTAGGGGTCATCTATAAACATTCCGCCCCCCATGATATGGTGATATATTGTTTTTGGGTTTCATCACGTAGAATGCTGGAGTACAGATGATGTTACCAGGGGGTGAATTGCGTGCCATAGTATTAGATGTGGAGTTTGTTGAAAAATAGTAAACTGAGATGAGACCATACGACCAATGCCACAAAGTTATTTGTGTTTTTCTTGGGTGACTTTTACTGGAATTATACAAAATAATTATTAGAAATGTTTATTTAATTATTAAATAACAGTACGAGTTTCGTTATGGGTCTCGTTTCTCCATTTGTAGTTCGAATATCAACTACTCTGATATTTTTGTCGGGTCCAAGGTAGGTTTTGGTAATTCGACCTAATTTCCATTCATTAGGTGGCAGATTACTGTCTTTGATAACAACTAAATCGTCAACGTTGAGGTTTTGGTGTTGATATTTCCATTTATATCGACGATGCAGCTCACTTAAATATTCTGATTTCCATCTTTCGCAGAAAGTATGGTAAATAATTTTTAGACGTCTCCATCGGTTGGCGAGGGTTTTCGTTGCTCGAATCTTTTTCTGGTGGGGTCATGAATGAAGTACCAATAAGAAAGTGTGCAGGAGTAAGCGGTGATAGATCAGTTAGGTCGTCACTAGCTGGACTTAAGGGTCTGGAGTTTAGACAGGATTCAATTCGGGTCAAAATTGTAGAAAACTCTTCAAATGCAAATTTCATATTTGGAGTCATTTTTCGTAAATGGATCTTGAAGGATTTAACACCGGCTTCCCATAGACCTCCCATGTGTGGAGTGCCAGGGGGTATAAATTTCCATTCTACGTTCTGATGACTGTAGTGATGAATTATTTTTTGTTGAAGATTTTTGACAAAATCGAGTCGATCCTTTCTTATAAGTTCTGCAGCTCCACCGAAATTTGTTCCATTGTCTGAATAAATTTTAGATGGACATCCCCGTCTTCCAATAAATCTGGCAAAAGCAGCTAGAAAAGCCTGAGTTGAAAGGTCACTTACTGCTTCTAAGTGTATTGCTTTGGTGGAAAAGCAGACAAAAATACACACATAGCCTTTTGTAATAAGGCATGCTCGACCGGTGAAATTTCTTATGTTGAAGGGTCCAGCATAGTCTACGCCGGTGATTGTAAAGGGTCTGGAGAGTGTCGTGCGTTCTGGAAGTAATGACGCCATAATTTGTTCTTGAGTCCGCTTTTTGTATAAAAAGTTTTGCAGTTCCGAATAACGGTTTTTACTAGAGTTTTTAATTTGCAAATCCAAAATTCGGTTCTTATACTTCGAGTCATAAGTTGGTATCCACCATGTAAGGTTATTTTGTGAGTGAATTCTGCGATGAGTCTCGATAGTTGACAATTATATGGCAGTATAATTGGAAAACGTTCATTATTGTTTAAAGATGGTGATAAAGTTAGTCTACCATTTGCTCGCATAATACCTTTGAGGTCTAAGAAAGGATTTAGGGTTAGAAGACTACTTTTAGGTGAAAGTTTTTCTTTAAGTTGTAACTTTTTGTATTCCTCTGAATACTGAATCTTTTGGGTCAGTATAATTAGTCGTTCTTTAACATCTTGAACTTCATTGGATGTGACTTCTGTTGAGGGAAAATTAAAGTTACTTTTGTTTTGACCAGAGTTTTTTCTCCATCGTAAGATGTAAGCTATAACTCGATATGCACGTGACAATGATGAGAAACGATTTAATGGGTCTTCATATGTCGTAGTTGTAAATAATTTTATGGGTTTTGCTTCTAACGTTGTGTCATTAGAAGATTTTGGCATCGGCCATTGATGTTTTGGTAATTTTAGCCACGAGGGTGCATACCACCACAAATTATTGTTTTTCAAGTCTTCTGGTGAACATCCTCGACTAGCGACATCAGCTGGGTTTTCTTTAGAGTCCACATGTTGCCAGTTTTTAGTTCCGACTTTTTGTAAAATCTCAGAAACGCGGTTTCCTACAAACGTGTTCCAGGTACATGGCGGTTTCTTAAGCCACGATAATACGATTGTCGAGTCAGTCCAATATTGGGTTACTACATTTTGAAATTCATAGGTTTTTAATAGACTTTATGCCAAATTAGCTAGCAATACAGCTCCACAAAGTTCTAAGCGTGGTAGCGATAAGCTTTTGAGGGGGGCTACGCGAGTCTTCGAAACCAAAAGAGTTGTGTGTATAGATGTTTCGTCATTTTGTATTCGAATGTATAATGAAGCAGCATAAGCTTTTTCTGAAGCGTCGCTGAAGCCATGTATTTCGATGTGACTTAAGGGTGTATATTTTTTCCAACGGGGTATTTTTATAATTTTAATATTGGGAAAATTTTTTACGAATCTTTTCCATTTATGTTGAGAAATTGGTTTTAAAATGTCATCCCAGTTTGTCTTTTCTAACCATATTTGCTGCATGATTACTTTAGCGTCTATTATTATTGGAGCTATCCATCCACATGGGTCAAAAAATTTGGCAATTGTAGACAAAACTTCTCTCTTTGTATACGCCTCTTTAACTTTTATATCTGGGGCTGTGAATGTAAAGGAGTCCGATGAAATGTTCCATTTTATACCTAGAGTCTTGGTCCCGTCATTTTCGGACATATTTAACCAGTCGAGTGGTAGTAGAGACTCACTAGTTAAATCCTGAATGACTTGTGGCTCATTAGAGTTCCATTTCATTAGATCAAAGCCTGCTGCTTTTAAGACAGAAGTTAATTCTTTTCTAGATTTGATAGCTTCTTCTATAGTGTGACCTCCTGCTAAGACGTCATCCACATACATATTTTGTTTAAGAATTTTGGACGCCAAGGGATGAGTCATTTGCACCTCTTCAGCTAATTGAAGAAGCGTCCTGATGGCTAAAAATGGGGCGCAATTAACTCCAAATGTGACGGTGAGAAGCTCGTAATCTTCTATCGGGTCATTTTTGGATTTTCTGAATAAGATTCTTTGAAACTTTGTTTGAGTTGGATCGATCAGTATTTGGCGATACATTTTTGTAATGTCGGCGTTGAATACAAAGCGGAAAAATCTCCATTTGGCTATCAGAAGAACAAGATCTTGCTGAAGAATGGGTCCTGGATATAAAATGTCATTAAGACTATTCTTATTTGACGTTGGGCTAGAGGCATTGAAAACCACTCTGAGTTTAGTGGTCAATCGGTCAGGTTTTATTATTGCGTGATGCGGCAGATAATAATTCGGGGCTTTGTTTATATCCGGGGGTGCGATTTTTCTCATGTGGCCTAACTCAAGATATTCCAAAATGACATTGTCATATAATTGCTTTATTTCGGGTTTCTGGCTGAGCATGCGTTCCATTCGTAGGTACTGAGCCATAGCAATATTGCGAGAAAAGCCTATTTCTTCTGTTTTTTTTAAGGGCAGGGTAACTATATACCTTCCCGAGTCGTTTCTACGTGTTGTTTTCTTGAAATTGTGTTCTACAATGGTGTCCTCGTCTGACCTCAAAATTTGTTTTGGGGTTTCCTCCACCTCCCAAAAGCGTGTGAGGATTTGGTCAAGGGACGATGTATTTAATAACGAAATTGTTGTTCTGGGTTGAGTCGTTTTTGGAGTTGGTCCCCCCACAATCCAGCCAAATACTGTTTTTTGTGCCAAAAGGGATCCAATAGACCGCATCGGTGTGTCCATGCAATAAATAGAGGGGCCTACATCGAGGCCTATTAGCAAGTCGATGGGTCTACTTTGAATGAAGTGAGGGTCTGCAAGTTGCAATTTTGCAGTCTCACTGAGCTTTTGCATGTCTAACGTTTGAGGTGGTAAATTAGAGGGAAGGGTCTTGAGAACTGGGGCCCAAACTTCTAACTTAAACGATGTGTCCAACCGTGAGCAAAGGTTAAGCAAACATGCTTTAGTTGAGGTTTCAGAAACTGTTTGACTCAAACCAGAAACGTGAACTACGTTTCTTTTAGATGGTAGTTTTAATCGGTTTTTTAGTTTGTCCGATACAAAGGTTGATTGTGATCCAGGGTCGATGATAGCTCTCGCCTGATATCTTTGACCTCTAGTTTCTATTTCGACAATAGCAGTGAAAAGCAAGGTTTCTCGGTCTGTTTGATTTGTCGATGTTTGTATGTTTTCGCGCAGGGTCAGGGAAGTAAAGTTAGGAATACTTGATCTTGAAGTGGACTGTATGAATTGGGCTTGAGCTGCGGCACTTGTGCTTGGTTGCTCGTCAGCGTTATTTTGTGGCAAGTTTGTAGGCTGGGTCACCGTTGCCTTGTGCAACAAAGTGTTGTGTTTTTGTTTACACAGCCTACAACTGTATTTGCTAGGGCACTCCCTGACACTATGATTAATCGACAGACAGTTGTAACATGAATTTGTGACTCTTACGATATGAATTCGATCACTTACATTTTTTTCCAAAAATGTGGGGCATGATCGTAGGGTATGTGACTCGCTACAATGTTGGCACGTTATGGAGTTATTATAAGAACTTCTGACGGGTTTATTTTTGTTCTGATTGTGACTTTCAGATTTCGTAATATTCGTTTGGAATGAATTAATGTTCCGTCTATTTTCGTTGTTTTTCGCGACCTCTGACTTGGGCGGTATGAATTTGTCCTTTGATGATTTAATATTGCCTACTGATTCTAGGGTATTAAATTTGTGGGTCAAAAACTTGTCGAATTCTTGCCATTTGGGTACTTCGGCACAATCTTCACGAAAATTTTTAAATTCTTGAACAAGGGCTCTGGGAAGTTTTTGAGAGCAAATGTAAATTAAAAAGGACTCCCATGTTGAAGTGTCAATTCCTAGTGTGCCTAATGTCTGCCTACAATCGTTTATTGTCCTTTGTAATTTTTTAATTGAGGCTCCAGAGTCCATAGAGGCATGAGGCAGATCCAAAATAATTTTATATTGCTCATTAACCTGCATCCATTTATTTTCGTACCGGTCAACTAAATTTTTCCAAGCCATGATAAACCCATCGTTTGTTAAAGGGACATGCGAAATTGCGTCCATGGCTTCTCCCGCGGTTTTTTGGGTCAGATAAAAAAGCCTTTCAACATTGCTAATTTTAGGATTTCTAATGTATATGGCTGTGAACAAGTCACGGAAACGGCCATAATTTATAATCCCCAAAAAAGGTGTCGGTGTCGCAAGAAGGGAGTCTTATCGATGAAACCTCACTTTCTAACGGAATATTTGACTGGCGTTCAACTTTTTCCACGGTTGTGTCCGAAAGCGCTTGGATTTCAGCGTTGATTGACGAAAGACAACTTTTTATAAGCCATTAGGGCAGTTTGGTATCGCTCCCGTAATTTTTTTTTGTCAATTGGTTTATCACCATCCTGATCTACGTCCCTTCATTCTTCATATGACCTTTTTACCTGGGTCCATATGGAGTCTAATTCTACTCGAATAATTTCCAATGCGTGTACATTATCTTCAGCACGCGCCTCCGCCTGAATCTTCTCGAAGTCTAATAAATCGTTTGTGCAGTTGACGAATTTTTTCAGGGACATATTGAGTCAAAAAATTGCCTGCTAGCGATAAAACAAATTGTGTCTTGAAAATTTCGAGTCAAATGTTGTATTAATTTCCCCGGTTAATTTTTCAAAAATAGACGTAATGGTAACTCGGTTTTTATTTATTTAGATAGTGACGTCACGGTTATTTTCTCTTAAAAATTGCAGCGGCAAAAATTTAAAGAGTAACACAACAAGCAAGAATATTTACTTCTTGTTATATTGTATACTTTGACTTACTTGTTGTGTTGTTGTTGTTGTAGTTGCAGTTTGTTTCTTTGCTGTCTCTGCTCCAACTTCTCTGCTGCTGAGCTTTGATCTTGATGTCGTTGTTGTTTATTAAAATTCTTTCAGGGTCACACTCAGATTAACTGTTTTTAATAAGGTATATTTTTTTCTAGAGTCACAAAATCTTTTTAAAATTTTTTAAATACACACAATGTTTTTGTAAAATAAATTTTAGAGTCACTATTTTTTGTAAAATAAAATTTACACACACGGTAGGTAATTGTCGTTTTATTTTTTGTAAAAATTATCCGGTTCGTTTGGACCAAATGTTGAGGGATGAACTTTTGTTTTGAATTCTCAACCTAAACACGGTTCACTCTTTTAAATCTTTTTTTGTTTTTACAATAAATAAAACTCTTTTATTTTGTATTCGATATTTTGTTAATTTTGGTTTTATTTTTACACTTTTTGTTTGAGTTTTCAAAATAGTTACGTTTGGTTTTTTAATTTAAATAATTTTTTGTTTTATTATAATTTGAGATTTTCTGTTCTGTTTTATGACCTTTTTGTTTTCTTTGCTTCTGTTCACTGTTAAAGTTCAAACTAGAGTAAGTTTAAATTGTTTTTCAATATACAAAAAGGGTCACATATTATAAAAGAATTTTTGTACTAAATATAACGGGATATACTGAGTGCAAATGTAACAACAATTTAACTTTATAATGTTTACATATGAATATGAATATGCAGATTAAAGAAAATAAAATATAACAAGTTGTTGGTAGGCAGGGTCGTCGCTGTTGGTAGGGGTCATCTCTAAACACTAACCCTACATAAAATGAAAAGGGGAAACAATTAGTCAATTCACAAGGTATCCTAACATGTCATATTGTCAAAATGTCCTAATATTTCACAATGATTTAAAAATATTGTTGTACGGCTCAGCCGCTCAGCGCTGGACTTTTCTGATTAATTACGACAGCACAATAAACACAGCAAGCAACGTTCTATTTATTTAAGACACTTTTTGTTAACAAACCAACAACAATTAGTCAATTCACAAGGTATCCTAACATGTCATATTGTCAAAATGTCCTAATATTTCACAATGGTTTAAAAATATTGTTGTACGGCTCAGCCGCTCAGCGCTGGACTTTTCTGATTAATTACGACAGCACAATAAACACAGCAAGCAACGTTCTATTTATTTAAGACACTTTTTGTTAACAAACCAACAACAATATTTTTAAACCATTGTGAAATATTAGGACATTTTGACAATATGACATTTTAGGATACCTTGTGAATGGACTAAATATTTTTAAACCATTGTGAAATATTAGGACATTTTGACAATATGACATGTTAGGATACCTTGTGAATTGACTAAATGTTACTTGAGGTGTTATGATACTTGCTATTTTTTGTATTGGATTTTTTTAGGATTGACTGAATGAAACAACAAATGCGAGAAAGAACAAAAAATACAATACAATATAAAATGTAAACAAAACAAACAATATTGCCCACGTTTTGTTCCCACAAAAACCGTCAAAAAAAGCTATAAATCGCAAAAAAAAGTTAAAACCCGCTACTTTCGATCAAAAACTAAAAAAGTTAGCAGCAGTGCTAACATTTAATCTGGAAATGTCAATGTTAAGTTACAAATTTTTATATTTTTTTTTGACAGTCTAAGATTATTTATCGATAACACACGTATATTTTTTTTTGACATTTCAAGATTTTTTATGGTATAATCTTTATACTTATGGCCAATTTTCAGGATTGAAATTAAATCACATTTATGTTTAAAATGGTTTTAAATACAAAATTCTCTTCTTCACTAAACACTTAAATGAAACTTAAGTCACCGATGTGGTACATTTAAATTCAACTTAAGTTTCAATTGGATTAACTTAGCAAGGTGGCCTCAATATCACAGCAATACAAAAACAACAGACAAAGTAATAACAACCAGCTGTTTTTTGAGACCACCTTGTAAATAACTACACTTTTTTATGATATTTTTTTGGGTTTAGTAGTGCTACCATACTTTTATCTTAATTAAATAAGACTTTTCATATAAAACTCAAAAAATCAATCTGTAATTAAATACGATTTAAGTTTTTATGAAAATTAACATAATATAGATTTAAATACTATCCTGAAAATTGGGCATTAGTCAGTTTTCCTATGCAAATATATTTGCACTGTTCTTCAATATAGAAAAAATACAAAAAATAGCAAGTATCATAACACCTTTATGTAGTTTTAACAGTTATTGTGATTATATTAATTTTATTAATAATGTTCCAATACTACAAAAAACATGATGTAAATAGTCAGGATATTCGCGAGGACGCGAACATTCTTGAAGTGGGGAGAAGTGTTGTAGGGAACTTATTCCCATAAATATATTAGAAACCCTTAATATAAAAATTTGCTAATTAACCAAAAATCATTTTAAGAATTATAATAAACAACATTTATTTCCCAGACGTAACACAATACCTTGGTGCTGTTGCAGCAGAATAAATATTACTTAGCAATAGCTTTAGATTTAATTTTTTTATAATTTTTGCTTTTGTAACTAGTTTAAGTTTTGATTTGATAAATAAAAAACAGAATTAAACAAACCACAATCAAGTGTAGTTGTCAAAAATTAATTCTCCGATTAAGGAAACAAAGCCTTGATACGTTACTGATAATGTTGGCACATGTAGTCTGTTTCTTTCCTTCGTTTTTATCATACTTCGAAGAGAAAAAACTCTTTCCGCATTTGCAGCAGAATGTGGAATGGATAAAATTCGAGCAAAGACTCTAGAAATACCAGGAAACATATGGACATTAAGCTTATTTTGTAAATTAGCTACTGCCGACCAAAAACTAAAATTTATGGAACCACATTAAAACTTCGTTATTAAAGTTGACTTTGGTTCTCAAAACTTCGCAAATTTTATATAAAATTGTTTTGCATTTTCTTAAATTTCTTTAAAAATATCAATATTGATATTATTTGTAGAAATATATAAATACACTGAGTTTTGTAAAGAAAAACGATAGATATATCACATTCATCCAAAAGATTTTTATTCAAAAATTACGTTCTATTTGGCGGAACAAAAAATTAGCCTTTTTAAAAATACATGCATTCGAGCATCTTCTGATTGCATTTCTAAATTAACCTTGTTAATACATAATTTTAAGTGTATATTGCATATATAAAAAATGCAATTTAAAAGAAGGATTTTTTAAAATCCTAATGAAAGAAATAATAATTAAAAAAAAATGAAAAGGACTCAATAATTTGTTTGCTATACTAAAAATTCAAAAAGGAGGAACTATGACAAATTTTGAAATTGTACCAAATGAGTCACGGTAGTACTACGGTACTTTAGAATGTCAAAATGTACCAAAAAAAGTACAATTGTACCAACTTTAACATCCCTGCTTACAAGTGCATTTGAAAGAATTGTCGCAGCTCAGTAATTCAAAATAAAAATTGACTTATTAATATCCCAATTAAATAATTAGAAATAGACGAACTTTAAAAACTTCCAATAACAAAGTTTCGAATTACACTACATAAGTCGTTTGTAATATACATATGTCTGTAGAATATGTAGTTTTTAATATTTGAAGATAATATAACTACAAATATAATGGTCATAATTTCTTGTTTTCTGCTATTGAAAATTAATACAAGTTACGTTAAAGATTATACAAAAAATACTTAAGCCTCAATACTTTCGTTGCGAGTAAAAAAATAAAGTAATTTCTGCATGGAACTGCCTGTTTTTGTAATAAAAATAATATTTTCGTTAGGGAATTTATACTGAAAACAAAAATAAATTTAAATTTTTTTATTGTTGTTTTAATGTTAACTCCCAAACGAAATTTTTTTATTTTTATTACAACATCAGTCTGTAAATGAGCATTCTCCTATTCTATATAGAAAATTTTTTTAAGTGTTGTCTAGTAATAAGAGAAATAGAAATACAAATTATCTTCTTTGCTCTTTTCATTAGCTTGAGAGCATTCGCACATGTGCGGTGTTTTGACCAGGGTTCAGAAATATTCATACATGTATTCTAAAATTCCAACATTCATGATAAATTGTCATGAATAATGCTTGCAAAATTTTTTGTTTTATTCTCACACTGTAAAATGAATAGCTAAGAATTTTTTTTATTTTTAAGCACATGAATAGTTTTGTTTTTTATTTTCCAGTTTGTACATATGCACGTATGTGAATAAAGAAAAGTACAAAATTGTAAAAACTAAAATATGAGAGGCTAATCGTTGCTGTCATTTATGTTTATAATAAAAAGAGTCCCTCTCTGTTGTGTTTTGCTTTATTCGTGTTTAAAAACACAAAATATCGCTTGCTTCATTTGTTCTTGTTTAATAGTATTTTTAGCCTTGATTTGTACATGATAAAAATGTTTTTTTAAGCGTCGTTTATTCGTGGTTTTTTCATACATTAAGAAAATAAAAACACTTGCAACTTTATTTTGAACAATTGCAAAAAAAAAGACATAAAAAAAACTAATCGTGCCACTAATTGTTGAAAATTTGTTTTTTTTTCAACGTTCATAAATATTTATGTATGAATAGTAAAATTCAAACATTTATAATAAATAATTTGTCTTATCTCATGGGTTTTGTAGAAACAACACAAGAATGATATACATAAACACAGATTACGCATTGCGCATGTTTTTTATTATTTACAAAATTTAACTGTTTAATATTAAGACACATCAGCACATTATACACATGTTTGTTTACTTGTGTTTCTACATTTCATTTTTAAAAGCTGAATGAGCTATTTTGGTGTCTTTGTATCATGGAAACAAAAAACAATACAAATATAAGAACAAATAAAGCAAGAGATTTTTTGTGTTTTTAAACACGAATAAAGCAAAACACAACAGAGATTATGATGTGAATAGCAAGTGTATATTTGGAAGTATGTATAAGAATGCAAGATGAGCAAAATAAGTTAAAAAAAAAAATTCTCTCATGTACAAATGTAAGAAAAAATAAATCTCTATTTTTATCTCATGTGTTTTGTAGAAACGAAAAATAATGAAAATACTTTTATACAAGAACGAATAAAGCAAAATTTTTTTTGTGTTTTTAAGCACGAATAAAACAGCACACAACAGTGTATAAAATTTTTTATTCCTACCCATGAGTGAATAGTGAGTGAATATTTGGAACTCTGGTTTTGACGCTCTCTGATTAAGAGTTTAAACGCAGTGTCAAGATAATTTATTGCGGTGCGGTTTTTCATAGGATTTTGATGTAAAAAGCCGCAGTGCGGACCGACATAAAATTAAAATCTATTTTGTTTTCATTGCGGCCTTTCTTATTCTCTCAATTTTTGATACTCTTTCTCTTTCTTATGTTGCCATAGTTTTTGAAAAATTGGCGATGTTCACAACATTATTGTAAACAAAAACATGATTTTGAAGTTCATAAATTTTTGCCATTAAATATAAAAGCTTAAAAATATATCAAAATAATGAAGTATGACTGTTTCCAGAATTTTCCGTCGGTAACTTACAAAAACTTCCAGTATAAAAAAGAATTGTGGTGCAAAATTGGCAAAGATGTTGGCGTACCAGGCAAGTGAATTTCTTTTAGTTATCTTAGTTTTTTTGTCAGACTTTATTTAATTTTAGCTGAGGAAGCCAAAACGAAATTTCGTAATATACCCCCGGCGCTAAGCGGGTTTCTAAATGAATGTTTTTCCAGTTTCGGTTTAAGTAGAGAACGGAGCAGCTTGTTTTGAGAAACACTCATTCTTGTTGGTAGATGAAAATGCTCCTCATCCTGGTTTTCAATCTGCTGCATGTTTTAAAAAATCCAGCCCACCATCTCCTGTTAATCCTGTAAATCAAACGTGGCTTCTACCAAATTAACAATTTTTTAATAGCTTAAATTTTTTTTATTTACTGCCATTACAAAATATTTAACACAAACAGTAAATTTTTCAGAAAATTTTATAAAAATTAATGCACAAATAAATTAATAAAAATGTAAACAAGCAATGGCAAATATTGCCGTCGCAAAAACACAAATGTGAACATAGTATTAGATCGGGAGATATAAGGTTACCGATTTTACGCATTCTTGACTTCTTAGAAACTGAATTTCCTAAAATCCCTACTTATTTTATCTACACATTAGAAGGGAACTCAGCATACAAAATTTCTCGTTTACCCATTTAAAACCCCTTAGAAACAGAATTTCCTAAAATCCCTACTTATTTTATCTACACATTGGGAGGGAACTCTGCATACAAAATTTCGCGTTTCTGGCTTCTACTGTTTGGGCTGGGCGATGATCACCCAGTCAATCTTGCTAATACCGATTTAACCCATTTTAAACCCCTTAGAAACTGAATTTCCTAAAATCCCCACTTATTTTATCTACACATAGGGAGGGAACTCTGCATACAAAATTTCGCGTTTCTGGCTTAAGTTGTTTGGGCTGGGCGATGATCACCCAGTCAATCTTGCTAATACCGATTTTACCCATTTTAAACCCCTTAGAAAGTGAATTTCCTAAAATCCCTACTTATTTTATCTACACATTGGGAGGGAACTCTGCATACAAAATTTCGCGTTTCTGGCTTAAGCTGTTTGGGCTGGGCGATGATCACCCAGTCAATCTTGCTAATACCGATTTTACCCATTTTAAACCCCTTAGAAACTGAATTTCCTAAAATCCCTACTTATTTTATCTACACATTGGGAGGGAACTCTGCATACAAAATTTCGCGTTTCTGGCTTAAGCTGTTGGGCTGGGCGATGATCACCCAGTCAATCTTGCTAATACCGATTTTACCCATTTTAAACCCCTTAGAAATTGAATTTCCTAAAATTTCTACTTATTTTATCTACACATTGAGAGAGAACTCTGCATACAAAATTTCGCGCTTATGGCTTCAGCAGTTTGGGCTGGGCGATGATCACCCAGTCAGTCTCGCTAATACCGATTTTACCCATTTTACACCCCTTAGAAACTGAATTTCCTAAAATACCTACTTATTTTATCTACACATTGGGAGGGAACTCTGCATACAAAATTTCGAGTTTCTGGCTTAAGATGTTTGGGCTGGGCGATGATCACCCAGTCAATCTTGCTAATACCGATTTTACCCATTTTAAGCCCCTTAGAAACTGAATTTCCTAAAATTTCTACTTATTTTATCTACACATTTGGAGGGAACTCTGCGATGATCACCCAGTCAGTCTCGCTAATACCGATTTTACCCATTTTAAACCCCTTAGAAACTGAATTTCCTAAAATCCCTACTTATTTTTTCTACACATTGGGAGGGAACTCTGCAAACAAAATTTCGAGTTTCTGGCTTAAGATGTTTGGGCTGGGCGATGATCACCCAGTCAATCTTGCTAATACCGACTTTACCCATTTTAAGCCCCTTAGAAACTGAATTTCCTAAAATCCCTACTTATTTTATCTAAACATCACAGTAAAAGATTGAATTAGCACTTAGCTTACCCTAGCCCCAACTTTTTTGTTTTTGTTATTTTAGCTTTGGTTTTGTTTAACTTTTTTCAATCACTTCACTTATCCTAAAATATAATGCGCAAATCATAATTATCATATGGAATGATTAACTACATACACGGCTTACGTGCTAGTTTTCAAGAAAAACTTTAATGGAAAAGTCAAAGCTTACTCTTATTTCAAAGTACAAAAATTTACTTTAAAAGTTACAAAAAAAAAAAAAAAATAATAATCCACTTTGCTCCAGTTACATAGCTATCCAAGAGCCAAATTAAGAAATCAGTTGAATGTTTTGAAGTGTTAGCTATAATCTGTGTTCAAAATGTTATCGAAATTAAGAAAAAAACTAACTCTTGGCGGGAATTGACCAGCAGTGTTTCAGTTATATTTTTCACATTTCTATTTTAAAATTTTTATGGTGGTTTTTTTCCGAAAAAGTAATACAACTGCAAATATTGAAAAATATCAGACAAAGTGCAATATGGTTGTTTCTTCAAATTGTCTCTATAAATTAGTATGTACCTCAGATTTACCTTGCGATATTTTTAACAAAGTAATGGGTTTAATAACAGTCAGTGTATTAAATGGATTTTGATTAATTTTTATGAATTACATAACCTAAAAACGGTCTACGGTTATTAGGCTCCAGTGCTGTATTCATTTTTCGTATATTTTGATGACTTCAGGTACCAAGTATAATCCGGACATTTTTCGTATCTTTTGAATCTGTACGCAAAATGTACAGAAATAAAATATTAAACTTTCCGTCTCTGACAAAGTTTTTTAAAGTTATCATTTCGTTATGAATATTAAAAATCAGTGACAGCTTAAAACAAAAATAACATGTATTATGTTGTTAGGTTTTCTAAGTTCTTCTGTCGCCTGCATATTCTTATGCAAGCAAGATGAAATTTTAGAAGAAAAATTTATATGAACTTTTTGATATAATTGCCGTAGTATAAACGCCTTAACTCGTATACATACATATTAATTTTTACAAGACTAAATTTGTTTTGATAACATCCAAAGATAGTTACCCATAATTAATTTTAAAGTTTGCTTACTGTATTTTTAAAAATTACGTACCTAATATTTATGACTTAAATAAATATTAATATTAATTTATATGATATCATTTTCTTTACAGTGTTCATTAAATATGAAATAAAAAAGCTATGTTAATAAATGTTAAACGTTAAAAATGGATTTTCAAAGAATTTTTCAAAATGTATCTTTTTGGAAAAGAGTGTATCATTTTGGAAACTAAAATGAATCATTCTCGAAATTTCACTGACAAGATTGACTGTATTAAAAAATTGTTCGTTTGAATGTGGTGAAAAACTTCTTAAGACAACACTTTTTTATACTTTCCACCACTGGTGATGAATGAGGGTAAGCAAAGTTTGTCATTCCGTTTGAAACTTTTTAAAACCCAGTCAAATCGGCTATGTATGATAAGAGTCATGAGTCCGAATGTGAAACGGCTAACCCTTAAAAATTGATTTACAAAAACTTACATAAATGGCGGCAGAATTACACGGATTGATATAAGATTTGCCACAAAAACGTTCTATATGGGTATAGAATACCACTTAATTGCGTGAAGATCGGCCCCGTATAAAGCTTACTCTCGGAAAACAGATAATTACTCCTTAAACCGTAGCGAGCCTTGCTAATGTAATAAAATTTGGTATATCACAGTTTTACAGGACTGGTAATCACAAAGTCATATTTCTTGAAAATCGGTCCATACTTTACCACACGATATTGTTTGATCAGTCATAGTTTTATACGACTTTAAATTACACTGTCACACTTTGTTAAGATGGGTCCATAATCTACCATAAGTCCCATTTAAGGCCTACTCTGAAAAATCATTGAAATACACCTAAAACCTCTGCAAATACAGATATTTCTCCCAATTTATCTTTATATGGCCAGAAATAACACCATGCAATTTTTTGATAATCGGTCCATAATTAACCATAATTCCCATATAAAGCAACCTTCTCTAAAGCACTTTAAAACGTATAAAACGCAAAAAACGTAACATTAAACTTAAAAAATTTGTTCTAATTTAGGCTTTTTAATACCAAAAATCCCTACACAGAATTTTATGATGAATAATCCATAATTTACCATGAAACCAATATTAATTCCCCTCCTCGAAATCATTTAAGCATTGCTTAAACTGAAACGACTCATGATATTTTATTCAAAATAGTTCAAATAAAGTTTTATAAGACTGCAAATAAAAGCATAAAAGTTCCTGATGTTCGGCCAATAGTTTAACATTATTTTGGACCTACATACCAGCCAATTAAAATACTGAGGTTAGTTTTTTATAAAGATTGGTTAATAACTTAGAGAGCCTACTCCTGAAATATTCTAACCGTCGGTGGAGGGTATCAAAGATTCGGCACAGCCGAATATATCACATTTCTGATTGTGCTGGCGATTCGTCTTGGAGGCGCTTAGAAAATTGAATGTCATAATTTTGTTAATTGTTAAGTACCATTCAGCACATTTATTGAAAACTCAAGAGTATTTAATTTTTCTAAATGGGTTCCGTTGTTTTAACTGCGTGGGACAAATTGACGTCAGGGACGTCGCTTTGCCAAATAGTCCTTCAATAACTTTACGTCATTTTTACGACTTATTTTTATTATGCCATCTTGTTATGGTTGTTGTACACATACTTCTAAATTGCACATGACATAAAAATCGCAACAATGTTAAATTAGTATTTGGTATTGTGCTTCTCAACACTAACTACATAATTTGAAAGATGCATTCATACCCCTTGCACGGGTTTATGGGGCATCACAAGTCTCACTTTTCTTAGCTGACCACTGGCTATTCGGCGACTTAACATTTGCATACAAAAACAAATTAACAACAACATTGACGACTCGAATACACTCGTAAATGTTTAGCTTAAAAACTGTAAACATCAGAGCCACTTTATAAGCAACATTGTTGCCAATACTTTCATGGAAATTGAAATATGCATTTTAAGTTTGTATGTATAGGAATAAGGTCGATGATTTGTTGTTCAGGCTTGATCGTAACAAAAGAACGAACATTAATGAACATTAAAGTTATTTTAATGACTTGAATCGTTGAAGATGTCGGTCATCCGCAGTCGTTGGTGTTCGATGCATTATGACTTTTAAGAAGCAAGTACTATTAGTGCTTTTTAGATTATTATTAGTCATAAGGGAAATTAAATCATGCACCTTATTAGATGGAATTTTGTTTGATTTTGAGGAGGGTGTGAACGTGATTTAAGCACTGAAGACTTGTTGATATTAGTTAAAAACTTGTTTGTTAAAAAATCGACGGAATGATATATAACCCCAAAATCTAACCCCCCAAAAAATAATAAAATAACCTCCCAAAAATTTGTACAGAGAACAACAGGGCGGCACGAACGAAGGCCCCAATGAACTAAGACCCCAAAACGAAAATGAACTAAGGCCCGAAAAAGGGGGAATTAGTTCATAATGAAGTAAAACCCCAACGATGGTATGAATTAAGCCCCCAAAATGGGAATGAACTAAGCCCCCATTAATGGGGACTTAATTCATTATGAATCAAAACCCTAATGTTATTATGAAGTCCCAAAGTAAGAATGAACAAAGTCCCCAATAAAAAAATTCAAAAATAAAGTGACTCTTGTTTTGTTTTAAATATTCAAAACAAACATTATAGTTATATAATACGAAAAAAAATATCAAAGTATTCAAATTTTATACATAAAAAAAAAAAAAATTACAAAAAACAAAAATTTTTCATTGTTTATATAATAATTAGATAAATTTGTATAAATACTTAATGAATAAGAAGTCAGGTATATACCTGCATGGTGTCTTCCACAATTGTTCGGAAGTACGGGCAGATATAATTTTGCATGCCTTTGGTGTACCATTCTGTAAAAGGGAAAATCCTTAGTTATCATTGAAAAAATAACAACTAAGAAAACTTTATTCAGCGAAGCCACCTGCCGCGTCCTACTGGAGGAGAAAACCCGTAAGCACGGCCGCAGGCCGCCACGCAGAAAAACTTTAGCATGCGAAGCCAGATTTCAATACTTAACTTTAGTAAAAGGGAAAATCATTACCTTTTAATTATAAAAATAAGAAAACTATTAATCAATGTAAAATGCAATTTGGAAATATTGCAATTTATTACATTTTTCAGAAAATAAATTCTTTTTTTTAACGGTATAACGGTTAGCAATTTGGAAATATTGCAATTTATTACATTTTTCAGAAAATGAACTAATGCCCCAACTTTATTTGTGGGACCTTAGTTCTTTTTTACAAACTGGGGTTTTATTTCATTATGAATTAAGCCCCCAATTCAAAAAATGAAATAAAACCACAAAATAATGAACTATTTCCCCAAAAACCGTTGTTGTTGTTCCCTGTACAAATATATGGGGCCTTAGTTCATTTTCGTTTTGGGGTCTTAGTTCATTGGGGCCTTCGTTCGTGCCGCCGAACAACAGCAACAATTTTTGGGGGATTATTTCATTCTGTTTGGGGGATTATTTCATATAAAAAAATCATTATGAAATAAAGCCCCAATATATTTTGTGAGGGATAACTTAATTTTTAAATTTATAGCGAAAACGTTTTTGGGCGCAAGGATTTTCTCCGTTATGGTACAACAAACACCGGGCTCGCCAACTAAATCTTCTCTGCATATTCGGCCTTCGGACGGGTGCAAGAATTTTATCTCTATTAGATACCAAATACCGGGTGCTCTACGTAACCGGCCTTGGATCGGGCAGAAGGCCGATATAAGGAGCTTTTGTTAGCGAAGCCGGTGCTTGTTATATCATAGAGGAGAAAGTCCTTGCGCTTGGGCGAGGGCCTGCTATGCAGAGGAGCTTTAGTGAGCAAAGCCGATGTTTGGGATATTATAGAGGAGGAAATCCTTGCGCCCGGCCGAAGTCCCAACCGTGCTATCTTTCGCGTGATTCTTTAAATAAAGACTGTACAATTAATTGAAAAATCCAAACAATCTATCCGTGTCAATAGTACGGTAAGTACGGATTTCCTTTAATCAAGTACAGGATGCTCGATCAAGTACGGATTATTCAAGTGCCAAATACTTAACTTCGTCATATTTAATCCCTGATCCATAATTTAAATTATCCGAATACGGGATTGACTTAATAAAAAGTGAGATAAAAATTAAGCTCAAATGGTGCTCGATTCAAGAAGTTCTAAGTTGGTATAATTCGTACTTGAAATAATCCGAGAGTGAGATTAGTTTCTAGTATACCTAAGCACTTACCCCGGAGAAGCAGAGATAGAGAGAATATTATTATTTACTTCGCCGTTACACATGTTTGTTCTATTTTTGTTTCGCCCGATATTGTTTTCGTAATGGTTCTGCGTTGAAAATTTGTTGTATTTAACTAAATAATTTGAACAAATAGAATATGTGAATTATTGCTTCTTATTTTACTTTTTAAGCATAAAATATTTTTCTTCTTGAAGTGTTGTTGTTGTTTCTTCTATTGTTGTGGTGTTGTTGTTTATACAACAAACTTCTACATTAAGAGAAAATTCGTTCGTTCAAACAATAAAACGGCTTCATTAATAATTCTGCATTGATTAAATGAAATTTTTCATTAATATAATGAAAAGTTGCATTGATTGAATGAAATCTCCAATTCGCCATTTTTTTGAAGTTTCATTATTTCATTGCTTTAGTGAAAGGCTTTACATTGTTTTAATGAAGTTTCATTTATTGCAAATTTTTATTAAATAAAGATATAATTTCACTTTATTTTGTAAGATATAACATATAAAATTATTTTTGCATGTAGTTAAATAAAATATTCTAACATTACAAAAAAATTAATAAAACCAAGTCATTAATACAATGAAGCTACTTCATAAATGTAACGAAATTATTTTAAATTTTTTTACAAAATGTACATTAGGGTGGCCGCTATTTTGCAAAATGTCGAATTTAAAGAACTGCGCCCCCCTATTTTTTTGCACTCGGTTTAAATATTTAATGGTGAAAATTTGAGCCAAATCGGACAATTCTAAACCGTGCCACACAGAGGTCAAAAGGTCAAATTCGTAATTTTTTCTCAAAAATACGTATTTTTCCTAATTTAACAATTGCACTTCAAATTTTTTTAAAAAGATGTGGGTGTTTATTTTATAAACAAAAATATAAATAAAAAACAATAAATAACCAAACAAAATTGATAGCAAACAAAATAAAAACTAATTAACAATTCCATTAGAAACCAATAAAAAAAAAACAAAATAAAAATAAAATAAATTAACCCATCTAAAGTAAGAAACTAAATATGTCTTTAAAAATGGAATAAACGGCTATAGTTCGAATTCAGTAAATAAGTTAAAGTTAAATTTTTGGAGTATTAGTGCCTATAATGTTGAACAACATAAAATGCAAGGAAAGTTTAAGAATATTATTTTAGATACATATTTAATTCTATATATTTTACCTTAAAAATATACTGTCGCTGCTCTTCGTCTTTTGTTAATTTTTGATGGTATTCCTGAATTAATTTTATACCCCTTTCTGCACAGTCATTTACAATCTAAAGGTTTTCAAAGATGTGTTTCGCGTTCCTATATTCTTCCGAATCCTTCCAAGTTCTTGAATCTGATTTTAAAAATATCTCAGAAATGTTGAAACGCTTAAATAAGTTTTTGGTATTTGGAGAAAACAGTGCTTCCAGAATGATTGAATCATCTCTATTAATGAAATATTTTAAATCTTCTGGTTTTAGTAAAAGTTTTTTTGGAACGTACTCTTTGTCTTCTAAAGATTCTTCAGATATTCCAATGCCCATTTTCTCTACTAACTTCGCCTTAGTTTCTGCACAAATCCTTGGATCAAATAAAGCAAATCCAACACACTCTTCGCTTAAATAAAATAAATACTTCACTATTTTTGTAATTGCTTTTTCTGAAATGTTTTTGTTTATTTCCTTATACTCTTCCAATTTGCGTAAAAATTTTATATCATTTAGTGGGGCTAATACAGCATTTTAAGCGTCGAACCAAAAAACTGAATAGCATTTTATTATGAATCCGGCGAGTTCTATTAATCCTTTAAAACTGTTTTCGAAAAAGCAAAATTTTGAGACAGTAAATGGCTTTAGACATCCACCTAGCTAAATGAAACGCCCCAGGCTTGTAAAACGAAATACCTTTAGGTGGAGTGCCTCCCAAAAATATTATAATAAGCTCCAGAAATTCCTTGTAATCATCTCTCGGTAATGCCTCCAATAGCTTTTGGTTACAAAAAGCAATCATTTCTTCATACTCATCTTTTAATATTTCCTTAATTCTTGAGTCATGTATTCCAGGCTCGTACTTGTCTTGCTGAATTTGATGCCAAGCCTTTCTAAATTTTTTGAACACAACTATATCAGGACCTGTGATATGTACTCCAACATTTGCTTCCAAAAACACAGCAGACAAAACTATTTCAAAAATGTGATGCCGGCAGCCCATAAATAAGATGTGACGTCCAATTCTTTTTTCTAGTAAAGTGCATGCCCCTTTGAATCTTCCAGTGTTTGATGATGTTGTATCGAAAACAAATGCCTAAAATGTCTAAAATACTATGTTCATCCAAAGTATCAAAGACAGCGGAAGATATTTCTAGACCTGTTCCAGAGGGAATATCAGGCATATTTAAAATTTGTTCAATTTTAGGCGCGGTAGCTATAATTGACAAACGATCTTCCGTCTTCCCGGTTGTGTTATTTAGTAGCTTCGTGTCCCAATGTATTGTAAGTGGTTGATCTATTGCTCTAAACTTTTGAACAATATTCTTGCTGAGCTCTTCTCTTAAAAGCTCTCGATGATGGCGCATAGAAGTGCGATTTATTATATATTCATTTGAGTTCAAGCTTAACGCATCTAAAACTGCAACCAGTATATGTACGACATCCCTGTTGCTTAGTTTTATCTTGTCAAAAACAGCAGCAAGTCTGGGCGTTAAAATATTTTTTCGCGCTCTTTTGAATTTATTTGTTCTCGTAGTTTCCGTTTCTTCTTCACTTTCTTCGGATTCAGAATCTGACATAGTAAAATTATTTACATCTACAAAAAGGTTAATATAAAAATGTCTATTACATACAAACAAATATTAAGGTTTTTTTATCATAAGTAAAAAGCAACCACTTTTCCATTCTTCTCTTCTGATAATATACGTGTCTCCATCTCTTTTTCTAGTTTTAGAAAGGGTTCTCCAATCTTCATGCAAGTCCAGAAGCTTTTTAACAGCTCTGTGAAATTGTTGCACCGGAATTTGAGCTTATTCCCAAAATATTGAGTATTCTTTTACAACTATTCGAGCACTTTCTTCTACACTTAACTTTGCTACTCTAGTATTAAAAAATAAAACTTTTAGACATTGCCCCTTTGATGGAAGCTTTGCTCCTGTTATCTGGAAATTTGGAAATCCAACTAGATAAATTTCTTCTCTTGAAGTCGACATTTCTGACACGATATAAATTTAAAATCAAAACACACGCGAAATTTGGAATCGTTTTAAAACACAAACATACAAGTTTAAACTTTATGTAATTGTTTAAATAATGTGTTTAACTAATGTGTATTTGGGAGTTCCCCTTTTTAATAATTGAATATATGGCGTATTTACTCAGCGGGGTGTTTACACAATGAGTGTGTGGCGAATTTACATATAAATAAATATTTATCTAATTTAATTCTTTTATTATAAATATTTGTTTTTAAAAAAATTAAAAAGACGTGTTTAAAAAATTTACTAAAAGTGCATTTAAATAAGGAAATGTATGAAAATTCTTAATAAGGGGGCATTTCTGACCCAATGCATTATTAAGGTTATTTATTTAAGACAGAAAACCACCTGAGCTTAACACCTGAATAAAAAACTATTTATTTAGTAATTTTTATTGTTAAATTAGGAAAAATACGTTTTTTATATGACATTTTTGAGAAAAAACTACGAATTTGACCTTTTGACCTTTGTGTGGCGCAGTTTAGAATGGTCCGATTTGGCTCAAATTTTCACCATTAAATATTTAAACCGAGTGCAAAAAAATAGGGGGGCGCAGTTCTTGAAATTCGACATTTTGCAAAATAGCTGCCACCCTAATGTACATATGTGTGTGTGTAATTTGTTTACACACTCTCCCCACTTTTGTGTAAAATCTCCTGTGTTCCTTCGTTTACGAGTTAATTACATGAACGAAAACGTTTCATGTATTTAATGAAACATTCTTCATTAAGAAAACGTGTATTTTGTTGTTTAAAAAAAAAATACTTTCGTATATATATAATCATATAAATAATGAAGCCTTTTCATAAATATTCTTCATAGGAGCTACATAAATAGTTGTATGTATTCGTTCTCTTCATCCCCTCCCCATTATTTGTATTTCTCTAATAATATAAATTAAAAAGTTTCATCTATTCAATGAAACATTCTTCATCAATAAAACATGTATTTTGTTGTTTTAAGCAAGAATAACTTAAACTAACTTTAAACTTTTAAGAAAAAAAAAATGATAAGAACAACATTAGGTTACCATTAGTTGCATGACTATGTGTCTTTGTTTTCCATGCATTTGTATTTCTACGTTAAATGCATAAAGTGGGCACCTTATGTAGAAAACTGCGTTTCTAAATTTGAAATGTAAAGACGTGCGTAAATTTAAACAAAAAGTGAAAGAAATAATATATTTAAAAAGTGTTTAAAAAAAGTTAGATCAAACTGGTGATAAAATAAGAGTTTAATTAAAAAAAAAATGGAAAGGCGTGGGAAACTTTATATAAATACCACAAAAAGAAATTAAAATTGTTCGAAAATGAATCTCCGCCTGGCAGTCAAGTTTTGGAAACCAAGCAAAAATTCGGTAATATTGTTTTAATAAAATTTTTTCATATTTACTTAAACTTATTGTTATTTTTTTATAGTTTCAGAAGACAACGCACAACATTATATACAAAGTATAAATTATGATAATCTATCCGCAGAAGATTTTCGAGCAACATGGTCAGCCTGCACAAAATTTCGTCTTAACAAAATTTGTTTTGAAGAAAAATATCAATGAGGCTCTAACTCTTTGGCCACAATATAAAGGGCCGATTGGCTCACAATTGGTAAGTACTTGTTATAAATTGAAAACACTTATAAACGTGGATTTTGTTGCTAACATAATTGTTTCGAAATTATTTAAATTTGTTTTAACAAAACATTTTTTTTACATTTTGAAAAACAAGAACTTATATTACAGAAAAATCAGTAAAAATCCAAAATATTAAAACCATTTCTATTTAGACAATAGTTGTTTTGTCAAACAACCACATATGTATTTTAAAATTTGTTATATATTAATTAATAAATACGTTCTTTGTATTTTATAGATTGACTTGGACTTTAAAGTGCTCCAAGAAAATTATTCAACAATTACAGATGAAAAATTAAAACAAATGTTTAATTATATTAAACATAATTTAACAATCCACCATAATAAAATTCAAAATGTTGTGGACACCTTAGAGTGGGAACAAATCGAAAAAGGTAATATTTTCGAAGAATTTGGAAAATTTACCGTCAA
Organism: Pollenia amentaria; assembly: GCA_943735925.1. Classification (NCBI taxonomy): domain Eukaryota; kingdom Metazoa; phylum Arthropoda; class Insecta; order Diptera; family Polleniidae; genus Pollenia; species Pollenia amentaria. The sequence goes on from OX031009.1 coordinate 85,696,235, forward strand.
GAATTCCCAAGAATCATTTATATATATAAATGAGACTCTTCAATCAATACAAGACGTTGACTTTTTATTGACCAGAAACGAACCAATATAGCTATTCATTTTGGGATTGGGGGATCCTAAAAATTTTAACATTTCAAAATATTATGTTCACATAGGCACAATTATGATTGAATTTAAAGATTTTTGTAGGGCATTTGATATATGTTTCAGCCAATTCACATGAGGGCTTTTACGACGTCGCTTTGTCGACGTCTCTTTTGGTTTGATGGCGAGCGGTGTAGAGAAGAAAGAGGGGTAAACAAAACGACTCGTTTTGTGTTTTTCATGTCGTTTTCTTATATTTCTCTTCAAACTTATTTCTCTTCTTCTAGTTTTGTTTTATTCTTTTTCTTACTTTGAAGCGTCAGGTTGCAAACAAATACGGAAATAATAAAAAAGAATACAAAACAAAAGTTTGAGCTTTAATTTAAACATATTTTTTACATATTTCTTATTTAAAAAAAAAACAGTTGATTTTTCTCATTAAGAAAAATATAAATTTCTTAATGAGAAAAATCAACTAAAGCAGATTTACCGATAAAACAATAAAAATCAACCCTGGTTGCAAATAAAAATTTAAATTAAAAAAAAGCGACATGCCACTAAAAATCATCATATAAATGCAATAGGTTTTTGGAAGTTGCTTCAAAAGGGAATTGAGAAAAAACGACGTCGTAAAAGCCTCCATGTGAATTGGCTGTTTCAAATCATTCCATGTATTTAACGTGAAGTATCCTATATCATGTTAAAATTGTTGGTGCTTTGTAGAAAGTTTTATTTATAACATAAATAAAACAACTATAAACAGAAACACCAAAGTTTCACTTCTGATAAGTGAATTATTGCGCTCTTAAAAGTAATATACTTCTATCTATTGACATTATATATATATATATATATTGACTATTTATGGTTTTTTATTGTATATATATATATTAGGGTGGCACCTAAATTTCAACATCTCCCGGGCGGAATATTTATTGTGCCACATGGTCTAAAACTGATGTGGAAAAAATTTCAGCCAAATCGGATAACTTTAACCCGTGCCCCTTTGAGGTAAAAGTTCAAATGATAAAAAAAAAAATTTCTTTTTTTTTTAATATTAGTTTGCTTTATTAGCTTATTAACGACAAAAATCTCATTTCGATCGGACAAGATTTTCAGTTTCTAAAGTAAATCCGAAAAAAAATTTGAGGCTTGTCTAAAAAATTTTCAAAAAAATTTTTTTTTGAGTTTTGATAAGCACACATTAAAGATTTTTTGTTGCTCTTAATACCAGGTTTTTTAAATTTTTTTCCGACATCGCATTTTTGTTCTAAATTGGGGTAAAAACTGGAAGTATGCAGTTTTTGGCCCTATTTAAGAGCATGATTACAATGTCCCAGAAAGAAAAAAATGATAGATTTGGAATATGTATTATCAAGAGAAACAAACAAAAGCTATTTTGTAAACTTTTAAAAACTAAAAAAAAATATTTTTTTAAGAGTATGTCTGTCTCAATACAGTCTCAATTTTTTTTTCAAGACCACTTTTGTAACAAAAAATCTTGTCCGATCGAAATAATTTTTTTTCTCGCTGACGTGCTTAGTGTTCCAAGTAAGCTGAATTATATTCTGAAAATATTTTAGATAAATTAACCCATTTGTGCTCTAGGGGGTTAAAATGACTCATTTTCTTAAACTATAAATTGGTAAAAAATAAAATTGTAAACCTACAAATCAATAAATATAAGTGTAGCAGAAAAAGCAATCTCAAAATTTCTCAATCATTTATATTATTTAAATGAAGAATGTGTTGGATTCTCTTTATTTGATGACAGAATCAATGCAGAATCTAAAACCAAAATGGCAGAAAAGTTATTGATGTTTGTTGAAGAAAATCAGATAGAAGATGAAGAGATTTCTAAAAAGCTAATAATAAAACAGGAAAATCTCAAAAAATTCATAGTAACAGATAGTTCATCAATTTTGATAGAAGGTTTGGAGTTTCAACAGATTTTTTGCAAAGTGACCCAAGTATGTGAAATAATTTAGATGATTATAAAAATGGAAAAGACATTATTAAGAGGTTGAAGATCGTTAATGATTGCGCCGAAAGAGGTATTAAGCTTGTTGAAGATTACAATGATAAAATTAAAAGATGAGGAGCAGCGCCAATATTTATTCAAAGCAAATTGTGTTTAAATTTCACTACAGTAAATAAAATTATGTTTTTTAATATAATATTAAACACGATTTTTGGTTTTTAGGTTGTACAAAATTATAGAAAACTATATTCAAAGGAAGCAAATTTACTAAATTTAAGGAATGATTATATTTGAATCTTCAATATTGTCGTTAATTATGCTAATAAAAATTAATATTTTTTTTTATTATAGATTAACGTTTTTCTTTTTAACATTTATTTTTGCATGTTGTAGGGTAAGTATTTAAGAAATTTTGATTTGGCTTATTAGCTAAATTCGTATTAGCTTTTTAACGACAAAAAATTTCATTTCGATCAGACAAGGTTTTCAGTTCCAAAAAAGACTCAAAAAAAAATATAAAATTGAGGGGTTTACTCTTTTCTTTTTTTTTTTTGGTGCCATCGAAGTTTTGTTCTAAATTGGGGCCAAAAGCTGCAAAAATTTAGTTTTTGGCCCTATTAGAAAACAAAATTACGACGTCAAAAAAATGTTTAAAAAAACCAATTATTAAGAGCGACAAAATATCTTTAATGTATGCTTGTCAAAACTAAAAAAAAAAAAATTTTGAAAATTTTTTAGAGTAAGCCCCTAACAAGCCTGAAAATTTTTTTTCAGAGTTACTTTTGAAACTGAAAATCTTGTCCGATCGAAATGAAATTTTTTGTTGTTAATAAGCTAATAAAGCTAACTAATATTAAAAAATAAAAAAAAAAAAAAATCGAAAAAAAAAGTTGTTGCTTGTATGGAAAAATTTTTTTTTTTATCATTTGAACTTTGACCTCAAAGGGGCACGGGTTAAAGGTATCCGATTTGGCTGAAATATTTTCAACATCAATTTTAGACCATGTGGCACAATATTCCGCCCGGGAGACATCAATATTAATACAAAAAAATTGCTCCATACATTTCGCTGCCACCCTAATATATATATATTGTTAACTACTTCTTTAAGTTATTTAAAATTATAATGATAAGCTTCTTGTAAGCCAATCATTGCCCTTCTGCAATGTTTTAAGTCAGTATTGAAATTATATATTTTTTTTTATCATATTGTACAATTAAATAAATTTTAGTTCTGTTTAATGTACAATTTATTTGTATTAATATTAAATAAAATTAAATAAATATACATAAAAAATTAAACAGGTTAATAAAAAGATTATGAAAGCAATTTTCACACACCTTTTATAAACCTGCTTTATTTTTTTAGACTAAGGCCCTAATTCTATCAGGGGTGTTCTGGAAATCGAAAACGCAAAACGCAGGAATTTAAAAGTAGTTTTTTTAAAAGATTTTTTTAGTATAAGAAAAACAAATACAATATAGTAAAAATATTTCTCTGTTAAACAGATTTCTATGGGAAAATTATTAAAAATTGGATTAGGAGTGTATTAAAAGAACTTAAAAATTCTTGTGTTTTGCGTTTTCGATTTCCAGAACACCCCTGTATATAATTTATTTATTTAAATTATTTCCATTTATTTTATTTGTTAAAAACCCAAGCTATGTTTTGAAAAGCTTATGAAATATGTGTTAAAGTTATTATTGAAATTGTATTTTTTTTAAATTGTATACTTTTATTTTGCTTTAACGTTAAATAAAATTATTTTTATAAAAATATTTTCATTTATAGAATTTATTTTATATCACAAAAATTAAAAATAATTTTTATTTAATTATACATATACCGACAGTAATTTTAATCGAAATATATATATTGTGGTATTTATATAATTAAATAAAAAATTTTATTTATTTAATTTTAGTGGTTTTAAGAGGGGGAAAAATTTCATATATTATATGAAACATAATCATTAATCTAATGACATTGTTTCATTAGCTTAATGACAACATTTTCATAGGAATAATGAAGAATTTCATTCCACTAATGAAGCAATTTCATAAAAGTAATGAAACTCCGTCATTAAATGAATGTTACAATTTCATTTTATTAATGTTATTTAGTTTTTGAATTAATGAAACAAGTGCATTCTATTAATTAAAAAAATTATTTTCGCAATGAAAATATTTCATGTAATCAATGAAAAATTGTCGTTGCATCAATGAATCATTTCATTCCATTAATGAAAGAGTTTCATAATACAGCTTTTAAATAATTGTTCTTCATTGAAACAATGAAAAGTTTCATTGGTTCACTTTCAATGAAAAAACTCATTGATCCAATGACGAAATTCATGTCTGGAATGAAGCTTTTTCTTTTAGTGTACAAGCACATTCATACACACTTGGGTTGCCAGTTTTGAAATCAGAGAAATCCATACATAAGAGAAAAAAATCAGTAAAATTGCATAAAAAACAGTACATATACGTTTTTAATATAAAATTGCATATTCATCACATAAAAAGCTTTACTGCCGTATTCATAAAAAACTAAAATGGATATGAAATCTATTTTAAGAAAAATTTGTATGGAAATTTTGTTTTAAAATACGTTTGAAATCTATTTTATTTTTTATGAATACGGCAGTTAATGTTTTATAAAACAAAACATAAATTCATTCTATAATTTTAACCGTGACAAAATTTAAATAATAAAACTGAATTTTTTCAAAACAATAATACATTTCCTTATATACAAAGTGAATAACAAAAAAAATCTAAAACACAACTAATTTTAAAAAATTCGATTCTTTATTTCTTGTTAGCTACTTGGTTTAATATTTTTCAAAGAAACATTAATTTTATTAAAAGCCAAATTCAAGTTCATTATGTCCGAAGCTTGGTACTAAAAGGGCCAATTTCAATATTTTGCTGTTTTGAGTTAATTGTGGCATTAGATCTTTTTTTCTATTATATTTTTTGAATAAAGGTCAGCATAAAATTAAATAAAAGTAGTTTTTTGCTATATCTACCAGCATAATTAATTACTTTTTGCTGAATCTCTTTTATTTTGCGGAAACAGCCAATGTCTAATTTAACCGAGAACAGCTTCAAAAGGGTTTTGCTAGCCAATTTCACTAAGAACTGTGTTATAAAAAAAAACTAAAATTTCATTTCATTCAAGAGGCACAATCGTTTTTCAGACGATCTTATACTATAGATTTTTATATAAAATATATTTACATATTATTATAAATTATTCGACCATCCATTATATTATTTCCAATTTCTATTTATTTAAGCTTATAATCTAGTTTTTATTTTATAAAAAATTTAATCTTTATTTTTCTATCGAATTTTCGTAACTCCGTTGTGTTACGTCTTCAGGATTAAACAATTTTTAAAAACAATTACATAAAAATCAAATTAACAAAATTTCTTAAAATAAAAATTTTGACAACATTTGAAAAAATTCTTATGCTAACAAAATATTTAAACATAATCTATTACAGTTTATAAAATTTTATTTAGTTTCCGTTTCTATGTTTATTAACTAAATGTCTATAACAATGGGCTACACTACCTGTATCTGTCTTATAATTTATTCTTAACAAATTTGGAACCTTTATTATTTGAAGCATTTCTAGCATATAACGTCTCCTTTAATTACTCTCTGTAGTATTCCCACAAACAACTTTGATAATAAATTTTAGCAAGTGCACGTGCATAAAAAACTGAACTGGCAAATTGTTTTTATTTTGATTTCTTGCGAAAACAATAAAAGCACTTTGTTTTTGTTTTTAATATGTTTTTTCTTTACCCATTTACAACTACAATTAATGTTGGGAGAATTCTAACTAATTGTAGCGGGAAATGTAAAAAAGATAAAAAACTCAACACTGATTTATTGTTTGGTATTTTGTTTAAGCTTTGATATCGTTGCAAACAAGACTTTTTGAGTGTTTGTAGGTAATTCTCATTCCCTCTGTAGTTTTGTTTGCTGATAGCTTTGGCTTTTCTAAAATTATTTAGGAGAACGTTTCCTGATGATCTGGCCTAAGCAACCAGTGAAATGCGCATAGGAACAGCTTATCCTCCAACAATAAATTTCAGTATTTTTTATCAATTATTTAAAAAGGGAATTAAGCACAACAAACAAAATCTTTTAATAAATAATAGTATTCCCACAAACAACTTTGATAATAAATTTTAGCAAGTGCACGTGCATAAAAAACTGAACTGGCAAATTGTTTTTATTTTGATTTCTTGCGAAAACAATAAAAGCACTTTGTTTTTGTTTTTAATATGTTTTTTCTTTACCCATTTACAACTACAATTAATGTTGGGAGAATTCTAACTAATTGTAGCGGGAAATGTAAAAAAGATAAAAAACTCAACACTGATTTATTGTTTGGTATTTTGTTTAAGCTTTGATATCGTTGCAAACAAGACTTTTTGAGTGTTTGTAGGTAATTCTCATTCCCTCTGTAGTTTTGTTTGCTGATAGCTTTGGCTTTTCTAAAATTATTTAGGAGAACGTTTCCTGATGATCTGGCCTAAGCAACCAGTGAAATGCGCATAGGAACAGCTTATCCTCCAACAATAAATTTCAGTATTTTTTATCAATTATTTAAAAAGGGAATTAAGCACAACAAACAAAATCTTTTAATAAATAATAGTATTCCCACAAACAACTTTGATAATAAATTTTAGCAAGTGCACGTGCATAAAAAACTGAACTGGCAAATTGTTTTTATTTTGATTTCTTGCGAAAACAATAAAAGCACTTTGTTTTTGTTTTTAATATGTTTTTTCTTTACCCATTTACAACTACAATTAATGTTGGGAGAATTCTAACTAATTGTAGCGGGAAATGTAAAAAAGATAAAAAACTCAACACTGATTTATTGTTTGGTATTTTGTTTAAGCTTTGATATCGTTGCAAACAAGACTTTTTGAGTGTTTGTAGGTAATTCTCATTCCCTCTGTAGTTTTGTTTGCTGATAGCTTTGGCTTTTCTAAAATTATTAAGGAGAACGTTTCCTGATGATCTGGCCTAAGCAACCAGTGAAATGCGCATAGGAACAGCTTATCCTCCAACAATAAATTTCAGTATTTTTTATCAATTATTTAAAAAGGGAATTAAGCACAACAAACAAAATCTTTTAATAAATAATTATCTATTTTGCATTTGAATGCATATTTTTGAAAAATAGATCGTATTTTGTAAGTTATGTACGGTATCATATAAAACATTTAAAGCATTTGATAGATGCTGTTCGACCATTTGAGTTGCAGAATACCCCTGCACAACGTCCTTTATTTTCAATTAGGTCAACAAGTGACCACAACCATTAAAACATAACGCCTCTTGTACTATTTACTGATAACCTGGACGTTGTGGCTTTTCTCTAAATTTGGCAATATAATAGATTTATTTTTCTTTTCAACCCAATTTGTTACATATTTTGGCGTTCGTTTCGGGACATCTGCCAAGCGTTTTAAACGGTATTACCCATCAGCCACGTAAACATTAATTGCCACCATTTTATTCCTCTGTATGATGTTCTATCAAAGGAGACATTTTGATCCATACGATTTACACCGCGCATAAGTTTGTTATAATAATTTAAATATTGAGGAAGAATCGTGGAAGACGCTTGACAGTTATGCAACTCATATATACAATGAGCTTTTAATTGTTTTGGACATACATAATCTGAAATACCTTGTAGTTCAATTTCAGCGTCATCTTCTTCACTAAATAACCTTTATTTTCTAGAGGCACTAAAAAAATGCATAATGTTTTCGCCACTTTCATCTTCACTACAAATCTTTTCAATATATGTTAAATAAAGGAAAAAATATGTTTTGTTGAAAACTCTTTAATAAAATACGTCATAACAGCAAAATTGGAAAAAAGTCACAACTTTGTTTTATTAAACAACCATCTAACTGTATTATTCAGCAAAACTTTAATGATTAAAAACAAGTTAGAATGATATAACCTCCACCGACAGGAGTGGGCTCTATATGATAAATGCATATATATTATTAACAAAGCTTCACAAAAACGAACGTCAGCATTAAAATTGATTGCGGTTAAGACCTATATTAAATTATTGACCGACAATAGGAAAGTTTTATGCGCCTCTTGTTAGAACTTTGAACTGGCTTGAGTAAAATATCGTGATTCGTAAAAGTTTTGGCCGAACTAAAATGATTTTTAGGAGGATAATTTCTATTGGACCTATGGTAAATTATGGACCAATCATCCCAAAATTCTGAAGACTGATTTCTGGTATTCCAAAAAATAAATTAGAATAAATTTAAATACATCAATGTAATTAGTTTTAGCGTTAACAGTTAATATCACAAAATTGAATGATATTTTTTCTGGCCATATGAATCTAAGTTGGAAGAAATTTTACCGCAATATCTATATCTGTTATGGTTTTAGGCATTTTAATTATTTTCCCAAAGTGGACTTTATTTGGTTTTAGTCGCAATAAACTGGTTTCCGGGAATAGGGTTTTATGGGGCCTAGGGTAAACTATGGACCGATCTCCACGAAATTCGACACTGCGATTTCTAGTCTTATAAAACTGTGATATACCAAATTTTATTATGATAGCATTATTAATTACGGTTTTAGGCGTCTATACTGTTTTCCGTGAGTAGGGTTTGTATAGGGCGTAGAGTAAATTATGTACCGATCTTCACGAAATTTTACAGTGTGATTTGTTGTCCCATAAAACTGTTACGTACCAAATTTTATTATGATAGAATTTTCTGGGAGTAGGGCTTATTTGGGGCCTATGATAAATTATTGACCGATCTTCCCGAAATTTAACATATGATTTTCAGTCGTATAAAGCGAATTCGTACAAAATTTTATATTATTCCGTGCATTATTCCACCATTTATGTTAGTGTTTGTATTAAAATTATCTATTTGTTTGGGTGGTGGTTCTACATGTTGATTCATTGTGCTGGTCCTACCTAGCCGATGTTGCTGTAGTTTAGTCCCAAGCTGATTAGGATAACTAGAAGCAATTTGAGACCAAGTTTGTTCTATACTTTTGCGATTTTCGAAAGTGAGCGTGTTTTCAACAGACGGACAGACAGACGGACATGGCTAAATCGACTTGGAATTACTCAAGAAGCCAGAATATATATACTTTATGGGATCTTAGATGTATAATAAAATAGGTTTACATGGAATGACAAACTTAGTATACCCTCCTTCACCACTAGTGTTGGTGGAGGGTATAATAATGTATAAGCAAATATTAAGCAATACTTATTTCTTCATCTCAAAAAATTTCCGAATCATTTTAGTTCTTTATTTATTTTACACACTTTGTTGCCGCACTGCTTTTCTCAGACATTCACAAACTGAACTGAACCTTCGCAACAATGAACGTTATTGCTTAACAACTCAATTACGATTAAAACTCCTGTAATTAGGCTTGGAACTATTTAATTCTATAGGGGTCTCACGTAAGTCCTAACAGCCAATTGAACTAAGTTCGGATAGTTCAAACACTAACTAGTTACAAGTAAGAAATACCATAATTTGGTACTCAATGGGGCCATTTCATTGATTTCTGTTTGCTGAATGATTTACACCTCCACAGGCTAAATTCATATTGGCAAAAATGACGAAACGATCATTTTTATATTAATATTTGTTTGGTATAGGCCAGCCAGCTAAACGGACAAATCGATTTAGAAAGTTTTTACTTTCCGTTGACGTTCTGTTTCGTTCCTTTCTTCAACAAATATTTTGTAATTACTTTTTTGTGAAAGGAATCAGCTGCCTTTAAAAAAAAACATTAAAATTGTAAAAAAAAACTTTTCATAATATATAAAAAAAATATTTTGTGTCAAAAATACGTAAATTTTTAAAAAATCAATAATTTAACCAATTTTTTTTAGTTTTAACATATATTACATTTTTTTATCACAAAAACCTGTATATACACTAGGGCGGGTCGATTTTTTTTTAAAAATCGTATAGCAAAAACGTAAACTACATAAATTTCTAAGAAAATTCTCCGAAGAAACCATGTATCTAAAAAAAAATCCTAATCCGCGCCTCTCGACTTGAAAATATTCACCCAAGTAAAAAAGTTTGTATATCATTTTATATTTAATATTTTTATAAGGAACATAGATAAAAAAAAATTTCTTTCATAATTTATTGAAAAAGATTGGAAATACAAAAAAAAAAAGAATTACACTCAAAAAATTATTTTCAGTATTTATAAAATAACTCTTCTTGTTTCGATAAACAATTCTTATTTTATAATGCAAATAAAAACAAACAAAAAAAAGTGTTTTCACTCAAAAAAAATTTTCAAGTCGAGAGGCGCGGATTAGGATTTGATTTTAGACCCATAGATTACGTTTTTGCTATACGATTTTTAATTTTTTTTACATCCATACAAATCAACCCGCCCTAATATACACACTTTGGTCGTAACTTAACGTAACTAACTAATGAGGCCTTTAATTGATAGTCGATCGGTATAGTTTACAATTTCTTATTGGAAGATTTCTTGTTTTTATACCCCACCCCAAAAGATGGAGAAGGAAATGCGCTTGTGATAAGTAAAAATTTTGCCTATTGAAAGCAGTGAGAATCGGTCTATAATTTCACATATACCCAGTGTTGCCAATCCGTGAGTTAGTACACATATTGTGTGTAATTTTTACTTGCCTGTGTAGTCCATGTGTGATCTATGCGTAATTTTACTTTAAGTTCTATCTTTTCAGTAATTTTCGAACATTGAGTTCTTGTAATTTTTTTTAATTTCAATCACAGTCACAATTGTGTTTCACACCCTGACAAATTTTATTGCTAAGTCTGAGATAACACTGTGAGATAGATAAAACTGTCAAACTTGATTTTATTTTTTTTAATATTTCGCTAATTTACTTCAATAGAACATAACTCAAAATTTTAAATTTTGGGGTTAGTGAAGCGGAATTGTTCGCTATGTTTTTCTAAATGTTTTTCTAAAACTTTAAACTCGCTTATATCCAAAGCGCTTTTTAATAAAAAAAAGTGCGAGCATGCTAGAGATTTTAGAAGTTAAGAAGTAAATGCCTAATATTTTATTAAATAAAAAATAAATTTGAACTAAAAATTGCGCTATATAATTTTTTTTTTTATAGCGGAGCTTATTGAATATTGTGGAGCAAAACCATAGTAATTATAGCTATAAAGTACTCAATAATCAGTGATGCAAATTTAGCCATTTAGTGGCTAGATTTAGCCATTTTGCACCTTGTTTATCCATTAAAAAATGAGTTTAGCCATAACATTGTTTGCCGTTTTCATTTAAAATAATAATTTTTTAATAAAATAAACATTTTTAAAAATTAAAACGCATTTAATTTAAATCGCAGCTTTTATAAATGTTTAAAATCGCTACAAACGATGATGACGATAAAACATCTTTCAAAATAAAGGAACAGTATTCATTCCAAATTTAATTTAAAAAAAATGGATTAACACAAACAACACTGTTTCTTTCTGGTCGAAAGTATTTCAATAAAAAGATTAAGAAGGCAACAAAAAACTGTTAAAAACTTCAGAATTTACTATAAAGTGGCTTTCACTTCCATGGTCTAATGCTGAAGGCGAGAGAGTATTTAGCCAAGTAAACATCGTTAAAATTAATTTGAGAAATAGGTTATATAAAGAAACCGTTAATTCGGTTTTATCAATTAGGTAAATATTTTTACCCTATCAATAAAATATGTTGAATCTTTTTTTATTGCAGTTCTGGACTCAAAAGGTTGCGTAAATGTCATGATTATGATTTACCTTCAAAGTATATAAAACTAATAGACACAAGGGGTTCCTATGAGATGAACAATAACGACATCGAATTAATCGATGATTTAATTTTTTTAATGCTAAAATATTTGAATAACGTTTATTCTTATGTAACAAATTTAAAAATGAATTGAGCGACAGATTTTATTGACAGTCTGTCCGACTTGCAAATATTTATAAAAATTTTCATAAAATGATAGATTCTATGCGATCAGAGTTGCATTTTCTTGTAAAGTAGCTGAGTCATTTGAGTTTGCATCTTTTTTGTGGGATAGTGTGGCATTGACAGCAGATTTTGCAGACATTTTTTTATGTCGGATAGAATTAGTGAATACCGGCCTTAAATAAATAGATTTTAATATATATTTGCCTCCACAAACAGACGACTTGCAAAACAGCTGATGTCAGATGGTTTGTCAGATCAAAATAGAACACGCTCTAATTGAAAGAAATTCCTCTATATTTTCCATCACAATTTGTATAATAGTGTTTTGGCAAATAAATTATATATTTTGACAGTTTGGTCAAATATTTTGCTTCGGCAAATATTTTTTTAAGTGTGACCATATGAAAAACATGTTTGCTAATATGTGTGTTTGCCGCTATTTGACATCTGTTCGAGCAAACAAAAATGAGCAAATAAATGTGCGTAGTGTGACCACAAAATGAAACCTACATTGTTTTGAAAAAAATTTTGACAAATAATGGCAAACATATTTGGGGCTAATATTTGCCATATGTGACCGTACCTTTAGGCTTTTAGAAAAACGTTTTTCTGCTCTTCCATACTGCAGCAATTGGTAAGCTTTGGTTGTTTTTGTAAGCCCAGCGACTTACATAATTGCAAAAAAGGAATATCAATAAGGTTTTGCAAGGCGAATTCCTTCTCGCAAAGCCACTTTTTCGATCTGTGTGTGTAACTTCACTACAAATGCGAAATTTGGTACACAGTCATGTGTAACTTCCGAATTCTTCATTGGCAACACTGCATATACCCCATACAAAATGAAGTTTTTTTGCCAATAAACCTTCTTATTATCGTGCCATTGAGATCAGATTAGACCCAAAATTTTTTTCTTGTAATCTAAATCATCTTACTAAATTATATTGTAATTAATCCATAACACTCCCGTAAATAGCTTTTAATGCCATAACATCCTTAGAAATGTTGCTATTAAAATAAAATTTGGTGACGATAACTGCTATATCAGCTTCTATGTATATTTGGTCCAGATTAAACCGAAGCTACCATATACAACTTCTTACTAAAATCATGTTAAAACAAGAAAATCTCATATAAACGTAGATAATATTATAGGTAATATTCGGCACAAACATTTCTTATATGAATCAAAACCTTATTACAAAACTTTGTTTTATCATTGCCCATGGGTCCCAAATAGGCTACACTCTCGAAAATTTGTCTTAAAATTCCGTAGGGTACTATGCGACTAGGCTTGACCGGCTGTACTTTCTTATTGATTTATTTTTGTTTCTTATTATTTACAGCTCTACAAGTTTCTTCTACTGTTGTGTGCATAAAACTGTTTTGCTAAAGTTTGTTTACAATCCCTGCAAACAATTTCTATCCAAAAATACTTTAAATAATTTCCCCATATAGTAAAAATCTATCGCTTTTGCTATTCAATTCTTATTGATGTAGTTACATCGTTCGGGAGAGAAGTGTCCCACTATGGTAATATTTACATTAAGAATTCACTTAGTGTCTTTTTTATGACAAATTAGAGCGTTGTGGTAGTTTAATATCAATTAAATTTAGAAGTATCGCTTTTGGCTCCAAATATTACTCTTTTGAAGTTAAATTTTTTCTTATTGTTCTTTAGAGTAAATATTTATCTTTGTTTGATGTTGTAGGGAAAGTCTGAGTAAAATAGAAAATTAAAAATTTTAAAAAATCTACAGTACAATTAATCGAAATAGCTGGTAATGTTATACTATTGCACGAACATGGGACAGTGTATGTTATATTACCTACTATTTGTTTGTTTATGGTCTACATTATAAGAACTTTTTTGTAAATATGTAAACTTTGGAAAAAATAATATATTTTTTGACGATGTAAAATTTTGACTTTTGTGAAAAATATTTAAAAAATACTATGTACAGTACTTTTTGCTTAAAGTCACAAATCGTGGACTATATCGCTAGTAGGACTATATGCCTAGTTCTCAAATATGTGTGTCAATATGAGGAGGGCTGTCAGATTTGCCGATTTATAAACCTATTTGTCGACGAAATTTTGTGTCTGGCGTATAAAAAAATTATGAGTACGGCTATAGTTTTTTCTTTAAATTTCTAACAAATTTTAGAAATGGATAATGTTGCCAGATAATTACATTGAACACATTTAAAAATTGTTGCTTTAGAAACTTGGAATAAAGCTTAAGCTTTTTTCGATTTTCAGACATTTTCCTAACCAAAAGTTATCAAACTTCGGATCTCTACAAGAAAACAAGTAAATTTTTAATTTATTTTGGAAAACAAATTCTAAAAACTGAACGAACCACTTCTGATTGCATATTAAATGGGATTTTAAAAATTTCTTAAAATTAATATTTTTGCAAAATTCAATTACCTGATTGCTCATGTTCTAGGTTTTAAGATATTAAGCATTGTTATGATATTCGCACGATTTAAAAAAGCAAATTGCTTGATACCTACATACACATATTATAAGTACATACATACATAGCTGAAATGTCTAAAAAAAATTAATTATTATTCGGTTCGAATCGTTACAATTTTCATTTTTACAACAATAAAACACATTTTCTTACCCTACCAATTATGCAATCGGTCGCATTTGTTCTTACGTAGGTGATTTGCACATAAATTAATTGAAAACAAAACAAAATCATTTGAAAAAAATACCGAAACCGATTTAACGAAAAAAAACATACACACACACACTGGTTGGTAAAAACAACAAACATGTTTATGTATGTATGTATCAGAGCTGTAAATTAATCATTCATTTTTGAGTTAATTCGCGAATCATTCATACACTGAATTAGCAAATTTTGAGTTATTTCTTTTCACACAAAAAAATGAATTCAATGAAATTTGAGTCAATTCAAATGAATTTGGTAAAAATGAATTGCAATTCATTTCCAATTCAAATGAGTTTGTCAAATAAATTGCAATTCGTTTCCAATTCAAATGAATCTGTAAAATGAATTGCAATTCGTTTCCAATGCAAATGAATTTGCTAAAGTAAATTGCAATTCATTCTACAAATTCATTTGAATTGAATTTATTTTGAATTAATTCAAATTAATTAAACAAAAAGAATAAACAATTCATTTCTAACTCATTTGAATTGAATTGATTGAAATTTGAATTGCATTTCTCTAGTATATATAGTATGTAAATGTATGTATAGTTATGAAACACAATTGTGTTTTTAACTACATACATTCTCATTTTTTCCTGATTTTTGTTTTTTGTGAAAGATAGTCTTATTTTTTTTAAAGATAAATATAACATAAATATTACCAAAAAGTTTGTCGTTGGGTGGTCGTGGGTCACAACATTTCCAAAATTATTAATAGCTTCTTGAATATTAAATGTGTTTTGTCGTTCAGTGTATTTCAAAATAAAAATCAGTTCTTCTTGAAAAAATAAACTCCAAACACCACGTTTTCTTTGATCAGACGCAGATCCAGGACAAGGATTTTTAATTTTTATACTGAATTAGGTATGGCAGGAGAAATTTCCATTTTTCATTCCCCCTAGATCTGCTCTTGAATTTGATTGACTGGAACTCATTTTTGATTTCATTGATTTTGAATTCATTCAAATGAATTAGAACAATGAATTGAATTGAAATTATTGCTGGAAGAATTAATTCAAAATTTATCCAATACGTAACGAATTAAAATCAGAAAAGAATGATTCATTTACAGCTCTAGTAAGTATTAATGCATGTGGGTTTTTGCTCTGTTCAGTTTTCTGAATGTGAGCACGAAGTTTTTGCTTTCCTTGTTAGACCCCTTTCAGACCAGCAAAGTTTACTTTGCAAAGTCTTGAGTTTATAGAAGAGAAGGGAAAAGAGCATAGCGGGGGAGTACATACTTTGCTGTACTCACAAATTCGTTTTGTTTTCCGTTCGTAGATTATACCTGAAGTTGGCTGCAACTTTATATTTATATACAGCGTTACCAGAATCTTTGGAATGAAAATTGTCATATGGCGAAAGAAATCATATTTTGAAGAGGAAAATCTTAAATTTTTTTTTCTTAATTTAAATTTTTTAAAACAAGGGCAAAATAGTAAGAATTATTAATTTTTTATAAAAACATACTTCTTATTATTTAAATTGAAATACATAAAAACATAATTCGTCAGTATATGAAACTTTATAAAAATACATTTTTTCTTTTCACAAATATTATTTTTTATCAATATTCTAACTGCCTATTTCCGATGTGCGAAAGAATTATTTACTTCGTACAAATACATTTAAAACAAAAACAAAGTTTTTAGAATTTGTTTTTGTTTTAAATGTAGTTGTTCAAAAGAAGGAATTCTTTCGCACATTGGAAATAGGTTATATTTTGCCTTTTTTTAATATTTTTTTATGTCCAGAAATAATGATGAAATTTTGTGTATTCTAGATACTGGGTACAAAAGTGTGCAGCACCAACACACATCATGCTGATGCAAAACTTCATTGTTTTAAAAATTGACTGTTTAAATAATCGTGTATTTTGTATAAGCAAAATTAAAGTAAAAATCAGAATTTCTAAAAATAAAAATCATCATTTGAGATAAAAATCTTTAATCATATTTTTGTTTAAAAAAATAATCCAAAATATGATAAAATCATCATTCTGGCAACGCTGTTTATATATTATATTCAAACAAGAGAAAACAAAAATTTGTCAAATTAAACTTTGTGTGTCTGAGCACCAAACAAAGTTTAAAAGAGAATTCAACAGACTTTGTCAAAGTAAACTTTCCCTGTCTGAAAAGGGACTTACTTCTCCTCCTCATCCGTTACAGCCGTCCCTAAACAAGAGCTGATATGCCATACCTAAATAAAGGCCATGTCAGATAAAACTTTTGCTTCGCGTTGCGTTACCGATTCGCTTTGACATCTAAGATAAAATATACATACTTATACGAAAGATGTCACATAAAGTACTTTCAAAGCGGAGCGAAGCAAAAAGTTAGCCAACTCTCATCTTTTTGCGCACTTTGACAATTGGCTAGTATAATTTTCTTTTGTTTTTTAATTTTTTTGCCAAATTCAATTCCAAAAAACCGTCCAATTAAATTTTTAACTTTTATTTTTATAAAAAAAATGTACAAAATACCAACCGCTTTAATAAGTAAACAAACAATGCGTGAGTGTTGTCAAAGTTTTCATTGTGTCATACACCTTTTGCTTTGCGTTTTTCTGCCACAGGTAGAAACGTCACGCAAAGCGACAAAGTTGTATCTAGAAAACGCGTTCCGCTCTTGTTTAGGTATGGTTGTTAGAACAGAGTCTGCAAAACACATACATTCAGATTTCTTGTTTCTCTTGGTTGTTTATTTTTAAGCGTAATTTTTTTCTCCCATTCCTGTGAAAGAAATTGTTTGTACTGTTTTTTACCACTAGTCTTACAAGTGTATCTGAACTGGTTTTCGCATTTCAGCAATTAAAAATTAAAATTAACTCATTAATATCGAAATTAAAAAATAATAATTTGACGAACTTCAGAAATTTTCGATAACAAAATAACTGAATATACCTATGTATATATATTTTAAGAATATTAATAAACTACGTTAGCCGTTTTTTATATAAAGATGTACAGCCGTATTCATAAGTAAAAGTAAGCAGTTACTTATACATCGCAAACAATGAGCTGCTTACTAGAATGCATTTTTTGCTTAGAAGCTTGTTAGCTCATTATACATTTTAATTTTTGAAAAAAGAATTTGAAAAGAAAATATGTGCCTGGGAAGAAAAAAAAAGTATTAGAATTACAAATTATACAGATTCAAGAAGACCATAATCTACAAAATAAAACGTTGCAACTACAAATTTTACAGATGAAGGAAGAACATGAATTGAAAATCGAAAAACTAAAGATTGAAATACAGACTTTAAAAAAATGGATATTTTACATAAAATAATTTTAAATTTGTTTCTATAAACAAGATCTCATTAGTTCTAAATTACAAGTAATAATTACCAACTACAAATTTTTTTTAAAGAATCGTTTGTAACCTTGTGTGCAACCAGAGTTTTTGGCTTTCAAAGACTTTTTACGTATATTATATACAAAATTAATTGTTATTTTTATTGTTAAAAATGAATTGTTATTTTATTTCTTTTCAAAAATGTTTGTTAAATTCATATCTTTTTTTGTTTATTTACTTATTATATGAAATAATACAAATTACTAAAAAAAAAACTTAAAACAGAAAATACTCATTTATATATTTAAAAATGTTGCTGAATGTAGTGGGCGCGAGAAATTTCTGCTTCAAAGTCGTGCTGTAATCTTCCGTTTGTATTTTGGTGATTGAGACTATCAATATTTTCATTATTATAATCTGCAGAAATATTTAGTTTTAATTTTTAAAAAGATTGGAAAGTACGGTGGAGCGATTTTCGTTTTTTTTTCGATTTCGTTTATCGTTGGGGTCGGAACAGTTAGTTGCCTTTTAGGTAATATTGGTTAATAATTATTTTATTTTATTTGTCCCCTAAAGCAATTTGCAAATATTTAAAAAAAAATAGGTTTCTTCAACCGTTTTTCAACAGTGTCCTAATATTTTTTCGAGTTAATATTAACTCTAAAATTAAACTGTTTCGACCCCAAAGGTGGAATTCGGATATAACGAATAAGATTAGTTTTATCTTCTATACAACGAATAAAATTATCGATACCGTCTAACGGCCTTATTTATAAAAAATAAAACAAGTTAATAAAGAGTTTATTTATTTCTTTAATAAACCTTTTATGAACCTGATTTAATTTTTCAGCTTGTATACGGATATGAGTACAATCAATCGCACCAATAACATTTTTAAATCCTGCAATTTTTTCAAATTCTTCAATAATTTTGATTTGGTTTTCAGCTGTAGCTGGCATTTTAATATATGTCCTAGCTTGTTTAGCAAACGCTCTGGCTCCTTTTTCACAAATTCGGCTCATTGAAGGTTGGCTAAATCCATGAAATTCACCACAATCTTCCTGCACCTTGTTGCGGCCCCAGCACCTAAACGCTGACAGAACTTGAAGATACGGTGGTATGTTTCCACCACTATTTTTTCCTTTCAGATCATTCTTGACCAAGTCAATTAATTTTTTGGCATTTTCTTTTGTAAATCTATACTTTTTTCGAAATTTACTATCAGAATAAACCAAAAATGGGTTTTTGCTTTTTTTATACACTTTAACCACACGACTACGCTCTCTGTTTCTTAAAAAGTCTAATGAATCTAAATTATCAAGCGTTTCCATAATGTATTTATATGTTTGTATATTAAAAATATTTGTGGTACATATAAAATTTTTTGTTTAATAAATTTTCGCAGTCACTTTGACAAAAAACAGCTGTTTTTAAACTCTTAACAACAGTTTAGAAGCTTGTTGACATAAACGTAACAAATATATGACAAAAGTATTATAAATAACACATATGCTAACTCCTTGCTAACTTTTACTTATCAATACGGCTGGTAGTTTTTAATATACATACTATGTATATAATAGAACTACATGATGGTGTTAATTTCTTGTTTTCTTGTATCAAAAATTAAGAAATTATTATGAATAGTTCTTACACTGGCATATGTCATTGATATCAACAAATACAAAAATACTTACAATTAATTATTCTGTTTTTAGTATTAGAATAAATGAATGCGCCAATATTTACCGTACGACGGCTAATTGTAGTAGCGGACATTGGAACATAATTAATAATTTGTTGCATATCTGCGCCTTTTTGACCTAAGCATTCCAAAACAGAGTAGCTCAGCTCCTTGAAAAACATTCCATCTTCAAATGGACGGCAACGTTAAGCAAGTGCAGCGGCAGTAACAAATGATGCCTTTCTTTTTAAAAGACGATCAGGTAATTTTTCAACCTGAGACTCTTGGCTATCATTATTTATAAAAGGGTTTTTTAAGATTTAAAATTAATTCCTCCCTTCCAGTATTTGAAAATTTTTCATACTCGATATGACACAAGCGAAAATGCCTGTCTACAAAACATTTATAATTACGAATCACCGTTCGTTGACATACTAAGCACTCAGCTATATCGAAGTAATTTTCGGCAAATAAAAAATCATTCTCCCATTCAATGTTAAAAATTTTGTTCAGTGTTATCTAGTAACAAGCGACTACACAACCTACTCATCATAGCTGCCAGTTAAAATGTATCGAAAATCGCCAAATTTGGCAAAACAAATCGTCAAATTTACTTACTTAAATCGTCACAAAAATCTTCCCTGTAAAATAACACTAACTTTTGTTATTTTTTGAAAATTTTTAGCTATTTTCTGTTTATATAATTTTAAATAAAAAATAAAATCATACATATGTATGTAGTTCTTGTTTAAAAAAAATCGTTAAAAATAAAACCGTTGTTTCCACTCCTAGAGCGGCAAGTGTTTTTTATATATGAAAAATTAAGGTTTTGATAACTAAAACTAAGAAAATATTTGAAAATAATTTTTACTGCCAGGCCCACAATGTCGACAAGAACATTTCTTTCGCATTTTTATATTAAAAACAATAATAACAAATTTAAATTTGTTTTTGTTTTCAATATAAATATAAGAAAGATATGTTCTTGTCGACATAGTGGGCCAGGCCCTTAATGTACATATAAGTCAGTTATCGAAGCTTGTCAACAGAACACTTTGCTTGCCTTGTATTGGGTACGATTTTCTTAAGGTACGTTCAGACTAATGAAATATTTAACGAAAATATTTGTTCTGATATTTGCTTCAAACTGTGTGAAACAAAAAAATATTTTGTTTAATGTTCAAACTAAGCTCAAATATTTGACAATTTTTGTTTGATGAAACAGTTGGCAAACAGTGTTAAATAAAATAAATTAACTCATGTTTGCCATGCGTTCAGACTAAGATAAATATTTGCATCAAATAATTATTTAATGAGTGTTCAAAAATAATAATATATTTCACAAATAGTAAAAATGAGCGCAAAAGCTAATTTATTTTTTTTATTCTGTGGAGCAGCATTTTTTATAGTGTTAGAACAGGAGAATGTTAAAGATAAAAAACTGGAAGACAATGGGTAACGGCAACATGGCTAAAATTGGCGAATAATTGCAAACTTGGAAACAAACCCTTATTATTTGAAGTCGCTAAATCAGTTAAAAAACAAAATGTCGGGAAAAAATTTTTTTGCAAAAATAGCGAAAATTCGCGAAAAATTTAGATATTTCAAGCAAGCCATACAATTTATTAAAAGTGCCTAAAACTATAAGGAATGGCAAAAATTCGATAAAAATTGCTAAACGTAATTCGCAAAAATTTGCTAATAGCGGCACGATAGCAAAGTCTAATAATTATAAAAAATCTTTAAATTGTAAAGAATCCGAAAACTTACAGAAAAATTGCTTCTATCCGGAACATGGCTAAAATTATTTGTCGTTGTTTGCTCTTACAATTTTTTTGTAATATCAAATAAATGTTTTCTCAAAAATTACTAAAATATTTGATTTTTTGTGTTCACACTATGTTCACATTGGACAAATATTTGTTTGCCGGCAAATACTTTTATTTGCTCAAAATCAGCTGTAATTTTATTTGATACTCAAAAATATTTTGTGTTCAGACTACGTTAATGAAATATTTGATGTTTGCTTTCAAATATTTCATCAGTCTGAACGTACCTTTAGTAACAAGATTAATAAGCGATTCATAATGTTCACACGGTGAACAAAAAAAGGTACCACAGTACCACCACTAGCACGTTTAACGCCCCCATCAACATCTGACGCAAGAAGGGCAGCCAACTTTTTACGAGACTGAGGACAGTAGTCGATCGGCTTTTTTACGAACCCAAAAAATATTAATCTTTATGTAAAAATATATATTGAATATTACTTTTTCAACACTATAAATAAAAACATTTTTTTATAACGTTTTAAACAAAAATTAAAGTTGTTTTTTTTCCCCACAAACCCGTATAAACATTTGGTCCTATCGAACCTTAAAAGTGAAAAATAATCAGTGCCACTTAAAAAGGAAAAATCATATACAAAAAATCAAAATTACAAAAAAATCAGCGAAAAAATAGAGTGTGAAAAAATAAAATTAAAATAATACCTATCCACCCTCAAAAATTGTTTGCAAAAATACACAAAGTAAGGATTAAAATATTGTAAATACCTATGTATATAAACAAATATTTAAAACACAACACAAAATTAAGAAATATTTGGTGACAGTGAAGCTGAAAATAAGTTTATTAATTTAACAAAATAAAATATTTTAAGAAAAATTATTAAAAACCTAAATAACACACAGTATTTTTTGCTCAAATAAATTCAAAACAAACACACAAACTCTTAAACACAAAATTTATACAGAAAATATTTATTAACATAAATAACAACAACAACACAGTACTTGTCCGACAGATCATAGCGGGAATATCGACACAAAGAGGAATCCACAAGGAAAAAATACAAACATACGTACATACAAATATACACGTTAGTACCCTATACACTAGCGAGGTCGGTAAGTTGATTTATTTGCAACTTACGGAAATTTCCATATATAGTATTTATATAAAATTGATGCATTTTACACTTTTTTATTAAACAATTTAAAGGAAAAAACCAGGTTTTAGTTACCCACCCACTTAATTACCCACCCAAATAAAGTATTTTATCTGGTTTTTACTTAGCGCTTAAAAATCAATATTGAGTGTAATATACTTTACAGTGTAAAAACTACCCGATAGGAAATTTTAAGCTAGTGTACACAACACAAGTCAAATATTTTCTTAAATTTTTACCCTTTACCCAAGTTTAATTGAGAATTAAGAAATTTTTGCAAAATGTCCTCATTGAAAACTATGGCCGCTGGTTTCTTTCGCTATATCCAATTGGATCTGGCTTCGTTTGAGAACGAATATCGGAGAACGGTTGATGAATATCTTACCCTATCCGCTATTCGGTACCAAAAACGCGAGTTAGAGGAAATTTGGAGCAAAATTGATACCCGATATGAAGGGATTCGAGAATCTGAGCTCCTAGAGGACCCAGAAAAAGCAGCAACGATAAACTTGGAGGAAATTACCCGCGAGTATATAAAGGCTAAAGCTCTTTTCAGATCTCGAATCGTCTCTATAGATGCGTCACTCGAAGAAGCAAACCGGAAAGAAACCATTAAAAATTCGCCTTCTACTCCCTCTACCCACCCTACACCCACCACATCTTTTAGTGTTCCACCTTGCGAGATGCAAGACTTCAATGGTGATTACCGAAATTGGACGTCTTTTAGAGACATGTTCAAGGCCATTTATGGTAATAATACTCGCCTTAGTGGAGTAGAAAAATTGTTTTACCTTAAACAAAAGACCCGGGGGGAGGCCAAAGAAATAGTTGATAGTGCACCCTTAACAAACGACGGCTTTATTATTGCTTGGACACAGTGTTTAAAAATGCTTGACTATTTTTAATGTTTTTGTAATTGCTTAACTTAACTTAAGAAAAAGAACACAGTAAAAGCAAAAAGCAAAAGCAAACGCAGAAAAAGTGAGAGTAAATAATTTATTTATTCTCACCATGTTTATGTTCTCAGCTTAAAAAGCCAGCCAAGCAACCACTTGAAAAAAAAAATTGCTGTTGCTGTAAGTAATAAGTTTTTGTTTATTTTTTTTTTTGCTTTGGCTTAACTGTAAATTGATGTGCTTAAATTCAGCGAGTATTAACTTCTTTGCTGTTTTTGACTTCATTGCTGTTGCTTGCTGTTGCAGGCGTTAGTTTCCTAGAATATATACATAATTACATAACACAAAATAAACAAATTAGTTTAAAAAAACGTGTAGTTTCATTTACGTATGTATGTACCTATTTATTAAAAAAAAAAACGCAAAATACCAAAAAAATTCGAAACAAATTCGACAGCAACAGCAAAGAAGTTAACTTGCTGACTTTAAGCGCATCAAAAGCAAAAAAAAAAACAATCAAAAACTTAATACTTACAGCAACAGAAAATTTGTTTTCTTAAGTGGCTTCTTTGCTGACAGATTAAGCAGAGTACATGCACATAGCGAGTTTAAACAAATTATTTACTCTCTTTGTTTTGCTTTTGCTTTTTTGCTTTTGCTGACTCGTAATCAAAGAGTTAAGTAAACACTTAGACACACAGTTTTTTAATTTGCTGCAAAAAATGTAAACAAAGCAAAAATGTGCGACTGTTGCTATTTTAAAGCAAGCAATTTAAACACTGCTTGGACACAACTAACTTCTCAATATGAGAATAAACGTATGCAAATTAATGCTCAATTAAAAACGTTATTTAATTTACCCTTAGTTAATGTCCAATGCGGTATAGCTATTCGTAAGTTACAAAGAAAAATAAACAGTTGCATTTCAAATTTGAATACACTGGACATAGACACTGATAATTGGGATCCAATATTTGTGTATTTATGCTCATCCAAATTACCCAAAGAAACCCTAGAAGATTTTGAAAGAACTCTTTCAAACAGTTCCAATGTACCCTCTTGGACTGAAATGGATGTATTTTTAACCAATAAGTACAAAGGACTTGAATCTGTTAATGATATCAAGAATCCTAACCCGTACCCAAGAAGTAAACAGAATTTTGAGAACAAGAGCCAAAATGAACGAAAAGGCAACACCTTTGTTAATAATGTCATCCAAGAGCCCAAAAAAGATACTCGTGCCAAGAGAAAGCCTCTACCGGAACAAAAACTCTCAAACTCTACCCGAACCCAAAGCATCAGTAAGCCAAATGGCTCAATATGCAAAATTTGTAATTTAAACCACACATTGAGAGATTGTCCTACTTTTACCTCGATGGGAGTAACAGAAAGGATTAGTTTTGTTAAAAATAATGGCTGCTGCTATAATTGCTTGGCTATTTCTCACGGCATAAAAGAATGCAATAGTTCATTCACTTGTAGATACTGTGGAGGACGACACAACTCACTTCTTCACAGACCCACATCAAACCCAAGCCCAGCAGAAGAACAACCGACGACTTCACAGAATGCTGCTCAATCGTTTTCTACCCAAACTCAGACGGCATTGGACACTAGGAAGAAACTTCTGGGCACCGCAGTTGTAAATGTCGAAGTTCATGGTTCGCTGTTTCCCGCGCGAGCACTCATAGACCCTGCGTCTGATTTCTCGTTCATTTCGGATCCATTTAGACGTAAACTACGATTACCCACAAAACCCATAGTAGCTGAAATATCTGGCTTGAACGAAGTTGTTTCAGCTCGATCAAATAAAATTTGTGATGTAACGCTGAGGTCCAATACCCAAAAAGATTTCTGTATAGACATCCAAGCGATAGTGGTTAAAACGTTAACTAGAACACTACCCACCCATAATATAAACCCAAATATTATAAAGGACTTAAAAATTGTTCAGTTAGCTGATCCTAGTTTCTATGAAAGTAGGCCTATCGACTTCATTATAGGAAGTGATTTCTACCCGCAGATTTTAAAATCTGGCGTTAAGAAGAACATTCTTAACACACTTATAGCTCAAGGTACCGAATTTGGTTGGATCTTGACCGGACCCGTTGAAGAGAATCACCAAACCCAACACATCGTTTCCTATTTCAGCGCAGTTACACTTAATAAAAGCTTAACAAGGTTTTGGGAAATTGAAGAAATCCCACAGAAACCCAGAAAGTCAATTGAGAAAATATATGTGAAGAAACTTTCACGAAAACTACCCAACACTTACCCAATGGCCGTTATCAAGTAGATCTTCCATTTCGAACCCCACCCTTAGAGTTAGGAAACTCACGTCATATAGCTATGGCACAATATTTGAGAAATGAGAAGAATCTTATGAAAAACCCACCATTAAAGGAAGAATATGATAACGTGCTTCAAGAATACATTGATTTAGGTCATATGAGACCTGTAACCTTCAACCCAAATGTTTCTTCAACGACTTACTATTATTTACCCCATCATGCTGTTATTAAACCCGATCGTATTACGACAAAAGTTCGAGTTGTTTTTAATGCTTCCAGCAAGACTTCGAACGGTAACAGCTTAAATGACACGTTATACACTGGTCCTACTCTACAGCAAGATTTAGTTATGCTAATCTTAAAATGGCGCTTTAATAAGATCGTTTTTAACGCCGATATTACGAAAATGTACAGGCAGATCTTATTGAATCCTACCCAAACCCCATATCAGCGTATATTATTTCGTAAAAGCGTTAATGAACCCATAAAAGACTATGAACTTCAAACTGTCACATTCGGAATTAATTGCGCACCCTACCTTGCAATTAGAACCCTCCTCGAATTGGCAAAATACGTTGAAGTTACCCACCCTACAGCCTCTCATATTTTGAGAAACAATATGTATGTTGACGATGCGTTATCTGGTGCTCATTCTGTTGATGAAGCCAAGACCGCTCAACGGGAGCTAATGAAAGTTTTAGAATCCGCCGGATTTCCATTAAGAAAATGGATTTCAAACACCCAAGAACTGTTAAGCATTTTACCCAAAGACCATTTACTCGATGAAAACTTACTTACCCTGCCTGATTTGAATAATGCTAAAACCCTTGGCATTCGATGGAACGCTAAAGCAGATTTCTTTTTCTTTAATGTACCCACTATCGAGAAGAGAAATTCA
The DNA here is from genome assembly GCA_943735925.1 of Pollenia amentaria. Lineage (NCBI taxonomy): Eukaryota > Metazoa > Arthropoda > Insecta > Diptera > Polleniidae > Pollenia > Pollenia amentaria. The sequence goes on from OX031009.1 coordinate 85,723,021, forward strand.
TACACGAAACGAACAGTCTTGTCTGACATTGCTCGTCTTTTTGACCCGGCAGGCTGGTTAGCACCAATCGTTATTTCTGCAAAAATTATAATGCAACAAATATGGCAGGACAACACAGACTGGGATGAATGTCTAAAGCCACTTACCCTAACAAAATGGAAAAAATTTTTAGAATCCTACGACAATATTAATAAAATTCGGATTCCACGATGGATTCATTATACCCCCTCAGCAAAATATGAGTTTCATGGATTTTGTGATGCTTCAGAAAAGGCATATTCTGCAGTTTTATATGTGAGAGTTACCCCCATTGATGGGCCTAACATGGTTTCATTACTTTTTGCTAAGACCCGAGTTGCGCCTATAAAATTGCTGTCTATACCCAAACTGGAGCTATGTGGTGCAGTTTTATTAGCGAATATGGCTAATAACGTACTTACCCAACTCAATTTAACCCAACACCAAGTGTATTTTTGGACAGATTCCACTATTGTTCTAGCTTGGCTAAGCAAACACCCAAACACCTGGAAGACGTTCGTCGCTCATCGTGTCGCGACAGTTGCAGACACTGTCGGAGTAGGAAACTGGAACCACGTCGTGTCACATGAAAATCCAGCCGATCTGGCCAGCCGTGGATTAACGGCAGATGATCTGGTGAACAATCGTTTATGGTGGAACGGACCCTCATGGCTAACGGAATCTGCTTTCAAATGGCCAAGTACGACCCAACCCTACATAACTCCAGCGGAAACTGCTCAAAGTTACGCACACACAGTAACAACCCAAATAGACATTCTAAAAGATTTCTCAACATGGTCTAGAGCTCTTCGGGTTTTGTCATACGTTTATCGTTTTTGTGATCGTATTACTTCTATCCGTAGAAATTCTTATCGTCATCAATATATAAAAATTGATCGATCACAGAATTCTGAACCCAAGAACAGGCTTACAGTTTTGTTCAAGCACCCTAGTATTCAACTGAATGCTGAAGAGATCAAGTATACAAAAGATAAACTTATAGTTATATGCCAAAAACTCTATTACCCAGAAGAGTATGATTGTTTAAAGAGAAAGATTCTACTACCCGGGAAAAGTACTCTTATTACCCTAACACCCTTTTTAGATGCGAAGAACATAATACGTGCAAATGGTCGCTTAGCAAATTCTAGTTGCTTATCGTATGATGAAAGACACCCAATTATATTACCCTATAAAAGCTGTTTTGCGAGATTAGTGACAAGCCACGTTCATTTAATTAGTTTACACGGAGGAAATCAGGCTATGTTACGAATTCTTAGATCGGGCTATTGGATTCCAAAGCTCAAGGATTTAATTAGATTTGTAACAAACCAATGCACCCAATGCACACGTTATAAACATCGCCAAGTTACCCAAATTATGGCAGCCTTACCTCCAGAACGTACACAATTATCGAGACCCTTTTGCAACACAGGTGTAGATTTTGCAGGACCCTTTGACGTAAAAAATTATGCTGCCCGAGCGTGCAAAATCACCAAGGGCTACGTGTGTGTCTTCGTATGTTTTGCTACAAAGGCAATACATTTAGAACCAACTACGGACCTATCTACCCAAGCTTTTATGGCTGCTTTCGCGCGATTTTTTTCGAGGCGGGGATGCCCTGCCGCAATTTACTCTGATAATGGCACGAACTTTGTGGGTGCTAGTCAACTACTCAAGAAGGAGCGGCAGGACTTCGTTAGACAACTTAAAAGGTCTGTCATTATTGCCAATAGTTTTCAAGACTTGGTGTGGCATTTCATTCCACCCGGAGCTCCACACATGGGTGGCCTATGGGAAGCTGGCGTTAAAAGCTTCAAAAGTCATCTTAAAAAATCCGCAGTAACTTCAAAACACACGTTTGAGGAACTAACTACCCTACTCGCAAGGATTGAAGGATGCCTAAATTCGAGACCACTCAGCCCATCAAGTGAAAACTGTCAGGACTTGAACCCATTAACCCCAGGTCATTTTTTGATTGGTTCGCCGTTGTTAACTCCTGCTGAACCGGATTTTAGTAATGGAAACGTTACTTTATTCAATAGATGGCAGAAACTGAGAATTCAACATCACTATTTCTGTAGGAGATGGAAAGATGAATATCTCAAAGAGTTGCACAAAAGATATAAGTGGAAATACCCTAAAAGGGAGATCGAAGTAAATGATTTAGTAGTAATCAAGCAGGATAACCTACCCCCGAACGAGTGGATGATGGGACGTGTCATCAAAACATTTCCAGGATCGGACGGGAGAGTAAGAGTTGTCGAGCTAAGGACATCAACAGGAAGCTTGACTCGACCTATAACGAAAGTTGTAGTTCTACCCATTAGTTAGTCTAACACTGCTAGTTAACCCATCATGTCATTTAATCACTCACAATTATATAATTTAACCCATTATTATCACTTACCTGCAACTAACCAAACACCCTAACACACTAACCCATTCATTATTTCATTTAATAATTCATTCATGTTTCATTTCGTGTAGAAAATGCCAGGTAGCCAAAGTTGTAAAAACGAACAAACCCGTAAAGCCAAGATCGTTTCAAAAGGAAAAGGAGTAAAGAAACCCCAAAATGCACGTAGACATCAGAACGAAGCTCGTTACTTCGGATGTGGACTGTGTAAAGCAGACCATCGTATTGTGTCGTGTAAGAAGTTTTCGAATCTTAACCTGGAGAAAAAGTATGAGGCACTTGGGAAACTTCACTACTGCTCAAATTGCTTAGCTCGAAACCATTTGTTAGAGAAGTGCACCAATCCGGCGCGTTGTCGTGTTTGTGGTTTAAAACACCACACTGTTTTACACGGTCATAAGAAAATATTGAAAGATCTTAAAAAATCCGTTAAGCCGCAGACAAAGACAGAGGAAAGAAACTCGGTAAAGGATTCTGGTAGCACGTCGATGGCTATATGCCTACCAACACCACTTAAAATGACTTTTGTACCAACGGCCGAAATTTATGCTACGCTTGAGGACGGTTGTGTGTTGACAAGAGCCATCCTAAACCCCAGCTCCACATGCTCCCGTGTTGCCTACTCTTTTGTTCGACAAAATCGTCTTAAGACATTTGATGTCGACGGTCAAACTTATGTAAAGACCATTATTACTCCAAATATGTCGTCAATAACAAAATATGACATGTATTTTTTGGTAACAAAAGAATTGCCAAAACATCCTTACTCTAGGAGTCCATACAGGATAAATTCGGGAATCTTGCCTTGGCGGACCCAAACTTCTACACTAATGACCCAATCGAACATGAACTTGGTGGGGACATTTATAGCACCATTTTGAAGTCCAACGTGATCCATATTGATGGGGGATCTGTCATAGCCCAGGACACTACCCTTGGTTGGCTCATTATGGGTTCTTACTCGACCTAACCCACTCATACACAAACTCTAAGTATTATATTGATATAATGAATAACTCTTACATTGCAAATAAGTTGGACCTTTACTTAAGTCCAAAAAATTTTATTTACAGGAACACCATGGCGGGGAGAATGTTCACACGGTGAACAAAAAAAGGTACCACAGTACCACCACTAGCACGTTTAACGCCCCCATCAACATCTGACGCAAGAAGGGCAGCCAACTTTTTACGAGACTGAGGACAGTAGTCGATCGGCTTTTTTACGAACCCAAAAAATATTAATCTTTATGTAAAAATATATATTGAATATTACTTTTTCAACACTATAAATAAAAACATTTTTTTATAACGTTTTAAACAAAAATTAAAGTTGTTTTTTTTCCCCACAAACCCGTATAAACACATAATGATAAGAATTTGCCACAAAAGTTAAGAACGTAGAATTAGAGATGTGACTTAAATAAGATATTTAATCATTCATTAAAAAGTACGAAAATTGGGTGCCACATGAACTGAGAGAACACCGATTTTAGTCATCCGAAATTCTGTTTCAGTGCTAAAAAAAATGTTTAAATAATGGATATTTACCCGAATCCTAAGTATAAGTTATTATATGTATTTATATTTGTATTATGAAGTGGTTACACGTGACAGTAAGTGGCAACCAAATAAACTTGTAAATTAGTACAAAATTAGTCACATGAAAAACCGTCAAATTTAGGGTATAAATCGTCTAATCGGCAATGGGCCATTTATGGATCCCAAAATCGGCAAAATGACGATAAATCGTTAAATCTGGCAGCCATGCTACTCGTATGAATGACCAAACCAGACTAAAGGTTTTTGCCTGCGTTCAAACGGCTCATGTTTTATTTTTGTCAATTCCAAATGTACTAAGTGCTACATATTTATAAATCTACTAGCTGACCCGGTCCGCGTTGCTGGCCCTAAGCAAACATTAGTGTTGTATTACCAGACGACTTAAATTGATCTTTAAACGAAATTTATGGCCTTTAAATAAAAATCCATGAAATACCTATCATAAAGTTTTTCTTACGAAAAAAGTGGGCGGGGCAAAATTTTCTTTCCGTAAAAACCTAAGTTGGACCATGGCGATAATTTCAAAGAAAAAATCGGTCAAGCCGTTCTCAAGTTATGGATTTTGCCACGCCCCTCCGCCCCCAGGCCATTAATTTAAATAATAACTATCCTATCATCTAAGTTGGACCAAATTACATATAAATGCCAATTTTCATGAATATCAGTTGACTCGTTTTTGAGTTTATTCGAAACATACACAGTGACACGGATTTTTTATATATTAAGATAGCAGAGCCCGGCAAAAGTACTACACCCAGTGATGCCGTTTGGATACGAAAGATACATTTTTCGTATCTTTTGATGACTTTATGGATCATGTATAATCCTGATATTTTTCGGATCTTCTGAATCTGTATGCAAAATGTACAGAAATACAATATTAAACTTTCCGTATCTGACAAAGTTTTCTAAAGTTATCATTTCGTTATGAATACGAAAAAAAAACAGTGACAACTTAATAAGCTTCGTGCAGACGGTGTTCAGATCTTACAATATAGCGTTGGATATTAAAAAAAAAAAAAAAAAAATGGCTGCCCCGGTAGGCTAGCTAGTAGTGAGCTAGTCTATCAGCGCCGGGGTTGCGGGTTCGATTCCCGCCAGAGACTCTGGTCTCCTGCAGACAAGCGTATAGCTTCGCGGGATTAGCGTAGGTAATATTAAAAAAAAAAAAGGTTAAATTGCTTTAAAATTTACTAAAAATGTCTTGCTACTGTGTGAACATTGTAAGCTTATTTGTATTTGGCAGACGTGTAAAATTAATGCATCTGACAATGGCACCATCCAAAGATAGTTACATATAATTAATTTAAAAGTTTGCTTACTGTTTTTTTAAAAATTACATAGCTTATATTTATGACTTAAATAAATATAAAAATAAATTTATATCATATCATTTTGTTTGCAATATTCATTATATATGAAATAAAAATGTTATGTTAACAAATGTTAAACGTTAAAATGGATTTTTTTCAAAATGTATCTTTCTCGAAATTTCACTGACTACACCCAGCGTTACCGTTTGCCCGACTAAAGTCGCAATTCGACCCTTTTTAAGCGGTCCGCGACTTTTTGTGAGACTTTTTTTATCACCGACTTTTGCGACTTATTTAATTTTGTTGCGACTTTTTACCCTTTTTTTTTTGTAAAGCATCTAACTTGTAGTAAATCATTAAAAAAAGTCGTTACAATTTTAAAGCAATTCACAGATTTTTATTCAATTGACAACACTTTAATCACTTTTGTTCAACCTTTTCATGTGTTGAACAAATTCTTCGCAAATTTTCAGTAAAAGTTTCAAAATAACGTTTAAGCAAAAAAGCTTTTAAAAAAATTGCAGTGTTTATTTTACAAAATAATTTTTAGCCACCGAGTCAACGAAAGATGAAGTTTTCGTAAAACATGGACAGGCATGTACGAACATGAGAATATTTTGCTTTAAAAAAGGATTTCTTGTTAAAAAGAAAAGGAAAAATAAATTGGAGCTAGAAATACGCGTTCAGAGGCAGATAAAACCACGGAGTCTGAGACGGATAACGTTAACATCGCTGCAGGTATTCAAGAGACTGGACGTAAGCCAGACATGGAGTCATAGCGGCCTTTTTGCAGTGTTTGTAAACAGCTTTTAGTGAACCAAAACAATCATCTTCAGAGACATGGAAAAAACCGAATAATAATAGAGGGTTTCATTGACAAACTTGCGAGACTTATTTCAAGAATCGCCTTTTTAACTATTGTGTAACTTTTTGCAATTATTGTCAATATTTAAGAAACGCCAATCCAAAAAAATTAAATAATAAAATTTAAAAAAAAAAATATATATATATAAGAAACTTGAAATTTTTGTCTAAAAATTAAATGCGTGCTTAAAAATAACTAGATAAAGCCAAAAGACTAAATTGCTCAGATTAGTCCAAGAATTTGTTGTTTTAATTGTTGAATTTTTCGTTGAAAACGACGGTAATCATAAAAAAAAATCTGTTTGTATAAATGCACAATTGATAAGCGCAATTGTTAGAAAAATTTACGAAGTTTGTGTGATTGAATTCTCATACAAATTTTGACAGTTCATTTGCGAGAGTGTAAAAAATATACAGTTTGCCCAGGTTGCGAGACTTTTAAGCGATATCATGAAAACTCTTATGCAAAAGAGGCTTCTGAAAATAAAAAAGTGAAACTGATTGTTTTGTTTAATTTTTTTGTTTTGCTATGCTTTTTATTATTAAAAAAACGGTAAAAAAAAGATGTTTGACTTTTATTTTCTCAAACGACTTTTTTGTGCGACTTTATTTTTATGAAACGACCTTTTGTGCGACTTTTCAAAAATTCATAGCGGTAACCCTGACTTCACCGTGCTTTTTTTCTCACAATAACATTCGCTCTCACTTTGTAAAAAACAAACAAAATCATTTATTCTCGTACGAACATTCAAACAAGAAGGTTCTGTTGACGCTTGCTTAAGAATAACACTGCGAGAAATGTTCAAGACGAATGGGAATTTGATTTCTTGTTTGCCAAAAATTTTTTTGGCAAGCCCGAATGCTTGATATGTTATTGTACGTTATCACGAACAGCAAAATTTAATTTAGAAAGACATTTTAATTCATGTCATAATGAATATAAAAATATTTCTAATGACGAAAGAAAATGCCTAATTTTAAAATTAAAAAAACCTTTTTACGAAAAAATGATTATTGATTTTGAGAACTCAAAAGTTGAAAATGTCCATGAGCGATGCAAAAGAAAAGCATCATATGTCGTTCGGTCGTGCTCGTTGTGAACCAACGATCATCACGCTATGCCCCCAGGGGCCGAGCACTTTTCGAGATTTTCACACACACAACCCGAATGTTACCGAAACTCGCTTCAAAGATTGTAAAAAACTATAATTTCATTCAGTTGTATGCTAGCTTTCAAACAAGCAGGTCGCCGTCGCTTTTGTTATTTAAAAACAAAACACATAGTAAATATCTCAACTGAGTACTTTTATTTATCTCTCTTTTGCAGAATTTCCAATATTTTCAGTACACTTTGAATATTTTTCTACTATTGCATGTGTTTATTAAAATGTGGAAAATAGAGTGGGGAAAAAGTTTTAATTTTCATCTAATATTTTGAATAAAGCTGCATACAAATTAGAAAAAAATAAAATAAGTGCATACATGCAGTTATATAACAAAAAATATGTTTAATACACAAAAATTTGTTTTCGACATGTTTATCTAGAAATTTCTTTCAGTGCACCCAAACTACACTCACCACTACAAACACATTTTCAACCGCCTCTCTTTGTGATTACCTCTGTTGTGAACAGACGTGTTTCTTTTTTTTAAATCCGTATAGGTACGATTCTTTTTTTTATATAACATGAATTTGTTAATAAGATCATTTAACAGGCGAATTTGGACGCTCAATATAAAAGTGAAAAAAGCAATTAAGAAAAAATACAAGAAAAAAAAATTAATGTATGTACGCACATACATACTTACAAATAATCTGTGCAAACTATTATTTATTCTTTTTTATTATCTCGGTGTTACATTAACTTTATACATAATAAAAAGAGCACAGTCAACAAAAAAAAAAAAAATAATAAAATAAAAAAACGGTGAAAAAAACAAAAAAAACTCTATATGAGTAGTATCAATGATAAAACAACAAAAATAAATGATATTTATACTAGCGAAAGCAATGTGGAAATAAACAAAACAAGCGTTACCACTGATACCATAATCCCAAACATAGACGCAATGGTAAGCAAATAAGAAAAAAGATGTCAAAAACCACAAGTGCAAGTTGGTATGGATAGGTATATAACAGTGCTTAAACGTGGTCGCAGCCCTGCCTCTTCAGCTGTAGCCTCTGCCTCGAAAGTTCCATCTTTTGATAGAATAAATTCGCAAAATCGTTTTGCAATTCTGGAGGATGAATCTTCTGAAGCACCCAACGTCATAAAATCGTCGAAGCCACCCCCGATATATCTTAGAGAGCAAAACTCAAGTGAGCTAATAAAAAGTTTAATATCGGTGATAGGTGAAAATTCGTTTTACGTAGCTGCAATCAAGCGTGGTAATATTAACGAAACAAAAATACAGATTAATAATGAGAATGATTTTCGTAAATTAATTAATAAGTTTGAAGCACTTAAAAAAAGCTTCTATGCTTACCAGCTGAAAAGCAGCAAAGGTCTGCAGGCTGTGATAAAGGGCATTGACTCATGCGTGGACCTAGACGAAATAAAAACATTTTTAGAAGAAAAGGGTTTCAAAATTAAAAATGTTACAAATATTAAAAATAGGGAAAAAAATCCCCAACCACTATTTCGAGTGGATCCCATTTACAGTTTAAAATACATCCGTACAGAAAAATAACGATAGAAGAGCCGCACAAAAGAAATGGGCCCGTTCAGTGTTTAAACTGCCAAGAATTTGGTCATACTAGGGCATACTGCTATTTACCCCCTGTTTGTGTCGTATGTGGAGAACTACATGGTACCGTCCAGTGTGATAAGTCAAAAAATGACCCTAATGTAAAAAAATGTAGCAACTGTGGTGGTAATCACACTGCCAACTATAGAGGATGTCCGGTATATTCGATTGTCAAGCGTTCTGTTGGACAGAAACTTAATTCCCCTCAAACGCAGGCAACTTATCAAGAAAACACTAACGGCGTTCAGATACCGCAGCAAAATAATAACAGAACCACGTACGCTAATGTCTTAAAATCTAATCATATGCCATTGCAAGGTGATTTACCAAATAATGACGAAATTCCCATTTCTAATTTAACTCGGCTAGAAAAAACCATGGAAACATTAGTGCAAACCGTTACCAACACAATGGGTAACATGATGCAAGAAATGTTAAGAATGCAATCGATGTTATTGCAAGCTGTACTAAATAAGCCATGAACTGTTTAAAAATTTGCTTTTGGAACGCAAATGGCATCCGCCAACATAAAAATGAACTAGAATACTTCCTTAAAAATAAACAAATCGATGTTATGATGGTTTCTGAAACTCATCTGACCTCGAGAAATACGTTTAAAATCAATGGTTATATATTATATGATACCAAGGACCCTCGAGGTAGAGCTTGTGGAGGTTCTGCCATTTTGATAAAAAACCGAGTAAAACACTACTTAATGTGCGATCATCGTGAAGATTATCTCCAAGCAACGATCATTTGCGTTGAGGAATTAAATCGAAACCTAGTTATTTCATCAATATATTCACCACCTAGATTTTCAATATCAGAAAGCCAATATAATAAATATTTCAAATCATTAGGACCCTGCTTCCTGGCTGCTGGCGATTATAACGCTAAACATACTTTCTGGGGGTCACGACTTATTACGCCTAAAGGTCGTGTTTTGTTTAACACAATTCGTAAAATGGATCTAAATGTGGTCGCGAGCGGTAAACCAACATATTGGCCTACTGATCAGCAAAAAGTTCCAGATGTCATAGATTTTGGAGTGGTTAAAAACATCCCCGCAGAAACGATTTATGTTGAAGCTTCCTTAGAATTATCTTCCGATCACACACCTACAATTGTTACTATAATGATTCCAAATAGAATCGTATCTCCGACTGGGTACTTATTGAAATCAGCCTCACAAATAAATTGGTTAAAATATAAAAAATATCTTAGTGCCCATTGCACAGAAAATATTCCGCTAAGCACACCGGAGAGCGTGGATCTCGCTATTGTTAATTTTGACAGTTATCTCAAACTAGCTGTTCAACATTCCAGCACAACCCTCAAAAAAACCAAAACCAAAATATCATATATTCTATAGATGTCGAGCGTCTATTGACTGAAAAAAGGAGAGTTATGTGGCAATTGCACAGATCCCCCCAACTTAAGACTTTATTAAAAGAGTGCACAAAAAGGCTAAGAAAGTTACTGCAGTCCCAAAAATCTTAAGGAACCTGATGCAACTCCACAATCAGACTACTCATTATGGCGTGCAGCTAGAAATCTTAAAAGACCAGTTATCACTAAACCACCATTAAGAAACTTAAACGGAAGTTGGGCAAGAAATGATATAGAAAAAGGAAATCTTTTTGTTAATCATTTGAAACTCGTATTTACCGCTCACACATCTCTCGATATGGCGGTCGAGTTACCACCTGTTGCTGTTAGAGCAGCTGTTCCACTAAGATTTGAGATAAGAGAAATCGAAAAGGCTATTCATGATTTAAACCCGAAGAAAGCCCCTGGTTTTGATAAGATCAGTAACAAAATGCTTTTGGAGCTACCCAGCATAGCAAAGAAAATTATTCTCTTTATTTTTAATGCTATTTTACGCCTTGAATACTACCCTCAGGAATGGAAAGTATCCCTAGTTACCATGATACCTAAATCAGGAAAGGATCCTACAAAAGTTGAGTCATATAGACCTTATTGTCTAATATATCAAAGCTGTTTGAGAAGCTGTTAGTGTCAAAATTAACCCCAATTTTAAATGTAAATAGATGTATTCCAAACCATCCATTCGGCTTTAGAAGAGAACATAGCACAATTGAACAAACCCATCGTATAGTAAACGCCATAAGAAAAACCTTTGAAGAAAAAAAATATTGTTCCGCCCTCTTCATCGATGTTTCTCAAGCTTTTGATAAAGTCTGGCATGAAGGCTTATTACATAAATTGAAGCTAAATTTACCAGTAAACACACACAAGCTGTTAGAAAGCTACTTAGTCGGTCGAAGGTTTATTATTAAAGAATGTGATTTTATAAGTTCTCCTCAGCCAATTGACGCTGGAGTCCCTCAGGGAAGCATCATGGGCCCACTGTTATACCTTATATATACCTCAGACATGCCAACAAACAACCACACCCTTTCTTCAACATTTGCTGATGATACAGCTTTTTTAAGCGTACACGAAAACTGTCATGAAGCATCCCGTTACTTGCAGGATCAAATCTTTGAACTGGAAAAGTGGTTAAAACAATGGATGATAAAGGTCAATGAGCAAAAATGCGTACATATAACATTCACCTTGCGTCGGGAGTCATGTCCCCCTATTAAAATCAATAATCAATTAGTGCCCCAACAATCGCATGTAAAATATCTTGGTATTCATCTAGATCGGCGCTTAACATGGAAATGCCATATAGAAGCCAAACTGACACAAATGAAACTAAAAGCAATTCAAATTTATTGACTTATTGGAAGAAATTCTGTTCTTAGCCTCGATTGCAAACTTCTACTTTACAACTCTATCTTAAAACCAATTTGGTGCTACGGTATTCAGTTATGGGCACTGCCTCGGCTTCTAATATCGAAAAAATTCAAAGGCGACAAAATAAACTTCTTCGAATAATCACAGCCGCTCCCTGGTATGTTAAAAACTCAAATATTCACAAGGATCTCAATGTGCCGTTAAAACTATTATTACGAAGTATGCAGTAAAATATTTAAAAAGACTTGAGTCGCACCCAAATCCACTAGCTGGAAATGTTTTAAATTACAGCGGCCACTCTAGATTAAGGAGAAGAGATACAGCAGGACTCATCAGACAAGAAAAGCGCTAAACATCTACATATGTGAACAGAAACCGTGAAGAGAAAAATTTTCGTCTAGCATTGGCAGGACAAAAATAAAGTATTAGTATAAGATTTGATTAATTATTGTTAGTTCATATTTAATATATGAAGTTTCAATAAATAAATAATGAGAAAAAAAAATATGTCGTTGCTGCAGGTCTGACAAAACATTGCCGTCCTTTCGAAGATGGGCAATTTTTCAAAGAATTGTGCAACGATGTATTAAAATGCTTTGGAGAAAATACTGAACAAATTCGAAATTTAATTAGTTCTAGTTCCTTTTCACCTCGGACCATAACGCGACGAACAGAAGATATCAGTGCATTTATCTACACATATATAAAAAAAAAATTCTTAATTGCAAATATTTTTCTATTTGTTTAGATGAATGCACTGACATTAACGACATAGCGCAGGTAATAATATGCGTAAAAACTTGCAATAATAACTTTGAAGTGCATAAGGAAATGTTAACGTTGGTTTCATTACATGGTAGTGTAAAGGGAGAAACTCTTTTTAGGGTAATATGTGACGAAGTTTTTTCTTTTGCCGATAAAAGCAAATTTTGTATATGCACCGATGGTGCAAAAGTCATGGTTGGGAAAAACGAGGGTCTTGTGGGTTACCTTTTAAGAAACGACTTTAACATTTATATTTTCCATTGTATAACCCATCAACAGGCATTATTTACAAAAAGCGTGAATATGATGCATACAATGCAAATTGTAACAAAAATAATAAATAAAATACGTGGTGGCCACAATGCTTTGAGCCACAGAAAATTTAAAGCGTTTTTGGATGAAATGAATACTGAATATGGCGACGTATTAATGTTTACAGAAGTGAGATGGCTCAGTAAAGGACATTGCTTGGAAAGGTTATTCAGTCTTCGGAAAGAGGTGATGTTATTTTTTGAAAATAATCCATCGAATGAATCGAATGAACTACTAAGATATTTAAGAGATAACATGTTTGTATTAGATTTTGCGTTTTTAACAGATATTACCGAATTAATTAACCAGTTAAATCTTCAATTGCAAGAAGAAATAAATCTGTATTTTCTTTATATTTCTCTGTAAAATAGTTTATTACAAAAGTTCAAACTCTGATTACAAATCTTAAAAATAAAATTATAATTTGTTTTAAAAGAACAAATGAAATATATGATGAATTTTCTAATAATTATAGACTTGACGAATATATTAGTTTACTTCAAGGCATATTAGATAATTGTAACAATCGTTTTTCGGATTTTTCTAAAATTTAGTGTTTATTAGAACTGCATAGCAATCCTTTAACATGTGATGTCAATAAACAGGGTAATGACATCAGAGAAGAACTTTTGAAAATGCGTTCGGATTTAAATATACCGTTGACGGCTGGGGTGGAATTCTGGAAAAATTTAAACGAAGAGATATACTTAACAACTAAAAATGAAATTTTTAAATTATACTCTATGTTCGGGTCAACATATATATGCGAGTCCTCGTTTTCAATTTTAAAGCTAATTAAAACTAAACTTAGAAATAGTTTAAGAGATGAACCTTAGAGGATCTTCTTCGCATTAAATGTTGCCCATATGAAATCGATATAGATGAAGTTTTTGAAAATGTTATTACAAATAATGAAAATTAGTTTTTAACAAAATAAATTAAATTTAATGGTTGTTTTCCATTCAATTTTTCCTGAAGAATCGTTTAAGTTTTATGAAAGTAATTAATTTCTGAATTTATTTTTGTTTTAATAGATTAACACGTTTTTATGAAATTATAGTTTTTTTTTATTTTTCTTGAAGAATCGTTAAAGTTTTATGAACGAATGTATTTATTTTCTGAATTTATTTTTGTTTCAATAGATTAACATGTTTTAACGAAATTATAGTTTTTTTTTATTTTTCTTGAAGAATATGATTTATTTAATTTTAATGATTTTTTTGTTTTCTATTTTATATAAAACATACGCTTATGTTTTGAGTTTTTACATTAACAGACAGATTGATTTTAACAATAACAAAATAACACAAAAATTTCTTTAAGTGCTTCTCACAAAAAACAAAAAGTCTGCATGTATGTGTTGCCGGGCTCTGATCTATAGTCTTTGGTAATACATTATCAAGAATGAAGGCCATGTCAGATAAAACTTTTGCTTCGCGTTGCGTTAACGATTCGCTTTGACATCTCAGATAAAATATACATACTTATACGAAACATGTCACATAAAGTACTTTCAAAGCGGAGCGAAGCAAAAAGTTAGCCAACTCTCATCTTTTTGCGCGCTATGACAATTGGCTAGTACAATTTTCTTTTGTTTTTTAATTTTTTTTGCCATATTCAATTGAAAAAAAACCGTCCAATTAAATTTTTATCTTTTATTTTTGTAACAAATAATTAAATGTACAAATTACCAACCGCTTTTATAAGTAAACAAACAATTCGTGAGTGTTGTCAAAGTTTTCATTGTGTTATACACCTTTAGCTTTGCGTTTTTCTGCCAAAGGTAGAAACGTCACGCAAAGCGACCAAGTTTTATCTGACACGGCCTTGATAGAAATAAAGATTACGCCTTGCGCATGTGATGACGTAGTATTTCCCTTATAAAGGTTACCAAGGCTTTTTTATATGTGAAATTTATAATATCTTGGAAAAAATGTATGTATTGCGTGATAGTTGGCTACCCTACAATTAATTTACTCAGAGAGTTTAAAAAAAAAATTATATTAATTGTCAAACAAACCAATAATTTTAATAAATATTTTTTATTTTAAAAATTGAATAGAGTAAAAAAAGAGTGAAAATATGAAGTGTGCAGGGGGCAAATGCATATAAAATAACAGCAAAAAAACAAGTGAGAAATTGTGTAAATAATAAAGTTTAGCGTGTTTTTAATAATATGCTAATGGCCAATTTTCAGGATTGACATTAAAACACATTTATGTTTAAAATCGTTTAAAATACAAAATTCTCTTCTTCACTAAACACTTAAATGAAACTTAAGTCACCGATGTGGTACATTTAAATTCAACTTAAGTTTCCATTGGATTAACTTAGCAAGGTGGCCTCAATATCACAACAATACATAAACAACAGACAAAGTAATAACAACCAGCTTTTTTTTGAGACCACCTTGTAAATAACTACACTTTTTTTTTGATAATTTTTTGTATTTAGTAGTGCTACCATACTTTTATCTTAATCAAATAAGACTTTTCATATAAAACTCAAAAAAACAATCTGTAATTAAATGCGATTTAAATTTTTATGAAAATTAACATAATATAGATTTAAATACATTTTTGGCTATATCTGTATCATTTTAAAATTTTCCAAAAGATTCAGCCCAAACTAAGCTATGGGTAATATTTTGCAAGCGAGTGAAATCAGTCATTTTGAATAAAGAAAAAATTTGTGCTATATCACACAAGAAGATTTTGAAAGAAACTTAAAATTTGAAATGGGTAAGTTAACTAAAATTAAATTTTTGCAGTTTATTACTAAATTATATTGAATAAGATTTAGCAAACGTCGTGGACCAAAATAATAGGTAACCTAAATTATTCATGGGTTAACCACCTAAGTGAAGGTGAGTTAAGTAAGCCATCATGTGCATTAATGGAATCGTTGAGATCATGTGATGCTATCTTCTTGCAATTTAATGGGAAAAATTGTTGCTTAAAAGCAAAATATTTGCAAAATCATTTGTTAGAAGGAAAGGAATTTGATTTTTTAGATGTAGGAAGTATTTTCGAATGAGGTTACAAAATGCCGAGATTGCTTAAAATGTCAACAAGCCAAACAGGAAACTAAATACAATTAGAAACTAAAATTCTTGATAAAAAAAAAAAAAAAATTCCCTTTTTCGTCTGCTTTAATTTACTCGTATGTAGTAAAGATAAAGTTAATGTACATTATGTATGTATATATTTATGTAATAAATAAAACTATGAAAAAATAACCTAAAAAATCTTTTATTTTAAATAATTTAAATAGAAAAATTATAAATTGTCCCACTGTTATGTTTACACATAAATATATCAGTTTGAGAGCTAAAAAATTTTAGCCAATAAGAACACAGGTTGTGTGACGTCAGAGTTACTACATGCGCAGTAAAATAATTTTATGCCTGCCTAATGTCGTAATCTTTATTTCTATCATTCTTGCACATTATTATAGACAGAAAAGCTGTGTGTCCATTTTGGCATTTTTTGCAGCTAAATTTAGCATTAAACATTTTTATTTTGCTGCAAAACTTTTATGTAGCACTTGGCGTTTTATTAAGCATTTTTAGAAAATGTTTAAAGCTTTTTTTAGCTTTAATTATTTGAAAAATTTGGACGAAGTGGTATCCAAAATGAAATTTTGTAAGAAGAGGGATAATTCTTATGTTAGGAAGCATCTTACCTGTCTTGATAAAAAATAGAATATTCAGGGAAGATCAAAAATGCCCTTATTTTGTTGATTATAAATACTATTTGCCCTTTGATATTACGATATAAGAGTACAAGGAAATTTCACTTTGTATTTAGATAAAAATTCAATAGCGTAAATGTTTGAAAAATTTTTTGCTCTAAACTGCTAAAAATAATAATTCTAAGGCTTCAACTCTTGTTAAACTATAAAAAATAATATGATTTAAAAAAAATTTGGATGTCATAGAAATAAATCGTTAAAATTTTGCATGAATCAGGGGTTTGCTGGCACCTAAATTAAAAATTAAATCTCAACTACCAGCACCAAATATTTATGTATAGCAGATTCTTTATTAAAATCGGTCCACTTGTTTAAATGTAACCATTTATATCAATTTCTTTTAAAAATAAATCACTAAAATGTATTTAGTTTCGAATAAAGTTTTATACTGGTAATACATTTTTTAGCATTTTTTGGCCATGTGTAATGCCAGATATAGCTGTAAATTTTTTTTAGATCTGGTCACACTGCAGAAAATATTAAGCAAGCAAAATTAAACTATGGAATAAATGCATACTTTTCTCTTTTCATGGTACGCACAAAAATATCTCTAATATGTAACTATAACAATAACACTGTTATAACGTCATTTTCACTTTGGTTGTTGGAAATAAAGTTTTGTGGTTTTATTTCTCACTCCATTGAGAAATAAGATGATATGGTTTTATTGTATTGGCTTTATAATACCAATCTCAATATCCCGCACTTTGAAATCCTAACTTAAAAAATTCCGATTAAAAATCCCGAATTTTAAAGCTTTAGTTAGCGAAGACGGTGTTTGTATACGACAGTGGAAAAACATCCTTGCGCTCGGCCAAAGGCCCAACCATACTATCTATCGCGCGATTTTTAAAACCAAAACTACAATTATTCGGTATATTAAAATTCATGATTCTTAAATCCGGGATTTTGGAATTCCTCGGCTTCGCTAACTTAAGCAGCTCTGCATAGCCGAAGGATTTTCTCTTCTATGGTATAAGAAACACCGGCTTCGCAAACTAAAGCTTCTCTGCAAAGCAGGTATTCGCGCCCTCTTTCCACCTACTGTACCATATTTTTTCAACATGATAAAGAAACTAATTCTTTTGGCGGTACATATAGCCAAAAGACGGATAACAATTACCCAGTTATGGCGTTAGTTCCACTTTGGTTGCTAAACGATTATGGTGTTACGATATGGTTTTCTTACTCCCTCCATTAACCCTAAAAGGTACCTCTTCATTTTAGTACATTTAAGTTGCTCTTCGTCGAATCGACGAATTTTAAAATAAAAAAATTTAGCGGAACAATTTTTAAAGTAAAAAATCAACAAAAAGTTTTAAGTTAAGCATTTCATTAAAAAATTAAATTAAATAAAACATAAAAAAAAAGATTTTCTTCTCTTTCCCAATTTGGTACGAATTTTTACTCATTTTTGTGTTTTAAATTTTTTTATTTTTTTAAAGCTTTCGTTATCAGCTTAAATTGTTGAATAAAAGAGCGTTAGTTGAATACACAGAAAAAAGTTTTATGATAAAGTTTAAATGAGCTTCGTCGATTCGACAAACAGTAACCATCCAGGTTAAAGAAATAAGGCCATATGGCTTTATTGCCAGTGGCTTTGTAACATCCCTGCGGGAAATTTGAGACAATTGCTCTTAAAGTTCTTATCCTGTGACCAGTGAACAAAATTTTTTAATTTAAAGGAACGAATTGTGATAGGTGAAAACAAGAAATATTACTTAACTGTTGATAATGTGTATATAGTGTAGTTGGTCTAGAGGAAAGGTAATTGGCACAAAACTGTTCATGTGTCTGGATTTTGTCCGGGTAGTGGCTGATTCTCTCTAGTTCTATTACTTTATATGAAGGGGATCTTTCATATCGACATGGTTCATTTGTGACAATATCTGCGACAGGCACTATTTTAACCGAAATTGGATGTGTCCATTAAGGTTATTTCAGTCACCTGTTACAAAGTGTCAAAAAGGTGCTACTTAACCCCCTCGTAGGACATCGCCATGTTAAAGTGACAAGTTTCCTCTAGGGACTGCACCGACATAAATATTGGAAAAAAACCCATTACTCATCAGAAGTCTTCCCTGAATCTCCATTTTGGTCGATTTCAACCCTCTGTGCGACGCATCTACATAACTATATTGAAAAAAAAATCGTATGTTGGATCACTTAATTGAACTACATGTGAAACGCGACATACATTTTAGAGAAATAGTTATATACCTAAAATCCTCAAAATTTATTATTCGAGTAAAAAATAAAATTTTTGTCTTAAACCAGCAAAGACGGAGACAGATGATAAAAAATAAAACAATTCATTTTATTTATAGTGTACTTTTTACTTTATTAAACTTTCTAAAGAAATCGATTATTTATTTGTAAGACAATTTTATATTGCAATAATTATGTATGTGTGTAGTTATTTTAATAATTCTAAAAGGTAATTTGTATATGTGTGTGTTTATTTATAAGAAAAGGAAGGGTTTTGTGCAATTGAATCTAGTGTTTATATAGCAATTAAAGAGCTACAGTTACTTATGTATGTATGCAGGTTAAATAGGAGTGTACATATGCATACATACATATATATTTAATTGTATAATTGAGGTATGATACTAAAAAGGAGGTAAAGACTTTACAATGCAACAGAATACAGGAATTGGAAATTGCGCATATATGCAATGCATCGATAAGCACATGCAACTTTGGATTGATAGGTAGATGTTGTGCTAATCTCTTGTCAAGTCTTAACAAAACTTTGGTATTATAAATATCATTGTTTAAGCGTATGATTGCACATTAACAATTGCATTTTGACGGGTTAATAGCACCACTGTAACAACCACTACCATCACAGTGGTCCTGTTAACGATCGTGTTTCACCAATTGAATTGGAGTTCTACCTTGTTGATTGGCCTCAGATGCAGAGGCGGATGAGTAAAAACTTGCATCGGCACCGTTGGAATCATCGTGAACATTAATTTCTTCGTCTTCCGAATCGGATCCATTTACCGAAACGGGCTTCGAGACGTCGTCGGTTTGTTGCAGGCGAGACTGTTTCTCATGATCAGCTGCTGAGAGGGATGCAGCTACAGCGTACTGGCGAGCTAAGCCTAAAGCGAATGCAGCCGCCGACGGCGTGTTTACTAAGGAGCGAAAAGCGCTATGCTCTCCACCCATTGAGAGTACCGGAGAGGTGGTTGCTGAGGATGAACTTATTGCAATCGCAGCCGCTAATTGATGGTGGGACTCGTTTCCTAATGCCGCAAAAGAAGACGCAGACATTGAAATGGTAGACGAAGGAGATGTTGCATGATTTTTAGATAGCTGATGATGTTGATGATAATGATTTAGAAGTAAGGCAGCAGCCGCAGACTGCGGGTCAGGATGATGTGGATGAATATTACCCATGTGTGCCGGCAGTGCATTTGTAGGAATTGATGAGCCAGCATTGTGTGCATGTTGTAATGCAATATCTGAAGTTGGTTGTTGTACAGAATGCGGTGATTGATGTGCAGATGTTATTGTTGGAGGATCATTTGGACATGTCGATGTATTGCTATTGGTACTTGGCGTGGGTGATGAAGATGTAGGATTGCTGCACGTCTCCATGGATTGTTGTGAATAATGAGCACCAGATGAATTGTTTGATGGGCTCGAACGTCTTTTCAAAAGATTCATACGTTGATGTCGCCGCCATTTAGCTCTCCTATTTGAAAACCAAACCTATTTTTAAGGATTAAAAACAGCACAAAGTTAATGGCACTAAGGGTTTTTATAAATTTATTGTTAATAGTCTAACGCAGATAATGCATTAAAAGTAAATTTAATTAATGTGTTGGTTAACTAATGTGAACTGTAACTTTTTTTTGCATAAAGTAAATTTAGTAAATTTATAACTTTTATGTTCAATTTTCGATCAAAAAATGTTTGTGAAAAAAATATTTTCTCACCTGAACTCTTGCTTCGCTAAGCGAAGTACGGCTTGACAAACGCTCCCTTGTGCTTACGCATGGATAATGACTCTTATCGAATTCCTTTTCCAGCTCTTCTAGCTGTTCGGGAGTAAACGTTGTCCGATTACGTCGGAATTTTGGTTCGTCATCGTCATCTAGATAATCCGAATCAATATGACGTGTATCATCTGGAGATTCTAGAGTATCATGACTGCCAGAACTGGGAGAAATCGCACGACTTGTGTTCGTGTTGTTGGTATTAATAGCTGATGTGGAATGACTTGCAGGTTGCATGGCCGTCAAAGTAGGTCCACCCATGGTTGGAGACCAAAAATGTGGCGTGCTAGATGAGGCTGCAGCAGCTGCTGCGGCAGCTGGATGCCAAGTAAAACCTGCATATGGATGAGGAGGATATAAACCATAGGCTGCAGTACGGGCAAACTCACTTGCGACCCTCTCGGCAGCACGATTTCTTAGTATGCGATTAATTGAGGAGACTGATGGAGCTGTTGCATTTGTACAGACACCTGCAAAGTTTAAAATAAGACAGAACCAAAAAATTAAAAATAATAATTTCGTTTTAAAATCTCATTCCTGCATAAAAGCTTATAATAGGTTAAGGCGATCATTTACCTAATCACATCAATAAGAGCTAACCGCAAAATATTTGTAGGCATCGATTTACATGCACTCACAATAACAAAACCAGCTCCAATAAAAACTATCTACATTCATATGTATATGTATTTAGGAACATGTTTGTATGTTTTGTGCCAGTAAAGATGCCAACTAATCAACCGCGATCAATCACAATACAAAATGAACAAATAACAGATTAAAGACTCCGATAACCAAGAGCAGTCTGAGTACAAAGTGTGGGAACTACCACAACTCTTTTTTAAAAATTGCTTTTCTACTGGTTCAATACTTTTCTTTTATACGAAAAAGATATGTACATATGTATATATGCAAACCAATCTTTATATTCGTTTTTATATGTTTGTATTTATAATTTGAGGAAACTTACCTTCTGATATCAATCTTTCACGTATTTCCCAGGCAAATATTGTTGGATTTTCGCGTTTATACTGTTCAATTTTTGAAACAACGGTTGGCGTTGCTACTTTTGGCTTGGAGCCACCAATTAAGCCAGGTGGTCGTAAAGATCCTAAAATAATAAATGAAAAAATTACGCTTTAAAACAAAGTGTCTGATAAGATTGGCTTATTAAAAACAAAAGTTAAATTTTAGCAGCGAACTCTGACTTAAGTCACTTAAAAGCACCGATTATTATCATTGCTCATTTGGTAATAACTTTTTCGAATTTTTTCTTGCAATCGATTTTTAAAAATAAGAAATTGCCACGCGCCAAGGGTACATGAAAAATACACGGAAAGAATTTGATTTTATATCGATAGCGGTGTTGGTAGAAACAGGGGAAATCCCTACATGTAGGTTTTTCTTCTTTACTAAAATAGTTTAAATTCAAGGTAAAATTAACAAAACTTAAGTAGAGTAATCTCGTTATTATGAAAAAGAGACGATTAATATTTGAAATTGATTTTAATAGAATTTTTAAAACAACGAAAGGAATTCAAATTTATGGTAAAATTAATTTATTTTTTAAACAAAAAACAGTGTAAGAAATAATAATATTCAAAATTAATATTAATAAGATTTTTGTTTAAAAACCAAAGTACTCTCAACTTTTGCGAAGATAATTTCGCAACTCCGTTTAAGGCAGACCTGCAGTAAAAAATCGTCACTCAGATGTGACTGAGCTCATTTGACAAATTAAGTATTTCTGCATCATGGCCTTAAATTTTGAGTATAATATTTAATAGTGCCAGTGAACAAACGGATCTGCGTTTCTAGACAAATTAGAAGAACTAAGGTATATCTAGATTTCTTATTTAGCTGTACCACAGCGTAGAAGGATCATTGTTCTGCAAATTTTTTTTTTTAGATGTTCACAAACGCTCCAAAGGTCAGTTCTTGTACACTTATCACAAATTTTACTAGGTGTAGGGGTGACTGTGTCTTCAACACTTTCGGAATGTAGAGTCATGTTGAGAAGCTCAATAAGACGTTTTTTCGATCTATTGTCTTTAAAATGTTCTAGCTTTGTATCGAATTATTCTTTATATTCATTATTCTCTAAACACTGAAATCTTTTATTCAGAGCTAATGCTACGTAAATCGCCAATTTTTGGGCTTCTAAATTATTCGGCATCTCAGTTTATTCATTTATCGTATTTTCTAATAATGTTCGAAGACTGTTAACTAGCGAAATAGCATCAGAAAATGTATGGATTTTGTGGTCTCTTTGAAATAACCCAAAATTTTTAACGAAATTATTTTTATTTTCGCAAAAATCAATAAAAATTAGCAGACAAATTTTAAAAGGTACAATTATGTACATCCAAGATTTATCAATGGGAGAACGTTTTACCATTATGGTGCAAAGCAAAACGGCTGATGCTGCAGGTCCACACCAAGCGTTTAATGCGTTTATGCATCAGTCCAAAAATTCGTAGTGTAAAATTGTATTGCCAAGTTACACAGCAAACGCGTTAAATGCATATACGTATCGAAAGCATGAAGTAGATTTACTTTCTACTTTAGCATGCGTCTCGAAAAAAGGGAAAACGCGTGGTGTGGACCGACCTCCAACTTAAGAATTAAAAAAAAACAATTTATTGTTCTGTTTGATTTGTTGCTATAAGTTGTTAAAAATAAGCATTAAAAATTAAATTATTTGTTCAAAAAAAAAAAACTATAAACAAGTATCGGCGTAGTGACAGTAAAATATCGCCGACACCGATGTATACGTAAAGTATCGCCGATGTATCGGTATTCGTTGCGTAAATAATTTAAAACTTTTCATTTGATGTTTGAAATATAAAAAAGGTTTTTTGTATTCCAATTTTTTAAATTGTTTTTTATTTAATAACTACGGTGGAACTTAAAAAGAATCTTACAGCACGGATGGATAGACCAAAGAAAGGAGAATGCACCCCTAAAATAGAGAAAAAACAGTCAAAATTCTATTTAATTCTTAAAATGTTAAATTATAAAAACCTTGATAAAACAATTCTGTCTCTCTAATATTTTTATTTTTGTCTCGGTCTTGAAAATATTAAATTTTCGTCGAAACTAATACTGAATATATTGTTGCTTTGACATGTTTTCGTAATAAAAATATCTCAAACTGTCAGGTTAATCCTGCGGTAGCTTTTCGCCTTGGGTACGTGTGGCCACCATCAATTAAAATATTCGAGTTATTAACATACCTCAACATATGTATGTGATTATGCAAAGAAGATTATTTTGGCGCCTTTGATTGTTTAAGAAATTTCATGTGTATTATTGATTCGTAATAGGAGGAATGGGAGAGGGTGTTTTAATTAGTGAATTTACAATTAAAAATGAATATACAATGTTTATAGGCAATGTTTAATATATGATGCTTTGAAATTTCGAACTAGCGAAAGATGAGGAGGAGTAAAAATTTACACAATTTTGAATTTTTTTAAAGACCTAGATTTATTTTAGAAAAACGGAAAAGCTTTCTTCCCACTGTCCTAAAACCATTTTATGTTTTTATATGCAGCTGCTTAAACATTTTGTGGATAAGCTTTTGATAATGCAGTATATGGGCAATTCCAGCGAAATAACAAAGAGTACACTTTTCGATGGAAATTCCCATATGTTCCTTAAACGAGCAAAGTTTTTAAATTTGATAACTTGGATAATACATCTTCATAAGTCCAAAGCTTACTAAAAAAAAGGGAACATCTGTTGAAAGGGGACGAGTTTTCTGATTTACAGGACTCTTCTTGAATAAAATTAGACATAGGCTAACAAATAAGTGTGTAAATCCTATTTTCAAAGAAATATTTTGTTAAAGTACAAAAGTTCAAAAATATGTTGATTTTATGGCAATGCTGTTGTGGGCTTTGCATAAAAAGAACTGATTTTTTTTTAACTAACGTTTAATCCATTGATAGCCATATTTTGTGATTTGTTTTTTGTTCAAATAATTTAAATCAAATAATATTTTGAATCGTTTCAAATTAAGCGGGAATTCCCAGAACATTAAAAAATAAATCTTGCTTTCCCAGGAAATGAAAATTTCCGGGAAAAGAAAAACTCTCATATGTGTGAATGTAGTTCAATTTAAAACTTCTCAATTAAATTTGTGGAAAATAATTTTTTTAAGATTCGTTATAAAATTAAAAACTTATTGTGATAAAAATTTAAGATAGAGAACATTGAATATCTACATACGTATGTATGCCTATTGTTTTGTTACTGATTACTTTACATACGAGTACTACCGTGATACTACTGAAAGACTATAAAATTTAGAATCGTTACTGGACATATTAAATAAAGACTCTCTCAAGTATATTTGCAAATACATGTCGTTAACTAAAACGCAAAACGCCCTAATTTACCAAATACAAAAAATCGACTTTTGCAATGATTCTAATGTATTGAATCAACTTAAATTTATTAAAAACACCACAAAAGTAGCATTATAAGACTTAAAGTAGAGTTAGCCGAACGTCCACGTCCCCTAACGAAACGTCTGGTCCGTTTTGTTATTGGCTTACAATGTAAATGCTTACCGAATTTAAATGTCACGTTGACGGAACGTCTCAATCTGCATAAATTAGAATTTCATGCCGTCGTTACGTGACAGTTGTAAAGCAGTGATGGCCTGCTTGTATATTAAATTGAATGCGGGTATTTTCGCTCTTTTTTTTGGTACTTTTTTCCAGTATATCTATGGACTTTCGACAAAACGACTTACAATACAACATATTTCCATATATATTAATTTACATATGCTTAGATGTACAAAATAAACAAATGCATATGCACATACAATAGAAATGAGAAATATATAAAACGCTTTAAATGGTTACAAAATATTGTTTTGTCTATGCACATTTACAAAATAATACATGTAAATGTGTATGTATATGCTAAAATACATATTTGTTTATTGTAAATATATAATGTAAATATCAGATATTAAATTATTAATGTTTTTTACTTACACTAAATATTGGTTTAATATCATTTTAATCACTTGGTACTTTTTCTGCACAGCGGTCAACATTTAAACCTTTTGATTTCCTATCACTGTGTGTGTTGTTTTATGTATACTATTGCTTTTTTGTTTATGTATGTGAAAAACATATGACACGTTTTTAGATGTTCTATAAGTGCACCAACGTACAAGCAGTCCGTTTCAGTAAGTTACGGGTACAGCAACGTTCGCCTAACTCAGCCTTTAAAGCAGAGGTAATCACGAAGAGAGACGGTTGAAAATGTCTTTGTAGTGGTGAGTTTATTTTGGGTGCACTGAAAGAAATTTCTAGATAAACATGTCGAAAACAAATTTTTTTTGTATTAAACATTTTTTTTTTTGTTATATAACTGCATGTATGCACTTATTTTATTTTTTTTTAATTTGTATGCAGCTTTATTCAAAATATTAGATGAAAATTAAAACTTTTTCCCCACTCTATTTTCCACTTTTTAATAAACACATGCAATATTAGAAAAATATTCAAAGTGTACTGAAAATATTGGAAATTCTGCAAAAGAGAGATAAATAAAAGTACTCAGTTGAGATATTTACTATGTGTTTTGTTTTTGTTTTCAAATAACAAAAGCGACGGCGACCTGCTTGTTTGGAAGCTTTAAAGCACTGGTGTTCAAAAATGTTTTGCATATGTATTCTGAGAGAATTGTTTAAGTACAGTGACACGCAAAACTAAACGCACAATTTTTATTAATATTAAATCACAAGAATTTTTTTTGGTTATATAAAATTTATAATAATGCAGTTCACTCTGAATTAGGTGTATGTGATAAACTTCCGTTGATAAGGGGTTTCTGTAGAGTTGGTGATTAGGGATTAATTAAGAAAATTATGATTCTTTTCATAGCTATATAACTAGGTATAGCGACGAGAAAAAAAACCTTTCATTAGAAATAAAAATTTTTATAATAAAAAGGTTTTTTTTCCTCATCGGTATATCCAGTCATATCGCTATGAAAAGAATCATAATGCCTCTTAATAACATTTTCCCAATGTCCTTTAAATGTTTGATAACATAAAAGACATTGGGCATTACCAAAGGCATTTTTAATCATAAAATAGTTTTGCATTTTAATATTTTTTAGCAACAAACTAGCGTAGCTGCCGCGCATGTGCATTCGTCGCTGTCTGACGAACAACTAAATTAATTTCATTATTAT
Organism: Pollenia amentaria; assembly: GCA_943735925.1. NCBI lineage: Eukaryota > Metazoa > Arthropoda > Insecta > Diptera > Polleniidae > Pollenia > Pollenia amentaria. The sequence goes on from OX031009.1 coordinate 85,749,770, forward strand.
TTATTTTACACACTGTATTTGAACAAATATCAATGCATCTATCGTACATGTGCGCTTGTTGCTCTCACACGTACGACAAAAATAATGAGCGTAAAAAACAAAGGGGTGGGGCAAGGCGAATTCATTTACCAGGTGGCGTTGAAAGCACAGCTGTGCTGCTTTTTTTTCTTACTTAGAGAGAGAAATGTCAAAAGTTGCTTGTGTTTTTGACATATCGATCAACGAAAGCAACAAAAAAATACATTGTTGTGTTTTTGGTGTTGTTACTTGTTGTAGTATCGACACCACCGTATACATGAATTCGCCTTGGGGTGGGGCTTCTAAACCAGGGATTTCCAAAAAATTTTTGGTTGTGTATTAGTGAGTACCAGAGAGTAAAGAAATTGAGAGAATGCATTCATTTACAGCCGAAATAAAATGTTAGTAATATATTTTATAAGTTGTATAACACAAAGGTACAAAATTAAAAATTTTTTGTGTTGATAAAAAATTTGTAGCAATTATTTACCAATTCAATGTCGCTGATTTTAAAACTGCACTTTTTTTTATTCGGAAGCTTTTTGACTCTAAATCAGTTTTAAATATCTTATCAAACAATTGTAAAAAAAATTAAAGATTTTTATGTTTTAAAAATTCATAAAAAATAAATATTGCACGCAAATCACAGCTGATAGAAAAAAAGTGCAGTTTTAAAATCAGCGACATTGAATTGGTAAAGAACTGCTACAAATTGTCTATCAACACAAAAAATGTTTAATTTTGTTCCCTTGTGTTATACAACATATAAAATAAAATCTTCTAAATTTATACTTTTATGGCAGTTTCGTAATAGTAGAATGCTTTTCAAATGGGATGAACTTAATTTATTACGTTGCTTGGAACAAATAAATTTTAAATCCGAAAAAATTTGTTCGCATAGGTAAGTAGTGCCGAATAAAGAGAGGCACTTAAATGAATTTTTTTTTAGTTCAGGATAGAACTCGCCATCCAAATCTTTCCAGAACTCTACAATATTATTTTCGTCTGGAGCATTTACTTCGCTTCGTAGTATGATTAGTTTTGATTGAATATCAAATTCGTAGTTGCTTACATCGCAACGAAAAGGGTTTTCGAAAAGATCTAATAGCGGTTGTAAAATTACAAAATCTTGAAACCTGTCTTGAAAATTATTGAAAAGTGTTTCAAATATTTCGGCATATTCATGTCTTTTGTCGATTTCGAGATTTCTATAAACAAGTGAAGTTTTTGGAAAATTGGAAAAATCACCAGTTTTAATTTGGGAAAAAATTAGAAAAAGTTTTGTTTTAAAATTGTGAATGATTTTTGACAAGTCGCATATATTGCGTTCCTTTCCTTGCAATTCCAAATTAAGTTCATTTAACATACTTGTCGTATCTGCCAAAAAAGCTAAGTCTAATATAAAATTATTGTCTTTTAAACACTGTATTAAAACTTTTTCTATTTTCTCAGTTTCTAGGAACTGAAGAACTTCTTCTCTTAAACCATAAAGTCTATTCAGGCAATCACCGCGACTTAGCCACCGAACTTCTGTAAACATTTTCAGGTCACAATTCACAGCATTTTTGTTTTTTAAAAAGGTTACAAATTTTCGGTGGGTAAGCGCTTGATGTCCGCCTCGAATTTTATTTATTATATCCTCTGCTGTCTTCATAGCTGGGGTATCATTTATGAATTTCGATGCAAGAGCGGTCTGATGAATTATGCAGTGAAAATTATGAACTGCAAATTTGTGTTGTTTTAATTGGCCTATAAGCCCATTATATTTGCCCAACATTACATTGGCTCCATCTGTGCAGACTCCAGCAAATTTGTTTATGTCTACAATGGAAAGAAGCTTTTCTGTGACAACATCATTCAACAACGTACCAGTTACATTTCCATAAAATGTTTCTAAAGTAAACATGGACTCAAAAATAGTGTATTCGTTGTCTACGCATCGAATACAAATTACAAGTTCACACAGATCATTTATGTCAGTGCTTTCGTCTAAACAAATTGAAAAAAAATCGCAATTAATTACTTTTTCCCTAATTGCAGATTCTACACATGTTCCTAATTGAACAGTACGACGGCCTACAGTTTGACTGGACAGGGGAAGAGACTCTATAAATTTAGTATTATTATTAAGCCTTTCCCAAATTTTTTTTAGCAATTGCTTGATAAAAACACCATCCCACAATGGTCTTCCTTTCTTAACAATTTCCAATATTACTAAACTTGACATCTCCTTTTTTAATTTGGGAACTGATTTTGGTTCATAAATTTCCTCTTCTAATAACCATTTTTTCAATTTTTCTAAAAAAATTGTTTTATTTTTATAAAACAGGTCTTCTCTTTCCTTATCATTTAAATTATTTATATTATTATGAAAACGATCGCAATGCCGTTTAATAACATATTGCGTCCCTTCCTTAAATGTTGCATAGCATATAAGGCATTGGATGTTACCAAAACCGTTTTTGACCGCACAATATTTTTTAAGTGCCATCATAAAGTTTTTTCTGTTAACCTCAAACAAAAATATTTATTAGTAGTGGTATACACAATTGTGCATAGAAATGTATTTCTCTGGTCTATTTATTCAAAAATAAAATAAACTACATTTTTTTTTTTTTTTTTTTTTTTTTTTTTTTTCTCAGTATTTATTTATTGAATCTTCATATACTAAATATGAACTAACAATAATTAATCAAATCTTAACCTAATATTTGATTTATGTCCTGCCAGTGCCAGACAAAAAAGATTTCGTCATCACGGTTTCTGTTCACATATGTAGGTGTTTACCGCTCATCTGATTGGGTGAGTGCTGCAGTGTCTCTTCTTCTTAATCGAGTGTGGCCGCCATAATTTAAAATATTTCGTGCTAATGGGTTTGGGTGCAGTTCCAGCCTTTTTAAATATTTTACTGCATATTTCGTTATCATAGTTTTTACTAATGGCACATTGAGATCCTTGTGGATATTTGAGTTTTTGACGTACCAGGGGGCGGCTGTGATTATTCGAAGAAGTTTATTTTGGCGCCTTTGAATTTTTTCGATGTTAGAAGCCGAGGCAGTGCCCCATAACTGAATACCGTAGCACCAAATTGGCTTTAAGATAGAGTTGTAAAGTAGAAGTTTGCAATCGAGGCTGAGAACAGAATTTCTTCCAATAAGCCAATTTATTTGAATTGCTTTTAGTTTCATTTGAGTTAATTTAGCTTCTATATGCCATTTCCACGTTAAACGCCGATCTAGATGTATACCGAGGTATTTTACATGCGAGTGTTGGGGTATTATTTGATTATTGATTTTAATAGGGGGGCATGTTTCCCGACGCAATGTGAATGTTATATGTGCGCATTTTTGCTCATTGATCTTTATTCTCCATTGTTTTAACCACCTTTCCAGTTCAAATATGTGATCCTGTAAGTAACGAGATGCTTCTTGACAATTTGCGTGTACGCTTAGAAAAGCTGTATCGTCCGCAAATGTTGAGGTATGGGTGTAGCTGTTTGTTGGCAAGTCCGATGTATAAATTAAGTATAATAGAGGGCCCAGGATGCTGCCTTGTGGAACTCCGGCGTTAATTGGCTGAGGAGAACTTAAAAAATCGCCTTCTTTAATAATAAAATGACGCCCGACTAAGTAGCTTTCTAACAGCTTGTGTATGTTTGCTGGTAAGTTTTGCTGCAACTTCAGTAGTAACCCTTTATGCCAGACTTTATCAAAAGCTTGAGACACATCGATGAAGAGTGCAGAGCAATATTTTTTTTCTTCAAATGCTTTTCTTATGACATTTACTATTCGATGAGTTTGTTCAATTGTGCTGTGTTTTCTTCTAAAACCGAATTGATGATTGGGAATACATCTGTTTTCATTTAAAATCGGCGTTAATTTTGACACTAGTAGTTTCTCAAATAGCTTTGATATATTAGACAATAGGCTTATAGGTCTATATGACTCAACTTTTGTGGGATCCTTTCCTGGTTTAGGTATCATGGTAACTAAAGATACTTTCCACTCTTGTGGGTAGTATTCGAGGCGTAAAATAGCATTAAAAATTAGTAGAATAATTTTCTTTGCTATGCGGGGTAGCTCCAAAAGCATTTTGTTACTGATGTTATCAAAACCAGGGGCTTTCTTGGGGTTTAAATCATGAATAGCCTTTTCGATTTCTCTTATCTCAAATCTTAGTGGAACAGCTGATCTAACAACAACAGGTGGTAACTCGACCGCAGTATCGAAAGATGTATGAGGGGTAAATACGGTTTTCAAATGATTAACAAAAATATTTCCTTTTTCTATATCATTTCGTGCCCAACTTCCATTTAAGTTTCTTAATGGCGGTTTAGTGATAACTGGTCTTTTTAGATTTCTAGCTGCACGCCATAATGAGTAGTCAGATTGAGGAGTTGCATCAAGTTCCTTAAGATATTTTTCCAGAGAAGCCGTTTTTTGAGACTGCAGTAAGATTCTTAGCCTTTTTGTGCACTCTTTTAGTAAATTTTTAAGTTGAGGGGATCTGTGCAATTGCCACTCCCTTCGAGCTCTCCTTTTTTCAGTCAAGAGACGCTCGACATCTGTAGAATATATTTTACTATTTTTGATGTTTTTGCGGGCTATGCTAGAATGTTGAACAGCTAGTTTGAGATAATTGTCAAAATTTACAATAGAAAGATTCACATTCTCCGGTGTTCTAAGCGGAATATTTTCAGTGCAGTGGGTACTGAGATATTTTTTATATTTTAACCAATTTATTTGTGTTGCTGACGTCACTAAGTATCCACACGGAGATACAATTCTATTAGGGTTTGCTATAGTTAGAAGTGTAGGTGTGTGATCAGAAGATAATTCTAAAGAAGCTTCAACATGAATCGTTTCTGCGGGGATGTTTTTAACCACGCCAAAATCGATGACATCTGGAATTTTTTGCTGATCAGTAGGCCAATAAGTTGGTTGACCACTCGCGACCACATTTAAATCCATTTTAGACATTGTATTGTACAAAACACGACCCTTAGGTGTAATAAGTCGTGAACCCCAGAAAGTGTGTTTAGCGTTGTAATCGCCAGCGGCTAGGAAACAGGGTCCTAATGATTTAAAATATTTATAATATTGGCTTTCTGATATTGAAAATCTAGGTGGAGAGTATAATGATGAAAGTACTAAGTTTCGATTTAGCTCTTCAACACAAATGTTCGTTGCCTGCAGATAATCTTCACGATAATCACACATTAAGTAGTGTTTGATTCGGGCTTTTATCAAAATAGCAGAGCCTCCACAAGCTCTATCTCGAGGGTCCTTGGTATCATATAATATATAACCATTAATTTTAAACGTATTTCTTGAGGTCAAATGAGTTTCAGAAACCATCATTACATCAATTTGTTTACTTTTAAGAAAGTATTCTAGTTCATTTTTATGTTGGCGAATGCCGTTTGCGTTCCAAAAACAAATTTTTAAACAATTCATGGCTTGTTTAGTACAGCCTGCAATAACATCGATTGCATTCTTAACATTTCCTGCATCATATTACCCATTGTGTTCGTAAAGTTAGTTACTGTTTGCACTAGTGTTTCCATGGTTTTTTCTAGACGACTTAAATTAGAAACTGGAGTCTCATCATTATTTGGCAAATCACCTTGAATTGGAATATGGTTTGATTTTAGGACGTTTGCGTAGGATGTTCTGTTATTACTAGGCTGCGGCACTTGAATGTCATTAGTGTTAACTTGATGTGATACCTGCATTTGAGGGGGATTAGGTTTCGGTCCAACCGAGCGCTTGACTATAGAGTATACAGGGCATCCTCTATAGTTGGCAGTGTGATTACCACCACAGTTGCTGCATTTTTTTACATTGGGGTCGTTTTTAGACTTATCGCAGAGAGCTGTACCATGCAACTCTCCACATACAACGCAAACAGGGGTTAAATGGCAGTATGCCTTAGTGTGACCAAATTCTTGGCAGTTTAAACATTGCACGGGACCGTTCCTTTTGTGCGGCTCCTCTATCGTTATTTTCCTATACAGGATATATTTAAGACTGTAAATGGGATGCGTTTCGTTTTTTTAAGCTTAACGTCGCCGGGTTCTAACTCCACTCGAAATAGTGGCTGGGGATTTTTTTCTCTATTTTTAATATTTATTACGTTTTTTATTTTGAAGCCCTTCTCTTCTAAAAACGTTTTTATCTCACTTGGGTCTACGCATGAATCAATGCCCTTTATCACTACCTGGAGACCTTTACTGCTCTTCAGTTGGTATGTATAAAAGTTTTTTTTTTAGTGCCTCTAATTTCGTAATTACCTTACGAAAGTCATCTTCACGATTAACTTGTATTTTTGTCTCATTTATACTACCCCGCTTAATTGCAACTACATAAAAAGAATTTTCACCTATTACCGAGATCAAATTCTTTATTAGGTCATTTGAGTTTTGCTCTCTAAGATATATCGGCGGTGGCTTAGAAGATTTGATAACGTTTTGTGCTTCCGGAGATTCCTCATCCAGAATAGCAAAACGATTTTGAGAACTTGTTTTATCAGCTGTACCATCTTTTAAGACTTTTGAGACCGAAGCAACTGCTGAAGAGGTTGGGCTGCGACCCCGTTTAAGCACTGTTATGTACCTATCAATACCTACTTGTACTGGAGGCTTTTGACCACTTTTTACTTGTGGAGCTGAGTTTTCCATCATGCCTGATTTGGGGGTAATATTTTCATCACTTATTACAATCGTTTTTGCCGCTGAGGCACCGCTTGCAGGTTTTATATTTTTTATTGTATTAATATCAACCGTATTATTAGACACCGAAGGTGATACTGAGTTTTCTATTATGCCTGATTGGGGGTTAATATTTACATCACTTATTAAAATTGTTTTTGTTGTTGAGGCAACGCTAGCAGGTTTTATATTTGTTATTGTATCAACCGTGTTACCAAATACAGACGGCGAGAGGGATCGCGTGCGAGTAATAGGTTTAGCCGTTAGGTATTTGCTATCATCGATTCTTTTTTTTATTTCTGCATTTGTTTCATTAACACTCACTGTGATATATGCATTTCTACTGTTTGCACTCATAAGAGTTTTTTTTTTTTTTTTTTTTTTACTGTTTACAGTTGTGCTCTTATTATTATGTTGTTATTGTTTATCAACACCGAGAATAAAAAAATGTGTGTTTATGTATGTATGTACATACATGTATTTTTTTTTTCTTTTTCTTGTATTTACTTTTTAAATACACAAATCAATAATCACGTTTTAAAAATTAAAAAATAAACCGTATGCCGAGCTTAGAAAACACGTCTATCTTCAACGAGCGCGAGAGACAGAATAAACTACATGAGAATTATAACGTGAAAAAGTTATTTTAGTAAAAAGATAGGGTATTCATAGTGGTAAGTAAAATAGAAAAGGTATTCACGTTGTTGGGTTACTCATACTTCAAACATCTGTGCATTCATTTTAATTCTTGCTAATGGTATATCATAACTTTTTACAAAATACCAAATGCGCACCTGAGTGCCTGCAAAAATGTAGAAAGTCATTATAACAGGTCAAAGTTATGTACGTTAAATAAACACCATAAATTAGTAAGGTTAACTCTTTGGACTCGGTCATATAATTGTATCATAAAAAAGTAAGCAATAAAAATAATGCGAAACAATAACGCTTCATTAATACATCAATAAAACACATCTTCTTACCCAAAAATTTTACCTGCTGTCTCATTTGCTTTTATGTGTATAGGTTTACACATACATTGTCGGAAAATAAGACTGTTTTAACTTGTTTTTTAAATATTTTTACTTACTTAAGAAAAGTGTTTTCAAAGAAAGAAAACCCACCGACGCGATTGGTACAGAAACAAAAATATTTTTACAAGCACAAAATACCAACAAATTCTTGTGACAATTTTTTTTTCTTTACAATTTCTGCATTTAGTTACGTCTTTTTTACGAAAGAAAAAGGGACCCTTTTACAGGCATCAAAGAATTTTTTTCACAAACAAAACACATATCGTTAGCTTAAATGCAAAACAATGTAGATATTATTTGAAAATTTGAAATTTTTGTTGATTAGCATTCACGTTACATATGTATTTTTATATAATTTTAAGTTATTTACAAAATTAAAAATGACGTACCATCAAATAAATATATAATTTTTTTAACAGCATAATGTATAATCACACTCAATAAAAAAATTAGCAGAGTTTTTAATTCTTTTTATAAGAACACATTAATATTTTTAAACAAAAAAACTGGGTAATCTGTTTTATAACTATTACCACGGTGTTAGTGGAATTAGTGATCAGATAATAATTTATAATAATAATTTTTAGTATTGCATAAGAAAAAATAAAAAAGTGCTGTAAAATTATAAGAACCGAATCCATATACGTATGTAAAATAAAACCTATAATAAATGTGACTTTCAGCTTCTTCCACATAGGACTGTTAGACATTTTGAAATTTTTTATCTGAAATATTAAAATTTGCTTTTAAATCTCAAATAATTACCATTTTACAAAGTTCTTTGCTTTGCATGTAAACTTATGGTATGTAACATTATTCTACATTTCAGTCTTAAAATTTAAACTCTAAATAAAAATTGCACGCAAGGCATTGGATGTAACCAAAAGCATTTTTGACCGCACAATATTTTTTGAGTGTAAGCTGAAACAAAATAATATAGCATCCGCTAGACATGCACAATTGTCGAAGTCACATCGACGACTGAATTGAAGAGTATAAAAATATGTGTTAGTAGTGGTGTGCACAATTGTGCAAAGAAATGGAAACCCCTGGTGTAAAATAAATATTAATGAAATTAATTTAGTTGCTCGTCAGACAGCGACGAATGCAAATGTGCGAAGCTACGTAAGTTTGTCGCTAAACAATATGGAAATGCAAAACTATTTTATGATAAAAAATGCCTTTGGTAATGCCCAATGTCTTTTATGTTATCAAACATTTAAAGAACATTGGGAAAATATTATTAAGAGGCATTATGATTTTTTTAATAGCGATATGACTGGATATACCGATGAGGAAAAAAAACCTTTTTATTAGAAATAAAAAGATTTTTTTGGAAAAATTTTTTAAAATAAAATCTGATTTATTTCCAATATTTTCTTCAACTGATAGCCATTCCTTTAACTTAAAAAAAAACAAATTTTTATTTCTAATAAAAAACTTTTTTTTCCTCATCGGTATACCTAGTCATATAACTATGAAAAGAATCATAATTTTCTTAATTAATCCCTAATCACCAACTCTACAGAAACCCCTAATCAGCGGAAGTTTATCACATACACTTAATTCAGTGTGAAAAAATTCTTGTGATTTAATATTAATAAAAATTGTGCGTTTACTTTTGCGTGTCACTGTACTTCAACAATTCTCTCAGAATACATATGCAAAACATTTTTGAACACCAATGGTTTACATTGTTTTTGCTTACACGTATGTGAATTGTTTCAATGTATTAGTGCCACTTTCTAACGCATATAACTCGTAATATACTGAACTGATTTTAACAAAATTTACATTAACAAAATCTACCAAAAAATATCTTTCGAATGATATATCATTTGTTAAAATACAATATATAGTTAAGGCGTAAAAGGGATCCTAAGAAAACCACTTACCTATTAATATATATGATACAATTATCAAAAAATGTTGAGTTATGGACAGACACAATCAGTTATTATTTGAATAAATTTAATTTGGAACCTGCATTTCGCAGAAACTTTGCTTATTTTTTTGGAAAAATTTAAACTTTGCTTATTTTTTGGAAAAATTGAGCACTTGACAATATTTGAAGTCTTTTTACAACCTTATGGAATTCTTTCCAATATTTTTAATTTTGTGCTCAACATACCTTTACGAATGCCAACAATGAAAATTCATTTGCAAATAATAACCCCATTAAGATTAAAAATATTCTATAATTATTAACCACTATTATAAAAAGAGAAGATTTTACTAGCCTGAAAATCATTAAATGCATTTTTTATCATAAAATATTTTTTATATGGCATCATTTATCTTTTTTTTAATAAACTCATCCGATTGCATGCTCGTTATCGCTGTCTACAAGACTACTTAATAAAATTCAAATTTTAAGTTTACAGAAGCTCAATAAACACAACATCAAGGCGAATTCATTACAGTTATTCTTGATACTACAACAAGTACACCTCGTACAGAAACCACAAGCAATTTGTTTTTTTTTAAATCATTGTACAATGTTAAAAACAGAAATAAAACAAATCAGAAACAAAGATAATAAATATATTATTTCTGTTTAGAGGACTCAAAACAGGCCGTGCGATATTTCCCGCTGAATGAGAGTGTTTTGCAGTAAACAATAAGATTTTACGCTCGCAAAATAAAAGAGCGTAAGCGTACATGTGAGTTTTGCTTACACAATTGTGTATGACGCTGACATTCCTGCATTAAAGTAACAGCTGACTTAATCGACAGCGAATATCGTTAAAACTGTTACTTATTAGCAAATTCGATAAATGTTCGTAAAATTTACTTTAACGATACGATTATAGTAAAAAAAAGTTAGTGAATCGCACTACTGACCTGATTAAAAACCTTTGGGACTTGGTAGATCGTAGAGTTAAACGGGATCAAGCGTCGAATAAAATAACTTTATTTTTCCAAATAAAAGAAGCTTGTGAAGGTATTTCAAATTAACAAATCGAGAAATTAATAGACTCAATGCCTCTGAGATGCTCAGACATGCTAAAAAAATAATGGATATGCCACTAATTATTAAATTATGATTTAAAATTAATATAAAACAATTAAAGTTGCTTTACTTTAAGCCAGATATAACCGAAGATTTGCTTGTTTTCTATATAATATATGTCTAAAGATGTATATTACGGCCACTGTAATCTGTATGTCAAATTTATCGAAAAGAGAAAAAGTGCCCATTTTATTCCCGCTTTACCCTTTAAAAAGTACCAATTTTATCCTTTAAAAAGTAACCTTTATTTTAATCTGGACCCTATACAATCTCTACACCAAATTTATCAAAAAGAGAAAAAGTACACAACACTTCCCTTGAATCTGGGCCATATTTATAAAAACAAAATTAAAGGAATTATAATTTTATAAATTTGGAGCACTCGATACTCTTGAGCAACCTACATTCAACATTCCACATAAAAAGCAAGGCGGGTCTAAACATGTATGTATATTCCGGCCACTGGACTTTGTATAGCAATTTTTTTCGTTTTTACATCATAAAAAGTACCAAATATTTTAATCTGAGCCATATGCTATCTCTATACCAAAATTTTCGGAGAGAGAAAGAGTACCAAACGTAAAAGAGTACCAGCTTTTCCCCATTATAGGCCACCAGAAAATATACTGTCTATAATAATGTAAGGTATAAACTGTATGTATATCAAATATATCGAAAAAAGAAAAATTGCCATTTTATCTCGTTTTTACACCTTAAAAAATACCAATTGTATCCCTTATAAGGTACCCTATATTTAAATTCTTACCGTATATCATCTGCATAACAAACTTAGCAAAAATAGAAAAAGTACCAATTTTATCCGCGATTTCCCTTTTAATAAGTACTCTATATTTGAACCTGGGCTATATGCTATTTGTCTACCAAATTTCATCTAAATACATTAAGCGGTTTTCATGTGATTGAGCCACAAACTAACAAACAATCAAATATTCAAACATAAATACTTTCGCATTTACGGCCATATTCATAAAAAGTTCTTATTTTAAGCTTAAAGTATGTAATAACTTTCAAATGATTTGTGTCTCTTTTATTAAAATTGGTATTCATAAACGTACATTAACAGCTTCTTAGCTATTATCTGTTAGTAGCGATGCTGTGTTCAAGTATGGCAACTTTATTAATATTTTTTTTATAATTAAAGACCTTTAAAATTTTTCTTATAAAATAAAAATACATATTATTTTACTTTCTGAACAAGATTTTGCCGAAAGGTATTAAAAAATTTTTGTTTGAAACTTGTTTTATATATACGATAAGAAAGTATTCCAATAAAAGGTTTGCTTAATTTTTATTAACATCACTTTTATTATGATTTGTTTATTTAATTTTTTCTTATTTTTTTGAACAAAACAATTCGTTGTTTAAAACCTAAAAAAACTAATTGCAATAATTCAGTAAATAATAAAAAAGAATATCTGCATTTGCCCCTGAACATATTCATTTAAATCACATAAATTTTTTTTTAAATATTTAACAATATAACTTTAAATTGGTTGTCTAAATTAAAATAAATAACATCTCCATATTAATATATAAGACATTTTTTTCATTATTTTAAAACATATTGCCCAAAAATTATATCATTAAATGCAAACATTTATCAAAATATCATTTTATTTTTGGTTTAAAGAAAGGTAAAACCAACAATAAATTTTCATACTTTATGAATGGTTAATTAAAGGTTCAATAGACTATTTTTCGTTTATGAATACAATTTTAGCACTTTTTGCTTATAAACGGTAATTTAATAATAAATAAATTTTTATGAATGCGGCTGTTATAATATTAATAAGTTAGTGGAATAATATCGTACTTGTTCAGCAATAGTGCATTAACTCAAAATTGTTATTTTAGCACTTTTTGGAAAAAATAGACACGTAATATTCATATCTAACCGCTGTAAAACATCGTGCGATTTTTTCAACTTTTTGTAATGAAATGTTTGGTTCAAAAATTTTTTTTCATATATCTTTAATGTATAATAAAAAATTGTTTTGCTTCTACTGAAAATTTTTATATTTTGAGTAAATACAGTATTGTTGAAAAAGTGCGATATGAATAACAAAAACCAATTCAGTTTGGTATATTTACTCTGTAGCAATAAGGAAAAAGTGCTTAATTTTATTTTTTTAATTTTGTTGAAAAGCAATTTTAAGCGTTAAAGTGTTTTTTGAAAATTAATTTTTATAAATAAAATCACAACTTCTCTTCAGTTACCGTTTTTTTTTTTAATTTTGTATACCTAAATTCTACTAACGTTACAGATCGCAAGTAAAGTTAAGCTTTTATTCCAAATTTTATTCCACATTGAAACAAAAAGTAATTTTGGTATAACTTCCTAAAACATTATACAATTAATTGAAAGTTTATTCGTGGGTACTTTTAAACATGGAGATAACAAAGGTGTCATAAACTCAAATTTTGCTTAAGTCGACTTAAGAACTTATTCCTTTTTGGCACAGAACTACATATTAATATATATTTACATCATAGCAATTGCAATTTTGTGAGTTAAATAAGTCTGTTTCTCTATTTGGTTTTGAATATTTTGGTAGAGGAGAAGGTTCTTTGCACATTTGCAGATGAATCTGGAACTGATAATATACCTCTCACAATTTTTTTTTTTTTTTTTTTTTTATTTATTTATTTATTTATTGATCACAACCCAGTACAAAGATAAATCTTATATTAAAGTACTGGATTACATGATTTGGTATACAAAACATATTTACAGTAATGAAAATAAAAACTTTATAAAGGCAGTGAAAACTTATACATATATAATATTTAAAAAAATTAAAATAAAAAAAAAAAAAAAAATAAATATGTATAAAATAGAATAAAATTTTAAATTTATCAACGTAAATATTGTTATTTTTGTTGAAAATATTAATAATTTTCAAAAGTTCTGGACACTTTAATTCATATGTGACATTTTGTATTTTTAAAACTGTTGGCCAGAAATAACTGATAGTTAAATATTTCATTGTAAGCAAGAGCTTAAAGGCCCAACCATAATATTCATAGGTTAGCTTAAGGGACTATCAAATATTAACGAAAAGTCTGTCAAATGCATAAGCAAATTAAAGAAGACTTTTAGGTGGCCAAAATGTACTTACATATACTTAAGATCCATGTTGCATATTTGAGCAATATTCTGTTTTCTTTCCATTACTTCAAATTAAAAAATACCAGAAATTACAGCCCTGTATTTGTTTATTTTATTTTTTATTTAATTTGCATGCAACGTTTTAAAAACAAAAAATTGGTGTTTGTTGTGCACCTTTAATAAAAAATGGATACAAATTAAAATATGTAAACTTCCTCTTTTTCTTTTTTCTTATTTATCTGTATTCATTTCCATTTAATTTATTTTTTTTAAAAAATGCACAAACAGCTGATTCCATAAGGAATGTGCGTTCAGTTTGGCACTTTGCTTAAGCAAATGACATTTGATGAAACTTAACGAAAAGTTTAATTTAGTACATTATAGTTGGTAACATATCTTTTATATGTAATCGCATAGTTGCTTAGGTTGACTTAAGCGACGTCATGCATATTATGGTTGGGCCTTAAGCTTGCGAGTTCATATAAATAAAATATTGGTATTCTTTTGGAAACATTATTAATAATGGTGGTTCTATACCATTAGTTTTTCCATTTATTAAATTTTCTCGACTAAATTTACTAAATAATTTGAAAGATAAATTTTCAAAGTCGAATTTTGTTCTAGGATCTCAGTAAAATTTTTATGCAATTCTTTCAAGCTAAATAACTCTGTTATTTTCAATTGCATTGGTTTCTTATACATATACGTAGTTCTACATCAGTTTCACAGTAAACATCATTCAGAGGTAGATAATTTGTTTCTAATTAACGATATAATCAAGTTACTTTAAATTTATATATCACATCCTTTTTCAAGAAATTACGTGCGATTTGACGAAACAAAAAAGTTTATCTTTCTTAAATAATATAAATACGAGAATCTTCTGCCTGCATTTCTATATACATACATGCATGCTTATATTTACACATTTAGATTTAATTGCACTAAATTAGCCGTTGGCGTGCCATTGTAGTTTTCACGTTTATATAGTTAAAAAAAAAGTGCAATTGTACCAATTTTTTCAGCCCTGATATGTAACTTTGCCAATTGTCAATACAACTGTTAGCAGCGTTGCCAGAATCTTTAGGAAGAAAATCATCATTTGGGGCAAAAATCATATTCTGAAGAAAAAAAAATAAAGTTCTTTTTAATTAAAACATTTTATTATAGTGGCAAAATAGATGCACACCATACCTAACTGCTGTATTTATGAAAAATGAAATATGTTTATATTTTGCTAATAGTCAAATTTTGTATTGAATTTTCTTCAACAAAATTCCATTTATTTTTTATAAATAAGACTGTAAAAAAGTCCATCAAAAAAAACAAAAGAACTTCATTAAAAGTTATAGGGCTAAAATTTACAATAGGTGTAAATGATCAATCTCAACCATTTTTAATGCATTTATAGCACAGGGTCTCCACCTGAGATAAGATATAAGATTTTTATATCAGCAAACGTCAAATTCAATCGCAGAGAGTATTATCTTACGTGTGGACTCTCAAATAGTGTTAGTACTAATAATCTAATAAATGTTATGAGACAGTTGTTATAAGAAATCTTATAACAACTATCTTATAAGATGAGCTGTCAAAAATACACATACATACACACATATAAAACAATAATAGGCCACCATTATTTAAATGCGTAATTTATTCATGCAAATAGTGCTAATCTTGTGAAAACTGCTTAAAAACAATATTTCAAACTAAAAAATCGAAAAACTAAACTAAAGAATAAAAAATAATAAAAACGATACAAGTTTACTGTACGAGAATCAGTTGATTATGAAATCTTATAAGATACGTGTTCCCCTTGTTTAATATTAAGATTAACAAGAAGAAATGTATTCTCTCATTCTGTCGACGCTCTCTCAGATATTCTATCAGATATTATCTCAGGTGGAGACCCTGTGTAAAGCTTTTTATTCTAAGATTAGTGATGTACATATACATTTTGGGTAAGAATATTTTAGTTTGGGAGCTATGAAGCTCATACATCATATGAAAGTATTTTTGATACCGTTATATCGATGATATTTTGGAAAAATAATTTCCTTATTATTAAAATAATTTTTGAGCCCCATTAAAAATATATTCTTTAGGACTTTGAAATTATATATACTTTCTTTAAATGCGATCGTAAGCATGAAAGATGTTACATAACGAATTAATTTTCAAACTTTTAAGCTCAATAGCTTGCAAACTAAAAGCTTCTTGAGTTCTATTAGTTTTTGCCTTTTGGTACTACATACTTCAACTTTTGGTTTTTTACTGTATAAAACTCTATAAATATACGTTTTTTTTTCTTTTCAAAAAAAATTAGTTTCATCAATATTTTTAAAATGAACAACCGCTATCTAAGATGCTTTTTTAAATATATTTCTGGGCATACAGAAACAATTATGTATTTTAGTGCATGCTAGACACAGGAAACAAAAGTGTAAACTGTGCAAAAGCAATGAAGAACAAGCTAATACAAAGCGTTATTGTTTTAAAAATTCACTCATTACTAAAAAGAAAAAATCGTCATATTATATTTTTGTCAAAAACATTATAAAATCATCATTCTAGCAATGTTTTCAAACCAATTCTTTATTGATGAAAAATAATTATAAACAGTAGTAAGGCAATTTTTATTTTGAATAGTTTTCTGCTTCTCCTATAAACTTTTCAAAATGTTAGATAGGGCCGTTTGCGTTTTAAATAACGATATGTTTGTGCAAAGTAAGTAACAAATTCTCTGAATCATGTTTTTAAAAGAACCTAAGTACATTCATACTTCTTAATACATATGTTTATGTTTGTATTTTGTAATAAATATTTTTCTTGGTGCAAAAAAAGTGCTGTGCTCCAAATGCTCACACAATAATGCTACTACCAGCGACCAATACCACGTATTAATGCAGTCAAGTTAAGAAAGCAAACATTTTGATTAATGAACAGCCGGCAGTCGCACTGTGGTCCCAAAAGTAAATTGCACACATAGCCCCTCCCGTATTCACTGTTTGGAGTGGTTGGCAGTCAAGTTTTATATTTTGTTACCTCTTCTGTTTGCCACAATATCCAACAATAGCTAGCGAATAATGAATGATTATAATGAGTATAATAATACGACTATGTAATACTACTTCACATTTACATTATAAGTACCTCGCTATGTGTGTTTATATATTTTTTTTCTACATACAGACTCGTAATTATTTAAATACATAAGCACATATCGGAAGCTAAGAAAACAAGAGACGCGTATTTGACCGAAAAAACAACAAACTTACGAATTCGCCGCCTTTACCAAACTAACCAATAACTTATGAACAAGTATCTGTATCTGCAAATTTTGTATTTGAATTGTGTGTGTAAAATGTAGCTTGATAAATTGGTATGGAACGTGTGATACGCCACAGTCAGTGATGCCAACTTAGTGCTTTTGTCACTATTTATGGTGCTTTTTGATGCCTCGAAACGCCAAAATTTTATCTTAAGTGCTGTGATAACCAAGCCCTGAACGCACGCACACAAAGATTTTATGTGCTTGTGTGCGGTCGCAAACAGAAGCTGCGGTCGCTGCCGAATTGTGCACTGTGTAACAATCTATATATATATATAAAATTTAATGCATATATCTTTGTTCCATATAGGCGTCTAAACTACTGACCCGATGTTCATCAAATTTTCACAGTATATTACTGTCGACCATGAAGGGCAAGTATGGACAAAAGGGCGTGGTACCTCCCATACAATTTTTTTATAGATTATTTGTTATTGGTTTTCAACGCCGGGTACCCGTGCCAGCTAGTATTAAATATTTCTTTTTCATAATTAATATGGCATGACAAGTAATGCCGCCTTATATTAAATTTGTCGTATTTTGCTAATTGCTTCGAACAAATACAACATTGCGGCTCCCAAGAATTATTGAACATTGGTGCTCTGTGTGCTTTTGTGTTGATTACGAAAAAAAAAACAAAAACAATTCCAAACAAGCGTACATAGTGTTGCTTTCACAAAGCTTGAGCAGAGACTGATGATAGACTGATGTTTTGAAACGAACAAAGTTGTTGTATACATGTGAATTGCCGACCGTGTCTGTGTGATAAATACGATTATTGACTGCCTCGCGAGGCTTTGGAGTGGCTATGACTGCTTTAGTGCCAAACTAAGAAAAAGCACTAACTTGGTGCTTCTTCAATTTTACGTAAGTGCCTTTAGTGCTTTTTACAATTTTTAATTTTAAAGTGCTTTTTGATCCAAAAAAAGTTGGCATTACTGGCCACAGTATAAAAATTCAGATACATGTGCAACTGAGTCCATGTGTATGTATTTCACCGTATTTAATATTTTTTTTGCTAAAAGCGAAATGCTCGAAAACCTGTTGTCAGCCTTTCACACAAAATATGTACATACATACGTATATTGTAAACATATTTCGAAGTGCCTTTAAGTGAGTCTGTTGGCTTTAGTTTGTAAAGTAAGTGTTACTATAAACAAATAAATTTTCAATTTTGACAATTAAAATGCAGAATGTTTTTTATTTAACTTTTGCCACTTCCGTACAAAAGACAAGATAATTTCTTGTTTCCTTCTTCTGTTTAATTTTTCTCTGACCAATTTAATTTATTTCTGTTTTCTGTTTCTTCGTTGCTTCATTTGCTTGAAAAGTCAAAAAAGAGAGAAATTTCATATGAATATCTATGTACTTAGAACAATTAGTTGAAACTCAAACCCACAATTATTATTGAATGGAGTTGACCTGGGAAAAGAGCGAATAAATTAAAAACTTTTGTTCACAATTTACTAACAAATTTGGTTGCAATTGAACTTTTTATCAGATTTGAAAAGACACAAAGTACTAAAAGCATATTGATATTTATAAGAGTACCGATTTCAAAAATTATAATCCAATTACAGATTTGAGTTCAAAATTTAAAAATCATACCGTTTTAGTTTTTTCAATCTGCTTTCCGCAATTTAAATTCCATCGAAAAACACAAGAACAGAACATCACAATATCACACGTTTGATTTTAAAAGCATGCGATTTTTTAAACCACGGGATTTAATACCTTCTTATTTTCAGAACAGGACTGTATGTATTTAAATTATTAAATTTTAAATTTTTGATTTAATAAGCAACAAGAATAATATAAAGAAATACAATTTAAGAGTATAACGTCAAAGGAGAGATTTATTATCAAAAGTTATTTTCGGGAATACAAAATTAATTATTCATTAGATTTATATATATAACGTGCTTAATTCCCAATTTTTTTTTTTATAAAAACAAGCGAAAAGCACTGTACATACATTTTCGTAATGGAAAACTTTTCACTAAATAAATGACACTTCAAACGATAAATATTTAGCAACTGACAGCATTGCCAGGCAGGCTGTTTGAAGCCACTTAATGTATAACCCTTTGCCAATATTTCGGCTAGCTTAAAAGCCTTAGGATTTGTTTTCACGTCTTCTGTTATATCTTAAAGACTATATCTAACAATAATTAATGTCAATAATATACATATTTTTGCGATGTATTTTGGGAGTTTTTACCCATTCTTCAAAAATTTCCTTTTGCGAAAGAGTGGGGGTCATACTGGAAAAGTGAGAAGATGTTTTTGATTTACCTTAAAGTGAGCACTTGAAAGATTAACCCAAATAAAGTTTTACACCGGAACTATCCGGAATAAACTGCTCTACTTGAAAAAAGGAAATATTTTTTTTTTTACTTTCTGAACTTCTCACACAATGGAAATAATTAAATGAAAATTATAATATATTTCCTTGAAACAAAGCTTAAAAAAATATTTTAGAATTAAACAAATTTCTTGTTAAATAAATGCATGTATACACTTATTTAAAAAGATTTTCTAATTAAGCATTCCGCTTAATTCAAAATATTAGATCAAATCTTTTTCCCTACCCTATTTTAATAGTAGCACAATATTCAAACTGTGGTGAAAATATTTGAAATTCTGAAAAAGAGAGAAAATTAAAACTACTTAGTCACTGTTTCCAGAAATGCAGATTTCTCTGCATTTTGCTGATTTTTCGTCGCAGAAATTACGATGTGAAATTTGCAGATTTTTGCTGCCAAATTGCAATTTTTTAATATTGAAGAAATTGTACAAAATTTACTTTCATATTGAACTTTGTGATCAACATTTGAAAAGATTTGATTTTGTCATAGCTGTTAAGTAATGATTAGCAAACGTAGTAACTACTTATTAGATTACTTTTTTTTTGAAGGGTGAAGTAATGATTACGATAGTCTTGCATGATTACTAATTGATTATGATTACATGTATAGGATTACCGGCGATTACTACAAAATAATCTAAAATAAACAAAAGTAATCAAAATTAATCCGATCATTTTCAACGATTCTTTTTGTTCGTAATACAATTTTTTTCGAAACAGTTAAATGTTATCATCATTCAAAAATGTACTGGCGACACTTTTATGCACATAAAATTGGACCAGTACTTGACTTTAGATATTTATTACCAAACAAAAAATGTAGACAAATAGATCGGTATTATATTTAATAACTTTATACTTAACCCTTAAATGCGCAGTGTATCTTCAAAGATACAACCAATAAAACTGTTATTTCCACAGTTTTTAAAAAAAACTAAAAAAGTTTGTTGATTACCACCAACAATACCTTTTTCCTTTATCCTAGATTAATTTCTTATCAAAAATTAAATGTTTTTGAAAAATATAGAGCCGTTGGTTCAAAATTTTAAAATTCGTTCTTTTAGCAATGAAGCTAATTTACATTATTTTTTCACGAATTTACTCCAAAAATATATATGTTGATAAAAATAGTGTTTTTTAACTATACAGAAATTTTCAATAAGATCTGAATTATACTTTCATCAAAAAATCATATATAGTGGTTGTTTCTCAAAATATACATTGCGCATTCCACACAAATAAAGAATGTTGGCTGTTATTGTACCACGTACATAGTTTTTATTGAAAAAAGAAAAGTGTTGCTGGTGCATAAGCTGCTTGTATGTTTTATTCTTGTCTCTTTGATACGATAAGTTCTCGCTCAGTACGTAAAATTTTTGTTTGTTCTAATTACAATTGCAAATATAAATATGGTTGCGCTTAGACGTATTGGTAAATCGAAAATGACAAACCTTTTTTTTCATTATTTATTTATTGAATCTTCATATATTAAATATGAACTAACAATATATAATGAAATCTTATTCTAATACTTTATTTTTGTCCTGCCAATGCTAGACGAAAATTTTTCTTTTCACGGTTTCTATTCACATATGTAGATTTTTAGCGGTCTTCTCGTCGGATGAGTCCTGCAGTATCTCTTCTCCTTAATCTAGAGTGGCCACTGTCATTTAAAATATTTCGAGCTAGTGGATTTGGGTGCGACTCAAGCCTTTTTAAATATTTTGCTACGTACTTCGTAATAATAGTTTTTACTAATGGCACATTGAGATCCTTGTGAATATTAGAGTTTTTAACATACCAGGGAGCGACTGTGATTATTCGAACAAGTTTATTTTGGCGCCTTTGAATTTTTTCGATATTTGAGGCCGAGGCAGTGCCCCATAGCTGAATACCGTATCACCAAATTGGCTTTAATATAGAGTTGTAAAGTAGAAGTTTGCAGTCGAGGCTAAGAACAGAATTTCTTCCAATAAGCCAATAAATTTGAATTGCTTTTAGTTTCATTTGTGTTAGTTTTGCTTCTATATGGCATTTCCATGTCAAACGCCGATCTAGATGAATACCGAGATATTTTACATGCGATTGCTGGGGCACTAATTGATTACTGATTTTAATAGGGGGACATGACTCCCTACGCAAGGTGAATGTTATATGTACGCATTTTTGCTCATTGACCTTTATCCTCCATTGTTTTAACCACTTTTTCAGTTCAAATATATGATCCTGCAAGTAACGGGATGCTTCATGACAGTTTTCGTGTACGCTTAAAAAAGCTGTATCATCAGCAAATGTTGAAGTAAGGTTGTGGTTGTTTGTTGGCATGTCTGAGGTATTTATAAGGTATAACAGTGGGCCCATGATGCTTCCCTGAGGGACTCCAGCGTCAATTGGCTGAGGAGAACTTATTAAATCACATTCTTTAATAATAAACCTTCGACCGACTAAGTAGCTTTCTAACAGCTTGTGTGTGTTAACTGGTAAGTTTAACTTCAATTTATGTAATAAGCCTTCATGCCAGACTTTATCAAAAGCTTGAGAAACATCTATGAAGAGGGCGGAACAATATTTTTTTTTCTTCAAATGCTTTTCTTATGGCGTTTACTATACGATGGGTTTTTTCAATTGTGCTATGTTCTCTTCTAAAGCCGAATTGATGGTTAGGAATACATCTATTTACATTTAAAATTGGGGCTAATTTTGACACTAACAGCTTCTCAAACAGCTTTGATATATTAGACAATAAGCTTATAGGTCTATATGACTCAACTTTTGTAGGATCCTTCCCTGGCTTAGGTATCATTGTAACTAAGGATACTTTCCATTCTTGTGGGTAGTATTCAAGGCGTAAAATAGCATTAAAAATCAAGAGAATAATTTTCTTTGCTATGCTGGGTAGCTCTAAAAGCATTTTGTTGCTGATCTTATCAAACCCAGGGGCTTTCTTGGGGTTTAAATCATGAATAGCCTTTTCGATTTCTTTTATTTCAAATCTAAGTGGAACAGCAGCTCTAACAGGAACAGGTGGCAACTCGACTGCAATATCGGGAGATGTATGCGGGGTAAATACGTTTTTCAAATGATTAACAAAAAGATTTCCTTTTTCTTCATCATTTCGTGCCCAACTTCCATTTAAGTTTCTTAATGGTGGTTTAGTGATAACTGGTCTATTAAGATTTCTAGCTGCACGCCATAATGAGTAGTCTGATTGAGAAGTTGCATCAAGTTCCTTAAGATATTTTTCCAGGCAAGCCGTTTTCTGAGACTGCAGTAACTTTCTTAGCCTTTTTGTGCACTCTTTTAGTAAATTCTTAAGTTGAGGGGATCTATGCAATTGCCATTCTCTTCGAGCTCTCCTTTTTTCAGTCAAGAGACGCTCGACATCTGCAGAATATATTTTACTATATTTGGTTTTTTTGGGGGTTATACTAGAATGTCGAACAGCTAGTTTCAGATAACTGTCAAAATCTACAATAGAATTATCCACATTCTCCGGTGTACTAAGCGGAATATTTTCAGTGCAGTGGGTACTGAGATATTTTTTATATTTTAACCAATTTATTTGAGTGGCTGACGTCACTAAGTTATCAGACGGAGATACAATTCTATTTGGATTTGTTATAGTAAGAATTGTAGGTGTGTGATCAGAAGATAATTCTAAGGAAGCTTCAACATAAATCGTTTCTGCGGGGATGTTTTTAACCACTCCAAAATCGATGACATCTGGAACTTTTTGCTGATCAGTAGGCCAATATGTTGGTTGACCGCTCGCGACCACATTTAGATCCATTTTACAAATTCTGTTAAACAAAACACGACCCTTAGGTGTAATAAGTCGTGACCCCCAGAAAGTGTGTTTAGCGTTATAATCGCCAGCAGCCAGGAAGCAGGGTCCTAATGATTTGAAATATTTATTATATTGGCTTTCTGATATAGACAATCTAGGTAGGGAGTATAATGATGAAATTACTATGTTTCGATTTAATTCCTCAACGCAAATGTTTGTTGCTTGGAGATAATCTTCACGATGATCACTCATTAAGTAGTGTTTTACTCTGTTCTTTATCAAAATGGCAGAACCGCCACAAGCTCTGTCTCGAGGGTCCTTGGTATCATATAATATATAACCATTGATTTTAAACGTATTTCTTGAGGTCAGATGAGTTTCAGAAAACATCATAACATCAATTTGTTTATTTTTAAAGAAGTATTCTAGTCCATTTTTGTGTTGGCGGATGCCGTTTGCGTTCCAAAAGCAAATTTTTAAACAGTTCATGGCTTGTTTAGTACAGCTTGCAATAACATCGATTGCATTCTTAACATTTCTTGCATCATGTTACCCATTTTCTTAGTAGAATTGTTAACTGTTTGCACTAATGTTTCCATAGTTTTTTCTAGCCGAGTTAAATTAGAAATGGGAATTTCGTCGTTTTTTGGTACATCACCTTGCAGTTGCATAGGATTAGATTTTAATACATTAGCGTACGAGGTTCTGTTATTATTTGGCTGAGGCATCTGGACGCCGTACATGTTTCCTTGATTAGTTGCCTGCGTTTGAGGGCGATTAAGTTTCTGTCCAACAGAACGCTTGACAATCGAATATACTGGGCATCCTCTATAGTTGGCAGTGTGGTTACCACCACAGTTGCTACATTTTTTTACATTAGGGTCATTTTTGGACTTATCGCAGCGGACGGTACCATGTAATTCTCCACATACGACACAAACAGGGGGTAAATAGCAGTATGTCCTAGTATGACCAAATTCTTGGCAGTTTAAACACTGAACTGGCCCATTTCTTTTGTGCGGCTCTTCTATCGTTATTTTTCTGTACAGGATGCATTTTAAACTGTAAATGGGATGCGTTTCATTTTTTTTTTTTTAGCTTAACGTCGCCGGGCTCTAACTCCACTCGAAATAGTGGTTGGGGATTTTTTTTCCCTATTTTTAATATTTGTAACATTTTTTATTTTGAAGCCCTTTTCTTCTAAAAATATTTTTATTTCGTCTGGGTCCACGCATGAGTCAATGCCCTTTATCACAACCTGAAGAAAATGACAAACGATGAAATATGTATATTTCACCAGCGCAGAATTTTCTTATGACAGTACTGATGAAAGTAATGATGATGAAATTGAAATTCCAAAAATAGTGTCCATTACAAATAAAAATGTTGTCCTTATTGATAATGATACTTATCCGGAGGAAGAATCTGAAATTATCGTTGATATAAATACTTCAGTTCATGAAACGTTTATTGCATTGAAGAGCGACGATAATCTGTTCTCAAGCCCAATTCATTCTCCTGCACCTGCAATCGCAGATCTTGCTAAGTCTAGTACTTTTCCGTCTCCTAGTCCCGTACAATATTGTCCTTTAAACTCCCTAGCACCAAATTTAAGAACGTCTTCCTTCATCCAATCACCTGTTGCCAGAACTGTATAATATATTTTTTTGATAAAGATACAAGACCGTGAGCATTTAAGGGTTAATGTAATAATATATCATATTCAAAATTTGGATATATGTATTATTTATATCCATATTAGTTAGGTTCCCGGTTATGAATGGTTTAAATGGCAAAGAAGTAACATTAAAATTTCGTCTGACCTTGAATATTGCTTAAGGCCGTTATACACTATCCCACAAAAACTTAAGTATTTTTCGAAAATGCTTTCCTGATATAATTATTGTTTAAAAATTTTCAAAAAAAAACAATAACAACTTATCATGACCGGCTTGTATTTTTTCAAAATGCGTAACCCTGTGGCAACACGATCAAGCTTTTGTTGATAGCCTTTTGCATATACTGTTTGTCGAAATTTACATATATTGAAGGCTGTGACGTAGGCTGCACGCATTTTTTAAGCAATTTACTTTTAAGATGTCATCAAGAAAACAATTTATGCTGACAAACAGCTGTTAAATTGAACGTAAAATTGGCAAACAATTTGTTTCTTTTTTTCATTATTTATTTATTGAATCTTCATATATATTAACTTTATTTTTGTCCTGCCAATGCTAGACGAAAATTTTTATTTTCACGGTTTCTATTCACATATGTAGATTTTTAGCGGTCTTCTCGTCGGATGAGTCCTGCAGTATCTCTTCTCCTTAATCTAGAGTGGCCGCTGTCATTTAAAATATTTCGAGCTAGTGGATTTGGGTGCGACTCAAGCCTTTTTAAATATTTTGCTGCGTACTTCGTAATAATAGTTTTTACTAATGGCACATTGAGATCCTTGTGAATATTAGAGTTTTTAACATACCAGGGAGCGACTGTGATTATTCGAAGAAGTTTATTTTGGCGCCTTTGAATTTTTTCGATATTTGAGGCCGAGGCAGTGCCCCATAGCTGAATACCGTAGCACCAGATTGGCTTTAATATAGAGTTGTAGAGTAGAAGTTTGCAATCGAGGCTAAGAACAGAATTTCTTCCAATAAGCCAATTAATTTGAATTGCTTTTAGCTTTTAGTTTCATTTGTGTTAGTTTTGCTTCTATATGGCATTTCTATGTTAAGCGCCGATCTAGATGAATACCAAGATATTTTACATGCGATTGTCGGGGCACTTATTGATTATTGATTTTAATAGGGGGACATGACTCCCGACGCAAGGTGAATGTTATATGTACGCATTTTTGCTCATTAACCTTTATCCTCAAACAAATGGATAGTTAAAATTGAGAGCAATCTCGTGGTCAATTTAAAAAGTGTGAGAGTGTTAGTAAATATAAATGAGAGTGAGAGCAAATTGAAAGGAATTGAAAGACAAAAATTTATCGTGTGACCTCCAAGTATGTCTTGTGTGATAGTGTAAATAGCTATTATCGAATTTATTTTTTTAATCTGCTTGCATTCTTCTTAATTTCTTATATTATTTGAGATGCTGCAGTTTTAGTTTATTTTTTTTACTATTAATCACGCGGGAGGTCTTTTTATTTTCTTTACTTGGATTGAAAAGACACAATAATCACGATCAATGTAGTTTAATACTAGAACCCATTATTTGACGCAGGGCAGAAATTACTTACCTACAAAGAGAAGTGGAGTTTTATGTTGCCAAATTTTTCTCCAGGAGCCTTTCGGAATATAGAGATGTACAAGTTGCAATTCAAACAATTGCCAAAGCGCTGGTCTTCCGTCAAGGAGAAATCAATATGAATTACGGTACTATAAGTCGGAGTTGATTATATCGTACTATATTTAAAATTTAAATTTTTTAAACACAGGACTCTTAATACAGGTATGGATTTTAGAGATCAATTTAAATGTTTAAAAGGAATAAATCTAAATATTTAAGTTAATGGTGAGTTGAACTCAATATTTGAAATTTTTAAACAGTTTCCAAATTTAATATTCGAAGAAGATATGCAAAAATTTGACTCTGAGTTTAGAGTGCTACTTGATTTCCAAAATTCGAGAAGAAAAAACAATAATTTATTACAAGTTTTGACTCAAAAATATTTTCCCTAAATTGTGCCTTTTTATTCAAAAAATATTTCGCTTGAGGGAATTTTGCGCACAAAAGAGATCCGTAAATTACAAAAATACAAAATAAAATTTTACGAAAAGATACTACTGAAATCAGGCGCGGGTGAAAAAAGGAAATTCAGGGGGTGAAAACAGAAAATTCCCCCCCTCTGAATTATAAAAATATGTTTTGCTTATTTCGATAATACACGAATTTCAGAATGAACAACATTTTTGGACATCCCATCAAGTTTTTTTTGTGTTTTATTGAATCTCTAATAAAATTTTCAATAAGTATCCAAGTATTTATCCTAATAGTTATTTATTATATATTTCCAATGAAACATCTAGCTTAATGTATTTAAATACATATTATTATACATTCAATCCCAGCAAGTGCCATCTATATCCGAAAAATAAACGTTTGGGTTGAAAATGTGAGCGGTTGAATTATTAATACGCTTTATTATATGCAATATATTTATATGTGTTATGAGAAATATTTATTATATACAATTGAATATAACCGTTTTTCGTATCATATTTTCATCATAGTAGGCTTTGAATTTGAATTGTATATGCATTGCCATTCTACCTTCACATATATACATATGAATATATGTATTGGTCTAGTAAAAGTTCACCAAAGAAGAATTATATAACTGTTTAATTTAAAGTGCATTAATAAGAAAAGTTCTTTGATATACAAAAATACATAAAAATTAGTGAAACAATGGTGAGTCCGCAATTTTTTTTTTAATATAATGTACCTATATAAGTATATATCATTTAGTCGTAAAGGATGTAAGTCCAATGTATAAATTTTATAGGAGAGAGACAAAACTTTCTGAAGTCTTTAGTTCTGAATATATTTTAAGTCTGTAAATTCAGTTTTTCTTCATTGCCGACTCTTTATTGGCTTGCAAGCCTACTAAAAATAATACATTTATGTTTTACATAGCTTTTTGTGACTTATCACCTTTTCTATTATATATTTTATACTTTTAATGTACATTTTAGTATGTCAATTTGCAAAAAATAAAATATATGTACTACAAAATTATTTTATTTATTTCAATGTTGTCTATTAACAAATATTAACAATTTTTTGTTTGAAATTTTCACATTTTAATGGGCCCTAGCGCTTTTTCTTTAGCATTTTTGGACTTAGAACTTTTACATATCGTTGCAAAACAAGAACTAGAAAAAAATATTTGTATTTTTTCCGCAAACGATGTATTTTTGTTTACTCTATTGGACTGCATCAAAAACTTAATTTTCAAAAATTAAAAATTAGCGCATTTACGACTGAAGGTATGTATGTATGTGCAGCCAAAATTATTTTTGTCTTTCCATTGTTATAAGCTTTAAAATTCCTCTCAAAATAAAAATAATTTAAATAAAAAAATTAACTGTAATCATCTTAAACCAGAATAATTAAAAATGTATCTTTAGATTAAAACCCAAACAGTTCGACTAAAATTCATAACTTATTTTTAAAATTAGTGAAGCATATTCCTTCTTCCAAAATATCGTTTTTAATATACTTTTAAAAACAAATTGTTTAATTGTTTTGTATCATAAAAAACAGGAAGAAGATTTCCAACGGAAATCGAAATATCGAAAAATAAATAATATTTAAATTGTTTTTTATAAAAGAGTGACCTTAAGCTTAATAAAAATATATTGAAATATAATATTTAATTGAAAAAAGGTCGAAATAATAGGAATATAATTTTTAAAAAAAATTCTTTTATTTAAAATAATTTAAATAGAAAAATTATAATTTGTCCCACTGTTATGTTTACACATATATATATATCAGTATGAGAGCGAAATAATTTTAGCCAATAAGAACACAGGTGTGACGTCAGAGTTAGTACATGCGCAGTAAAATAATTTTATGCCTGCCTAATGTCGTAATCTTTATTTCTATCATTCTTGATATTAATATTAACTATGTATGTGTTTTGTTTTTTAACAATAAAGGCGACGGTGCACAGTGGCTGAAACTCATTTTTATCGGTCAAAAGTCTGTTACTTTTGAACCTATAGAGATAATTTTGCGATTTTAATTTTGTTAAAATAATTTTAGTAGTTGTTAAGAAATTTAAGGTCAAAGTTGAACCTTTGATGTTTTTTAACATTTAGTATGAAAATGCTAATGATTGAGAATTATGGTATTCCAAAAGGAGAGGTTTTAGTCCACTGTTTTAAGAACATTTTAATCTGCATAACTGCCAAATTTCATTATGATATCTTTATTCATGTCAGATTGATAGAATGTCAAACCTTAAAATTATCATTTTTTTACTCATATTGAAAGCCCTTTCATTCATTTACATATATAAATAATAATTTTAACGTTTGACATTCTATAAATCTAACACGAATAAAAGTATAATAATGAAATTTGACAGTTATGTAGATTAAAAAGTTCTTAAAACAGTGGGCCGAAAAACATTCTCAGTTTTGATTAGGAAATACCTTAATTCCCAATCTCAAAAAAAACGGATTTAAAAAAAAAATTTTTTTTTAAAGGCAATAATATTTACCACTCGATATTGATCAGAACTTTCTAGAAAAAAATGGCCATATTAAGGTTTTCATACTGTTCTAATTGTATCAAAATCGGTGTGTTGAATTATTAGAATTTGTTACTTAAATTAATTTTTTTTTTAAATTTGAGTTCGGATGGGGCATGTGGGAACAAAATATGTCAAATTGACTAAAAATTGCTTCTACATAATATAATGTTTTCTTTCGAAAAATATATGCATTTCTGGAGAAAATATTTTTTAACAGCGAGAGAACAAATTAGTTTTCATATGTATTACATATATATGCTTATTCATTCGCCTCGTATATAACACTATATCTTTAAAAAACTGCATAAGCATGTTATAATACCTAGGATAATTTTGTTGGTGCCATTGTTGCTTATTGATCCTGTTGATCCAAAACCAAAATTATAACTGATTTTTCGTATGTGCTCTATATTTCGTATTCGTATATGCTTTAGTATTATCTAATGATTTTTCCGGGACTTTTTTAGTTTGCTTGATGTGCTGAATAATATAATATATTTTTTGACAGCTAGCATTAGGGGGTTCAATTAATCAGTTTTTTTTTGTTAAATGAGTAATCGAAATTTGGAGTTTTTGACTTATTCGATTAAACGAATAAAATTTTAAAATTAATCGATTATTCGAATAAGTCAATATCCAGAAATTTTATTAATTAAGAGATTTTTTAAGATAATTTTAGAAAAAAATTG
The DNA here is from genome assembly GCA_943735925.1 of Pollenia amentaria. Classification (NCBI taxonomy): domain Eukaryota; kingdom Metazoa; phylum Arthropoda; class Insecta; order Diptera; family Polleniidae; genus Pollenia; species Pollenia amentaria. The sequence goes on from OX031009.1 coordinate 85,780,126, forward strand.
GTACTTGAGTAAATAAACATTATTAATTACAAGTATTTTAATATTTTATTGCCAACAAAAAACAAAACAAACGTAAAAATTCATACTAATCGATAAAACCTTTACAACGATAAAAAAATAAAACATGTATTGAGATGATATAATTTTATCTGTACAAACAATTAATCAGATCTTTTAAATTACCTTTTAAAATTAATATGTTATTTACATGTTTTGCTTTACTTGGAAGAGACACGATCCAGTTTTGTCTTTCCTTTTAATTTTAAATACTCTATCACTTTTTTTTACTAAAGCCTAGTACTCTGTTTCAATTTGTGAAAAATATTCAGCAACATCTATTATTTCATGCGAAAAATTATCAAAATGTATCAATGTTACCTATCTCGAGAGTTTGCACTATTTGACGTTTTTAATCCTTTAAAGTAGCGACATTGTTTTGCATATGTAAAAAAAATGTTGCCAGAAACAGTTCGCAACTTTTTTACAAATTAAACAGAGTACAACTCTATCAACATTTTTTCATAATTATTCCGCACAAGTTTTTTTCATATGAGTTTTGACAGCATTTCACGTGAAATGTTGAACAGAGTACTAGGCTTAATACTTTTTAAATAGACCACGAGATTGCTTTCAATTTTATCTTTCCATTTATTTGCCAATTTTACGTTCAACTTAACAACTGATTACAAATTAACTTTGGCGCTTTCTTTATAAAAAATATATTTCTTAAAAAATAAATGTGCTTTATTAAAAAAATTGTGTTCTAAAAAATTCTTGTGCTTTTTAACAAAATACTTTGACTAATATGCTGCAATTTTGAGTTGTTTCTACGTCGGGTGCATTTTTAAAATTAAATTGATTATTAAATTGAGTGCAGCCTTTGACACAGCTGTCAATTCAAATAACTTTTGACAAGAAGTTTTTGTGAATAACTTGAAAGTGATTTATTGAACGTGTGGCTCCAGGATTAAAAATATTTGTTTGCATTTGTTTCAATAACAATAACGGATTACTGCATTATTTCAGTATTCAGTAAAAATTCACTGGTTATTGAAAATTTTTTGAGTAAGCAGTACGCCTATGTATGTGAATTACGCACTAAATGTGATTGTTTTTTTTTTTAAATTCCAACGGACACATAAATTTGGTTTGTTTATTGGACTTAAAATTTTGCCAAGGTTTACATTTGACAGAAAAACCATATATGTATTGTTATTCTATTAATCGGCATAAGTTCTTTAAATAATCCTTTAATCGAATTCAGCAAATTTTAATTAATCGAATAATTAATCGTCAAAAATTTTTCGATTAATCGACTGAACACCCTAGCTAGCATACAACTGAATGAATTTCAAGTTTTTTACAATCTTTGAAGTTAGTTTCGGTAACATTCGTGGTTTGTGCACAGCTGCCAGAAGAAATGCGTCGAAAATCGGCAAATTTTGCAAAACAAATCTTCAAAATCGTCAAAAAGACTTACTTATTACATCGTCAAGAAAATCGTCATTGAAAAGTAACACTTACTTTCGCTATTTGTTGAAAATTTAAGCTATTTAGCTTGTTTTTTTTTTTTATATATAAAAAAAAAGTTATGCATATGTAGTTGTTGTCTCAAAAAAAAGTTTAAAATCAAACCGCTTTTCTTACTCCTTTTGACTATAAATGCAAGTTTACTTTTTTTTTTTTTTTTTTTTTTTTTTTATTATTCCCACACTAAAATCCCGCGAAGCTTTTTGCTTGTCTGCAGGAGACCAGAGTCTCTGGCGTCTAGTCTACAAGTACCGCAACCCCGGTACTTATAGACTACCTCATTACCAGCTATCCTAGCGGGGCACCCAGACCAACTTAAATAAAAGCGGCAAGCGTTTGTTAAATATAAAACATTAAGATTTTTAAATTTTCGTCCGGCATTGCCAGAACATAAACTTAATTGTAAAAGAACCTCGGTTTTCATAATTAAATTGAGTTAAAGTAACAGTTAAACATGAGGCCTAAAAAACAATGTTTCAAAGAACGTTTTAATGCCTTAACTACGAAATGATAACAGACCAACATAAAAAAGAGCAGCAATCGTTTTTAATTTGTCAAAAATTCTAATGCCAAATTGTATTTTGTATGAAGCATGTGTTATAATAGTATACCGTTCTGTGGTTCTGGGAAATCTTTCATAAATTCTATAATATTCACTTAGAATTATGAAATTTAAAACGTTTTTAAATTAATTATTACATTACAAAACACGAAATATATAATTATAAACAAAATAAAATGTTTGTTTGAATTGTTTAATGCAGTGTTGTATTATTTTGACACAACGTTAAAGTTTTTTGCAGTGTTGTATCCGTTTTCAAAATAAGACCACCTTATATGAATTCGCCTTGGTATGTAGCAAACAGAAAAACAGTGGCGCACAGTGGCTGGAAACTCAATTTAATCCGCCCAAAGGCCAGTTTTTCTATCGCCGATTTTTTAATTTTAGATATATTCGATAGCAAATATATAGAACTAAAGGTTACACTTATAAAATATTTGACCAAATAAGCATAACCACTAATTTTGTTAGTAGATAGTGAGATTTAACATGGTCTTAATATTTCAAAATAAAACTAATTATACTGCTAGATATAACTGTTTTATGTAAGATATATTATAGAGCAATTCCATATGAAAACGATCAAAATTGGCAAATTTTTGGACGACCCCTCTCCGATTTTAAAATAAATAGTCTCAATCGATTGCCCAGCAAAAAATAATGTACCTACATATTTTTTTTTTTTATAGTGACTGGTTTAGTGGTGGTGTACACCACTGTCATGTGACAAAATTGAAGAATTCTTCATAAGGGACCTCATTGAAAGTTGTTTTAAAGCGATCGCAACGAGTGATAGCTCGTTGGAAAGGTATTGAATCAGGCTTTAATTGAAAAATAAAATTTTCCTAATTTTTCTTAGAAATTTACCTTTAAATTTTCCCAAGAAAATTAAATTTTCCGATTTTCCACAGAAGCTCCTAAATTTTCCGGCAAATTTTTTTTTTGTGGATTCCTCATAATTTTTGCTTTAAGAATCAGCAATAAAAAAGTGGGCCCCGACTCCTTGTTTGGACAGGAGAAGAGCATTTAAGAGACCACCTTGTTAAAAATACATTTTAAAAATTATTTTACAGTTAAAAATACATTTATGAAGAAAAAATCTTTCTTATTTTGCTGCTTATACTTAATTACAATATTTATTAAAAATTTCAATTGTCTTGGCATCATTATAAAATTAAAGTAACTTTAAATTTAGCACGTCGGCAGACGAAGAGTACCGCTTTACATTAATTGACATATCAGAAATATTTGGTATGAAGCAATGAAACTTTTGCGTTCCAGTTATAGTTTTGACATTATTATATCTGTTTTGAATTCGTCGCTCCATGGCATCGTGTTCTTTTTGAGTGCATAAAACTGTGTTAATGGCAATTTCCTTGCTTTGAATCCACGAAAACAAATGTTGTACATTTAAGATCTGGTCAGTATATGGCCTTTGCAAACTTGCCTTAGTCGCCATGCGTTTTAGGGTTCCCCCTAACGCATCGCATGGGTCCTTACCGTGGGACGTCGCGAAAAAGTGCCACTCGACCTTGCAGTTTTGTTCTTCTTCAATTATGCAAAGATTGTAAAAATTTTTTTTATTCTTGTACTGAGAAGCCGCGCCGTCTGAGAAAAACGTTACTTTGTCGATTGCATCGAATTTTGGTCTTAAGAATTCAAACAGTTTCATTTGAAATAAATAAACGGACACATACTTATGAGCTAAACTCTCCGCGACAACAACAAGGCTTACGGTCTGTAGTTCGTTATCTTCGTTTTTGAAATAAATGCAAAAAGGATGCACCGTGCACTGGTCGTTTGCCCAGTGATAAGCCTGAATTTCATCCTGAACGAGAAAAGTGTAATTCTCGGCAAAGTCGCTTATCACAATGAATTCATTTTGGGCTAATTTCTCCTTACTTTCCTTTAGAAATTTCGATTGCATCTCGGATATGAAATGGTGCGCCTTCAGTTCATTCAACTTGAATCCGAATTCCTCGATGAATTCCGGAATCTGCTTTACCACGGTCTCAAGGGAACATCTGCCGCTGCTAATTATCCACTGTTTGAAATGCACCTCCTGAATTAACAGGTGTTCAAACTTTTCCGCCAAATATTGCTCTAGCTCGTCAATCTTCGGACAATTGTCGCATTTGGACAGATGACAATTTTCCGTGGGGTATGCGCACAACGACTTCGACAGGAGGTCCCTATATGTTTCAATTTCACCGTGAAATACTTTCAATTTCTTGCATGGAAAGAAAATTAATTTGATGTTTTGATGAAACATGCAAACGCAGACTGAATGCGTTCCGTGCCTGTCTAATGCCAGCACGCATTCTTTTGGTCGTAGGATGGCAAACTTAGAAAATCCCACTTTTTCTGCTGGGTATTTCTCATTGAACTGATGGTATGCTTCGGATAGATTACATAATAATAATCTGCGCTGCTTGTGTACTTTTTCTCAATCTTCACGTGTGATAACATAGTCACGTGTACCTGGGCAGGCGCGGCTGTTGTCATCATTGCAGTAAAAATCTTGAATCAATTTCACCGTTGCTTCGCTTAGGGTCCTTGAGCCAAATTTCTTGGTGGGAGTCGCCAATATGCCCTTCTGTCGAACTAATTCTTTGCTTCTTCTCGCGATCTAAAAAGATGTTTGAAACTGTTCAGATAGACCATATATTATAGACCATGATTGAGGCAGCACAGATAAAATGAGATATTTCTCCGGAAAAGTGGTCGCTAAATTGAATTTTCTTTTCAACTGCTCAATCATTTGTTTGCCGTCATCAACGTCATCTGCTTGACTGCATTCGTTATCAGAGCCTTCATCAAATATTGTCGCGATTGCACTCATAACCTTGCCTTTTTTCTCTTTCCTGTATGTTTCACTTCGCAACTTTCTTTTTCTAATAGGCGTTTCACCTAAAGTGGTAATAGCGTCATTCAAAGGACTCAAAGACATACTGACCATCGGAATGTCTGCCTCACTATCAGATGAAACATTTTGTTCACTTGTCATTTCACTCTCGGATTGTGGCTGCATTTGTTTCAATGCATTTGCTTGTTGAGACAAATCGATTTTACACTTGGGGCAAATGAATTCTGCTTCTTCACCGTATTGTATATTTAATTCATTCATGTATCGCTTCGAAACACCAGTTAATTTTAATACTTTTATCTTTTTCGAACGATGTCCACTATTGTTAAACGGATTGCAGCAAAATTTATTCATTTTACTTTAAATTGTCTTTACAGCTTCACTCTTTACTTTACAAAAAAAAACACTTTAACACTTTCACGTTTAGTATTCAACTGAAATTTGACTCAGAGTGTGTGAAGTATTTATATTTATTTTTTGGTAAAAAAAAATAAGCGATATTTGCTTTTCTTTAATAGGAAAATTTGATTGAACTACTGGTCATAAAATGTTTTTTAAAAGGGACTTAATTGGTTACTGCCAATAAGCCGACCACAGGTCATAAAATGTTTTGCAAATTTTTTAAATTACCAGGTAATAAATATTTCGCCATATTTATGGAAAATCCGTGTTTTATGACTTGTTTCTGCACGTGTCATTTTAGGCGAAATATTTATTACCTGTTAATTTAAAAAATTTACAAAACATTTTATGACCTGTAGCCTCAGTCGGGTTTGGTGTGCCATTACCTGCCACTGCTGCTATTATCCATGGATTTATGGCCGATCTTGTGAAGGCAGGCAGACCATATTCACTACACACTCAACTTGGGGCTCTTAAAAAAAAAATTGATTTTTTCTTCATAAATGTATTTTTAAAATGTATTTTTAACAAGGTGGTCTCTTAAATGCTCTTCTCCTGTCCAAACAAGGAGTCGGGGCCCATTTTTTTATTGCTGATTCTTAAAGCAAAAATTATGAGGAATCCAAAAAAAAAAATTAGCCGGAAAATTTAGGAGCTTCTGTGGAAAATCGGAAAATTTAATTTTCTTGGGAAAATTTAAAGGTAAATTTCTAAGAAAAATTAGGAAAATTTTATTTTTCAATTAAAGCCTGATTCAATACATTTCCAACGAGCTATCACTCGTTGCGATCGCTTTAGTAGTTTAAACAACTTTCAATGAGGTCCCTTACACCCAGGCTACAACTGACATCAAATGGTTAACATTAACACTAACATCATGTTAGTGTTAGGTATAGCCTCCTCATGTTAGTGTTTTGTTTGTATTTTAACAGCGTTGTTAAGCAATCTGTCTTGAAAGCTATTTTATAACATAACTTGACGTTTAAGTTTGACAGACAGCTTTTTTTTGTTGCTTTTAATTAACTTTTTTATACAACTTGTCAAAAATACGCGCGTGGCTGATAAATAATTAAAATTAAAGCGCAAAATAAAGTGCAAAATAAGTTTTCCGAAAATAAATTCATTTTAAAAGCAAATTGGTGAAAAATAAAAGAGAACTTGACGCTACGGTAGCAAAAAAAAAAATATAACAAGCACGTTAATATTTAATATTGTTATTTTTAGCGATGTATACTATGTTTAAGCGCTAAACTTTTTCTTCGCTATGAATATAACACACAACCTGTCTTTAGCTTGTTTTTAAACTTATGTTGTAAGATATTTACGTGTTCTCCACCTAAAACACATTGGCAATTTGACGAAGTTATTCTGCCGGCGTTATTGCTTGTGTTAAGACATCACAAATTGCACGTGTGGCCGTAGGGTTATGAAGAATTCTTCAATTTTGTCACATGACAGTGGTGTACACCACCACTAAACCAGTCACTATAAAAAAAAAAAAAAAATATGTAGGTACATTATTTTTTGCTGGGCAATCGATTGAGACTATTTATTTTAAAATCGGAGAGGGGTCGTCCAAAAGGTGATCGCTTTCATATGGAATTGCTCTATAAAGAAAATAATCATTGGAATTAAGGGAAATTATATTTTAGTTTGCTTGTTGGTCCCGTTTTTTCGTCAAATGTTTGACCGTAGCTTAAGTTATCCAAAAAACTGGAGCAAAATATTGGTAAATCCGGATGTGGCATGCTGCTGGAAGCAAATATTTTATGTTATTATAGAAAAAAATTAATTTTTGTAAATTTGATCAGAAATAAATGATTATTTCTCGCAAGCTATTACCAATGATGGGTTGAAATTTTTTTTTTTGTTATATTAGTGTGATAGCAGTCTTTAAGAAATGGTTCGTTATATTACTGTACCATTTATACCTGATGTGTTATTAAATGTTTTCCCAGGTTAGTTAGGTTTAGTTAAATCCGCATTTGAGTAGAATTTAACTTGTTAGGGTCAAAAGGGAATAAGAGATGTTACTGCCATTAGAAAGCTTAAAGTGTCCTCTTGAACACCATATATGCTTTGGCAATTGTTTGGAACTTTACAGATATTCGGATAAAACGGATTTTTTTTTATCGATTTTTCGAGTTTGTTTAGCGGGTGGATTATGTTTAATATCAAACTGTTATCAATAGTGGGTTAAACATTTTTTATATTGGTAGGAAGCAGGCTTTAAGCAATGGTATGTTATATTCTTAAATTCTTATGCATTTTTCCATAAGTGTAGTGGTATATTAGAGGCGAATGTATACTAATTTTTACTTTCTCAACAAAAGATGGCCATGTTCTTGCGCTAATAAAAAATATTTTCTCCAGAAATATTTAAAAATGTTTATATTTTCGAAAAAAAAGAAGAAAAAAACGTTGAGTATGCTTGTAGAAGAAATTTTAGTCAATTTGACATTTTTTAATTCCACATGCCCTATCCCAAATCAAATTTTTCAAACCAAAAAAAAATTAATTTTAGTAAAAAATTCTAATAATTCAACACACCGATTTTTATACAATTATAACAGTAATGTTTTCTAATATGCCCATTATTTTCTAGAAAATTCTTATCAGTATCGAGTGGTAAATAGTGACAGTATGGCCATTTTGGTTAAAAAAATAATTTTTTTTAAAGCGGGTTTTCCGGAATTGGGAACTAGGGGGATTTCTTAATCAAAAATGGAGATGCCTTTTATCCACTGTTTTAAGATATTTTCGGTCTACATAACATCAAAAGTTCATTGTGATATATCTATCCATGTCAGATTCATGGAATGCAAAACATTAAAACTATTATATATATAATGTAAATGAATGAAAGGGCTTTCAATATGAGTAAAAATATAGTAACTTTAAGGTTCTATTAATATAACATGAATAAAGAAATTATAATAAAATTTGGCAGTTTTGTAGACTAACAAGTTCTTAAACAGTGCACTTAATTCTCAATCTCAATCAAGAGCATTTTCTTCTAAATTCTAATAAAAAACATCAAAAGTTCAACTTCGATCTTAAATTTATAAACAACTGCTAAACCGATTATAATCAAATTAAAACTGTAGGAAACTTCAAGAAGTCTTCTCTCTAGCAGAAGAAAAATTTCAATTTCCAGCCACTGTGCGGCGGTAACACTTTGGAAAATCCGATTGACAGGGCGTATTGAAAAGTAAAAAAATGTCAATAAATTTGTTAGCGTATGTTTGTAAATAAATTTCCCTACAAGAAGACTAGCGGTCATTTTACTATTAAGATGACCAGTATTGCTCACCAATATATTGGCTATAGTTTCTACTAGTTTATTAAGAGCAAAATGAAAAAACTGACCGAAACCTTGTTTTCATTTCAACAAGTGTAATCGTTCTATAGTAACTCCAATTGGACTATATGTTTGTTGGTTATGATATATTATTTATCACCTGTATGATTTATAAATAAAGATCATCCAAATTACAATTAACTTATTTTCATACATACATATGTCCTGTAGGACATATTATTATATTACGATCATAAATATATCGTCACCTAAATTCCAAAATGGTTTTTACAGGGCTGTGGAGTCGTCAGAAAACAGTACTAGTCCGACTCCGACTCACTACTCCAACTCCTACCCCAACCTTGATGCTAAATGTATATGAGACTGGTCCTTATTTGACTTTAAACTCTTTTTATACCCTCCGCCAATAGTGGTGAATGAGGGTATACTTAGTTTGTCATTCCGTGTGAAACTTTTTTATTATGCATCTAAGACACCATAAAGTATATATATTCTGCTTTTTGAGTAATTCTAAGTCGATTTAGCCATGTCCGCCTGTTGGAAACACGCGCACTTTTGAAAAACTAAAAAGATAATGTTGGTGTCAAATTGCTTGTAGTTATCCTAAGCATTTTGGTATTGAAATCCAGCAAAATCCGATCAGTAGGATTAGGGTTATGAAAAAAAATGTAGAGCCACCATTCTACAAAATTGACAATTTTGTTGCAAAAACTAAGATAAAAGGTGTCATAATGCACGGCATGCTAAAATATTTTGCACAAACTCGTTATATATGACTAGAAATCATACTGTAGATCTAAAACCTTAATAAATATTGCTATCATATTAAAATGTGCTACGTCATAGTTATATAGGACTAGAAATCACACTGTCAAATTTCGTAATGATCGGTCCATAACTTACCATAGGCCCCTAAAGCCTACCCCTGGAAAATAGTTTAGTACGCCTTAAACCGTAATAAGTAACGATATCATAACTTAATTTAAAAAATAACGCTAAAAAATTTGTTGAAGATCGGTGTATAACTTACCTCAGGCCCCATATAAACCCTACACTCGGAAAACAGTTTAGTACATCTAAAACCGTAAAAAATAATGCCATATTTAACAAATTTAGGTACGTGACAGTTTTACAGGACTAAAAATCATACTGTAAGATTTCGTGAACATCTGTCCATAATTTACCCTAGGCCGCATATAGAACCTATTCCCGGAAAGCAGCTTAGTATGTTAAACAAAGGGTAACATCGATTGCATTCTTAGCATTTACTGCATTATATTAGCCATTGTGTTCGTGAAATTATTTACTGTTTACACCAGCGTTTCCCTAGTTTTTTAAAACGGCTTAAGTTAGAAACTGGAGTTTCTTCATTATTTGGCGAAGCACCTTGCATTTGCATATGGTTTGAATTAAGGGCGTTGGCATTGGAGGTTCTGTTATAACTAGGGTGCGGTACCTGAATCTCATTAGTGTTTACATGATTTGCTACCTGGGTTTGAGGAGGATTAGGTTTCGGGCCAACCGAACGCTTGACGATAGAGTATACAGGGCCCTTCTCTTCTAAAAATATATTTGTATTTACTACTTTGCGAAAATCATCCTCATGATTCACCTGTATTTTTGCCTCGTTTATCCTACCTCGCTTTATTGCAGCCACATAAAATGTATTTTCACCTATCAACAAAATCGAACTCTTCATTAATTCATTTGAGTTCTGCTTCATAGGGTTCTTCATCCAGAATCGAAAACTGATTGAGGCTTGAGTATTTTTTACTTGTGTTACTGAGTTTTACATTGCTGTTTTTGGATTAATTGTATCATAACCTATTAAAATTTTTTTTGCCGGTGAGGCAACACTCGTAGGTGGTAGATTTGTTGGTGTATTACTATCATAAAGTTGTCTATTTATTTCTGCATTGTTAACATTCATTGTAACATATGCGTTCGTTTTGCTTTATTGTCTGTTTATTGTGCTCTTCTTATTATTTATTTTGTTGTTGTAACACCGAAATAAAAAAATAAATAATTTTTTGCACAGATTATTTGTAGTTTGTGCGTTCCTACATACATATATTTTTTTCTTTATCTTGTATTTTTTTTAGTAATTGTTCACTTTTATATTAAATAATTTACAGTGAAGGAATAAAGTCTACAAGCAACATTCTGTTTTAAGATTTTTAGAAATTGGTAGCGATAATGCAAAATCTTTTTGTACCACTAATTGAGGTACTACTAAATAGTCTACCTTAAACGTTTCTACTTCTAGGAATCAAACGAATTAAACCGAAACAACGGGAATCCCATTCTTTTAGCTGAAGTCGTATTTTGCTTGTCAGAACAAGTATTTAAATTAGTAACATTGTTTTCACTCGTAAATATTGCGTTTTGAAAAATTATTGCTCTTTGAATTGGAAAATCTTTAAGAAATATCTATTTCAGTGAGAAATTTGAGAAAAAAAGTAAAAGGTAAAACATGTCGTTCTACAGTAGAAGCCATTATTTGAAACTATATTTAAGATGGAAATATTTAAAAACATCCTAGATTGGACCGGTCAAAAAGCTGTAACGAATCGATGCTAGAATTATTCTTAAAGAAGGAAGTGCGAATCCGAAAATAAGTCCCTCAAAATTATAGGAACACATTGAATTTTTTTTTAAAAAGTGTGTCCAACCCAAAACCTGACAACGAGCTTTGCATGAGAATGGCTTTAAAGGCAGAGTTAAATGTAAGAACCCACTTATATCTGCAAAAAACCAAAATCTCTATGTTGAGTTTGCAAAAACACAATAATAAGGGTCCAATTCGCTTGTTAAATGATATTATTAAAACAAATTGATGTTACAAAAATCGTATGCGGACTTAAAAAAAACGTCTGTTCTCAACGAGCGCGAACTAATGCGTTGAATGAAATATGGAAAGAATATGATTCTGTAAAAATTTTAAATCGATATTTGGAATTTTGCATCGCCAATTTCGAAGAATTTTTATTTAGGAATATATTAGACAATTTTTTAAGTTTTTTATGCCGAACAATTTTGGAGTCGAAGTCGCGAGTTTCGTTTCGTTCCCGACCCCTCTTGTGGGCGGTTAAATTAAATTATGTTTTTAATATAAAGAAAATATTAAAATAAATGGATTACTAACGCCTTAATGCCAGAAATTTACATTTTTCCAATCACACCCCTCGGATCGACACTTTCAAAACTAATTTCTTTTGTTGCTAATATCCAGAAAATATGAATTTTTTAAGCTTTAATGCAGCTTTTATGTATTTTATTGTATTTAATTATCTGAAAACTAATGATTTATACAAAATTATGACTTCTTGATGATAGTAACAATAAATTTTATTTACAATAGTAACAGCTTATTTATTTAGGTGTTATTATTACAATTTTCTAACTAAAGTTTGCAATTTCTCATCAACAGGTTAAGCATTACATTCCTGTACCATTCGGAATAACTCTAATCTTATGTACACTTTTTCCATTTTACTTGTGATTGAAGCCACAGAGAGGTTGATTTGACATGTTTCGATAGTACCCCCGCTATCTCTTCAGAAATCTTTGCCGTTAAACACTCACAGCCATTCACGACGACTGGCAGTCAATCATCAATCTTTAAGCCGAATTATATTTTACTTGGCTGCTCAAAATTTGTTGTTGTGAATGATAATCTATTTTCAATTGATTTAAAAGTTTTTCCTTCACTTCTTTCTGTTTTTTCATACTTTTTGTGAAGAATTTTTCTTGAGTCCAAAGTACATTGGGTTCAATCCCAGCTTCAGTCAAGAATGAAAAATTTTCAATTAATTTTAATTCATTTCATGCTGTTAATTCCTTTCTTCATTCAAAATAATTTAATCAAAATAAAATTAAAAAAAACCATTAACAGTTCAATAAAAAAAGCACAATTCTAATTATTATTTTTTTTTCAAATATTTGAACAAAAAAATTATAGTCTTTCACAGGAAAAATCAATGTAAAATTTATTCGTTTAGCCACAAAAAATATATATTATAAACCTCGCAAAACCGTAAAAAGTCCATCAAAACACATGCAATTTTTTAAAGTTTTGCGACTTTAATAGTGTCCCAAAACGACAAATCTCAAATTTTGTTCTCTGTCGAGCTGCGTAAATTTGTACACTTCTTACATTTTAGTTTTGGCCTAATGTCCAGCAATATTGGAAAAATACCCCTGTATGCGTCGTTTATCCTCAACGTCAAGCCCGAACCTGTACAGTTACCGCCGAAAGAATAAAAATTTCAAAAAAGAAATCTTGATATCTTCAGGTATTTTAATGTTTAATACCTAATGTTTGCCACAGCTTATACGATACTATACCCTACTCGAATAAAATGTTTATTTTTTTATAATGTTTGTTGTTTGTTTTCTATAACATAATCAATTTTACACAATTATTCCCTTCACCTCATGTGGAAAAGGGTAACATACATAAGTTTGTCATTCCGTTTGTAATTTCTACAATATTGATCTTAGACCCTATAAAGTATATATTTTCTGGGTTCTTATGAGGAGTGAATTTTATTTAATGATGTCCGTCTGCCCCTCTTACGTTTGACATGTGTTTTCCGAAGACCCCAGATATGATAGGGGCTATGTTGTTTTACATTTATTCAGAATGATCGGTCCACAAATGGCTGAGATATGACCAAAAAACCACGACTGCCTTTAATTTTTCCCACTCCTTGTTGGTTTTTTATATAACTTTTTTTTATTTTTTAGTGTTGAATTTAACGCATAACAACACATACAAAAATGATGCCTTACTTTCTCAACCTCGTATCTTAAAAAAATACGGTTTTGACTTTTTCATATCAAACGATTGCCATTTTTGTGTCCTATTAATGCAACAACTTATTATTTCAATACTTTGTCTCAATTCTGTTCATATTAATAAATTATTGAAATAATAAGTTGTTGCATTCATAGAACACAAAAATAGCAATCGTTTGATATGAAAAAGTCAAAACCGTATTTTTTTAAGATACGAGGTTGAGAAAGTAAGGCATCGAAATGTATGTAAATGATTTGCCTATATGTGTACATATTAAACAACTAGTTGCTTCAATATATTCTACTTTAATGCTTTGTTAGGAGCAGCGTTTGTAGTCGAGTTGTCTAAGTTTCAAATGTATTTGTGCGAAAAAAGCGTTCTTTCGATATCGTAAAATTGGCAGATAATTTTAAAAATGGACGATTGTTATCCACACAGTGTTGCCATGTTATTTTTAAATTTTTTTTCCCTTTTTGACAAAGTCGCACATATAAATATCGTCGCACAGGTTTCATGGAAAGAATTATTTACTAAATCACCAGAAAAAATGGCTTGTTTTTTTATGTAAGAAAATGTTACTAAATACGCACGAAATAAGTTTAATTCAAGAAACAATTTTTTGTTTTCCTGTTTTAAGAAACGAAATTGATTACTTTAAAAAAATAAGCTTTATCCAAGCTTATTATAAATATATGTGTGGTTTGGTTAAAGCAAAATATTTCTTTATATAAGAAAATTTTACTAAATACGAACGAAATAAGTTAAAATCAAGAATTTATTATAGATTTTCTTGTTTTAACATGGGTTAAAGTTTTAACCGCTGACATTATTCCTCCGAACATTTTAAATCAATAAAAAGAAATTTAACACATTTTTTAAATAAAGCTAAAAAAAGTACCAAATGAACATTTTTAGTTATATCTAAGATTTTACTGCTGAGTTTAGTTGCAAAAATTCCAAAATTTCGCACAAACATGCAAGGTAATCGGTCGTCGACAAAAAACGCAATTTGATCTTTTTGGCGGTCTGTGATTTTTTTTCGAGACTTCTTAACTTAACTAATTTTACGACTTTTTTTTAAACAAAAACCGTCAACAATGTAAGCAACTAATGTTTGAATGAAGTCAGAAAATCTCAACAACACTTCATTTATGTGTTATTTGTAAATAATAATCACTTAAAAAGGGTTGCGGCTTTTATTTTCTAGAACGACTACTTTTTAATAATGCGCAATGGTATACCTGCAAACAACTAAAATAGTTGTAGTTTTTTTTATTTTTTATTCTTAAATATTAAAGGGTTGCAGAACAACTTCATTCATAAGCATACTGAAATGTTTAACCACTGAAGTTCGTGTTCAAATAAAATTAAGATTACTGAACAAACTGTGTTTTAGTCATGCTACTAGCAAGCACATTTTGTTTCACATCGTAAATACACGCGGTTCAGACAGTGATTTTTTCCATGTTCTTAAGACTTGATTTTTGGTGTTTGTAGGCGAACGGTGTAGAGAAGCAAGCGGGGTAGAGAAAAAAACACAGTAGCATTTTTGTTATGTTGCTTCAATTTATTTTTTATTTCAACGTGGCAACATCTCTTTACAATACAAAACATGGAGCTCATTTAAATTGCTTATTTTTATAAATAAGCAAGTTAAGAAGAATTACCGATAATGGGAAAAATATCAACCCTAAAATCAAGGAGGAAAAATCTTCGTTTGAATCTGTTGTGTTTTTGGAAGCAACTTTTAAAAGGAATTAAAAAAGACATGATTTTTAACTCACGGTCTAAATCTAGTGAAAGACGTTGTTCAATGAAACGGTTTTTGTTTGACAGATTTAAGTCTCTCTCATTTTTTTTATAAATACACTCAACAGCAATGTTGCCACTTTAGTAAATTCATGTTATTTTTTTTCTCTTCCGTTACCTTTACAATAATCTATGTAATTTCTAAAGCAGTTTGAATTTTTTTGGATAACTACTTTTTTATGTACTTCCAAGCAAAACATATTGCAGAAAAATATTTTTGAAGTTAGTGAATTTTTTTTAAACTAATATGAATTTTTTTTTTTGTTTTGGAATTTTTAAAATTTACATTAAAAACATTTAATTTACACTGAAAACAAAGCCCAATTTTTTTTTTTTTTTTTGTTATTTTAATATTAATGCACTTCATAACCTTGTTGCTTTTACTCATCATCCTAATTTTTGTTTTTTTATCTCTCCTGATGTTTTTCTTTTCCTTAAACTGGCAATACTGACATTTAAATCAATGTGTTTTCCCATGAACTTATTCGACATTTCTTCAATAGTTGTTAGTGTTCACATTCTCTTGTATAAATTAACAAACTAACTTCATCTTTCTCGTGTCTTAAACATCGAGTGTTTGTTGCTTTCGTTTCATAGTTATTCATCTTACTGAATACAAACGAAGCGAATACTAAGTTATAATGAAGGTTTCATGAACATCATTATAAAGTTTCATGCAGATGTTTATTAAATATGGAAGTTGGCTGTGTTGGCATATTTTCTTTAATTAAACCTCATCACCTATTATACACAAAAAACAAACTTATACAAAGAAATCGGTTTTAAAAGAAGAATGTAGTTATATGCCTTATTTAATGACGATATTTTTGTGAGTTTGCCGGTTTGAATCCCACACACTTAATTACTTTAAACTTTTTTGTATTTATAATTTTTTTATTTAAAAATTTATAAAAAAATTTATCAGGTTTTGTTATTTAAATTTTATATGACCAAAAAACTAAAATCCTTAAAAAATACTGTTTCTATTATTTTCTTATACCTTTTTTATAATTAAATTTGTTTAAATATATATATAATATATTTTAACAATAATAATATATATTTCAACACCATTGTGAAGGGTATATCAGATTCGGCATAGTCGAATATAGCACTCTTACATGTTTTTATTTAAATATGTGGTTGTAAAGAGTTTTCTATATAGTGTTTTCAAAACAATTGGAAAAGGAAATAAGAAACGTAGTTTGACTAAATAAATATGTAACATTACTTTTATTAAAAAAAAGTGCGCTTACGACATTTTGGTTTCAGATAAAGCGGACCCAAAAGGCTGTAACTAACATAAAGAAGCAACTTATGGTTCTACAGTTTTTTGAATTTTGAGTTTGAATTACATCCGCATTGGTTTTCTATACTTGATTCTAAGCTTTGGTTTAAAACAAAAAAAAAACATAAATAGTTATAAATTTATACAGTTTTTTGCTTCTCATGTAATGTAATAAAAAGTGCAGTAACGGTCTTTTACATTTAAGGGGACGATATATTATTTGTTTTTTTTATGTTAAATAAGTATGTATTACGTTTATTTTTTAGCTTCGGGAGCAAGAGCATCTTCTATAAAAATTAAAATGCGCCGTCTTGTAATTTTTAAAATATAAAAAAAAAACGCCAAAACGTGAAAAAAGGGTGAACAGATAAGAAAAAAAAGTAAAAAGCGCCAAAAGAAAAAATTTTAATTTGTGGAACAATTTTGAAAATGTGTAGTTGTGCCACTGAATTTACACATTAAAAAAAGGAAAATTTTCACTCATAAAAGTTTAGAAACCTAAAAAAAAAAATTAATATAAAAAAAGAAAATTAAAACTTGAAAATACATGACTGAATTAATTGTTAATTTATTTAATTTAGGAGAAAATAAAAACTTAAATAATAAGATTACAATTCATTAAAAGGGAGAATAAAGATTTTATGGAAAAGAATATCTGCTTCATATACCTACTACGTTTATACGCAGCATATTCGCAAATAAAAATTATTTGCGATTAACGAAATTACTGTTTATATGTCAATTTTCTTACAGAAAATTCTTATTTTTATGATGTCAGACGCAAGATTTAATCATTTGGTAGCACTGAATGTATATAACCTTTTTATTTTTTTAAATCAAAAATTAAAAAAAAAACAAACATTATTGTGTATTTGTATATTTTATTTGCACCATTTTCAGTTAACTTTAAATTTGTTGTCAAATGGATGAACCACATCGGAATAAAAACTTAAAACGGTTAAAAGTGTGGCAATGTTTAAATGGATGAACCACATCGGAATAAAAACTTAAAACGGTTAAAAGTGTGGCAATGTTTAAATATTATTTGCAAATAGTGTCGTTAATCAGGAATTGTTTTCGTAAGTTAGCTATTTGCAAATAAAAATTTAATTCACTGCTTATGCGCAATTTTCTCTACTTGCAATATAATTATTTACGAATAAGCTGTGCGTATAAACGTGGTAATAAATGTCATCATGACAAAACAAAGATTTCAATGAAATACCTATATCTTTGCTAATCTTTAAATGAAGTTCGTTATTGTAACGTACCGTGTTCACAGAACACATAAAATAAGAAAATAACATTTTTAGAATTTGTATATTTGTACACAAACAAAATACGGTACACAGCGGTTGCGAGCTGAAGAACACAAATACTAAGATAACAAACCGACCTTGTTCTGGCGTACATGTAGTGTTCTTTAAGCGTTCGCGTTCTGTATTTTCATGCGACTTTTTAAATTTTTTTTATTTTTATTTGCAACATCCTCCCTAAACAAAACCAAATGCAGTAAACGTATGATCGGCAATACACGTAGATTAAAAGTTCACTACGCGTTCACTAAAAAATACAGAATGCGTTTCATATAGAATCATAAACTAATGAACCGATTTAGACAGTATTTGCCTGACTACCCGGCGCTTAACATAGGCTTTAAATATTTGTTAAATTCCAAAGTAGTCGATTCCACATCCATAAAGAGATCTGCCTATCTGGAAAAAGGTAACCGTTAAAATATCCAAATTTTGAACAAATAGCTTTGTTATCAAATCACGACACTATTGATGGTATGCGATAGTTTTTGAAACTTACAATTTTTCCTACAAAAACATTTATAACAAATCAGTAAGGGACTTTATACAAATAAATCTTTATACCATAGAATATGTAGCATGTCACAATGTCCAGTGACATAATGTCCATGGAATTTATGGGACTTTTAAAAGTGTCATAAGGTCCGCGGGCATTATTACACTGTTTGGTGTTCCTTTCATTAAAAACAACATTTTCATTAAAAACTAAATCAAATTAAAAAATTTCACGATATTTTGTAGAAGAACAGTTTAGTAACTAGCCTAACACAAAGTTCTTTGTCATTGCATTAAAGCATAAACCCAATGTTTGATATCTTAAATTGAAGTAAAGTGAAATTAAGGTTGTTTTGAGGTTGAATCGTTCGAAATAACTGTGTGAATGGTCTAAGCTCTAAACAGTGTGTCGTAAAACTTTTCTGTCGTTGATTTCCAAATAAATAGCAAAATGCAGCCATGGCCTGGAAATCGAATTTGAGTGAATTTAAAATGGCACAAGTATAGAAAATTATCTTATTTTAAAGGTTTAAGAACTACTTATCTCATTGTATTCAACAAAGTCTTCAAATATTTTATTCAAGAAGTTTGGAGCATTTGAATTTTATTCATACATTTTAAATTTAATTTTTTTAGAGTTTTCACAACACTGAAAAGATAATTTCGATGCCAGAATTAGCCACATGAAAGTAGACCGATTTAAAATGGTGTGATAAATTTTGAGAAATTTTAAAACCCATTTCTGAGTTATAGTCTTACCCCCTTATGTAAAAAAGTAAAAGTTCACATTAGTTAACCACCACATTGAATTAAGCCCAGTCACTTTTGCTGAGTTTAATGTGATGGTTGACTTATTCGAACTTTATCTTTTTTTGCATAAGGGGGTTAATCTTTTGTTTTAAATACAGTTCAATTAACATTTTTAATATAAAATATAAAAGAATATATAAAGAAAAAGGCGAGGCAAATGTATTACAAAACCATTTTTGAAAAATACTGAGAATAAACATTATCGATTTTAAATCGTTTTGTTTTCAAAATAGTTTTCATCACATACTTCATTATTAATTTGAATAAAATTAATAAAACATATTGAAAAAGTGTTTTTGGCTTGGAAGAAATGGAATAAAATTTTAAACATATTATTAAAATGAAATATATGAAAAATAATATTATAAATATTTAATATTTTATTTTTATTTATTTTTAAATTTTAATTTTTAAAACTATCAAACGTTGTTAAACGGTAAAAGTTTATCATAAAACAATAATTTAAGCAAAAAAACTAACGAAAACTATCGATACTCGAAAACCATCGATAGTGGTACCGATAGTTTCAGACCACTAGCTGTAATGCCAATCTAGTTTTATAACAAAATGTATATAATAACTTATGATAATAATCACTGACTAAATTAAGAATGATTGATAAAATTGTTTGATTTTAATTTTCTTTCAACATACTATTGAATCTAAATGAAGAATTATTTTAACAAAATTGGTCACGTGTTTCTTTTAACTCCGCATACGATTCTTTTTTTTTAACATAAATTTGTTAATAATATCAGTTTAACAAGCGAATTTGGACGCTCACTATAAAAGCGAACAATAGAATATTACTATAAAAAAATTTAGAAAAAATACAAGTAAAAAAATATACCTATGTATGTATGTACGCACATACATACTTGTAAATAATCTGTGCAAACAAATATTTATTCTTTTTTCTTTTATTATCTCCGTGTAACAACAACATTATACATAATAAAAAGAGCACAGTCAACAAAAATAAAAAATAAAAAAAAAACGGTGAAAAAAACAATAACAATGAAACAACAACAAAAATAAATAATATTCATGCTAGTGAAAGCAATGTGGAAATAAACATAACAACAGAAAACAATACAAGCGTTACCACTGACACCATAAACCCGAACATAGACGCAATGGAGAACAAACAATTTGTTTGTCAATAACCACAAGTGCATGTTGGTATGGACAGGTATATAACAGTGCTTAAACTTGGTCGCAGCCCTGCCTCTAGCTGTAGCCTCGGCCTCGAAAGTTCCATCTTTTGATAGAATAAATTAACAAAATCGTTTTGCAATTCTGGAGGATGAATCTTCTGAAGCACTTTACGTCATAAAAACGCCAAAGCCACCCTCGATATATCTTAGAGAGCAAAACTCAAGTGAGCTAATAAAAAGTTTAATCTCGGTGATAGGTGAAAATTCGTTTTACGTAGCTGCAATCAAGCGTGGTAATATAAACGAAACAAAAATAAAGGTTAATCACGAGAATGATTTTCGTAAAATAATTAATAACTTTGAAGCACTTAAAAAAAGCTTCTATACATACCAACTGAAAAGCAGCAAAGGTCTTCAGGTTGTGATAAAGGGCATTGATTCATGCGTGGACTCAGACGAAATAAAGACAATTTTAGAAGAAAAGGGCTTCAAAATAAAAAATGTTACAAATATTAAAAATAGGGAAAAAAATCCCCAACCACTATTTCGGGTGGAGTTAGAGCCCGGCGATGTTAAGCTAAAAAAAATGAAAAGGAGCAACTGTGGTGGTAATCACACTGCCAACTATAGAGGTATGCCCGGTATATTCGATTGTCAAGCGTTCTGTTGGACAGAAACTTAGGCCCTAATTATTTACAACGCAGCGCAACGCCAAACAATAACATTGAAAGCACAAACAATGTCATACATATTTTGTAATTTTGTTGTTGCTTTCAACAGAAATTCATGTACCGTTTTAAAATTTTCAACGACACAAGCAATAGAGCGTTTGAAATTTTAAGACGCAATGTGAGTTTCTGTAGAAAGCAACAACAAAATTACAAAATATTTATGACATTGTTTGTGCTTTCAATGTTATTCTTTGGCGTTGCGTTAGTTTTGTGGCGTTGCGCTGCGTTGTACATGATTAGGGCCTTAATTCCCCTCAAACGCAGGCAACTAATCAAGGAAACACGTACGGCGTCCAGATACCTCAGCCAAATAATAACAGAACCTCGTACGCTAATGTATTAAAATCAAATCCTTTGCCACTGCAAGGTGATTCAGCAAATAATGACGAAATTTCCATTTCTAATTTAACTCGGCTAGAAAAAACTATGGAAACATTAGTGCAAACAGTTATCCATTTTACTAAGACAATGGGTAACATGATGCAAGAAATGTTAAGAATGCAATCGATGTTATTGCAAGCTGTACTAAACAAGCCATGAACTTTTTAAAAATCTGCTTTTGGAACGCAAACGGCATCCGCCAACACAAAAATGAACTAGAATACTTCCTTAAAAATAAACAAATTGATGTACTGATGGTTTCTGAAACTCATCTGACCTCCAGAAATACGTTTAAAATCAATGGTTATATATTATATGATACCAAAGACACTCGAGACAGAGCTTGTGGCGGTTCTGCCATTTTTATAAAGAACCGAGTAAAACAATACTTAATGAGTGATCATCGTGAAGATTATTTCCAAGCAACAAACATTTGCGTTGAGGAATTAAATCAAAACATAGTAATTTCATCATTATACTCCCCACCTAGATTTTCTATATCAGAAAGATAATATAATAAATATTTCAAATCATTGGGATCCTGCTTCCTGGCAGCTGGCGATTATAACGCTAAATACTCTTTCTAGGGGTCACGACTTATTACACCTAAGGGTCGTGTTTTGTTTAACACAATTTGTGAAATGGATCTAAATGTGGTCGCGAGCGGACAAACAACATATTGGCCTACTGATCAGCAAAAAGTTCCAGATGTCATCGATTTTGGAGTGGTTAAAAACGTCCCCGCAGAAACGATTTATGTTGAAGCTTCCTTAGAATTATCTTCTGATCACACACCTACAATTCTTACTATAACAAATCCTAATAGAATTGTATCTCCGTCTGATTACTTAGTGACGTCAGCCACTCAAATTAATTGGTTAAACTATAAAAAATATCTCAGTACCCACTGCACTGAAAATATTCCGCTTAGTACACCGGATAATGTGGATATTTCTATTGTAAATTTTGACAGTTATCTGAAACTAGCTGTTCAACATTCTAGTATAACCCTCAAAAAAACCAAAAATAGTAAAATATATTCTGCAGATGTCGAGCGTCTCTTGACTGAAAAAAGGAGAGCTCGAAGAGAATGGCAATTGCATAGATCCCCTCAACTTAAGAATTTACTAAAAGAGTGCACAAAAAGGCTAAGAAAGTTACTTCAGTCTCAGAAAACGGCTTCCCTGGAAAAATATCTTAAGGAACTTGATGCAACTTCTCAATCAGACTACTCATTATGGCGTGCAGCTAGAAATCTTAATAGACCAGTTATCACTAAACCACCATTAAGAAACTTAAATGGAAGTTGGGCACGAAATGATGAAGAAAAAGGAAATATTTTTGTTAATCTTTTGAAAAACGTATTTACCCTGCATACATCTCCCGATATTGCAGTCGAGTTGCCACCTGTTCCTGTTAGAGCTGCTGTTCCACTTAGATTTGAGATAAAAGAAATCGAAAAGGCTATTCATAATTTAATTCCCAAGAAAGCCTCTGGTTTTGATAAGATCAGCAACAAAATGCTTTTAGAGCTACCCAGCATAGCAAAGAAAATTATTCTCTTGTTTTTTAATGCTATTTTACGCCTTGAATACTACCCACAAGAATGGAAAGTATCCTTAGTTACAATGATACCTAAGCCAGGAAAGGATCCTACAAAAGTTGAGTCATATAGACCTATAAGCTTATTGTCTTATGTATCAAAGCTGTTTGAGAAGCTGTTAGTGTCAAAATTAGCCCCAATTTTAAATGTAAATAGATGTATTCCTAACCATCAATTCGGCTTTAGAAGAGAACATAGCACAATTGAACAAACCCATCGTATAGTAAACGCCATAAAAAAGCCTTTGAAGAAAAAAAATATTGTTCCGCCCTCTTCATCGATGTTTCTCAAGCTTTTGATAAAGTCTGGCATGAAGGCTTATTACATAAATTGAAGTTGAACTTACCAGTAAACACACACAAGCTATTAGAAAGCTACTTAGTCGGTCGAAGGTTTATTATTAAATAATGTGATTTTTTAAGTTCTCCTCAGCCAATTGACGCTGGAGTCCCTCAGGGAAGCATAATGGGCCCACTGTTATACCTTATAAATACCTCAGACAGGCCAACAAACGACCACACCCTCACTTCAACATTTGCTGTTAATACAGCTTTTTTAAGCGTACACGAAAACTGTCATGAAGCATCCCGTTACTTGCAGGATCATATATTTGAACTGAAAAAGTGGTTAAAACAATGGAGGATAAAGGTCAATGAGCAAAAATGCGTACTTATAACATTCACCTTGCGTAGGGAGTCATGTCCCCCTATTAAAATCAGTAATCAATTAGTGCCCCAGCAATCGCATGTTAAATATCTCGGTATTCATCTAGATCGGCGTTTAACATGGGGCACTGCCTCGGCCTCAAATATCGAAAAAATTCAAAGGCGCCAAAATAAACTTCTTCGAATAATCACAGTCGCTCCCTGGTATGTTAAAAACTCTAATATTCACAAGGATCTCAATGTGCCATTAGTAAAAACTATTATTACGAAGTACGCAGCAAAATATTTAAAAAGGCTTGAGTCGCACCCAAGTCCACTAGCTCGAAATATTTTAAATGACAGTGGCCACTCTAGATTAAGGAGAAGAATTACTGCAGGACTCATCCGACGAGAAGACCTCTAAACATCTACATATGTGAACAGAAACCGTGAGGAGAAACATTTTCGTCTAGCATTGGCAGGACAAAAATAAAGTATTAGTATAAGATTTGATTAATTATTGTTAGTTCATATTTAATATATGAAGATTCAATAAATAAATAATGAAAAAAAAAAAAAAAAACAAATTGGTCGTGATCATTTAGAATCCTTACTCCAGTAAAATCTACGTATATAATGAATATACTAGCTGTTTAGTCCCGGCGCTGCTCGGGATTTTCTATATAAAAATAAATTCATATATTACATTTTATATTTATTAAAAACCCTTCAATATGACCTTTAATCAAAGGCATTTTTACAAGGATGGTATAAAAGGCCTTTTAAGAGTCATTAATTGAAAGGCCTTTTAACATACCTACCTTTCTTAACAACCCTTCAAGATAACCTTTATTCTAAGGCCTTTTGACAGTCATTCTCTGGAAAGCCTTCTAAGAGCCATTAATTTGAATGCCTTTCAAAAGCTCTGGCGAAAGAAAGGAAAGCGGAAGGCCTTCCCCGCAATGACAACGTATGTAAAAAATATATGAGTATGGAATGGAGGCTTCTAGAAGGCCTCCGTACTCCTTTTTTTTCCGCTGGGTCACTATGCACTCATGTATGAGCGAAATATGTACACACAGCTGAATATGATATTACGGGCTAATTTCGACATCATTTTTGGGATTTTTGGCAGAATTAAGTCTTTCGAATAGGTAAATTTAATCCTTCAAGGAATAGCAACTCAACTATAGTACACATTAATTTCTTAATATTTAACTGAATTATTAAACATTTTGAAAATAAGTCCTCCAAGATGTCCATATTTTTATCAGGGGAATGACGAATATCTACAAAACTTTCTTAAATTACGATTAAATTACTTACTTTCAAAAAAATTGTCATGAATTGGAAGTTTATCAGGCATGTCATGAATTCCGTTCGGAATGGAAATGATTCCGTAGTTACCATTCCGATCGGAATGGTTTTAGCTTCTATAGATTCCGTTCGGATTCATTAAACCTCAAAAAAATATGAAACCACTTTTTGTGTACTAAATATGGCAAGAAAGAATTAAAGTATGGCAACATTAAATAGACAAATTCCGTTTATTTTTCTTTTTTTTTTTGGAAAGCAATTAGAAAAAGTAAAATTTTTTTATTTAATTCAAATAAAATTATATTTATTTTAGATAAGGAAGCAAAAAGACAGCGTGCTTTACTGATAACAATGTATTTTGCATAGTTTGTACACCTGAAAAATGCTTAAAATATGAATTCCACTTTGAAAAATGAAAGTGGTATCATTCCGAAAAAAATTTTAGTTTTATATTTTCCATAGAAGCAAAATACGGAATCAATTCCACTTCCGAACGGAATTAAGCTCTGTGACATGGCTGTATATTTGAAATAAACTTCAACTTAAAAAAAAATTTAAAAAATTATAAAAGATATTGAACTTTTTCTAAAAAACAGCACCAGGGGAATGAGGAACTTAAGTCGAAAAGCTCATTACGACAGACAAAACAAGACTGACTTAATTTTATTAATATTGTTGGCGAAAATCCTGCCACATAAATAGGCAGTAGATATAATTAGTCAATTCACAAGGTATCCTAACATGTCATATTGTCAAAATGTCCTAATATTTCGCAATGGTTTAAAAATATTGTTGTTGGTTTGTTAACAAAAAGTGTCTTAAATAAATAGAACGTTGCTTGCTGTGTTTATTGTGCTGTCGTAATTAATCAGAAAAGTCCAGCGCTGAGCGGCTGAGCCGTACAACAATATTTTTAAACCATTGTGAAATATTAGGACATTTTGACAATATGACATGTTAGGATACCTTGTGAATTGACTAAATGTTCTTTCAAATTTGAATTATTGCAGGCTTTGAAAACTTGAACTCTAACAAATATAAGACTTTACAGGGGAATGTCGTACACAGAAAAATTAATTTTTCCAATTCAAACAAGAAATTTTAAAATCAAAACTTTTTTATTTACAGCCGGACCTACAAACGAATTTGCATATTAAAAAAATTTTTTTTGCATTTCGCTTATTGAAAAAAACTCGAATTTTTTCAAACAAATAATTGTTATTATTGGTTAAATTTGTGTTTGATATTAAAAAAATTTTCAAACAATAATTTAGCTGAATCAAACAAAAAAGTTAACTGAACTTAATACAAATTTAATGAATCAGTGAAGAGCGGCTGACCTTGGGACACATTTTTCTTTTTATTTTTTAAATAATAATTTCCGAACACCAGTCGTCTTGTTGTACACAATGGTTGGTTCTTTCCCCCTCACTGTCGCTGTATCCTTTGCTTGGCTACAGAAGAAATCTCAATTAAAAACAGCAGCATTACGGCCTGATATGATTTTCATCATTATTTTGCTTTCAAAATATGATGTATTTAACAAAAAAATTAAATAAAATAGAATACGGGATTTTTTTCATTCCTTTTTATCAACTTTGAAACCAACCAAAACATTCTGTTTTTTAGTTTTGTTTTTGTGGCAACACAAGCCTTGAATCGTTTAATAACAATCGCTTTAATAATAAACTTAGCCACGCTATTTTGTCATGTTTTTTAGTGTTGTACTTTTTTAATGCGTCCAAAAATAGACTGTATGTGTTTTTTGTTGTTGTTCATTTTTTTCACTTAAAGTAGTGTTGCTTATGATCAAAAAAAAAAAATTCAAAAACGACCACTTTAAAGAGCGTTAAATATTTCATACAAAATTTTGAAAACATGAAACCAATAGCGCGTATATCATATTTTTGTATAGTTGTCAAAATTTTTGTTGCTAAAATAAAAATCAAACAAAAATATTTATAGAAACGGTAAACAAAATTTGTTGAAATTAAAAAAAATTTTAAGCAAGGGTTTGCTGGAAAATATTTGAGCAATAATTTTGCCTGTGTATACTTTCAGGGACAAAAGGTAATCATCCATAAAAATATTAATTGATAAACAATTTTGCACATTACAAGAAAAAAAGAGATAATTTAACATTATTTTTTTACTTTGCACTAATTTAATTAAAAAATTATACACATTTTTTGGTAGAAATTGAGAAAAATGTAAACGATAGTCGTGTTAGGGACAGCCTGGGTAATGATATTTGAACACATAGGCAACTCTTTGACCAATCTTAGAAAAAACTCTTAGTGACTGCAAAGAAACTATAAAGCGTAAATGTATAGTAATCAATGACGTGGAATATGTTTTATTTGTCCCTATTTAAGTATCCAAGATCAGCAAATTAGCCGGTAATCTCAGAAACAACCATACATATAAAAAAATATTGTTGATAACTTCAATGTTATCAAAAATTGGCAAACACACGTTTTATGTTTTGGAAAAACCACACAAACATAATTATTAATTTTCCAAAAACCTCTTTATTTCCTATTTTCAGCCCGTGTGATTTTTTTACTAAATATTTGTAAACTAAGAAAATTAAACTGAAGACCTTAGTTTGCATATGTAAATATGTTCATGTATCTGCCTACCTACAAACAAACTATCTAGTAAGATAAATACCCACATACGTGCATATGCGGGATGGTTTTAATTAAATATACCGTTCCAATGCTCATTTCCCATGCACTCCATATATTTTTTACTTATAGTTTTTTCAATATTTTTTTGTGTTTACCATTTTGAGCAATAATTTTTAAAATGTATGTTAAAACTTACCTAAGAGCTTTGATACCGCACCCTGTTGTGTCAACATATGTTGCGCTATATCGTACCCCCGCAAACCACTGAAACGTGAAAGTTCCAGTATTCGTTGCTGAGAAACCAGGGCACTTAGGGTGGTTGGTGATGGCTGCGTGTTGGCTCCGCCCGTAAATAATGCAGCACCCGGTGGAATTTGTCCAGAAGCAACTAAAGTCACTGAAAATACAAACAGTATTGAACTAATTAGTTTACATCTACGAATAAAAAATTCATTTGTCTATTGTAAAATACAATTTACTTATTTATAATTAAGAGGTCTTTGGTGGCTTTTGAATGCATGTAAAGATTGTATCGATCTTGAATTAATCAAAAGAATCAAAATTTCAAATAATTTACATGTCGATTTTTACCAAAAAGTGTATATATATATACATTTTGAGTTAATACTAGGGTATTCATTTAATCGGGCCTTTACTTTAATCGGTTAATAGCTCGATTAATTAATCGATGTTTTGATTTAATCGGTTAATAGTCGGCTAATTTTGTTATTGCTCGGTTAGCCGATTAGTAATTTTTTTTAATTAAGTAATTTCAATAAATAAAATTACATAAATTATTTATTATTTAATGTTTATTAGTAAAAAAAACAATAACATAACAATTCTTGAACTAAAACGAGCAAACAAAAACCTAAGGCATAAATATGTAAGAAATATTTTTTAATTAATAAATAAAATTAATTAAAAAATAAACTTTGATATCATTTTATTAGTAATTGCAATAGTTAAATGATATCTTATAAAATAATCTTTTAGAAAAATAGTTTGGTTTAAATGTTTAGGATTTACGCGATTCTTTTCTCTAGTTTTGATGAAACTTGTCTTAGAAAAAATTCTTTCACTTATCGTAGATGTTGGAGAAATTGAAAACAACCCAAATACAGGATATCTGATTTCTCGGTCCTTTTCCTCGATTTCTCTGAGCATATAAAATCTTCCATCATGTCATTAGAGTACTGTTTTAATTTTTTAACATTTTCAACACTTATTGTTACGGTTTAGTCTGTTAAAAGTTTGATATGAGAAGCAGTGTGACCAGATATTAAAAAATGCTAAAAATAATGCTAAATTATTTTAAAGATTTTTGTTAAAAATGTATTGCCCGTATGAAATTTTATTCGAAACAAAATTCAAAACATACAAAATTAAAATATATTCAAGACTGCATCTGGGTCGGCTTCTCTCATGAATGGTTACTAAGGAAGACAATAGGCAGATGTGATGTAATTGTTACTTAACAGTCAAACACTTGCTAGAATGCTCACTTTTCACAACCAAAGGAACTAAATATTCGGGAAAAATGTAATATCATCTCCAATTTTGATAACAATTATCATTAGTTTATCTGAACTAACTCTCAAAAAAAAAAATGAAAAGAAAGAAAAAACAAATTAAATATTCATGTTAAATATAATAAAGGGATAATTATTAAATAATAATATGAATAAACGTATTTAATAATATATTTTTTTTAATTTTTACTTACATTTTAATCTATTTTAAATAAAATCACACTAACAACACAAAAAAAATGTCAAAATGAAACAAGAATGAATCGTATGAACAGCATGTTTGGCAATCTAGTTTCAGAAAGCAAAACGATTGTTTTATGTCGTCGTATGAACATAGCATTATTTAAAATGAAGATCACTGAACACCTTCTTTGTTTGTATGAAAAAATATTTTCAAAACACATACCTTTTGTATATAAGTGTTTCGTCTCAATAATAAAAACACAA
Source organism: Pollenia amentaria (assembly GCA_943735925.1). Classification (NCBI taxonomy): domain Eukaryota; kingdom Metazoa; phylum Arthropoda; class Insecta; order Diptera; family Polleniidae; genus Pollenia; species Pollenia amentaria. The sequence goes on from OX031009.1 coordinate 85,809,772, forward strand.
TAAATACAATACATATGTTATAATCCTACAAAAAATTTTGTTACATCGGTTAATCGACTGAAATTAACCGGTTTAATTGTTAATCGAACATAGCAATTTTAAATTAAACGATCAGTTAATCGGGTTGTTATTAATCGGAAAACCGAATGAATAGCTAGTACCCTTTTTATGATCAAGTGAGATATGTATTTTATTTAAAGAACAATAGTTTATGTTAAAATTTTAAAAGCTGACATATTTAAGAAATTCTCTCATCTGAATACTATATAAATAACAAGTAAGAGTGATATATTCGGCAGTGCCGAATTTTTAATACCCTCCACCGGGAGTTCGATTATTTCAGGAGTGGAGCTATGAAATATATGTAAGCCAATTGTATAAAACCTGATCTTGCAGTATTATAATTTTTTTTTCCTATTTTAATAAAATATCATGATTCGTTTCAAATATATGATTAGGCGGTCTGAAGGGATTTTTAAGTGATTGGAGCTAGCTTAAATTATAGATCGTCCCTCACAAAATTCTGTAAAGTAATTTCAAGTATTGAAAAACCTAAATTAGATCAAATTTTTATAAAATAATATAATTTTTAGAATTAAATGTTTCCTTAATTGCTTTTTAGATGTCCCATTTGTAGAGGACTTTGGTAAATTACGAACCGATTATCACAATATTAAATAGTGTAATTTCTAGTCGTTAAGTGCTAAATTGGACCAAATTTTGCCACAATATCTATATCTGTTACGGGCTTAGTCGTATTCAAATGGTTTTTCAGAGTGGGTTTAATATGCGGTCTATTATAAATTATGAACCGATCTTCTCGAAATTTGGCGGATTAATTTTTTAATCTTACGAAACTATGGAAGACTACACTACTTCTAGACCATTATTCGTTACGGTTTCAGGCATACGAAAATATTTTCCGATACTGGGCTTATGGGGCCTATGGTAAGTAATGGACCGATCTCCCCTTGGTGAAATTTCTAGTTTTATAAGGCTATGATGAGCTAAAATTAACTACAAGAGCATTATTTAATAGGGATTTAGGCGTACTAAGGTATTTGTTGAGTCTGGGCTTTATATGGAAACTATGGTAAGCTACAGACCGATCTTCCCGAAATTTAGTGGTGGCATTGATAGTCTTATAAGTCTCTGATGCATCCAGTTCTATAACAATAGAATAATTCGTTGCCTTTTTGTTGCATACTAAATTATTTTCCGAGAGTAGGCTATATATGGCGCCAATGATAAATTATAAGCCGCACTTTCTGAAATTTAATATAATTTCTAGTTAATAAAAAAGAGCTTTTCCAAAATTTTAACAAAATCTTATCATTCCGCCATCAATTTACGTTCAGTTTTTTAACAAAAATCAATTTTTTAGGGTGGTTGTTCCATAACGGTTAATAAGTATTATCATACTTAACCGATTGTGCAGAATTTCAATTAAGGTATGTTCAGAGCTAACAAATATTTGGCGAAATAATCTAAAAAAAGCGTGACCAGTAAATTGATCAAATTTTACACAGAAAAAATTATTAAATTTCTCCAATCACCAAATTTGTTCTAAATTCATAATATCAAGCAAACAAGTTGTTGATTTTGCACCTATTACATTATTATATTGATTACTAAAAATTTTAAAATTTTGAAAAAATATTTTCAATAAATGATATTTTTAGTTTTAATTAAAAAAGTGATCAAAAAACTTTGCTATTTCAAACAATGTGTTAATTTATTTAAATAAATATTGACAATTCCCAACAACAATTCTACAAGTTTATTTTAAACGAAAAAAGGCAATTAAGATTTTTAGTTATTTAAATAAAATTTTAATGGAAAATTTATTTCAAAACAATTAAAATGTTAATTAAATCAAAATTATATTTTTAATTTTCTTTCGACTAAAAAAATAATTGATTCAATTATCACATTAACTTAATTTAAATACTTTTTAAACCATTTTTTTTTTATTTGATAAAACACTTTTTTCTGTGTAGATTTATTTGTAATAATTTTTTTTGATTTACTAAATTTTATTTGTAAGAAGACAATTGTATATTGTTATTTAGAAACTGTTAAATAATGATTGATCTAGCCAAACGTGTTGCAAAAGCAAATAGCTTTTAATTTAAGCTAGTGGTTACGTGTAGGACGTCAAATATTTTATAGGTGTGAACATAGCTTTAGAAGAACTATGATAAGTTTGACACCAAAATTATTTTTTTTCTGTTAAGTCGTTCGGAAATGACCGTGATTTTAACACACGGACTATATCGACTAGGGCGTAGATAATATATACTTGATGTTGTCTTAGATAAATATTAAAAAAGTTTCAAATGGAATAACAAGCTTAGTCAGTGTTGCCAGTCTGTGTGTAATTACACATATTGTTTTTTTTCCACAATAAATAAATTGTTCATGGGGTCTATACGAGCTGCAAAATTTCATTGTCAACACCATATGTCTATGTGTAGACCGCAAACACATTTATGTGCACATATGTATGTATATTGTGAAATAATTGCTTAAACATCTTTTAAGGAAATAATGCTGAACATAGGCTTTCATATTTGGTTGTCATTTCTTTGACATTTCTTATTTGCGCGAATATTCTGAGTGGTAAGTTCCTAATGTTTTATTAAAAAATAAAATATATTTGTTCATGTACCTATACGTAGTTAATTAATTAATACCTATAATTAATTAAATGTATTTGCTTCAAATTGAACCACTCTTGCTAAAGTAGCTTTAACTTTTTGGTTTTGTGTGTGTAATTTTGCTTTAAATGTGTAATTAGGGACACAGTCATATGTAAATTCCAAATTCTTCATTGGCAACACTGAACTGAGTATATGATAATTCACCACTACTGGTGGAGGGTATAATAATGTAGAAAATGTGGATTTAATGAATTAATTACACAGGGTCTGCACCTAATGCCATGTTTCCACGGTACGTGCTTCGCTCTCTATTCATGCTTCACACCCTAATCATGAACGAAGCAACCTGCTTCGCCATACAAAATTTTGAGAGCGAATCAGGTAGATTCATTTTGAATCTACTTGTGAAACATGAAAAATTCCTATCTTCTCTAATTTTAATCGCAAGTTTATCTGAACTAGCTGAATAAATCGATTGTGTCAGCGTTGTCAACTCAGTGCGTTTTGTACCATTTTTGGTGCTTTTTAATAATGATGAAAATATTAGCTTTATTAATTAGGAATAATTATTATAAATTTGTTATCTCTTTTCAAAAAAATTTAAACAGAATTTATTAAATTAATGTACGAAAATTTCATCTTTTTTTTATTAAGTTTTTTGGTTTAATATAAATTTAATATATTATTGTTATATTTTTAATATGAAAATGTTAAACTATATAAATATATTTTAATAAAAGAATAAATAAATAACTATTGTTAATTTTAAATCCTTACTTTTGATCGTTGATTTCTTTTTTAAAAATGTTGTATAGAACTTATGTAAATAAAAAAAATTTGTTACCTAATACAAATGAATACAAGCCAATTTGTTTATTTTTCTATGTTTTTTTATTACTATATATTATTTTTATTATTATTCCTTTACAGGTAAATCGCGAAATGTTGCAAGGGTTGTTTAGTTTTTCGATTTATTAACTTTTCTAAGCGGTATTAAATTATAAAAAATGCATTAATAAACAAAGATTTTTCAAAAATAACACACTAAATTTTTTTAAATTACTTAGTTTTGATTACAATAAATTAGCATAGGTGCTACAACCGACTTTCGTCTCCAAAAACTTTTTGGAGAGCGAATTCTATTTCTTTTTGAAAATTTGCCAGCCCACTATTACCGACATTATTGTTATTTCAGGTTATAGAAATTGAACCAGTGATTGCTTAATTACGTTTTCATCAAAACTTGCTTTAATATCAGAAAATTTCGGTACATGTAATGTTTTCCTGTGTGCATTTTCCTATGTGTTTTCCACAGTCTCGAGAGTTTTGTGGCGTTTTATTATTATTTTTAAGATGGCTTCTTCAAAAGTACCACTTTCTGCTTAAAATCTTATCTGATTTGTGATGTTTTGCCATGATTTGTTGACATTTTTTATTAATACGCTCAGAAAAGTTAACTTACTGCCTGTGCTTGGAACTTTAAACAAAATTTCAAAATTTGTTTTTGTTTTAAATGTAAGTTAAAACAAGCTACAGTCAAAAATTAACAAAAGTCTCTCAAATGTATTTAAAAAAACGAAAACAAAATAAAATAACATTTGATTCCCTACGGAATGTGCGATCAGTTTCGCACTTTGTTTAAGTAAATAACAGTTTCATAAAACTTAACAAAAATATGGTTCAATATGGTTTTACTCATATGATTTACATGTATTCGAACAATTGCTTAAGCCAACTTAAGCACATTATGGTTCGGTCTTTAACTTTTTAGAGCGGCACAGAGGCGCTAAAATTTATTGAGATTAACTTTTTCGCGATTATACCGTATTTTTAATATAAAAATATTATGCAAAATTAATTCAATAAACTTTTAAAATAAAAAAAGAGTCTAAACTTGGTGCGTTTTTTTTCAAATGATACGTTTTTTCTCCATTTTGGTGCGTTTTGGAAATTCAATGTTGACAACCCTGATTTGCTTATTAAAGACAACTGTCAAATCGAAGCAAGTATATAAGTCGTGTAAACGCCATGATTCATTAACATGATTCAGAGAGCGAATCAGGTGATTCAAATCGTCGTGGAAACATGGCATAAGATAATATCTGATATAATATCGGAGAACACGTCGACAGAATGAGAGAAACATTTCTCTATGTTAATCTTAATATTAAACAAGGGGAACACGTACCTTATAAGATTTCATAATCGACTGATTCTCGTACAGTAAACTTGTATAGTTTTTATTATTATTTTAATTAGGCTTAAGTTCATTGAATTTAATTTGCATTAAATTATTTTTATGAAGAAAGGAATTTTTACAACATGGAAGATTAATTAAAATTGTTATTGATAATTTTCATTCTTGACTGACCTGGGATTCGAAGCCAGGCTGTCTGGCGTGTGATTCGAACCCAGGCGGCTGGTTACCCTGACATGTTTCGACCTCAACCACTAGGTCTTCTCAAAGGGATTTGCCGTCTTACACTCGCAGCCATCGATGACTGCTGACGTCAGTAGTCAAACATCAATCCTTAAACCAAATTGTATTTTAACCTTTGGTAGATCGAAATTTGCTTTTTTGAATGATTATCCATTTTTAATTGATCTCACATGTTTTCCTTACTTCTGTTTTTTCGTACTTTTGTCAAGAATTCTTCTTGAAGTCCAAAGTACATTTTTTTTTTGTTTTTTTGTCTTTCTTTTTTCTAGTTGACCTTTTTCAGCACAACTTGAAGGACAAATGTAAACATAGCTCGTGCCTTAGCTGTTAACAATAATTAGTATTGTGGTTATTTTATTGAACTGTTAATGGTTTTTAATCCAAATTTAGATATTTTAATTAGGCTTAAGTTCATTGAATTTAATTTGCATTAAATTATTTTTATGAAGAAAGGAATTTTTACAACATGGAAGATTAATTAAAATTGTTATTGATAATTTTCATTCTTGACTGACCTGGGATTCGAAGCCAGGCTGTCTGGCGTGTGATTCGAACCCAGGCGGCTGGTTACCCTGACATGTTTCGACCTCAACCACTAGGTCTTCTCAAAGGGATTAAAAATTCCTTTCTTCATAAAAATAATTTAATGCAAATTAAATTCAATGAACTTAAGCCTAATTAAAATATCTAAATTTGGATTAAAAACCATTAACAGTTCAATAAAATAACCACAATACTAATTATTGTTAACAGCTAAGGCACGAGCTATGTTTACATTTGTCCTTCAAGTTGTGCTGAAAAAGGTCAACTAGAAAAAAGAAAGACAAAAAAACAAAAAAAAAAATGTACTTTGGACTTCAAGAAGAATTCTTGACAAAAGTACGAAAAAACAGAAGTAAGGAAAACATGTGAGATCAATTAAAAATGGATAATCATTCAAAAAAGCAAATTTCGATCTACCAAAGGTTAAAATACAATTTGGTTTAAGGATTGATGTTTGACTACTGACGTCAGCAGTCATCGATGGCTGCGAGTGTAAGACGGCAAATTCCTTTGAGAAGACCTAGTGGTTGAGGTCGAAACATGTCAGGGTAACCAGCCGCCTGGGTTCGAATCACACGCCAGACAGCCTGGTTTCGAGTCCCAGGTCAGTCAAGAATGAAAATTATCAATAACAATTTTAATTAATCTTCCATGTTGTAAAAATTCCTTTCTTCATAAAAATAATTTAATGCAAATTAAATTCAATGAACTTAAGCCTAATTAAAATATCTAAATTTGGATTAAAAACCATTAACAGTTCAATAAAATAACCACAATACTAATTATTGTTTTTATTATTTTATATTCTTTTTTTTGATTTTTTAATTTAAAATATTGTTTTAAATAATGGTGGCCTATTATTGTTTTATATGTGTGTTTGTATGTGTATTTTTGACAGCTCATCTTATAAGATAGTTATTACAAGATTTCTCATAACAAATGTCACATAACATTTATTATAATATTAAAACTAACACTATTTGAGAGTATACACGTAAGATAATACTCTCTGCGATTGAATTTGACGTTTGCTGACATAAAAATCTTATCTCAGGTGGAGACCCTGTGTTATGTTTTTTTCATTCATGAAACTTATTACTAGGGAGATCGAACGGTTATTATTCGACTGGGTTTAACCTGTTATTTAAGCTTTGCCCAATTCGGTTATTTTTAAATGCCAATTTTTCTAATACCAAATAAACCGGCTATTTTGGTATAATAAACCGGTTATTTTAATAATCTGTAATATATATACGTTTTCCTTACTCTTGTTGCAAATGTACCCGTAATTTAATTATCTTTCTAACTTAATATTGAACAAACTTGAACTTTTTATGAAGAATGTCAAAACATAATGTAACTAAAGTCAAAAAAGTTATGAACAATGTCGATACAAATCGCTTATAAAAGGGTGTGTTTTTGTAAAAAAAAATCAAAAACTATTTAAAATACTACAAAAACGTGTGCAGCTAAAAATTAAATACTAATTTTTACGAGAGAATTCTAAATATTTAAAATATTTTTATATAGATGTTTTTTCTGGAGATATTTCGAACAGGATTAAAGACACAAAGTAAGGTGATTGAAGTGCCCTAAATGATAAGTGGCGAAGGGTTTTCCACGTCACGATTTATTAATCACCTTTAATTAGTCCATAAGCTTGATGTTCTCCAAATAAAACTTAACCCCGTTCGAAGTAGTTCTAAATAGTCGAATAATAGTACTTGACTAAAATACGCTGCCAAAAATGAATCATTCGGTGAAATATTAACCCGTTGTGTTGCCGAGGACGGAATGCCCCTTAAGGTACTAAACACTCTTAAATAGTTCGAGCATTTCCTTATGCTTAAATCTACAACATTCCGGCGGAATCAGTTTTATTTATTAAAACACCAAGAACTAAAAAACAAAATTGAAGAAATCAAACAATGTCATCGAAGGTTTCAAATTGTAATCGACGAATTGGCAAATATTTCATATAAAAAGCATATTCATATTACTAATCGTTTATAAATTGCTGCAACAAAATCGTTTGATATACAACTTTTGTTTGCAACTTTTCAAAAATATGGTTAAAGTCGTCTGATTCATATAGAGATGCTTAACCACCAACATATTAAAACTCATTTAAAATAAATTTAGGAGAATATCTCAAATAAAAAATGTATTTTCTGTAATATTTTATTTGCTTTTGCAAAACATTTGGCTAGATCAAACATCATTTAATAGTTAAAAATAATTGTTAAAAATAAGATTAATGTTAGATCAATAAACTGGTCTTGTTTTTTTTTGGATTTTATCGTCAAATATTTGTTAGGTCTGAAAATACCTTAACTCATATCTAAGTATGTATTTTGTTGGTTCCTTGCCTTTTTGAATTGTTTTTTTTTTTCAAATTAACGTTGTAATACAACAACTTATTTGATTTTTGCCTTTTTATGTATTCGAATTAAGACTGGTTATCTGGTTATTTTAAAAATATTTAACCGAAAACCGGGTTTTTTTTAAATAGGAACTATTCGTAATATTCGCAAACCGGCTATTGAAAAAAGTCGAAAAATCGATCTCCCTACTTATTACCTATTGTTCTCAGCAAAATTTGTTCCAAGATTATTCTTCAGTCTTTCAAAAAAAAATTCAAAATAGGAAGACATCGGTTTCAAACGTTGGGTCACTTGAGGTGAAATCACCCATATACATATATAAAAAAGGACATACATATGCATATATTTGATTATGTTTGAATTATTAATTTTGGCTGGTTATTTTAGTGGATTTGTATTTGTTTTGTTTTAGAATATACTTTTTTATGAAAAGAAAAAATAAATTTTCTTTAAATTTGAAATAAAACTAAATTTTCTCAGTTAGTGTTAAAATGCGAATTGGCTGTTTTTGGACTCATCAATAACGGCGTATTAGCTTGTTTTGACTTCTAGCTTTACAATTTCTGTCTGTTTGTAGAACGCGAGCGCAAAAGTTACTCGTTTAACTTACATTTAAAACAAAAACTAATTTTGAAATTTAAAATTTTAAAACTAAACAAAATTAGAAATTTTGTTTTTGTTTTAAATGTATGTTAAGCAAGTCACCTTTGCTCTCGCATTTTACTACAACTTTTTTACGGCAATGAAGCGAAGCATAAGTAAAATTTATTTCTCGTTGTCATTTTATGTTGCTTTCGCTTTAACTATTTGTTTTTCTTGCGGCAATGAAGAAAAGCAAGAGGGAAATTTATTTTGTACGTTTTTGTATGAGAAATTTGCAGCATTCCCCAAACAGTGGCGTGTAGAGTAAAAAATACTTAATAAACTTTAAAATAGTTAACATGGAGCAAAATTAATGCTCAATATTTCAAAAATTAATATTCAAAAAATTCGTGGAACCGGTTAAAATTAAGAAAGGGGGGTATTCAAAATTTATATGTATACCCCATACCTAGCTCAATTTTTTAAAAAATGGTCGGTATTTTTTTAACTTTTTAGTTTTTATAGCACTGATACCACTTTTTAAGTACATTCCGGTTGTTACAGTGACTCACGACCAGAAAAAAAGTGTACCTAAAAATGTCGGCGGCGCAAAGTGATATTAGGACGAAAGAAAAATACAAAAAATAAGTTTGTTAAAAAGTAAAAAAAGCTTTAACTTTGTATGCTTAAGAAAAACAGAAAATTGATCCCAAAATTCATACAAATTTAAAATCTGTAAAATGTGTGATAATTGAAATATTTTTGAAAACTCATTTTGTATTAAAATTGTTATAGTGTATGACCGCGCATAATACCATTCGTTTCTATTTAAACGTAAATATTATATTAAGTATTAAGAGCTAACTGATGATTTTTACATTTTCAAACAAAGAAGCTTTCTTAGACAAGATCTTTTGGTCGTTATCCGATGAACGACATCTGTAAACGGTTCTGTAATTTACCATGTTTTCAAAGATCATGAATAGACCCTGCTCCAAGGAACCCCAAACTGCCAATATAACCTCTAATAGAATTACCCGTAGCTCTGTTTTTACCGTATGTCTGCCGACTTTAAAAAATTACACAACTACAAATTTGTGCAGTAATTCAGCAACAACCATTTAATTTGATAAATTAAAGATTTTTACTTTAACAATAAAAAATTGCTATGCCCCAGTCGGAAATGAAGTTAACTTAAAACTAACTTACTGGGCATTTACACATGAAAGAAGTTTCTTGAAAGTCGCAATACACTCACTTTTTTCACTAACCCATTTACATTTTTCTATTTTCAGTCCAACTTTCAGCTAGCTTTCAATGAAAATTTCAAGAAAGCGATTTCATGAAAGTAAATGACAATAACTAAGCAGTGCTGCCAATTGAATTTTTTTTTTTTCGTATATACAAAGAATTTTAATATATTTTTTCAACTAAATAATTACAACACAATGATCCTAATTAAAATTTATAAATATCATGAAAACTAATAAAAATAAATATTATTTTGAACGAATGCCTGAAGTTCGGCGTGAATAATTGGCTCGGTAACTCTGAAACTTGATATAAGCATAACAATAAAAGAAGAAGAAGAGAAATTTTTGATAGAAGTTCGCCCTTAAGTCCCAATTTCCACAATGCAAGTCTTATTGATAAACTTATCACATTTTCTTCTTTGAATCAGCTTCGGCGTTTTCACAATGCTTATCTTATTGCTTAAATATTACCGTTTTATGTATGCAGTACACACGTATGTGTGCGTTTTTACATTGCGAATGAGAAAACAAAACGTATATGACGAGTACAGCAAGCTGAGTACTCGTTTATTTTCCCCTCGTCACTCTCGCCTACAAAGTAGCAAGCTGATCAATAATACTTGCATTGTGGAAATTGGGACTTAACGCCATTTTGAAAATTAAATTTCACTTTCACGTAAATTTTCATGAAATTTTATTACTTTTTTGTGAAATTTGTGGTGATAATACATACGTATACAGAATTTACTTTCATGTGTAAAATGAACCATTGTTGTACAATGGTTCATTTGATTTTTCGGCAGAGTGTCCTCAAAACAATTGACTCACAACTGTATCATTTATAAGTTAGTTGAGAAATCAGTTGCAAATTATTTAGCAAAAATTCAACTATATGTTGTACCAGCTAATAAAAATCCGACATGGACAGGATAGATTTAAAATTTAAATCATAAATTTTAAATAATAGATAGGCAAACACATACATGTGTATCTTATAGTAAAGTTAGTGCTTTTTTAATCTCCCGCTATTGCTGCACTGCAGCGTTGCCATAATTTTTTTTTTCAAAAAAAAGCTGCATACTTATAAAGAAAAATACTAGATTCTAACTTAAAAAAATGCGCATACAAATAACCCAAATAAGTATGTATAAAATTTATTTAATATTTTAGATATACGAGTAATACAGAAACAATTACAATACTATTTTATTGGCGAAAATAGTAGGCTAGATTTGTAGGTCAAAAACGTACGTTTATACAAACCGTATTCGTTATTAATTGGCAAAATATAAAAACATGTTTATAGAAAAATCGAAATGTTGAATATTATCCATACTGTTTGTAATGATTAGTGCTAAATTCAATCATTAAAGCTTGCCACTGTTATACAGTATACGCTTAGCAAATTAGGTAAAATTATGCCTTAAGAAATAAAATAACAAAATTTGAAGTAAAACAAATTGTAATGCAATATATGCACAATTTACAAAAAAAAAAAAAAAAACTTATTGTTTAAAATAAAGAAGTACACATTTGGCAACGCTGATCAAGCAACAAGCGCAACACAGCCTTCTTGTACGACAGATCATGCGAGATCAGGGTTGCAAAATGAGAACATCAAAATTGTACAAGCTCATAAAATTGTACTTCTTCCACCCCAATTGTACCAACAAAAAATTTTTATAATTTTTTTTTTTATTTTAAATAAATTAAATAAAATCTACAAAAACATAAATATAACAAAAAATTGTACATTAAAATTAATTTTTGTAATAATAAAATTACCATTTGTTCTTTAAAATAAATTCATGAACATACTGAAATGTTTATTCAATGAAGTTCGTATTCAAACAAACTTCAGACCACTGAACAAACTGTTGTTTTATTCATGCTACTAGCAAACACATTTCGTTTCATATGGCAAACACAAAGACTTTGTTCAATGAAACGACTTTTGTTGTACAGTTTTCACTCTCTCTCATTTTTTTATATAAATACTCAATAGCAATGTTCCCACTTAGTAAATTTATGTAATTTTTTCTTTTTTGTGACCTTTACAATAATATATGTAATTTGTAAAGCATTTTTTAAATTAAATTTAAATTTTTTTCCTAACAACTTTTTTATGTACTTCCAAGCAAAACACATTGCTGAAAAATGTTTTTGAAAATTAAATTAAATTTTTATTAAGTGTAAAAATTTACATTAAAAACAACTAATTTACATTGAAAACAAAGTCAAATTTGTTTTATTTTTATTATTTTAATATTAATGTACTTCCTTATCTTGTTGCTTTTACTCTTCATGGTAATTCTTGTTTTTTTTTTATTTTTCCTAATGTTTTTCATTTCTTTCAACTGGCAATACTGACTTTAAAATAAATGTATTTTTCCATGAACTTATTCGACGTTTATTCAGTGGTTGTTTTGTTTCAGAGTTGTTGGTATTCATATTCTGTTGCTTAAGTAAACAAAAAAACTGCATCTTATTCGTCTCTTAAATTTTGTGTGTTTGTTGCTTTCATTTCGTAGGTTTTCATTATACTGAATACAAACGAAGCAAATACAAAATTATAATGAAAGTTTCCTGAACATCATTATTTAGTTCCATGCAGATGTTTAGTACAAAAATGTTTAGTATAAAAAAAACTACACTACGTTATAAGTACACATGAAAACGAATAATAAGGTACATAAAAAATATATCGATATATTCATGAAATCAAATTGTTTTTTGATAACAAATCATTTGCTATTTTAAAACTAAAAAGAAAAGAATTTGATGACCTTAACAAATCTTTTGTCTGTAAAAACCGGAAACTGTTCTTTCGTTTTAACAATATTTTGGAAGGAAAAAATCCTTTCCACATTCCCCTGGGAATAATTAATCAAATCTTATCCTAATATTTACTTTATGTCCTGCCAGTGCCAGACAAAAAAGATTTCTTCATCACGGTTTCTGTTCACATATGTAGGTGCTTATCGCTCATCTGATTGGGTGAGTGCTGCAGTGTCTCTTCTCCTTAAGTGAGTGTGGCCGCCATGATTTAAACCATTTCGAGCTAATGGACTTGGGTGCAGTTCCAGCCTTTATTTAATAAATAACTGCATATTTCGTTATCATAGTTTTTACTAATGGCACATTGAGATCCTTGTGGATATTTGAGTTTTTGACGCACCTGGGAGCGGCTGTGATTATTCAAAGAAGTTTACTTTGGCACCTTTGAATTTTTTCGATGTTAGAAGCCGAGGCAGTGCCCATAACTGAATACCGTAGCACTAAATTGGCTTTAAGATAGAGTTGTAAAGTAGAAGTTTGCAATCGAGACTAAGAACAGAATTTCTTCCAATAAGCCAATTAATTTGAATTGCTTTAAGCTTCATTTGAGTTAATTAAGCATCTATATGCCATTTTCACGTTAAACGCCTACCTAGATGTATAGCGAGTTATTTTACATGCGAGTGTTGGGGTATTATTTGATTATTGATATTAATAGGGGGGCATGCTTCCCGACGCAATGGGAATGTTCAATTATATGATCCTGTAAGTAACGAGATGCCATCTCGTTAGAGGGCCCAGGATGCTGCCTTGTGGGACTCCAGCGTTAATTAAATGAGGAGAACTTAAAAAATCGCCTTCTTTAATAATAAATTGACGACCGACTAAGTAGCTCTCTAACTGCTTGTGTATGTTTGCTAGTAAGTTTTGCTGCAATTTCAGTAATAATCCTTCATGCCAGACTTTATCAAAAGCTTGAGACACATCGATGAAGAGTGCTGAGCAATATTTTTTTTTCAAAGGCTTTTCTTATGACATTTACTATTATATGAGTTTGTTCAATTGTGCTATGATTTCTTCTAAAACCGAATTGATGGCTTGGAATACATCTATTTTCATGTAAAATCGGCGTTAATTTTGACACTAGTAGTTTCTTAAATAGCTGTGAGATATTAGATAATAAGCTAATAGGCCGGTATGACTCAACTTTTGTGCGATCCTTTCCTGGCTTTGGTATTATGGTTACTAAGGAAACCTTCCATTCTTGAGGGTAGTATTGAAGGCGTAAAATAGCATTAAAAATAATAAGAATAATTTTCTTTGCTATACTTGGAAGCTTCAAAAGCATTTTATTACTGATCTTATAAATACCGGGTGCCTTCTTGGTGTTTTAATCACAAATAGCCTTTTCGATTTCCCTAAACTCGAATCTTAGGGGAATAGCTGCACTAACATTTACAGGCTTTAACTCGACTCCTATATCGTGAGATATATTAAAGGTAAATACATTTTTCAGATGATTAACAAACAGATTTCCTTTTCCAATATCATTTCTTGCCGAACTTCCATTCAAGTTTCTTAATGGTGGCTTAGATATAACTGCTCTATTGCGACTTCTAGCTGCACGCCATAATGAGTACTCAGATTGTAGAGTTGCATCCAGATCCTTAAGATATTTTTCCAGGGAAGCCATTTTATGAGACTGCACTAACTTTTTTAGCCTTTTTGTGCACTCTTTTAATAAAGTCTAAAGTTGGGGGATCTGTGCAATTCCCACTTCGAACTCTCCTTTTTTCAGTCAAGAGACGCTCGACATCTGTATTGTTTTGGTTTTTTGAGGGTTGTGCTGGAATGTTGAACAGCTAGTTTGAGATAACTGTCAAAATTAATAATAGCGAGATCCATGTTTTCCGGTGTACTAAGCGGAATATTTTCTTTGCAATGGGCACTTAGATATTTTTTATATTTTAACCAATTTATTTGTGGGGCTGATGTCGATAAGTAACCAGACGGAGATACGATTCTATTTGGATTCATTATAGTAAACAGTTTAGGTGTGCGATTAAAAGATAATTCTAAGAACGCTTCCACATGAATCGTGTCTATGGGGATGTTTTTAACCACGCCAAAATCTATGACATCTGGAATTTTTTGTTGATCAGTAGGCCAATAAGTTGGCTGTCCGCTCGCTACCACATTTAAATTAATTTTAGAGATTGTATTAAACAAAACACGACCCTTTGGTGTTATGAGCCGTGACCCCCAGAAGGTATGTTTAGCGTTGTAATCGCCAGCGGCTAGGAAACAGGGTCCTAATGATTTGTAGTATTTATAATATTGGCTTTCTGATATAAAAAATCTAGGGGAGAGTATAGAGATGAAAGTGCTATGTTTCGATTTAGCCCTTCAACACAAATGTTCGTTGCTTGCAGATAATCTTCACGGTGATCACACATTAAGTAGTGTTTGATTCGGGCTTTTATCAGAATAGCAGAACCTCCGCAAGCTCTATCTCGAGGGTCCTTGGTATCATATAATATGTATATGTTATATGAATCAATAACCATTGATTTTTAACGTATTTCTTGAGGTCAAATGTTTATTTTTAAAAAAGTACTCTAGTTCATTTTTAAGTCGGTGGATGCCGTTTGCGTTCCAAAAACAAATTTTCAGACAGTTCATGGCTTGTTAAGTACAGCTTGCAATAACATCGACTGCCTTCTTAACATTTCCTTCATCATATTACCCATTGTGTTCGTAAAGTTATTAACTGTTTGCACTAGTGTTTCAATGGTTTTTTCTAGACGACTTAAATTAGAAACAGGAGTTTCATCATTATTTGGCAACTCACATTGCATTGGCTATGGTTTGATTTTAGGACGTTAGCGTAGCATGTTCTGTTATAACTAGGCTGCGGTACCTGAATGTCATTAGTGTTAACTTGATTTGTTGCCTGAATTTGAGGGGGATTAGGTTTCGGTCCAACCGAGCGCTTGACGATAGAGTATACAGGGCATCCTCTATAGTTGGCATGTGCTTTTCACCACACTTGCTGCATTTTTTACATTGGGGTCGTTTTTAGACTTATCGCAGAGAGCTGTACCATGTTATTCTCCACATACAACGCAAACAGGGGTTAAATGGCAGTATGCATTAGTATGACCAAATTCTTGGCAGTTTAAGCAATGCTCGGGACCATTCCTTTTGTGCGGCTCCTCTATCGTTATTTTCCTATACAGGATATATTTCAGACTGTAAATGGGATGCGTTTCGTTTTTTAAGCTTAACGTCGCCGGGTTCTAACTCCACTCGAAACAGTGGCTAAGGATTTTTTTTCTCTATTTTTAATACTTATTACATTTTTTATTTTGAAGCCCTTCTCTTATAAAAACGTTTTTATCTCACCTGGGTCTACGCATGAGTCAATGCCTTAATCACTCCCTGAAGACCTTAACTCCTCTTCAGTTGGTATGTATAAAAGTTTTTTTTAGTGCTTCAAATTTAGTTATTACCTTACGAAAATCATCTTCACGATTAACTTGTATTTTTGTCTCAATTATACTACCACGCTTTATTGCAACTACATTTAAAAAAAAATTTTAAACATATCGTTAATACGTGTTACAGTATGACAATTGTTTTATATGTAAGGTGGACGTGGATGTGGGCTGATTTAAGATTATTATTATATCTATCAGCCGTGCCACAGATTCCGTTCTGAAACTGTCAATTCCGTATTTGGCATTCCGTTCGAAATCATTTTTAGTGCTTTAGATTCTAATTGTTTTCATCAGTCCGAAATATTATGGCTAAGCGTTTTTTATGTAACAATCAGTATTTACACAGGGTCTCCACCTGAGATAAGATATACGATTTTTATATCAGCAAACGTCAAATTAATCTCAGAGAGTATTATCTTACATGTGGACTCTCAAATAGTGTTAGTATTAATATTATAATAAATGGTATGAGACAGTTGTTATAAGAAATCTTATAACAACTATCTTATAAGATGAGCTGTCAAAAATACACATACATACACACATATAAAAAAATAATAGGCCACCATTATTTAAATGCGTAATTTATTCATGCAAATAGTGCCAATCTTGTGAAAAGTGCTTAAAAAACAATATTTCAAACTAAAAAATCAAAAAACTAAACTAAAGAATAAAAAATAATAAAAACGATGCAAGTTTACTGTACGAGAATCAGTCCATTATGAAATCTTATAAGATACGTGTTACCCTTGTTTAATATTAAGATTAACATGAAGAAATGTGTTCTCTCATTCTGTCGACATTCTCTCAGATATTATATCTGATATTATCTCAGGTGGAGACCCTGTGTTATCACTGTATATTATGGCAGCAAATCAGTGATGTTAACTTTTATATTTCCATTGCCTTACGGCCCTCTGGATATTACCCTTTTTAAGAAGAAATTACCTAACGCAAAGATTTACAATCAAAACAGTAAACTTTTAAATTTTTAATATGTTTTAAGAAAAACTTAAATGAAAATTTTTGTTTTAAGATACATTTTAAACCAAAATTATAATATTTTTTACTGAATATGGCAGTAAAATCATATACATATGTTTATAAAGTTGAAACGTTACTGACTGACTGATTCATCATCGATTAGCCTAATTGCCAGTTATGTCTTATATTTAATTATAACTGAACTTAGAAAAATTAACCGTTTATTACGAGTAAAAATATAATAAGTAGAAATACATACATGTAGATATTTTTTACTTTGTTTAAAACTAAAAAGTTTTTAGCGATTTATTACAGTTATATTGCCGGGGTATCACACGATTAAAATTTTTGACTTACTATTTAAGTTACAATACCAGTGTATCAAACAATTTTTGGAGCCTCAACCACAATCCTTCGATTGACCTAAACCTTCGTAAAGTAAGGCGCGAGCTTCCAGAATACGATCCAGATCATTTTCGTCTCCACCAGTAAACGTCTTAGTTTTATATGGTTCTCCATGTTGAGGTATTATTTGCTCTCCACCAAACATTGAGGTTACAAATGAATGCACAAAATTAATGTTGAACAACCGCAAAAACGGTAACTCGGTGCAGTTCTACGAACCAAGCCATTAACCAATGCAAGCTGACAACGCAAAACCCAGTACAACGAGCGCGAGCTGCTTCTCCACTCAGAGCAGTTTTACGAGTGTACATGTACATAAGGTGCCCGTAGACGACATGTTTTTTACATCTGACTTGTCAAATTTTCCACTGCATAACACACGTCGTGTGTTACCTTTAAAACGTTGCATCTGTAAAAGTCGGACGCAAAGTCATCTGACAAAATTTAAATTAGAGCGTGCTCTATTTCCTTCTGACAAACCATCTGACATCAGCTGTGTCGGAAATCTATGCCGGCGAAAAAACCGGCAGCGGCGGTGCACTATTGATGGAATCATTAACCGGCTGAAGTAAATATTTTTCAATACCGATGTATGTATGATAATTTCACCATTGAATATAAATTATGTCCATGTATATAAAAAATAAATCGTTTTATTAAAATATCCTAAATTGGTTTCTTCGAATTTAAAGAAAAATTTTTAAGATGTCTGAACTCTTTTACGGCGCAAATAAAAATTTTTGTGGCGGCAGCACGATATTTTGAAACCGAGAACTACTTTGGTTTCTGCAATAACTATGCGAAAAAACAGAGACAATATCAGAAGCAAATTTTATGTACGTGTGTGACCAAATATTATAAACCTTATGTAAAACAGCAATTTTGACAGACATGCACAATTACATGTGACTTGAAAAGTAGACAAGTCAGATGTAAAAAACATGTTGTGTACAGTGGCAAACATACAAAGTGTATAATCATTTTTTATTGTTACACTCAAAAGAAAAAGCGCTATAGCGCTGTCAATAGTACGGTAAATATGGATTTTCCCATATTCATAAAAAATATTTTGGGTTCATAGCAGGTTTATGAAACACATTTTCTATGAAACTTTGTTCAATAAACATTTTATTAGTCAAAAATATTTTTTATGAATATGGTGGTAAATGTTTTTTTAATAAATTCATATGTTTTTACGTTGCAAAATGAATAATAAATAATTATTTATATATATGTAGGCTTAAATTAACTTTCTGTACGAGTCTGCAATGATGCATGTTGTTCAATTAACTGATATGTAAATACATAACAAAAAACACAGCTGCTTATATTTTTGTAGCTGTCGTCTTCAAAATAATTCAGTGGCTGATTACGCAACTACAATTGCAGCCAGCAGCATATGTAGTCGTGTGTTCGTGTTGCCTGCTGTCTCGAATGTGTTTAATGCATAAAGCAGACCATACACGATTCAATTCAATTGTCAACTGAGTCGGTTGTTGTCGAAATCAAAGCGTGTATGGCCTTGTCAGTTGATTAGTTTGACGGTTGTCGAGTTGGTTGAAGAAAAATCAAAAGATTTTGATTTTTTCAAGTTGACTACTAAGTCTTTCAATTCGATTGTACTGTGTGTGCTCAAGTCTCTTGATCAGCTGTCAAAATTTATGTAAAAAAAAATCTAAATTTGACAGTTGAACTAAAATCTTTCAATTCAGTTGAAGAAGTGTGTGGCCAAGTATCAATTCAGTTGAAAGACTCAGTTGACAACTGAATTTAAC
The DNA here is from genome assembly GCA_943735925.1 of Pollenia amentaria. Lineage (NCBI taxonomy): Eukaryota > Metazoa > Arthropoda > Insecta > Diptera > Polleniidae > Pollenia > Pollenia amentaria. Next base: position 85,829,079 of record OX031009.1, read on the forward strand.
CGTGTATGGGGCGCATAAGACCTGAGTGTTCAAAATTCTTATTTACTCTTATTTGTATAATATTTTTATATATAATAATTGTGAAAAAAAGTTGTGTATAAAAATTTTAAATAACCATAATAATAAAAAAAGTGTAATAACATTAAAATGCGTTATTGTGCAGTGTGTAAAAAACATTTTAAAAGTGGATGCAGTACGTTATTTTCAGTGCCAAAAGACCCAGTGGAGAGTGAAAGATGGGGGGAAATTTGTGGCAGAAATTTGGACCCATCACATGAAATTCGCGCAGACCATTTTTCGGAAGCAAGCATTGTACGCCAAAATTCCGGTTGAAAATTTTAATTAAACAAAATAGATACATGATAAAAACAAAACACATTTTTCTTAACAGGTGACACGTTTTTGACATTTTTACCATTTGTAAAATGGTATGTTGTTTTTTTCTATTGTTGCATTGTTGTAGTTTTGCGCAGACCTACTAATTGGGCCATGATAAATATGTAAAATTTTTGTCCGTCCTTATAATTTTGTTTATGATTTTTTTTTAAAAAAAAAAATTCTGAATTAATGGGGCTAACTTTGAAAATAAGAAAAAATATTATCTATTATTATACTTAAAGTAAATTTTATTCCTGATCATTTTGTATGTGATAAAAATCGCACATATTTTTCTCAAGTTATGATAAAATGTACTAGCACAAAAAATGTAATAGTCAGGCCCATAAAAAGCTAGACAATATAGAAAAAACTGAAAATGGGTTTGAAATAAGCGCATTAAAATCTTTATATTTCTTGTATTTTTATTAAAAACAATTTTTTTGCCGACCAGTATAATTAATAAAACTTGGTTCTTTAACATTTGAATTAACTAATTTTTTTAAAATTCTATTTAGCTATTTTTGATTGGGGCACTGCGCTTTTTGATTAGAAATTGTTCACAACCCTGTTGTGTGTTTGTTGCTGTCATGTCATAGTTATTCATGTTACTGAATACAAACGAAGCGAATACAAAATTATAATTAAGGTTTCACGATCATCGTTTTTAAGTTTCATGTAGATGTTTATATGAAATTATTTATTCAAACGCTTGTACCCTGAATTCAATGTTTATAGCTCAATCCGTTCGAAAACCGGAGAGTCAGACATTAATGTATATGATAGTTAGTAGCTACAGTGAGTCAATTTGTCCAACCTTTCTTCTACAAATTAGAAGTACTTGTACAAAAAATAAGTCTTCTACTTCTTTTATTTGCAAAGTTATGGTTATGTTATCCTAATTGGCGTTTTTAGTCGGCTAAAGCTAGTTTATCAAATGATTCATAAGATAATACAAAAAAAAAATATTAATAATGTAATTAGTTATATGTAGGAACGACAAAAAATAAGCTCAAAACGAGAATCGGTGGGCATAAATCAGACCAGAAATATAAACACAATATAACATTACAAAAAAAACAGCATAAGAAACCCACTGTGCTAATCTAAATCATTATCCTTATTTTAAGAATGCTACAATTTTAAACACAGAGAGTAATTACAAACGACGGTATATATTTACGTTAGCCATATTGTTCAACAAAAAACATGGTTATTGGATTGGTAATAAGATAATTAAAACAATATGATATTAGCAAGTAGAACTACTGGTAATACATATTCTTATTTTATTGTCTATGAAAAAATAAATAAAATTTACCTAGAAATTCATAAAAAGAAATTATGTAAGTCTTTAAAACAAAAACTTTTATAATTAACATTAATTGATATTTTTCTATAAAATGTATTTTTTTTAATCACTGTTTTTAGATTAAAATAATTTAAATTATTCACAGTCCATTTGTTATTAAAAGTGGTTCTTAAGCGCCCCCTTTTAATTGGGAGTTTTTCGATTATCCAAAAATTAATAACAATTGAAAGTTATCTTTTTGTTGGCGCACTAAGGACCGGCATTTATATTTGATCCCCATCAAATTACCCCATCAAAACGTAACATTTTTGTAATTTTTGCAATATCATCGGGCACCTTTGTTGAGGGAGAAAATATTCTTCAGGAATAATTGTAGAATTCGATCTAATGCTGGTATTAATGTTAAACAGCATGTTTTCCTGTATTAATGTTGAAATTTTGGGGTTTTGAGAAAATAAAACTTATAGTTTTTGAGTTTAAAAAGAAGTCATAATCACACAAAAGGACAATTCCCTCAAAAACGAACAATCTACTGTCCTCTTTTTGGAAAAAAATATTAAAGGACATCGTGTCACAAAAAGGACTGTCCTCTTAAAAAAAGAACGTATGGTCACCGTATATGCATATGTTAGAAATGCTTCAAATAATAAAAGTTTCAAATTTATTAAGAATAAATTATAAGACAGATACAGATAGCGTAGCCCATAGTTATAGGCATTTAGTTAATAAAAATAGAAACGGAAACTAAATACATTTTTTTAACTATAATATATTATAAATATTCATATTAATTCGAATGTGTGTGTGTAAAATTTAACAAAAAAAATGTAAAATATTTGTTTGACTTAATCTGACCACAAAATATTTTTGAGGGGTAAACAGAAAAACAGCTGATTTTGGGCAAAAAAAATTATTTGTCAGCAAACAAAAATGTTTCTAATGTGACCAGTAAGTGTCCAAATATTTTCCTCGTTTTGGGCAAATAAATATTTGTTCTTACAAAAATTTTGTAAGATCAAACAGCGTCGAAAAAAAAGTTTTAAGAAAAAAAAATTTTAGAAATTAAACCATTTTTAGTGACGAAAAAAGCATATTTTTGTAAAAATATTTCCAGTTTTATCTCTATGATTCAATATGTTACAAAATAAATTTTTCTTAAGTAAATGAAAAATGTATTTCACACGGGTATAATATACGAATTTATGTTAGTAATTATAAATTTCAAGCATGGTGCATCTGTACTTAAAGACCAATTTTAAAGAGTGTGCCCACTTTGGGACACATGGACAATCAGGGAACCGCCAAAATTTAATTATATTATGAGATTAATATGAATATTAAACTAATTTGTACCGAACAATAATAAGGTCATTATGGCATTAAAAGCTATTTACAGAAGTGGTATTTGTATAAGAGCTTTGGTAAAATATGTACCGATTACAATAATACGTTATAAGGTGAATAAGGCTGCAAATTAATACTTAATTAGAAGATGGTTTATTGACACGAAGAATTTTCCGAAAAGAAGTTCTTATGGGCGCAATGTGATATTATTTACCAATTCATTATACTTCTAATGACAATTATACACCAAATTATATTACATTATTTAAAAATTGGGACCTGTACTATGCGACTAAGGTTAACACGGACAGCCAGCCGGAGGGATATTGTTATATCGATTCAGAAAACGGATGCTGGCAAAAACTAACAATTTTGGTGCCAAAGTGGTTACAGTTTAAGTCTCGGCACAGACAAATACACCCCTTACATGTTTATTCCAGAAAAATTTTAGTTTTTTTAAAACCCAAGGTACACACTTGTTAGGTTTATACCATAAATCTTCTACATAAGCCATAAATTACAACAATTCTTTACAAATGTTTCCTTTCTGATCCCTATATTTATTATTTTAATCCTCTTTTACTTTTAAAATTGTTGTTTTCGCTTTCCTGTAACATACAACTAAAAAAGTTTTGTTTTTTGCATCAAAATATTGATTTTTAGCTTATTTATATATTATTATTTTTGACAAATTGTTCAAAAATTTATTTTCAGGCAAATATTTTTATATGTAAATACAGGGCAAAAATGTTTTTCCATATTTTATTTCAAGCTATTGCATATCTGCTTGGACAAACAAAAATGGGGAAATAAATATGCGTAGAGTGACCAGAAAATACAATTTTTATTGTTTTGAACAATTATTAGGAAAACACAGTCAAACAAAAATTGGGAAAATATTTGACATATGTGACCGTACCTTAAGTCAAATTACAATTTACAAAGCTTTTATTACTTTAATAGTCTTATTCCTTCAATATTTTCCAGGAATAATTTCTATGCACTTAGAATACACATTCGAATATATAAGAAAATTTATAATAAAAATATTACTCAACATGAGCACTAAAATTTCATTTGTGTTTTATGTTATTGTTGTACAAAATTTTTCAATCCTGAAGACGAAACACAAAGGCCATAAGCTCGATGGAATAGAAATTGAAAATTATGGACGGCCAAAGTATTTATAATAATACAAAATATTATAAGTTCCAATTTTATAAAAGAATGTTGAATGTGTAATGCTGTATATTGTTATATATTAAAAGATCCAATTCAATATTCATAAAAAGCTCTTATTTTATGTTTAAAGTATGTAATAACTATCAAGCGATTTTTGTCTTATAAACCTTTTATAAAAAGTCGAATTCATAAACGAACATTAACAGCTTTTTAACTATTAACTGTTTGTAGCGATTTTGTGTTGAACTATTTCAACCTTATTTTGTTGGCTTTTTATTGCTAGTGATGCATGAAAATTCTATTCGGTTCACATGGTAGTCTAAAATTAATATATTTTTCTAAAATATAAGATCTTAAAACTTTTTTTATAAAATAAAAATACATATTATTTTAGTTTCTGAAAAATTTTTTGCCGAAAGGTTTTAAAAAAAATGTTTATTTGAAACTTATGAATGGTTTATTAACGGGTTAATAAACTATTTTTCGTTTATGAAAACAACTTTAAAACTTTTGGCTTATAAACGGTTAATTAATCATAAATAAATTTTTATGAATACGGCTGTAAATGTTTAAGTTAATCAGGGGTCTAATTCTGGCTGTCGTGAACGAATAATTTTTCAATTCGAGAGCAATTTAATTTCTAATTCTTTCAAACAAATCGGAATTATTTTTCAGTGTTGTCAAAGCATTTATTTTAGTTTTCACAACACTGAAAAAATAATTTAGATTCCCGCAGTATCGACTAAAGGAATAAGAAATAAAATTGCTTTCGAAACGAAAAAGTATTCGATCACGACTGCCAGAATAAGCCCCCAGGTAATATCTGTGAGCCGCATAATTCAGCGATGGCTTGAATGCGTAAAAATAGGCGGCGGCTGCTAGCCGACTTTTGGTCGATCGACGAGTGTTTTTATGCTTTCCACTCTGGCAAATAGCCACACATGAATGTATCATATACATATCGTGAGCTCCTTATTGCTTTGACCTACCAACCATTTAAAAAAATTTATATAGGTATATACTATTCGGAATAAACCCTTTCTGAATCCAAAAAATATTTCAAGAAAGTTCTTATGGTTTCTGAGTTTTTATGGTTTCTGAGATATTAAGATTATGATAGTCTAAATGTTTCAAATTCTTCATATTACAAAATAAATATCACTCTTGGTTTGCTTCATTGCGGCAAGAAAAACAAGTGTCAAAGCGAAAGCAAAATAAAATGACAACAAGTAAATAAATTTCAGTAAAAGCAAAATCAAAATAAAATATCAACAACTCAATACACAGCAGAAAATAAATTTAGAAAAGTGGCGTATGCAGTACAAAACTATAGTTTTCCTTTTCAATAAAATACTATTGCCTTCTTAATTTGTTCGTGAACGTTCACAAAAATTAAAATTTTTCTATAAAACATATGCCAGAAGCAGTGGCTAAAATATAAAAAATTCTGTTAGGTATATTTTCAGAAACTTCATGTAAACCTGCATCGCCTTTTTTCTCCACTGCGACTTTTGGCACATGCGCAAAGCCAAAAATGAGCTAAGAATATGTAGCAAGTTTGTCCCTGTCCAAATCATTAAACATTTGCTGCAAAAACTTTCTTTAATTCTCTTTTGAAACAGCAATGAAACTTCTGTTTTGCAGCATTTAGGTATTTTGTATGACAAAGTACACTTTTAATACCTCTTTCCCTTTTCACTTTCAAACTGAAATGTTTCGCAGCAAAGGTTTCAAAATATGGACGGGGACTTTATAGTGAAAACACATAAACAAATATTTGAATAATAAATTAAGTATTTAATTTTATTGTTATTTACAATAAAATTACTTTAAAATGATAGAACGTAAACACAACTCATTAAAAATACTTTGATCGTATTCAACATTAATTAACTTCTAATTGACAGCTTGAATTAGTTAAAAAGTTTAATATTTATTTATAATTTAACACTTGTTATTTGTCTACAAATTAAATGTATTTAAGTTTTTTAGCTACTACTACATTAAAGCAATCAATCACACAAACACATTTTAGTAATTCCAATACCTGAGTTCTTTTTATATGTACAATACAAACATGTGTATGTACATCCATCTGATTATATATCATTCAACTTTTTGGAACTCATTTAATAAAAAATAATAATTCAACAATCACTTCTATATTAATAAGCGCTTTTAAAAATTCCAAAAGAATAAGGCACTTTGATAGCAGAATAATTTTTTGCTTTTATATCACGTGAACAATTAAGAATAAACTGTTATAAACCGATCCCGAGTATTGTGGTATCCACCAAACAATAAAGGTAAGGTTATCATAATCTTAATGAATATAAGTACATACCAGAGATGGGGTTTGACATTTTTATTTTCTGTCAAAATTGTAACAAAGTGACTGAAAAGGGGAGAAATCACTTTATTATAGAAATTAAATTTTGAAAATTTATTTTAAACTTTGTATTTTTAATGGATATTTATTACATTTTATATCAATAGAAATTAAATTAACATTAAAAATCATTTAAAGATTAGGATTAAGTTTTCATTGTACCTTTTTTTAATTTAATAAAAACTATTTACATCCATTAAATCAAATACATATTTGTATAAAACGAGTTGTAACCTACGCAGACCAACAAATGTTTAACTCATGGACAATATAAAAATTTTCTAAGGGTTTGAGTTGCGCTGGATACAAATCTTTACTCAGAATTTCTTCATCGCCATATTTCTTTTTGCCATATTCGAGACGTTATAACTAGGGATGACGATACCGATACTCAAACAAAAATATCGCCAATATCGATACCGATACCAATACGCATATTTAATTTGAATTCAAGTTAATTGTAAATTATACAAAATTACAGTGTAAGAGATTATTAATATTTAAGATTCATTACAACATTCCGGAGACCAAGCAGCAGTCTAAACAATGGGTTTCTCCGGGTCAACCGGCTCCGAAGAAGGCCAAGGTAAGTTTGTCGGCCAATAAGGTGATGGCAACAGTTTTTTGGGATGAACGCGGGATAATCGATTACCTTCAAAAGGGAAAAACAATTAACGGCTAATATTTTGCCAATTTATTGGAGCGATTTAACGAGGATTTAAAAAAAAGCGACCCCATATGGCCAAGAAAAAAGTCCTTTTTCATCAAGATAATGCACGGATGCACACGTGTGCATTCTCAATGGCAAAATTACATGAATTGGGCTACGAATTGGTACCTCTTCCGCCATATTCTCCGGATTTAACCCCCAGTGACTATTTCCGAACCTAAAGAAATGGCTTGGTGGAAAGAGATTTAGCTCCAACGACAAAATTATTGGTCAAACAAATGCCTATTTTATGGTGCTCGAAAAATCCGAATTTTTTTTGGAAGGGATACACAAATTGGAGAAAGAGATTGTGTTAAAAATTATTTTTTTTTTTTTTGTAAAAAAAAACTGTGTTACATGCAAAAAGTCACGGAGTTATTGATCCGCCCTCGTATTAGTAAGATTTTTGTTCATCAAGCAAATTATTCTCAACTTTTGCGAAGATAAACGATTTCGCAAAACCTCAGACCTGCAGTTGAAAATAATCTCTTAGATAAGACAGAACTCATTTGAAAACTTAAGAACTCCTGCGACATTTTCTTCTACATGTCTTTGCGCCCGTAAACAAGCGAATACCTAAAAATGTTAGGAGATCTAAGGTATATCTCGACTTCTTCGTTTGCAGAATCCCAAGATAGGATCGAATCCTCTTATAATTTGTTCTCAAACGCTTTAAAGGCCAGTTCTTGAAGACTTGTTCCACTTAAAGGTTTGACAGGATTTTCAACACTTTCGGAATACAAAGACATGTTAAGTAGATCAATAAGACGATTTTTGGTACGATTAAAGTCAATTGTCTTTGGGCATTGTATTGAGGGTCAAACATTGCAAATAAAAAATAGGTTTAACTATTTTCTAAACCCTCAAATCTTTAAGTTAAGAGCTAACGCTAAGTCAGCGGCTAAATTTTGAGACTCCGAACTATTTTCCATCTTCGTTGATTCCTTTAATATAAGAAATAATTTCATTATTTTTCCTTTTCTAATTTTATGATCCGCTTTTTAATGTGTGATTCTTAAAAAGCGGAGCAAAAAATAAGCATAGAACATTTTATTGTTTGTTTGAATTTACTCCAAGTAAATATAAAAATTATTGTCGTATCGACAGCAAAATATCGCCGATACCGATATATCGGAAAATATTAAGTATCGCCGATATATCGGCACCGGTATTATTTACACCCCTAGTTATAATCATTATTATGTGATGTTGCCTGAAACATTATTATGTAATGTTGCCTGAAAGTGCTACTAATAACCTTTTAAATAAATATTTAAACTTTGTTCTTGTTCCTTCTCTTATTATGTAATGTTGCCTGAAAGTGCTACTAATAACCTTTTAAATAAATATTTAAACTTTGTTCTTGTTCCTTCTCTGAGATATCTCAACCTGAAGCTTAAAAATCAAATTTTCGCTATTTTCATTTTTCAAAATTTTTTTGTATTCTTTAAGATTTTTTTTTATTTTTCTTTCAGACGACACATCAGTTTCGAATATGGCGAACAGACTCGAAAACTATACGTTAGTTGCTGAGTTACGAACTTTTCCAAATTTTGCAGGCCTGCGTTATTATTACATATATATCGTTGCATTTATTTAGAAAAGTCACATCTAACATTTTCTAAATTATAGTAACGATATGTATGTATTATTTTTATATTTTTTTTTATTTTAAAGATGGTTTGGCTTTAAATTCAGATTATCGTAAACTTGTTAAAAATTAAACAAGTTTACGATAATCAAAAAACGAAAATATGCAATTTTAATTTTTTCTTGGTGCGACCAATGGGAGCAAAAACAATATATGTATCCGCTTTGGAGATTTTTTTGAATTTTGTCATCGATTTGATGGTGCATATTTTTGCTTATCTTTACTCTTTGCAGCATTTATTTGCATATGTTAAATAAAAGAGCAATTTTTTGTAAGTAGTGTATATTCCACGTTTTAAAGCATATTTGGACACTTGTTAATTTTTGTTGAAATGCCCAAATAACTCGTATATGAATCTTAGCCTCATAAAATAATTTATTCTGGTTGGTCTAATACTGCCTATGCTCGTCAAAGTGGAACACTAAAAAATTTGTCTGTGCATGCTGTGGCGTAGGCTTGACTATACTTTTTACTTGTTTAGTATATGCAAATATTACAAAATTATTTAGGTGTGCATTTTCGGTTTCCCTGACAATAATCCAACTCAGGTTAAACTTTATTGTTATTATTTACTTCTATTTTTTATTCTGAATTGTAAAAGATCATAACAAACAAAAAATATACGTAAATCTAAAATGGACCGAAATAGAGCGAAAGGGCCAAGGATATATCAACATTCAATAGTTCCAAAAAGAGCCCAATTGCGCCAAAAACCCCATCAATGGTACATACATATTTATATATTTTATGCATTAATACAGTTACGTTAATATAAAAACTTATTGTTTTTTTCTGCAATTATTTGGTTGAGCTATGTTTTATAGTAGCAATAGGTTACATTCAAGGTCACAGAACAAATTCTCGCCAATTTTTTTTACTTCAGTAAATACGTTTAATCTGTAAAGTCAATGGTTATATATAATATGATACCAAGGATCCTCGAGATAGAGCTTGTGGAGGTTCTGCCATTTTAATACAAGCCCGAATCAAACACTACTGAATGACTGATCAATGTGAAGATTATCTGCAAGCAACGAATATTTGCGTCGAAGAGCTAAATTGAAACCTAGTAATTTCTTCTTTATACTCCCCAGTAGATTTTCAATATCAGAAAGCCAATTGGCAGTGGAGTCCCACAAGGTAGTATCCTGAGCCCTCTATAACAACTAATATATATACTTCGGCCATGACAACAAACAACTACACCCAAACTTTAACATTTGCGGACGATAAAGCTTTTCTAAGCGTACACAAAAACTTTCATGAAGCATCTCGTTACTTGCAGGATCATATATTTGAACTGGAAAAGTGGTTAAACAATGGAGGATAAAGGTCAACGAGCAAAAATGCGTACATATAACATTCACATTGCGTCGGGAAACATGCCCTCCAATTAAAATCAATAATCAAATAATCCCTCAACACTCTCATGTAAAATACCTCGGTATACATCTAGATCGGCGTTTGACGTGGAAATGGCATATAGAAGCAAAATTAGCTCAAAGGAAACTGAAAGCAACTTAAATTATTGGGCTTATTGGAAGAAACTCTGTTCTTAGTCTCGATTGCAAACTTCTACTTTACAACTCTATCTTGAAGCCAATCTTGTGCTACGGTATTCAGTTATAGGGCACTGCCTCGGCCTATAATATCGAAAATATTTAAAGGCGCCAAAATAAACTTCTTCGAAATATCACAGCCGCTTCCTGGCTTGATAAGAAACATGGAACAGCTGACTCGCAACGTACACGTTTACGTAAGAGTAACGAGACCTCAAGCTTATGTTAAAAATGCATTATCCTACAAGAAATTAATGAGCGAAACTAACACAAACACAAAAATTTTATATTGAATTCATTGGTTAGATTAGGACGCAAAATCACACGTTCATAAGCATTCATTATATTTTTCCTGTTGGCCTTATGAAAACGATAGACTTTGTTCTACGCGATGTTGAATATTTATATCAGCAATGACACTCATATGTCACTGTTATTGTAGGGTAAATTATCCTTAGCAATAAATAACATTTTGCGCAATTTGCCTGGCAAAATCAAAATAAAATATAGTTTTTTTTCATTTGCGCGTCGTCGGACTTAGTTTCCTTTTTAGATTAACTTATGGCATTCTAACATTCAGCATGAAAAACTTTTCGTCCATATTCGTATATATCTTCCATATCACCTTCGAAAATCACCTTAATCCTATTAATCATTACCTCCTAAAATGATAAGATAAATCATAATGATGACGAATTCTGTTGACAAGATCAATTAAGCACATACGTATCGCACTTGATCATAAAGATAAGTTAATTAAAGTAAGAAAGTATAATCGAAAATACAATCGAGTTAAAATGTGACTAAAACAATATATTTTAACCGAAAGTGAAAAAAATATTGAAAAGATGGATGGAGATGCACACATTTCTTGTTTTGATAGGAAATATTAACTTGAAAATTTTTTAAATATCCAGCTTTTGCGAAGTCTAACGATTTACGATACTATGCAAAAATATGATATGAATGTGGCCACACACAACACAAAAATTCTATCTGGACTATGTGTTGTAAATGAGGGTATTTAGCTAAAACTCAAAAAAGGAAGCTGTTAGATAAAAACTGTTTCCATATTTGAAAAAAATACGTGACAAGCTGAGAGAGAAACAAAAAAAATTCCCAGGAAAAAAAATTTCTTCTTTTACTGACCAGTGTTATTTTTGATCGAAAAAATAAAAACAATATATTTTATAGAAGATCAATACTGTATACTTAAATTAATTTTCCGACATTTACTTCTATATGATTTTTTTGTTTTAAAACTTCGGCACCTGTTAAATACTAGTAGTGAAAATAAGCAAAATCGCTTTATAAATGACCGAGTAATAGACATACAACTACCTTATTCTCCTCAAAATAATAGTTTTGGCTCAGTAGCACCCATACCATATGAGCTAAAAGGACCAAACATAGTGCAGATATTTCTAGGGGTTTGAGGGTTTAAACGAAAGTGTCCAAACAAAACTAGCTAGGTTGCTTAAAATTATCACAAATAATCAATTTATATAAGATTTGTTTGGTTTTAAAAATCAACGAAATCGACATATTATCTCAGCTAGCTCCCAAACAAATATGCTTTCGGAATAAGAATTTTGTCACGATAGCGTCCATACCAAATGTGTTAACAATTGGCTTATCAATACTCTGGTAAAGGGTATATAAGATTCTGCACAACACAGAATATAGCACTTTTGCCTTTTTAAATAATTTACGTAATTAACACCTAAAAAATATCGACTAAACGCATTATATTCATATACATATATATATATTAATAGGAAAACTAAGCAGCGAGTTCAAATACAGTATTTTCATATATTAAGTGCTAATAAATCAGTGCAAGTAATATACTCTTTTTGTTTAAAAATGTGCTTAATCTCTATCTCAGTAAACATATAAACCATTATTATACGCATTAAATTGGGCTTTTAAACTACTAATACATACCATTTGAATTTGACAACATTTATCACTGTTTCTTTTTTCATTATTAATTTATTGAATCTCCATATATTAAATATGAACTAACAGTAATTAAATCAACAATAATCTTTTTTATTACAATACCGTTTTTTTATGTCCTGCCAGTGCCGGACGAAAATTTTCCCCATCACGGTTTCTGTTTACATATACGCGTATGTATAGGTGTTTAGCGCTTTTCTATCGGATGAGTCCTGAAGTATCCCTTCTCCTTAAGGCTGCTATCAGCTACAATATTTCGAGCTAGTGGATTTGGGTGCAACTCAAGACTGTTTAAATATTTAACTGAATATTTCGAAGTCAAAGTTTTAACTAATTGCACATTGAGATCCTTGTGAATATCTGAGTATTTAACATACCAGGTGGCAGATAGATTATTCAAAGAAGTTTATTTTAGTGCCTTTGAATTTATTTGATATAAGAGGCCGAAGCACTGCCCCATAACTGAATACCGTAGCACTATATTGGCTTTAAGATAGATTTGTAGAGTAGAAGCTAACAATCCAGACTAAGGACAGAATTTCTTTCGAAAAGCTCCTATATGCAATTTCCACGTTAAACGCCAATCTAGATGTATAACGAGGTATTTTACATGCGAATCTTGTGCTATTATATGTTTATTGATTCTGGCGGCATGAAATAACTCCCCAGGAAATAAGTCCCCAAAAAAATTATGAAATAAATCCCCAATTTTTAGGGACTTATTTCATATGAAATAAATCCCCAATTCTTAAAATGAAATAAATCCCTAATGAAATGAAATAACTCCCAAAATCAAAATGAAATAAGTCCCCAATATTTAGGGACTTATTTCATATGAAATAGTTCCCCAATTCCAGAAATGAAATAAGACCCCAATATAATACATATTGTTCAGTTTTGGTTGGGCGCAAAGACTTTTTCCTCTATGGTATAACAAACACCGGCTTCGCTAACTAAAGCTTTTCTGCATAGCCGGCCTTCGGCCGGGCTCAAGGATTTTCTCCTCTATAGTATTCCAAACACCGGCTTCGCTAACTAAAGCTTTTATGCATAGCCGGCCTTCGGCCGGGCGCAAGGATTTTCTCCTCTATAGTATTCCAAACACCGGCTTCGCTTACTAAAGCTTTTCTGCATAGCCGGCCTTCGGCCGGTCGCAAGGATTTTCTCCTCTATAGTATTCCAAACACCGGCTTCGCTAACTAAAGCTTTTCTGCATAGCCGGCCTTCGGCCGGGCGCAAGGATTTTTCCCCTATATTGTATTCCAAACACCGGCTTCGCTAACTAAAGCTTTTCTGCTAACCCGGTCTTCGGTCGAGCACAAGGCATTAGTTAGCGAAGCCGGTGTTTGTTATACTATAGAGGAAAAAGTTCTTGCGCCCGGCCAAAGGCCGACTAAACAGAAAAGCTTTAGTAAGCGAAGCCGATGTTTGAAATACCATAGAGGATAAAATCATTGCGCCCGGCCGAAGGCCGGCTATGCAGAGAAGCTTAAATTAGCGATTCGGGATTTTCGAATTCGAAATTATAAAGTTCGGGACTTAGAGATTCCGAGTTCTGAAATTCAGAACTTAAAAATAATCCCAATTTTTTTAGGATTCTGAAATTATGGTTTTTGATACTTAGTCCCTTTTTTATGTTTGGTAAACGTATGCAGTGAATATAACAAAACACAATTTGTCATCATTATGACTTTTAAAATATGTAATTTAAAAATTAAATAAGTCCCCAAAATAGTTTTAGGGACTTATTTCATTTCAGATTTTTGGGGAGTTATTTCATATGAAATAACTCCCTAAAATAAATAATGAAATAACACCCCAAAAAAAAGAAAAAACCCCCCAAAAATCGTTTTTGTTGTTCTCTGTACAAATTTTTGGGGGGTTATTTCATATTTTTTTTGGGGCGTTATATTTTGGGGGGTTATTTCATGCCGCCATTGATTTTAATTAGGGTGGCATGATTCCCGGCACAAGGTTGTTACGATTTTTTTTTTAACAAACGTTTTCTTTAATATAGTGAGCAATCCCTCGAGTAGACATCTTGCCGACTTAATTTTTATGTTACATGTTAACAAATACTTATGAGAGTTACTTCCCATATTATCATATGCTTGTAAATTGCATTTAAATTCTCACTCTCGATGAGTGTTTATGTAGATCTGTATGGTTGTAACATTACACTTATTGGTAATTACACTCAATTTAATCACGAGTTTCATTACCATATATGGTAATGTTCATTGTTTGGGAAAGTAACATTCGTTGTCTTTTTCCCACCGACGATCAGACTTAACAATCTTGACATCTTTCCTTTTACTCTGCCGCTCCTTTAACAGTTATTACCAGTGATGCCATTAAGATACGAAAGATACATTTCTCGTATCTTTTGATGACTTCATGTATCATGTATAACTCTGACATTTTTCGTATCTTTTGAATCTGTACGCAAAATGTCAAGACATAAAATATTTAAAGTAATTATTTCGTTATGAATACAAACAAAAAACAGTGACAACTAAATAAGCTTCGTACAGACGGTGGTCAGAGGTGGTTGCTTAATGTGCATTTCAATTGACTAAAAATGTCATGCTACTGTGTGAACATTGTAAGCTCATTTGTATTTGGCAGAAGTGTAAAATTAATGCATCTGACAATGGCACCATTTTCAGAAAAATATTTCTATTGGCAACGCCTGCTTACAATATTGTATGATCTAACCACCATGTATTTTGATGTTAGGTTTTCTAAGTTCTTCTTTCGTCTGCTTATTCTTGTGTATGTGTGTTAAGATAAAATTTTAGAAGAAAAATGAATGCGAACTTTTTAATATAATCGCCTTAGTATTAACGCCTGAACTCCTATATTAGTTTTTACAAAAATGAATTTGTTTTGATAACATCCAAAGATAGTTACATATAAATAATTTTAAAGTTTGCTTACTGTATTTTAAAAAATTACATACCTACTGCCGTATTCATAAAAAATAAAATAGATTTCAAACGTATTTTAAAACTAAATTTCCATACAAATTTTTCTTAAAACAGATTTCATATCCATTTCAGTTTTTTATGAATACGGCAGCTAATATTTATGACTTAAATAAATATAAAAATGAATTTATATGATATCATTTTCTTTGCAATATTCATTAAATATGAAATAAAAATGTTATGTTAATAATTGTTAAACGTTAAAAATTGATTTTAAAATTTTTTTCAAAATGTATCTTTTTGGGAAAAAGTGTATCTTTTGGGAAACTAGAATGTATCTTCCTCGAAATTTCACTGGCAACACTGGTTATTACGCATTCGTTAAGTCATAAGTTAATTGAAGAGCTCATTATCAAAGTTGCAGTGATTGAATAGAGACATATAGTAGTGATTCAAATATTGCGTGAAAGAAATACATTTTTAATATTAATAACCACACAGAAAAATTAAAGAACTTGAAATTTTTATTAAAATTTTATACTTGGTTAAAAATTTAATTTTTTTAATAAAAAGTTTAAACAAAATTTAAAAATAAAGTGGGAAAACAGAAAAGTTAAAAGGTAAAAATAAAATTTTGGAAAAAGTAAATTAATAGTGAATTAATTTTAATATTCGGCATTTTGTTTTATAAAGCTCCGATTATTCCCTTTATGTTATTATTTGGAAAGTCACCTGGCCTGAGACAATACAGGTTATTTTATCCCAAAATTGGCTGAGGGAATTTTGGTCCTACTTTCATTAAGTATTAGTTTATAAAACCAAACATAACCACGTTTTGATTACGTCATTATCAGAAACGATCGCTAAAAGTTCACCAGTGATGATGTAATCTAACACCAAACCAGTTCATGAGTAATTATGTTACCAAATCTCAAAAGAAAAGTTCTTAGCAAATCATTAGAATTCCGTTCAAAATTTTTAATGTGTAATAAAAACACTTATTTAACCTATAGTTTATTTAAGATAACAAATATTTTCTAAAAACTATTCTTAAAAAAAAATACTTAAAACTATAATGTATTTTCCTAATCAAACAGGTAGTACATATGTATATCAAATAATTCCGTAAAATTACCTAATAAAAAAAGAGAGAGAAAAAATGATAAAAGGAGAAACAAGTAAATAAAAATGTTCTAAAATATAATAATTTAACCCTATGATTATATCCTAAAACTATAAATAAAATATACAAATTCTCTATTTTCTTACTTAAGAATTAATCAAATAATGGGTGATTCAAGTAGAGATACTTTGTCAAAGACTTTTTTTACAGATCACGTGTAAGTCGTGTCATGCTGTCATGTTATTTTTGTTTAGTATTGTTTGGCATTTCATAATGGAAAGACTTACGCCTGAACAACGTTTACAAATCGTTCAACTTTATTACGAAAATTCACGTTTTGTGAGGAATGTGTTTCGTGCACTTCGCTCAACTTATGGTCAACATAATCGGCCTACTGAGCATTCATTATTGGATAAAATTCGACCGAATAGACCACGTCCAGCACGCTGTGAAGAAAATATAGCGGCCGTAGCTGGGAGGGTACACGAAGACCGCGGAGAGTCGATTCGGCGTCGTTCGCAGCAATTTGGACTGACGTATAGAACGACTTGGCGCATTTTACTTCGAGATCTTAAATTGAAAGCGTATAAAATACAGCTTGTGCAACAACTGAAGCCGCTCGACCTTCCCAAGCGACATCGCTTCGCTCTATGGGCTTATGAAAACTTCCAAGAAGATCCGAGGTTTTCGAGGCAAATTTTGTTCAGCGATGAGGACAATGGGTATGTAAACAAACAAAATTGCCGTATTTGGGACGAAGAGCAACCTGAAGAGATTCAGGAAATGCCACTTCATCCAGAAAAAACAAGGGGTTGTTATGATTTGTGGGCCGGCGGAATCATTGGTCCATATTTTTTTAAAAATGATGCCGGTGCGAACGTAACCGTCAATGGCGAACGTTACTAACTATAACCGATTATATAACCGACTATTTGATGCCTGAAATTGAAGCTCGTGATCTGGGCGACATTTGGTTTCAGCAAGACGGCGCCACTTTCCACACATCGCATCAATCAATGGATTTATTGAGACAACACTTCGATGAGCACATAATTTCACGTTTTTGGCCGGTCGATTGGCCACCAAGATCGTGTGATATCACACCGTTAGACTTTTTCCTGTGGGGTTATGTAAAGTTTATGCGGACAAACCCGCTTCGATTCAGGCCTTGGAGGAAAACATCAAGCGTGTCATTCGCCAGTTAGCAGTCGAAATGCTCGAACGAGTCATCGAAAATTGGACTCAACGGATAGACCATCTGCGAAGTAACAACGGCCAACATTTGATAGACATAATCTTCAAAAAATAAATGTCAAAGAATGTTCTTTCAAATGATAATAAACATTCCCCATTAAATTTGAATTTTCAGTGTTTTTTTCTTTAAAAAAGTAGGGAACCTCGAAATGGATCACGCTTTATAAACCTTAAAATATTAAGTTTAAATTAGTAATTAGCTAAACTAAATACATAAGTAACTATATAGAAAAAAGGAGACAAATTTAAAAGTATTTGAAAACAAACAAAAGAATAAATAATGAATTTACATATATAATACATAAATACTATGGTGGGTCTCAGATGTATGAGAAAATAGAACTTCTCGAATCATATTCTAATAGCAATATTTTGTTGTCTTACGTTGAAACAAATAAAAAATGCTTAAAAAAAGTTTAAAAAAGTCACATCCTGAGCCCGCGCCGGAGCTCCTAAGAATTAAGTATTTTAAAAAATGCCATTTGTTTAATTTTAATATTTTATTTACTTTAAATTATTAATTATTAATTAAAACTGAACACATTTTTAATTACACATAAAAAAATAAAACTTTGGTTCCTATACAACATATTTATTTATTTTACTTATTTCTTTACTACTGTCAAGTCTAGGCATTTAAAAAAATTAGATTGTCACCTCTTGACACTCAACTGCCGCATTTATTTCTTCAGTAGTGATGTTCCGAAGAATTGGTGGATAGAAAAACTTTTGATTCCAATTAATAACTTCGAAGTAGTTACTGTCAAAATTGGTAGAAGGTGCCTCAAAGACACCAGGCTGCTTTCGGGTATGAGGTGATATTCGTGCCTCATGAACACGTCTGGCTGCTAGTTCTCTCACTGTTTCACCCAACAACATCGACAGCAAGTTTTTCGCAGTTTTCTAATAAGTTGCCAATAGGACCAGCATGCGAATATGGTCCCTTGGTAACACCATATAGCTTGTTAAATAGAACTCGTTCAAATGTAAATAATATATTGCAGTGGGCGCTGAAGTCTTTTTGCCAATACTCTTATTACTCCGTTAAAATTCCCAGTGTTAGTGACTGTACTATAACAATCAATTGCCATCAAATTTTCTTTATTCATTTTTTAAGACGAAGGAAGGGCAATAATTGACCTTTCAATATTTTTAGAAGTACTTCGATCTGGTGTTGCATAGCCAACATAAACTGAATCTGGCTCCTTAACAGATACATGTTCCTCAATCAGTATTTGTCTATATTTCCTAGATGACTTTTAAATAACATTAAGAGTTTTATCTTTTAGTCCGTCAAAGTATAAAGCTATTAGGTCTAGCTACTTCTGGTCTTAAATACATTAATTACGTACTTTTTTTCTTTCCCGTCTTATTTTTGATTTATCAATTCGTTCACTGCTAGGAGAGATATCTTGCAATACATACGAAGCCATAGCAGCCGCTGCGCTATCGGAAACAAGTTTTTGACAATATAGGCAAACAAAATTTTTTTTCTTTCTGCCCTTGACGTGGAAGGTAAATTAAAAGAGTCGTCACAAGAAGCACTGGAATTACTTACAGATAACTCCTGCTGTTTTAAGTTAATTTTGTCGTGACTTTTATTTACGTTTTTTTCTGTATTTGGTGCTTGGGCTGCTCTTTTTTGCAATTTAGTTGGAAGATCCCGAACTACTCCTTCAATACGCATCTTTCTCGCCCTCGCATCTCACTCAAAAACTGCTGTTCTTCTTTGGGTACCTTATATTGCCTTGGAAATCAAAAAAAGCTCAATTTGTTTAAATCTACAGGAACAAATATGAAACAAAACTCTGCTACGTCGGAGAAAATTTTCTTTCTAATAAACGCACATTTTTTTCAACGACTTTATGGGATTTTTGTAATTTATATGATAACCGTTTATTACTTGTATGACTATTATATTTGACACACAGAAAAAATTATTAAATTTCTCTAATCACCAAATTTGTTCTAAATTCAAAATGATTATATTGATTACTAAAAATTTTAAAATTTTGAAAAAATATTTTCAATAAATGAGATTTTTAATTTTAATTAAAAAAGTGATCAAAAAGCTTTGCCATTTCAAACAATGTGTTAATTTATTTAAATAAATATTGACAATTCCCAACAACAATTCTACATGTTTATATTATTTTATTTTAAACGAAAAAAGTCAATTAAGATTTTTTGTTATTTAATTAAAATTTTAATTGAAAATTTATTTTAAAACAACTAAAATGTTAATTAAATCAAAATTAAATGTTTAATTTTCTTTCAACTAAAAAAATAATTGATTCAATTATCACATTTATTAAATTTAAATACTTTTTAAACAATTTTTTTAATTGATGAAACACTTTTTTCTGTGCACTGTAGGAAGAAACGATTTTCTCCAAACGCATTCATTTGGTAGAGTATAATGAAATATTTTTTCAGAGTATCTAAATTTTCTTTAAGATTTTAGTAATTTTTGGAGTGCTTTAACAGAATCTGCAAAGAAGTCCTAGAATTTTCTGACGGAAATATAAAAATTGCGTTCATTTCTTGAGTCATATTTCCTAAGTTACAAAAAAAAATTATAAAGCGGTAAATTTATGGTACAGCCAAAATTGGTATATAATGAGTTATAAGTCTTTTCTTTATTCGTTACTATACAAAATTAACTCAATTTTTATGGACTAAGTATGTTTTTATAAAAAAGCAAGGAAATAAATGAAAAATATTGAGTAGTCAATATTTTGTTTTTGGGTCGACCCTAATATTTTACAAAGTTTGACGGTACTTAATATATTAATATGTATGTATATAAATAAGAAATGAGTGATTTTTTATTTTTGATTTAGATACAACGTTAATAGGTCTATCGACCGTTAAGAAAATTTTAAGATTTTTTGCCGGAAAATTGAAATTTTGTATTTTTTTAATTTTCAGAAAACAGATTAATAACACAGGACTGCGATTAAAAAGTTTTTTATATAATTTCCTATAAAATATGTAGATGTTGGCCGATGTGTTGCTATATATCACATAACAGTACATTTGTGTTTTTCGATTTATGCTTCTCTTTCAGCCGCCATCCAGATTCAAATGCTAGTTCAATTAAAATTAATTATACCTTGTTTTGATGGATGCTAAATTACGCGCCGAAAAGTTGGATAAAAAATACCTGAGTTATGGTGGATCAAAGCTAAGATTTTATGAAAATTTTATTGTTTATCAGCAATTATTGTCAATTCGAAAGATGTTTTGTACCACAGTATATAGCATATAATTTTATAATTTTATTGTATAGTCGATTTGATTACAAAAATTTAAAGCCGTATTGGACTGAAATCGGATAAAACCTAAAAATTCTATAATAAGAAAGCATTTACTTAGTACGCCCATCATATTTTCGCATTTTTATAGAAGTGTATGCACCAAATTGAGCCAAATTTACTACAGATCTATAACACATTATTTTAGACTAACTTATTAATTTTTAGTGCATAAATGCAGCTTAAACATAGTTTTTTAAAAAAAAGATATATGGGAGGTAAGCATGTCCTTGCACCGAATGCAACAAAATTTGCAACAACGCTAGAATGTGAATTTTTTCAGACTGATAATTGTTTTTGCTACTTTCTGATATAGATTGTAGTTAGAAATCAAATTTTTTAATTCAGGACGTATGGGAGATAGGCATATCCTTGCAGCGATTTTCTCAAACTTAAAATTTTTTGGACTTAGACATTAAGTATGAGTATACTTAATTTTGTCGTTCTGCGATAAAAACTCTTGTTTTGCCGATTCAATATATGGGGAGAGAACACTGTGTGACGTCGCTTAGTAACCGGATGGAGACACATTTCTATTGGGATCCATTATTGTAACAATTGTATGTGTGTGATCAGAAGGAAGCTTAGACATGAATCGTTTTTAATGGCCAATGTTGGTTGTCCACTCGCATACTCATTTTAATCCATTTTAAAATTGTATTAAACAATACAAGACCCTCTGGTGTTAATAGTCGTGACCCCAGAAAGTATGCTTAGCGTTGTAATCGCCAGCAACCAGGACACAGGATTCTTGTGACTTATTATATTGGCAAAGGAAGCTTAGACATGAATCGTTTTTAATGGCCAATGTTGGTTGTCCACTCGCATACTCATTTTAATCCATTTTAAAATTGTATTAAACAATACAAGACCCTCTGGTGTTAATAGTCGTGACCCCAGAAAGTATGCTTAGCGTTGTAATCGCCAGCAACCAGGACACAGGATTCTTGTGACTTATTATATTGGCATTCTGATATTGAAAATCTAGGTAGGGATTATAGAGATGAAATTACAAGGTTTCTATTAAACTCTTCAACGCAAATATTCGTTGCTTGCAGATAATCTTCATAATGATCACACATTCAGTGTTGTTAGATTAGGGATTTTATCAAAATGGCATAACTCCTCAAGTTCTATTTCGGTGGTCCTTGGTATCATATAATATATAACCATAAATTTTAAACGAGTTAAGGGTGAAGTATTCATGAAAACAAACGTGTCACAACTTTAATGTAACACCTGAAATGCTCCAGCTTTTTAATTCTGATAATATGTACAAAGTTACCAAAAATGATTTGGCAACGCTCGATATTTTTGAAGAAACTTTATTCCAATATTTAAAAAAGCCGATTATTAATAACTCTATTTTGATTCATATATGTGTGTACATTAGAACGACTCAAAAGATGTACCCCTTCAAAACTAACTTTGACATGTTTTATGAAGATTCCCAAAATATTTTGGCTCTAGCGATTATCTCCCGTTAGATAATCCCCGTCAGAAAAGGGTCCAAGTACGTTTTTAAACTGTTCATAAAAAGTTTTTTTATTTTGAAGCCCTTCTCGTCCAACTTTTCATTAACTTTTTGCTAAAGCCAGCCTTTGGTTAACATTAAGGCTTCAAATATGTACATATGCTTATGAATGATTCTATACACTACCAAAGAAGCATTCAATTTGTAAAACATTATTATTATTCTACTTGTGTTCGTTAAAAACTGTATGTGAGATAGAGATTAGTATCTAAAAAAAAGTCAAAAATGATTATGCAATAGAAAGATAACACTCTATTTTATGTTACCAAATTCCAAAAATGAGCAATTAATATTTTGTTTGTCCTCCAGTTAGCTTCATCATATTTAGGTGTCCTTTCATTTAATTAAAAAGAGGTGTAATTACTTCTGTAATTTTGTAATTATTTCTGGGTGTAATTTCTTTTGTAGTTTTGCTCCAATCTTCCGTTATGGATTATAGGATGCCTGAGGAGTGTGGAGGTAAATATATGTAAGTGCTTAGCCGAGAGAAACCACTCCTTTACAGTACTTACCATGTGTTTTGGGCCGTTGTCTTGCTGAAAGACTCAAAGCGTTGTGAGAAATTATTTTTTAGCACTTACTTACAAATTGTCTTGCCCCAAACCATCAAAGATCCACCTCCATGATTTTCAGTAGCATTTAGATTTTGTGAAGGCATGGTGATACCTTTTGTTCTTCAGATCATACTATTTGAATTTGAGCCCAAACTAACAAAATTACCCTTATCACGTAATACTTTATTATTCTAGAAATATTGTGGAGAGTTCGCTTTATACTTAATTTCGACTCTGACGTAATTAAATTTAATTCCGAAATCCCAAATTATTTTGGATCAGAATGAATTGACGTGACATCCATATAATTCATACTGGGTACCCCGCAAAAAGTTATGCTTCGGAAAATGTAATAGAAGGGATATTCGCACTAAAGCGCTTACACTTCTTATAAAATATAACAAGATATTTGTTTAAAATTCCTCGGGTAGAAGCTCTTCTTTAGAAATCCGAAATATGCATTTTTCACCCGTTAAAAAATTACATGATTTACGAACACTTTAAGCATTAGAAAAATTGTTATTTCAGCGTTAAAAACCCTTTTATAAATCTAAAATAAATAATGATGGAGAATTCTTTAATATACAATTATATTTAATTGTTGTAAAATTCAATTAAAATTTTATATTCTTTACCAAAAGAATACATGATTTTACTATTTCAGTGCAGCAGTAGAAAATGTGCTCTAAAAACTTAATAAACAATTATTCTCTTGTAGTTTTTAGCACTGCATTTAAAAACTCTAGGACCATACAGCAGAAGAGGAACCTTGTAATTTTTGAAGAAAAAAAAGAAACCGCTGGATTGCAGTATGCGTATTTGTTGCTTCCAAATCTTAAAAATTTATTTTGTTTACTTTAGATATCTACTAATGTATGCAGAACGAAACCAAAAGTAAAACCTCTTTAAATTTAGAAAAACATGCAAAATCTTTTTAAAAAAAAGTTACAAAACATTTAAAAACAATTTTGTTAATTTTCTTTAAAGTGACACTTCCCAGTTGAATAAGCAATTACTAGTTTTATAATTTTTGTGGAGTAATTTTCCAGCATAAAAAGGCTTAACTTAACTTACTGTTCGATATATCGACAAAAATTTTCGGCTTCTAAAATTACCTTAATCGTGAATAAGATTTCTCTCGAAATAAGTTCCTTTTTCACAAAAAATGTGAAGGGAAAAGCAAAATGTTAAGGCTATAAACTGTTCACTTTTTATTTAATAGAGGCTTAAATGTGTTTGTATAAACATTTGTTTAATAAAAACTCTTGTTAATTATAAGTTTCAAAGCTTTCTATACATATATTAAAAAATGTTTAACAGCTTGAGTTTTCAAAGCCGTTCAAATATGAATATTCGGACAAAGAGTGACTTGGTTAAATATGGGTTTTTACATGAATACCTTAAAAAAAATTTTTTTTATACACACACCACAATAGTGGAGAGGGTAATATGTGATTGTGCTGATGTTTTCAACACCTTAAAATATTGGTCCTTAGCCCACCTTTTAGTATACCGATCAGAATTACTTAATGAGTCGATCTTACAATGTTCGTCCATCCGGCTGGTCTGCTGGCTGACCATATATGTCTCAGTTTTTTTTGGATTAAATTTGGTACAAACTTATTTTATTACAATTTTAATCATCTTACCAAATTTTTTTTTAATCGATCCATGTTTGACCATACAAATACTTCTTAGAAAAATAGCTTTTAATGCCGCAACTTTCTTAAAAATTTTGGCATTGACATTAAATTTGGCGAAAATAGCTTTTACGATAGCCACACTGTAATGACCTAATGTTGTGCTGGTAGGTCCATAAGTCGGTTAAAGGCAAACAAATTTCATATAGAGTAAGAAATCTTACAATTAACAAGCTGGGCATACTGGGACAGCTAATTCGAATACGCTGAATTCAATACTTATGTACCAAAGAACGATATTTTTTATACCTTTGGGATTATTGTTCAATTTTTTTTCTAGGAAAAATTTTTTATGTACACAGTGTAATTAGCACCAACAACTCTTACATGAGTATTAACCACATAATATAATTTTGCTCTGGCGGGTCCATAATTGCTCATGGATTACTAATAGGGTACAACCTCGAATATTTGTCTTTATATGCTGTGGTGTAGGGTATCAAATGGTCGGGCTTGCGCGACTATACTTATTTCTTGTTCATCGATAACTTTGGAATTCTACAAATTACGGGTTTGTTGAATTGGCCCGAATCTTATTTGTACACTGAAAATAATCCATGTACACTTTTCCGAAAGAAACTTTGTAGCTACTTTTTTTGTACTGCTCACAAAAGTGTCGTATATACTCGTAATACGAAAAGAAGTATACTCTAGCATTTTTTAATTTTACTAATGTAACGAATTCATTCGTAGTCGTATTGTTCGTAAATTTTACAAAATTCTTTGTTGACAAAAAAAAAAAAACTTTCGTCTAATACCGCATATGTGGTGTTATTTTTAACGAAACAAAATAAAATAATTTGTTTTAAGTTGATTTCGTAAAATACATGATAACTTTTGTACGTTACAAAACAACTTTGTTTAGAACCTTTTTTTTTTTTTTTTAATATTTTCTGTATATAAAATATTTTAACGAAAAATTATAAAGAAAATTGCTTTGAATTTATTTCAAATAGGTATTTTTTCTTTTAGCAAAATAAATATTTTACTTTAACAAGTGTTTATTTTGTAATATTTTCATAGAAATTTTGTTTTGTAAACACTTATTAAATTTACCCGTACGTTTTTGTATTATATATGTAAGTCTAAGCGACATGAATAAAGGTTTTTGAAAGAAACATAATAAGAACTGTACCATTTTAGAAATATCTAACGCCCCGATTTCGAGACGCTGTGCACCTCTGACTATTAATTTTTCAAAAATGTTTATTGTTGACTATACTATAAAGTATTTTCAATTAAATCACTATTTCGGAGTATACATATAGTATCGATATTTTACCAGAAACCAATGATTTTTTCGCAAGACTGGTTAAATATACATTAATCAATAATAATATAAAAAAAAACACTTAACATGATCTGACTAAAAATAATATAAAAAAATTCTTACTTGTTAGAGCCAGTTCACATGGAGCGATATGTCACCGCGACACTGTGTTCTTTTTTGGTGTCCCTTCTTAAATCAGCTTGCGTTTACATGAAGCGATTTCGTTGCAGCAACAAAGCGACTTTTTGGCGCACTGGTCAAATATAACATTATAAGAATACAAGAAAACGAAAGATGTAAAAGGAAAATGTCAAAATTGTCGCTTCAATTCCAACCACAGCCATCACCCGAAAACTCGAGTTGCAGGGGGTATGTCGCCGCGACACGTCCCTTCAAGTAAATAGGCTCTTACTGCGCGACATTGTGATCATCAGAATTGCACTTTTTGTTTTGTCAAATTACATAAAAATTTTGAAATTTGTATGCTCTTATTTTTTTATGATTGTATGTAAGTACACTTAACCAAAAAAATAGTTACTCTTTAACCACACAGCTGGACAATAACTCACCGTTTTAAAAATGGGGCGGTACGGCAGTAAGAATTTGTTCCTAACAACACGTTTTGCTTCACATTTACGAGGCTCAACAGAGCAAACGTCGAGATAAGAGTGAAGATGTCTCCATTAACTTTTCAGTAGGGAAATAAAAGTATAATTGATGAACAAAATGAAATTTAATTAGAGTGATTTAGGCCTATTATCTTTAGAACTACACAGCTTAATCATTTTACAAAGAAATATGTTATTGACGTTCATCACAATATTGTGGAAAATGGTTTATAAATTCTTGACGTGTTAAATAAATTTTTTTATTAAGTGTCCCTGAAGTACTTCTTCGGTTATCAATTCTTCAATTAAAGCACTTCGTACATTTTGCGCAAGAATTACGTGCAATATACGAAAATTTTCGTTAATTTAGGCATGAATTCATTTGAGTATACAGTCTTTGGAAGCCCGAATATTTCTTAAATTTAATTTTTCCACTATTATTCACTTAATAGAAATATAAATTAATTAAATCTAATGGTGATTATTTTTCCAATAGCCATTTTTATTATTATGTTAGAATCATTGAGGCGCGTAACGTTAGTTTTCAGTTGGTTTACACATTAATTTTTTAAGTTAACATTTGTTAATAAAAACGCGCACTTTCATAATAATTTTTTTATAAGGCCGATACAATTTTATATGTTAAAGAAGCTTTCGATACCAATTTTTAAATTATATTCATTTGAAATTTTTAGGAGGCAGCCGTCGGAAAACGTATTGTTTAAACTTACCATTGGGATGTAATGGTGGCATCGGTCCGACGCTACCTGCTGTTGGATTATTGAGCGTTGGAAGTCTTGGAGGATCCATTTTCCAGTGTGATGCTATATTAAAACTGGTTGGTGCAATAGATCCAAATTCTCGATTGATTCCCGGTTCAATCAACATGACAATTTTTAATCGCTTTTTAGAAGCACAATTTTATGTTTTGCTTGTTTCTATTACTTTATATCTTATTCAAAATAGGTATATTTCTTTTTTTTTAAATATTTTTTAGGGTGGGTTTCCTTTTAACTCGATAGTATTTTTCATATTTTAATTAATAAACAGTACCGAAGAATTCATTCATTACATTTGTAATCAAGTTAATTTATTTTCAATCATAATTATCATTTATTTATGGATATTAGATATAATTTCAGCGATGTTAAATTTTAAACACTTTTGCCAGCCTAAACGCGTTTTGAAAAATATTCTCTTGATTTACTCGATATGGACTAAAACGCCATTAGGTTTTTATTCAATTTAAACAATTACATTGGTTTTTGTTGTCTTTGTTTTCGGTCTAATTCTCGGTTTATTTTGTGGCACTAGTTTTTGTTTCCCCGTATTATTTCTCTTTAATCTCATTGAAGCGCAATCACGATCCAAACACGAAACCAACAGTTATCAAACTGAGACATTTGCTCCGTTTGAGTTTAACAGAAGTCACTTGTGATTACTGCTTATGTGAGCCGCTTCGTTAACTTGTTTCAGATACAAACAACAACAAATTACAAAGTCAGATATGCTGATGTTCGTTCATGTGTTTCTTGTACCCGTTTATCTACTTTTTCACGTTTGAGTGGATCGAAATGCTTATTCACTCATTTCGTAACATCACTACTTTGCACACAGCTCTCACTCATACAACCAACATCCACCACTACCAAAATCCATATGAAACCCGATTTTTTTTATATTTCCTCTCTGTTTTCGATTACTTTTGTGATTGTTGTACACTTTCTCTCTTACAGACATACCTTCTCATTCGCTGCCTAAATGGCATTCAATAATGGCGGCCATAGCAGCAGTATTTCACTCCCCGCTTGATGGATTAATTAAAGTTGTTGTTGTTGGTGTATGCTAATACGTTCATTAGGGTCTGTTGTCACGCGCACAATAGAGATAAAAAGTGGCTACCCAGTCGACTGCTGTCTCTCTTTCTCCTTCTGCTTAAGGTTCACTGCAAAATATGCTAAGCAAATAAGAGCCCTTCCCACAAAAACAGCAATTATCGCTGTAAGAGTCTCGTCGAGTAGGCAGTGCTAGTTGCACTTGCTTGCGTCTTTGATAGCCAGCAATTTCATAATAACACAACACTTGTTAATAATTACTAGACCAACAGCAATAATATTAAAATTTAAAAATTGTATTTGTGTTTGTATAATATTTTTTTCATTTAATTTTAGCACCATCGCACAGTGGGAAACAAATATGAATTTTCGAGTTATTTAAACGAAATCAGGAGAAACAGAATTTTATTGGATGATTTGATAGATTTGCGACCAGCGCGGCAATTTTAAAAATAACACATAATTGCATCGCATGAACGTAGATGTGTTATTAAATTATAAAGTCTTTCAAATAATATTTTTGAAAATAAAACAGAATGAAAATAGTTAAATAAAAGTTTTAAAAACTGTTTAACTTTCTAATACATACTACGGTTGTTCACGGAAGGGGGCTTATAAGGTTATCTGGCTATGAAGTTATATTAACAGCAACAAAATATATTTAAAAAAAGTTAAATAAATCTATTTTGTTGTTGTTAATATAACTAAATAACCAAATAACCTGACAACCAGCCTTTCGTGAACAACACAATTGTGTTCCAAACAAAACCAAACAATCCTGTCGTTTGCCAACATATAGTTGTAACTTTGACAGCACATTGTTCTAAGTCTGTTAAACAATAACCAAAAATAGCACATGAGAAATATTTTTTTTATTATTTCTTTAATATTTTTTAAAATAAAATTAAAATTTAAAGAATAAATGACATCGTTTCATATAAAGCTTTTCCACTACTAGAACCATTAAGAGACATCGTAGTGCTTTCATTTTCATTTATCAATAACTCTGCCTTAGATGGTACTGAAACAGTTTCATCATCGATATCAAATTAAAAATAAAAATTACAAACTATTTTTTATAAACCAAAACTGCATGGCCAACATTTTTAAAAATTTTTTTTATTTTGATTTTTATGTTTTTATTAAATCAAAAATTTATTATTTAATTGTCAAAAATTTGCAACATTTTTTGATTTTGTAACTGCTAAAGCCTATAGTACACGGCATGTAAAAAGACACATGCGCATGTGGTTCTGACGTAATTTTGACGTCATCACACAACTCGCAATGTTTATTGTGGCTTTGCATTGACGTCAAAATTACGTCAGAACCACATGCGCATGTGTCTTTTTTAGGGAGATCGAACGGTTATTATTCGACCGGTTTTAACCGGTTAGTTTAGCTTTGCCCAAGTCGGTTATTTTAAAATGTCCATTTTTCGAATATCGAATAATCCGGTTATTTTGGTATAATTAACCGGTTATTTTAGTAATTTGTAATTTATATACATTTTCCTTACTCTTGTTGTAGATGTACCCGTAATTTAAGTATTTTCTAATTGAATATTGGCTAAACTTAAACTTTTAATGAAGAATGTCAAAACAAAATGTAACAAAGGTCAAAAAACATTATGAACACTGTAAATACAAATCGCTTTTAAAAGTGTGTGTTCTTGTAGAAAAAAAACCAAAAGCTATTCAAAATACTACAAAAAAGTAAATAGTAATTTGTGTCTAAATATTTATATTTTTTATAAATGATATCTCTATATATTTTTCGAATGGGATTAAAAAGACAAAGTTAAGTGTTTAAAGTGCCCCAAAATGATAAGTTACAAAGGTTCTTCCATGTCACGACTTATTAATCACCTTTAATTAGTATACATGCTTGACATTAATGTGATCCAAATGAAACAACTCCGTTGAAGTAGTTCTAAGGGGACGACAAATAATACTTTACTAAAATACGCTGAAAAAAATGAATCATTGGGTGAAATATTAGCCCGTTGTATTGCCGAGGACGAAATGCCCGCTAAGGCACTAAAAACTTATAAGTAGTTCTAGCATCTCTTCATGCTGAAAACTACATTACGACGGAATCAACGATATGGGAAAATTTTTAAAAAACAAAATTGAAGAAATCAAACAATGTCATGGAATGTTTTAAATTGTAGTAGACGAATTGACAAATATTTTACACAAAGAGAAGGTGCAGTTCACTATTCGTTTCTATAATGCTGAAACTAAATAATTTGAAATAGATAATCCTGGCTAAGAGGATTTGTTTGCCACTTTAAAAAAATATGGTTGATTTATATAGATAGCTTAACCACCAACAAATTAAAACTCATTCAAAATAAATTTGAGAGAATATTTCAAATAATAACTTTATAAAATTCCTATAATTTATTTGCTTTTGCAAAACATTTGTCTAGATCAAATATCATTCAACCGTTTCTAAATTACATTATACAAATATCTACTTACAAATAAAGTTTAGTAAATCAATAAAAAAATTTTGAAAATTTAGCTAAAGTTTGGCCAATTTACTGGTCCCACTTTTCTTGGATTTTATCGTAAAATATTTGTTAGGTCTGATCTTAGTCATATTTATGTATTTTGTTGGTTCCTTACCTTTGCAAATTGGTTTGTTTTTATTCAAATTAACGTTTTATTTTTAAATCTTATTTGGGTTTTGTGTTTTTAAGTATTCGAATTAAAACCGGTTAACCGGTTATTTAAAAATTGCTTAACCGAAAACCGGGTTTTTTAAAGTAGCAACTATTCGTAATATTTGAAAACCGGTTATTGAAAAAAGTCGAATAATCGATCTCCCTAGTCTTTTTACATGCCGTGTACTATAGGCTTTACTTTGAGGTAAATACAAAAGTTGTTGGTTTGACAACACAAGTTTTTATACTATTTATAATGACAGCAGCGCGTTATCTAGTTGATAACAATGTGTTATTAGTGTGACAAGAATGGAATTTGTACAACTTATTTTCAATTTGAAAACAGAAGTTGTTAAAACATTGACAACATTTCATTGTCGTTCTGATACAATTAGTTAAAAGTTATCTAACGTCTTTTTAAGCTCTGTGTAACGTTGCGATAAAATATTTTTGTGTCGACTTTTATCTAAATGCTAAGGGTGCGACAAATAAAGGTTTACCGAATGCGAATGTAAATAATGGAATAAAATATTCTCGAATCAGAATGCGAATACTTACAATAAGTTAAAAATTGTTGTGCAAAAAAATTTTTAGTTTTGTTTAATTACAATATATACAAGTATATACCTACTATATGTGCTGTATATACATATTTATGTTTTTATATTCAAGGGATGAGTAAAGAGGCCTAATAGAAGGCCTTATTCAGCAGACAGAAGCACTCCTCGCTGCACTCCATACATATTTATTTTTTACACAGGTTATCATTGGGAGCAGGCTCTTCCACAGTCCTTTCTTCTTACAGGTCTTCTAAAAGGCTTTTAGAAGCAAGACTTTTTAAAGGGAATATAAAGAATGTTGCGGTTGACTTCAATTGTTGGTAGTTACCAAAAATACGAAAACGTGTGAAAATGCGTTAAAAGAAAAACAGAAAATTTGTCAAGATAATTAATTTAAGGTTTTGTTATTTGTATGTTTTGTATTAAAAATATAAACTATCGTCATGCACGTCGATGGAATGTTTGTTTTATCAATAATGCAGAGAAAATTTTTAATATTATCAGGTTCATCCGCAACGAAACTTCATGTTTACGTAAGATAACCTTTTAAAACATATGCAGAATAAGGAAAATGGAACAGCTGATCTTCAACGTATTCGTTTAACAGTAACAAGACCAAAAAAATATAAAAATAGAACAAGCTCTTTCCCTTTTTAAGAACAAAAGAAAAAAAAATAAGAAACTGAATAACCTCGTTTCTTCCTAAAATGGGAGGAGCAAATGTGTAAGGAATATTTTGGAAGGTATTTTTAAAAGAAATGTTTATTTGACTACATCATACTAAATTGTTTGACCAATTTTTCGACCAAAAAAAACATATGCAATTGTTAACAAAACTTTGGAAGAAGGAATATGCTTCACTAATTTTAAAATTAAGTAATGAATTTATATCGAACTGTTTGGGTTTTAATCTAAAGATACATATATAATTATTCTGGTTTAAGTTGATTACAGCTAATTTTTTTATTTAAATTATTTTTATTTAGAAAGGAATTTTAAAGCTTCTAACAATGGAAAGACAAAAATAATTTTGGCTGCACATACATACGTACATATGTACCTTTAGCCGTAAATGTGCTAATGCCACAATTTTTGAAAATTAAGTTTTTGATGCAGTTCAATAGAGTTAACAAAAATACATCGTTTGCAGAAAAAATACAAATATTTTTTTCTAGTTCTTGTTTTGCAACGATATGTATATCCAAATGCTAAAGATGTAATTCCAAAAATGCTAAAGAAAAAGCGCTAGGGCCCATTGAAATGTGAAAATTTAAAAAAAAATTTGGTAATATTTGTTAATAGTCAACATTGAAATAAATAAAATAATTTTATAGTATATTTTATTTTTTGCAAATTGACATGCTAAAATGTACATTAAAAGTATAAAATATATAATAGAAAAGGTGATAAGTCACAAAAAGCTATGTAAAATATAAATGTATTATTTTTAGTTGGTTTTCAAGCCAATAAAGAGTAATCAATGAAGCAAAACTGGATTTACAGACTTCAAATATATTCAGAACTAAAGACCTTAGAAAATTTGTTCTCTCTCCTATAAAATTTATACATTGGACAGCATTCTTTTCGAATGAAGGTAATGATATATACTTATATAGGTACATTATTTTAAAAAAAAAATTACGGACTCACCATTGTTTCACTAATTTTTATGTATTTTTGTATATCAAAGAAGTTTTCTTATTAATGCACTTGAAATTTGACAGTTATATAATTCTTCTTTGGTGAACTTTTACTAGACCAATACATATATTCATATATATTTATGGGAAGGTAGAATGGCAATGCATATAAAATTCCAATTCAAATCCTACCATTATGAAAATATGATACGAAAAACGGTTATATTCAAATGTATATAATAAATAATTATCATAACACAATAATTTTAACAGAATAATTTTAAAAAAAAATTCGTTCATTAAATATTCTTAAAAAAAATGCGACAAAAATCACAGTTTTAGTCTTAAATCATTTGAGTAAAATATATTTTGAATAAAATGAGTGTTGTAAAACTGAATTAAAAGAGGTGTTTCCAGAAGAAGTTTTATTAAAATAAATTGTTTTACAAATTCAGTGTGTTCGCTTCTAATTCAACATAAAGAATAAAAAAATTTTGCACGTTATAAAAAAAATGAAAAGGAATAATGAAAAAAAACAATGTTACCAACATTTCAAATTATACATATGTATGTATGTATAAAAATGAAATAAGATTACCATATTTCAACACACCTCCATAATCTTATATTCAACAATTTTATTTTTTTTTTTTTATTTATTAACTATCAATGAATCATTTAACATTCTTAGTTCTATAAATTTTTGAGCTACTATCATTAGATATTACAGCAAATAAATACATATTAAAATAATAAAGGTATCTTAAAAAATAATCTATTATATAGGAAAAAGATAGTGAGAAAAAACCTATATATAATATCACAAATTAAGTAATGGGAAGTTAAAGAAAACAAGGCCTAACTTTATAACATACTAGGGTATGTAGATAATTAGTCAATGTTATATAAACTTCTCAAATGGAGATTTATCATTGAATGACAGGGCCATATCATTAATAAATTCATCTATTGTCTTTTGACCTGATAATTTATGTAGTTTTGCAGTAGGAATACGTCTCGGCAGGTTGTATATGATTTTCAAATTTTAATTTTGAATTATTTGGTTACGTTTCTTATGAGTCTTAATTTAGATTTTCTGTTTAGGAGAGGAAATAAAGTTCGACCACATCGAAGAGCTCTTGAGCAAACATTTTCCAGGTGTTCCCTGAATGTAAGTTTTTCATCGAGTATTATGCCAAGATATTTAATTGACTTTGAAAAAACTATTTCTGTTCCCTGAAAATATAATTTCAAAGAAGGGACTCTTTAAGGTGATTTGTTAAAAGGGAATAAGATAGCTTGCGACTTCCCCTCGTTTATCTTAATTTTCAATTTAGCAAAGTATTTGGAAGCAGAAAAAAGTGCATTTTGCATACGCTTGACAATGGTATTTGAAACCTTTCCATGAGAGATGAGGGCACTATCGTCGGCATAAAAAGCAACTTCATTACCAGCCTTTATCTTAAAGTCAGAGATGTATATATTATAGAGTAGTGGTGATAATACTGAGCCCTGCGGTACTCCCGCATGAATGCTTTTTACGTCCGAAAGGGAACCGTTTACTTCGACTAAAAAAACTCCTATCTGTAATAAAACTATAAATTAATCTTATTAGATAGGTTGGACATTTTAGTTTGTACAGTTTATAGATAAGTCCATTGTGCCAAATTGAGTCAAAGGCTTTTTCTATGTCTAAAAAAAGTATTCTATTTTTGTTAATTTTAACAAAGTTTACTACGCGTTTTAATTGGTGGGTAGTAGAGTGTCGAGCTCTAAACCCATATTGACTGATATGGAGTAGATTGCCCTCATCGACGAAGGCCCTAAGTCTATTCAATAAAACTTTCTCAAAAATTGTATCCAGAGAATTCAGTAAACTAATTGGTCTGCAGCTTGTAGTAAGTTTAGAGTCTTTACCGCTCTTTGGTATGGGAATGACCTTTGCCCTCTTAAATCCAACAGGGAAATAACAATGTTTGATGCAAAAATTAAAGAATCGAACTAAATTAACGTAAGCTGATGATGGAAGATTTTTTAATATAATATTACTTATTTGATCAGGTCCAGGAGCCTTTGAATTTTTAAGATTTTTTATTAAAAATTTTATTTTGTCTAGGCTAGTAAATGTATTATTATCATCGTTGGGCGATTCATCGCGAAGTATGTTTCTAGCTATCAAGTTAACTCTACTTTCAATTGGACTATCTAAGTTAGAGGTGGTGTTGTGAGCTGCGGCAAACTGATCTGCAATAGCATTGACTATTGCACCACTGTCAGTAACAGCTTGATTGTTAACTATTAATTTTTTGATCGAATTAGATTTACCTCTAATACGTTTGGTTATCTTCCAGAAAGTTTTACAACCAACTGAAAGATTGGCTAAAAACTTGCCCCACTGCTCGTTTCTAGAATTACTAAGGTGATAGTCAATAAGTTTGTTGAGTAGTCTGACTAATGCAAGTAATGTAGCTTTTCTTGTGACGTCGGTACATCTTTGAAACTTTCTTCTAAACATGTTTCTGTTAGAAATTAGCTTTTTACATAGCTCAGTTATTTCATACGTTTGAATATTGTGAGTTTGGTATGGGATTGTTGTGCTGCAAACGTTCTTAATAATATCAGAAAACTCCTGCATTGTTTGATCAATATTATAACGAGTTAATTGACTATTTAGGATCGAAGATGTATTAATTTTGTCATCTATTTGTCTTTTAAATTGTACCAAATTAGCTTTGAAATAATTTGGATAAAGTCTTGGATTCTCTTTGATTAATTCATTAATATGGAAGGTAATTGGTACGTGGTCGGAATATAAATTATTCGGGTGGGTGTCTAAGGCAGAAAACGAAAGTGAAGAATTTGACAAAAGAAGGTCTATAGTAGATGCAGATCTGTTATTAATATTTTGCGGAAATCGTGTGGTACTAGAAGGAAAGTAAATATAATTATTTGAGGAATTTTGATGATCATGCAAGAGTTTTTTAGCTCTGTTGGTTTTTGCGCAATTCCAGCTAATATGCTGGGAATTAAAATCACCAAGAATGAAGAAGTCGCAATTAAAAGAAGTTAATAGATTTAAATCAGAGACAACATCATCAGTATAATGAGGGCAATAAGACGATATTAACATCACTTTCGTACCAAAAATGTTTAGCGAAATGCAGACATTTTCAAAAATTTTTGTCCCAAGTGATAATACCTCGCTGTGTTCCACGGTTGATTTTATGGCTATAGCAACGCCACCACCATGGGAATTTCTATCTTTTCCATATATGCTATAACCAGGTAACTTAAAGTTATGGGTTGGTTTTAAAAAAGTTTAATTAAGAAATAAAATATCAATATTATTTTCTCTTAGAAATAAATGCAGTTGAATGGATTCAGAGAATTTTGTAATGCCTTGACAATTCCAGTGCATTACATGAAGGCTAAAGCTTCTGAGGTTAGATTGCATATTTAAGCATTTCCATTATTACGTTGAGTTGTTCCATTTTTGATGTACATTTCTGGAGTTCAGCAACAGCTCGTGTAAATATGTCAAATAGTTCATCTATATTAAATAAGTCGTTCCTTGAGTTGTTTTGTTGGGCAGGCATTTTTACAGCTTGTGCGTAATTTCTTAAGGCAAATGTAGGACTATTGTCGGCTCCATCATTTGGTGGATGTATTAACTGCGTGGAAGTTGTAGGACGGTCATTGAAAATTTCATTGTAGACATTGTTGTGCGAAGGTTTACGATTCCTGTTAATGTTTTCACGTAATGCAAGGTAGTCCCTACGGCTAGGACAGCGGGGGTCATCCGCTCTATGATTTGTGTGTTTAAGATTTTTTTTGTGCAGTTGAAACATTTATAGGGGGCTGGTTTGCCTTCTGGAACCTTGTTAGTTTGACATACAGATAGATCGTGATCATCTCCACACGCAATGCATACATTGCACACTTATTGCATAATGTTGGGCCTTTTTTACTCATAAAAGGATTCCTCCAGTAAACCACAATACTGCAAAGCCGTTTAATATTTAGAATATGAGTTTTAGAGTTTTGGGAACGATCAAATTCTAGCATATACAGTGCATCATCGCGAGAAGATCGAGCGGTTTTTATTTCTTTTATGCTGGTCACAGTGACATTATATTCAATTTTAAGTTCGTTCTCAATTTCTTTTGGTTCTATTTGCGGAAGACCATATAGAAATAACTTAAACAATTTCGTATCTTTACTTTCGTGCGTGAAGAAACTAAAATTAACCGCCGTAAGCTTTTTGATTGCGAGTTCATAGTTATACAAAGAATTAGAAATAATCTTAGTACCGACCGACATTCTTTTATATTCATAATCTTTTCCGATGAATTTAAGTAATTGAGCGAAACCATGGATTAAATCAACAACAATTGGTGGGATTACAACTTTGTACTCTTTTATTTCATCCTGATCACCTTCACTATATGTGTCATCTTCATTGATTAAAGTTTGCAAAATGTTGAATCGATTTTCGCTGTCACTATGCTTTTTTTTGGGACACTTCCCCAACTTTGTTTTCTTTTTAAGGTATTCATTAAATTTTTTTGTTTTTAAGTTCTTTTTGTTTCTGTTTTCTTACACTATAAAGTAATTAAATGTAACTTAAACAATATGTTGTTATTGTTTTTTAACTGTAGATTTTTGTTTTTAGTAAGCACTGTGGATAGCAAGTAATAATTAATACGTCTGATTGCGATCGATGATTGCTTAAGACTTTATTTTCAACTATTTTTATGCATTAATTCTGAACAAGTTTTTAAAAAAATAAAATTAAGTTCTAGAAAGAGGTTTAGTAAATATATCTGCCACCTGGTCATTTGATTGTATATACTGCAACTTTATCTTTCCCTCTTGAACATGCTCTCTTCTTGTTTCCAACTGCTCAGCAATGAATTTTGCCCCTTGATTATCAACATACATCATAACTGATTCATTCTCCAGTGTAATTTAAAATTCATCTAGTAGTCCTTTTAGCCAGATACCTTCTTGCGCGGCAGTACTTAACGCGACGTACTTGGCCTCAGTGGACGATATGCTTATGGTTTTTGCTTTGTTGCTTTCCAAGATAAAAATTTTTTATGCGATACAAAACAATAACCAGTTGTACTCTTCCTATCTTCAACATCTCCTCAACTTGCATCTGATTAACCACGTAAAGGCAAATCTTGTTTTGATTCCTCATATACTAATCCTTCATTTCTAGTGGCATTAAGCAAACGAAATATTATTTTTACAGCATTAATATGAACAGTCCGAAATTTCTCCTGATATCTACTTAAAGTATTGACTGCAAACGATATATAAAGCAAACTACCAACTGCCTGTCTATATTTCTGTTGATCCCATTCCGCACAGTCAAAAGTTGTTCCTTCTTCGTTCCAATTTTTCTCCATAGGCGTATCTTTAAATTTAGAATTTTCAAAAACAAAACGCCTTAATAGTGCAACTATATTATCAGTTTGATCGATTTTCAAATTTCCACTCTCATCTTTTTTTATACGCATGCCGAGAAATTCCCTTAGTTCACCCATATTTTTTTTTTATCTCAAATTGCCTATCCAAAAATACAATAATGTTTCCAATTTCGTTTTCATCATCGCCACAAAAGCATGTCATCAACATATAACAGTAAAAAATACTTCTCTTTTTGTAAAGACAATAATCATTTTCGGATCGTAAAAGACCATATTCCAATATTTTTGCATTAAACTCGTTATTCCAACAAAAAGCACTCTGTTTTAGGTCGTAAATTTATCTTCTAAGCTTACATAATTTGCCAACAAATGGTTGGGGCACTGTCATAAATATATCCTCTTTCCACTCTCCATTCAACAAAGCACATTTAACGTCCAGTTGATGAATTTTGAAATTATTCTGAAATGCCATTGATATAAATGTACGAACCGTGACACAATAAGCAACTGGATCATATACGTCAGAAATCGAATTTTTGCTTACAACCATGCGCAACTAGTCTACCTTTCCTACGAATACTGCCATCAATGCTCTGACTGCACTGACGTTAAAAACCCATATGGCATCAATTCTATCTTGGCCCTCATCTTCAACTAGCATCCATGTCATTTTCTTATTAATCACTTCCACTTCTTTAGCTATTGGTTTCTTCCACTCTCCATCTTTATAAACCTATTCAAACGAATTTGGAGCTTCCAATAAAATTGATGAGTAAGCACACATAGCATCTTCATATATCTGATAGTCATCCAGATATTTTGGTTTTGTTCTCAAACGTTTTTCTTTCTGCTCTTCATTGTTTTCTATAACATTACCTTTATTTTTTTCTACTACTTCATCAACTTTAGTTTCAACTTTGTCACCTTTACTTTTACTTTCTTCAGTAATTTCCTCTTTACGGCCTTTAATCTTAATTTTTTCATAATTCCTCATCATAAAACCTTAAACCAGTGGTAGTATAACCAACCAACTTCATTCTCACTCAACTGGCCTCAAATTTACCCCTCTGAATTTGTTATGGAATATTAACACTACCAAGAGGTTGAATTTTGTTAAAGTCCGGCTGAACTGCTTCACTCCACAAATATTTTGGTAAGCCAGTAGCTCGTTTCTGTATTTCTCGCATCGCAAAATTGCTCAAATAAAGTGTGAAACAAAAAATTCCATCATTTCTCAATTTGTGAGAAAAAAGTGTTTCTGTATTTGAATGCGAGGACAGACAACACAGATTCTGTTTTAACTGGAATACTTCCAGTAATTAAGTGTCAAATGCAGGCGAAACGTCAACGAAAGA
The DNA here is from genome assembly GCA_943735925.1 of Pollenia amentaria. Classification (NCBI taxonomy): domain Eukaryota; kingdom Metazoa; phylum Arthropoda; class Insecta; order Diptera; family Polleniidae; genus Pollenia; species Pollenia amentaria. The sequence continues at coordinate 85,869,348 of OX031009.1, forward strand.
AATAGATATAATAAAAATAGGGCTGCCAGATTTGACGATTTATCGTAATTTTGACGATTTTTGTTCCGAAATTGGCAAAGCGCAGATTTGCTGATTTTTTTCTAGTGACGATATTATTCAGTTTTCGAAATAAAACAATTTTAAATATTTTTATATATTTGTGTATTAGGCACCACAGAAAAAAATATCTTTAGAAACAAGGCAGCTTAAATTTTTATATTTATCCCTTTTGTGTAAATTGTCCTCAACATTGTTTGTCTGTTCCCTAAAAAAATTATCGGGAAACGCAAAATGTCGAAGGAAAACTTTTCAATTTATATTTCTTAGTACTATTTAATACATTTGTTTTTGTGATCAAAACATCAAACTATTACCCCATTTTTCAGTCAATGCACTAAGGAAATTATTGCCTTGTTTTAGCCAAAAGTATTATTTTTAGTTCAATATGATATTTTGGCACGCCTTTGTGTGAGTTCTTCAGGCAAAATAACAATCTGAAATTTTAAATTGCTATCGGATTAAAGAAAGAGTAAAATAATTCATTTTATAAAAATAGACTTCAAGCTTAACTATGTGTGCATAAAATATGTATAAAATACTAATGAACTTTAACTATGTTTTTTGACTAAATTTTAATTATAATCGAACTAAATTTGTCAAAATTAATTTTAACTTTCCGAATTTTTAAAACAAAATTGACGAATTTTTTGTTTCATATTTCACTGTTTCTGTAATAATTTACTTGTTTCATGCGGGAAATTTTACGATGCGAGAAATACAGAAACGGGCTACAGAATCTAGTAATGCACATCTTGCGTTATTTACCTCCTCTCTATTGAAACTCCGTTTAGCTGTGATGAGTAACGTATGGCTGTTTCTGTTACTTTACCTTTTCTTGAACCTTATAAATTCGTTACTTTTGTATTCTGCTCCACCATGAATTCTCAAAACTTCAATTCTGCGATCAAATTTATTTAATACCTTTTCAGCGTACTCTCGGAATGCTTCAAAACTTCGGTCTTACTCCACAATGCTTAAATTACCGAGAAATACGAATTGTCAATGAATGTAACGAAATACTTTTAAGGTAGAGTTAGCCGAACGTCCACGTCCCCTAACGAAACGTCTGGTCCGTTTTGTTATTTGCTTACAATGTAAATGCTTACCAAATTTAAATGTCACGTAACGAAACGTCTCAATCTGTATAAATTAGAATTTATTGCCGTCGTTACGTGACAGTTGTAAAGCAGTGATGGCCTGCTTGTATATTAAATTGAATGCGGGTATTTTCGCTCCTTTTTTTTGTACTTTTTTCCAGTATATCTATGGACTTTCGACAAAACGACTTACAACACAACATATTTCTATATATATAAATATACATATGCTTAGATGTACAAAATAAACCAATGCATATGCACATACAATAGAAATGAGAAATATATAAAACGCTTTAAATGGTTACAAAATATTGTTTTGTCTATGCACATTTACAAAATAATATATGTAAAATATATGCTAAAATACATATTTGTTTATTGTTAATCTATAATATAAATATCAGATATTAAATTATTAATTTTTTTTTACTTACACTAAATACTGTTTTAATAGCATTTTAATCACTTGGTACTTTTTCTGCACAACGGTCAACATTAAATCACTGTGTGTGTTGTTTTATGTATACTATTGCTTTTTTGTTTATGTATGTGAAAAACATGTGACACGTTTTTATATGTTCTATAAGTGCACCAACGTGCAAGCAGTCCGTTACAGTGAGTTACAAGAACAGCAACGTTCGCCTTAGTTATCATGGCTCAAATAATAAACAGGTCCGCCCAAATCACTGTGTATCTTTTCACAACAACGAGTTGCTCTTTTTCTAGTACCCCTAAATGGGGATTTCGTAATTTTTCCACTTAAACATATTTCACAAACATCACCGTTTTTGTAGTGACAACTGTGACCAAATTTTCTATGTAGTTCACCTATTCCTGGAACTGCCCCAATTTCAAACGTGTTTAAGCATTCTATTCCGAAAATCTGGCCACTTTTATTGCTCTTTATTTCGACCATATTGCCAAAAAAAGTTCACACTATATCCCTTTTTGGTTATTTCCTTAACTGAAATCAAACTTTCTCTAAACCTGGTACCATCAAAACGTCTGTCAAATATATTGGGCCGCCCTCCGTTTTAAGCAACAAATTCCCTTGACTCTTGCAAATCAAATGTTCACCCTTTTTCGCAATATTTATTTTCGATGAATGTTCGAATTGGGATACGCCATTCATATACTTAAACCACTTATCACTCACCATATGATTTGATGCACCCGAGTCCAGAATAAATTTGTCGCTATTTAATTTTCTGCTATATTACATTCATCTTCGCAACTTCACAATTGAAAGTTATTGGATTAAAATCAGCACAATTGGCATTGCCACCTCCTCCACTCCTGCGACCGTCATTATAATTGTTATTATGCCCTTATTCTTATTTTTGCAAAATTTACTCGCATGTCCAAACATATAACATCTATAACACTTCACTTTCTTCATCTTAGGACAATCTTTAATTTTATGGTCGTCTTTGCATTTGCAGCACTGTATACTTGACCTAAAAGCTTCATTACCACACACTGTTGGAACATTTTTCTCGTTCAATTTAATTTCCTCCTTAAGCAATCGGCTTGTCAAATTATTTAAACTTCCTTCAGCTGCAGTTGTACTTTCCCATGCCGTACTAAGATTAGAATATTCTGTTGGAAGGCTCGAAATTATCTTATTTATAACCATCGTATCAGTTATTTTTTTACCTTGCGTTCTATTTGCGTCAAAAGACATTCTACGTCCGCCAAAAAATTTTTCACGTTGTTAGAAAATTCTAACCTAAAAAATTTTTGCATTAAAAACTGCAACTGCGTTTCATCCCTTTATTGATACAACGAACAAAGTTTTTCATAGATTTTCCTAGGCGTATCGCAGTTTAGAATATTTCTTAATTCTGAAAGCTCCAATGAAGAAACTAAAATGCTTTTAGCTTTATCGCATCTCAAATCAAAGTCGTTTCTTGCACCATAATTATTCGCCGGCTCCAATTCAGTACTATATTCCAGGGCCCAAATCGTCGCACTCGTGATCGAATGAATTTTCGTATCGAATAAAACTTCGTGACGTATCAATAACGGGATTGCGGCAATCGATAGCTTTCGTATCGAAATTTGTTTAAAAATTTAATAGATTTTTTTTTTGCTTGGAGTAGAATAAAAACATATGAGCATTATAAAATGTCAACAAGGAAAAAAAAACAAAATTAAATAACAGAGGTAAGTAAACTTAAATGTTTAAAAAATTATATATGTATATGTTGATTTAAATTAAATATTTTTTATAGAAAATGGATCCATTGCTTTTATTTTACTTGTCTTCATCTGATGAAGAAGATATTTTCACTTTTGGAAAAATTCGACATTAAGAGGTTTAACTTTGTTTCAGCCTTAGAATTTACTGTTTTTACTCTCAGCATTTCTTTTTCCATGATTTCTGATGCTGTACTGTCGTCATCATCTAATAAGGCTTTTAAAATTTGTTCTTCATTGGCATTAGTCGCCAAACGGACGCATTCTTAACAGGTGGACCTTACGAGTTCAATCGGTTTGAAAGTTCGTCCCATAATCTTTTTGCCATCGCTTTTCCTTGACCACAATTTGGTATTAAATTTTTTGCCAAGCTGGGGTGATCTGCCATAAATTGTGTCATTAGTTCCTTTTGCTTTCCATTGATTTTGTTTACATTTGTCCTATGGAAAAAATAATATTATTATGTTTCTTATTGCTCAAAAAAATTTAATACTTACATTTTTAGCTTTTTGTTTGAAGAAATCTAATAATTACACTGTGCAAGAAATTTACACTTTTTTTCGTGACAAGCTGGGCACCTGGCGTTTTAACATAATTCGGGTACGCTGAATCCAGTGGTGCCCGCGGTTTTTTAAGATTGGCTCTGGTTTTTGAGATATACCGTTATTTCGAAAATGGAGTAGGCTGCACAACATATGTTCGCTTAACTCAAAAACGCTTTAGCTAATTGAAAAAACTTAAAAAACCGAAATTCCGCAATAAAATTATAAAAAAAAATAAATTTTCTTTTTAATATCCTTAGTCGTTTTAGAAACATAATTTTTTTCTTGGAAAAAAAAATAATTTTTTTAACAAAATTTCGAAAATGCAGCTATGCTTCTAATTTTTTGCAGACTTATAAAAACCGAAATTCCAAACAAAACAAGCAATAAATGATTAAAATCTGTTTGCAACTTTTGATTTTATTCACAAATGTCGACAAATTTTAATTAATTTAAGAATTTCATAAAACGCAATATTTGTATGGGAGCCCCCCTAAGGGATGGTGATAAAGGGAAAGTATAATTTGAGAAAATGTTAAGAACAAAAACCTAATGGAGGTCAGTCATACATTTTATCCCCCTAGGGGCGACTCCTGGGCATTAATGGGACTTTTTCTTCAATATATTTCTAGTCTGCATTGAACATTTTGTATGGAAGCCCCCTTAAGGAATGGAGATAGCGGGTGGGTATGTTAGAAATAAATGATGAGAATGAAAAATAAAGTTGCGCTGGTCATACATTTGGCCCGTCTAGGGGTATCTCAGGCGCTGCAGGTGCAAAATTTAAGGCTAGGGTTCCACGAGTATAAAGAACAAAGTTCCAAACAAAATAAGCTATAAGTGATTAAAGTCTGTCTACAAGTTTTGATTTTTTCAGAAAAGATGAATTTTTTTTATTTTTATTTAGAAATGTATTCTTCTTCCTTTTGCAGATTCCAACAAATATCCCCTAATAGCGAATCAAGTTGTTTGCCGCTATACCAGTGTTCGAGCCTGGCTGTTACTTGGTGAAATCTCTCGCCATGTTCATCAGACTCGGCTGGTGATTGTTCATTAAATTTTTCGGCCTGGTAATTCAAAATATTTATTTTCAATGATATTCTAACGTTGAAGTTTTTAAATGCGGTTGGCATATTTTTGAGTAAAATTCGCCAGTTTTCAGAACGATGATTTCCTAATACATTTTCTATTACTGATTTCACACAATTCCAGGCTAATAGCTCGATATCATTTAATGCAACCTCAAATTGATGGTCCTTCATAAGACGACGAATGTCCGGTTCATTAAGAATTCCTGTAACATAAAAACATTATGATAAGAAATATAAATCTAATTTAATAAAGTAGTTAGAGTTCATACCTTCATTTACTTTTATGCCGCTTAATCGTGGAAAATTCGGCGCAATTCGGTAAACACCATCTGTGCTCAATGCTTTTATAGAATTTTTTAATCGGTAACTGTAGATATTCCAAAATTCCTACCGCAAAGTGAAAGTGTGGTAATAATGCATGCATATTTCTTTAGAATATCATAAACTTGAATATTTGTTCTTTTGTTTTGTATTGTAAATGGCACAAAAACCGCATTTAAAAAATTTTACGTCAAAATGTCATTGAAAATAAAATTTTCTGCATTGGCACATTCTTCATATATACATAATATTGAATAAAGAATTTAATAATTAAAAAAAAATCCTATGAAATGCTCCATATAAATTATATTCTTCATATATATTGCTAACAGATTTTAATCATTTATGGCTTGTTTTGTTTGCAGCTTCGTTTTTTATATGTCTGCCAAAAATAAAAGCCTAGCTGGATTTTTTAATTTTTTATGAATTTTTAAAAAACAAAATTTTCGAAATTTTGATAAAAAAATTAATTATTTTTTCAAAAAAAAATTATGATTCAATAACGACTACTCATATTAGAAAAAAAGTTTTACTTTGAAATGAAATGAAATTTTATTGCGGAATTTCGGTTTTTTTAGTAGTTTCAATAAACTGAACTGTTTTTGAGTTACACGAATATATGTTGTGCAACCTCCTCCATTTTCGAAATAACGGTATATCTCGAAAACCAGAGCCAATCTGTAAAAACCGCGAGCACCACTGGATTCAACGTACCCGAATTATGTTAAAACGCCATGTGCCCGGCTTGTCTGTTTTTTCAACTAGCATAGTGTTATTCACAGAAAGTTTATATATTGTTTTTAAAAAAATATTTAAATGTTTTTACGAAAGCTCTTAACCTATCGAATGACATTTCGAGTGAAGGCATTCGATCGACTACTCGTTATCGAATGGAGCGATTTCGAAAAGTAAAATTTCGATTAAAGTCACTCGATCACGAGTGCGACGATTTGGGCCCAGGCCTTTATACTTTCCAATAACGCCTTTATCTGAAACACCACACAGCAAACCAATACTTCTGAATGCTGATAACCTTAACATTTATGTCTTCCATCTTTGTACTCTTGGGATGGTGGGCACATAACCTATTGTAAAACTGAATTAAAAGAAGTGTTTCCAGATACGGGGTTTAAAAAGTTTTTTTAAAATAAATTGTTTTACAAATTCAGTGTCTTCGCTTCTAATTAAACATAAAGAATAAAGAAAATTTTGAAAAAATAAAAAGGAATATTAAAAAAACAATGCTACCAGCATTTCAAATTTTACATATCGTTACCTTAATATAAAAAGGCCCCAACTCATTATTTTTGGAAATCCGTTTTTTTATTGATTATTGTAGAATGGTTGCTAATACACATTCTATTAAAATTTCAAGCAAATTAGATTAAAAATAAAGAAGTTATAAGCAGAATACAAAAAGCCCTAACTCATACACACAATTTTTCTAAAGAAAAAAAGGCCTAACTCATACACACAATTTTTCGAAAGAAATACATATTATGTATTTCAATCTGAATTCCTCGTTTAATTTTAATAAAGATGTTTTTTGACAATGGTTGTGTAGCTATATTATTTCAGCTTTTATTAAGTTTTTTCCTTCTCCTGTAAAAAGTGTTTTTGATGAGTTGGGGCCTTTTTATATTAAGGTAACGATATGTATGTATAAAGTGACCCACACTCGAGGCAACATTTGTCGAAACATGCGAATGTTTCACTAAATGCTGCTACGTGTGTGGGGATGTTTCTGGTTGAAATTCTTGTTACCTTTTTGGTTTCTCAAATATGAAACATTTTTGATATTTTATGTTTCCAAACTAAATGTCTCATCGTGTGTGGCTATGTTGACTGTTTTTTCTTTCTCATTTCGTTGAGAGCAGTTGTTGAGTGCGGTGCTTTTGCAACTCTCGGAGAAAAAAATATGAAGAAACAAATTGGAAAATGTCAACAATTGCAAATTGTGAGAGTTGGAAAACAATTATAATTGAACATAAAATTTTTCCAAATTTTTGGACATAAAATATGTTAGGAATACAAAGAAAAGAAATACATTTTTTTTTGTGTTTTGTAGTAGTATATTCAAAAAACACGCAATACTGTTGTTTCGTTTCTAGTGTCATCGTCTGTGGTTAAAACTGAAACAAAAATAGTAACACGTGTTTCGACAAATGTTGCATCGTCTGTGGGTACCATAAGAAATGAAATAAGATTACCATGTTTCAACAATGACCTTTATTTCATTGTAATCGGGGTATAACTTTTAATTTTATTCACAATTTACTGAGAATACTGAATCGATAAATATCGCGATTTCCATACAAAAATAAAAATTTTTAATGTGTTTGTGTTTGCTGATGTTCTATTTATGGACGTTATTTCGTCACTTAAAAACGAAGTACTTTCACTTATTTGTAAATAAAAGCGAACTGCGTTCATTGGTTTTTATGATCTACAATGTAGATGAGATATATGTAGATTCTACATATATCTCATTTTGTTCAGAGGTTATGTGAATTTACGTAAAAGTACTAACTTTTTAACTTTTTCCCCTTTTGGATTTTTCATGATTTTTAAAAGTACAAAATTCGTCATTATTTTTTTTTCGTAAACAACAATTACTTAGCCATTTTTTTGTGATTTTAAAAACTTTTAATTTTTTGGAACAAAAGTCAAAAGTAGGATAAGTACCTGTAACTTAAAAATGCGTTTTTCTCCATAAGCTGATGGAAAAAAAAGAGATTATATTTGATAACAGCAACCTCAAATTAATAATAAAAAAAAACTGCTTTAAACTTCCAATCAACAAAAAAAAAAGTTCAATTTTGTTCACTTGTGTAATTTATTATTTTTTTTATGTTAGAACGGATATTAAAATTTTTTAATTTCATTTATTTATATTAAATTAAATGCTGTCAGGTCGATGGCTAGTTGACGAGTGACTAAAAATCCAATTATTTATCTGCTTAAGCTAGGATCACACGATTGCCGCAAATGTACCAATATGACATAATTTTGATTGTGTTTTATTGCCGCACAATAATAAAATCGCCCCAATCAAATATTCTGAAATCTCACGATTGCCCTTTTTATACAAATTTAATTGCCGCTAGATGGTACAAAGCGTCAACCAGTGATGGGATTTATGGCACAACTGGGCCATTTTTGGCACTATTGAATGTTGCTTGGCCCTATGGCCCTTCCGCTCTTTCTTAATCCAACAAAAATAAAATTATGTTATGTGGTTAAGATTCATTTATTTGTTCACTTAAAAAAAAATTAACAAGTGCCCAAATATGCAAATATCAAAAGGTGGAATATACCATATTTACTAAACTACTCTTTTGTCTATGCAAAAAATCCTGTAAAGATTAAAAATATGCACTTACAATAAAGCAGAGTTGTAAATCATTATTCAAAAATGCTTCAATTAAACAAGAGTTGAGTTGTAAGCCGTAATAGGGGCGTTAATATATCTGTTTAGAGATGACCCCTACCAACAGCGACGACCCTGCCTACCAACAACTTGTTATATTTTATTTTCTTTAATCTGCATATTCATATGTAAACATTATAAAGCAGGGATTTCCAAAAATTTTTTGGTTGTGTATTAGTGAGTACCAGAGAGTAAAAAAATTGAGAGAATGCATTCATATTCGGAAGCTTTTTGACTCTAAATCAGTTTTAAATATCTTATCAAACAATTGTAAAAAAATTAAAGATTTTTATGTTTTAAAAATTCATAAAAAATAAATATTGCACGCAAATCACACGTTTAATAACATATTCCGTTCCTTCCTTAAATGTTGCATACCATATAAGGCATTGGATGTTACCAAAAGCGTTTTTGACCGCACAATATTTTTTAAGTGCCATCATAAAGTTTTTTCTGTTACCCTGAAACAAAAATATGTATTGAGGTACGTTCAGACTAATGAAATATTTGACGAAAATATTTGTTCTGATATTTGCTTCAAACTGTGTGGAACAAAAAAATATTTTGTTTAATGTTCAAACTAAGCTCAAACATTTGACAATTTTTGTTTGATGAAACAGTTGGCAAAAAGTGTTAAATAAAATAAATTAATTCATGTTTGCCATGCGTTCAGATATAAATAAATAATTATTTAATGAAAGTGTTCAAAAATAATAATATATTTCACAAATAGTAAAAATGAGCGCAAAAGCTAATTTATTTTTTTTATTCTGTGGAGCAGCATCTTTCATAGTGTGAGAACAGGAGAATGTAAAATATAAAAAAACTGGAAGACAATGGGTAACGGGAACATGGCTAAAATTTGCGAAAAATTGCAAACTTGGATATAAACCCTTAAATATATTTGAAGTCTCTAAATCAGTTAAAAAACAAAATGTCGGGAAAAAAATTTTGCAAAAATAGCGAAAATTCGCGAAAAATTTAGATATTTCAAACAAGCCATAAAATTTAGTAAAAGTGCCTAAAACTATAAGGAATGGCAAACATTTGCTAATAGCGGCACGATACAAAGTCTAATAATTATAAAAAATCTTTAAAATTGTAAAGAATCCAAAAACTTACAGGAAAAATTGCTTCTATCCGGAACATGGCTAAAATTATTTGCCGTTGTTTGCTCTTACAATTTTTTTGTAATATCAAATAAATGTTTGCTCAAAAATTACTAAAATATTTGATTTTTTGTGTTCACACTATGTTCACATTGGACAAATATTTGTTTGCCTGCAAATACTTTTATTTGCTCAAAATCAGCTGTTATTTTATTTGATACTCAAAAATATTTTGTGTTCAGACTACGTTAATGAAATATTTGATGTTTGCTTTCAAATATTTCACCAGTCTGAACGTACCTTTAGTAGTGGTATACACAATTGTGCATATAAATGGATTTCCCTGGTCTATTTTTTCAAAAATAAAATAAATTACATGAGAATTATAACGTAAAAAAGTTATTTTAGTAAAAAGTTAGGGGGTTCATAGTGGTAAGTAAAATAGAAAGGGTATTCACGTTGTTGGGTTACTCATACTTCAAACATCTGTGCATACATTTTAATTCTAGCTAATAGTATATCATAACTTTTTACAAAATACCAAATGCGCACCTGAGTTTGCCTGCAAAAATGTATAGCCATTGTAACAGGTCAAAGTTACGTTAAATAAATACCATAAATTAGTAAGGTTAACTCTTTGGACTCGGTCATATAATTGTAGCATAAAAAAGTAAGCAATAAAAATAGTGCTAAACAATAAAGTTTCATTAATACATCAATAAAACACATCTTCTTACCCAAAAATGTTACCTGCTGTCACATTTGGTTTTATGTGTATAGGTTTACACATAAATTGTAGGAAAACAAGACTTTTTTAACTTGTTTTTTAAATATTTTTACTTACTTAAAAAAGTGTTTTCAAAGAAAAAAACCTACCGACGCGATTGGTACAGAAACAAAAATATTTTTACATTTTACATTATTTCTGCATTTAGGTACGTCTTTTTTACGAAAGAAAAATGGACCCTTTTACAGGCATCAAAGATTTTTTTTCACAAACAAAACACATATCGTTAGCTTAAATGCAAAACAATGTAGATATTATTTGAAAATTTTAAAGTTTTGTTGATTTGGATTCACGTTACATATGTATTTTTATATAATTTTAAGTTATTTACAAAATTATAAATGACGTATCATCAAATAAATATATAATTTTTTTAACAGCATAACGTATAATCACACTCAATAAAAAAATTAGCAGAGTTTTTAATTCTTTTTATAAGAACACATAAATATTTTTAAACACCAAAACTGGGTAATCTGTTTTATAACTATTGCCACGGTGTTAGTGGAATTATTGATCAGATAATAATTTATAATAATAATTTTTAGTATTGCATAAGAAAAAGTAAAAAAGTGTTGTAAAATTATAAGAACCGAATCCATAAACGTATGTAAAATAAAACCTATAATAAATGTGACTATCAGCTTCTTCCACATAGGACTGTTAGACATTTTGAAATTTTTTATCTGAAATATTAAAAATTGCTTTTAAAGCTCAAATAATTACCATTTTACAAAGTTCTTTGCTTTGCATGTAAACTTATGAAATGTTACATTATTCTACATTTTAGTCTTAAAATTTAAACTCTAAATAAAAATTGCACGCAAGGCATTGGATGTTACCAAAAGCATTTTTGACCGCACATTATTTTTTGAGTGTAAGCTGAAACAAAATAATATAGCATCCGCTAGACATGCACACTTGTCGAAGTCACATCGACGACTGAATTGAAGAGTATAAAAATATGTGTTAGTAGCAGGGTTGTCAGATTGATTTTGATCTTTTTCGCCAAATTCAATGTCAAAAATCGCCAAAATCGCCAAAGCATTTATTTTTTTCGATTTCGACAATAATATATGTATTTTTAGAATAATTAAAAATATTTTTTCATAAATCCCAAAAAAAATTTGTTCCGTATCCCTAAAATCCGCCAAAAATTCAAAAAAAGTCGCCATATATTTTGTTTAATTTTTATTTAACAAAAAAGGTGCAATGTTTAAAATATTTTATAGTAGTCTACTTAAAGTAACAAAAAAAGGATTTTGCGGTAAGTATTAAACAGATATTGGATGTACAATATATTTGTATGTAGTTGCAGTTCTATTATATAACTAAAACGCTATATAGTTCACCAAGAAGACTAACTTGTTGTCTTCTTTTTTGAAATACATTGTGAAGGTAGAAAAGAAATGCACCATGTGCTATTTATATTCATATAACTTTTGCCTCGTAAAAACGTATCGAAAACTTCATATCGCATTCTACTTCAAAGCAGATATTTAGTGAATTTCAATATTTCAATACAGGTACCTGCCGTATCCTTGTAGCTATAAATTGTTGGCCTAAACTGATCTTAATTAGATTGAATATCATCATTACAATTTTCTTTTAACAAACTGTATTTTTTCTATTGTATTTCATTAACATCCAAGGGTAAGTTAGGATTCATTAAAAATCTTTAAAATATATTTAAAAGCAACAAATTTTATGTGATAATTTGTCACATTTTATAATGGAAAAATTTTCATAAACTTTCATTATATTAATTTTTAAAGAATTCTACTTATTACTTCTTTCAAGAGCACATTTAAATGTGAAAAAAAAATTTCTCGAAGATTATCTTCATCAGCCTTTTCAACATTATTTAGTTTTAAATACTGCTCATACATATGAATGCATGAAATTTCATTCATTGAAATACTAGATTAAAAAAATATTATTTCTTCGTTTTGAATTTAAAAAATTTCAAAACAAATAGATGGCACATCAAAAATAGCCAACAAAATCGCCAACTATTTTATAAATCGCTAAAAAATCGCCATGTCGCCAAATCGAAAATTAGGTCGCCAAAAGAGTTTGAAAATCGCGGCGAGAAATCGCCACATCTGACAGCCCTGGTTAGTAGTGGTGCGCACAATTGTGCAAAGAAATGGAAACCCCTGTTATAAAGTTAAATTGTTGTTACATTTGCACTCAGTATATCCCGTTATATTTAGTACAAAAATTCTTTTATAATATGTGACCCTTTTTTGTATATTGAAAAACAATTTAAACTTACTCTAGTTTGAACTTTAACAGTGAACAGAAGCAAAGAAAACAAAAAGGTCATAAAAACAGAACAGAAAATCTCAAATTATAATAAAACAAAAAATTATCTAAATTAAAAAACCAAACGTAACTATTTTGAAAACTCAAACAAAAAGTGTAAAAATAAAACCAAAAAGGAATTAATTTAAATAAAACTTGAAATTAACAAAATATCGATTACAAAATAAAAGAGTTTTATTTATTGTAAAAACAAAAAAAAGATTTAAAAGAGTGAACCGTGTTAAGGTTGAGAAATCAAAACAAAAGTTCATCCCTCAACATTTGGTCCAAACGAACCGGATAATTTTTACAAAAAATAAAACGACAATTACCTACCGTGTGTGTAAATTTTATTTTACAAAAAATTGTGACTCTAAAATTTATTTTCCAAAAACATTGTGTGTATTTAAAAAAAATTTTAAAAAGATTTTGTGACTCTAGACCAGGGGTTTCCATTTCTTTGTACAATTGTGCACACTACTACTAACACATATTTTTATACTCTTCAATTCAGTCGTCGATGTGACTTCGACAAGTGTACATGTCTAGCGGATGCTATATTATTTTGTTTCAGCTTACACTCAAAAAATTTGTGCGGTCAAAAATGCTTTTGGTAACATCCAATGCCTTGCGTGCAATTTTTATTAAGAGTTTAAATTTTAAGACTTAAATGTAGAATAATGTAACATTTCATAAGTTTACATGCAAAGCAAGGAACTTTGTAAAATGGTTATTATTTGAGATTTAAAAGCAATTTTTAATATTTCAGATAAAAAATTTCAAAATGTTTAACAGTCCTACATATGTGGAAGAAGCTGATAGTCACATTTATTATAGGTTTTATTTTACATACGTATATGGATTCGGTTCTTATAATTTTACAGCACTTTTTTATTTTTTCTTATGCAATACTAAAAATTATTATTATAAATTATTATCTGATCACTAATTCCACTAACACCGTGGTAATAGTTATAAAACAGATTACCCAGTTTTTTTTTTGTTTAAAAATATTAATGTGTTCTTATAAAAAGAATTAAAAACTCTGCTAATTTTTTTATTGATTGTGATTATACATTATGCTGTAAAAAAAATTATATATTTATTTGATGATACGTCATTTTTAATTTTGTAAATAACTTAAAATTATATAAAAATACATATGTAACGTGAATCCTAATCAACAAAAATTTCAAATTTTCAAATAATATCTACATTGTTTTGCATTTAAGCTAACGATATGTGTTTTGTTTGTGAAAAAAATTTTTTGATGCCTGTAAAAGGGTCCCTTTTTCTTTCGTAAAAAAGACGTACCCAAATGCAGAAATTATTAAGAAAAAAAATAGCCACAAGAATTTGTTGGTATTTTGTGCTTGTAAAAATATTTTTGTTTCTGTACCAATCGCGTCGGTAGGTTTTTTTCTTTGAAAACACTTTTCTTAAGTAAGTAAAAATATTTAAAAAACAAGTTAAAAAAGTCTTGTTTTCCTACAATTTATGTGTAAACCTATACACATAAAAGCAAATGTGACAGCAGGTAAAATTTTTGGGTAAGAAGATGTGTTTTATTGATGTATTAATGAAGCCTTATTGTTTGGCACTATTTTTATTGCTTACTTTTTTATGCTACAATTATATGACCGAGTCCAAAGAGTTAACCTTACTAATTTATGGTATTTATTTAACGTACATAACTTTGACCTGTTATAATGACTTTCTACATTTTTTCAGGCACTCAGGTGTGCATTTGGTATTTTGTAAAAAGTTATGATATACCATTAGCAAGAATTAAAATGAATGCACAGATGTTTGAAGTATGAGTAACCCAACAACGTGAATACCTTTTCTATTTTACTTACCACTATGAATAGCCTAACTTTTTACTAAAATAACTTTTTCACGTTATAATTCTCATGTTATTTATTTTATTTTTGAATAAATAGACCAGGGTAATACATTTCTATGCACAATTGTGTATACCACTACTTATACATATTTTTGTTTCAGGTTAACAGAAAAAACTTTATGATGGCACTTAAAAAATATTGTGCGGTCAAAAACGCTTTTGGTAACACCCAATGCCTTATATGATATGCAACATTTAAGGAAGGAACGGAATATGTTATTAAACGTGTGATTTGCGTGCAATATTTATTTTGTATGAATTTTTAAAACATAAAAATCTTTAATTTTTTTACAATTGTTTGATAAGTTATATGAAACTGATTTAGAGTCAAAAAGCTTCCGAATAAAAAAAAGAGCAGTTTTAAAATCAGCGACATTGAATTGGTAAAGAATTTCTACAAATTTTTTATGAACACAAAACATTTTTAATTTTGTACCTTTGTGTTATACAACTTATATAATATATTACTAACATTTTATTTCGGCTGTAAATGAATGCATTCTCTCAATTTTCTTACCCTCTGGTACTCACTACTACACAACCAAAAATTTTTTGGAAATCCCTGCTCTAGACCAGGGGTGTCAGCGTCATGCACAATTGTGTCAGCAAAACTCACATGCACGCTTACGCTCTTTTATTTTGCGAGCGTAAAATATAATTTTTTACTGCAAAACACTCTCATTCAGCGGGAAATATCGAAATATCGCAGATTCCTCCCGCTGAGAATGAAAGAGACAAGAGTATTCGCACCAATACAATCATAATTGACACCACTGCTCTAGACTCAAAAAAAATATACCGTATTAAAAACAGTTTATTTGAGTGTGACCCTGAAAGAATTTTAATAAACAACAACGACAGCAAGATCAAAGCTCAGCAGCAGAGAAGTTGGAGCAGGGACAGCAAAGAAACAAACTGCAACTACAACAACACAACAAGTAAGTCAAAGTATACAATACAACAAGAAGTAAATATTCTTGCTTGTTGTGTTACTCTTTAAATTTTTGCCGCTGCAATTTTTAAGAGAAAATAACCGTGACGTCACTATCTAAATAAATAAAAAACTTGTTACCATTACGTCTATTTTTGAAAAATTAACCGGGGAAATTAATACAACATTTGACTTGAAATTTTCAAGACACAATTTGTTTTATCGCTAGCAGGCAATTTTTTTGACTCAATTTATTATTATTCTGACACTTTTTGAATCTACAAACATGTCCCTGAAAAAATTCGTCAATTGCACAAACGATTTAGTCGACTTCGAAAAGATTCAAGCAGAAGAGAGCGCTGAAGATAATGTACACGCGTTAGAAATAATTCGAGTAGAATTAGACTCCATATGGACCCAGGTAAAAAGGTCATATGAAGAATGTAGGGACGTAGATCAGGATGGTGATAAACCAATTGACAAAAATAAATTACGGGAGCGATACCAAAGAGCCCTAACAGCCTATAAAAATTGTTTGTCGTCCATCAATGCTGAAATCCATGCGCTTACGGACACAGCCATAGAACCAGTTGAACGCCAGTCAAATATTCCGTTAGAAGGAGAGGTCTCATCAATAAGACACCCTCCTTGCGACACAGACACTTTTTTGGGGATTATAAATTATGGCCCAGTTTTCGTGACTTGTTCACAGCCATATACGTTAGAAGTCCAAAAATTAGCAATGTTGAAAGGCTTTTTTATCTGACCCAAAAAACCGGGGGAGAAGCCAGAGACGCAATTTCGCATGTCCCTTTAACAAACGATGGGTTTATCATGGCTTGGAAAAATTTAGTTGACCGGTACGAAAATAAATGGATGCAGGTTAATGAGCAATATAAAATTATTTTGGATCTGCCTCATGCCTCTATGGACTCTGGAGCCTCAATTAAAAAATTACAAAGGACAATAAACGATTGTAGGCAGACATTAGGCATACTAGGAATTGACACTTCAACATGGGAGTCCTTTTTAATCTACATTTGCTCTCAAAAACTTCCCAGGGCCCTTGTTCAAGAATTTGAAAATTCTCGTGAAGATTGTGCCGAAGTACCCAAATGGCAAGAATTCGACAAGTTTTTGACCCACAAATTTAAGACCCTAGAATCAGTAGGCAATATTAAATCATCAAAGGACAAATCCATACCGCCCAAGTCAGAAGTCGCGAAAAACAACCAAAATAAACGGAACATTAATTCATTCCAAACGAATATAACGAAATCTGAAAGTCACAATCAGAACAAAAATAAACCCGTCAGAAGTTCTTATAATAACTCCATAACGTGCCAACATTGTAGCGAGTCACACACCCTACGATAATGCCCCACATTTTTAGAAAAAAATGTAAGTGATCGAATTCATATCGTAAGAGTCACAAATTCATGTTACAACTGTCTGTCGATCAATCATAGTGTCAGGGAGTGCCCTAGCAAATACAGTTGTAGGCTGTGTAAACAAAAACACAACACTTTGTTGCACAAGGCAACGGTGACCCAGCCTACAAACTTGCCACAAAATAACGCTGACGAGCAACCAAGCACAAGTGCCGCAGCTCAAGCCCAATTCATACAGTCCACTTCAAGATCAAGTATTCCTAACTTTACTTCCCTGACCCTGCACGAAAACATACAAACATCGATAAATCAAACAGACCGAGAAACCTTGCTTTTCACTGCTATTGTCGAAATAGAAACTAGAGGTCAAAGATATCAGGCGAGAGCTATCATCGACCCTGGATCACAATCAACCTTTGTATCGGACAATCTAAAAAACCGATTAAAACTACCATCTAAAAGAAACGTAGTTCACGTTTCTGGTTTGAGTCAAACAGTTTCTGAAACCTCAACTAAAGCATGTTTGCTTAACCTTTGCTCACGGGTGGACACATCGTTTAAGTTAGAAGTTTGGGCCCCAGTTCTCAAGACCCTTCCCTCTAATTTACCACCTCAAACGTTAGACATGCAAAAGCTCAGTGAGACTGCAAAATTGCAACTTGCAGACCCTCACTTCAATCAAAGTAGACCCATCGACTTGCTAATAGGCCTCGACGTAGGCCCCTCTATTTATTGCATGGACACACCGATGCGGTCTATTGGATCCCTTTTGGCACAAAAAACAGTATTTGGCTGGATTGTGGGGGGACCAACTCCAAAAACGACTCAACCCAGAACAACAATTTCATTATTAAATACATCGTCCCTTGACCAAATCCTCACACGCTTTTGGGAGGTGGAGGAAACCCCAAAACAAATTTTGAGGTCAGACGAGGACACCATTGTAGAACACAATTTCAAGAAAACAACACGTAGAAACGACTCGGGAAGGTATATAGTTACCCTGCCCTTAAAAAAAAACAGAAGAAATAGGCTCTTCTCGCAATATTGCTATGGCTCAGTACCTACGAATGGAACGCAAAATGACAATGTCATTTTGGAATATCTTGAGTTAGGCCACATGAGAAAAATCGCACCCCCGGATATAAACAAAGCCCCGAATTATTATCTGCCGCATCACGCAACAATAAAACCTGACCGATTGACCACTAAACTCAGAGTGGTTTTCAATGCCTCTAGCCCAACGTCAAATAAGAATAGTCTTAATGACATTTTATATCCAGGACCCATTCTTCAGCAAGATCTTGTTCTTCTGATAGCCAAATGGAGATTTTTCCGCTTTGTATTCAACGCCGACATTACAAAAATGTATCGCCAAATACTGATCGACCCAACTCAAACAAAGTTTCAAAGAATCTTATTCAGAAAATCCAAAAATGACCCGATAGAAGATTACGAGCTTCTTACCGTCACATTTGGAGTTAAGTGCGCTCCATTTTTAGCCATCAGGACGCTTCTTCAATTAGCTGAAGAGGTGCAAATGACTCATCCCTTGGCGTCCAAGATTCTTAAACAAAATATGTACGTGGATGACGTCTTAGCAGGAGGTCACACTATAGAAGAAGCTATCAAATCTAGAAAAGAATTAACTTCTGTCTTAAAATCAGCAGGCTTTAGACTGATGAAGTGGAACTCTAATGAGCCACAAGTCATTCAGGATTTACCTAGTGAGACTCTACTACCACTCGACTGGTTAAATCTGTCCGAAAATGACGGGACCAAGACTCTAGGTATAAAATGGAACATTTCATCGGACTCCTTTACATTCACAGCCCCAGATATAAAAGTTAAAGAGGCGTATACAAAGAGAGAAGTTTTGTCTACAATTGCCAAATTTTTGGACCCATGTGGATGGATAGCTCCAATAATAATATACGCTAAAGTAATCATGCAGCAAATATGGTTAGATAAGACAAACTGGGATGACATTTTAAAACCAATTTCTCAACATAAATGGAAAAGATTCGTAAACAATTTTCCCAATATTAAAATTATAAAAATACCCCGTTGGATAAAATATACACCCTTAAGTCACATCGAAATACATGGCTTCAGCGACGCTTCAGAAAAAGCTTATGCTGCTTCATTATACATTCGAATACAAAATGACGAAACATCTATACACACAACTCTTTTGGTTTCGAAGACTCGCGTAGCCCCCCTTAAAGCTTATCGCTACCACGCTTAGAACTTTGTGGAGCTGTATTGCTAGCTAATTTGGCATCAAGTCTATTAAAAACCTATGAGTTTCAAAATGTAGTAACCCACTATTGGACTGACTCGACAATCGTATTATCGTGGCTTAAGAAACCGCCATGTACCTGGAACACGTTTGTAGGAAACCGCGTTTCTGAGATTTTACAAAAAGTCGGAACTCAAAACTGGCAACATGTGGACTCTAAAGAAAACCCAGCTGATGTCGCTAGTCGAGGATGTTCACCAGAAGACTTGACAAACAATAATTTGTGGTGGTATGGACCCTCGTGGCTAAAATTACCAAAACATCAATGGCCGATGCCAAAATCTTCTAATGACACAATGTTAGAAGCAAAACCCATAAAATTATTTACAACTACGACATATGAAGACCCATTAAATCGTTTCTCATCATTGTCACGTGCATATCGAGTTATAGCTTACATCTTACGATGGAGAAAAAACTCTGGTCAAAACAAAAGTAACTTTAATTTTCCCTCAACAGAAATCACATCCAATGAAGTTCAAGACGTTAAAGAACGACTAATTATACTGACCGAAAAGATTCAGTATTCAGAGGAATACAAAAAGTTACAACTTAAAGAAAAACTTTCACCTAAAAGTAGTCTTCTAGCCCTAAATCCTTTCTTAGACCTCAAAGGAATTATGCGAGCAAATGGTAGACTAACTTTATCACCATCTTTAAACTATAATGAACGTTTTCCAATTATACTGCCATATAATTGTCAACTATCGAGACTCATCGCAGAATTCACTCACAAAATAACCTTACATGGTGGAAACCAACTTATGACTCGAAGTATAAGAACCGAATTTTGGATTTGCAAATTAAAAACTCTAGTAAAAACCGTTATTCGGAACTGCAAAACTTGCATTTTATACAAAAAGCGGACTCAAGAACAAATTATGGCGTCATTACCTCCAGAACGCACGACACTCTCCAGACCCTTTACAATCACCGGCGTAGACTACGCTGGACCCTTCAACATAAGAAATTTCACCGGTCGAGCATGCCTTATTACAAAAGGCTATGTGTGTATTTTTGTCTGCTTTTCCACCAAAGCAATACACTTAGAAGCAGTAAGTGACCTTTCAACTCAGGCTTTTCTAGCTGCTTTTGCCAGATTTATTGGAAGAAGGGGATGTCCATCTAAAATTTATTCCGACAATGGAACAAATTTCGTTGGAGCTGCAGAACTTATAAGAAAGAATCGACTCGAATTTGTCAAAAATCTTCAACAAAAAATAATTCATCACTACAGTCATCAGAACGTAGAATGGAAATTTATACCCCCTGGCACTCCACACATGGAAGGACTATGGGAAGCCGGTGTTAAATCCTTCAAGATCCATTTACGAAAAATGACTCCAAATATGAAATTTACATTTGAAGAGTTTTCTACAATTTTGACCCGAATTGAATCCTGTCTAAACTCCAGACCCTTAAGTCCAGCTGGTGACGACCCAACTGATCTATCACCGCTTACTCCTGCACACTTTCTTATTGGTACTTCATTCATGACCCCACCAGAAAAAGATTCGAGCAACGAAAACTTGACCCTCGCCAACCGATGGAGACGTCTAAAAATTATTTACCATACTTTCTGCGAAAGATGGAAATCAGAATATTTAAGTGAGCTGCATCGTCAATATAAATGGAAATATCAACACCAAAACCTCAACGTTGACGATTTAGTTGTTATCAAAGACAGTAATCTGCCACCTAATGAATGGAAATTAGGTCGAATTACCAAAACCTACCTTGGACCCGACAAAAATATCAGAGTAGTTGATATTCGAACTACAAATGGAATTATTAAGAGACCCATAACGAAACTCGTACTGTTATTTAATAATTAAATACACATTTCTAATAATTATTTTGTATACTTCCAGTAAAAGTCACCCATTAAAAACACAAATAACTTTGTGGCATTGGTCGTATGGTCTCATCTCAGTTTACTATTTTTCAACAACTCCACATCTAATACTATGGCACACAGTTCACCCCCTGGTAACATCATCTGTACTCCAGCATTCTACGTGATGAAACCCAAAAACAAGGTGCTATAATGCGGCTGTTTATTTTCCGGACCCCTTGAAGAACTTGATCCCAGTTGAATATATCACCATATCATGGGGGGCGGAATGTTTAGAGATGACCCCTACCAACAGCGACGACCCTGCCTACCAACAACTTGTTATATTTTATTTTCTTTAATCTGCATATTCATATTCATATGTAAACATTATAAAGCAGGGATTTCCAAAAATTTTTTGGTTGTGTATTAGTGAGTACCAGAGAGTAAACAAATTGAGAGAATGCATTCATTTACAGTCGAAATAAAATGTTAGTAATATATTTTATAAGTTGTATAACACAAAGGTACAAAATTAAAAATTTTTTGTGTTGATAAAAAATGTTTAGCAATTCTTTACCAATTCAATGTCGCTGATTTTAAAACTGCACTTTTTAGTCATTCGGAAGCTTTTTGACTCTAAATCAGTTTTAAATATCTTATCAAACAATTGTAAAAAAATTAAAGATTTTTATGTTTTAAAAATTCATAAAAAATAAATATTGCACGCAAATCACACGTTTAATAACATATTCCGTTCCTTCCTTAAATGTTGCATACCATATAAGGCATTGGATGTTACCAAAAGCGTTTTTGACCGCACAATATTTTTTAAGTGCCATCATAAAGTTTTTTCTGTTAACCTGAAACAAAAATATGTATTGAGGTACGTTCAGACTAATGAAATATTTGACGAAAATAGTTGTTCTGATATTTGCTTCAAACTGTGTAAAACAAAAATGTATTTTGTTTAATGTTCAAACTAAACTCAAACATTTGACAATTTTTGTTTGATGAAACAGTTGGCAAAAAGTGTTAAATAAAATAAATTAATTCATGTTTGCCATGCGTTCAGACTAAAATAAATATTTGCATCAAATAATTATTTAATGAAAGTGTTCAAAAATAATAATATATTTCACAAATAGTAAAAATGAGCGCAAAACTAATTTATTTTTTTTATTCTGTGGAGCAGCATCTTTTATAGTGTTAGAACAGGAGAATGTAAAATATAAAAAAAACTGGAAGACAATGGGTAACGGGAACATGGCTAAAATTTGCGAAAAATTGCAAACTTGGATATAAACCCTTAAATATATTTGAAGTCTCTAAATCAGTTAAAAAACAAAATGTCGGGAAAAATTTTTTTTGCAAAAATAGCGAAAATCCGCGAAAAATTTAGATATTTCAAACAAGCCATAAAATTTATTAAAAGTGCCTAAAACTTAAAGGAATGGCAAAAATTCGATAAAAAATTGCTAAATTAGCGGAAATTCGCAAAAATTTGATAATAGCGGCACGATACAAAGTCTAATGATTATAAAAAATCTTTAAAATTGTAAAGAATCCGAAAACTTACAGGAAAAATTGCTTCTATCCGGAACATGGCTAAAATTATTTGTCGTTGTTTGCTCTTACAATTTTTTTGTAATATCAAATAAATGTTTGCTCAAAAATTACTAAAATATTTGATTTTTTGTGTTCACACTATGTTCACATTGGACAAATATTTGTTTGCCGGCAAATACTTTTATTTGCTCAAAATCAGCTGTTATTTTATTTGATACTCAAAAATATTTTGTGTTCAGACTACGTTAATGAAATATTTGATGTTTGCTTTCAAATATTTCACCAGTCTGAACGTACCTTTAGTAGTGGTATACACAATTGTGCATAGAAATGGATTTCCCTGGTCTATTTTTTCAAAAATAAAATAAATTACATGAGAATTATAACGTGAAAAAGTTATTTTAGTAAAAAGTTAGGGGGTTCATAGTGGTAAGTAAAATAGAAAGGGTATTCACGTTGTTGGGTTACTCATACTTCAAACATCTGTGCATACATTTTAATTCTAGCTAATAGTATATCATAACTTTTTACAAAATACCAAATGCGCACCTGAGTTTGCATGCAAAAATGTATAGTCATTGTAACAGGTCAAAGTTACGTTAAATAAATACCATTAATTAGTAAGGTTAACTCTTTGGACTCGGTCATATAATTGTAGCATAAAAAAGTAAGCAATAAAAATAGTGCTAAACAATAAAGTTTCATTAATACATCAATAAAACACATCTTCTTACCCAAAAATGTTACCTGCTGTCACATTTGCTTTTATATGTATAGGTTTACACATAAATTGTAGGAAAACAAGGCTTTTTTAACATGTTTTTTAAATATTTTTACTTAAGAAAAGTGTTTTCAAAGAAAAAAACCTACCGACGCGATTGGTACAGAAACAAAAATATTTTTACAAGCACAAAATACCAACAAATTCTTGTGGCTATTTTTTTCTTAATAATTTCTGCATTTAGGTACGTCTTTTTTACGAAAGAAAAATGGACCCTTTTACAGGCATCAAAGATTTTTTTCACAAACAAAACACATATCGTTAGCTTAAATGCAAAACAATGTAGATATTATTTGAAAATTTTAAAGTTTTGTTGATTTGGATTCACGTTACATATGTATTTTTATATAATTTTAAGTTATTTACAAAATTATAAATGACGTATCATCAAATAAATATATAATTTTTTTAACAGCATAATGTATAATCACACTCAATAAAAAATTAGCAGAGTTTTTAATTCTTTTTATAAGAACACATTAATATTTGTAAACACCAAAACTGGGTAATCTGTTTTATAACTATTACCACGGTGTTAGTGGATTTAGTGATCAGATAATAATTTATAATAATAATTTTTAGTATTGCATAAGAAAAAATAAAAAAGTGTTGTAAAATTATAAGAACCGAATCCATAAACGTATGTATGTAAAATAAAACCTATAATAAATGTGACTATCAGCTTCTTCCACATAGGACTGTTAGACATTTTGAAATTTTTTATCTGAAATATTAAAAATTGCTTTTAAATCTCAAATAATTACCATTTTACAAAGTTCTTTGTTTTGCATGTAAACTTATGAAATGTTACATTATTCTACATTTAAGTCTTAAAATTTAAACTCTAAATAAAAATTGCACGCAAGGCATTGGATGTTACCAAAAGCATTTTTGACCGCACAATATTTTTTGAGTGTAAGCTTAAATGCAAAACAATGTAGATATTATTTGAAAATTTTAAAGTTTTGTTGATTTGGATTCACGTTACATATGTATTTTTATATAATTTTAAGTTATTTACAAAATTATAAATGACGTATCATCAAATAAATATATAATTTTTTTAACAGCTAATGTATAATCACACTCAATAAAAAATTAGCAGAGTTTTTAATTCTTTTTATAAGAACACATTAATATTTTTAAACACCAAAACTGGGTAATCTGTTTTATAACTATTACCACGGTGTTAGTGGATTTAGTGATCAGATAATAATTTATAATAATAATTTTTAGTATTGCATAAGAAAAAATAAAAAAGTGTTGTAAAATTATAAGAACCGAATCCATAAACGTATGTATGTAAAATAAAACCTATAATAAATGTGACTATCAGCTTCTTCCACATAGGACTGTTAGACATTTTGAAATTTTTTATCTGAAATATTAAAAATTGCTTTTAAATCTCAAATAATTACCATTTTACAAAGTTCTTTGTTTTGCATGTAAACTTATGAAATGTTACATTATTCTACATTTAAGTCTTAAAATTTACTCTAAACTCTAAATAAAAATTGCACGCAAGGCATTGGATGTTACCAAAAGCATTTTTGACCGCACAATATTTTTTGAGTGTAAGCTGAAACAAAATAATATAGCATCCGCTAGACATGCACACTTGTCGAAGTCACATCGACGACTGAATTCAAGAGTATAAAAATATGTGTTAGTAGTGGTGCGCACAATTGTGCAAAGAAATGGAAACCCCTGATCTAAACCAGGGATTTCCAAAAATTTTTTGGTTGTGTAGTAGTGAGTACCAGAGAGTAAAAAAATTGAGAGAATGCATTCATTTACAGCCGAAATAAAATGTTAGTAATATTTTTTATAAGTTGTATAACACAAAGGTACAAAATTAAAAATTTTTTGTGTTGATAAAAAATTTGTAGCAATTCTTTACCAATTCAATGTCGCTGATTTTAAAACTGCCTTTTTTTTATTCAGAAGCTTTTTGACTCTAAATCAGTTTCAAATATCTTATCAAACAATTGTAAAAAATTAAAGATTTTTATGTTTTAAGAATTCATAAAAAATAAATATTGCACGCAAATCACAGATGATAGAAAAAAAGTGCAGTTTTAAAATCAGCGACATTGAATTGGTGAAAACTGCTACAAATTTTCTATCAACACAAAAAATGTTTAATTTTAACCCCTTGTGTTATACAACATATAAAATAAAATCTTCTAAATTTATACTTTTATGGCAGTTTCGTAATAGTAGAATGCTTTTCAAATGGGATGAACTTAATTTATTACATTGCTTGGAACAAATAAATTTGAAATCCGAAAAAATTTGTTCGCATAGGTAAGTAGTGCCGAATAAAGAGGGGGACTTAAATGATTTTTTTTTAGTTCAGGATAGAACTCGCCATCCAAATCTTTCCAGAACTCTACAATATTATTTTCGTCTGGAGCATTTACTTCGCTTCGTAGTATGATTAGTTCTGATTGAATATCAAATTCGTAGTTGCTTACATCGCAAAGAAAATGGTTTTCGAAAAGATCTAATAGCGGTTGTAAAATTACAAAATCTTGAAGCCTGTCTGGAAAATTATTGAAAAGTGTTTTAAATATTTCGGCATATTCATATCTTTTGTCGATTTCGAGATTTCTATAAACAAGTGAAGTTTTTGGAAAATTGGAAAAATCACCAGTTTTAATTTGGGAAAAAATTAGAAAAAGTTTTGTTTTAAAATTGTGAATGATTTTTGACAAGTCGCATATATTGCGTTCCTTTCCTTGCAATTCCAAATGAAGTTCATTTAACATACTTGTCGTATCTGCCAAAAAAGCTAAGTCTAAAATAAAATTATTGTCTTTTAAACACTGTACTAAAACTTTTTCTATTTTCTCAGTTTCTAGGAACTGAAGAACTTCTTGTCTTAAATCATAAAGTCTATTCAGGCAATCACCGCGACTTAGCGACCGAACTTCTGTAAACATTTTCAGGTCACAATTCACAGCATTTTTAAAAAGGTTAAAAATTTTCGGTAGGTAAGCGCTTGATGTCCGCCTCGAATTTTATTTATTATATCCTCTGCTGTCTTCATAGCTGGGGTATCATTTATGAATTTCGATGCAAGAGCGGTGTGATGAATTATGCAGTGAAAATTATGAATTGCAAATTCGTGTTTTTTTTAATCGGCCTATAAGTCCATTATATTTGCCCAACATTACATTGGCTTCATCTGTGCAGACTCATACTTCAAACATCTGTGCATACATTTTAATTCTAGCTAATGGTATATCATAACTTTTTACAAAATACCAAACGCGCACCTGAGTTTGCCTGCAAAAATGTATAAAGTCATTATAACAGGTCAAAGTTACGTTAAATAAATACCATAAATACGTATGGTTAACTCTTTGGACTCGGTCATATAATTGTAGCATAAAAAAGTAAGCAATAAAAATAGTGCCAAACAATAAAGTTTCATTAATACATCAATAAAACACATCTTCTTACCCAGAAATTTTACCTGCTGTCACATTTGCTTTTATGTGTATAGGTTTACACATAAATTGTATGAAAACAAGACTTTTTTAACTTGTTTTTTAAATATTTTTACATACTTAAGAAAAGTGTTTTCACCCACCGACGCGATTGCTACAGAAACAAAAATATTTTTGCAAGCACAAAATACCAACAAATTCTTGTGGCCATTTTTTTCTTAATAATTTCTGCATTGAGGTACGTCTTTTTAACGAAAGAAAATGGGACCCTTTTACAGGCATCAAAGAATTTTTTTCACAAACAAAACACATATCGTTAGCTTAAATGCAAAACAATGTAGATATTATTTGAAAATTTGAAATTTTTGTTGATTAGGATTCACGTTACATATGTATTTTTATATAAGTTTAAGTTATTTACAAAATCAAAAATGTCGTATCATCAAATAAATATATAATTTTTTTTAACAGCATAATGTATAATCACACTCAAGAACAAAATTAGCAGAGTTTTTAATTATTTTTATAAGAACACATTAATATTTTTAAACACCAAAACTGGGTAATCTGTTTTATAACTATTACCACGGTGTTAGTGGAATTAGTGATCAGATAATAATTTATAATAATAATTTTTAGTATTGCATAAGAAAAAATAAAAAAAAGTGCTGTAAAACTAAAAGAACCGAATCCATATACGTATATAAAATAAAACCTATAATAAATGTGACTATCAGCTTCTTCCACATAGGACTGTTAAACATTTTGAAATTTTTTATCTGAAATATTAAAAATTGCTTTTAAATCTCAAATAATTACCATTTTACAAAGTTCTTTGCTTTGCATGTAAACTTATGAAAGGTTACATTATTCTACATTTTAGTCTTAAAATTTACTCTAAACTCTAAATAAAAATTGCACGCAAGGCATTGGATGTTACCAAAAGCATTTTTGACCGCACAATATTTTTTGAGTGTAAGCTGAAACAAAATAATATAGCATCCGCTAGACATGCACACTTGTCGAAGTCACATCGACGACTGAATTGAAGAGTATAAAAATATGTGTTAGTAGTGGTGCGCACAATTGTGCAAAGAAATGGAAACCCCTGATCTAAACCAGGGATTTCCAAAAATTTTTTGGTTGTGTAGTAGTGAGAACCAGAGAGTAAAAAAATTGAGAGAATGCATTCATTTACAGCCGAAATAAAATGTTAGTAATATTTTTTATAAGTTGTATAACACAAATGTACAAAATTAAAAATTTTTTGTGTTGATAAAAAATTTGTAGCAACTCTTTACCAATTCAATGTCGCTGATTTTAAAACTGCCTTTTTTTTATTCGGAAGCTTTTTGACTCTAAATCAGTTTCAAATATCTTATCAAACAATTGTAAAAAATTAAAGATTTTTATGTTTTAAGAATTCATAAAAAATAAATATTGCACGCAAATCACAGATGATAGAAAAAAAGTGCAGTTTTAAAATCAGCGACATTGAATTGGTGAAAACTGCTACAAATTTTCTATCAACACAAAAAATGTTTAATTTTAACCCCTTGTGTTATACAACATATAAAATAAAATCTTCTAAATTTATACTTTTATGGCAGTTTCGTAATAGTAGAATGCTTTTCAAATGGGATGAACTTAATTTATTACATTGCTTGGAACAAATAAATTTGAAATCCGAAAAAATTTGTTCGCATAGGTAAGTAGTGCCGGATAAAGAGAGGGACTTAAATGAATTTTTTTTTAGTTCAGGATAGAACTCGCCATCCAAATCTTTCCAGAACTCTACAATATTATTTTCGTCTGGAGCATTTACTTCGCTTCGTAGTATGATTAGTTCTGATTGAATATCAAATTCGTAGTTGCTTACATCGCAAAGAAAATGGTTTTCGAAAAGATCTAATAGCGGTTGTAAAATTACAAAATCTTGAAGCCTGTCTGGAAAATTATTGAAAAGTGTTTTAAATATTTCGGCATATTCATATCTTTTGTCGATTTCGAGATTTCTATAAACAAGTGAAGTTTTTGGAAAATTGGAAAAATCACCAGTTTTAATTTGGGAAAAAATTAGAAAAAGTTCTGTTTTAAAATTGTGAATGATTTTTGACAAGTCGCATATATTGCGTTCCTTTCCTTGCAATTCCAAATTAAGTTCATTTAACATACTTGTCGTATCTGCCAAAAAAGCTAAGTCTAAATTAAAATTATTGTCTTTTAAACACTGTATTAAAACTTTTTCTATTTTCTCAGTTTCTAGGAACTGAAGAACTTCTTCTCTTAAATCATAAAGTCTATTCAGGCAATCACCGCGACTTAGCCACCGAACTTCTGTAAACATTTTCAGGTCACAATTCACAGCATTTTTGTTTTTTAAAAAGGTTACAAATTTTCGGTGGGTAAGCGCTTGATGTCCGCCTCGAATTTTATTTATTATATCCTCTGCTGTCTTCATAGCTGGGGTATCATTTATGAATTTCGATGCAAGAGCGGTCTGATGAATTATGCAGTGAAAATTATGAACTGCAAATTCGTGTTTTTTTAATTGGCCATTATATTTGCCCAACATTACATTGGCTCCATCTGTGCAGACTCCAGCAAATTTGTTTATGTCTACAATGGAAAGAAGCTTTTCTGTGACAACATCATACAACAACGTACCAGTTACATTTCCATAAAATGTTTCTAAAGTAATCATGGACTCAAAAATAGTGTATTCGTTGTCTACGCATCGAATACAAATTACAAGTTCACACAGATCATTTATGTCAGTGCTTTCGTCTAAACAAATTGAAAAAAATTCGCAATTAATTACTTTTTCCCTAATTGCAGATTCTACACATGTTCCTAATTGAACAGTACGACGGCCTACAGTTTGACTGGACAGGGGAAGAGACTCTATAAATTTAGTATTATAATTAAGCCTTTCCCAAATTTTTTTTTAGCAATTGCTTGATAAAAACACCATCCCACAATGGTCTTCCTTTCTTACAATTTCCAATATTACTAAACTTGAAATCTCCTTTTTCAATTTGGGAACTGATTTTGGTTCATAAATTTCCTCTTCTAATAACCATTTTTCAATTTTTCTAAAAAAATTGTTTTATTTTATAAAACAGGTCTTCTCTTTCCTTATCATATAAACTATTTATATTATTATGAAAACGATCGCAATGCCGTTTAATAACATATTCCGTTCCTTCCTTAAATGTTGCATAGCATATAAGGCATTGGATGCTACCAAAAGCGTTTTTAACCGCACAATATTTTTTAAGTGCCATCATAATGTTTTTTCTGTTAACCTGAACCAATAATATGTATTAGTAGTGGTATACACAATTGTGCATAGAAATGGATTTCCCTGGTCTATTTATTCAAAAATAAAATAAATTACATGAGAATTATAACGTGAAAAAGTTATTTTAGTAAAAAGTTAGGGTATTCATAGTGGTAAGTAAAATAGAAAGGGTATTCACGTTGTTGGGTTACTCATACGTCAAACATCTGTGCATACATTTTAATTCTAGCTAATGGTATATCATAGCTTTTTACAAAATACCAAATGCGCACATGAGTTTGCCTGCAAAAATGTATCGTCATTATAACAGGTCAAAGTAACGTAAAATAAATACCATAAATTAGTAAGGTTAACTCTTTGGACTCGGTCATATAATTGTAGCATAAAAAAGTAAGCAATAAAATAGTGCCAAGCAATAAGGCTTCATTAATACATCAATAAAACACATCTTCTTACCCAAAAATTTTACCTGCTGTCACATTTGCTTTTATGTGTATAGGTTTACACATAAATTGTAGGAAAACAAGACTTTTTTAACTTGTTTTTTAAATATTTTTACTTACTTAAGAAAAGTGTTTTCAAAGAAAAAAACCTACCGACGCGATTGGTACAGAAACAAAAATATTTTTACAAGCACAAAATACCAACAAATTCTTGTGGCTATTTTTTTTCTTAATAATTTCTGCATTTAGGTACGTCTTTTTTACGAAAGAAAAATGGACCCTTTTACAGGCATCAAAGATTTTTTTTCACAAACAAAACACATATCGTTAGCTTAAATGCAAAACAATGTAGATATTATTTGAAAATTTTAAAGTTTTGTTGATTTGGATTCACGTTACATATGTATTTTTATATAATTTTAAGTTATTTACAAAATTATAAATGACGTATCATCAAATAAATATATAATTTTTTTAACAGCATAACGTATAATCACACTCAATAAAAAAATTAGCAGAGTTTTTAATTCTTTTTATAAGAACACATAAATATTTTTAAACACCAAAACTGGGTAATCTGTTTTATAACTATTACCACGGTGTTAGTGGAATTATTGATCAGATAATAATTTATAATAATAATTTTTAGTATTGCATAAGAAAAAATAAAAAAGTGTTGTAAAATTATAAACACCGAATCCATAAACGTATGTAAAATAAAACCTATAATAAATGTGACTATCAGCTTCTTCCACATAGGATTGTTAGACATTTTGAAATTTTTTATCTGAAATATTAAAAATTGCTTTTAAAGCTCAAATAATTACCATTTTACAAAGTTCTTTGCTTTGCATGTAAACTTATGAAATGTTACATTATTCTACATTTTAGTCTTAAAATTTCAACTCTAAATAAAAATTGCACGCAAGGCATTGGATGTTACCAAAAGCATTTTTGACCGCACATTATTTTTTGAGTGTAAGCTGAAACAAAATAATATAGCATCCGCTAGACATGCACACTTGTCGAAGTCACATCGACGACTGAATTGAAGAGTATAAAAATATGTGTTAGTAGCAGGGTTGTCAGATTGATTTTGATCTTTTTCGCCAAATTCAATGTCAAAAATCGCCAAAATCGCCAAAGCATTTATTTTTTTCGATTTCGACAATAATATATGTATTTTTAGAATAATTAAAAATATTTTTTCATAAATCCCAAAAAAAATTTGTTCCGTATCCCTAAAATCCGCCAAAAATTCAAAAATGTCGCCATATATTTTGTTTAATTTTTATTTAACAAAAAAGGTGCAATGTTTAAAATATTTTATAGTAGTCTACTTAAAGTAACAAAAAAAGGATTTTGCGGTAAGTATTAAACAGATATTGGATGTACAATATATTTGTATGTAGTTGCAGTTCTATTATATAACTAAAACGCTATATAGTTCACCAAGAAGACTAACTTGTTGTCTTCTTTTTTGAAATACATTGTGAAGGTAGAAAAGAAATGCACCATGTGCTATTTATATTCATATAACTTTTGCCTCGTAAAAACGTATCGAAAACTTCATATCGCATTCTACTTCAAAGCAGATATTTAGTGAATTTCAATATTTCAATACAGGTACCTGCCGTATCCTTGTAGCTATAAATTGTTGGCCTAAACTGATCTTAATTAGATTAAATATCATCATTACAATTTTCTTTTAACAAACTGTATTTTTTCTATTGTATTTCATTAACATCCAAGGGTAAGTTAGGATTCATTAAAAATCTTTAAAATATATTTAAAAGCAACAAATTTTATGTGATAATTTGTCACATTTTATAATGGAAAAATTTTCATAAACTTTCATTATATTAATTTTTAAAGAATTCTACTTATTACTTCTTTCAAGAGC
This sequence comes from Pollenia amentaria, assembly GCA_943735925.1. Lineage (NCBI taxonomy): Eukaryota > Metazoa > Arthropoda > Insecta > Diptera > Polleniidae > Pollenia > Pollenia amentaria. Next base: position 85,902,113 of record OX031009.1, read on the forward strand.
ACATTTAAATGTGAAAAAAAAAATTTCTCGAAGATTATCTTCATCAGCCTTTTCAACATTATTTAGTTTTAAATACTGCTCATACATATGAATGCATGAAATTTCATTCATTGAAATACTAGATTAAAAAAATATTATTTCTTCGTTTTGAATTTAAAAAATTTCAAAACAAATAGATGGCACATCAAAAATAGCCAACAAAATCGCCAACTATTTTATAAATCGCTAAAAAATCGCCATGTCGCCAAATCGAAAATTAGGTCGCCAAAAGAGTTTGAAAATCGCGGCGAGAAATCGCCACATCTGACAGCCCTGGTTAGTAGTGGTGCGCACAATTGTGCAAAGAAATGGAAACCCCTGTTATAAAGTTAAATTGTTGTTACATTTGCACTCAGTATATCCCGTTATATTTAGTACAAAAATTCTTTTATAATATGTGACCCTTTTTTGTATATTGGAAAACAATTTAAACTTACTCTAGTTTGAACTTTAACAGTGAACAGAAGCAAAGAAAACAAAAAGGTCATAAAAACAGAACAGAAAATCTCAAATTATAATAAAACAAAAAATTATCTAAATTAAAAAACCAAACGTAACTATTTTGAAAACTCAAACAAAAAGTGTAAAAATAAAACCAAAAAGGAATTAATTTAAATAAAACTTGAAATTTAAAAAATATCGATTACAAAATAAAAGAGTTTTATTTATTGTAAAAACAAAAAAAAGATTTAAAAGAGTGAACCGTGTTAAGGTTGAGAAATCAAAACAAAAGTTCATCCCTCAACAATATCGTAAACTAGGAAATGTCCTACATTTCTTGCAGTTCTAATAATATGCATACGCTTTTTTATATATATTTGTTATCAAGTTTTATGTCTCAAACTTAAAAAAAAATGTAGATGTTAAATACGAACTTCTAAATTAAAATAACGATATGTAATAATAACTTACAAATTTGTATTTGATTTAATGAAATGTAAATACTTTTTCCAAAATTTAAAAATGAATGCACAATCAAAACTTAAGCCTTATCTTTTCCCGATTTTTAGTGTTAAAACAATTTTCCAAAGTTTAATTTCTATAATAAAGGAGTTTGGCCCTTTTTCAGTATATTTGGCCCGTTTTCTTTAAAATTTTGGGACAAACTGAAAATGTTCAAATCCCATCACTGGTGTCAACTGGTGTGGTAGCTTTTTAATTTGTTTGGAAGTTCTAGTTGGTTTGTTCATTAAAAAAAATATTATCAAATATTCAAACAAATTTTTGTTGAATAGTTTTATTTGAAATTTTCTGAGAAAAATATATAAAATTAAAAAAATTAAACAAAGTAAAATTCTAGTTTTAAATATACATACATATAAAGGAAGAGAGAATATCTCTATTAAAATTTTAAGAATGCAAATAAAAATATTTTCATCGCTTTATGTTTAAAATAATATTATTTAAATACCAGTACATCAAATCTGTAACTTTTTTAATTTAACTAACGATATCGCACCAATGAGAAATTTCTGTTACTTTAACGAATTTGTTATTCTCGTTTGTAAGTTAACAAATATTTTCTTTACGAAATATTTACGCCAAATATCGGTAAATATGTAAAAAAGTCAGAGTCGAAATATTTAAAAAAATGATTAATGTTATTAAAATAACTTTTAAAAAAATAATTATCACATTCTATTTGTTAAAAATAGAATGTGATAATTTTCCTCTGTTTTCCTGTAAATATTCTTTAAATTGTTTATTATATATATAATTGGAACTGATTTTTTAAAAAAAAATTAAGACTGACTATCAGCCCAATTATAAATAAAAATTCCTTGGGAGTTTTTTCCCTTCTACCATTTGTGTTATTTAAATTCTATTGTAAAAGTGGGAAAAGGGAAAAAAACTCCCGGGGATATTTTATTCATAATTGGGCTGTATATTATATAATTTAAAAATAGATTTTAAAATCGCTCGAAAGAGATGAACTTCTATCGTTTTGAAATTGATGGATTTTCATCATAATTAAATTCCTTAAAAATAAATAATACTCAGTTTTATTGAATTTTATTCAATATCTTGAATAAAAATATTCATCTTGAACAATAATTTAAAAAATGTGTATACCATTATAATACATAATAAATAAATATGTATATTTATTACTTACTAATAGAAACACATAAAAGTAAATTTATGTAAAAAGGCAAATATTGGCGAGCATTGTGTTGTTTAATTTCCGCACAATAATTAGTGTTATTTTTATTAACGCGCGTTTGCATATCAAGTAGTCACTCGATTGCCGCACCAGGGTTGCATTTTATTGGTAAAAGTTAGCACAATGTTGTCCTCGATTGGTACATGATCCATTTGAATTGTGAAGTCACACGATTAGGGTATTAAAAAGTGTGAAAATTGGCGCATTGCGGCAATCGTGTGATCCCAGCTTTATGATTTGCGGTGCCTTTACACACACAAGTAGTGGCATGGCACTGTTGTATACATAATAGGTGCGTTTGAGTACTTTTACAGTAAAATGCAGTAAATGAGTAAACTTAAAAATTTGCTCTCACAAAAAGCTGTTGTCCAAAAAAGTACGCGAACGCAAAATTTGTAAAAATTCGTAAAATAAAGGCAACAGCTGATGGCAAATAATTGAAGTGCTAAAAAATGTTTACACTTTTGACTACTTAACTCGTTTTCTTATCGGTACTCGATTAAATTCTTTTTATAACACGAATATTTTTGGAAAATAAAACAAACTATAATCTCTCATATTTGTTTGTTTTTTATTTTATTTAAATTTGCTTATTTGTGTTCGGCTAAATTTGATCAATAGTACACGAATATTTTTTTTACTATTGATAACTTTAAAAACAAGGGTTGTTCTAAGTACCCGAGTACTTGACACTTTTACAACTCCAAAAAATTAACATAGGTTAGGTTAGGTTCCATTGGCAGCCGTGATCAAGCACAGCTCACTTGGGTCCATTACTTAGTTCCCGTTGTGTTACCATATCACGTCGTCTCCCATGGGTCCTATGAAATCTGGCTGCTAGTATTCCCATGCAGCCAACCGGTCGATTCAATAAAGGAGTGGATCCTGTTTACATCAACATCAGAGAGACAAGTTTTGTCGCCAAGGGTTCTTCGACCAAACATTTTGAGTCTTAAGTCTCCGAAAGCCGGGCAGTTACAGAGAAGATGTTACGTTGACTCTTCCTCCTCCTCATCGCCGCAACTTCTGCACAAGTCGTTATAAGGGAGCCCCAGCCTCTGGGCGTGCCTCCCAATTGGCCAGTGGCCAGTTATAACCGCAGTTAGTCAGTGTTTTAGACCCGTCCGTGAAGATTCGAATCGCATTCGCGGGGATTTGCAGGTCATCATAGTGGACCACGTTATCCACAATGCTTACCGTGAAGCCAGGATCAAAGATTGGCTCGGGTGTGACATAATCAACATCCATGTGCCATGGATGCTAACATGTCCGATATTATAATCTCTCCATGCTCCGGTGGCCCTTAGCCTTACCGCCGCGTTCGCAGCTAACCTTTTCGCCAAAATGTCTGGTGGTAACCAGTTTAGAATCGTAAACAATGCCTTAGAGGGGGTTGTTCTAATGGCACCTGTTACCGCTATCGCCACCATTCTCATTGTACGTTCAAACCTGGTTTGATGACTCTTCGCCTTGAGCGCCGGCCACCAAACAGCTGCCCCGTAGAAGAGAATGGGTTTAATGACACATTCGTATAGCCAGTATACATTCCTCGGGTTAATTCCCCAGTTTAGGCCAATGGCCCTTTTGCAGCAATATAATGCAGTAGCCGCTTTATTAGTCCTGGAGCTGGTGTTCATCCTCCAGTTCAGTTTACTGTCCAATATTAGCCCAAGATACTTGGCGCTGTCAGACAGTTCCAGTGACACCCCTTTTATCCTCGGGGTATTAAATTTGAGAATTTTGTATCTCCTTGTGAAAAGTACCAGTTCTGTTTTGGCGGGATTTACATCCAGTCCACATCCCTGGCACCATTTTGTTAGGACGTTCAATGCGGACTCCATTAGTTCAGACAAAAGTCTGGGATCTTTACCCATAGCCACAACTGCAACGTCATCCGCATATGCAACTGTTCTGCAGCACGTCCTTTCCATGGCTCTGAGTAGGGTATTTATATTTAGATTCCAAAGTAAAGGTGACAGTACACCACCTTGCGGGGTGCCCCTAGTCGCAACCTTTGAAATGTTCGAGGCGCCCAAGTTGGATTCGATACGCCTGAAGTGCAAGATACTGCTGACAAATTGAATGATCGCTGGGTCGATCTCCAAATGACTCATAGCGTTAATAACCGATTCAGGTTTAACATTGTTGAAAGCGCCCTCAATATCCAGGAATGCAACTAAAGCAAATTCCTTGTAATACAGGGATCTCTCTATGTGGCCCACCAATGAGTGAAGCGCAGTTTCTGTGGACCTTCCCTTCGTGTAGGCGTGCTGAGCCGGTGACAGGGAATTGGGTCCTAGTGATGATCTGATGTGAATATCCAAAATCCTCTCCAGCGTTTTCAGTAGAAAGGAGGATAGACTAATTGGTCTAAAGTCTTTAGCCATAGAGTGAGATGTCTTCCCACTCTTGGGGATGAAGACGATCTTATATGATGTCCACGTTGCTGGGACATGTGAGAGACTCAGGCAGGCTCTAAATATTGCCAAGAGCCATGCCATCAATATTCCCAGGTTATTTTGTAGGTCCGCTGGGATAATGCCATCCGGGCCTGGAGATTTAAAGGGATGGAAGCTTTTGACCGCCCATTCCACACGATGGCGAGTTATCAGAATATTAGAGATATCCCGAGCGCCACTAAAAGTTTCCTTCCTAGGCACATCATCAGTGCAACCTGGGAAGTGTGTATTCATCAGGACCTCAAGGGTGTCCCGACTGTTTGTGGTCCAGGATCCATCCATCTTCCGTATATATGATGGAATAGCTGGATTAGAGGATAAAATCTTACGAAGCCGACTTGTCTCCGAGGAGTTTTCCACGTCACTGCAGAATTTCCTCCATGACTGTCTCTTGGCCTTCCTAATAAGATTCTTGAATCCATTAACTGAGGACTTGTAATTGTTCCAAACACCATTACGTTTTGCCTCATTAAAGAGCTTCCTGCTTTCCTTGCGTTTTTCAGCAATTTCCGCATTCCACCATATGGGCTTAGCTTTGCCCCTCCTGTCAATTATTTTACAGGCTTCGTTTGTTGCCTCCATTAAGGCACCGGTCAATGACTCCACTGCGGAGTCGAGCATGGACACACTGTCTATGAGAACTGGGCACATAGGCAGCTTGTCCCCGAGTACACTCGCATAGATAGACCAGTTGGTCCTTCTTCTGTTCGTGTAGGGTTTAACTGAATCAACTCTAAAGGAAAAATTGAAATCAACATACATGTGGTCAGAGAAGGAACAGTCTTTAGACACGTTTCAATCGCTAATCATATCCGCGAACTTATCACTAATAAGCGTAATATCAAGAACCTCCCTTCTGTTAGTCACAATAAAGGTGGGCTCACTACCCCTATTAACTACTGTTAGTTCGTTAACTACTATGAAGTCCAAAAGCGACTCCCCTCGTGGATTGACATCCGAGCTACCCCAGACGGTATGGTGTGCATTCGCATCAGCACATATTACTAGGGGGATGTTGTGCCTTTTAGCGTACGACATCGCCTTCCTGGTTGTGGAGTTTGGAGGGTTAGCACCCTGGTCGTGTGCCATGTAGCAGCTCATAAACCAGACTGTACTGGTTTTGCATTCTACTGCGACAGTTCATGTGTCCTTATCGCTAAAATCAGAAAGAATGAAAGCTTTAAGGATGTTTTTGACCATAACACAAGCCCTGGTCTTACCTTGATCGGCTGCGTACAGAGTACTGTAACCGTCTAATCTGAGTCAAAAGTTGGTACTTAGCCATATAAATTCTTCACAAACAAGTTTAACTAATTAATATTAATTCATTTTTTAATTTTATTTTAGTTTTATTTCAACTCTTCTTTTAAACAATTTCTTTTTTCAAACAATTTTTTTCACAATTTGTGTGCCTTTTGTTTGCTACTTTTGTTTGTGTACCTTTTGAAACATATGTGTTTTTGTTCTACTAAATTTTACTGCAAAAATTTCTGCAGTAAAAATTTGTAAGTACTCAGTCAAGAACTGTCACTTTACGCTCTCAATTTGTGTTTTCATTTACTGTATTTTGTGTACGCGAACGCAATTTTGTAAAATGCAGTAAAGTTCAGTAAAAAATAGTAAAAACTTTCGTGTTCTCGAACGCAGCTAATATCAACGAAAAATTGTTGATTTCAAATCATTTTTAATTTGAAATCAATCCTCCCTGTTTGTTGGGATTGCGAAAAATGTGAGTGTTTAGTATAAAATCGTGAGTGTATTGATTTTTTCGAACTGGCAGTGGTATGTGTAAATGCTTTAACGTCTTTTTTCAGTTTTTGCAAGTAGTTTTCAAATTTAAATGCACTTATGGACTCTAGGGATCCAAACTTTTTGGCGTCTTCGTGTAAGTGCAATAAGTTATGGAAATTGGACGTTAAAAAGGTTATATCATACAAAATTGGTACATCTTTCACAAAACTTGCTAAAAGGTGTTGCGCAAATAAAATGTTCGCTTTACAATCTTCGTCATCCAGCAGAATGCGTATGGCTACTGGTAGTTTCAAAAATTTTTTATCGCTTTCAACAGTTAAAATATTTTTTAATATAAAAGGGCCAGTGTACAGCAGAAATTGTCGAAGCTCTGTAGCCTTCCACCTGTCAAGCTCATTCAAGCCCCTTGGTGTTCTGCAAAATTCGTATGGAATGGAGCTACGTAAGATATTCAAATTTTCAGAAATCTTGTTAATATTCCAGGAAGTCAGGGACTAGTTTTCACCTTTTGTCATAACCCAAGCTCTTAATAAAGTTATCATTACTCCTAAGCACACTACATGCATGTAGTCTAAAGTAAACTGGTGAACCATGTCAATTTGAATATTTTCTATAGCAATTTGAGTCATAACATTATGATTCTGCGGTTGAGCACGATTTCTAAACATTTCATTCGTTCGTAATATACAGTTAATATCAAATGGGAAAACTAAACGATTTTTTACATTTCGTCCTGTCTGCTCACATCGAGTGCATGAGAAATACCCGGTATGTCCTTTCGTGCCCAGCACATATCGTCGGACGACAAACTCAACACTCCATATCACGAAAACCGTATGAGGTATCGAAAAATTGATTACGCCAAATAAAAGATCAGGTCGGTAAACCTAAGGAATCGATCTTAACTCAAAACGGCAAAAAATCCACATACGACATTTAAATAATCAACCTACGATATGCCCTCGCTGGTGAATCCATTACGAAGCATCTTACCCTTACAGAATATGATTTGGTTTTAAATTCAAACTCATCCTTAACTAGCTCACTTAATTCTGCCACAAATTCTTTTAAAAACTCATTAGCACTTTTCGGCTTAGAGCGCCCCTCGTAAACTCCAATTAAGACCTCACAATAATTTGGTACACTACTCAGAATTGGCCACACTTGAAGATTAGAACTTTTGCACAATGGCAAACCATCAACATTAAAATCAAGGTATATAATGTCTTCCTTAAAATATATATAATAAAATGTTTTTCGGGAGCAATAAAATTTTCTTTCACATATTCAACTGAGACATCATCACAATTAGATATTGTTTCCCTGATTTTTATTATTTTTTTTTGAAGGTCGGCATTCTATTTCATTGTATTGGGATTCCATATTTTTTTTTGCTTCTCGCTTGCTTCTTAATCGTATTGCTTTAGTCGATAGCACTATAAATATATTTTTATTATTAAGTTATTGTATTTTAATTTAAAAATCATTTTAATTAAAAAAATACTTTTATAGAAAAGAAAACACTTCACGTCTGCTTTTATTAAAAACTGATTTTAAAAGAATAAATAACTTATTCTTGCAAAACTTTTAAAAACATAACGGTTAAATTCGCCTAAATATCGCCAGAATGCTTATACTACGATTTTAAAGAAACATAAACAACAAAAAGACTCGCAAGAAAATCATTTAGAAGAGTAATATGCGAGTAAGGTAAAATGAAAATCGTTGAATGGTCGTCAGAATTCTTAAACAAGGATTGTGAAATAACATAAAAACAATCATCAAAATGACTCGCCAAAATATCATTTACAACAGTAATATACGATTACGATGAAAGAACAATGGTTCAATGATCGTCGAAATGTCTAAACGACGACTAACTCGCTTAACGATCATCAAAATGACTCGCAAAAGCATCAGTCGCAAGAGTAAAAGGTATTTTTACTCCAATATTCGTCTGGACGATTAAAAAAAGATTCGCGAAATGATCGCGCTCGTCAAATAATCTTTCAAATGCCGGCTAGGGCTTTTATTTTATTTCTCTTATTACTAGACAACACTTAAAAAAATGTTGTATATAGAATGGGAGAATGCTCTTTTACTGACTGATGTTGTAATAAAAATAAAAATTTTCGTTTGAGAGTTTACATTAAAACAACAATAAAAAACCCATATTTTTTGTTTGTTTTCAATATGAATTCCCTAACGAAATTTTTTATTTTTATTACAAAAACAGGCAGTTCTATGCCGAAATTACTTTATTTTGTTACTCGTAACGAAAGTAGTAAGGCTTAAAATTACGTATTTGTTGTATCATCTTAAACGTAACTTTTATTAATTTTCAATAGCAGAAAACAAGAAATTTTGACCATTATATATGCAGTTATATTATCTTAAAATATTAAAAACTACATATTCTATAATAAAGTGTAATTCGAAACTTTGTTATCGAAAGTTTTTGAAGTTCGTCAATTTATAATTTTTGAATTGCGATATTAATAATTCAATTTTAATTTTCAATTTCTGAACTGCGAGAACTCTTTTAAATAACCTGTTAGACTAATGGTAAAAAACGTTCCAAAAATTTTTTCAGTGGAATAAGAGAAATACAATTACACTCAAAAAATAAAGAACTGAGAGAAGCATAAAATGTGAATGTATGGGTTTGGTGGACTATGATTTGCACTATGAGAGAAAGAGAACATGGTATTATTCTCACCCCTCTCACCAATAAACTAAGACTTTCTGAAAGAAAACTTTCATTAACAGAGCCCAGAAATATGAAAATTACACTGTGCTAGAATTTGACACTTTTTTTTTGAGACAGCTCTTGTTTTCGAGATATACCATTATTTCGAAAATGGAGGAGGTTGCGCAACATATATTCGCGTAACTAAACCGTTTTAGTTTATTGAACAACCTAAAAGAACATTGCGCAATAAAATTTCCTTTAAGCAAGGTTTTATCTAATATGCGCAGTGGATTAATAAACATATTTTTTTGGGGGAAAAAAATTATTTGTTAGGAAAATTTCGAAATTTTTGTTTCTTTATTTTTTTCTAGACATATTAGAAATGAAGCCATAAATGATTAAAATCTGTTTACAATTTTTGATTTTATTCACAAAAGACAAATAATTAAGGACAAAAAACTAATTTAGTTCGGTCATACATTTAATACCCCCTTTTCTTTAAACATACTTGCAGCTTATCTCCACCCTTTAGAGACGCTCCCATACAAGTATAGCGTTTGATGAAATTCTTATATTTAATTAAAATTTTTCGTGTTTTGTGAATAAAATCAAAAGTTGTAAACAAATTTTAATCATTTATGGCTTGTTATGTTCGCTACTTCGTTTTTTATATATCTAGAAGCAAAACTGCAATTTTTTATGAATTTTTAACAAACAAAAATTTTGCTAAAAAAAAAGATTTGTTTTGCCCAAAAAAAATTATGTTTTTAAAACGACTGCTAAAGTTTAACTAAAGTTTAACCTTGCTTAAAGGAAATTTTCGGTTTTTTCGTTTGTTCAATAAACTAAACCGTTTTTGAGTAACGCGAATTTACTTTGGGCAACCTCCTCCATTTTCGAAATAAAGGTATATCTAGAAAGAGCTTACCTAAAAAAAAAGGTTCGCACCAACGCCATGTGCCCAGCTTTTCTGTTTTTATACCCTTCACCGAAGGTAAAAGGGTATATATAACGTTGTCATTCCGTTTGTAATTTCTATAATATTGATCTTAGACCATATAAAGTATATATATTCTGGCTTCTTATGAGAAGGGAAGTTCAAATCCGGTTGTCCGTCTGTCCGTCCGTTGAAATGGGTTTTCCGAAGACCCCAGATATGATGAAGGCTAGGTTGTTATACATTTATGTCACATATAGTCCGGAATTGTTTGCTATTGAAATTCAGGGAGATCGGTCCATAAATGGCTGAGATATGAGCAAAACACCACGACTACCTCTAGTTTTTTCCATAAATCCCATGTTGTTGTTGTTTTTTAAATTCTTTTTTCTGCATATCTCGAGAGCGGCAAGACCTACGGCTTTCAAATTTAGTACAAACATGTTGCTTGCCAATACACAAACTCACTTAAAAAAATGGGCGGGATTGGAGAAGTGGGTGTGGCACTTCCCATACAAAGACGTTATACATTTCTGTATATCTGGAGAATGAAAGGAGCTAAAGTTCCCAAATTAGGTACAAACATATCGGTTATCAATACACAGTATCCCACAAAATATGGGCGCGATTGGAAAAGTGGGCGTGGTACCTCCCGTACAAAGACATTATTGAAAATACTCAAAATTTTAAATTTTAGGGCTCTAGTATGACATATAAACTTTTCTCTCAAAAATGGAAAGGTAATGCCCAAAATAATTTTCGAGAGCAATAGATCTTCCCGAGTCCAAGTTTTATAATCTAAGTAAATGGTTTTTTCTTTCGTAAGACGTGGGTATATAAATCTGCCAAATCGGTTAAGAAATGGTTAAGTTATTAGCAAAATACACCAAAAATGGGTTAAAAAGCATCAACATTTTTATAAAAACTAAATTTTTAGAGCTGTTACAAGACCTATCGATACGTCTTATATAATATTGGAAATTTTTAGTGGAACATATTTGCTGAAAAATTCGGAAAAATCGGTTCAGATACAAAAAAGTTATTACCAAAGTTTTTTTAAGAAAAATACCTATTTTCGGGAACCGTAGAGTTTTTCGAGTCCAAGTCTTATTACCAAAGTAAATGGTAAATTTCTTCCTAAAGACGTAGGTGTATAAAAATCTATTAAATCGATTGGAAAATTACCGAGTTATGACCAAATTACTGAAATACCAATATTTACTTTTTTTATATAATTAAGTTGTTTTATTTGCGTTCCCCCCCTTTTCCCATCATTTTTCCATATGTTTATAGGCACCAGCATCATGTTCAATATGACTTCCGTTATCACTCTGCTTTTAAACTTTGATCTATTTAACGAAATAATTTCTACAAATAGAGATTGGGAATTTTTGCATCTTAAAAGCTTGCAAAAACTGATACATTTATTGTATGGCAACACGCCAGTGGAAATGTCGATAGTAAAATTACACTGACTCGCTTTTGACTTTGTCGGCAGTACTACTGTGTAATTATACCCTATACAAGGCTTAATGCTATTGACATTTAACGTGTGCGTGGCATTGAAAATCCACTAGTACCAGCATAACAATTGACTATATATTGACTTGATAGTTCTTATGGGACCTTATGGAAACATTCCAACCAGGAATTTACTAGTACGTTTCTATAAATTATGGAACAAATATATTTATAATTTATTTTGCTCATTTCAAAAGAAAGTATGTATTTTTTATATTTTTAAACAAAATAATTATATTTTTTAAATTCTTACTAAGAAATTTGTTTAAGAGTCACGCGCACGTTGTTTTTCAGCAAACCGGTTTAATAATACTAATGAAATAACGAAAAGCTATTGCGCAGTAGAAAAAACACAAGAACAAGCATATGCTTAGTGTCAACAGGAGAGAACATGATATGGTGTACATTTAGTCAATAGTGCTGGTGTCTAACGCGACATTTCATTCTGGATATTGACGCGTTTGTTGACAATGTTACTACAAATGTACCACATCTGTTGTCTCTGTATTTTTAATATTGACACTTAAAAGAAAAATTGGAAACATTTTTACTACTAGGGTTGTCACTTGTATAATGAGTATAGACATGGAGACATTTGGTCCCAGCCTGACTGCAGGGAAATAACAAACTCACACAAAGATATTTGCTTATATGAAAAAAATATTCCACGGCCTATTTACTTATATTAAAGTTAAGTTCACATGCGTACCAGTGGTCGAGTGGTCTAGCCGTTATGTCACAAGTAATCGTCTGACTGTTGACGTGTTCAAATCCCATTCGATAATTTTTTTTTCACTTGGTATTTATAAATTATTTTTAATTAAATAAAAAATATATCAGTTTTTGCTATTTTTTTACACTTTTTTTTCATAAAATTTTGAGTTTTGTTCTAAATAAATGCGCATTTTTTTCTGTGGCTAATTATTTTATATAAAAACCAAACAATTTATTTTTGGTAAAACCCTTAATATCTCAAAACAAGAAATTCCGACTTAATCCATTATTATTTAATGCCACAGATATATTATATATGTAGATTATTCTTATCGCACCATGGTGAAGGGTATATGAGATTCGGCATAGCCGAATATAGCACTCTTACTTGTTTCAACTATCAGTGTTATTATTTTCTCGACGACTCGGCTATATGGCTGCAGGTTGTTGTCCGTGCTAATTTTGTCGTTGTAGTTAGTGCTGCCACGACTAATACAATTTTTACAACCAAAAGTTTTGAAAAAGTTACCAGATGTGAAAAAGTATAACCAACTTAGAAAGCCTTTTGTTATTCAGAAAAGCATAAAAATTTATTTTAAGTTGCATTGTAAGCCAAAGGTTATTTGCACTAAATAGGAAAATATTAATTACAAATTAAGGAAATAAAACAAAAAATGTAATTCTAGTACATATTAAAAAATAAGGAAAAAATATTTTAATTTTGTAGGAGTTTTGTTCTGTTTTCACAACACATGTGTAGTAAAATTTACAAGAAAAGAACTCAGTTTTTGGATTATTTTTCATATAAATTTAGCTACACGTTCATTACTTGTTTTGTGAAAACGGCATATTAAGCCCGTCAAATTTTCATACAAAATTCAGTATATTGAAAGTTAATAAATTGAATTTTTTTCAATATGTCCTTTATAATAAACGAAATATGTACTTCACAGTTATAAATAACAAAAAATTAAAATATTAAATTATTTTCCGCTTTTTAACTATCAGTGGCTGGGTTGTGAAATGTGGCGATTTTTAAATTATTTTGGCGGTGAACATTTACGTTTGGCAGTACGGCGATTGTCTTGGCGAAATTGGGAACTGTTGGCGATATGAGAAATGCATTTTTTGTGAATTTAATCTAAAATATTATTAAAATTGGTATAACTCTCTTGTTTGTAAATTGTATTTTAAATTATAATTGTAATTATTACTATTTTTCTATTTACAATATTTTGTGAATCATTGTATAATATTATAACGAATATCAACAAATTCGATTTCAGAACGTTAATTCAATGTGGGGGAAATGTATATGACTGACAGTCAAAGGTTTTTTTATAAATTAAAAATATTGCCAAATTATTATATATTTTCTTACAATAAATTCCATAAGTTCTCAAATTATAGATTTTATATAAATTTATTTTTGAAAAATCTTTAAATTGCCTATGTGTATATCAATATATTAAAATATAGTACTGGAAATAGTGAAAATTTAGAACATTTTCCTTATTGTCAAGGGTTTAGAAACACCAAATCTACTTTTGTGTACTTTTTCAATCATTTTCTACTTTAAGTACCACTTATCTTTACTACTCTTATGGCCAATTTTCAGGATTGACATTAAAACACATTTATGTTTAAAATCGTTTTAAATACAAAATTGTCTTCTTCACTAAACACTTAAATGTAACTTAAGTCACCGACGTGGTACATTTAAATTCAACTTAAGTTTCAACTGGATTAACTTAGCAAGGTGGTCTCAATATCACAACAATACAAAAACAACAGACAAAGTAATAACAACCAGCTGTTTTTTGAGACCACCTTGTAAATAGCTACACTTTTTTTATGATATTTTTTTGTACTTAGTAGTGTAACCATACTTTTATCTTAATTAAATAAGACTTTTCATATAAAACTCAAAAAACCAATTTGTAATTAAATACGATTTAAGTTCTTATGAAAATTAACATAATATAGATTTAAATACTATCCTGAAAATTGGGCATTAAAATCAGAAAAACTACGCTCATTTAAAAAAAATCCATTGAAAATCTCTATTAATAAAACTTCATTTGATTTCAATTTCAGAATATGGTAGTTTTTAATATAAAAATCACATTTGGCACATTTTTTCTTAGCAAAAATCCTAAAAAAAATCTGGAAGTTGCTTTGAAAAGAATTTTTTGTTTGCGATAAAGTATAAAGAACTTCCGTTCTTTTTAATTAAATAATGAAAAAATCGTAGTGCAACCCAGCAAAAACTTGGTAATGACTTACAATTACTGAACAACTTACTTTTCAATGACTACTTCATACCATCTGCATTATCTAGAAGCAGTTGAGTAATGGCTGACATATAATCTGTTACATAAGTACTTGTTTATGAGTTGATTAGCGAGACTTATAATAAATTCATAATAAAAGGCATCTAAGGTTTTATTTATTCAAATCTAATAAAAAATGATTTTAAATATTTGTTATAAAGTAAGAACAATTTGTAATAGATTTAAATCTGAAAAATTTAAATACTTAATTGATTTTGATAAGTATTTTACAATTAAAAACTTGAATAAAAACTACACTACTTATTCAACCAAACGATATTATAAAGATATCGTCTAAAGGCCGTTATACACTATCCGACAAAGTCTTAAGTATTTTTCGAAAATGCTTCCCTGATCAAATTATTGTTTGAAAATTTTCAAAAAACAATAACAACTTATCATGACAGGTTTGTCTGCCGATGGTGGTTATGTAACATGTAATATGTTAAAGCACATACTACATGGTACTTGCTGCCTTTGGATGCACAGCTGAGTGCAACCAGACGCGTCCACGGGTTGCGGATAGTGGAAACCCCAGTAGATATGCTGGGATGCTGCGAATTAAATAAGCAGTCGCTGACAATTCAGCGGTTTCAAGGGGAGAGTCTCGGGAGGTCTCGTTTTGAAGCACCTGTAAATACCCGAGTTGCCAATGATCCTTGGAGCGACGTGGCGAGTAATTGGCGCCATTTCAAAGCCAATCCCAACAACCAGATGGGAGAATATAAAGCATGTCTGGATGCTTCAACCGGCAATCCCGATACCAGAATCGGATGCGATCGGCTAATCACCGGTTCATCTTAAACTCTCATGATTACAGAAACCGCAACGAATGAAATCCAAAATGATCCCCAACTGTTGACGACTTTTAGCTTTAAATCAAGGACACGATTCGGAACATGGAATATAAGAACGCTTCTAGAGCCATCAAGACTGGCCCAGATTTGCAGAGAATTCAGAAACTACAACCTTCTCTTCCTTGGCTTATGTAAAACAAGATGGCCTGATAATGGCACAATAACAACCGACGGTGACATTACCTTTTTATACTCTGGCAGGCCAAGTGGGCTCCCACGTTCAAGTGGCGTAGGTTTCCTTCTTTCCAAAGATGCGAAGAGGGCCCTTATGGCATGGACACCTCACTCTGATAGAATAATATCCATCCGCCTTCACACCCGGGCACGTAAAATCACGTGTATTCAATGTTATGCCCCCACTGAAATTTCAGACCCTAACGACAAAGAAGACTTTTACAGCCTCCTGGAGAAGGTAATAAAGGAAACGCCTAGTGGTGACATTTTACTTTTAACCGGCGATTTCAACGCACAGGTGGGCTCGGTAAACACAAATATGGAGTCAGTAATGGGTACTCATGGACTGGGGCAAATGAACGAGAACGGCGAATTACTTACGGGAATATGTGCAAGTAGTGGTCTTACTATCGGTGGCACTATCTTTCCTCACAGAGACGTGCATAAGGTAACCTGGGTTTCCCCTGACCACAGAACGGAAAACCAAATTGACCACATTGCGATCAGCAAAAAGTGGCGTGGCTCTTTACTGGATGTGCGCAATAGGCGTGGTGCAGACGGAGCCTCAGACCACCATCTACTTGTAGGAGAGATACGACTGAGGCTATCCGCGATCCGGCGGGAAACAACACAATCTTTATCAAGACGTTACGACGTATTGAAGTTAGAGTCCCCAAATACCCTCGCAAGTTACGTTGAATCCTTAATGACTCGCTATGAAGCTGTCCCAGACAGAAACAGAGGGCAATGGAATGCAATAAAACCCATTTTCACAGACAGTGCTAAGCAACATCTTGGGCATACTAAACCTAAGCGTAGAGCGTGGATCTCAGACATAACCTGGCAACTTATTGAGGATAGAAGACAACTTAAAGGTGCTATTAACGTCGCCCGAACAAGAGCTTCTAAAACTACTCTACAAGCCCAGTATTCCAATTTAGACCGGTTGGTGAAGCGAAGTGCGCGGCGAGACAAGCGGGCTTGGATAGAAGACATGACCACAAAGGCCCAGGCAGCCGCCGATGCACACCGAAGTAGGGATCTGTACAAAATTGCAAAGCAGATATCGGGGAACGCCCGTTCAACCATATATCCACTTAAAGATCCAATGGGCGGCACCGCTTCGTCCGTAGAGCGGCAACTGGCAATATGGTCCGACTATTATGCCGGCATACTGTCAATTCCGCAACCCACAACTGTGTGGCAATGTCACTGTACCTCACATGAGGTCAGATCTGACATAAGTACAACCTGTCCAGACGAAGTCGAGATCGCTAATGCTATACGTGCACTGAAGAATGGCAAGGCACCAGGCGTGGACAACATCAATCCTGAACTGCTTAAGGCTGATCCGGTTCTAAGTGCTGCAATAATCGGACCTATTATCAGGGACTTTTGGACATCCCACTGTCTTTCTGCTGAACTGAATGAGGGGGTGATAATCAAACTACCCAAGAAAGGTGACCTAACAGAATGCAAAAACTGGAGGGGTATTACTCTTCTGACTATGATTAATAAGGTGTTAGCTAACATAATCCATGCTAGATTGTCATCATCAATTGCAACAGATCTTCGAAAGGAACAAGCCGGTTTCAGATCACATCGATCTTGCATTGATCACATAATTACCCTACGGATCATAGTGGAGCAATCAGTGGAATGGCGTTCTCCTCTAAATTTGATATTTATCGACTTTGCCAGGGCCTTCGATACAACCCACCATCAGGCAATTTGGCATGCACTTCGATGCAAGGGAGTTCCACCTGAGCTTATCGACATTATTAAAGCTTTGTATAGCAACTCAACAAGCCGGGTACTGCATGAACGCGTGTTAGGAAACCCGATTGGTGTAAGTACTGGTGTACGACAGGGATGTATCCTTTCCCCGCTGTTATTCAATATTGTACTGGACTCAATAATGCAGCAATCAACTCGCACTAAAAGAGGCATCACATGGGGTATGAATAGTCGATTAGAAGATCTGGACTATGCTGATGATATCTGCTTACTCGCGCATAACTTTACCGACATATCAGCCAAATTGGAACAGATATACCAGCTAGCATTGAATGTTGGTCTTCATATTAATATCGACAAAACAAAGGTTATACGCATCAACACAACTAATCTCTCTAAGGTCAGGGTCAACAACATAGAGCTCGAGGATGTGCAATCGTTTTGCTACTTAGGAAGCATAATTTCCTCCACGGGCGGCTCCCGTGAAGATATTGCACATCGCATAAAAAAGGCAAAGCAGTCATTTGGAGCACTACAAAGAATATGGAAATCACCACAAATACATACAGGTACTAAGCTGCGTCTTTTCTCCTCAAATGTTCGCTCTACCTTGCTAATTCAATTTTAATTTTCAATTTCTGAACTGCGAGAACTCTTTTAAATAACCTGTTAGACTAATGGTAAAAAACGTTCCAAAAATTTTTTCAGTGGAATAAGAGAAACACAATTACACTCAAAAAATAAAGAACTGAGAGAAGCATAAAATGTGAATGTATGGGTTTGGTGGACTATGATTTGCACTATGAGAGAAAGAGAACATGGTATTATTCTCACCCCTCTCACCAGTAAACTAAGACTTTCTGAAAGAAAACTTTCATTAACAGAGCCCAGAAATATGAAAATTACACTGTGCTAGAATTTGACACTTTTTTTTGAGACAAGCGGGGACCTGGCGTTTGAACCTAATTCAGGTACGCTGAACCCAGTGGTGCCAGCCGTTTTTTAGGTTAGCTCTTGTTTTCGAGATATACCATTATTTCGAAAATGGAGGAGGTTGCGCAACATATATTCGCGTAACTAAACCGTTTTAGTTTATTGAACAACCTAAAAGAACATTGCACAATAAAATTTCCTTTAAGCAAGGTTTTATCTAATATGCGCAGTGGATTAATAAACATATTTTTTTGGGGGAAAAAAATTATTTGTTAGGAAAATTTCGAAATTTTTGTTTCTTTATTTTTTTCTAGACATATTAGAAATGAAGCCATAAATGATTAAAATATGTTTACAATTTTTGATTTTATTCACAAAAGACAAACAATTAAGGACAAAAAACTAATTTAGTTCGGTCATACATTTAATACCCCCTTTTCTTTAAACATACTTGCAGCTTATCTCCACCCTTTAGAGACGCTCCCATAAAAGTATAGCGTTTGATGAAATTCTTATATTTAATTAAAATTTTTCGTGTTTTGTGAATAAAATCAAAAGTTGTAAACAAATTTTAATCATTTATGGCTTGTTATGTTCGCTAATTCGTTTTTTATATATCTAGAAGCAAAATTGCAATTTTTTATGAATTTTTAACAAACAAAAATTTTGATAAAAAAAAAAGATTTGTTTTGCCCAAAAAAAATTATGTTTTTAAAACGACTGCTAAAGTTTAACTAAAGTTTAACCTTGCTTAAAGGAAATTTTCGGTTTTTTCGTTTGTTCAATAAACTAAACCGTTTTTGAGTTACGCGAATTTACTTTGGGCAACCTCCTCCATTTTCGAAATAAAGGTATATTTAGAAAGAGCTTACCTAAAAAAAAGGTTCGCACCAACGCCATGTGCCCAGCTTGTCTGTTTTTATACCCTTCACCGAAGGTAAAAGGGTATATATAACGTTGTCATTCCGTTTGTAGTTTCTACAATATTGATATAAGACCATATAAAGTATATATATTCTGGCTTCTTATGAGAAGGGAAGTTCAAATCCGGTTGTCCGTCCGTCCGTCCGTTGAAATGGGTTTTCCGAAGACCCCAGATATGATGAAGGCTAGGTTGTTATGCATTTATGTCACATATAGTCCGGAATTGTTTGCTATTGAAATTCAGGGAGATCGGTCCATAAATGGCTGAGATATGAGCAAAACACCACGACTACCTCTAGTTTTTTCCATAAATCCCATGTTGTTGTTGTTTTTTAAATTCTTTTTTCTGCATATCTCGAGAGCGGCAAGACCTACGGCTTTCAAATTTAGTACATGCATGTTGCTTGCCAATACACAAACTCACTTAAAAAATGGGCGGGATTGGAGAAGTGGGTGTGGCACTTCCCATACAAAGACGTTATACATTTCTGTATATCTGGAGAATGAAAGGAGCTAAAGTTCCCAAATTAGGTACAAATATATCGGTTATCAATACACAGTATCCCACAAAATATGGGCGCGATTGGAAAAGTGGGCGTGGTACCTCCCGTACAAAGACATTATTGAAAATACTCAAAATTTTAAATTTTAGGGCTCTAGTATGACATATGAACACGTTTTATATACCAAAATATCTGAAATTTTTAGCGGCATATATTTCCCGAAATCCCTGAAACTTTTCTCTCAAAAATGGAAAAGTAATGCCCAAAATAATTTTCGAGAACAATAGATCTTCCCGAGTCCAAGTTTTATAATCTAAGTAAATGGTTTTTTCTTTCGTAAGACGTGGGTATATAAATCTGCCAAATCGGTTAAGAAATGGTTAAGTTATTAGCAAAATACACCAAAAATGGGTTAAAAAGCATCAACATTTTTATAAAAACTAAATTTTTAGAGCTGTTACAAGACCTATCGATACGTCTTAAATATTGGAAATTTTTAGTGGAACATATTTGCTGAAAAATTCGGAAAAATCGGTTCAGATACAAAAAAGTTATTACCAATTTTTTTTAAGAAAAATACCTATTTTCGGGAACCGTAGAGTTTTTCGAGTCCAAGTTTTATTACCAAAGTAAATGGTAAATTTCTTCCTAAAGACGTAGGTGTATAAAAATCTATTAAATCGATTGGAAAATTACCGAGTTATGACCAAATTACTGAAATACCAATATTTACTTTTTTTTATATAATTAAGTTGTTTTATTTGCGGTCCCCCCCTTTTCCGATCATTTTCCCATATGTTTATAGGCACCAGCATCATGTTCAATATGACTTCCGTTATCACTCTGCTTTTAAACTTTGATCTATTTAACGAAATAATTTCTACAAATAGAGATTGGGAATTTTTGCATCTTAAAAGCTTGCAAAAACTGATAAATTTATTGTATGGCAGCACGCCAGTGGTGTGTTTCCCTTTTTCGCATATTCACCTTTCATACACAACCCTGCAGGAAATGTCGATAGTAAAATTACACTGACTCGCTTTTGACTTTGTCGGCAGTACTACTGTGTAATTATACCCTATACAAGGCTTAATGCTATTGACATTTAACGTGTGCGTGGCATTGAAAATCCACTAGTACCAGCATAACAATTGACTATATATTGACTTGATAGTTCTTATGGGACCTTATGGAGACATTCCAACCAGGAATTTACTAGTACGTTTCTATAAATTATGGAACAAATATATTTATAATTTATTTTGCTCATTTCAAAAGAAAGTATGTATTTTTTATATTTTTAAACAAAATAATTATATTTTTTAAATTCTTACTAAGAAATTTGTTTAAGAGTCACGCGCACGTTGTTTTTCAGCAAACCGGTTTAATAATACTAATGAAATAACGAAAAGCTATTGCGCAGTAGAAAAAACACAAGAACAAGCATATGCTTAGTGTCAACAGGAGAGAACATGATATGGTGTACATTTAGTCAATAGTGCTGGTGTCTAACGCGACATTTCATTCTGGATATTGACGCGTTTGTTGACAATGTTACTACAAATGTACCACATCTGTTGTCTCTGTATTTTTAATATTGACACTTAAAAGAAAAATTGGAAACATTTTTACTACTAGGGTTGTCACTTGTATAATGAGTATAGACATGGAGACATTTGGTCCCAGCCTGACTGCAGGGAAATAACAAACTCACACAAAGATATTTGCTTATATGAAAAAAATATTCCACGGCCTATTTACTTATATTAAAGTTAAGTTCAACAAGTAATCGTCTGACTGTTGACGGGTTCAAATCCCATTCGATAATTTTTTTTTTCACTTGGTATTTATAAATTATTTTTAATTAAATAAAAAATATATCAGTTTTTGCTATTTTTTTACACTTTTTTTTTCATAAAATTTTGAGTTTTGTTCTAAATAAATGCGCATTTTTTTCTGTGGCTAATAATTTTATATAAAAACCAAACAATTTATTTTTGGTAAAACCCTTAATATCTCAAAACAAGAAATTCCGACTTAATCCATTATTATTTAATGCCACAGATATATTATATATGTAGATTATTCTTATCGCACCATGGTGAAGGGTATATGAGATTCGGCATAGCCGAATATAGCACTCTTACTTGTTTCAACTATCAGTGTTATTATTTTCTCGACGACTCGGCTATATGGCTGCAGGTTGTTGTCCGTGCTAATTTTGTCGTTGTAGTTAGTGCTGCCACGACTAATACAATTTTTACAACCAAAAGTTTTGAAAAAGTTACCAGATGTGAAAAAGTATAACCAACTTAGAAAGCCTTTTGTTATTCAGAAAAGCATAAAAATTTATTTTAAGTTGCATTGTAAGCCAAAGGTTATTTGCACTAAATAGGAAAATATTAATTACAAATTAAGGAAATAAAACAAAAAATGTAATTCTAGTACATATTAAAAAATAAGGAAAAAATATTTTAATTTTGTAGGAGTTTTGTTCTGTTTTCACAACACATGTGTAGTAAAATTTACAAGAAAAGAACTCAGTTTTTGGATTATTTTTCATATAAATTTAGCTACACGTTCATTACTTGTTTTGTGAAAACGGCATATTAAGCCCGTCAAATTTTCGTACAAAATTCAGTATATTGAAAGTTAATAAATTGAATTTTTTTCAATATGTCCTTTATAATAAACGAAATATGTACTTCACAGTTATAAATAACAAAAAATTAAAATATTAAATTATTTTCCGCTTTTTAACTATCAGTGGCTGGGTTGTGAAATGTGGCGATTTTTAAATTATTTTGGCGGTGAACATTTACGTTTGGCAGTACGGCGATTGTCTTGGCGAAATTGGGAACTGTTGGCGATATGAGAAATGCATTTTTTGTGAATTTAATCTAAAATATTATTAAAATTGGTATAACTCTCTTGTTTGTAAATTGTATTTTAAATTATAATTGTAATTATTACTATTTTTCTATTTACAATATTTTGTGAATCATTGTATAATATTATAACGAATATCAACAAATTCGATTTCAGAACGTTAATTCAATGTGGGGGAAATGTATATGACTGACAGTCAAAGGTTTTTTTATAAATTAAAAATATTGCCAAATTATTATATATTTTCTTACAATAAATTCCATAAGTTCTCAAATTATAGATTTTATATAAATTTATTTTTGAAAAATCTTTAAATTGCCTATGTGTATATCAATATATTAAAATATAGTACTGGAAATAGTGAAAATTTAGAACATTTTCCTTATTGTCAAGGGTTTAGAAACACCAAATCTACTTTTGTGTACTTTTTCAATCATTTTCTACTTTAAGTACCACTTATCTTTACTACTCTTATGGCCAATTTTCAGGATTGACATTAAAACACATTTATGTTTAAAATCGTTTTAAATACAAAATTGTCTTCTTCACTAAACACTTAAATGTAACTTAAGTCACCGACGTGGTACATTTAAATTCAACTTAAGTTTCAACTGGATTAACTTAGCAAGGTGGTCTCAATATCACAACAATACAAAAACAACAGACAAAGTAATAACAACCAGCTGTTTTTTGAGACCACCTTGTAAATAGCTACACTTTTTTTATGATATTTTTTTGTACTTAGTAGTGTAACCATACTTTTATCTTAATTAAATAAGACTTTTCATATAAAACTCAAAAAACCAATTTGTAATTAAATACGATTTAAGTTCTTATGAAAATTAACATAATATAGATTTAAATACTATCCTGAAAATTGGGCATTAAAATCAGAAAAACTACGCTCATTTAAAAAAAATCCATTGAAAATCTCTATTAATAAAACTTCATTTGATTTCAATTTCAGAATATGGTAGTTTTTAATATAAAAATCACATTTGGCACATTTTTTCTTAGCAAAAATCCTAAAAAAAATCTGGAAGTTGCTTTGAAAAGAATTTTTTGTTTGCGATAAAGTATAAAGAACTTCCGTTCTTTTTAATTAAATAATGAAAAAATCGTAGTGCAACCCAGCAAAAACTTGGTAATGACTTACAATTACTGAACAACTTACTTTTCAATGACTACTTCATACCATCTGCATTATCTAGAAGCAGTTGAGTAATGGCTGACATATAATCTGTTACATAAGTACTTGTTTATGAGTTGATTAGCGAGACTTATAATAAATTCATAATAAAAGGCATCTAAGGTTTTATTTATTCAAATCTAATAAAAAATGATTTTAAATATTTGTTATAAAGTAAGAACAATTTGTAATAGATTTAAATCTGAAAAATTTAAATACTTAATTGATTTTGATAAGTATTTTACAATTAAAAACTTGAATAAAAACTACACTACTTATTCAACCAAACGATATTATAAAGATATCGTCTAAAGGCCGTTATACACTATCCGACAAAGTCTTAAGTATTTTTCGAAAATGCTTCCCTGATCAAATTATTGTTTGAAAATTTTCAAAAAACAATAACAACTTATCATGACAGGTTTGTCTGCCGATGGTGGTTATGTAACATGTAATATGTTAAAGCACATACTACATGGTACTTGCTGCCTTTGGATGCACAGCTGAGTGCAACCAGACGCGTCCACGGGTTGCGGATAGTGGAAACCCCAGTAGATATGCTGGGATGCTGCGAATTAAATAAGCAGTCGCTGACAATTCAGCGGTTTCAAGGGGAGAGTCTCGGGAGGTCTCGTTTTGAAGCACCTGTAAATACCCGAGTTGCCAATGATCCTTGGAGCGACGTGGCGAGTAATTGGCGCCATTTCAAAGCCAATCCCAACAACCAGATGGGAGAATATAAAGCATGTCTGGATGCTTCAACCGGCAATCCCGATACCAGAATCGGATGCGATCGGCTAATCACCGGTTCATCTTAAACTCTCATGATTACAGAAACCGCAACGAATGAAATCCAAAATGATCCCCAACTGTTGACGACTTTTAGCTTTAAATCAAGGACACGATTCGGAACATGGAATATAAGAACGCTTCTAGAGCCATCAAGACTGGCCCAGATTTGCAGAGAATTCAGAAACTACAACCTTCTCTTCCTTGGCTTATGTAAAACAAGATGGCCTGATAATGGCACAATAACAACCGACGGTGACATTACCTTTTTATACTCTGGCAGGCCAAGTGGGCTCCCACGTTCAAGTGGCGTAGGTTTCCTTCTTTCCAAAGATGCGAAGAGGGCCCTTATGGCATGGACACCTCACTCTGATAGAATAATATCCATCCGCCTTCACACCCGGGCACGTAAAATCACGTGTATTCAATGTTATGCCCCCACTGAAATTTCAGACCCTAACGACAAAGAAGACTTTTACAGCCTCCTGGAGAAGGTAATAAAGGAAACGCCTAGTGGTGACATTTTACTTTTAACCGGCGATTTCAACGCACAGGTGGGCTCGGTAAACACAAATATGGAGTCAGTAATGGGTACTCATGGACTGGGGCAAATGAACGAGAACGGCGAATTACTTACGGGAATATGTGCAAGTAGTGGTATTACTATCGGTGGCACTATCTTTCCTCACAGAGACGTGCATAAGGTAACCTGGGTTTCCCCTGACCACAGAACGGAAAACCAAATTGACCACATTGCGATCAGCAAAAAGTGGCGTGGCTCTTTACTGGATGTGCGCAATAGGCGTGGTGCAGACGGAGCCTCAGACCACCATCTACTTGTAGGAGAGATACGACTGAGGCTATCCGCGATCTGGCGGGAAACAACACAATCTTTATCAAGACGTTACGACGTATTGAAGTTAGAGTCCCGAAATACCCTCGCAAGTTACGTTGAATCCTTAATGACTCGCTATGAAGCTGTCCCAGACAGAAACAGAGGGCAATGGAATGCAATAAAACCCATTTTCACAGACAGTGCTAAGCAACATCTTGGGCATACTAAACCTAAGCGTAGAGCGTGGATCTCAGACATAACCTGGCAACTTATTGAGGATAGAAGACAACTTAAAGGTGCTATTAACGTCGCCCGAACAAGAGCTTCTAAAACTACTCTACAAGCCCAGTATTCCAATTTAGACCGGTTGGTGAAGCGAAGTGCGCGGCGAGACAAGCGGGCTTGGATAGAAGACATGACCACAAAGGCCCAGGCAGCCGCCGATGCACACCGAAGTAGGGATCTGTACAAAATTGCAAAGCAGATATCGGGGAACGCCCGTTCAACCATATATCCCCTTAAAGATCCAATGGGCGGCACCGCTTCGTCCGTAGAGCGGCAACTGGCAATATGGTCCGACTATTATGCCGGCATACTGTCAATTCCGCAACCCACAACTGTGTGGCAATGTCACTGTACCTCACATGAGGTCAGATCTGACATAAGTACAACCTGTCCAGACGAAGTCGAGATCGCTAATGCTATACGTGCACTGAAGAATGGCAAGGCACCAGGCGTGGACAACATCAATCCTGAACTGCTTAAGGCTGATCCGGTTCTAAGTGCTGCAATAATCGGACCTATTATCAGGGACTTTTGGACATCCCACTGTCTTTCTGCTGAACTGAATGAGGGGGTGATAATCAAACTACCCAAGAAAGGTGACCTAACAGAATGCAAAAACTGGAGGGGTATTACTCTTCTGACTATGATTAATAAGGTGTTAGCTAACATAATCCATGCTAGATTGTCATCATCAATTGCAACAGATCTTCGAAAGGAACAAGCCGGTTTCAGATCACATCGATCTTGCATTGATCACATAAATACCCTACGGATCATAGTGGAGCAATCAGTGGAATGGCGTTCTCCTCTATATTTGATATTTATCGACTTTGCCAGGGCCTTCGATACAACCCACCATCAGGCAATTTGGCATGCACTTCGATGCAAGGGAGTTCCACCTGAGCTTATCGACATTATTAAAGCTTTGTATAGCAACTCAACAAGCCGGGTACTGCATGAACGCGTGTTAGGAAACCCGATTGGTGTAAGTACTGGTGTACGACAGGGATGTATCCTTTCCCCGCTGTTATTCAATATTGTACTGGACTCAATAATGCAGCAATCAACTCGCACTAAAAGAGGCATCACATGGGGTATGAATAGTCGATTAGAAGATCTGGACTATGCTGATGATATCTGCTTACTCGCGCATAACTTTACCGACATATCAGCCAAATTGGAACAGATACACCAGCTAGCATTGAATGTTGGTCTTCATATTAATATCGACAAAACAAAGGTTATACGCATCAACACAACTAATCTCTCTAAGGTCAGGGTCAACAACATAGAGCTCGAGGATGTGCAATCGTTTTGCTACTTAGGAAGCATAATTTCCTCCACGGGCGGCTCCCGTGAAGATATTGCATATCGCATAAAAAAGGCAAAGCAGTCATTTGGAGCACTACAAAGAATATGGAAATCACCACAAATACATACAGGTACTAAGCTGCGTCTTTTCTCCTCAAATGTTCGCTCTACCTTGCTAATTCAATTTTAATTTTCAATTTCTGAACTGCGAGAACTCTTTTAAATAACCTGTTAGACTAATGGTAAAAAACGTTCCAAAAATTTTTTCAGTGGAATAAGAGAAACACAATTACACTCAAAAAATAAAGAACTGAGAGAAGCATAAAATGTGAATGTATGGGTTTGGTGGACTATGATTTGCACTATGAGAGAAAGAGAACATGGTATTATTCTCACCCCTCTCACCAGTAAACTAAGACTTTCTGAAAGAAAACTTTCATTAACAGAGCCCAGAAATATGAAAATTACACTGTGCTAGAATTTGACACTTTTTTTTGAGACAAGCGGGGACCTGGCGTTTGAACCTAATTCAGGTACGCTGAACCCAGTGGTGCCAGCCGTTTTTTAGGTTAGCTCTTGTTTTCGAGATATACCATTATTTCGAAAATGGAGGAGGTTGCGCAACATATATTCGCGTAACTAAACCGTTTTAGTTTATTGAACAACCTAAAAGAACATTGCACAATAAAATTTCCTTTAAGCAAGGTTTTATCTAATATGCGCAGTGGATTAATAAACATATTTTTTTGGGGGAAAAAAATTATTTGTTAGGAAAATTTCGAAATTTTTGTTTCTTTATTTTTTTCTAGACATATTAGAAATGAAGCCATAAATGATTAAAATATGTTTACAATTTTTGATTTTATTCACAAAAGACAAACAATTAAGGACAAAAAACTAATTTAGTTCGGTCATACATTTAATACCCCCTTTTCTTTAAACATACTTGCAGCTTATCTCCACCCTTTAGAGACGCTCCCATAAAAGTATAGCGTTTGATGAAATTCTTATATTTAATTAAAATTTTTCGTGTTTTGTGAATAAAATCAAAAGTTTTTTTTTTTTTTTTTTTTTTTTTTTTTTTTTTTTTCATTATTTATTTATTGAA
The DNA here is from genome assembly GCA_943735925.1 of Pollenia amentaria. Classification (NCBI taxonomy): domain Eukaryota; kingdom Metazoa; phylum Arthropoda; class Insecta; order Diptera; family Polleniidae; genus Pollenia; species Pollenia amentaria. The sequence goes on from OX031009.1 coordinate 85,930,258, forward strand.
TCTTCATATATTAAATATGAACTAACAATAATTAATCAAATCTTATCCTAATATTTGCTTTATGTCATGCCAGTGCCAAACACAAAAGATTTAGTCATCACGGTTTCTGTTTACATATATAGGTGTTTATCGCTCATCTGATTGGGTGAGTGCTGCAGTGTCTCTTCTTCTTAAGCGAGTGTGGCCGCCATAATTTAAAATTTTTCTAGCTAATGGATTTGGGTGCAGTTCCAGCCTTTTTAAATATTTTACTGCATATTTCGTTATCATAGTTTTTACTAATGGCACATTGAGATCCTTGTGGATATTTGAGTTTTTGACGTACCAGGGGGCGGCTGTGATTATTCGAAGAAGTTTATTTTGGCGCCTTTGAATTTTTTCGATGTTAGAAGCCGAGGCAGTGCCCCATAACTGAATACCGTAGCACCAAATTGGCTTTAAGATAGAGTTGTAGAGTAGAAGTTTGCAATCGAGACTAAGAACAGAATTTCTTCCAATAAGCCAATTAATTTGGATTGCTTTTAGTTTCATTTGAGTTAATTTCGCTTCTATATGCCATTTCCACGTTAAACGCCGATCTAGATGTATACCGAGGTATTTTACATGCGAGTGTTGGGGTATTATTTGATTATTTATTTTAATAGGGGGGCATGTTTCCCGACGCAATGTGAATGTTATATGTGCGCATTTTTGCTCATTGATCTTTATCCTCCATTTTTTTAACCACCTTTCTAGTTCAAATATATGATCCTGTAGATAACGAGATGCTTCTTGACAGTTTGCGTGTACGCTTAGAAAAGCTGTGTCGTCCGCAAATGTTGAGGTATGGGTGTAGCTGTTTGTTGGCAAGTCCGAAGTATAAATTAAATATAATAGAGGGCCCAGGATGCTGCCTTGTGGGACTCCAGCGCTAATTGGCTGTGGAGAACTTAAAAATTCGCCTTCTTTTATAATAAATTGACGACCTACTAAGTAGCTTTGTAACAGCTTGTGTATATTTGCTGGTAAGTTTTGCTGCAATTTCAGTAGTAAACCTTCATGCCAGACTTTATCAAAAGCTTGAGACACATCGATGAAGAGTGCTGAGCAATATTTTTTTTCTTCAAAGGCTTTTCTTATGACATTTACTATTCGATGAGTTTGTTCAATTGTGCTGTGTTTTCTTCTAAAACCGAATTGATGATTGGGAATACATCTGTTACCATTTAAAATCGGCGTTAATTTAGACACTAGAAGTTTCTCAAAAAGCTTTGATATATTAGACAATAAGCTTATAGGTCTATATGACTCAACTTTTGTGGGATCCTTTCCTGGTTTAGGTATCATGGTAACTAAGGATACTTTCCACTCTTGTGGGTAGTATTCAAGGCGTAAAATAGCATTAAAAATTAGTAGAATAATTTTCTTTGCTATGCTGGGTAGCTCCAAAAGCATTTTGTTACTGATCTTATCAAAACCAGGGGCTTTCTTGGGGTTTAAATCATGAATAGCCTTCTCGATTTCTCTTACTTCAAACCTTAGTGGAACAGCTGATCTAACAGCAACAGGTGGTAACTCGACCGCAGTATCGAAAGATGTATGAGGGGTAAATACGGTTTTCAAATGATTAACGAAAATATTTCCTTTTTCTATGTCATTTCGTGCCCAACGTCCATTTAAATTTCTTAATGGTGGTTTAGTGATAACTGGTCTTTTAAGATTTCTAGCTGCACGCCATAATGAGTAATCAGATTGAGGAGTTGCATCAAGTTCCTTAAGATATTTTTCCAGAGAAGCCGTTTTTTGAGACTGCAGTAAGTTTCTTAGCCTTTTTGTGCACTCTTTTAGTAAATTTTTAAGTTGAGGGGATCTGTGCAATTGCCACTCTCTTCGAACTCTCCTTTTTTCAGCCAAGAGACGCTCGACATCAGTAGAATATATTTTACTATTTTTGATATTTTTGCGGGCTATGCTAGAATGTTGAACAGCTAGTTTGAGATAATTGTCAAAATTTACAATAGAAAGATTCACATTCTCCGGTGTTCTAAGCGGAATATTTTCAGTGCAGTGGGTACTGAGATATTTTTTATATTTTAACCAATTTATTTGTGTGGCTGACGTCACTAAGTAACCAGACGGTGATACAATTCTATAAGGGTTTGATATGGTAAGAATTGTAGGTGTGTGATCAGAAGATAATTCTAAAGAAGCTTCAACGTGAATCGTTTCTGCGGGGATGTTTTTAACCACGCCAAAATCGATGACATCTGGAATTTTTTGCTGATCAGTAGGCCAATAAGTTGGTTGTCCACTCGCGACCACATTTAAATCCATTTTAGACATTGTATTATACAAAACACGACCCTTTGGTGTAATGAGCCGTGAACCCCAGAAGGTATGTTTAGCGTTGTAATCGCCAGCGGCTAGGAAACAGGGTCCTAATGATTTAAAATATTTATAATATTGGCTTTCTGATATTGAAAATCTAGGTGGAGAGTATAAAGATGAAAGTACAAAGTTTCGATTTAGCTCTTCAACACAAATGTTCGTTGCTTGCAGATAATCTTCACGATGATCACACATTAAGTAGTGTTTGATTCGGGTTTTTATCAAAATAGCAGAACCTCCACAAGCTCTATCTCGAGGGTCCTTGGTATCATATAATATATAACCATTAATTTTAAACGTATTTCTTGAGGTCAAATGAGTTTCAGAAACCATCATTACATCAATTTGTTTACTTTTAAGAAAATATTCTAGTTCATTTTTATGTTGGCGAATGCCGTTTGCGTTCCAAAAACAAATTTTTAAGCAATTCATGGCTTGTTAAGTACAGCTTGCAATAACATCGATTGCATTCTTAACATTTCCTGCATCATATTACCCATTGTATTCGTAAAGTTTGTTACTGTTTGTACTAGTGTTTCCATGGTTTTTTCTAGACGACTTAAATTAGAAACTGGGGTCTCATCATTATTTGGCAAATCACCTTGCATTGGCATATGGTTTGATTTTAGGACGTTAGCGTAGGATGTTCTGTTATTACTAGGCTGCGGTACCTGAATGTCATTAGTATTATTTTGATGTGTTTCCTGAATTTGAGGTGGATTAGGTTTCGGTCCAACCGAGCGCTTGACGATAGAGTATACAGGGCATCCTCTATAGTTGGCAGTGTGATTACCACCACAGTTGCTGCATTTTTTTACATTGGGGTCGTTTTTAGATTTATCGCAGAGAGCTGTACCATGCAATTCTCCACATACAACGCAAACAGGTGTTAAATGGCAGTATGCCTTAGTGTGACCAAATTCTTGGCAGTTTAAACATTGCACGGGACCGTTCCTTTTATGCGGCTCCTCTATCGTTATTTTCCTATACAGGATATATCTCAGACTGTAAATGGGATGAGTTTCGTTTTTTTTAAGCTTAACGTCGCCGGGTTCTAACTCCACTCGAAATAGTGGCTGGGGATTTTTTTCTCTATTTTTAATATTAACTACATTTTTAATTTTAAAGCCCTTCTCTTCTAAAAACGTTTTTATTTCACCTGGGTCTACGCATGAATCAATGCCCTTTATCACTACCTGAAGACCTTTACTGCTCTTCAGTTGGTATGTATAAAAGTTTTTTTTTAGTGCTTCTAATTTAGTTATTACTTTACGAAAATCATCTTCACGATTAACTTGTATTTTAGTTTCATTTATACTACCACGTTTTATTGCAGCTACATAAAAAGAATTTTCACCTATTACCGAGATCAAATTCTTTATTAAATCACTTGAGTTTTGCTCTCTAAGATATATCGGGGGTGGCTTAGAAGATTTTGTAACGTTTTGTGCTTCCGAGGATTCCTCTTCCAAAATTGCAAACCGATTTTGAGAACTTATTCTATCAGCTGTACCCTCTTTTAAAACTTTTGGGACAGAAGCAACTGCAGAAGAAGTTGGGCTGCGACCCCGTTTTAGCACTGTTATGTACCTATCCATTCCAACTTGTACTTGAGGCTTTTGACCGCTTTTCACCTGTGAAAATCAAAAGTTGTAAACAAATTTTAATCATTTATGGCTTGTTATGTTCGCTAATTCGTTTTTTATATATCTAGAAGCAAAATTGCAATTTTTTATGAATTTTTAACAAACAAAAATTTTGATAAAAAAAAAAGATTTGTTTTGCCCAAAAAAAATTATGTTTTTAAAACGACTGCTAAAGTTTAACTAAAGTTTAACCTTGCTTAAAGGAAATTTTCGGTTTTTTCGTTTGTTCAATAAACTAAACCGTTTTTGAGTTACGCGAATTTACTTTGGGCAACCTCCTCCATTTTCGAAATAAAGGTATATTTAGAAAGAGCTTACCTAAAAAAAAGGTTCGCACCAACGCCATGTGCCCAGCTTGTCTGTTTTTATACCCTTCACCGAAGGTAAAAGGGTATATATAACGTTGTCATTCCGTTTGTAGTTTCTACAATATTGATATAAGACCATATAAAGTATATATATTCTGGCTTCTTATGAGAAGGGAAGTTCAAATCCGGTTGTCCGTCCGTCCGTCCGTTGAAATGGGTTTTCCGAAGACCCCAGATATGATGAAGGCTAGGTTGTTATGCATTTATGTCACATATAGTCCGGAATTGTTTGCTATTGAAATTCAGGGAGATCGGTCCATAAATGGCTGAGATATGAGCAAAACACCACGACTACCTCTAGTTTTTTCCATAAATCCCATGTTGTTGTTGTTTTTTAAATTCTTTTTTCTGCATATCTCGAGAGCGGCAAGACCTACGGCTTTCAAATTTAGTACATGCATGTTGCTTGCCAATACACAAACTCACTTAAAAAAATGGGCGGGATTGGAGAAGTGGGTGTGGCACTTCCCATACAAAGACGTTATACATTTCTGTATATCTGGAGAATGAAAGGAGCTAAAGTTCCCAAATTAGGTACAAACATATCGGTTATCAATACACAGTATCCCACAAAATATGGGCGCGATTGGAAAAGTGGGCGTGGTACCTCCCGTACAAAGACATTATTGAAAATACTCAAAATTTTAAATTTTAGGGCTCTAGTATGACATATGAACACGTTTTATATACCAAAATATCTGAAATTTTTAGCGGCATATATTTCCCGAAATCCCTGAAACTTTTCTCTCAAAAATGGAAAAGTAATGCCCAAAATAATTTTCGAGAACAATAGATCTTCCCGAGTCCAAGTTTTATAATCTAAGTAAATGGTTTTTTCTTTCGTAAGACGTGGGTATATAAATCTGCCAAATCGGTTAAGAAATGGTTAAGTTATTAGCAAAATACACCAAAAATGGGTTAAAAAGCATCAACATTTTTATAAAAACTAAATTTTTAGAGCTGTTACAAGACCTATCGATACGTCTTAAATATTGGAAATTTTTAGTGGAACATATTTGCTGAAAAATTCGGAAAAATCGGTTCAGATACAAAAAAGTTATTACCAATTTTTTTTTAAGAAAAATACCTATTTTCGGGAACCGTAGAGTTTTTCGAGTCCAAGTTTTATTACCAAAGTAAATGGTAAATTTCTTCCTAAAGACGTAGGTGTATAAAAATCTATTAAATCGATTGGAAAATTACCGAGTTATGACCAAATTACTGAAATACCAATATTTACTTTTTTTTATATAATTAAGTTGTTTTATTTGCGGTCCCCCCCTTTTCCGATCATTTTCCCATATGTTTATAGGCACCAGCATCATGTTCAATATGACTTCCGTTATCACTCTGCTTTTAAACTTTGATCTATTTAACGAAATAATTTCTACAAATAGAGATTGGGAATTTTTGCATCTTAAAAGCTTGCAAAAACTGATAAATTTATTGTATGGCAGCACTCCAGTGGTGTGTTTCCCTTTTTCGCATATTCACCTTTCATACACAACCCTGCAGGAAATGTCGATAGTAAAATTACACTGACTCGCTTTTGACTTTGTCGGCAGTACTACTGTGTAATTATACCCTATACAAGGCTTAATGCTATTGACATTTAACGTGTGCGTGGCATTGAAAATCCACTAGTACCAGCATAACAATTGACTATATATTGACTTGATAGTTCTTATGGGACCTTATGGAGACATTCCAACCAGGAATTTACTAGTACGTTTCTATAAATTATGGAACAAATATATTTATAATTTATTTTGCTCATTTCAAAAGAAAGTATGTATTTTTTATATTTTTAAACAAAATAATTATATTTTTTAAATTCTTACTAAGAAATTTGTTTAAGAGTCACGCGCACGTTGTTTTTCAGCAAACCGGTTTAATAATACTAATGAAATAACGAAAAGCTATTGCGCAGTAGAAAAAACACAAGAACAAGCATATGCTTAGTGTCAACAGGAGAGAACATGATATGGTGTACATTTAGTCAATAGTGCTGGTGTCTAACGCGACATTTCATTCTGGATATTGACGCGTTTGTTGACAATGTTACTACAAATGTACCACATCTGTTGTCTCTGTATTTTTAATATTGACACTTAAAAGAAAAATTGGAAACATTTTTACTACTAGGGTTGTCACTTGTATAATGAGTATAGACATGGAGACATTTGGTCCCAGCCTGACTGCAGGGAAATAACAAACTCACACAAAGATATTTGCTTATATGAAAAAAATATTCCACGGCCTATTTACTTATATTAAAGTTAAGTTCAACAAGTAATCGTCTGACTGTTGACGGGTTCAAATCCCATTCGATAATTTTTTTTTCACTTGGTATTTATAAATTATTTTTAATTAAATAAAAAATATATCAGTTTTTGCTATTTTTTTACACTTTTTTTTTCATAAAATTTTGAGTTTTGTTCTAAATAAATGCGCATTTTTTTCTGTGGCTAATAATTTTATATAAAAACCAAACAATTTATTTTTGGTAAAACCCTTAATATCTCAAAACAAGAAATTCCGACTTAATCCATTATTATTTAATGCCACAGATATATTATATATGTAGATTATTCTTATCGCACCATGGTGAAGGGTATATGAGATTCGGCATAGCCGAATATAGCACTCTTACTTGTTTCAACTATCAGTGTTATTATTTTCTCGACGACTCGGCTATATGGCTGCAGGTTGTTGTCCGTGCTAATTTTGTCGTTGTAGTTAGTGCTGCCACGACTAATACAATTTTTACAACCAAAAGTTTTGAAAAAGTTACCAGATGTGAAAAAGTATAACCAACTTAGAAAGCCTTTTGTTATTCAGAAAAGCATAAAAATTTATTTTAAGTTGCATTGTAAGCCAAAGGTTATTTGCACTAAATAGGAAAATATTAATTACAAATTAAGGAAATAAAACAAAAAATGTAATTCTAGTACATATTAAAAAATAAGGAAAAAATATTTTAATTTTGTAGGAGTTTTGTTCTGTTTTCACAACACATGTGTAGTAAAATTTACAAGAAAAGAACTCAGTTTTTGGATTATTTTTCATATAAATTTAGCTACACGTTCATTACTTGTTTTGTGAAAACGGCATATTAAGCCCGTCAAATTTTCGTACAAAATTCAGTATATTGAAAGTTAATAAATTGAATTTTTTTCAATATGTCCTTTATAATAAACGAAATATGTACTTCACAGTTATAAATAACAAAAAATTAAAATATTAAATTATTTTCCGCTTTTTAACTATCAGTGGCTGGGTTGTGAAATGTGGCGATTTTTAAATTATTTTGGCGGTGAACATTTACGTTTGGCAGTACGGCGATTGTCTTGGCGAAATTGGGAACTGTTGGCGATATGAGAAATGCATTTTTTGTGAATTTAATCTAAAATATTATTAAAATTGGTATAACTGTCTTGTTTGTAAATTGTATTTTAAATTATAATTGTAATTATTACTATTTTTCTATTTACAATATTTTGTGAATCATTGTATAATATTATAACGAATATCAACAAATTCGATTTCAGAACGTTAATTCAATGTGGGGGAAATGTATATGACTGACAGTCAAAGGTTTTTTATAAATTAAAAATATTGCCAAATTATTATATATTTTCTTACAATAAATTCCATAAGTTCTCAAATTATAGATTTTATATAAATTTATTTTTGAAAAATCTTTAAATTGCCTATGTGTATATCAATATATTAAAATATAGTACTGGAAATAGTGAAAATTTAGAACATTTTCCTTATTGTCAAGGGTTTAGAAACACCAAATCTACTTTTGTGTACTTTTTCAATCATTTTCTACTTAAAGTACCACTTATCTTTACTACTCTTAAAATCAGAAAAACTACGCTCATTTAAAAAAAATCCATTGAAAATCTCTATTAATAAAACTTCATTTGATTTCAATTTCAGAATATGGTAGTTTTTAATATAAAAATCACATTTGACACATTTTTTCTTAGCAAAAATCCTAAAAAAAATCTGGAAGTTGCTTTAAGTATAAAGAACTTCCGTTCTTTTTAATTAAATAATGAAAAAATCGTAGTGCAACCCAGCAAAAACTTGGTAAAGTCTTACAATTACTGAACAACTTACTTTTCAATGACTACTTCATACCATCTGCATTATCTAGAAGCAGTTGAGTAATGGCTGACATATAATCTGTTACATAAGTACTTGTTTATGAGTTGATTAGCGAGACTTATAATAAATTCATAATAAAAGGCATCTAAGGTTTTATTTATTCAAATCTAATAAAAAATGATTTTAAATATTTGTTATAAAGTAAGAACAATTTGTAATAGATTTAAATCTGAAAAATTTAAATACTTAATTGATTTTGATAAGTATTTTACAATTAAAAACTTGAATAAAAACTACACTACTTATTCAACCAAACGATATTATAAAGATATCGTCTAAAGGCCGTTATACACTATCCGACAAAGTCTTAAGTATTTTTCGAAAATGCTTCCCTGATCAAATTATTGTTTGAAAATTTTCAAAAAACAATAACAACTTATCATGACAGGTTTGTCTGCCGATGGTGGTTATGTAACATGTAATATGTTAAAGCACATACTACATGGTACTTGCTGCCTTTGGATGCACAGCTGAGTGCAACCAGACGCGTCCACGGGTTGCGGATAGTGGAAACCCCAGTAGATATGCTGGGATGCTGCGAATTAAATAAGCAGTCGCGGACAATTCAGCGGTTTCAAGGGGAGAGTCTCGGGAGGTCTCGTTTTGAAGCACCTGTAAATACCCGAGTTGCCAATGATCCTTGGAGCGACGTGGCGAGTAATTGGCGCCATTTAAAAGCCAATCCCAACAACCAGATGGGAGAATATAAAGCATGTCTGGATGCTTCAACCGGCAATCCCGATACCAGAATCGGATGCGATCGGCTAATCACCGGTTCATCTTAAACTCTCATGATTACAGAAACCGCAACGAATGAAATCCAAAATGATCCCCAACTGTTGACGACTTTTAGCTTTAAATCAAGGACACGATTCGGAACATGGAATATAAGAACGCTTCTAGAGCCATCAAGACTGGCCCAGATTTGCAGGGAATTCAGAAACTACAACCTTCTCTTCCTTGGCTTATGTAAAACAAGATGGCCTGATAATGGCACAATAACAACCGACGGTGACATTACCTTTTTATACTCTGGCAGGCCAAGTGGGCTCCCACGTTCAAGTGGCGTAGGTTTCCTTCTTTCCAAAGATGCGAAGAGGGCCCTTATGGCATGGACACCTCACTCTGATAGAATAATATCCATCCGCTTTCACACCCGGGCACGTAAAATCACGTGTATTCAATGTTATGCCCCCACTGAAATTTCAGACCCTAACGACAAAGAAGACTTTTACAGCCTCCTGGAGAAGGTAATAAAGGAAACGCCTAGTGGTGACATTTTACTTTTAACCGGCGATTTCAACGCACAGGTGGGCTCGGTAAACACAAATATGGAGTCACTAATGGGTACTCATGGACTGGGGCAAATGAACGAGAACGGCGAATTACTTACGGGAATATGTGCAAGTAGTGGTATTACTATCGGTGGCACTATCTTTCCTCACAGAGACGTGCATAAGGTAACCTGGGTTTCCCCTGACCACAGAACGGAAAACCAAATTGACCACATTGCGATCAGCAAAAAGTGGCGTGGCTCTTTACTGGATGTGCGCAATAGGCGTGGTGCAGACGGAGCCTCAGACCACCATCTACTTGTAGGAGAGATACGACTGAGGCTATCCGCGATCCGGCGGGAAACAACACAATCTTTATCAAGACGTTACGACGTATTGAAGTTAGAGTCCCCAAATACCCTCGCAAGTTACGTTGAATCCTTAATGACTCGCTATGAAGCTGTCCCAGACAGAAACAGAGGGCAATGGAATGCAATAAAACCCATTTTCACAGACAGTGCTAAGCAACATCTTGGGCATACTAAACCTAAGCGTAGAGCGTGGATCTCAGACATAACCTGGCAGCTTATTGAGGATAGAAGACAACTTAAAGGTGCTATTAACGTCGCCCGAACAAGAGCTTCTAAAACTACTCTACAAGCCCAGTATTCCAATTTAGACCGGTTGGTGAAGCGAAGTGCGCGGCGAGACAAGCGGGCTTGGATAGAAGACATGACCACAAAGGCCCAGGCAGCCGCCGATACACACCGAAGTAGGGATCTGTACAAAATTGCAAAGCAGATATCGGGGAACGCCCGTTCAACCATATATCCCCTTAAAGATCCAATGGGCGGCACCGCTTCGTCCGTAGAGCGGCAACTGGCAATATGGTCCGACTATTATGCCGGCATACTGTCAATTCCGCAACCCACAACTGTGTGGCAATGTCACTGTACCTCACATGAGGTCAGATCTGACATTAGTACAACCTGTCCAGACGAAGTCGAGATCGCTAATGCTATACGTGCACTGAAGAATGGCAAGGCACCAGGCGTGGACAACATCAATCCTGAACTGCTTAAGGCTGATCCGGTTCTAAGTGCTGCAATAATCGGACCTATTATCAGGGACTTTTGGACATCCCACTGTCTTCCTGCTGAACTGAATGAGGGGGTGATAATCAAACTACCCAAGAAAGGTGACCTAACAGAATGCAAAAACTGGAGGGGTATTACTCTTCTGACTATGATTAATAAGGTGTTAGCTAACATAATCCATGCTAGATTGTCATCATCAATTGCAACAGATCTTCGAAAGGAACAAGCCGGTTTCAGATCACATCGATCTTGCATTGATCACATAAATACCCTACGGATCATAGTGGAGCAATCAGTGGAATGGCGTTCTCCTCTATATTTGATATTTATCGACTTTGCCAGGGCCTTCGATACAACCCACCATCAGGCAATTTGGCATGCACTTCGATGCAAGGGAGTTCCACCTGAGCTTATCGACATTATTAAAGCTTTGTATAGCAACTCAACAAGCCGGGTACTGCATGAACGCGTGTTAGGAAACCCGATTGGTGTAAGTACTGGTGTACGACAGGGATGTATCCTTTCCCCGCTGTTATTCAATATTGTACTGGACTCAATAATGCAGCAATCAACTCGCACTAAAAGAGGCATCACATGGGGTATGAATAGTCGATTAGAAGATCTGGACTATGCTGATGATATCTGCTTACTCGCGCATAACTTTACCGACATATCAGCCAAATTGGAACAGATACACCAGCTAGCATTGAATGTTGGTCTTCATATTAATATCGACAAAACAAAGGTTATACGCATCAACACAACTAATCTCTCTAAGGTCAGGGTCAACAACATAGAGCTCGAGGATGTGCAATCGTTTTGCTACTTAGGAAGCATAATTTCCTCCACGGGCGGCTCCCGTGAAGATATTGCACATCGCATAAAAAAGGCAAAGCAGTCATTTGGAGCACTACAAAGAATATGGAAATCACCACAAATACATACAGGTACTAAGCTGCGTCTTTTCTCCTCAAATGTTCGCTCTACCTTGCTAATTCAATTTTAATTTTCAATTTCTGAACTGCGAGAACTCTTTTAAATAACCTGTTAGACTAATGGTAAAAAACGTTCCAAAAATTTTTTCAGTGGAATAAGAGAAACACAATTACACTCAAAAAATAAAGAACTGAGAGAAGCATAAAATGTGAATGTATGGGTTTGGTGGACTATGATTTGCACTATGAGAGAAAGAGAACATGGTATTATTCTCACCCCTCTCACCAGTAAACTAAGACTTTCTGAAAGAAAACTTTCATTAACAGAGCCCAGAAATATGAAAATTACACTGTGCTAGAATTTGACACTTTTTTTTTGAGACAAGCGGGGACCTGGCGTTTGAACCTAATTCAGGTACGCTGAACCCAGTGGTGCCAGCCGTTTTTTAGGTTAGCTCTTGTTTTCGAGATATACCATTATTTCGAAAATGGAGGAGGTTGCGCAACATATATTCGCGTAACTAAACCGTTTTAGTTTATTGAACAACCTAAAAGAACATTGCACAATAAAATTTCCTTTAAGCAAGGTTTTATCTAATATGCGCAGTGGATTAATAAACATATTTTTTTGGGGGAAAAAAATTATTTGTTAGGAAAATTTCGAAATTTTTGTTTCTTTATTTTTTTCTAGACATATTAGAAATGAAGCCATAAATGATTAAAATATGTTTACAATTTTTGATTTTATTCACAAAAGACAAACAATTAAGGACAAAAAACTAATTTAGTTCGGTCATACATTTAATACCCCCTTTTCTTTAAACATACTTGCAGCTTATCTCCACCCTTTAGAGACGCTCCCATAAAAGTATAGCGTTTGATGAAATTCTTATATTTAATTAAAATTTTTCGTGTTTTGTGAATAAAATCAAAAGTTGTAAACAAATTTTAATCATTTATGGCTTGTTATGTTCGCTAATTCGTTTTTTATATATCTAGAAGCAAAATTGCAATTTTTTATGAATTTTTAACAAACAAAAATTTTGCTAAAAAAAAAAGATTTGTTTTGCCCAAAAAAAATTATGTGTTTAAAACGACTGCTAAAGTTTAACTAAAGTTTAACCTTGCTTAAAGGAAATTTTCGGTTTTTTCGTTTGTTCAATAAACTAAACCGTTTTTGAGTTACGCGAATTTACTTTGGGCAACCTCCTCCATTTTCGAAATAAAGGTATATTTAGAAAGAGCTTACCTAAAAAAAAGGTTCGCACCAACGCCATGTGCCCAGCTTGTCTGTTTTTATACCCTTCACCGAAGGTAAAAGGGTATATATAACGTTGTCATTCCGTTTGTAGTTTCTACAATATTGATATAAGACCATATAAAGTATATATATTCTGGCTTCTTATGAGAAGGGAAGTTCAAATCCGGTTGTCCGTCCGTCCGTCCGTTGAAATGGGTTTTCCGAAGACCCCAGATATGATGATTCTAAAACTACTCTACAAGCCCAGTATTCCAATTTAGACCGGTTGGTGAAGCGAAGTGCGCGGCGAGACAAGCGGGCTTGGATAGAAGACATGACCACAAAGGCCCAGGCAGCCGCCGATACACACCGAAGTAGGGATCTGTACAAAATTGCAAAGCAGATATCGGGGAACGCCCGTTCAACCATATATCCCCTTAAAGATCCAATGGGCGGCACCGCTTCGTCCGTAGAGCGGCAACTGGCAATATGGTCCGACTATTATGCCGGCATACTGTCAATTCCGCAACCCACAACTGTGTGGCAATGTCACTGTACCTCACATGAGGTCAGATCTGACATAAGTACTACCTGTCCAGACGAAGTCGAGATCGCTAATGCTATACGTGCACTGAAGAATGGCAAGGCACCAGGCGTGGACAACATCAATCCTGAACTGCTTAAGGCTGATCCGGTTCTAAGTGCTGCAATAATCGGACCTATTATCAGGGACTTTTGGACATCCCACTGTCTTCCTGCTGAACTGAATGAGGGGGTGATAATCAAACTACCCAAGAAAGGTGACCTAACAGAATGCAAAAACTGGAGGGGTATTACTCTTCTGACTATGATTAATAAGGTGTTAGCTAACATAATCCATGCTAGATTGTCATCATCAATTGCAACAGATCTTCGAAAGGAACAAGCCGGTTTCAGATCACATCGATCTTGCATTGATCACATAAATACCCTACGGATCATAGTGGAGCAATCAGTGGAATGGCGTTCTCCTCTATATTTGATATTTATCGACTTTGCCAGGGCCTTCGATACAACCCACCATCAGGCAATTTGGCATGCACTTCGATGCAAGGGAGTTCCACCTGAGCTTATCGACATTATTAAAGCTTTGTATAGCAACTCAACAAGCCGGGTACTGCATGAACGCGTGTTAGGAAACCCGATTGGTGTAAGTACTGGTGTACGACAGGGATGTATCCTTTCCCCGCTGTTATTCAATATTGTACTGGACTCAATAATGCAGCAATCAACTCGCACTAAAAGAGGCATCACATGGGGTATGAATAGTCGATTAGAAGATCTGGACTATGCTGATGATATCTGCTTACTCGCGCATAACTTTACCGACATATCAGCCAAATTGGAACAGATACACCAGCTAGCATTGAATGTTGGTCTTCATATTAATATCGACAAAACAAAGGTTATACGCATCAACACAACTAATCTCTCTAAGGTCAGGGTCAACAACATAGAGCTCGAGGATGTGCAATCGTTTTGCTACTTAGGAAGCATAATTTCCTCCACGGGCGGCTCCCGTGAAGATATTGCACATCGCATAAAAAAGGCAAAGCAGTCATTTGGAGCACTACAAAGAATATGGAAATCACCACAAATACATACAGGTACTAAGCTGCGTCTTTTCTCCTCAAATGTTCGCTCTACCTTGCTAATTCAATTTTAATTTTCAATTTCTGAACTGCGAGAACTCTTTTAAATAACCTGTTAGACTAATGGTAAAAAACGTTCCAAAAATTTTTTCAGTGGAATAAGAGAAACACAATTACACTCAAAAAATAAAGAACTGAGAGAAGCATAAAATGTGAATGTATGGGTTTGGTGGACTATGATTTGCACTATGAGAGAAAGAGAACATGGTATTATTCTCACCCCTCTCACCAGTAAACTAAGACTTTCTGAAAGAAAACTTTCATTAACAGAGCCCAGAAATATGAAAATTACACTGTGCTAGAATTTGACACTTTTTTTTTGAGACAAGCGGGGACCTGGCGTTTGAACCTAATTCAGGTACGCTGAACCCAGTGGTGCCAGCCGTTTTTTAGGTTAGCTCTTGTTTTCGAGATATACCATTATTTCGAAAATGGAGGAGGTTGCGCAACATATATTCGCGTAACTAAACCGTTTTAGTTTATTGAACAACCTAAAAGAACATTGCACAATAAAATTTCCTTTAAGCAAGGTTTTATCTAATATGCGCAGTGGATTAATAAACATATTTTTTTGGGGGAAAAAAATTATTTGTTAGGAAAATTTCGAAATTTTTGTTTCTTTATTTTTTTCTAGACATATTAGAAATGAAGCCATAAATGATTAAAATATGTTTACAATTTTTGATTTTATTCACAAAAGACAAACAATTAAGGACAAAAAACTAATTTAGTTCGGTCATACATTTAATACCCACTTTTCTTTAAACATACTTGCAGCTTATCTCCACCCTTTAGAGACGCTCCCATAAAAGTATAGCGTTTGATGAAATTCTTATATTTAATTAAAATTTTTCGTGTTTTGTGAATAAAATCAAAAGTTGTAAACAAATTTTAATCATTTATGGCTTGTTATGTTCGCTAATTCGTTTTTTATATATCTAGAAGCAAAATTGCAATTTTTTATGAATTTTTAACAAACAAAAATTTTGCTAAAAAAAAAAGATTTGTTTTGCCCAAAAAAAATTATGTTTTTAAAACGACTGCTAAAGTTTAACTAAAGTTTAACCTTGCTTAAAGGAAATTTTCGGTTTTTTCGTTTGTTCAATAAACTAAACCGTTTTTGAGTTACGCGAATTTACTTTGGGCAACCTCCTCCATTTTCGAAATAAAGGTATATTTAGAAAGAGCTTACCTAAAAAAAAGGTTCGCACCAACGCCATGTGCCCAGCTTGTCTGTTTTTATACCCTTCACCGAAGGTAAAAGGGTATATATATATAACGTTGTCATTCCGTTTGTAGTTTCTACAATATTGATATAAGACCATATAAAGTATATATATTCTGGCTTCTTATGAGAAGGGAAGTTCAAATCCGGTTGTCCGTCCGTCCGTCCGTTGAAATGGGTTTTCCGAAGACCCCAGATATGATGAAGGCTAGGTTGTTATACATTTATGTCACATATAGTCCGGAATTGTTTGCTATTGAAATTCAGGGAGATCGGTCCATAAATGGCTGAGATATGAGCAACACACCACGACTACCTCTAGTTTTTTCCATAAATCCCATGTTGTTGTTGTTTTTTAAATTCTTTTTTCTGCATATCTCGAGAGCGGCAAGACCTACGGCTTTCAAATTTAGTACATGCATGTTGCTTGCCAATACACAAACTCACTTAAAAAAATGGGCGGGATTGGAGAAGTGGGTGTGGCACTTCCCATACAAAGACGTTATACATTTCTGTATATCTGGAGAATGAAAGGAGCTAAAGTTCCCAAATTAGGTACAAACATATCGGTTATCAATACACAGTATCCCACAAAATATGGGCGCGATTGGAAAAGTGGGCGTGGTACCTCCCGTACAAAGACATTATTGAAAATACTCAAAATTTTAAATTTTAGGGCTCTAGTATGACATATGAACACGTTTTATATACCAAAATATCTGAAATTTTTAGCGGCATATATTTCCCGAAATCCCTGAAACTTTTCTCTCAAAAATGGAAAAGTAATGCCCAAAATAATTTTCGAGAACAATAGATCTTCCCGAGTCCAAGTTTTATAATCTAAGTAAATGGTTTTTTCTTTCGTAAGACGTGGGTATATAAATCTGCCAAATCGGTTAAGAAATGGTTAAGTTATTAGCAAAATACACCAAAAATGGGTTAAAAAGCATCAACATTTTTATAAAAACTAAATTTTTAGAGCTGTTACAAGACCTATCGATACGTCTTATATAATATTGGAAATTTTTAGTGGAACACATTTGCTGAAAAATTCGGAAAAATCGGTTCAGATACAAAAAAGTTATTACCAATTTTTTTTTAAGAAAAATACCTATTTTCGGGAACCGTAGAGTTTTTCGAGTCCAAGTTTTATTACCAAAGTAAATGGTAAATTTCTTCCTAAAGACGTAGGTGTATAAAAATCTATTAAATCGATTGGAAAATTACCGAGTTATGACCAAATTACTGAAATACCAATATTTACTTTTTTTTATATAATTAAGTTGTTTTATTTGCGGTCCCCCCCCTTTTCCGATCATTTTTCCATATGTTTATAGGCACCAGCATCATGTTCAATATGACTTCCGTTATCACTCTGCTTTTAAACTTTGATCTATTTAACGAAATAATTTCTACAAATAGAGATTGGGAATTTTTGCATCTTAAAAGCTTGCAAAAACTGATAAATTTATTGTATGGCAGCACGCCAGTGGTGGTGGTGTGTTTCCCTTTTTCGCATATTCACCTTTCATACACAACCCTGCAGGAAATGTCGATAGTAAAATTACACTGACTCGCTTTTGACTTTGTCGGCAGTACTACTGTGTAATTATACCCTATACAAGGCTTAATGCTATTGACATTTAACGTGTGCGTGGCATTGAAAATCCACTAGTACCAGCATAACAATTGACTATATATTGACTTGATAGTTCTTATGGGACCTTATGGAGACATTCCAACCAGGAATTTACTAGTACGTTTCTATAAATTATGGAACAAATATATTTATAATTTATTTTGCTCATTTCAAAAGAAAGTATGTATTTTTTATATTTTTAAACAAAATAATTATATTTTTTAAATTCTTACTAAGAAATTTGTTTAAGAGTCACGCGCACGTTGTTTTTCAGCAAACCGGTTTAATAATACTAATGAAATAACGAAAAGCTATTGCGCAGTAGAAAAAACACAAGAACAAGCATATGCTTAGTGTCAACAGGAGAGAACATGATATGGTGTACATTTAGTCAATAGTGCTGGTGTCTAACGCGACATTTCATTCTGGATATTGACGCGTTTGTTGACAATGTTACTACAAATGTACCACATCTGTTGTCTCTGTATTTTTAATATTGACACTTAAAAGAAAAATTGGAAACATTTTTACTACTAGGGTTGTCACTTGTATAATGAGTATAGACATGGAGACATTTGGTCCCAGCCTGACTGCAGGGAAATAACAAACTCACACAAAGATATTTGCTTATATGAAAAAAATATTCCACGGCCTATTTACTTATATTAAAGTTAAGTTCAACAAGTAATCGTCTGACTGTTGACGGGTTCAAATCCCATTCGATAATTTTTTTTTCACTTGGTATTTATAAATTATTTTTAATTAAATAAAAAATATATCAGTTTTTGCTATTTTTTTACACTTTTTTTTTCATAAAATTTTGAGTTTTGTTCTAAATAAATGCGCATTTTTTTCTGTGGCTAATAATTTTATATAAAAACCAAACAATTTATTTTTGGTAAAACCCTTAATATCTCAAAACAAGAAATTCCGACTTAATCCATTATTATTTAATGCCACAGATATATTATATATGTAGATTATTCTTATCGCACCATGGTGAAGGGTATATGAGATTCGGCATAGCCGAATATAGCACTCTTACTTGTTTCAACTATCAGTGTTAATATTTTCTCGACGACTCGGCTATATGGCTGCAGGTTGTTGTCCGTGCTAATTTTGTCGTTGTAGTTAGTGATGCCACGACTAATACAATTTTTACAACCAAAAGTTTTGAAAAAGTTACCAGATGTGAAAAAGTATAACCAACTTAGAAAGCCTTTTGTTATTCAGAAAAGCATAAAAATTTATTTTAAGTTGCATTGTAAGCCAAAGGTTATTTGCACTAAATAGGAAAATATTAATTACAAATTAAGGAAATAAAACAAAAAATGTAATTCTAGTACATATTAAAAAATAAGGAAAAAATATTTTAATTTTGTAGGAGTTTTGTTCTGTTTTCACAACACATGTGTAGTAAAATTTACAAGAAAAGAACTCAGTTTTTGGATTATTTTTCATATAAATTTAGCTACACGTTCATTACTTGTTTTGTGAAAACGGCATATTAAGCCCGTCAAATTTTCGTACAAAATTCAGTATATTGAAAGTTAATAAATTGAATTTTTTTCAATATGTCCTTTATAATAAACGAAATATGTACTTCACAGTTATAAATAACAAAAAATTAAAATATTAAATTATTTTCCGCTTTTTAACTATCAGTGGCTGGGTTGTGAAATGTGGCGATTTTTAAATTATTTTGGCGGTGAACATTTACGTTTGGCAGTACGGCGATTGTCTTGGCGAAATTGGGAACTGTTGGCGATATGAGAAATGCATTTTTTGTGAATTTAATCTAAAATATTATTAAAATTGGTATAACTGTCTTGTTTGTAAATTGTATTTTAAATTATAATTGTAATTATTACTATTTTTCTATTTACAATATTTTGTGAATCATTGTATAATATTATAACGAATATCAACAAATTCGATTTCAGAACGTTAATTCAATGTGGGGGAAATGTATATGACTGACAGTCAAAGGTTTTTTATAAATTAAAAATATTGCCAAATTATTATATATTTTCTTACAATAAATTCCATAAGTTCTCAAATTATAGATTTTATATAAATTTATTTTTGAAAAATCTTTAAATTGCCTATGTGTATATCAATATATTAAAATATAGTACTGGAAATAGTGAAAATTTAGAACATTTTCCTTATTGTCAAGGGTTTAGAAACACCAAATCTACTTTTGTGTACTTTTTCAATCATTTTCTACTTAAAGTACCACTTATCTTTACTACTCTTAAAATCAGAAAAACTACGCTCATTTAAAAAAAATCCATTGAAAATCTCTATTAATAAAACCTCATTTGATTTCAATTTCAGAATATGGTAGTTTTTAATATAAAAATCACATTTGGCACATTTTTTCTTAGCAAAAATCCTAAAAAAAATCTGGAAGTTGCTTTAAGTATAAAGAACTTCCGTTCTTTTTAATTAAATAATGAAAAAATCGTAGTGCAACCCAGCAAAAACTTGGTAAAGACTTACAATTACTGAACAACTTACTTTTCAATGACTACTTCATACCATCTGCATTATCTAGAAGCAGTTGAGTAATGGCTGACATATAATCTGTTACATAAGTACTTGTTTATGAGTTGATTAGCGAGACTTATAATAAATTCATAATAAAAGGCATCTAAGGTTTTATTTATTCAAATTTAATAAAAAATGATTTTAAATATTTGTTATAAAGTAAGAACAATTTGTAATAGATTTAAATCTGAAAAATTTAAATACTTAATTGATTTTGATAAGTATTTTACAATTAAAAACTTGAATAAAAACTACACTACTTATTCAACCAAACGATATTATAAAGATATCGTCTAAAGGCCGTTATACACTATCCGACAAAGTCTTAAGTATTTTTCGAAAATGCTTCCCTGATCAAATTATTGTTTGAAAATTTTCAAAAAACAATAACAACTTATCATGACAGGTTTGTCTGCCGATGGTGGTTATGTAACATGTAATATGTTAAAGCACATACTACATGGTACTTGCTGCCTTTGGATGCACAGCTGAGTGCAACCAGACGCGTCCACGGGTTGCGGATAGTGGAAACCCCAGTAGATATGCTGGGATGCTGCGAATTAAATAAGCAGTCGCGGACAATTCAGCGGTTTCAAGGGGAGAGTCTCGGGAGGTCTCGTTTTGAAGCACCTGTAAATACCCGAGTTGCCAATGATCCTTGGAGCGACGTGGCGAGTAATTGGCGCCATTTAAAAGCCAATCCCAACAACCAGATGGGAGAATATAAAGCATGTCTGGATGCTTCAACCGGCAATCCCGATACCAGAATCGGATGCGATCGGCTAATCACCGGTTCATCTTAAACTCTCATGATTACAGAAACCACAACGAATGAAATCCAAAATGATCCCCAACTGTTGACGACTTTTAGCTTTAAATCAAGGACACGATTCGGAACATGGAATATAAGAACGCTTCTAGAGCCATCAAGACTGGCCCAGATTTGCAGGGAATTCAGAAACTACAACCTTCTCTTCCTTGGCTTATGTAAAACAAGATGGCCTGATAATGGCACAATAACAACCGACGGTGACATTACCTTTTTATACTCTGGCAGGCCAAGTGGGCTCCCACGTTCAAGTGGCGTAGGTTTCCTTCTTTCCAAAGATGCGAAGAGGGTCCTTATGGCATGGACACCTCACTCTGATAGAATAATATCCATCCGCCTTCACACCCGGGCACGTAAAATCACGTGTATTCAATGTTATGCCCCCACTGAAATTTCAGACCCTAACGACAAAGAAGACTTTTACAGCCTCCTGGAGAAGGTAATAAAGGAAACGCCTAGTGGTGACATTTTACTTTTAACCGGCGATTTCAACGCACAGGTGGGCTCGGTAAACACAAATATGGAGTCAGTAATGGGTACTCATGGACTGGGGCAAATGAACGAGAACGGCGAATTACTTACGGGAATATGTGCAAGTAGTGGTCTTACTATCGGTGGCACTATCTTTCCTCACAGAGACGTGCATAAGGTAACCTGGGTTTCCCCTGACCACAGAACGGAAAACCAAATTGACCACATTGCGATCAGCAAAAAGTGGCGTGGCTCTTTACTGGATGTGCGCAATAGGCGTGGTGCAGACGGAGCCTCAGACCACCATCTACTTGTAGGAGAGATACGACTGAGGCTACCCGCGATCCGGCGGGAAACAACACAATCTTTATCAAGACGTTACGACGTATTGAAGTTAGAGTCCCCAAATTCCCTCGCAAGTTACGTTGAATCCTTAATGACTCGCTATGAAGCTGTCCCAGACAGAAACAGAGGGCAATGGAATGCAATAAAACCCATTTTCACAGACAGTGCTAAGCAACATCTTGGGCATACTAAACCTAAGCGTAGAGCGTGGATCTCAGACATAACCTGGCAACTTATTGAGGATAGAAGACAACTTAAAGGTGCTATTAACGTCGCCCGAACAAGAGCTTCTAAAACTACTCTACAAGCCCAGTATTCCAATTTAGACCGGTTGGTGAAGCGAAGTGCGCGGCGAGACAAGCGGGCTTGGATAGAAGACATGACCACAAAGGCCCAGGCAGCCGCCGATACACACCGAAGTAGGGATCTGTACAAAATTGCAAAGCAGATATCGGGGAACGCCCGTTCAACCATATATCCCCTTAAAGATCCAATGGGCGGCACCGCTTCGTCCGTAGAGCGGCAACTGGCAATATGGTCCGACTATTATGCCGGCATACTGTCAATTCCGCAACCCACAACTGTGTGGCAATGTCACTGTACCTCACATGAGGTCAGATCTGACATAAGTACAACCTGTCCAGACGAAGTCGAGATCGCTAATGCTATACGTGCACTGAAGAATGGCAAGGCACCAGGCGTGGACAACATCAATCCTGAACTGCTTAAGGCTGATCCGGTTCTAAGTGCTGCAATAATCGGACCTATTATCAGGGACTTTTGGACATCCCACTGTCTTCCTGCTGAACTGAATGAGGGGGTGATAATCAAACTACCCAAGAAAGGTGACCTAACAGAATGCAAAAACTGGAGGGGTATTACTCTTCTGACTATGATTAATAAGGTGTTAGCTAACATAATCCATGCTAGATTGTCATCATCAGTTGCAACAGATCTTCGAAAGGAACAAGCCGGTTTCAGATCACATCGATCTTGCATTGATCACATAAATACCCTACGGATCATAGTGGAGCAATCAGTGGAATGGCGTTCTCCTCTATATTTGATATTTGTCGACTTTGCCAGGGCCTTCGATACAACCCACCATCAGGCAATTTGGCATGCACTTCGATGCAAGGGAGTTCCACCTGAGCTTATCGACATTATTAAAGCTTTGTATAGCAACTCAACAAGCCGGGTACTGCATGAACGCGTGTTAGGAAACCCGATTGGTGTAAGTACCTCCCGTACAAAGACATTATTGAAAATACTCAAAATTTTAAATTTTAGGGCTCTAGTATGACATATGAACACGTTTTATATACCAAAATATCTGAAATTTTTAGCGGCATATATTTCCCGAAATCCCTGAAACTTTTCTCTCAAAAATGGAAAAGTACTGCCCAAAATAATTTTCGAGAACAATAGATCTTCCCGAGTCCAAGTTTTATAATCTAAGTAAATGGTTTTTTCTTTCGTAAGACGTGGGTATATAAATCTGCCAAATCGGTTAAGAAATGGTTAAGTTATTAGCAAAATACACCAAAAATGGGTTAAAAAGCATCAACATTTTTATAAAAACTAAATTTTTAGAGCTGTTACAAGACCTATCGATACATCTTATATAATATTGGAAATTTTTAGTGGAACATATTTGCTGAAAAATTCGGAAAAATCGGTTCAGATACAAAAAAGTTATAACCAAATTTTTTTTAAGAAAAATACCTATTTTCGGGAACCGTAGAGTTTTTCGAGTCCAAGTTTTATTACCAAAGTAAATGGTAAATTTCTTTTTTTTTATATAATTAAGTTGTTTTATTTGCGTTCCCCCCCTTTTCCGATCATTTTTCCATATGTTTATAGGCACCAGCATCATGTTCAATATGACTTCCGTTATCACTCTGCTTTTAAACTTTGATCTATTTAACGAAATAATATCTACAAATAGAGATTGGGAATTTTTGCATCTTAAAAGCTTGCAAAACCTGATAAATTTATTGTATGGCAATACGCCAGTGGTGGTGGCGTGTTTCCCTTTTTCGCATATTCACCTTTCATACACAACCCTGCAGGAAATGTCGATAGTAAAATTACACTGACTCGCTTTTGACTTTGTCGGCAGTACTACTGTGTAATTATACCCTATACAAGGCTTAATGCTATTGACATTTAACGTGTGCGTGGCATTGAAAATCCACTAGTACCAGCATAACAATTGACTATATATTGACTTGATAGTTCTTATGGGACCTTATGGAGACATTCCAACCAGGAATTTACTAGTACGTTTCTATAAATTATGGAACAAATATATTTATAATTTCTTTTGCTCATTTCAAAAGAAAGTATGTATTTTTTATATTTTTAAACAAAATAATTATATTTTTTAAATTCTTACTAAGAAATTTGTTAAGAGTCACGCGCACGTTGTTTTTCAGCAAACCGGCTTAGTAATACTAATGAAATAACGAAAAGCTATTGCGCAGTAGAAAAAACACAAGAACAAGCATATGCTTAGTATTTAGTCAATAGTGCTGGTGTCTAACGCGACATTTCATTCTGGATATTGACGCGTTTGTTGACAATGTTACTACAAATGTACCACATCTGTTGTCTCTGTATTTTTAATATTGACACTTAAAAGAAAAATTGGAAACATTTTTACTACTAGGGTTGTCACTTGTATAATGAGTATAGACATGGAGACATTTGGTCCCAGCCTGACTGCAGGGAAATAACAAACTCACACAAAGATATTTGCTTATATGAAAAAAATATTCCACGGCCTATTTACTTATATTAAAGTTAAGTTCAACAAGTAATCGTCTGACTGTTGACGGGTTCAAATCCCATTCGATAATTTTTTTTTCACTTGGTATTAATAAATTATTTTTAATTAAATAAAAAATATATCAGTTTTTGCTATTTTTTTACACTTTTTTTTTATAAAATTTTGAGTTTTGTTCTAAATAAATGCGCATTTTTTTCTGTGGCTAATAATTTTATATAAAAACCAAACAATTTATTTTTGGTAAAACCCTTAATATCTCAAAACAAGAAATTCCGACTTAATCCATTATTATTTAATGCCACAGATATATTATATATGTAGATTATTCTTATCGCACCATGGTGAAGGGTATATGAGATTCGGCATAGCCGAATATAGCACTCTTACTTGTTTCAACTATCAGTGTTATTATTTTCTCGACGACTCGGCTATATGGCTGCAGGTTGTTGTCCGTGCTAATTTTGTCGTTGTAGTTAGTGCTGCCACGACTAATACAATTTTTACAACCAAAAGTTTTGAAAAAGTTACCAGATGTGAAAAAGTATAACCAACTTAGAAAGCCTTTTGTTATTCAGAAAAGCATAAAAATTTATTTTAAGTTGCATTGTAAGCCAAAGGTTATTTGCACTAAATAGGAAAATATTAATTACAAATTAAGGAAATAAAACAAAAAATGTAATTCTAGTACATATTAAAAAATAAGGAAAAAATATTTTAATTTTGTAGGAGTTTTGTTCTGTTTTCACAACACATGTGTAGTAAAATTTACAAGAAAAGAACTCAGTTTTTGGATTATTTTTCATATAAATTTAGCTAAACGTTCATTACTTGTTTTGTGAAAACGGCACATTAAGCCCGTCAAATTTTCATACAAAATTCAGTATATTGAAAGTTAATAAATTGAATTTTTTTCAATATGTCCTTTATAATAAACGAAATATGTACTTCAAAGTTATAAATAACAAAAAATTAATATATTAAATTATTTTCCGCTTTTTAACTATCAGTGGCTGGGTTGTGAAATGTGGCGATTTTTAAATTATTTTGGCGGTGAACATTTACGTTTGGCAGTACGGCGATTGTCTTGGCGAAATTGGGAACTGTTGGCGATATGAGAAATGCATTTTTTGTGAATTTAATCTAAAATATTATTAAAATGGTTATAACTCTCTTGTTTGTAAATTGTATTTTAAATTATAATTGTAATTATTACTGTTTTTCTATTTACAATATTTTGTGAATCATTGTATAATATTATAACGAATATCAACAAATTCGATTTCAGAACGTTAATTCAATGTGGGGGAAATGTATATGACTGACAGTCAAAGGTTTTTTTATAAATTAAAAATATTGCCAAATTATTATATATTTTCTTACAATAAATTCCATAAGTTCTCAAATTATAGATTTTATATAAATTTATTTTTGAAAAATCTTTAAATTGCCTATGTGTATATCAATATATTAAAATATAGTACTGGAAATAGAGAAAATTTAGAACATTTTCCTTATTGTCAAGGGTTTAGAAACACCAAATCTACTTTTGTGTACTTTTTCAATCATTTTCTACTTTAAGTACCACTTATCTTTACTACTCTTAAAATCAGAAAAACTACGCTCATTTAAAAAAAATCCATTGAAAATCTCTATTAATAAAACTTCATTTGATTTCAATTTCAGAATATGGTAGTTTTTAATATAAAAATCACATTTGGCACATTTTTTCTTAGCAAAAATCCTAAAAAAAAATCTGGAAGATGCTTTGAAAAGAATTTTTTGTTTGCGATAAAGTATAAAGAACTTCCGTTCTTTTTAATTAAATAATGAAAAAATCGTAGTGCAACCCAGCAAAAACTTGGTAAAGACTTACAATTACTGAACAACTTACTTTTCAATGACTACTTCATACCATCTGCATTATCTAGAAGCAGTTGAGTAATGGCTGACATATAATCTGTTACATAAGTACTTGTTTATGAGTTGATTAGCGAGACTTATAATAAATTCATAATAAAAGGCATCTAAGGTTTTATTTATTCAAATCTAATAAAAAATGATTTTAAATATTTGTTATAAAGTAAGAACAATTTGTAATAGATTTAAATCTGAAAAATTTAAATACTTAATTGATTTTGATAAGTATTTTACAATTAAAAACTTGAATAAAAACTACACTACTTATTCAACCAAACGATATTATAAAGATATCGTCTAAAGGCCGTTATACACTATCCGACAAAGTCTTAAGTATTTTTCGAAAATACTTCCCTGATCAAATTATTGTTTGAAAATTTTCAAAAAACAATAACAACTTATCATGACAGGTTTGTCTGCCGATGGTGGTTATGTAACATGTAATATGTTAAAGCACATACTACATGGTACTTGCTGCCTTTGGATGCACAGCTGAGTGCAACCAGACGCGTCCACGGGTTGCGGATAGTGGAAACCCCAGTAGATATGCTGGGATGCTGCGAATTAAATAAGCAGTCGCGGACAATTCAGCGGTTTCAAGGGGAGAGTCTCGGGAGGTCTCGTTTTGAAGCACCTGTAAATACCCGAGTTGCCAATGATCCTTGGAGCGACGTGCCGAGTAATTGGCGCCATTTAAAAGCCAATCCCAACAACCAGATGGGAGAATATAAAGCATGTCTGGATGCTTCAACCAGCAATCCCGATACCAGAATCGGATGCGATCGGCTAATCACCGGTTCATCTTAAACTCTCATGATTACAGAAACCACAACGAATGAAATCCAAAATGATCCCCAACTGTTGACGACTTTTAGCTTTAAATCGAGGACACGATTCGGAACATGGAATATAAGAACGCTTCTAGAGCCATCAAGACTGGCCCAGATTTGCAGGGAATTCAGAAACTACAACCTTCTCTTCCTTGGCTTATGTGAAACAAGATGGCCTGATAATGGCACAATAACAACCGACGGTGACATTACCTTTTTATACTCTGGCAGGCCAAGTGGGCTCCCACGTTCAAGTGGCGTAGGTTTCCTTCTTTCCAAAGATGCGAAGAGGGCCCTTATGGCATGGACACCTCACTCTGATAGAATAATATCCATCCGCCTTCACACCCCCATGCCCTATGCCCCCACTGAAATTTCAGACCCTAACGACAAAGAAGACTTTTACAGCCTCCTGGAGAAGGTAATAAAGGAAACGCCTAGTGGTGACATTTTACTTTTAACCGGCGATTTCAACGCACAGGTGGGCTCGGTAAACACAAATATGGAGTCAGTAATGGGTACTCATGGACTGGGGCAAATGAACGAGAACGGCGAATTACTTACGGGAATATGTGCAAGTAGTGGTATTACTATCGGTGGCACTATCTTTCCTCACAGAGACGTGCATAAGGTAACCTGGGTTTCCCCTGACCACAGAACGGAAAACCAAATTGACCACATTGCGATCAGCAAAACGTGGCGTGGCTCTTTACTGGATGTGCGCAATAGGCGTGGTGCAGACGGAGCCTCAGACCACCATCTACTTGTAGGAGAGATACGACTGAGGCTATCCGCGATCCGGCGGGAAACAACACAATCTTTATCAAGACGTTACGACGTATTGAAGTTAGAGTCCCCAAATACCCTCGCAAGTTACGTTGAATCCTTAATGACTCGCTATGAAGCTGTCCCAGACAGAAACAGAGGGCAATGGAATGCAATAAAACCCATTTTCACAGACAGTGCTAAGCAACATCTTGGGCATACTAAACCTAAGCGTAGAGCGTGGATCTCAGACATAACCTGGCAACTTATTGAGGATAGAAGACAACTTAAAGGTGCTATTAACGTCGCCCGAACAAGAGCTTCTAAAACTACTTTACAAGCCCAGTATTCCAATTTAGACCGGTTGGTGAAGCGAAGTGCGCGGCGAGACAAGCGGGCTTGGATAGAAGACATGACCACAAAGGCCCAGGCAGCCGCCGATACACACCGAAGTAGGGATCTGTACAAAATTGCAAAGCAGATATCGGGGAACGCCCGTTCAACCATATATCCCCTTAAAGATCCAATGGTCGGCACCGCTTCGTCCGTAGAGCGGCAACTGGCAATATGGTCCGACTATTATGCCGGCATACTGTCAATTCCGCAACCCACAACTGTGTGGCAATGTCACTGTACCTCACATGAGGTCAGATCTGACATAAGTACAACCTGTCCAGACGAAGTCGAGATCGCTAATGCTATACGTGCACTGAAGAATGGCAAGGCACCAGGCGTGGACAACATCAATCCTGAACTGCTTAAGGCTGATCCGGTTCTAAGTGCTGCAATAATCGGACCTATTATCAGGGACTTTTGGACATCCCACTGTCTTCCTGCTGAACTGAATGAGGGGGTGATAATCAAACTACCCAAGAAAGGTGACCTAACAGAATGCAAAAACTGGAGGGGTATTACTCTTCTGACTATGATTAATAAGGTGTTAGCTAACATAATCCATGCTAGATTGTCATCATCAATTGCAACAGATCTTCGAAAGGAACAAGCCGACACTTTGCAGTGTAATTATGTCGTCACAACTTAATTCACATTAAAAATTGAATTGCTGTCAAAAAACCGAAATGAATTGATCTAGAAAAACTAATAGATACGTATATTTTTTTAAGCTTTTTGTTGTTTTCATTTTTAAAAATTTATGTTACGTATATAAAACCTTTTGAATATGTAAAAAGTGTGAAAAATCCCGGGATCCACAAAATCCCGGAATTTCGGGATCGGGATTTTAAAATCCCGAATCCCGGGATTTTTAAAAATGAGTTCCGATTCGCATCCCTAGTATATGTCAATGAATAAAAAAAAAAGTTTTGTAAAAAAGTACCAAAAATAGTTACGGGTTTTACCCATTAAACGTCCGAATTTATGAAATTTACCAAATTCGTATTTGGATTTTTTGGATAAGTTTCAAATATGATATAACCCTTATTTCTATGTTTATGGGTTTAAAAGATAGAATGTAGATGGGGTGCCAAAAAATTACCAAAATACAGGTTTTACCCGTTTACTCCGTCAAAAGGGCTGAATTTCCAAAAAGTACAAGACACCTTACCGCTTATTTTTCTAAAGAACAGCGATAAGTATTACATTTTTTAATTTGTATCTCTTTTAGTTTTAGAGATAGGTATAAGGTTACCGAAATTACACGTTTTTACCCTTTTTACCCCCTAAACATTCGAATTTCCAAAAATCCCGTCTTAGTGGATCGATTTGGGGAGAGACCCACCCTTGGTCCAAATTTTAAGTTTTTAGCTTCAAGCGTTTAGTCTGTGCGATGATGAATCAGTCAGTCAGTCAGTTACGTTACAATTTTATTTATATAGATTTAATATATACAGTTAATCGACTTTTTTAATAGCGAATTTTTTTTTAGCAAAATTCGTTTTTCAACAGAATTTCAACTACGTGTTGAAAAAAAGACAAAGAAGTTGTCTTTTGGTTGCAAAAAGTCGAAAAACCTATTATAAAAGTGATTATTAATTCTGGGTGGCAGCACTGAAAGTAAGAAATATCCAATTTTTTAGATTTTACTAATAACGACTTTTGTAAACCACTACAATCAATGAATTTTTATAGTCATTACATTTAAGTAGTCATTTTAATGACATCGAAGTAATAACTTATTTTAGTCCCAATTTGTAACCGAACGAGATAATGACTTATTAACTTCCTATTTGTAAGCGAATGTTGTAATGACTTATTTAACTCCCTATTTGTAAGCGAGGGTGGTAAGTACTTGCCTCCAATGACATCACCGTGTTAAAATAATGAGTTCAAATGTTAATGTATAAGTAGTGAAGAGTAGTTATATTAGCTTTTAAACACATTACTTTTCAATGTAAGTTTTTGCTGGGAATGTACACATTGTTCGAAGTCGTAAATAATTTCCTTCGAAACGATATACGCAATAACCTCCCATGTAAATAAAAAGGTTAACAATTTAAAAAACCTAAATTGCAAGTGTATCACGAAAAACATGAATATACACTAATGTATTTTATATTTTAGAAAAAAAAGTAACCAAAATGAAAAAATATTAATATCTCCATATTGAGAACAAAAATAACTAATTTTGGTTAGAAATAACCTTAAGCGGCAGCTCTGGTTGTAGTCAAATTAAACTACTTTTTATTTTTAGCTGTGTTCGGCGTTGCCATTTGTCAAGATTTCCCTTTTTTTTTGCAAGTTTTTTGAGATGCCAAAAAGATTTTAATTTATTTAAAGTTTTTTCAAGTTTTTTTATAAATACATAACTTAAAATTTGCAGTTTATTGGATAAAAATATTAAATGATGTTTTTAGACAATTTAACGATTTTATATTTTTTCACTCCTTTATTAGTGCAACAGTGTTTAATTGTGTGTACTCCCTGTAAGTACAACAAGGTCGTTTTTATACATTGACAGTTTTTAGTTAACTTTAAAACTCGAATTTTTCTCTCACCTCCTAAATAAAAAAAAATCCAATTCATGATGCATTTTATTCAACATAAACAAAAATAAATTAATAAAACCACATTATTTTTACCGTAATGTATAAAATTTTCCCAAGTCTTAGAATAATTAATGGTTACTCAAATATTCCTGTATATTCGTCACTTCTTTAACTTGCATATTTTGGCTGGCAAAGTGTTCATTTACTTTTTAGTATTTTTGAGAGCAATTTCTTTAAATTCCTACTTACTCTCTCGTTGCAAGTTTCTGCTAGTAAAGTAAATGAACACACCTTTTTTTGTCAACTATAAACAGAAAAAGGGCTGCCAATATAATAAAAAATTAAAAGAATTAGTGCTTATTTTTCTTTTGTTTTTTTTTTTATTGTTAAACAATAACGAACCGGCGTAAAACAAGAATATACTTATGATCGGTTCACCACCAAATTGATATTATTATAACTTCTTAATATCCTTAAATAAAAGAAGTTTTTCGCGCCAACGCTCCTAGTTTAGGAGTTGTAGGTCGTAAAAGTTTCAAAATACTTTATCCATATCTCTTTGGGTATAAACTGAATCTTAACAAAGTTCGTTTCACATTGTGCTTATATCATACCGATTTATTGACCCATAAAGAGCCTATTTAAAAAATTCATACTTCTGGTCTGACTTTTGTTTAAAATTGGCTTTATCGTTAAATTATGTCGATATAACAATAATTATTTAACACTTATATTTTATAGACTTTTACATGATCCACTTTCATATGTTACCAAAGCTATTAGGGCTTTGCTATGTAAAATGTTTCTGAACTGCAGGCTTTTGGCCTTCCTGCACAATTTTCAAATACATGTGTACATTGAACAATAATTATATATGTAAAAAGTTAAATATGTAAAGTACTCAAACTTGAGTAGTTTTCCAAAATATGATGGAGTTTCTAAAAATATAGCATACAAAAACTTGAAGTGTTCTCTATGCCATTTCTATGTATAATGTTTGAATAAATATTATTATATCGTCAAAATCTTAAGATAAATGCCATTTTGTATAAAAATAATTCAAGAAATATTAATTTTTGAAATTAGCTTTTAACGGTATTTTTAATATATCATGTGAAAGATATTTCGAAGTACAGTATTTTTCGTTTAGCTGCATTTCACTTAACTGCAGTTGTTGCCTATCTGCACAAAATACATAGCATTGTGTTTGATGGCTAAATTTTATTAGAAAAACAATCGTGTACGTGCATTTTGCTTAAGTGCATATTGGGGATAACAGCATTAAATTTTTGGTCCACAACGTTTACTTTTAATACAAAATATTATTTTTAAGTGCCTCATAAATTTTAAGAAAAAATGGGCAAAAAATTTTACTTTGTTTATGTAGTACCACATATCGCTGTATTGACTTTCGAAAAACTGATAAGAAAAGAAACAATGTTGGTGTCAAAATGCTTCTGGTTATTCTAAACAGCTTGGGATTGAAATCCAGCAAAATCGGTTCAATAATATAAGAGTTATGCATCCAAATACCCCCACCACACTAAATAATTGATAATTTTGATACAAAAACTTACATAAATTGTGTTATAATGCACAGATTTATATATGATTTTGCACAAATTAGTTCTATATGACTGGAAATCATGTCAGCAATTTCGTGAAGATCGGTCTTTAATTTATCGTAGGCCCCATATAAAGCATAGTAGTTTAGTACACCTAAGACTGTAACAAATGTTGCTATTGAAGTAAAGTTATTGTGGTAAAATTTGATCCAATTAAACGTCATATTTCCAGAAATAATACCATGCAATTTTGTTATAATCGGTCCATAATTTACCTTAGATTTCACATTAAGCGTGGCAACCCAATATAAAATGGATCTTCCAACGAAGCAGGTTTGTTAGGGAGAAACGTAAAAGTTTCGCTTACCATATCGCTTACGGAAGACATGAATTTTATATGTCGAGTTCCCACTTTGAAGCAATACATTTTTGACACAGAAAGCTCTTTATTCAGCGCATATAAAATTTGGTGAATGTAACGATCAGCTTTGCACACTGAATTTTTTGTTACCATTATTCTTTAATATGTATGCCCCCTTACAAACCTACTTCGTAGTAAGGGAATTTCAAGGCTGTTCAAATTTTTTTTAATTTATTAAGAATTTGTTCATTTACCTTACTGCATCTATGTATGTCTTATTGCGTAGCGCATAACATTGTGCTTACTTTTTAAAATGTACCATTAGTGCTTCGCAAAATAGGAAAACTTTTTAGTGGGAAGCTATGGAGCGTTTGAAATTTTAAAACGCAATGTGAATTTCTGTAGGAAGCAACAGCAAAATTACAAAATATTTATGACATTATTTGTACTTTCAATGTAATTTTTTTTTTTTTATATGTATGTATTAGCAATCAATTAACACAAATGTGCCTACCGGCTTTCAAACGTTCGGTCCATGGCATCCGCTTTTAATTTGTTTCAACATGACTTGGAAGATTGGAATGCAAGTTATGAATTTATTAATAAATATGGATGTACATAAGAGCAGGTCGACCTCTATACTCTGGGCGACATTTAATTTTCACCTACATATTACATTAATTCAGGTGGAACCTAATACAAAACAAAACAAATTACCATCAGTCACGCCATTCAATGTAAGGTATATTTATTAAGTTTGAAAAACTTAAAAAAAAGTCATTTGCCACGCCCTCCAATCCAATCTCATCGTAGCTTATATCATTGTTAATGGGTACGCCTTAGTTTCAGGGTAAATCTGACTATAATATGGTTAAACTTAAAAAAAATTTGACCAAAATCAACCATAATTTGATAAAAATTAATCAGAATTTGGGTAATATTACCCACATTCATGGTCAAAATGAACCATATTATCTTCAAAATTAACGATTATATGGTTCCCAGAATTCGGACAAAAGTAAACATATTCTGGTCAGAATTAACAATAATTTGGTCAATGCTTACCATATAATGGTTATTTATTTCGGTAATTGTTTTCAATTTGCTTATTAAGTGTCAAGCTATAATTTTATTTTATTATTAGCAATCCCCTTTAATACATTTTCCAGCCTGCGACGACTTTCATTAGCACTGTTTCTGTTTTACTGTTTTATACAGCTACGAAGATGTATGTATTTTAATTAATAATTAAAATAAAATGATTGACAATTTTAAGAAAATCAAGCAAGTATGTAATTGATAAGTATACAACTATTTTACTGAGCACAACAACCATATTTTTTTTTTGCTTTTAAGAATATTACTTTAAATTTGTAATTAAGCAAAAAATGTTATAACTTCAAACGTATTTTTGTTATTATTAATCATAACATGTGTGGAGACAACCATAATATAGTTATGGCTTTTGGAAGACTGAATTACCATAATATGGTTGCCTGTGACATGTTAAACGCAACGCAACGCTAAAGAATTACGTTGAAAGCACATCAATGTCATAAATATTTTGTAATTTTGTTGTTGCTTTCTTCCGAAATTCATGTACCGTTTTAAAATTTTCAACTATGCAGCGCTTGAAATTATAAAAAGCAATGTGAACTTTGTAGAAAGCAACAACAAAACTGCAAAATATTTTTGACATTGTTTGTGCTTTCAACGCAATTCTTTAGCGTTGCGTTGCGTTTTACATGACTAGGGCCTATATGTTTTTACTTTTTTGTAAAAATTACTTAAGCTGAGATCACACGATTGGTCAAATGTATAGATTTTTGTAAATTTTTATGTACAGATCGTGTGAATGACAGGACATATTTGGCAAAAGGCAGATAGGACAATTTTTTTGGCCGATAGACAGATAAAAAACAACTCTGTTGTACCGATCGTGTGAACGCTTCATAGACAGAAAAAATTCTTAAACGTACCGATAATTTGTTATGCCACTTACTGCCCGATCATAGTGGCCAATCAACCGATATTTAAATAAAATTTATTGGGGTTGTCTAAAATTATGATTTTGAATAATTATACACGTTGCTCTTTTTCGCAAAGTGTATATTGTTATAATTTTGAAATGTGGCAGCACTAATTTAATAAAATAATAAAAGCGAAGTGTAACCGCCAAACGTTCATTAGCTGGTATTGCTTTCCGCATGTTGGTGTCACTTTTTCTTATGTTTGGAGAAACTAATTGAAGGAGCTCATTAAAAGTGGTTTCATTCATGCGCAAATAGTTTTTAAACAAACATTTTTGATTGTCCACTTCCCGAAACTCGCACAGAGTTTTTACATACGCGCCGTCCGTACTTCTCTTCTGAAGCCAATCTTCGCTTTCTTAACTTTTTTCTAGCTTCAATTTTGTTTTTCTTAATTAAATGTGCACAAATGCATATTATTGCAGCTATTTTCCTTTTTCTTCGTATGTATATCATTTTTTCCCCCCGAAAATTACAAAATGTCTTTAAAATTTATGCACAACTGATCAGCTGTTTCTTTGTTGTGTGAAATAAAGGCAAATCGTATGACAGGGTTGTACCGATATCCGTGACTTGCTTGTAGTGGCCATATCAGCGCAGAAAATATTTGGCTAAAATGGTACAATCGTCTGAACACTGAAAAAGTTATCGGTACACACACATAAAAGTGTACAGATAAAATTTGGCTGAGATCTGTACATTTGACCAATCGTGTGATCTCAGCTTTATAGTATGTTCACATGGTGCTTTGGATTACTTCGCTCTCTGTGTTTATTACTTATTTGGATTACCATGTTCGCACGGCTCTTTCGTAATCGGTTTTGAAAGTTCTTCTTATTTTTGTTTATTGCTAAATTTAATTGTTTGTTTGATGTTACATGTGTTAAGAATGGAAAGAAAAAGTAAGTTAAAAATATTATTTCAAAGAAATATATAAAATAATTATTTTTTAAGTAAATATAAAATCGCAAATGGAGTCAATGCAGCGAGCGGACATTGTTGGAGATATGGCGAGAAAAAATGGGCGAGCTACGTGGTTGCCGGAAAAATAGCCATATACT
The DNA here is from genome assembly GCA_943735925.1 of Pollenia amentaria. Lineage (NCBI taxonomy): Eukaryota > Metazoa > Arthropoda > Insecta > Diptera > Polleniidae > Pollenia > Pollenia amentaria. The sequence goes on from OX031009.1 coordinate 85,966,382, forward strand.
ACTTGCAGCTCTTTCAAAAGCTGAAAATATGTTTCCTGTACATTCAACAGATTGTCTATAACCATACTCGTGTCCTCCGCCAATTTTGCTAATAACCTTTTTCTTATCAATATTTTTTTAATAATTTACTAGCGGGCCCGTTGCCTGCTTCGCACGGCAAAACAAAATAAGAAAAGAAACACACTTGTTTTTAATAAAGTTGGTTTTGTTCCCTATTATTCAACTTTTAATTCTAGTTTCTTACAATCTTAGACTATGTATCACTTAAACTATCTTAGAGCTCTTTCGTAGACAACATTTTTGGTTTTGCCATGAGTTGTTGTGTAGATAAAGAGAACTGAAGGCTTGCCAACACTTGAGCACGAAACATATAACTGGCCGTGTGAAAAGCAAGGATATTCTAAATCAATTCCGCACAATTCCAACGATTGCCCTTGCGCTTTATTTATTGTAATAGCAAATGCAAGACGTATTGGAAACTGTAGTCTTTTGAATTCAAAAGGTAAATCTGATGGAATCATTGGAATTCGTGGAATCAATACATCTTCACCTTTAAACTTCCCCTTTAAAATTGTTGCTTCGATCAAATTGTTCATGACCTTTTAAGCCAGCAATAGTCAATGATTGGCCTTGTGCTTTGTTGATGGTAATAGCAAAGGCAAGACGCAAAGGGAATTGGAGCCGCTTGAATTCAAATGGTAAATCGTTGGAATCGGTCATGCCGTTCTCCAGTTATGCGCTTAATAGAAAAAGTGGGCGTAAAAGTAGGCGTGGTAAATTTTTCTGTCGATGAAAACTTAAAGTTGATTAATACGAACATTTGAAAGAAAAATTAGTCAACTCGATGGAGCCGTTTTCTGATTTTAGGTAAATCGAAAAAAGTGGGCGTAAAAGTGGGCGGGGCAAAATTCTTTCCGTATAAACCTAAGTTGGACCATGGCGATCATTTTAAAGAAAAAATCGTTCAAATCGGTCAAGCCGTTCTCAAGTTATGGTTTTTGCCACGCCCCTCCGCCCCCAGACCGAAAATTTCAACCAAACTTCATATAAACCATATATGGGCCACTGCCTACGTAGTGTATAAGATGAAATCGCACAACGCGTTTATGATTAGTTCGGCGACGTACATATACGGAATTATTTTTATATATATAGATTTTTTTGATTTCATTCCTTTTTCGATTCTATTAAAATTTAATAGTATAAATTAACTTCCTTTACTTTTTTGCTTGTTTACTTTTCTTTGTTTATGTTATTATTTGTTTAAATTTTTTAGTGCTTTGACAGCTGGTGATGGCAAAAAACAGATAAAAATTACAGCTCACATTGATTTTGAAGAAATCCACAGGGTAATAGAAATAGAACTACGTACAAATGAGATTTTGTATGACGAATTATGTAATTTGAATCATAACTGGGCTGTGAATTACGAATGAGAGAGCGAATTAAGAAAATAAGCTGCCGTGCGAACATGATATTATACAAGAACATACAAAATTCGGCAGACCCAACCAAAGCACTGATACTTGCTTTCATAGGCATGATTGGTGTTGCTTAGTCTTGTTTAAAAAAGCGTGGACTTGAAACGTTATTTGAATTTAAGTTATAACTTGGTAGTTTTTGATCTGAGAAGGTTAAAACTTCGTACGCTTATGTTTTATGATATAGAGAAACGTAATCAATAAAATACTGAATTGCGAGTTTTTTAATACGTTGTTTTATCTTTTAGATGACGATATACATATATCTCTATATATTTAAGTTTTAGTTACAAATCATATTATTATTAATTTTTGGTTTTTATATTGTGCATTACTATTACTTTTGAGCTCATCCTAAATGATTAAATAAAAATGTTTTGCAATAGTTCATAAACTTTTACTTGCAAACAAGACGTGTATTTTCACTGTGCATATACAATTTGTATACAATATTATATATATGTATATATATATAAGTTATTTTTTTTTTTATTTTAGAAGTTTACTTTTTGTTCTGGCTGTTCAACGATTTCGAACGTTAACGTTCACATAGAAAATTACATTTAAAACAGCAACAAAATTTTAAAATTTGTTTATGTTTTATATTATTTTCTATGCGAACATTAACGTTTAAAATCGTTGAACAGGCAGGTTATGTTTTCAATTAAAATAAGTTATTATATATATGTTTTTTTTTGGAAATTTTTTTAGAGTCTAAAGTTTTTTTTTCCTAGAATTCTCTTTTTTTGTTCCACTTTTTTTAACCCCCTTTTTGAAAATTTTTAACGGTAACGCTGATCGGTAATTAAAGTAAATCACTAAAAGAGAATTGAGTGAAATGAAATTAAATGGAAATTAATCAGCAATGTGCCACTTTTTAGACTTAGACTTAGATTCTATTTTTTTCAACTTTTATAAAATGCAGCTAAATGTGATACTTTTTGTAATTTTTTCCACTTTTTTGATACTTTTTACTAAATGAAGAGATACTTTTTTGTACCTTCTGTTTTATAAAAATCTTAGCTTTAATTAGTTATACTGTTTTAATATAAAGTGTGATTCATCGTGAGGTTTGATTTTCAATCTAATTTTTTTACAGATCACGCGAGTTACGTACTTGCCCTCCATGCAACCCGAACTAGATATCATTGCCGACAACAACGATATTAATATTATAGTACAAAAATACATGACACAATAAACTACATCCAATAACACACTTATTTAAATTCTAGTACTCATAAAAGCGCCCCAACAATACCTCATTGATTGTTGTGCCGCTTTTGTCAAATAAGCAGAATCAATTTCACAATTTAAAAAACAAACCACCCAAAAACCTCATTAACGAAAAAATAAACAAATCCACAAAAATACCAACGGTGTCACTTACACTGTCATTATTTTTGTAGACCTAAGCAATAAACCATAAATACATTTAACAACTTAAACCCATATGTAAACCAATTAGCATAAGCAAATTGCTAACTAAGATAACCCAAATTGTAAACCCACTAGAATAACCCAGATTGTAAACACTCATGACCCAAATATCCATTCATAAGTAGAATTAAGAATTTCTTATAAATACTAAAGTAAGATCACCACAAAAACTAGTCTTAAGATCCAATCCAACAAATAAAGAGAAAAAAAACCCCAAAATATTACGCTGTGGTTTTTTTTATTTTTGGAAGTAATAGTGTTATTTATTCTGAAGAATAAAGCACTAAAAACGTAATTGGCGCAGTCGCGGAAATTAAATTCTAAAGAATTTAATTTCAAAGAAAAACCTACACAACTGCCTTTAAATTCTGAAGAATTTAAAGAAAATTTAACACTGAAAATCCCGAAGGACCCCCCGATAGAATATTTTTCGGTGAAACAAAAATACGTAAGAGGTAAAAACAAAATAAAAGTGCGAAACAATTTGCCAAACAAAGCGAAGTTATTAAAAGAAAAAGGAAAATGTCGCTACAAGACCGATTTAACGAAAACCGTAACATCAACCACGAAGATGAACTCAATGAAGTCATAAGAAGACAGGAAGCTGCAATTCACCAATTGCAAGAACAACTCCAGCAACAGCAAGTACAACAGCAACTTCAGCAAATTCAACAACTCCAGCAGCAGCAACAATCACAAGCACAACCACAACAAGGTCTATGGTTAACACCAAAAGATCTGTTAACACAATTCCGGCAATTGAGAAGCCTAGATAAGGACCACGATGCAACAGCCTTCATAGCATCGGTAGAAGCAGTCTTAGCACTATGCCCTAGAGAAAACCAGCAACTGATAAATTTGGCAACCGCCATAATCATGAACGAGAAAATTAGCGGCGATGCAGGCGACTACATTAGAGGACTAGGAACGGATGCAACATGGGACCAGATAAAGGCGAAATTGATAGATCACCACCGACCAAGAACAACATACTCAGACATATTCAACAGATGCAGAAACGTAAAAGTGAGTAACCTTAGGGAATTATTTACATATTTTGAAAAGAGCAAATCTGAGCTAAATAAGATATATATGTACGACGACACAAGGCCAGAAATATATGAGCCAAATCGAGTCGATAAAGACCTAGTTAACATTTTAATTGAAAAGATCGATATATCATTACGATCACACAGCGACCAAAATAGTACACTAAACGAAATTATAACAAATTACACTAGAATTAGGGCTTTGGATGACCCTAGGACGATACACTACCGTCATAGGAAGAAAAACCAACAGACACAATACAGTAACAATAAAATAGAACAAACACAAAACAAACAACAAACACAATACAATAGTAATAAATCACAACAATACAACACTAACAAACCAACACAATATAACGATAATAAACAGACTCAACAAAATAATAAAAATCAATCCGAATACCACAAAAAAAATTATCAGAATTATAAAACAAATAATTCAGCACAAACAAAAACGTCACATATGAGCGTCGATGCGCAACAACCGAACGTGACAAATCACCCCACATATATGGAGGTGGATACAATGCAAGAAGTTGAATCTGACACAGAGAGCGTAAATTTTATAATGCGGCCTCTAAATCAAAACTCCCAATAATAATTCTAACAATAGGCAAACAGAAAATAAGATGCCTAATCGATACGGGCTCCACAACTAGCATATTAAAAACTAATATACTAATGGAGCAATACCCGAAAATAGAATTAGAAAAACCCCAATTTTGTAGAACTATTAACGGATTAAATGAAGTAAAATACACTATCATCACACCATTCCCAAAAGAATTCAGATGCCTAGGGACCTTAAAATGGAAATTAATAGACTTTTCCAACCCCAATTTTTCAGGCATAATAGGGCAAAATTTCCTTACGAAATTAAAGGCAACAATTGATTGCGAAAATAAATTTATTAATATGTTGGGAACAGAATTGTACTTCGAAGAATACAATTACCCAGCGGAAATCGAGAATGTTTCCACATTAGAACTATTACAAAAAAAACAGTAGAAATTTCAACCTCGACCACCTCAATTTTGAAGAAAGTGAAGCGACAAAAAGGTTACTTGCAAAATTCAAAGATCTTTTCTTTAAAGAAGGTGATACTCTCTCGGCAACGAATGAGATCCACCACGAAATAACCACAACCGTCGATAAACCACTTTACTCAAAAATATATAGGTATCCACAAATACACGAGGAGGAAATAAATCGACAAATTAAAGAAATGTTAGAACAAAACATAATAAGGAAAAGCAACTCACCCTACAATAGCCCATTGTGGATAGTTGAAAAGAAATTGGATAATTCGGGCATAAAAAAATATAGACTCGTCATCGATTATCGTAAACTCAATCAATTTACGGTAGACGATAAATATCCCATCCCCAACTTAAACTCATTATTAGATAAGCTGGGAAGATCACAATACTTTACTACTCTCGACTTAGCTAAAGGCTTTCACCAGATAATGGTCAGGGAGGAAGACAGGAAGAAAACAGCCTTCTCAACACCATCGGGACATTACGAGTTCATTCGAATGCCATTTGGGCTGAAAAATGCCCCCTCTACATTTCAAAGGCTAATGAACGAGGTCCTTGGAGACCACATAAACAAGACATGTGTCGTCTATATGGATGACATCCTTGTGTTCAGCACATCCCTACAAGAACACATAACCACCCTGGGGAAATATTTCAACTCCTAAGGAAGGCAAAATTAAAAATTCAAGTTGATAAATGCGACTTTCTGAAGAAAGAAACGCAATTCTTAGGTCACGTCCTTACGACCCAAGGTATTCGACCAAACCCCAACAAAGTTTCAATTATTCAAAAACTTAAAATACCGACTACGGGAAAGCAGATAAAATCTCTCTTGGGGATGACTGGCTTTTACCGGAAATTTATAAAAGATTACGCGAAAATCGCGTATCCAATGTCGAAATGCTTAAAAAAGGATCAAAAAATCAACATTAACGACCCTGCATATTTAGTAGCATTTGAGAAACTGAAAGATTTAGTGACAAACTCACCAATATTAAGGTACCCAAATTTTAACAAAAAATTCAAAGTCACAACTGACGCAAGCAATTTCGCAATAGGAGCAGTACTCTCACAAGAGGGACACCCTATCGCATATGCATCTCGTACCCTAAATAAACACGAGTGCAACTATGCAACAATAGTAAAAGAGCTATTAGCGATTGTGTGGGCAGTTAAATATTTTAGGCCATACCTATTCGGTAGAGAATTTGACCTAGAAAGTGACCACCAACCACTCAAATGGTTAATGACGAAATACTCAGGAAAGGATATAAATCCAAGACTCCAAAGATGGCTCATAAGCCTAGGAGAATATAACTTCTCTCTCGAATATATAAAGGGCAAAACCAACAATATAGCCGATTTCCTAAGCAGGATTAGAAACGATGAAATACATCACTGGGAAGATGAAATATATCTTGAGGAAACCCCGAAAATTCAGGAAGAGCAAGAAGACGACAACGCCTCGTTAGAAGTACAGACTGTCCATTCCCAAGAAGAGGACTTAGGTTACAATGTACCTATTCTAGAGACGATCGTCAATAGGTTTAAAACACAGATAATTCTCGTAAAAGAGAAAACCGAAACAATAAAAACCATTTTTGGAAACAAAGTCATTTTCATAGAAAAGAACGATATGGATAAAGGATATACACTCGATATCCTACGCAGAGAATTAACGAAAGGAAGGGTAGGGATATACTCCTACCTCAACGACCACGAATATTACCAACTCCATAAAACTATAGAAAAGGAATATTCCGGAAATCCCCACATCAAATTCATAAAATGCTCTAATATAGCAAAAAATATTGAATCTGAGGACGAACTAAAAACACAAATCGCACATTTTCATAAACATGAAAGCGGCCATTGCGGTATAACAGCAACATACGAAAAGCTAAAATCGCTAATATACAACCCAGACCTCAAAACGCAAATTTATAAGATCATAAATAATTGCGATATATGCAGCGGAGGAAAATACGATAGAAACCCAATTAAAAACAAACTTTATTTAACAGAAACACCCAAAACGATAAATGAAATAATTCACGTAGATACATACGTAAATAGCAAACATTCATTTATCGTTTTCATAGACAAGTTTTCGAAACACGCTACTTGTTTGTATCTATCAGATAGGAACCAAAAAACACTCGAAAACAAAATTCAAGAGTTCATAGCGCTAAAAGGAAAACCTAACAAATTCGTATTCGATAACGAATTTAACATTACAACAATAAGGGAGTTTCTACAACAACAAGGTATTCAATATCATGCAACAAAACCGAACAGTCACACGGGTAATAGTGATATAGAAAGACTCAATAATACATTAACAGAAAAGATTAGAACACTAAACCTCGAGGAGAAATTACCAATAACAACACAAATTAACAAAGCAGTCACACTTTACAATAGTAACTTCCATAGCACTATAAAATGCTCACCACTCGAAGTACAGAATTTTAAAGTAGATCATAACACTATTTTCCAAAGACTAACAAAAGCAAAGCAAACAAGATTAGAAAAAGCTAATGCAAATAGGGAAACATACAATGAAAACAGGGACATCGGATTTATAAAAAATTATAAAAATGTCAGACACAAAGAACAGCCGAAATACAGAAAAGCAAATCTACAAAATATTCATACTTCCAATATAAAACGATCATCCAAATTTGCAGGTATTAATCTTACTAATGCTAACGATGACAATTCCCCTAACTGCAGCATCGATAACGCTAACACCAATAACCGCAACTAACGGATACTGCATGTTACCAACAGAAACCGTGGAAATAGTCAACGAAACGAGTCTAATATTACACATAATACAACCACATGAATTAAGCAACATACTGTATAACATACAAGAAAATATAAAAACCCTATCAGTAGATTTAAAACAACACCTACTAACTCAAATAAAAACAATAGAAGCAAAAATTAGGTCTATAACACCCAATTACAGGAGACAAAAACGAGGCATCCTGAATATAGTGGTAGACGCCCAAAAATGGCTCTTTGGAACTATGAACGACGACGATAGACAACAAATCGAACAACGTCTCAATAACAACATAATTAACAACCTACAAACAATAAATACTATAAACAGACAAATCGAGATAAATACGAACTTTAATAACTCAATCTCAATACTAAAAGAAACAATACTTGACGACAGAGACAAAATACTAAGTTACATAAATAATATACAAACACATACTAACGATATTTACAGTAGACTAACGTACCACGATCAATTACTGAAACTGCAATACCTAGAGAACAAAGTTGACGAAATATTAGACAATATAGCCTCAGCGAAATACAACACCTTACACCCATCCATACTAACGGCAGAGGAAATCAATAAATATGAGATTGACTTTCTAAAAATTAAACTAAGTAGGATAGGAGTCATGATGTATAACGACTCAATAATACTAGCAATTAAGTTACCGACTAACAGCATAAAAACTACACAATACACAATTGTACCCATCACAAACGAAAACCATCAAAAAATAGATGAAATATCAGAAAAGATTGTAAAAATACAAAATAACACATTCTCCTTTGTAGAAAATAAAATGCTCAACGAGCTTAAACTAAGCAGCAATTGCGTAGTTAAAAACAATTGTAAACTAATTAAAGATCTCGATACAAAAATAGAAGTAATAAATGACGGCACATTGCTTATACAAAACCCAGGAGAACTACTAATCACATCAAAATACAACGAAACAGAAACAATACACACAATACTTAATAATACACTCCTGGAATTCATAAACTGTACAATCTTAATCCAAGATAAACAATATTCAAATAAACAAGATATATATATACAAAAATTCGAAGAAGACAAAACAAATGTAAATTACAATTTCACAAACAAACCATCATTCAAAGAAATAATCATAAAAGAAGTAGAGAATATTAAAGAAATACGAGAACTTAAAATAAGAAACATAATCTCAGACACAAGTCTAATAGCCATAGTTCTAATTCTAAGCATAATAATAATATACGGCTATGTAAAAATCAACAGAATTCAGGAGAATCCCATATCAACAGGGGGAGGAGTTACGTACTTGCCCTCCATGCAACCCGAACTAGATATCATTGCCGACAACAACGATATTAATATTATAGTACAAAAATACATGACACAATAAACTACATCCAATAACACACTTATTTAAATTCTAGTACTCATAAAAGCGCCCCAACAATACCTCATTGATTGTTGTGCCGCTTTTGTCAAATAAGCAGAATCAATTTCACAATTTAAAAAACAAACCACCCAAAAACCTCATTAACGAAAAAATAAACAAATCCACAAAAATACCAACGGTGTCACTTACACTGTCATTATTTTTGTAGACCTAAGCAATAAACCATAAATACATTTAACAACTTAAACCCATATGTAAACCAATTAGCATAAGCAAATTGCTAACTAAGATAACCCAAATTGTAAACCCACTAGAATAACCCAGATTGTAAACACTCATGACCCAAATATCCATTCATAAGTAGAATTAAGAATTTCTTATAAATACTAAAGTAAGATCACCACAAAAACTAGTCTTAAGATCCAATCCAACAAATAAAGAGAAAAAAAAACCCCAAAATATTACGCTGTGGTTTTTTTTATTTTTGGAAGTAATAGTGTTATTTATTCTGAAGAATAAAGCACTAAAAACGTAATTCGCGTGACTCATATCAAACTTCTTTGGCATTTTTCTTCAGTACCGTTTGGCAAGTCATAATGGATAAACTCACACCACAATGTTACAGTCAATGGTAACCGTTCTTCCAAAATTTCAAGTGCATGGTCTCGGTGAGCTCTGGTTTAAACAAGACGGCGCTACGAGCTACAGAGCGTGTAAAACAATGGCCTTGTTAAGAAATCATTTTAATGAGCACTTAATTTCACGTTTTGCTACGCTAAATTGCCGACCTATATCGTGCGGTATCACACCTTTGGACTATTTCCTCTGGGGATATGTAAACACTTAGGTCTTCCGGAATAAGCCAGCTTCGATTGACGCTCTGGATGCCAGCATTACTTTTGTAATTGGCGAGATACCAGTCGCTATGTTTGAACGAGTCGCCCAAAATCGGACCCTCAGAATAGACCACCTCAGAAGGAGTCATGACCAACACCTTTATGATATCATTTTCAAACAATAAATGCCATAAATTGTTCTTTTAACCGAAAGTAAAATTTTTAAGTTCATTTTTAAATTTATGCGTTTTATATGTAAGCAAGCTTATATGAAATCTTTTTTTCTTGTCATACGTGGTTAGCTTTTATTTATTGCGAATAATTTATGTGCAGATGTGTACATATTAATAATTCGCAAGCAAGTTCACTTCGCAATTGCTACTTGCTTTGATCCTTTTCAGACTCGGCAAGTAAGTTGCTCAACTCTTGGTTTGTAAAAGTCAGAGATAAGGTCGGGTAAGGAGAAGAAATTTGAGTACAGACTTGCTGTACTCGGCAAGTCCCGGGATTAAAAATATCAATTTTCGATATTTTTTGGGAAAAACTTTTTAAACAGTATTAAAAACAACTTAATTTTCCAGTAAAAAACATATTTCATGAACATATATTATTAAATAGATATTGGGAATTATTTATTTTCATAAGAAACTTTATTATATATATATATTCTATGAGTTAAATTTCAGTTATGTATTCTATAAAGCTTTTTGTAATAGCTCTATTCCTTAAATTTTTTTAGAAATGACTTTATACACTACCAGACTATTATATTCTATTTTCTTGTTACATTTTACCTTAGCTTTCCGTTGGATAGCAATGAAGTATATTTATGTACAGAAAAATTTACAATTATTAGACACCAGCAGAATGTAATGCATTTTCTGGTCCGCTACGGCCGATACGGTGATACTTTATAAATTGAATGTATTTAACTCAACTATTTTAACAAATAGATATTGGGAATTATTTCTTTTCATAAGCAACTTTATTATATTCAATATTTTTCATTTTTCGAATTTATTCTATGAGTTAAATTTCAGTTATGTATTTTATAAAGCTTTTTAAAAAGCAATAAATATTTGTATGGGAGCCCCCCCAAGGGATGGTGATAAAGGGAAAGTATAATTTGAGAAAATGTTAAGAACAAAAAACTAATGTAGGTCAGTCATACATTTTATGGGACTTTTCTTCAATATATTTCTAGTCTGCATTGAACATTTTGTATGGAAGCCCCCTTAAGGAAAACGCCCAGCTTGTCACGAAAAAGTGTCAATTTCTTGCACAGTGTTATTAATTGATCACAATCGTATTTTTATCCATATTTGATTATTGATATAAGAAATTACTCCAATTCCAATTTTATTTTAAAATTTTCCAAATGAATTTTAAAATTGTCCAACTAAATGTTTTAGTTTTCTAAATGTATTTTGAAATTGCGCAAACATTTGAAATTTGTCCAAAAATATTCTAAAATTGTCCAAATTTAATTCAAAATTTTCAAATACAATTTAAAATTTTCCTTATGAATTGTAAAATTCTCCAAATTAATTTCAAAATTATACAAATTTATTTTAAGAATTTCGAAATTTATTTAAAATTTTCCGTATGTATTTTAAAACTATCAAAATGGTTTTCAAAATTATTAAAATATATTGTTTAATTCTCCAATTGTATTTTTAAGTTTCCTAAATGTTTTACAATAAATAGTGTAGGGTGCCCCGGTAGGCTAGTTGGTAGTGATCTAGCCTATCAGCACCGGAGTTGCGGGTTCGATTCCCGCCAGAGACTCTGGTTTATTTCCTGCAGACAAGCGTAGAGCTTCGCGGGACTAGTATAGGAAGAAAAAAAAAAGTACTTAATTAGTAAATTAAGAATAAATAATTAGTTTAGTAACGACTTAAGTGCCTTAATAGTGAATAAAAGTCAAATAATTAATTTATTAGTGTAGAAGAAAATATTTGTACAATTTTCAAATACAATTGGACAATTTCAACAAAAAAATTGGAAAATTTTTAAATACATTTGAAAATTTTTAAAATACATTAGGATAGTTTTAAAATACAATTGGAAATTATGTGTTAAAACGTTTAAAAGTCGTGAATTTAATACTAAGTTGAGAAGAATACATCTGATGATTTTAAGATGCTTCCTAAGAATATTAAAGCATCCAATGTTGTATCTGACAAAACTTTTTTTTTTATTTGAGTTCCCCAAAATTCATATTTTAATTATATAAAAAACGTTTAAACTTATTCAATGTATATTTTTTTGTACATAAATCACTTTTTGTCTTTAACAAATTCTATTGCAGCTATTTTTTCTCAAATCATTTAATAGTTTTAATTATGGCGGCCAAACGCGCTTAAGAAGAAGAGATACTGCGACACATATGTGAACAGAAGCCGTGATGACGAAGTTTTTTGTCTGGCACTGGCAGCACATAAAATAAAGTATTGGGATAAGATTTGATTAATATTTTTAAAATTCAATAAATTAATACTGAGAAAAAAAATTGTAAGTGCAAAAATTTTACACATATGTATGTATATAATGAATAAAATAAGCCATAAACATGAAAATGTTGATTTCATTCAGAATTCATTAGAATTTCCAGTTGTAATACGTGCACAGAAATTTCATGAAAGTACTTTCATGCGTAATGCAGTGTTATATAAAAATAAAATTTTGCGATTGTTGGCGAATTTTTCTTAACAAAAATCAACAGAAAATTTAATTGGCGATTTTCGGTGTACAATTGGCGACGAAGGTGAATAAAGCTGACAGCACTGTGTTATTAAGACATATGTAGACGACATTTAATTTATTTCATCATGGTATACGCATACAGGCCCCTTTCAGACACGGCAAGTTAGTTGCGCAAGTCTGTGTTTTATTTTCTTTGAACTTGATTTTATGTTCACACTAGGGCTTCCAATCGGGAAATCCCGGGATTCAGCCTAAAGGCAACTAAAATTACATTAAAAAAAGTTCCTGCTATCGGCTTTTATGTTTTCTGGGATTTTTTTTTTATGATTTATAAAATGTTATTTGAAATTTTTAATAAATTGAATAAAATAATTTGAAAAGACGTACTTATTCTGATTTTTAAAGCGATGTCCCTTTTTTCTTAAATGCTCTTCTTGGTACCACTTTGTTTCTAAATTTCCATTTTTTTTTTTTTTTGTACTTTTTGCAAATATCGAGCGGTAACGCTGTGCACAACAGTAAAAAGAAAATTGAAAAAGAGATCAATAATCACACTTGCGTAAAAAAAATATAGAACAAATGAGCTAATTCTCACAAACAATAAATAACAGTAAGGGCAAAATCATAATGACACTATTAACCTTAGGTCTACCGTCTTGGTCTGGCCAGACCAAATTTGTGTTTTGCTTGAAATATTTTTCTAATGCAACAAAAAATCCAAAAAAACGGACGTGAGTTCTATAAATGATATGTGCTAAATCAAATGAAACTAATTTGATTTTGATTGGGTAAATTAGTGGGGTGAAAATAAACTTTTATGTAAATGTGTATGAAATTACCTTCTTGGTCTAGGCAGATCAAATTTGTTTGCTTGCAATATATTTCAAATAGGACAAAATATCAAAAAACCAGAATCGTGAATTCTATTAATGATATATTCTGAATCGAATTAATCAAGATTGAATCATATCAGAAAACTACGGCCCAATATGTGCTTAGTTCAATTTGACTACAGAAATCAAACCCAAAACTCGTTTCAGCTCTGGTAGATGCGAAAAAACAATGCGCGAAATTAAAGACAACATTTTCGTTGACTTGCAAGTGGATTAAAATAAAGAAATAATAAAATTATATAATAAATTTCGTATAATCTAAAATAATAAGCATACGTTCAATAAAAATATATTTATTTACTTTTTTTAATTAGGGTTTTTAGCTGTTTTAATTGTGGTCTGGGCAGACCAAGAGGAGAACTTAGTGGAAAAAAGTTACCGTGAATCCTAGGGTTAAGCAAAATATGTTTGTAATTAGATAATATAATAGCATTAATAATTTTCCGGCATGAATGATTAAAAATACAAATAATAAAATATTTCAGCTAACAAGATTATATTAATCTTTAATAGATATTGGGAATTATTTCTTTTTATAAGCAACTTTTTATTTTTATTTTTCGAATTTATTCTATGAGTTAAATTTCAGTTATGTATTTTAGAAAACTTAATAACTTAATAAAAATAAAATTTTAAAAAATTTGCTTCTTTAACCTTTTTATAGAAGAGATTGCAATAGAAATTCTATTCCATGTTTATGTTTAAAGCCAAAAATTATGTTTGTCCATTAGGTCTTTAATAATTAAAGTCCAAGTTATATGTATTTTATAAACAACTGTTTTGATGCTTTAGAACTCTTATTTAAGAATTGTGCGTTTAGGATAGTAAATTAAGTTCTTGATGCTTTTTTATTAATATTTTCGTATTTTTGGCGTTTGTTAAAATATTTTTTGTTTATTGCCTAATTAGTTAGTAGCGTTAAATATTGTCATACATTTTACAGAATGCAAATAGCAAAAATAAGCAAAACTTTCGCAAATGGTAATGTGAATCCGATTATTCGCCGCACCCCTCTTAAATATAAACTTACTAACATGGTTTATGTGCACAAAGATTCTGTTCTGGAAATAACTTGCTTGGGACTATGTAAAATTATGAACCTTCGTCCTTGTGGCGAAAAGAAGGAATACAATTCCATCAAACTATTTTCAACCTTGCACATAAGGTTTACATGGACGGCCAACCCACGGAAGGATGGACATCGCTAGATTTATTCAGAGTAGATGGATATACTTTCCAATTTTACATACTTTTTACATTCTTCGTTTCTACGTTTATTGTGATAATACTTGAGCTGTGCACGGAGTAGTTTCTATAATAAACTGCAATTGTTTCTTTTTAGCTTTCATTAAAACAGGGTGTAAAGAGAACTTTCTATATCTCCTTGTCCACCAAATTCATCTGTCATAAAACAAACTTAAGCAAACATTGTTTTCAGATTTTGTAATCCTTTAGTGTCTTTAATTAACATTTATTAATTATTACGGAAGTAATAATTAATACATAAAAATATTGAACAAAACTTTACAAGTTGCTTAACAAAATAGTTTTCGAAAGACATTTTAGAAGTACTGTTTTCATAGCAAAAATTTTTTACGTAGACGGTATCTACGTGCATTTTAGTGTCCTGTAGCGCGAAAACTACAACTCAGTCATTTTCCAGACTTGCAATTTTTGTTGCAGCAGTTCTTAAGTTTATAGGTGAAAGGGATGAGAAGATCTGGGATGTGGGGGGGGGGGGGGGGGTACTCAGTTTCATGAACTCTGCAATTCCGTTTTGTTTTGTTATTCTTACACTTTTTAGCTTGAAGTTTTGTATTTATATATGTATACAATATATAAGGAAGAAGAGGAAAGAAAAGATAAATATTAAAAAATTTCAAAACTATAATTTCATAATCTGAACAATAATGCAATTTAAAAGCAGAATTCTTAAAAATTGCAGCAACAAAAATTGCAAGTCTGGACGATGATTCAAGAATAGAATGATTCATAAGTCGCACAACATATAAAGCATAAAAACATTTATTTAAGTGTACAATTAAAAACAGTCAAACCTGTTTTACAAAACTTGAAACAAATAAAAAAACTTATTTAAAAAAAAATTCATGAATTTTAAAACTTAAACTGGAAGTTTGTTTTTTATCAAAACAATTGTAATTTTTTTTTGTTCACATTTACATTTAATTTTTTGGCATAAGTGTTTTGATCAATTTAATATAACCAAAGTAGAAACTGAAGATAAATTCATTTTTAATCAAATATTTCCCACTGTATTTTGTATATTAGTTTGTATCAGAGTTTGTACGGAATAAACAAACGACTGAATAATTTGCTATCACCTTTTTGCTCGCTCATACTTGCATAAGATCGCATTCAATAACGAGACATACATACAACTTATTATTAATTTACATATAACGTGCATTTATAATGAAAATGCTCTTTATTGTTGTTTGTTGTGCACATCAGGTTTTAATCGAATCGAAAACTGTTTTATGCATATTGAATGTTAAGTGTGGATTGGGTACTCTTCGTACTTGGGAGTACGTACATACAATAATATGTATTTATAGCAGGGATGGCGAAATTGTACTTTTTTGGTAATATTTAAAATTCAAAAGTACAATGGTACCCCAATGGCTAATTTAGTACATTTAAGGAATTTTCCAAGATTAAGAAATTTAATATGGAAACTCATAATTTGAGTCATATTTGCGAAGTTTTAAGAACAAAATTCCACTTTGAAAATTAATCTTAAAATTAACTTAGTAAATTTTGTCCAGAAAATTTAATCAATGACAAAACTAATAATATAGTCACACTATTAGTAAAAATTTTTCCAAAAGATACCAACATTTTGAAAACATAAATTCGCAATTTTGAGATCTTGCTGACATTGAAATATAAAAACGGAATATTATCAATTCCGCATTCATCTGCAAATGTGGAAATAATGTTTTCTAACCAAACTATTATCAAAACAAAAGTGAGAAACAGACTAAAAACCGCAATTCTTTGCAGCTTAATCCAAACAAAGCTAATTTAACTTACAAAATTGAAATTTTTTTTGCAAAGTTAGTTATGATATAAATATACCAAATAATTTTAAAACCTGTTCGTATACATGTTCATTATGTTTATAAATCCTACTAATATTATAAATGCAAAAGTTTGTATGTTTGTTAGCTTGTGGCTTAATTTCGCGAAAATCGCTTAATGGACTTATGTAGATGAAATTTGGTAGACGGTTAGCATATGGCCTAGATTTAAATATACCGCACTTTTTCAGATGTAAATCGGAAAAAAATTTTAACTTTGGTTAATTTTCTCTTTTTGATACATTTGGTATGCAGATTGCATATTAAGAATGTCGATTTCTTGAGAGTATCGAGGGCTCAAAACTTATATGTATGTATTGTCGAACAAAAATAATTCATATAATGTTGTTTATTGAGTTATTTTACCATAAAAAAAGTATAGATGTAAAAAACTACATAAAAGTTATGTAAATTTTTTGTAGCATAAACCCTTTTCTTTTAATCTTACTGGGTTAAAGCTATTGTTGTATATACCAAATCGAATTGCTTTTTGTTATAGGTATTAAAGTGTATATAAGTAAGATTTATAAAACATTTTTGTGGCATTTTTATAAACATAAATAAAATTAAATTGAACTAAACACAAATTCTTTTAGTACAGTTAGGGTCAAAAAAGTACAATTTTTAAAGGTTGTTCCTGGTGTATTGAGATTGAAGAAGGGCAGAATTTGAAGTGTTATTAAACTTACGCCGAGCAGTAAAGAGTTAACTTTATCTTTTGAATTAGAAAGCACCCTGCCGTCAAATGAGTAGCTAACTAAAAAAAACCAACCTTAAATTAGCTTGTATAGACTAACTTAAAGCCAACACTACGCAATGCAAAATTTACATTAACTAAAGTGTATACAAACAAGATTTAAGATTTAATTTATTTAGGGCCATTATTACAATATACAGAGTAGAAATTGGTTATCGGTTACGGCCAGGTTATAGTATAATTGAATTTTTTAATATATTAAATTTTTTACTCTTTTTATGATATTGCTCACCAAATTTATTTTATTTTTTATGTGCCTTAAATTTTTTTAAATAATAAACTATTTTATTTCTCAAAAAATCGATAATTGTTAGAAATTTTTGAATAAATTTTTGTTTTCTATTAAACTATAAATTTTTCAAAATAATTAATATGATAGCTAAGTTTGTAGCAACCCTGTCGGAAATTCAGTTAACTTTAAATTAACTGAAAGCTAACTATTTCTCAAGTAGTGGTGGTTGACACTTGCATTGCTTTTATATGAAATTAACAAACTATTTTAACATTGCGATGTCCTAGGAAGTAGTCAATTGTCCGACTCTGCACTACTTACAGTTAACTTAAAAGTTAACTTTTTGTAGCTACCCAGCAAAAACTTTATAAAAATATATAGTTACACAAAAGTCAATAAAGTAAATTTTTTTTAATTTTTTTTAATTTTTTTTTTTATTATTTTTTTAATTATTTTTTTTTTTATTTTTTCTTATTTTATTTTACTTTATTTTATTTTTTCTTATTTTATTTTACTTTATTTTATTTTTTATTTTTTTTTTCTGTCTCTGGTGGGATTCGATCCCGCAACCTCGGTGCTGATAGACTAGCTCGCTACCAGCTAGTCTACCGGGCAGTGTAGTTTTTGTATTAAAAAACTATGTTTTTTGACTATAATGACTATAATGACGTTTGTTTGTTAATCGACTTGGCTCCCTCTACTTAAAATTTTAAGTATTAATATACAGTGTTTGTATACACTTTGGTTAATGTAAATTTTGCATTGCTTAGTAGTTGGCTTTAAGTTAGTCCATACAAGCTAACTTAATGTTGGCTTTTTTTGTAGTTAGCTACTCATTTGACGGCAGGGAAGATACAAATAGTGAGTTTTAAGCCAACGTGTAAACAACTAACTATTCGTTGACTGAAATTTAACAAACTTAAATTTAATTCAAAAAACCAACTTAAAGCTAACTTAAAGTAGTAAGTTTATAGACAACTACAAAAAGTTAGCTTTAAGTTAAGGGCTAGGTAGCTAACTTTAAAGTTAATTGAAAGTAGTGCGGAGTCGGACAATTGACTACTTCATAGGACATCGCAATGTTAAAATAGTTAGTTAATTCCATATAAAAGTAATGCAAGTGTCAACCACCACTACTTAAGAAGTAGTTAGCTTTCAGTTAATTTAAAGTTAACTGAATGTCCGACAGGGCATATACCAGTCATACTTAAACAGAAGCAAGAAGTATGTAGATAATTTGGATTATGTAGCTGCAAAAATTTGCTTATACATATATTCGTATACATATGAGTATGTATGTATGTTTGTGGAAATTAGTGGTGCATACATAAATAGATGAAACGACGTACGATTGTGGCAACACAGTGCTACAGGGTCAATTGTGCGAAAAAATTAGGAATACATACATGTTAAACAAATAATATGTATCCCCGATTTTAAAGATTAATGAGTTAAGCAAAAATCACTTGAGGCGTAGGTATTTATTTATTTTTCAAAACCTGACGATTTTATGATAATTTTATTGTGAAATGTAAAAAAAGAATATTTAAGACAAAATATTGAATTTGTTTTTTTTAAACTAAATTGCTAACACCAACACGCGTAAACAAGTGTTTTTTTTTTAAATTAAAAAAATATATAAGTCCAGAGAAAATTATATAAGTCCAGGGTAATATAAGTACCCCTACATCCACCTTATCAAGTGTTGCTTTGAAGTTTTTTACACATACTACTTGTCTTAATTCATAAAAAGAAAAGCTTTAATAGCCTGCATTCAAGTATTTTATTTCCAAGATGTTATCAAGATAACCACTTTTAATGACAATCGAAAAAGAAGCCCATTAAAATTGTTTTTAGCTGTTTTCTTGAACGAAAATTTAAACACTCAACTTAAAAGAGAAACTGAAAACAAATTCGTTTCAATTTTAAAAAGTATGAGTGAATTGGTATACAAGTTTAAGGGTATTAACAGCCTGTTTTTAGAAAATGAAAATATTTGTTCGTTCGTAAAAAAAACGAACGAAAACTGATTTAGGTTTTCATAAAATTAAAACACATTTTAGGTGAGTGACTGAAAAAGCTTTAATTTTTTCCACACACGTTTGGTTCTTATAAAATGAACATCTTCGTAATAAATGAACACAAATGCCAAAATAAGACGATAAGTAAAAGGCATTCGTTTAAAAAAATAAGTAGAAAATAAAAAGGATATTTTACTGAAAGAACCCTTAATTATTTACAATATTATTAAAGGTTTGTGTATCTATATATATATGTATTGTATATGTATATAGAATTGTAACATTATTGACTAATTGATTTATGATCGCACAGCCTAAACGCCTGAAGCTAAAAACTTGAAATTTGTACCGGTGGCTGGACTCTTCCCAAATAGATCCACTAAAACGGTATTTTTGGAAAGTAGAATGTTTAGGGGGTAACAAGGGTAAATTCGGTGACCTTATATTTCCAAAACTTAGAGAGATACAATGAAATGTAATACCTATCGTTGTCTTTAAAAAAAATAAGTGGACGAGTGTCTGGTACTTTTTTGAAATTCTCCTCTTTCAGGGAGTATTTTGGTACTTTTTTGTCATCCCCCTATCTTTTAAGCCAAAAAACATAGAAATAAAAGTTATATCACATTCGAAACTTATTTTAAAAAATGCAAAGCCAAATTTGGCACTTTTTCGAAATTCTAACGTTTAAGGGGCGAAAATCGTAATTTCTTTTTTGGTACTTTGAAGAGACTCAAAATAAAGCTGCAAGGTCCTGAGTGATTATCATCCCATAAGATAAAAAATGAGCAGAACTATAACCTTAGGCACACAAATATGATCATAAAAAGGGCCGGACAAAGTAGCGAATTAAATGCTAGCGTTTATACAAGTAAAAACCTAGAAAAAATTAAAATTAATAAAGTAGCGGGTTAAATTCTACTAATTACATAAATATGTATTTACAGGTTCAAAAAATTCTAGAAACAAGTATGTACATATGTATGTTTGTATGTCAGTTCTTCCGTATGTTTTAAAAAATTAGTGCTTCACGCAAATACCTTCACCATTTCTATATGTTGATGTGAAGCAAAAAATCGTCTTCATATATTGCGTTTATTTATTGCAATTTTTGTAAACATTTTAATTCAACATTTTTAGTTTTAACATTTGCTAAAATTTTTTTATAGAAGTTTTAGTTTTTTAAATTTATAATTTATTTTTGTAAACAAAAGACAGGGTTAACCTTGAACACAAAATCCTTATATGCAAAAAGCATAAAAAGGTACGAAAATAAACGCATTGGCAATAATGTTATTTAACGATAGAAAAAAGCTCTATTCATGTCAAACATGAATAGACGAAAGCTTTTAAATGTTTTTTAAAAACCATATTTAAAACGTTTTCGTTTTAATACGAAAACTTCAAGTGAGAACACTTGTGTTTTACAAAAACAGGCTGTAAGATGTCCTAATCTCTTATGCCATATATCCAAATTGGATTCTTCAGTTTTTCTGCAAACAGTGTTCAACTTTCTCAGTGATTTTATTAAATACAGAATATTTTCTTTTTTAGCCTCGACATATATATGCTTTAACTTTATTGTCGATATTAAATTACTCTTGATTTCGGGAATATATAAAGTATTATATAACTTGAAATAAGTCTTTCTATTATTATAAGTCAAATTTAACTGAACTGTACCAATTCCCTTTACATCAAGCTCTTTGTTATCTGCTATCTTTACTTTTCCCTTGTAATCATAATTTATTTCTACAAATAATGCGTTATTATATATATTATAGGACATGTGGGATGTAGCACCACTATCAATACACCATATATCAAATTGATGACTTTCTGTATTTTTAAAGTTTAGCTCATTGCAACCTTGAGCAAAATCAATTATAACGCCTAATTCTTTTGCAACCTGATTCTTTTCAGGTTTAGTTCGACAATCTTTTGCTTTATGCCCCTTTCGGCCACATTTATAGCACTTATATGGAAATCGGACATACCTATTTCTTTTACTTGATTTTTAATCTGTCTCGATTTCCACTTATTTACCTTCAATGCACTTTGCTTATTTTCTTCACTCTCAGACTTGTCTCCAATTTCAATTAATCTTGATCTCAAGGTATTTAATGAGGGAAATTCATTAGAAGTATCAAATGCAGCACGTACTTCTTTATACTGGTCACTTAAACCATCAAGTAGAATTACAACTAACAAACTCTCATCCAGATTTATATCAATTTCAGATAAACATGAAACACAAATATCAAATTTGATTAAGTAATCCGTTAAAGTTTCTACAGATTCCATTTTTAAGCTAAGCAACTTACGAAAATGTTCGGCTTTGCGCCTTGTTGATTTGCGGTCATATGTTTCTTGAAGATAGTTCCATATTTCACGAGCTGTTTTGAAATTTTTCACCATTCTTATAATGTTTGGTTCTATTGCTATTATGAGCTCTTAGCGAGCATCCAATTCCAAATCATCAAATGTACATTGCTCATCTATTGCTTTTTGATGCGCACGCCTTTGCTCTTCAGTGGCTGAGTGAGAGAGTTCACAAACAACAGGTCTTCTTAAACTGCCCAATACAAACTGCAACAATCTTGCCTTGTGAAGAATTGCTTCCATTTGGGGTTTCCAAGTTCCATAGTTTGCACCATTTAACAGTTGAATCCTTCCGCTTAATGTAGACATTTCGCACATATTTTAAAATTCACCCTTTTTTTTATTTATTTTTTGTATTTTCTACAATTCCTTGGTTTTTGCAACTTAAATCCTTTTTAACAATGGTTACATGTGTGGCTCATAACCTGTTAAAATTATAATCTTGATATAATTTATAATAAAAGTTTATTGAACAAAAAAGAAAGAACAGAATGAAAAATTATTAAATTCTAAATACATATTTCACAATGAATAAGTTGATTATGAAATTCAAAGTACAAATATACAAAGTAAATTATTTAAGTTGAAAATAACACTATACATTTCAACACTTTCTGTACAGGGCTGCCAGATAAAATTGTGAAAAAGTCTTCGATTTCCTAAGAAAAATAAAAATTCGTCAAAATATCGGACTATTTAAATTTAGATTTTAAACAAAGTTTGTTCGATTTTTATTTAAAAACAAGCAAACAAAAACATATTATATACAGACATACATATATCCCCGTATGTTTATGAAATAGTTTGTTAAATTTAACAAGCGTTTGTTAAGGAAAAATTTGTTTTGTAAACCTTTAATTACTATATTATAATAGTCTAAGGTTTTTTCTCTAAGTCTTAAGAATAAAAGATACTTTCAATCGGGACATTTTCTAAAAAATTTCAAATATGTATACCGTTCACTACAGACCCAAAGGGTATTTATACAAGTTCGTTTTTATATAAGCTTATCATTCCATTTGTAATTGCTACAATATTAATGTTAGGCCCTATAAAGTATATACAAATGTATATTCTGAGTCCTTATGAGTAGCAAAGTGGATTTAACGATGTCAATCGAACCATGTGTTTTTTAAATGGGATTTTCGAAGACCCGTATATAAAAATTTCTATACATTTATATAACATATCGTACGGAATAGTGTGCTATTATTTAAGATATGAACAAAAAACTACGACTGCCTGTAAGTTATACCCATAAATCTATAATTTTCACCTGTAAACCTTAACTTCTTT